>BTRK01000002.1:24786655-26037900 GCA_036245805.1 Pristionchus mayeri | reverse complement strand
GTGAGCAACTGTCGCATCAGGGCAAGAGAATCGAGCCATCAACTAAGATTCAGACAAATGAGATCAATTTCTGATAGTAGCTTACTCATGCATTGTGAACAAAAGAATGATAGAAAATAATCATTTATTCGTCGCAAATTCACAAATAAAATCATTGAACGAAATAATTTAAGCGATGTTTACAATCTACGAAAGCTGACCGCAGTCGGCGATCACAACGGGCGAGGAGGTTTTTCCGCTCTCGCTGCCCACCGACTCGACCTTCTTGACGACGTCGAGACCCTCGACAACTCTTCCGAAGACGCAGTGCTTGCCATCGAGCCACGCAGTCTTGACGGTGCAGATGAAGAACTGCGATCCGTTGGTGTTGGGTCCAGCATTGGCCTGCGAAGTGAATCATAAACCGATGAAAAGGGCAAAGTCAAAGAAATGGTAAGAGAATACTACGAAGAAAAACGAGAAACGCACCATGGACAGGATTCCGGGGCCGGTGTGCTTCTCCTTGAAGTTCTCGTCGGCGAACTTCTCTCCGTAGATGGACTCGCCACCGGTTCCGTTGCCACGAGTGAAGTCACCTCCCTGGAAAATCATTCTTCTCTTCTCATAGCAAAAATTACTAATTTCAAACTACACTACATTTACTATTGTCATGTAAAGCTAAGTCAAATCACAGGGACATAGAAATGCAACATGCGACTGAAAAACCCCCCAATGCATACCTGCAGCATGAAATCAGTGATGACGCGGTGGAAGGTGGAGCCCTTGTAGTGGAGGGGCTTGCCAGACTTTCCCATGCCCTTCTCTCCCGTGCAGAGAGCACGGAAGTTCTCGGCGGTACGCGGCGTCACGTCGTTGAACAACTAAAGAATATGTATATTTAATACACTAAAACAATGCTATAAACGAACCTCCATCACAATTCTTCCAGCGGCCTTGCCTCCGATGGTCACATCAAAGAAGACCTGAGGGCGTCCCATCTTAGCTTCAGGAGATGACTGAAAAAAAGATTACAATAGACATAGTGGAATATCTACCGAGAACGACCCCCGTCACAATGAGAAATATAATGACAAGAACAGTAGAGGAAAGAAAATCAAGGAGAAACGCGTTCGTTCGAAAGGAGGGGGTGAGTGTGAGCAAGAATGGATGGTACCACCCCAAACAACGCATCGGCCGAAAACAATATCGCTTGAAAATGGCGGACGCCAATAAACAGTCATCTAAGGGTGATAACAAGACGAGTAGATGAATTGTGAGGAATAGATGAAATAATATGAATAACAAGAGGGGAGAACAACAAGAGCAACTGGATTTTTGAATTGGATAGCAAAATACTGCAGAAAAAATGATATAAAGATGTGCAACGATTTTGGCGTAGAAATCAAGGAATGCAATATTTTTAGATTATCACAGAAACACCAAACACGGGCAGCTCACCAAACAGAAGAAAAGCTGCGAATAAATAGAGCGCTCGGAGTAAACAACCCCGCCTCCAAAAACCTCCACTTTTGGAATACTATCTCTTCCCTCTCGCTTCCTACCGTACATTTTTCAAAACATTCGTCCTGGGAGGCCGTTATAGGGAGCGAGTTTAAAAATAGAATTACTTTCCGAATATTGATTATTTCTTTTCATTCTTGTTCCACTCCTCCTGCTTATAATGCGCGAGGTGGAAGCGGAAAACTTCCATTTTGAACTATTTAATCAGAGACTTCATTTTCACTGTGTGACTATCCAATTACGGTAATGTCGATCAATTGATTTTTGACGATGAGGGAAGGAGTACGGTATGAAAGAAACACTCCCCCCTCCTCGATTTGCAGATCTCAGTTACCGTTGTGATATCAATGTCATTGGAATATGGGCATTCCTTCTCTGGCGATGATCTTCCGAGGTTTTCCCCATCTGGAGTACGGTAGCACAACCCGATATCATTTTCATTATGTCGTGTATTTTGTAATTATGATCTGACTGCTGATAGTTAATAATAACTGATGTGTGTTAATTTATAACGTGCATGCCGCCATTGATTAACGTCAACTGTGTAAATCCGCCGATATCCACACATATTTAGCTTACAACTCCACCTCATCGCTCAAAATTCTCAACCCACGTTGGTAGTCGAATGCCAACTGGACCAAAACATTACGCAGAGCCAACAACTGTCGCAAGTGGAGCACGTAGAGATAGCATCGGGTTGAGAAGATTAAGTGGGCACCAATCCCCACTGCCCATTCAACCTTGACTGTAAAACTGTCTATTCGAATCCCCTCTCTTGTGAATCCGGAAAAAAAAGTAAACTCCCTCTTTTATTTCTCTAACATAGAGTATAAGTAATTGTGAAACACAATAGTCACAAAATTCTAAATCTACGAAGAAAAATACAAACTGCGCATAAGTTATCAAAATAAGTCACAATGAGAAATACTTTAATTTGAGGTCATACAACAGTGGAAAAGATCGAAGGGAGTAATCAGAGGAGGAGTTTAGGCCAGCTGGCCACAGTCAGCGATGGTCACGGTAGACGAGGGCTTGCCGGACTGGCTGCCATAGCCCTCGACCTGCTTGACGACGTCGAGACCCTCGACGACTCTTCCGAAGACGCAGTGCTTGCCGTCGAGCCACTCGGTCTTGACGGTGCAGATGAAGAACTGCGATCCGTTGGTGTTGGGTCCAGCATTGGCCTGCAGAATCGTAATTAAATAAAGCATTTTAAAGAGTAATCAAAACCAGAAAACAATGGAAAACGCACCATGGACAGGATTCCGGGGCCGGTGTGACGCTCCTTGAAGTTCTCATCGGCGAACTTCTCTCCGTAGATGGACTCGCCACCGGTTCCGTTACCACGAGTGAAGTCACCTCCCTAGAAAATCAATCGTACATTTTGAAATTGCCATACAAATACATTCAATATTGTCATGATTAGCAAAATCCATCCCTACATAAAAAAGAATACAGAGATGAAAAGCTTAGCCTGTTGATTCAAAGAAAAACGAAGGAATATAAGATACCTGAAGCATGAAGTTGGGGATGATGCGATGGAATGAGCAGCCCTTGTAGTGGAGGGGCTTGCCAGACTTTCCGACGCCCTTCTCACCGGTGCAGAGAGCACGGAAGTTCTCGGCGGTGCGGGGGACGATGTCGCTGTACAGCTGAAAATGTATTAATCATTCGAAAGTTATCGATTCAGTGGCGATGGCATTTGAAGATGTATGAGAAAGCAAAAACAATATTTGAAATGGCAAACCTCCATCACAATGCGGCCGGCAGCCTTGCCTCCAATGGTGATGTCGAAGAAGACCTGGGGGCGTCCCATCTTAGCTTCAGGAGATGACTGAAAAGAGAAGAGCTCAGTGATCGATGGGCGTGGATACATCTGCCTTGCTGCGACCGTTTCCCATAACAACGAGCACTATAACAACGCGGGAGGGCAGAAAAGGGAAGAGTGGAGGGTAGAAGGACCGTACGGCAATTCAAAATTGAGTGAAAATGATTCAGTTACGAACAAAGGAGAGGAAGAGATGGAAATGGATGCAAATAAACATCCAACCCTAAACTACGATAAGGAAATCATAGGCGACTACAAGGAGATTACATAAGAAGTGATTTCGCAAACGACAACATGGTATCAACTAATTACAAGGCAAAATAACAATTTTTCGAAATTGTTTACAGGATAAAAATGGTTAAATCGGGGATTCCCTAGAGAATGAAGATGCAGCGACCTTTATAGTAGCAAGGGCAGGTAAGTAGGCCACTAAAGAGGCATGAAACGTCTAAAATGGAGCGAGCAGTTTCAAAAACGGCGGAGAGGAACTTTCTAGAAACCGAATGGCTTACGCGCGGTGCCAGCCTCTCGTTCCGCCATTCTCCACTCTCTCAAGTTCTCCCACTATCTCTGCCCCCTCCTTCTGCCTCTTTTCCCTCGCCGACTACGGTACACCCAGCGATTTAAACGTTCGTCCTGGGAGGCCGCTCTCAGGCGCGAGTTTAAAAACTTGAGTTATTACGATAATTTAGAGTTATTGATTTATTTTACTTTTCATAGTAATATGTGTTTCTTCTCTCTACCGCCCTTTTATCTTAATAAATTCTGCATAAACAAAAATATTTGCTTGCATTTGATAGGATGAAAAGATGAGATGAGTAGATCTCTAGAGATGAGACTGGTTCGAGTGCATGTGGACAATCTAGATTAGTGGGGAGGTCCTTGTGCCCATCGGGGGAAGGGGGGGGGCAGTCTTCTCCTTCTCTTCGCCCTCCTCCCTTCACGCTATTGACCGACCGAGAGGAGAGAGAGCGTGGGAAAGTGGGAGAGTGAGACGACGGGTGGCAGCTTCCACTCACTCACACTAGAGAGACTAAAGGCAGAGAGAGCAACAACAGCCATGCTCTTTCGCCATCTTCCAGAAGCCTTTGACCCCCTTACGCAACCTTTTCTATTTTTACCCGTCTTCGTGAAGTTACCGTATCACTACTGTACCACCTCTTGCATCTGTTGTGCCTACCTCTTGCAATTCTCGAGTGACCACCGCATGTTTATCTCCCTCTCGCGCATGTCACTTTGCAGGATACTCCAATTCCTTGTTGATCTCCTCCCTTCCACTTCTACTCTAGTCCCTCTTCTCTTGCTTTCTCATTTCCTCTACCCGATGAGTGATTGTGTCGATTGAGGAGATTCTCTCTCTTCGATCCGTGATTAGCCCTTCGTGCGAGTGCTCATAGATTAGCCACACGCTCCGAACTACTTTCTCGCTCGTTGACTGTTTGCGATTCAGAGCCGCCACTTATTCCCGCACTCACTTCCCCTTTCTACCCACTCCACTCGAACGACTTTCGGATACCGATCCATCCTATTGATCTAACACTGCTACAGTATCTGATTTAGTAGTTATAGTTTCTGATGCAGTTGTCATGTGCATTTTCAAATCTCCGCGATGGCAATATGTAATATCTTGCTACAGTATCCCGTTCGCGGAGTCGTGGGAGTGATCCGACCGTATTTATCTCCACCCCTCCTTCCCACTCACATCCATTCTCCACTGTTTACCACAACACTCGTCTCTTCTATCGGCATGGCCAGTGTTTTCGTTGAGATTTTCCCTCCTCCCCTCCTTTCTTCTGATTCATACCATCATTCTCCCAATTTCTCCCCACCAATCTCTACTATATTGGTTATTTGTCGTTTCTCTCGATAGGATTCATCATGGTTTCTTCACTCTTCGAATAAGTGTCATTTCGCACAACAATATGGCTCGTTTCTGCCCAGCTTTCAAACGACTTCTCCTTTACGGCTCTGCCTCCCGACACCGAAAGGGGCAGAGACGCAGAGGAGCAGCGACCGACCAGTGCGGATTGCTAGCAGGCAGCTGAATTGTTGTTCACTCTGGTCTCCCTGTCACTCTCGTCTGCCATCGAGCCCGCCTCTTCCCGTGCAAAAAAAGAGAGGGATTCCCGGATCACTCCGCGTCTCTGTCCGAATAGTGTACGAACAGCCACGGCCTATCACGGTGCACGCTCCGATTCGACGAGAGAGCATGCAGATACGGGAGAGTGCGGGCAGTTTAGCCGTTTGCCCACTAGTTTCATCGATTTTTTTCTCCATTTTCTTTCGCTGATCGCTCTCTGAGTGCTAGAGAAAGAAAGAGAGGCGGATTCCGCCTCAACCCTTTACGATTCAATTGGTTGCTTACTTGTTTTGGCCATGCGCTATCTTCACTCTGCACATTCTTTCATCGGCGAGAGAAAGATCTCTCTTTGATCCTTGCACTCTCTCACTCGACCTTGGCTACTACGGCATTCCACGCAGCGAGCAGTACTCTCTGTACCCCCTCAATTCTGCACACTCTTTCGTCGATCAGGTAGAGAGAGCGCGTGGACAGAAGAGAATTCGACCATTCCTTCGCAGTGTCCTCTCCCGATTACGCATGCTCTCTAGCATTCTCTAACCTGCGATAGAGTACGAAGTTTCTAGAAGATCTCCCTCCTCTTTTAATCGATGAGTAACCCTGTTTTTGCTGTCAATATCTATTTCCGTTTCATCAACTTACCACCCAACAACAAAAACTGCCGTAAAAAGGGCGTGGTGACTCAATATTTGTTGGGAGTGCATCTATCTTTTCTCACGCCCTCTAATCGGTCAGAGCGACCAGAGAGGACGCATAATTGGAGGGGGGAACTCCTCTCGACATTCCAATCAAATACCGTTCTGAATCAGCTCCCTGTAAAATGAGGAAATGAGGAAATTCTCTGATGCATAACAAGAGAAGGTCCGCCTTCGAGCACTTCAGTGCCCAATAGCATTACAAACGTTATTCGATCCGTTAAGAGTGCCTCTTCTTCTAAACCTCCACATCTTTTTTCTCTTCTCAAGCCTCATTCTCTCCTATCCCCTTCGTCTCACTCTTTCTCTAACCTACGAGAGATCGTGTCGACTGAAGAGTTTTCCTTCACACTCCGAACGTGCACAATGGCCAGACAAACGGCTTCGTAAAGTGCGAGACGAGTGAGGAGGCAAAGGGAAGAGAGCCGTCAACCCATTTCCCGTATCAAATCATATCCCATCATCTCCCTTCTTCCTTCGCCCTCGATTCCCCTCCTCTAACCTTGAGTCTACGCCCTTTCCTGCTCTTCTCTCTTGTTTGTAACTGTTTCGCTTCGAAAGTTCTCCTCTTCTCTCCGCTCAGTTAGCCCTAGTCCCCCCTCCCCTTCCCCCTCTCATTCAATTCACAGCCACCCCCTCAAACCATTTCATTCTCCTCTTTTGATTTCCTGTCCGACTTGAGTGCACTGGGTAGATCAAATAGTAGCTAGTTGTGAAACTCACAGTTTGGGAGTAAAATGGAGCGCGTTCTCGATGATCCGTCGAATAGGATTTGGTCTAGTGAGTGAGATGGCCAATCAGCCCCGTCTGATGCAATTTCACCGATTATTCCAGTAGTATCACTCTATTCCGAAGAAGTAAACACACATCTACAGTACTTTAAACTCTCCAACCTTAGCCGAGGATCAATCGATCTCTCCTAGCACATCTGTGTTTCATCTCCCCTTCTCCTTCCTTCTGAACACATTACTCCCCTTCTTCTCATGGTCGTTTCACTCTTTGTTTGTATCGATTCTGCTTCCCTTTTTTTGGCTGTGAGCAAGAATTGTTTGCTTTCCTCATAGAAAAACCATTTCATCCACCCCAAAAAGAGGGGAGTAACGCGTCGCGAATTCAAACCACTTTCGTGTACTCTTTTATCTTGTCTTTAGGCGAGAGATCACTCAAATTCGAGAGAGTTCCTCCTAACATACTCACCTTTTCAGACCAGTTCTCTTGCTTCGCAACAACCAATCGATCGAGATGGCTGAGGTCAAGTCCTACGTAAGTAGCCATTTATCGATTGGTCGGGGTATCGAAAAAAATCCCGGGGCTTCGGTAGTGTGGATTGCGAAACTGGGAGGGTTACGGTAGCTGTCGTGAGCTTTAGTTTGGAGAAGCGAGAAGTCGTAAAGTGGAGGGGAAAGCGATGAACGCGCAAAGGGATTGCAAGAGTTTTTGATCCGCCCGAAACCGGTCGAGTTTTTTTCTCGACCGAGGTTCCTTGTCATGGTCACTCTGCGGGTTCGTCCCCTTCTAATCGGTACTGTCTCCGATGGCACTCGTCGATGTCGACGTCTATTACGTGAGTGACCTACCATAAGCTTCACGAGGTTCAATCACGAGCAAGTGAACTTGAGATAGAGGGAGTGAGAATGTGAACTGAGAGAACGAGATCATTGGTCCCTTCACTTCGGGAATCGAGTCAAGACTAGATTGAGCGTAGCTAATCCGAAGGCAATTAAACTCAAACATTTCTTTCTGGGTTTTGCTTCATGCAAAGATCAGCTATATTCTTGAGTGGTTCCGTAAGCAAACGAAAATTTATGGGGTAAAGAAAGGTAGTAATTCTAAATCACATCTGACGTCATCCATGGGCTAGTGGTTTTGTTCTGCGCACTGATTCTGAGGCGAGTCCCCATTCCACCCAATCCTCCCCCTACCTGCATAACAACGTGCAGCCTGTCGCTCTTCGTTGCATGAACCTGCGAAATATGACACGAGGCTACTTTTTCCCTCCTCTCCTTCTGTTCTTTCAACTCGAAACGAATCTTGTGAAAGACAGGAAGGAGAGGACTGCTGACTCCCCCGCTTTACTGCAGGAGTCACGCTGTTCTCATGATAGGAAACTCTCTGCAGCTGAAGCCATCTCTCCATGGTCAGATAGACGAGAAAGAGTGTGGATGGGGGAGAGAAGGGGTAATGAGATGTGTCATGAGCGATGATTGGTGACGGGCCATGAGCCTGCGCCGATCGAAGGAGAGAACATGCTCACGCGTTGGGAGAGAATCCCTCACACTCCTTTTTCCCATACTCTCTCGGTCATGGGAGAGAGAAATTTGCTGCTAGGACTGATGTATGCGTGCAATAGTTGCAGTAATTGAAAGGGAACCCCTCTCCCCGGAATGGACTAGATGGAAGAGAACGGGGGATGGCTTTCTCCCCTCTTCCTCCTCCTCCTTCAAGGAATGTTTTGATGACGGATGCCTATGTTTGGGGGAAGCGCGATGAGTAAATCTCATCATCGAAGATTACAGAATCTAATGATGACGTGTTGCCAATTCCATGCATTTGAGTCCCTCCTAATTGCTGAGTTCTCCAGCAGCTGTCTAGGAAAAGGAAACCCGATGTTATTTTTCTCGAAGGATTCGGCAAAGTTGAAACACGATGCAGTTTCTTGAGGTGACGAAAAACGTCGGTGAGCGGTTTAGAGAGCAATCGCTGGAAACTTCCCTATTAGTGCAGGCGCGCTCTCGGATTTATCTGTTTTGTCCCCCCCCCCCTCTCCTTTTCGAATCATGGGTTCCTCATTGAGATTGAAACTCGTCTTTCGCAGGTTCTTTTTCAGAGTATCGCCCTCTTTATGAGAGCGATGATTGCCATCACACGTATTGTCAATTGAGAGTGCTGTTTATGGGAGTGATGATCTCGGACGGACTTATCAGCTGTGTTTGTGATGATGGGAACAGAACCGCCTGACGACCAATCCAGTTCCATTTAACCCACTCCCTCGAGGATTAGAGATGCGAGAGAGTGTGGGAATCGAGGAGTGCGTCGCTCCAGAGAATCAGTCAGTCAGTCACAAGTTTGACTGGGACTGGCGCCATGGGGAAGATACAGTGCACGGATGGGAGAGGGTGCAGAGTGAGAGAATGGAAGAGGTCGATGGTTTCATTACTGCGTAGAGTTGGTGATATCGATAAACATCCCGATCACATGGCCGTGAATCAGCAAGGGCAGATGTAAAGTTTTTCCTGGAATTCGAGTGGGAGTCGATCGATACGAGGCTGCTTACACGCCGACTGTCAATCAGCATCAGTGGTTCTTTGTGTGTACGTGAGAGTAAGGCGACGCCCTTGAGTGAATCAGAGAGGAAACCCCTAGATCTTCGAGGGTTGTGCGCGCGAAGGAGAAGCGTGCCAAGGGAAAGAAGAGATAGTTCATCTCTCGCTGATTACAATCGAAATGATGCTTCTGTGTACACAATTGTGAATCATAATCGGGAGTGAATCTGCACTGTGTAGCTACTTTTATCCTCCGTTTGTTTCGAAACACTCTGCCAGTCGATTATTCCTCTATCTCTTACTCTCGCTTTGCCATTTTGTCCTGATCACACTCTTCATCCCCCTCTCTTCCTCCTCTACTATTTGCGACAGCCCTACATAGGCAGACTCCTTCTCGCTCTCTCTCCCTCCTCCTCCTCCCTCCCTCTCCCTTCCTCCTCCCGCCTCTGCGAGAGTGAAGAGGGTGCAGACAGGTGAGGGGAGTGAGAGAGTGTGTGAGGAGAAGAGAGTCTGCGGGCGGAGTGGCAGAGATCTGAAGGGAGAGCGGAGGCTCTGCCCGCCCCTCTCCCCCTTCACCTCTCCATTCCGACGTGTTTCAACCATGTCGCACGCTCACCCAACAGTTCCCTTGCTACCCGACGAGTCTTCCTCAACGACTACGTCTTCATCGATCGACAACGCAGCCCCTGCTGCTGCCCCCGCCCACTCCCTGGAGACCTCGAAGGACGAAAGGTGCATTAGCGTTCATTCTTCCGATTCTGCTCCTCTTCCTTCATCGACCGACATGGATGCCCCCTCTGCCCCTGTACATTCTTCCCTTCTCGAGACCGTCACTGATGCTGTGGATGAAGTGATCGCTAAGGTTGGCTCTGAGCTTACCGAGGCTGCCGCTGCCCCCACCCCCGCCGAGTCCGACCCGACCCCTGCCCAATCCGAACCCGCTCCCGCTCCCTCATCCTCCCTCTTCTCCTCATTCACCTCAATGGTCGGCGGCGCACTCGGCGGCATGAAGACCAAGGTTGGCTCCGCTCTTTCCTCAACCCCTGCCCCGACCCAGGAGGACCAGACCCCGGGCCAGGACCCGACGACCCCCACTGCCGACAGCCTCAACGCCGACTCCGCTGAATTCGCTTTGCCCAAGGCCGAACCCGAACCCGAAGGCCAGTCGCCGGTGCAGGTAGTCTCTGGATTCATTGGTAGACAGCCTATCATCGATTCGGTACTGAGTGATCACAAGGAGGAGACGAAGGACGTAGAGGAGCCATGCAAGAAGGAGGAGGTAGAGCTGCAATACGCTACCGAGTCACCCGAAGCCCCTTCAGTCTGCCCTGCCCCCATCCAGGACCACGCCGTGCCCGAGCTCTCCGCCCTTGACCACGTCCTCCACACCGACCCGCCTGTTCTGACAGCTTCGAAGGAGCTGGATGAGCCTGCCTCTGCCCAGGATCAATCACACGTCGAGGATCATGGCTTCCACACCGACCCGCCCGCCCAGACCGCCTCCAAGGAACTCGACGAGCCTGCACCGGCCCAGGACCAGACCCAGTCCCCTGTGCCCATCGTCTCCGGATTCATCGACGGGCAACCGGTTGTGGGTGGAGTCACCGAGACCCGTGGCAAGTCGCCGACTTCCGATGGAGGAGTGAGTGAGGAGTCATTCGAAGTAGTCGAGAGGGCACCCACTAGCGAGTCATTCACCAAGTCTGACGAGGATGAGTTCCACGATGCTCATGAGGACCAGGGGTCTGATTTCACCGAAGTGACTCACGAAGAAACGAAGGAGCACCACGAGGATCCCCAAGCTGCTTCTGAGGCCGCACCGGCTCAGGAGGAGCCCAAGGCTGAAGTGCCCCATGCCGCATCTGAAGCCGCACAGGCTCAGGAGGAGCCCAAGGCTGCCGAGGAGGAGAAGATTCCCGAGCCCGTCCTTGTCCAAGAGACCCATGCAGAACCCGAGCACAAGGAGGAGGCGAAGGAGCACCACGAGGAGCCCCAGGCTGCATCTGAGGCCACACCGGCTCAGGAGGAGCACAAGGCTGCCGAGGAGGAGAAGATTCCCGAGCCCGTCCTCGTCCAAGAGACCCATGCCGAACCCGAGCACAAGGAAGAGGCGAAGGAGTCTCACGAGGAGCCCAAGGCTGAGGAGCACCATGATGAGCCTAAGGCTGAGGAGCACCACGAAGAGCTTCAAGCTGCTTCTGATGCCGCACCAGCTCAGGAGGAGGCGAAGGCTGAAGAGCCCCAGGCTGCATCTGAGACCGCACCTGCTCAGGAGGAGGCGAAGGCTGAAGAGCCCCAGGCTGCATCTGAGGCCGCACCAGCTCAGGAGGAGGCGAAGGCTGAAGAGCCCCAGGCTGCATCTGAGGCCGCAGCAGCTCAGGAGGAGGCGAAGGCTGAAGAGCCCCAAGCTGCATCTGATGCCGCACCAGCTCAGGAGGAGGCGAAGGCTGAAGAGCCCCAGGCTGCATCTGAGGCCACACCAGCTCAGGAGGAGGCGAAGGCTGAAGAGCCCCAGGCTGCATCTGAGGCCGCACCTGCTCAGGAGGAGGCGAAGGCTGAAGAGCCCCAGGCTGCATCTGAGGCCGCACCAGCTCAGGAGGAGGCGAAGGCTGAAGAGCACCAGGCTGCATCTGAGGCCGCACCGGCTCAGGAGGAGCACAAGGCTGCCGAGGAGGAAAAGATTCCCGAACCCGTCCTTGTCAAAGAGACCCTTGCCGAACCCGAGCACAAGGAGGAGGCGAAGGAGTCTCACGAGGAGCCCAAGGCTGAGGAGCACCATGATGAGCCTAAGGCTGAGGAGCACCACGAAGAGCTTCAAGCTGCTTCTGATGCCGCACCAGCTCAGGAGGAGGCGAAGGCTGAAGAGCCCCAGGCTGCATCTGAGACCGCACCTGCTCAGGAGGAGGCGAAGGCTGAAGAGCCCCAGGCTGCATCTGAGGCCGCACCAGCTCAGGAGGAGGCGAAGGCTGAAGAGCCCCAGGCTGCATCTGAGGCCGCAGCAGCTCAGGAGGAGGCGAAGGCTGAAGAGCCCCAGGCTGCATCTGAGGCCACACCAGCTCAGGAGGAGGCGAAGGCTGAAGAGCCCCAGGCTGCATCTGAGGCCGCACCTGCTCAGGAGGAGGCGAAGGCTGAAGAGCCCCAGGCTGCATCTGAGGCCGCACCGGCTCAGGAGGAGCACAAGGCTGCCGAGGAGGAAAAGTTTCCCGAGCCCGACCTCGTCCAAGAGACCCATGCCGAACCCGAGCACAAGGAGGAGGCGAAGGAGCACCACGAGGAGCCCCAAGCTGCTTCTGAGGCCACACCGGCTCAGGAGGAGCCCAAGGCTGCCGAGGAGGAAAAGATTCCCGAGCCCGACCTCGTCCAAGAGACCCATGCCGAACCCGAGCACAAGGAGGAGGCGAAGGAGCACCACGAGGAGCCCCAAGCTGCTTCTGAGGCCGCACCAGCTCAGGAGGAGGCGAAGACTGAAGAGCCCCAGGCTGCATCTGAGGCCGCACCAGCTCAGGAGGAGGCGAAGGCTGAAGAGCCCCAGGCTGCATCTGAGGCCGCACCAGCTCAGGAGGAGGCGAAGGCTGAAGAGCCCCAAGCTGCATCTGAGGCCGCACCAGCTCAGGAGGAGGCGAAGGCTGAAGAGTTCCAGGCCGCATCTGAGGCCGCACCAGCTCAGGAGGAGGCGAAGGCTGAAGAGCCCCAGGCTGCATCTGAGGCCGCACCATCTCAGGAGGAGGCGAAGGCTGAAGAGCCCCAGGCTGCATCTGAGGCCGCATCAGCTCAGGAGGAGGCGAAGGCTGCATCTGAGGCCGCACCAGCTCAGGAGGAGGCGAAGGCTGAAGAGCCCCAGGCTGCATCTGAGGCCGCACCAGCTCAGGAAGAGGCGAAGGCTGAAGAGCCCCAGGCTGCATCTGAGGCCGCACCATCTCAGGAGGAGGCGAAGGCTGAAGAGCCCCATGCTGCATCTGAGGCCGCACCGGCTCAGGAGGAGCACAAGGCTGCCGAGGAGGAGAAGATTCCCGAGCCCGTCCTTGTCCAAGAGACCCATGCCGAACCCGAGCACAAGGAGGAGGCGAAGGAGCACCACGAGGAGCCCCAGGCTGCATCTGAGGCCACACCGGCTCAGGAGGAGCCCAAGGCTACCGAGGAGGAGAAGATTCCCGAGCCCGTCCTTGTCAAAGAGACCCATGCCGAACCCGAGCACAAGGAGGAGGCGAAGGAGTGTCACGAGGAGCCCAAGGCTGAGGAGCACCATGATGAGCCTAAGGCTGAGGAGCACCACGAAGAGCCCCAGGCTGCATATGAGGCCGCACCGACTCGGGAGGAGGCGAAGACTGAAGAGCCCCAGGCTGCATCTGATGCTACACCGGCTCAGGAGGAGCCCAAGGCTGCCGAGGAGGAGAAGATTCCCGAGCCCGTCCTTGTCCAAGAGACCCATGCCGAACCCGAGCACAAGGAGGAGGCGAAGGAGCACCACGAGGAGCCCCAGGCTGCATCTGAGGCCACACCGGCTCAGGAGGAGCCCAAGGCTACCGAGGAGGAGAAGATTCCCGAGCCCGTCCTTGTCCAAGAGACCCATGCCGAACCCGAGCACAAGGAGGAGGCGAAGGAGCACCACGAGGAGCCCCAGGCTGCATCTGAGGCCACACCGGCTCAGGAGGAGCCCAAGGCTGCCGAGGAGGAGAAGATTCCCGAGCCCGTCCTTGTCCAAGAGACCCATGCCGAACCCGAGCACAAGGAGGAGGCGAAGGAGCACCACGAGGAGCCCCAGGCTGCATCTGAGGCCGCACCAGCTCAGGAGGAGGCGAAGGCTGAAGAGCCCCAGGCTGCATCTGAGGCCGCACCAGCTCAGGAGGAGGCGAAGGCTGAAGAGCCCCAAGCTGCATCTGAGGCCGCACCAGCTCAGGAGGAGGCGAAGGCTGAAGAGTCCCAGGCCGCATCTGAAGCCGCACCAGCTCAGGAGGAGGCGAAGGCTGAAGAGCCCAAGGCTGCATCTGAGGCCGCACCAGCTCAGGAGGAGCCGAAGTCTGAAGAGCCCCAGGCTGCATCTGAGGCCGCACCAGCTCAGGAGGAGGCGAAGGCTGAAGAGCCCCAAGCTGCATCTGAGGCCGCACCAGCTCAGGAGGAGGCGAAGGCTGAAGAGCCCCAGGCTGCATCTGAGGCCGCACCAGCTCAGGAGGAGGCGAAGGCTGAAGAGCCCCAAGCTGCATCTGAGGCCGCACCAGCTCAGGAGGAGGCGAAGGCTGAAGAGTTCCAGGCCGCATCTGAGGCCGCACCAGCTCAGGAGGAGGCGAAGGCTGAAGAGCCCCATGCTGCATCTGATGCTGCACCCGCTCAGGAGGAGGCGAAGGCTGAAGAGCCCCAAGCTGCATCTGAGGCCGCACCAGCTCAGGAGGAGGCGAAGGCTGAAGAGCACCAGGCTGCATCTGAGGCCGCACCAGCGCAGGAGGAGGCGAAGGCTGAAGAGCCCCAGGCTGCATCTGAGGCCGCACCAGCTCAGGAAGAGGCGAAGGCTGAAGAGCCCCAGGCTGCATCTGAGGCCACACTAGCTCAGGAGGAGCCGAAGGCTGAAGAGCCCCAAGCTGCATCTGATGCTGCACCGACTCAGGAGGAGCCCAAGGCTGCCGAGGAAGAGAAGATTCCCGAGCCTGTCCTCGTTCAGGAGACCCATGGTGAGCCCGCACACCATGATGAGCCCAAGGCTGCTGAAACCTCCGACGAGGCTTCAGAAGTGTTCGACCAATCTGCGCCCCAGCCCTGTCTTGTCGAGAAGGAGCCCCTTCCTGCAGCTGAAGACGTCGAGGAGGAGTCCTTCAGCAAGGTCACCGTCGCAGCTGGAGCTGCAGCTGCAGCTGGAGCCGGTCTTGCTGCTGCTGCAGCCTCTTCGTCCTCTGCCTCCGATGCGTCTCCTCTTCTCGCCGATGAGTGCGAGAAGGATGTGGGGGCTTCGTCTCACTCTGCTGAGACCCCCCACGAGGCTATGGATGCATCTCGCGCAGAGGACGAAGAAGGAGGAGAGACGTCGTCTTCGAGGAAGAAGAGATCCGCAGACTTCCCCAGTGAGGAGGAGACGACCGTTGTCGAAGTGACGGAGTCCCTGCAGACGGAGTCACCGTCGAATGGAGAAGTACAAGTGTTAGACAACGCCATCGATGAGGAGGACGATCCAGAGGACACGCGAGTGCCTGTGAAGACCGTCTTCAACCAGAACATCAGGAAGGTACGTTCCAATTCCTTCTTTTGGGTCGGAAATGTGACTGTGTCCACTGGTATGTAAGCGATTGAGAAAACGCAGCGTTGATGACGTTTTTTCTGTGTACATGGATGTAATAGACTACCTCAAGCATGGGGAAGTTCGGCATGGGTTTTTTATTATCCGTAGGGGCTTCGCTCAATCTCTCTGATTGGATGATTCAGAGTGCATAGGGGAGACACAGCATCTTTTTGTGCTCTCTCCTCTCTCCGGGGTTTGCCTAGCTGTTTCCTCCCATCGATAGGAGAGGAGGAAGTGAAGAGGGGGGGAGAAATCTCTGCCCTCATTCGGGGAATGGCGAAACTCCCCTCGTTGCCTTGTCAACGAACACCTCTTTGCATTGAGAGTGCGAATAAACTAGCGGCGAGAAGGGGAGAAGGGGGGAAGGGGTTTCGACGACGTTATTTGAAAAGGAGGGAGAGAACGGAAGAGGAGGGGGGACTGAGACCGAATTAGGGGTCGAACGAAGAAAGGAAGGCTTAGTCACAGCTCTCCCAAACTCACACGTCTTCAAAGAGATAGATGCTCACGACAGTAGGCGTTCTGTGGGAACACATCCATTACGCTGATTGGAATCAGGTCCTGGGAGGAAAATTCGGGTTACAGTAATCAATTATCGATCGATCTTTGCAGCCCGTGCCCTACCGCTCGCTGCTCCAGGAGAAGATCGAGCCTGGACAGACCCTGATCGTCAAGGGATCCACCATCGACGAGAGCCAGCGGTACGGTAGATTATCGATTTTGTTCTATGAGTGAACGTTGATCCTTCACAGGGCCATTTGTCAGCTAAAACTCTTTCTGTTTCCTCTCCATTTGCAACCTTTTTCCTATTGAGAGTGCCGCAATTAGGCGTGTCTTTACAATCGAGAGGGCAGAAAAAAGTGATGGAGTGGAGAGATGCTTCGAATAGTTTGATGAGTGTCGCGCGCTCCTCTGTCAAGAGAGTCGCGCGCTCCTCTGTCAATTCACATCACTCAAAGCTCACGTGGGAACTGTGGGCAAAAAATGAGGATGCTGATAGAAGAGAGAGAAGAGAGCGTGGGAAAGTGAGAGAGACAGAGAAGGAAAGAGCAGCAGTAACAGTAGAAGAGGGACGACGAAAGGAGAGGCTCATGTGATGGAACGTGAGAGCAAATAGGACGACAACTTATCAGTAGGGGGAAGGTGAACGATCGGCAACTCTTTGACCTACTCGAAAGTTCACAGGGGAACACGGGGAAAGGGAAACAATGTGGATAGTGGACATAGAAGGTAGCAGAGGGAATGATCTTTGGTCTCTTGCAGCTTCACCATCAACCTCCACTCCAAGTCTGCCGATTTCTCTGGCAACGACGTCCCTCTCCACATTTCCTTCCGTTTCGATGAGGGCAAGGTACGGTAGTCCGATCGATGACTGAGTAATTCGATATCCCTCCCTCGAATCGATAGCGTGAGACCCGAGCGTGTTCGTGTGTTTCGCCCGTCTTTGTGTTTGTATGATGAAACAACGGAGAGATTACCGGTGTGGGTTACTTGTAATCCCCCCCAGAGAAGTTTGCAGAGTGAGACGAAAGTTGATTAGAGAGAGGGAGTTCCCGAAAGAATCTGATACAATCTGTCGCTAAGTGGAGAGCCAGAGAATAGAGAATTCGGGGGACCGGGAAATGAGCGAGCCGTCTTTCAGGTCGTCATGAACACCTTCCACAACGGAGAGTGGGGCAAGGAAGAGCGCAAGTCGAACCCCCTCAAGAAGGGAGACTCCTTCGACATCCGCATCCGCGCCCACGACGACAGATTCCAGGTTGCTAATTGACTGTTTTTTTACTATTTAACGGTTCCTTTCCAGGTCGTGATTGACCAGAAGGAGTTCCGCGACTTCGAGCACCGTCTCCCTCTCACCTCCATCTCTCATCTCTCCATCGATGGAGATCTCTACCTGAACCACGTCCACTGGGGAGGAAAGTACTACGTAAGTGGACTACGGTAGGGTGGTACTGTAGGGTTACGGTACTGATCTATGTGATGTTTGTGCATATTACTCGATGAGGAATGTGTGCGCGATGTTTCTCTAGACGATTTTCTATTCTTGTACTCATAACAAGTGTGTAAATGAGGATGTTTTGACCTCTTTGATCTAGTGAGGGCAAGGTTCTATGAAACGAAAGGGCGTTAGGAAGTTCCCCGGGTCACATGCACAAAAGTAAACTTCTAGTTGTTAGCTTAAGCACTCGTTCAGAGATGAGCTATAATTTGTGAGCATTGGACCCTGGCGTTTTCTCGGAAGAGTTTTGCTACTTCCTTATACCCTCAATAGTAGCTAATCATTCCGAGACGGGAGGGGAGGACTACGGTAGACTGTTTGCGGGAGTGACCGTGCACTTGTATTGTGTAATGTCACGGGGCGATGTTGTGGGCATCCTTGATCTCACGGGTGTTTTACAACTTGCTCTCAAAATAGGAACGGCGCCTCTCGGATTGCAAACACGTGCCCCTTGTCGAACAAACACACTGTTATGCGGTGTAATGCAAACGAATGAATGGCGGATTGAATCGATCTGAGACAGAAGGGGATGAAGGAATGAACCCGAGGCCAGAGATCAAATTTGAGCACACTCGCGCAAAGCACACAAAATCACCTCTTAAAGTGACAGCAAAAAGAGGTGACATCGAGGGGTTTACAACTCAAGCAGATAGGGTTTAGCAAGCACACTTCGAGGGGTCCACTGTACTTTTCCAATCAAACTTCGAAAGAGGGGTTTGATGGGTCATTGGTTGATCTTTGATCTCTTGCAGCCAGTCCCCTACGAGAGTGGAATCGCCAACGGATTCCCCGTCGGAAAGTCCCTCCTCATCTTCGGAGCCGTCGAGAAGAAGGGAAAGAGGTACGATAGACTACGGTAGAGGAAGCTAACTAATCGATAATTGCAGATTCAACGTCAACCTTCTCCGCAAGAACGGCGACATCGCCCTCCACTTCAACCCTCGCTGCGACGAGAAGGTAATCAATATTAAGATACCGTGCTCTAGATTACGGTAGCCAACTATTGGCTACTGTACCTTCTTACGACACTGTAACTACCGTAATCTGCAGGTTGTTGTCCGCAATTCCCTCGAGGAGAACCAGTGGGGCAATGAGGAGCGTGAGGGCAAGATTCCCTTCGAGAAGGGAATGGGCTTCGATCTGGCCATCACCAACGAGGCCTACGCCTTCCAGGTACCGTAATCCGGAAATTCCATGTAGGAACCTGAGTGCCTTTCGAAGGCTACCGTAACCCTCGGTAATTGCAGATCTACGTGAACGGAGAGCGCTTCGCCACCTTCGCTCACCGCACTGACCCCAATGACATCACCGGACTCCAGATCCAGGGAGACATCGAGCTCACCGGAATCCAGATCCAGTAAATGGATCGATATCGATCGATTGATGACGGATACCGTATCCGTACGGTGTCCCCAACTGTCCACTGCCCTCGCATAACAATTCCTGGCTCTTTTCTTATCTCCCTCTATCCATTTGTGAATATACTGTAATCAGCTAAACTCCCTAAGATTTTGAGCGTAGAAGCACGGCTATCGATTGCATAAGAAATGTTTAGTAAACACCCCCCCCCCCACTTTATAAGTTCGTGAAGTGTATCACTTTATTGCTTGATAAAGTTATATTCTGCACAAATCACGTACTCTTTTCCATATAATCCATGAAGGTCAATAGAGCGGTTCAGGGGAATCCTGAAGAATTGAAGATGGATGAGCATAAAGTGAACGAACTGGATAACTTGTACTACGATTGCTAAACCTGTTTCATCCTAGCACAATCCGATTGTGGGATGAATTCAGAGAAGATATCTGGAAAAATACTTTTATTGGATCATCATGTGTGATTGATAGTCTTTGTAAGATCTTCATATCTAACTTCTTCCACAATACAGTTTACGCACTATGTATGATTTCAAACTGCTATGAGCGCATGCGAGTGTGGATACGGAAGGTACAAGAGATCAAACCACTACTCGAGCGTGAGAGTTAAGCCAATTCAGACGGCGAATTGATCGCGAAGGAAGCCTGTTTGGGAAAATGAGAGAACGGGAGCAGAAAATGGGGATCTGACATTCCGAAGATGAGATTATGGTATCATTTTATGATCTCTGATAACTGAAATTACTCCTAAATATTGAATTTAATATTCAGTTAAGGTAATTGTGTTTCTGTTTAGTATGTAATTGCTATAATCAGAGTCAAGTACTTGTAAGTAGAAAAAAATAATATTAAAAAATAAATCAGTTATTAACTGTTCGACGGTTCAAACTCTGTTATTACTGTCACAGTGTTTCGTAATAATTATCCTTGATTGATCGATTATGCTTGTTTATTGGTCCTTCATTGCTTCATATTTGATTCACATGATCATTTAATATGCTATAGAAGAGGAAATCTATCAATATCCCCTATTCAGTCTGTATTATCCTCCCCAGCTGCTTGTTTGTTATTCGTTTCCCACTGAAATTGTTTTGCTTGCTAACTGGATGTCGTTGGAAGGAGATATTGATCCCCGGTTGTTAGGAGAAGGGAGTGGAGTGAGTTAGGCGAGAGTCTGCATGTACATAGAAAGGAAGAGTGAGGGAGAAAGAGTCGCCTCAGCTGAGTAAGGAGAGAATCAGAGAGGAGGAGCTTCGTATTCTCCCCTCAGGGTTTGTCAGTCAGTTAAAACCAAATATCGTGTGTGTCGAGCATTGATTGACTTTCCCTTTTACGGTCCCGATCTCTCCCTGTTCTCGAAATGATCCCATTCACTCCTCTTCCCTTGTTGACTCAGTCGTTACTAACACTCTCTGCCTTGCAATCTGTCCCCTGTCCTCTTTACTCGTACACAACTCTATCTTCCCTACCATCTCTTCTCTTTTCGGCAGAAGGCAGCAGTTCAAAAAGAGTCACGCGCAGTAAAAAGTGTCCATCTTTTAGTGAATTTGGCTTCTCCGGTCGTGTCCGTTCCCTTCTCTCCTTTCATCTTGTGCCCATACTGAATCCTCTTCACCCAATTCACTTCTATCGATTAGCGTCCTTCCGTTTCGCGTCTTTACCTCCCACCATTCCCATGCCTCTGTTTATGCTACCAGCCCCGAGCAGCGAGTAAACACTCAATCGGACTGGATTCTTACCCTCGTACAAGTCTTGTTTTCTTGCAAATTTCACTTTTCTTTTTACATAATTGTAGAAATGAGGACGACTCTCGTTCTCCTGCTTGGAATGGGTCTGGCGATCTGCGACGATCGCTCCTTCTGTGAGGGGGAATGTGCCAAGAAGTACCAGGAAGAACAGACCAAGGTGGGCATCCACAACGTTCCTCGCGTCGACGTTATCAGTTTACACTCTGAGTCATCGGGGGAAACATGAGCGTGCAAGATAATCTGCACATTGTTTTCCCCCCACTCCCATCCAGATCGAATTACCCCCTCACCCTCGTTCACTCGTTGTTGGCATGTACTCGACCACTTCTCACTTTCGACGGGAATCAGACTAGCTAAAGGGGCCAACTTCCGTTCCAGAAAGAAATTCTCCAGCCCAGAAGGAACTTGGAATTGCAAATGAGGAAGAAGACTGCGTGTGCATTGTCCATTCAATTCCCCTGATTTTGTTGCTCTGTAGAGATTGAAGGGGGATATTCATCTGTATTTCGAGCATATTTGGGCGGATAGATGTGTCAAGTGATGCAGAGTGGAGGGCCAAATTCCTCGAATTGTTTATCATCCTCTCTCTCTGATCTCATTCTCGCGCGAATCGGGAAGATGGAGAGTACTATGAAGGGACGACGGAGAGATGCGAAGTGACAAGCGTGTAGAAGATAGGAGAGATTTGAGCAGATATCACCATAATGGGGATGAGTAATTAGATGGGAGGGACACAGTGGGTGGTGTGAGTCACTCGATGCCCTCGGGGCTAGTTATGAATTTGAATCTGAACCGGAAGCGAATTGAGTGCTTATGGTAGCTAAATATTAAAAAAAATTGAATGTGCTCTCATGACGAAAAATCCCGTACTTGGTTTAGTTCTGTTAGAATGCTGATGATTTTTTCGAGCAGGATTCGTCCTCAAAATATTCATGGATTTGAGAAAATATAACTCTCAAAACAATATTAGAAGCATATTAAAATTTAAGGGTATCATCTTCCCATATCCCCTCATATTCTCATCTGTCAGTCCGCGTGCTCCTCTGGCTGCACCCATCGTGGTTCGATCTCGGATGGATCGCGTGGCTTCGTTGTCTGCCACTCAGCGTGCGCCTCCGTCCATAATGAGACCGACACCGAGGTTCGTCATTATATTTATAAATTATTATTATTATTTTTAATAATTGCCTTAATTGGTTGTAGGAGAGGCGCGCGTGTGACTTCGCCTGCTCGCTTCCCGTCACCAACATCGTCATGGTAAGGGAATATTCGAGAAGGAATATGAGAAGGAGAGACTCATGAATATATTGCGAGATGTTGATTATTGATTGGAACCTGTAGTATAATGCTGCTCTAGTGTTTCAAGTAAGGGTACACTAACAACGATGACGTTGTCATTGTAGATGAAGGTGGACTACGGCACGGGCGCCTCGGCCCCGCGAGTGCAGGTCGTGAGGAAGGAGGGTGGCAACTTCTTCGATTCGAACCTCGGACTGGGCCCCGACTTTGATGTACGGTATTCATAGAATATTGTTATTGATTGCTTCGATGACGATATTAGCAAGCTAGTGGTGTTCAGTATGTCCTCACTGTAAGGGTATTGTTTAATTCAGTGAACGTGGTTGTGCAACGCGGGATCTATTTGGTTAGGGAAACTTACATCCAGTGGGTATTCCGCCGAATTGTAGTTGATAGACTACTAGGATGCAAAATTTGTGAATACGATAGCTAAAATTAGAATTATTATGAACTTCTGAACGCTAAATGGGGACGGTGTGAAATCATCATATTTTTCATAGAAGATGGTGCCAATCTAGGGTTGTTTATGAGGAAAAAATGGATGCTTGCGGGAGACTGCTTCACTCGGTTTGAAATGACAACATGAAAGCCAATGCGTGCTTCTCGGAACTGTGCTCCCAAAATACTATGTTCAAGGCAAAACACAACAGTTTTCTCACAGCGTCATAGAAGTGAATTTTGTAGCTCGGCGAGAATATCTGGCCTATTGATTGGTTGTGCGCATGTAGTGTTTCAATAACTACGGGCAGGGAATGATATAGTGATTCGTTTTGATTTTTCTATAAACAAAATAAAAAAGAATCCAGTGAGGGAGGGAAATGGCGCTATGAATACCATACCATCATACACAAATGATTTGCAGCAGTTCCTTCTTCGTCCATCGGATGTGAATGGAGGAGCACTCGTGGGACGAGATGAGAAGGTGAATTGGAGGGGAGAAATGAAGAAATGGGGAAGGGAAGAAAGAAATTACCGTGTTTAATGTCAAACTGGATGTATGTAATGCAGATGGCTAAGCCTCCTCCTTATGATGAGAGATAAACTATACTTAAATTAATCAATTGCAGAAGGAGGGCGAGGATGTGGCTGGGTACCACATGCCGATGGGGGTGCTGCAGAACATGTTCAAGATCAGAACGGACGATGAGGAGTTCAACCAGATGCAGGTGAGAGAGAGAGAGAGAGAGAGAAGGAGGGGGGGGGGGGTGAATATTATCCGCTTGGAGATATCTATTTGTATGGCATCATCCGTGTTGCAGGAGCGTCTGGACAAGATGGTGAAGTCGTTCTTCGACCGCGCGCACCTCGCCAGCCGCGACGTCGCGTCGGAGAGACCCAAGGGACACGATGGTGAACACTCCTTCTATTCATCAAATTGAAATGATATAATGCATGATACCTCGTCGCTTCATGGCAAGAACCTGTAGTTAGAGTGGAGATGATTGATAGTTGATTGTCGAGTTCAAAACGATTATTCCCGGATCTGAATGAGGGCTCACTCTGGTTCCAGTTCATCCCTCCAATCAGCAGGTTTCTCCTCCTTCTTGGGTGATTCGGTGGGCAACGAGGACGAGGAAGGCCGCCAGATTCTCTTCGTGGCGCCCCTCGAGGGAGGGGAGATCGCCGATCTCAAGGACTTCGAGTGAGCACGACCAGTCATACAGAACACCGCAGCGAGATTGATGAAATCAGCGAAAACAATGAATTATGCAAACACAGAAATGAGAAATATCGGCTTTGGCAAAAAATCAACGAATTTACTCCAGTACATACTCGGTATTGCAGGCGTTCTCATGAGTCGTCTGTCCGTCGTCGCTTCCCCGCCCTCTTCCAGGTACGGAAAAGATTGATATTTACCGGGCACGATGAGTCTATGGGCTCTTCTTCGATGTTTGTCCCACCCCAACCCACTTCCCCCGTCATAGCTAATTACCTCCTCATCGCAGAGGGGTTGTGGGGTAAATATCAAAGAAGTGCCCTTGTCCTTATGTGGCCAATCGATAATCAGTCCTCGTTATCTCCTCTCTCTTGCAGTGGTCCGTCTGTCTCGTGCTGCTCTTCGCAGTGGCGTGCACTGCAGTCATGGCGCTGCTCATGCTCCGCCAGATGCGCGCCAATCGATATCGGTGAGGAGATGGGAGGGAATCCAGAGTAGATCGCCGTGTAGAAGGAGGGGTGTTTGGTATAAGAACATTAAAGATAAGATGACTGGGGAAGATGATTTACCAGTGTATTTTGCTGAAATTCATTTTGGTTTATTTTTTGCAACGGGTTCGGGCTTCGGAAGTAAAATAAGAAGGGTTAGATGAGCAAATGAATCTCCTCTCTTTTTTCAGTTCCCTCGTGACTGGCGCCCGTGTCGCAGCTCCCTCCCCTCTCGTGGAGGCAGGAGAGATGGTGAAGAAGGTGAGAGGAAAACGAGTTTGGAATATCGATTGAGTGGTATTGATTGGCTCTACTGCTCATTTTGGCATCATCTTAGCACGGCCTAGATGAGGCCTTATGATGAAAGAATGAAGCCTCACTCGAACGGTCTTCATTTTTTTACCATTCGCACATGACGGTCAGGTAATGGTTTTTAACAGTAGTAATGATCCCGTTATTAAGGCGAAGGAAATTTTCTGGTAGAAAAAATATTAGATTTTGTAATCAATAAAATTGTAGGTGCCGATTGATATGGAGGAGGAGTCGTACCCTGCACCCGAGGGGGTACCTCCCCCCGCCTACGATCAGCTCTCCGTCCACTCCAAGAAGGCACAAGAGCAGCAGTAAAGTAGGGGTGCGAGCAGGCGAGAGATGGGACAAGGCGCCACACGCCACGCACGCACCATCTCGTCACACTACACCATCCTGGCAATCTGCCAGCGGCTCGGATCTTTTCCTCTTCCATTTGATCCTTGTAAAATTTATCCTTGTCATAACTTATTCAAAAATGTGTTATGTTGTAAATAATTAGCTGCACGTGTCGCATGAGAATATTGATCCCCGCGAGAAAGCGAAAGCAAGAAGTGTTAGTGCAAACCCCCTCCCTTCATAGTTTTCTCCCCACAATTTGTAGCATTTTGACACGTGTATTGTAGAAAGAAGTACCCTTTCCTTCCATTGTTTTGTGAAACAATAACACTGAGCAATTTGTCTTGTTCCGTCATGAGATACCAATAAATTATTGCATAGTTTTCGTAATCGTGCGAGAAATCGATGAAGAGCGAAGAGTGCTGTTGAATTTCAGACGTGAATTACTTGAAATTAATTCATGAGTGTCGTTATCGCTATCCATAGGTATAAAATATTACCAAGCAGGCATAACTGTCCTGTGAGAGCTGTGTTTCAGGATTTATTCCAGTCCAGATCTTGCGCGATATTTGAAACTCTGGATTCCGTTCACGTGCCATCGTATTTTCATTACAGAATGGGTAAGAAAGGTCTGAATCTATTGGATGAAGATGAGGACGAGCATAGAGGATTCACCGTCAATAAGGTGTCTGCTCGATATATTTAATAATTATGCTTGTGGTATGAGAAAACTGATGCGTTTCTTCTCTTTTAGAACGTTCCCATGTTGTCAGAGTCTGATCGTGATCATCTTGACAAAATGGACGTTGTATTAATATAGTAACTTCCATTTTGCAGGCGTTCGCTGAGCGGTATGACAATTGGCGCCACAAGGAGGAAACGCAGAAAAGTTGGTTTGTTTTATTAGGGAAATAACATGTCACAGTCATTGTCCGGACCTCAAATTGGATGGTTGATACAACAAGTGCACTTCTAATCTGTGAGGTGTAAAATTTAATATGTTTTTCCATCTGAAAAGGCGCGATTTGGATATTTTACAAGGATAGCAGCATAAATCGGGCATGGTACATTTTAATGTGCGTTATCTTCAGTGAAAGACAAGTACGGCGAGGATTACGAGGAGGAAAGCGAGAGTGAGGAGAGCGATGATGGAGCTGTAAGTTGCAGTTGTATTTATAATTTTATTTAATTTATGTTGTCTTTAATTTTGATGGATAGCCTTTGCTTTAAAATTAATGAACAACACATAAAATTTCAGTTACGTCATCAGCAATAAAAAAAATTCTGGCTAAACAAAAGTTAAATATTTAAATGTTGAGGACTGGACGATGGAAGACGAGAAGGACTTCCTCAAGACGCTCTCTGCCCTCAAGGGAGAGGACGAACGCATCTATGATAAGGTTCTTATGCTGACAAATCGTCCATGGTTTTGTAGACAATTCAAGAGGACTCATTTGAAGATGTGGTAGGATATCTCCTGAAAATTCAGAGGCAATGAATATGGGTGATAATATTTATGTTGGTTGCAGGAAACTCGCTTCTGGCACGAGAAGAAGGAGGGCGAGGCGAGCAACGGAGAGAAGCAGGAGAAGCAGAAGGTGAGGAAGGATGAAAATGGAAATTAGGTAGATTTTTAAAAGGGAATCAAAAGACCTCTGAAGCAAAGGGAGGGAAATAAGAAAAGGAAAGTGCGACCGTAAATGTTGTTCTGATAAATACGGAGCATCGGGTGGAAATACATGCTTTATTTTGATTTCGCGATTTGTAACGTAATTGTTAATTTATTGCAGGCGAAGAAGGAGAAGCCGATGTTCCTCAAGGATTACGAGCGAGAACTCGTGAAGAGAGGAGGGTACGCTAGTTTCGCCATACTTTAGCCATGAATCTGGTTGGATTGCGTAATTGTAAATTTTGACAAGGTCGTAATTTAGCATATCATATTCATGTGAAGTAATATTCTCGATCCGCTGCAGAGTAAGTAGTGGCTTAGGTCGAATTCAATAGAGAGAAATAGTAACGTCTTTAGTGACATCGATGACGACGGCGAGGAGGACATCGACGAGAAGACTGCCGCCGATCCGAGCTACCACGAGAAGCAGGAGATGAACAGGAGAGCGTGAGTGCGTTTGATTATTTTTATATTGCCAGTCTTCGATTGTACAAATATATTTGGTTTGGTTAATCAATTCGTTTAGTCTACTCTCTGCCTTTAACGGCGACGCTGAAGATGAAGACGGAGATGAGTTGTTCACGACTAAGGAGAAGACGGAGGAACAGAAGGTACGCGAGAGGGAAGATCGAGGAGATTGTAGGACAAGTTCAGATATCGTTTCTTATCGTGATAAAACTAATGATGCTGATTAACGTTGCCACATAGGATGGTAGTGATTTTCAGAAGGCAGAGGAGGACGAGTACTACGAGTGGATTGGAGGAGGAGCAGAGAAGGAAATATCGGAGAAGGAGAAGAAGGAATTGAAGGGACTCAAAAAGGTAGAGCAGAATGGATCGTGGCAGTCTATTTATCATGTTTCGTAGGGCTGCAACGAGAAAATATAAGGATAGAAATCTGTGAACGGGTGTTTGCATTAAAGTTACCCAACACCCTCGAAAATGCCTTTCTATATTATTTAACAATGTAATAGAACGGGCTCTAATTAGTTAAACTGGAATAATAAAAATAATTGAAATTCAATATTTGCACCAGGGTATAGCCGCAAAGTAAGAGTCTGAATTGCCTGATCACGCCCGTTCTCTCCCTTTTACACACTATCTCGCTCGTTTTGTCGTGATCAGGGTACTCCCGCCAATTCAAATTATTTTCATGGATGTTGGGAAACTTTAACTTAGCTATTTTAAAAAGGTATGCATATTTTAAAAAATGTGATCTGTGCTCAGGCGTGGACGTCCTCTTCTCTCGACGACGACGAGAAATTTCTGAGGGACTACATCCTCAACAAGAAGTACGACACCGACAGACAGGGCGCCCAGTCAGTTTATTTTACTTAAAGTTGTCAAGAACTCGCTAAGATTTATTGAGTGACGAGTTGGGTGATTCATATTCGTATCAATTAGTTCTCTTCTCTTGCAGTATTCCATCGTACGAGGAGATTGTGGGGACTACTCTGGAGGATGACGAGGAAGAGGAAGAGAGGGGAAGGGACTACGAGAGGAAGTACAACTTCCGATTCGAAGAACCTGATCAGGAATTTGTAAGTTGCCATTGATAATATACTTTAGTAATGGATAATTTGAAGAGTTCGTAGCAAAGTGTGAAATTGTGATATAGTGTGGAATTATAGACGTGATTGGAAAAAAACAATCTAATTAATATGTTCTCTGCAGATCAAGCAGTATCCTCGCACGATCGCCTCCTCGGTGAGAGAGGGAGTGAATGCGAAGAGGAAGGAGAAGAGAGAGGAGTACAAGTGAGTGAGAGGGGAAGGATGACAGCTTGTATGGTGGTTAATCTATGAGAAAATGAAAAGGGTTACGTAATTGTAATAGCGGAGGAACGAGGAGCTTTGTAGTTTTGGAAGATGAAGAACGTACACTTTCCTGCATGTTAAAAATTTTCTATGAAAGCAAGTGTGTTGCGAAATTTTATCGAACCCAAGATGAAGCAAAATTAAATTTCGGGGCTAATAGATTTTCGGAGGGGTTAATTAATTTTATATTTATTAAGCAATCTCTTTCTCCAGTTTGAAGGATTGTCGGAAATGTAGTCTTATTGTTAGTTATGCTCAAAATTTCATAAGCTATTGATAGGGAGAGGAAGACTCGTGAGAAGGAAGAGAAAGTGGCAGAGATCAAGCAACTGAAGAAGGCGAAGAAGGTAAGAGAGAACTGTTGCAAATTGTTTTCCTTCAATGTAGTTATTATAAAAATGTATCCATTTGAATAGAAACTATAATTTCAGAGTGAGATCGAGAAGAAGCTGGCTAAGCTGAAGAAGATGGCGGGAGATGAGATCGGAGTGAAGATGGAGGATCTGGAGGGAGACTTCGACCCCAAGGAGTACGATAAGAGAATGCAGGTGAGGAATCGATCGACCACTGATTTATTTTCACGCTATTGCTGTCAAATACATCTAATGTACGTGTCTTCCAAGGTATGATAATAGTTTACCAAAAACATAGTGACGGGAGAGAAAGAAAGGAATCACGTGAAGAGTATTATCCAAACGTGGGCACCATCGCTGCTAGCAGCAAAACACCCCCGGTTTTCGGATTTTGCTCAGCATAGTTCTTCGAGTTTAAGGGTGTCAGTTTCCGTAGACACTGCCGGTTTTGTGGCTGAACTTGTGGGCACCCTCCCGGATTTTGAAACTCAACAGCAACGTCTGCCCACGTATGGTATTATCCCCCTCCCTCAGGAGCTCTTCTCCTCCTCCTACTACGATGTGCCCGTAGAGGGAGAAGATGACGTCGAGAAGCCCGTCTTCTCCGATATGTCCGATGACGAATTCGACGATGGAGACGGCGCCGACGATTACGACACCATGAGAGTTAGAGGTACGGTAGAAGGAGAAGTGTTAATCAAAAAATCAATCGAGAACTGAATTTATTTTGTACTATGATGGCCCTTCAGATGGCGAGGACGACGATGACAACGAGGAGGAAGAGCAGACGTCGTCAGCGGCGACGAAGAAGAAGGCGCCCCTCAAGGCATTCGAAGCGGCCAGGGAGGAATTGAGGAAGGACAAAGAATGTGAGTGTGTATACAAATGCAACCAGCTCTCATTGCTGGAAAAACGCGTCGTTTAATCACTAATTCTATCGGTGAACTGTTATTTGGAACCGCCATCTTTACTCAGCTCTCCTCACATCTAATCTTTGATCTCTCCCTCTTCAGCTTCTCGTCGTCGTCGTCGTCGCAACGAGGCCTTCGTGGCTGCAGTCAGAAGGGAGAAGCCGGTATTCGACCCGAAGGAGAAGACATTCGAAGAGTACTTCAACGAGTACTACGCACTCGATTATGAAGACATCATCGGTGAGGGGGAAGGGAAGGGGAACTGATATTGAAGGAGGGATCACATCTTGAGAAGGAGATAGGGTGAAACAGTGAATTGGTTTGTAAGAATTAGTATAGAATTCTTCAAAATAGTCCTAATGAATGTTTATCATCTGTAGAAGGAAATGGAGGGAGGGAAGCAGTGAGTCAAGTGGGGATTCCATTTTCGATCTTACGACTTCGTAGAAGTTGGCACACTGCAGGCGACACTCGCACCAAGTTCAAGTACCGCACTGTGGCCGAGAACAACTTTGGATTGAGCACGGAGGAGATCCTCGGTGCGGACGATCGCCAACTGAACGCATGGGCCAGTCTCAAGAAGGTACGGTAGCTAGGAAAGATTACGGTCGTCATGAGAGAAATTGATAGGGAGAAGAGTGGGATGGTCTGATTGCAGGCAGTTGCTTACCGCACTGACAAGGAGGAGGCTTACGACGTCACTGCCTACAAGAGGAAGGGAGCTGATGAAGCGAAGAAGAAGAGGATACTCAGCATCGACTTCGGAGGGTATAGACACACCATCCTTTTTTTGTCAATATAGGGATACTGTAGCTTCAGATGTTTGTAAGAGACTGTATGAATGTAGGAGTAATGGTAAAATTGCAGGAAGAAATCGAAGAAGCTGAAGGAGCAAGCGGAAGCGGCAGAGGCTGAGAATGGAGAGGTGAGGAAGAGGAAAAGGAAAAGGAGTGGACTGCCATATCCAATTGATTGATGTGGTGGTGGTTGAGCTTCTAATATCTGCTGAGCATTGATCTGCTGTATATTAGCTTGTAAATTGGCATCAACAAAAATGTCAGACGCCCGCGCCGTCAGCTGAGGTGGAAGGGGAGAAGGGAGAGACGAAGAAGAAGAGGAAGAACAGAAAGAAGAAGAAGGGAAAGAAGGAAGAGGTAGAGGGACAGACGGAGGAGAAGGAGGAAGAGGGAGGAGAGACTGAAATGGTGAGAAAGAGTCATGCACTCTTCTAGATGCTAATACCTTTCTCGATGATGTTCATTATCACTTTTTTTCGTTACAGGCAGAGGAAACTCCCGCCAAGGAAGTCGAAGAAGGGGAAGAGCAGAAGGAAGGAGAGGGAGGAGAGAAGAAGGATAAGAAGAAGAGAAACAGAAAGAGAAGAAGAGTGGTCAGTCATCTACCATGGGACTTTATCGATCGATTATGCGTTACTGTATTCCTGTTCCTTCCTTGCAGGACCACGTGGACGTGGGTGTCTCGGACGATCGATTGGCAGCTTACGGTATCAACGCGAAGAAGTTCAAGGGCAAGGCGCTGTACGGTAAGAAGAAGGATACCAAGGCGGAGTGGCCTACCCGACTGCCACGTCCCTGAGAATTATCGATTATTGATCTACCTTCTCACCTCGTTCCGGTGCTTTCCATCCTCTATCTCTCCATCATTGTTATCACACTAGTTGATTATTCCTGTGTTGTCGTTATCCGTTATCGATTGATTGAGAAATTCATCGAATTGTTGTTGACGTGTTTTCACCATTTTTCTGCTTGTGTTTCACTTGCTTTTGAATGAAGATCCTTTTGATTGAGTGTGGCGTATGCTAATCGATCGAGCGGTTGTCATTCCGCGTCCGAGTATCTCCAGTGTGCGGTCGGTGCCTTCCTCTAACAGGCGAGAGAGTTCGTGAATGTGAGAGCGTTAGTCATCCCTATTTCCGCTATCCCCGTGCGCTATCTCGTTCATCGGATCTTGCTCCCTCCGAGAGCACTTACTGAGAGAGGAGAGGCCCTTCCACGTCGCCCCTGCTTCCTTCCCCCCTGGTTCATCGCTTCACCTAATTCACATATTGCGATGTCACATATGTTCTTCAATTTTAATATTTTTACACCAAAAAATGCAATCAATATTGCTATCCTCTGGTTTTAATATACCGATTCAAATCTATCCTTAACCCCCTTCGGACATGTGTTGAGAGAGTGATCTGAATTTGTAATACCATAATTTTGACTTGTTCAAACAATACATCTTGTTCTTAGTCCCCATCACATGTATATGACATTGATCTTCCACACCTGTATCCTACCGCAACTCCCTTCTCTTTCCAGATGGGCGGAGTCTTCTCCTACTTTCGTGGTCTGTTCGGCAAGCGCGAGCTGCGCATTCTGATCCTGGGATTGGACGGAGCCGGCAAGACCACCATCCTCTACAGGTTACAGGTACGGTACCGTTTATTGATTGATGACTGACTACAGAAGTTGTCTTTCGATGAATTTTGATCATTGCTATCTAGTTCGTTCATAGAAATTTGTACCGCTTGTTTTTCTCAACTTTATTGTTAGAAGAAATATTATTGATTTTATACAGGTCGGAGAAGTGGTGACGACGATCCCGACCATAGGCTTCAACGTGGAGCAAGTCGAGCACAAGAATCTCAAGTTCCAGGTGAGCACTAAGGCGTTTACGCGGATCTGTCACCATGGCGCAGGCGGTAGCGTGTTTGGTTAGAGCCCGAGTCATCACGGGTTCGACCCCGCCTGCCCCCCATTCCTTACTATTGCCTCGTATATTTCCGCTCGATGGTCCCTGCGACCGCGAGAGGTCTAGACGAAGGCCAGAGAGTCTGCATTACAACAAGAAACCCACGAGACGTTCCGTGCTCGTTGGTTCAACATAAACTTGCTACACCTTTTTGCACTCGATTGTGCCAGAAAGCCGGAGGGGGGGGGGGGGAGTTATTAGGCGAGGTTGTGTTGGCTGAAATGACGTGTTCGTTTAGGTGTGGGATCTGGGCGGGCAGACGTCGATCCGTCCCTACTGGAGATGCTACTACGCCAACACGGACGCCATCATCTACGTCGTCGACTCGGCTGATAAGGACAGGGTGGGTCGACGACTATTACCAAAAGAAAAGGCTTCGAGTACTAGAGCGAGATAATCTTTTTGTAGAGATAATCAAGTGGAATAACTGGAAGGTTTCTAGGCTAGTGATTTCGCGAAATTGTTCCGTTTTCGTTCTGATAATATCTATGGAAAGTAGCTAAAATTGGTGTGGTATCTAGTAATTATTGGGGTGTCCGGAAAGTTCGTATAATTTTTTGTTTTTATTTTTGATTCAATGCTTTACAATTCGCAGTGACCAATGTATGCCCCCTTCTTTCTCACTACCTCTCTCCAGCGATTGGGCAGGGTCTCGATTCCTCTCTTCCAGAATGCGGGTTTCTTTGAGACCGCCCAGTTCACGAAAGCCCTCACAACTTCATCTCGATTCTTGAACTTCTTTCCTTTGCAGAAGTCAGAGAGAGAGAGAGAGAGAGCGGAAGCAGTGGTAGTCGCATGGGGAGAGATCCGGGGAATACGGTGGATGGGGAATCATCTCGATCTTCAGCTCGTCCATTTTCTTCTGGGTCATCTTCGCTCGATGTGGGCGAGCATTGTCCATCAGAAGAAGAATTTTGCCCTGGTTCAGGAGTCTGGGAGGGACTCTGATCGCGACATCTTCCAGTTGTTCAGAGAAGAGGTCGGTATTGATGCTGGTGCCAGGGGCGAGGATCTCCCAGTAGATGGGACCGAGCACTCAGAAGAAGAAGCAGAGGAGTTCCTTCTTTCCGTGCTCTTCCTTCTTCGGGACGGGCGTGGGCTTCTCATCTGCATCCACCCATTGCAGTCTCCTCACAGGGTTATCGTACGTGATCCACTTCTCATCTGTAGCGATGATGGAATTGACCCATCGAAGATTGGATCTACGATGGAGTAATTCCCGACAGACTTGAACACGATTTTTCAGCTGTTCGGGGGAGAGGTCATGGGGAATCACTTGTGGGAGTTTCGGCTTCTTCCCAGATCGATGGAGGATATCGGACACCGTTGATCTGGGAGTACCAGTATCCTTCTTCAACTCACGCACACTGGTCATGGGCTTGCGCTGCAGTGTGCGGAGAACGAGAGGCTGATCGAGGGAGGGAGGGCGTCCAGAGCGGGGTTGATCATCGAGACCAAACTCCCCTTTCTTGAAGCGGGAGAACCACTTATAGCAGAAGGGTATGGAGGGGGCGTCAGCTCCTTCCGACTGGGCCAGGGCAGAGTGGGCCTCCTTCACGGATCGGCCAAGACGGTAGTAATGAAGTAAAACTGCTCGGAGGTAGAGATGGGAGTCCATCACAAGAATCAATGTAGCAACTAGGAGACTGATTAAATCCTCTCACTACTCAACGTCATAATGATGCAATACATTGTTGACAAACAGATTGCGCACTGCATTTGATCGCGAACTGACTTTTTTCCGAAGCATTATACGAACTTTCCGGACACCCCAATACATTCAGTAGCATAGCGGAATATGGCTATAACAATGAAATGGAATTTGTGCCAGCAATTTATGTCATTCTATCTTAGCTTTTTGTACTGTTTAGCATATATAGAGATTGACGGATTCATTTACCAATGCAACGAAAGCATGTGACTATGCAGATAAGTAAATGGTAGCGATTATCATTCGTTCGTTCGTAAAATAGTGTTGCTGTAAAGTCTCCAAATTCTCCATGTTGTCCCTACACCTTGTATAGAACGACAATGATTCAGCCAATCGTAATCCCACACTCCTTCAATCCATTCTCTTGCAGATCGGTATCTCTCGACAGGAGTTGGTGTCGATGCTCAACGAGGAGGAACTGAGCACTGCCGTGCTGGCCGTACTGGCGAACAAGCAGGATATTCCCGGTTGTCTCCCGCCCGCAGAGGTACGGTTGGAGAGGAGCAGAAGACTACTTGTACTATCAGGCTGAGTCATAAGTTGCACTTTAGTGTAGACCTCTTGATGGTGTCTGATGGATATAGTGTGAGGTCAAAGTAGCCGCGGCTACCAACGTAGCTGCGACTTTCTAAGATTAGAACTTTCCATTGAGTCGTGACTCGGCAAAATAATCAACACTATCGTGGAGTGTAATGAACTTACATCACAATAATACGGGCCATTCGGATTTGGCACAAAATACCTATTCAAAAAAGTGCTTATTTCATAGTGGTGTTCAGTTCACCATGTCCAAAATGTGTTTCCTTCACTGCGCATCCGCGCACACAAACCTATCGCAACCAAACCTATCTCAGCATAAAGCTTCCTACATGTGGACCTTATATTTGCGTTAAGGTGGACTTTCATAATTATAACCAAAAGCTGCAGTCATCAACATTTGTATGATGAAATTTGCACATCGAAATCAGTGTATTTCACAGCTTCCTGATTATACGATAGAGAGAGGTCCCACGTTTTTGTGTTTATCAGCATCAACTACCCTCGAACTATCGCTCATTAGCTTGAAATAGTCAAGGGATCCCTGAGAATTCAGAAATGGTACACTAAAATTAACCACTAAAAGTCAAAATTTTGATCGGTAAAGCCAATATTCGGATTTTTCGAGAAATCTCAATTTTGAAAAGGGGATGATGTGATGTCTCAAATTTCACTAATGGCTAAGTAGCCCCATAGTGTAAGGTTAAAACGCCCCTATATACAAACCAGTCTCTATAACACATAAACCAGGGAAGATAAGAACTCTCATGGGATTTCTTTCCAGCTTGTATGATTTGTTGTTCCATTATTCTGTGATTGATTAGACTAGCACCGATTTCAACCATTTTTTTAAAGCGCATTCAAGGGGCTTCTCAATAATGTATGTGAAGATGCCCGGCAAATTTTCACTGCAAAACAATAGCGAGCCCAAGACTTTCAGTATTTAGTTGGGAAATTCACTCGTGGCTAACGTTCGATTTCTTGTATGATTTAAAAGCACGACACAATTCGTACATATCATAATAATTGTGTACTATACCCCTACGTTATGCTACGGATTTGTATTGATGCCATTTCAAGGGCGCTTTTTAGGTGACTTTGAACTGAACCCACAAAATTGAAAAAAAACTTATGACTCAACCTAATAAATAATGAACAGGATGAATGTCCTGACGAAAATCGTAGGCTGGTGTATTTTTTATCGCGTTGTTTTCTTTTCTGGTGATTTAAAATTGCTGAATGTAGGTTAGAATTGGAAAAAAAATAATTGTTATCAATAGTGTTTTCGTAAGGGCTCTGAAAATGGTAAATTTTTGCTACTGGCAAAGATGACCGTGGAATTGTAAACCCTACCAATGAGTGATGTTGATCCTCAGGTGCACAAGGCTCTCGGACTGCATTCTCTCAAGAATCGAACATTCCAAATCTTCAAGACTTCTGCATCCACGGGCGATGGTCTCGACGAGGCCATGGACTGGCTCTCCAATGAGCTCCAGAAGCGGATCTGAGACTACCGTATCCCCTCCTCCCTCCTTCTACCGTAATCCGCACACTCGATCGATTTCCTTCCCCGTATGTATCAACCAGTGCCTGAGACTGTGATAGGATCCTTCCTTCAAAATCTTTGCAATTCATATAGTCCTCCGCCCGCTTTTTCCAGTTTTCATAGTCTATTTGCCCAGAGAACTCTAGAGTATCCTTTGCTTGCTTGCTACTGAAATGTCTGCGTGTGGTTTTGTACAGAAATATCGCATGTAACGATTATTTATTGATCCACCGATCCTGCTATACACCGTATTCAATGATATAGTGACTACTGTACCCTATATTCAATGCTCGTGGTTGTTCAGCTTTCCTATCCATACAAATTATCGTTTTACCTTTATGTATTTGTTCTTTCCTTTCACTGTCGGTGATTTCGAGATAAAGTTAGTGAAAGATTCAACCAGATAATTGGTCTTTGATCTACTCAACTGCGGATGCAATGTATTGATAGTGAAAGCTTCATTCAACATGTCAATGAAGGAACAATAATAGCCTAACTATGACCTACTCTTTACATCTATATTCTTCACTTCTCCTCTCTACTAAGTGCTTCTCTGGCCGTCTCGATGGCCTTCCTTGGCTGTGTCTTGTGCAGTAGCAGATGACCCTGTGCCATCGCCATCGAGATCGGCTGGTTCACCTAAACATTATCGATTAGATTGTCATTACTGTAGTATCGTATATTGGCCCTTCAGCTACCATACCCCGGAAGAAACACGTCATCATTTTACTGCTTCAGTTACATTAACCGATACCTTTTGACACTCAGCGATAAATTCCTCCATGAGATGCCAATCCGACTTGTCGAGTGGCTTGTAGAAGTGGTAGAACAACTAGCAAAGTGGAATTTGCTCCCTGTATTAACCAATGTCGTACCTTCCCGAGCATTTCTCCATCTGCGTAATCGAGGAACTCCTTGCGATCAACTCGGCCTGGCCTAAAGAAAAGTCAGTTGGCTATCATTCGACAATGTGCCACTACCGTATCTCCATACCGAATGAGTGCTGCATCCAGCCGCTCGATGTAATTCGTTGTCATGAAGAGAATGCGCTCCTCGACGTTTCCGATGCCGTCGAGCGAGTTGAGCAGACCCGAGAGCGTCACTCTGTCATTGGAATTTGGTTACTTTTTTCAATCTCAGAGTGACATTAGTTGTTATTATTCGACTAAATTAACAATTTGTAATTAGGAAAATTAACAATTTGTAATTAGGATGCAAATCATGGTACCGTGTTAGTCCATCATAGGCGGGGTGGTCCTTCATGGGGTCATTCTTGGCGCGATCTCCGAAGGCCGCGTCGATGTCTTCGAGGACGAGCACCGAGGATGGAGGAGTCGAGTTGAGCAGACGATTCAGACTACAACAGATGAGATTACCATCGACATATTCATTCCGAGCACAGTCACTTCGCAAGCATATAAAATATCCCAGATTTATGCAACCCAAATTTAACTGGATGAAAAGAGTATTCCGTTGAACCATTTATCGTTGGATTGATGAAGCGAGAGGGTATGGACTACGTGGTATCTCTACTCACCGGAAGTCATCCATCGTCCGATCCGAGAGTGAGAGGGTGCACACTGAGTAACCGAAGTGAGCAGCCACTGCTGCGATGAACGACGACTTCCCCGTACCTGTTAGTGCCATTTAAATTCGTGTTATTTAAAGAATTTCATATAAATTAATCGAGATTCATTGCTGAAAACTGCGAAACAACGAACCTGGCGGTCCGTACAGCAAGTATCCACGGCGATAGGGGATGCCGCGCTCCTGGTACCTGAAGGGTCCCACTTTTCCACTCTCGTACTTTCTTTCGATTAAAAAGAATGAAAGGGGTCGTCATTTTCTAATTCAGCCCACGAGATAGGATAATTAGGCAAAGTGCAAAAAAAGGGATTTAAACGTATTTTCTAAACACGAAAGTTAATTTTTATAGAAATTTTTTTAAATAAAAATAGAGAACTGACCATGTCTTGCAATCCAGGAACTGCTGCATGTCGTCCAGGAGAGACTCTGCCTGACCGTGTCTGAAGGGGAAGGATGAGAAAGAATGCAGCCAATTATTAAGGAATGATGAATTATACTAATGAGTTGGCTAATAACAACCAAAGATGATCTCACCTGAGGATGACTGATTCGAGTGGTCTCTTCGGGCCCACGGACATCTTCCTCCAGTCCGGCCCCACCGCATTGTAGATCACCAGACCCGTCTCAGTCTGCAAGGCATCCAATTATAAGCTCTCTCTACATTGCGAAGGAATGGGATTGGCGAATGCAGCACGATATAGCTGGAGGTTGTTCAACATCCATTATGAGAGGTGAGGAAAGATCTCTCTTTTTTCTTTGTACGGAAAATACAAATAAGAAACTACCAAAGATGAAATATAATTGAAAGACGTACACTCGCTTGCGCCTCCTTCGTCGCGTACTGAACCATGTCTCGGAAGTATCTGGAAGGGGAAGAATGAGAATAATGACGCCTCACTTTCAAGACAACTGAGAATGAAGAACAAAAACACGGGTGACTCGCTTTATACTTTGATTTGTTCTCATACTTGAGCATCGTTAAACCCCTCCGCGGTGCGGCAATTTAGCCGTGTCTCACCTTGAATCAGTTCCGAGAGTGGTGAGAGTGACAGTCTCGAGAGGTACTCTGTATCCGTCCGTGTTGTCCACTACTTGCTCCTCACGCTGTCGCTCGCACTCAAGGATTACGGTAGGTTACGGTATCGGTAGAATTTGGAAGATACGGAAAGATGAAAGTATTTCTAATGATTAAGAAAAAATGAAAGTATTATGATGTTGTAAGAAATATATTGAAAGGAGATACCTTGATCCATCTCCACTTATAAGTGAAGTAATGGGTCCCGAAGGAGGGGAGGTAGTTGATGGTGACATTTGTCTTCCCCGACTCAGCTTGTTTGATCTACAATCAATCGATAAAGGGGCACCGTATACTGTTTTGAACTCACGGTGGAGTTTGCAGTGAAGTGACGGGTCTGCGCTGCGCTGTACTTGTTGATGAATTCGAGCAGCCACGGGTAAACACTGCAAGGTTTAACGTGATCTATGGAACAATAGATATAATTTACGGTAAAAACGCAGTTTTTCTTTTTTTTGTGAGATACTGAGCTTTGAACCTACAAACACACTACTTGTTCAATAACCAACAGTATCCGGCACTTCTTGGAACACTGGCCACCCCTCCTAAATACCATACTCACGCGTCTCGATTGTTCACTTGGAGTGTCAGCATGAATCGTCGTCTGAAGTAGGCGTTGCCGATGACTGCGAAGCGTCTAGCCAGACTAGCAGCCATTCCCATTCCTGCCAGACCCGCACCCGCATTGAAGTACGGATTGTCCCTGAGAAATCGATATGATAAAAATGAGTGACCTAACCTAACAGGGGAATGGAAGGGGCTGCAGAAGAAAGGATGGAAAGGAACTACGCTCACTTGAGAAAGTCGGGGAGGTAGGCGGAGATGGAGACTGGGTTGGAAGATGGAGGTACTGATGATGGAACCACGGATGTGGATGGCACGGGAGGAGGTAGGGTAGGAAGACCACTGGTGGAGGGCATTGAGCCACCACCAAACCAGGAGGCCATGACTGAAGTAAACTGTTGCGGATCGAGATATATAACACAGAGGAATTTCATCATTCACGAAAGGAGCATGGCATCAACGAATCTAATTATAAAAATTTCATCATTAACAAAAAGGAGTACGACATCAATGAATAGATTTGTGAAAGGTTATACGAAGTAATTTAGCTATATTTACGCGAAACTGTAAAGAAAAGGAAAAGTGCCCTCTGAGAACCAGAAATTGTTGAGCCGGCAATTGTATCCGTGTGCTGGTTAATAAACCGCAGACAGTCCCGTTGTGCGTCTGTCGAACTACAAAAATCTTGCACAATCTTGCGGTTCCTCGCGCCATTCTCGCGTCTCGCTGCCTGTTTCTCTCTTATTTTCTCTTCCTTCCCTGGCCCCGTTCAGTGCGCATCTTTTCAGAATGCCAGAAACTGCCGAAGGTGCCGCAACTTCTGGAGGCGGAGGGAGTAATGGTCGAGGAAGAAACGGCGGCGGCGGGAGGAATCGCAACGGAGGCGGTGGAGGAGGAGGGAATAGAGGAGGCGGTAGTGGTCGAGGACCACCCGAAAACAGCGGAGGAAACAACCGCCGAGGAGGAGGAGGTAAGGATTTATTTTGTTTTTTTTTAAAATTCCATTCCAACACTTCACGTGTTTGATCAGTTGGGCGAATTGATCGATAATCGATTAACAACATTCCCTCTAAGGCGAGAATAATGGTCGACGGTCGCCCCAGCACCAGCAGGGAGGGAAGAACGAGCAGAGGGCCAAGGAAGTGGGCAAGCACAAAGTGGACATGCGCAAGTACGAGCGGATGATCACTGCCACCCAGGTTCGTGCACAATTCAGCTTAATATTAATTTTTTAAACTATCGGTAGCGTGGTCACGTATTGATGCATCCTCATCTTATTTGGAGTCTTAGAGATTTACACGCACTCCTTTTGCAGAGCAACTTCTCCGACATCAAGATCACGGACCCCATCACAGAGGATTGTCTCATTTGCTGCAAGGTTTGATCCCGTTTTTTTAGATCCTGATCCCGTTTGGTTAGATCCCGTTTTAAATAAATGAGATAATTAGATGCACTAGTATCCAGATATGTTTTGATTGAAGCCACGTCAGGTGCTAGGGAATACTTGGTTGTGTTTTCCTTCCTTCGCCTACATTTCCCCCTCCATCACCCCCTTCCTTGCAGCCGAACGACATCTTCGGAGTGGGTGCGTGTCGTCATCCGCTGTGCATCGAGTGCGCCATTCGGATTCGAGTGATCGCAAATCAGGAGGGATGTCCCGTCTGCAGACAACCTATGGAAACGGTGAGAGACCACTAGTGTAGGAACTTCTCAAGAAATACCCTCATTCGAAACTCGATTTGATGTGTTGGCGCATGAATGTGGACAAACAGGAAATGAGTAACTGCAGATGTCGTTTGTGTTCGCCTCTTCCGATCTCACGACGGTCTCCCTCAGTCACCCCTCCATCCATCCGGATGAGAAGAGGTTGGCGTTGATAGACTTGTTCGAAACTTGCCTGATATGTAATAGAACTTTGCTAGTAATAATAAAAATACATTGCAAAATTGTTAATACCACAAGTGTATGAACAACTTTATGTTAATTGCTATAACTTGCAGGTACAAAGTGTGCTTCCAAAACAAAGAGGCGTGCGCTCGCTACGAGAAGTACCTATCGCACGTGTGCAAGCTGTGTGTAGTGTACGTTTTCCATTTTCTCATTGAAACGTGGAATAATCATCTTATGGAATAATCAAAACATACGTATTTCAGTGATGGCGAGCGAAAGGAGTTTCCCTCGTTCGTCTCCTTACGACAACACATGGCACAGGTCATTATTTTTGTATTACGCACAATTATAGTAGCTCAATGTCATTCTTAATAATGTTTTGTACATGCTTGACCAATACTTTTTGGTTTTGCTGAAGCTAGATGCTAGTATTCAGTGATTAGGGTTTACCCCTTTGAAAAACATTGGAAAAGGGACAATGTGTTGTGTGAATAAGGATTAGAGTCCTCTCACACTCTCATTGATAAGAAATGCCATCGATCACTGACTAAATGGAAGAAAAGTGTGTTTGTGTAATGCCTCACACAATTTTGCTAGAAAATACTAGAATATATTTTTTCTTGAAAGAATTACCGCGGATTCCTCCGAAATCTTCTGGACATTATTTTTACATTCATCTCACAACCAAACATATATGGGTGAAACGGTGAATAATCTGTTGTGAACGATATAACAACGATCGTAAGTAAATATTGAAAAATAAAAGGTAAGAATACTGAATGAGGGATAGTTTTTGCAGACCCATCAGCTCTCGTTCTGTCACCACTGTCTGGCGAATCTCCAGTTGTTCTCCCGAGAACGGACGACGTACAATCGAGCACAGCTGCAGGAGCACATACGAGGAGGAGACAGGGACGATAGGAGTCAGAAAGGTACGACTATCTGATGGACATAGCTGTCCAGGAACCGTTCGGGGGGGGGGGGGGGGGGGGGGGTGACTTCCCGGGAAGTCACCCCCCCCTACCATGTATAGGGGGTCATAGTGAAAATCGATAGTAGGTCATGGGGAGGTCAAGACTAAGTACCGTAGCCAATCGATAGTACAGTACCAGCAGATACCGTATATCACTACCGTAACCCGCTAGTATCGTGAACTAACTTTATTTTTAAAAAGTCCTGAAACCGTGTTCAATCGATTCTACAGTACCCAAGTAACTACCGTAACCCAGTTCCTTGGGTCAGATCCAGTTCCTTGGGTCAAACATTTTTCTAAAAATCCAAAATTGAGCAGACAAATATTTTAAAGTATCATACCGTTTCTCTAATTATTGTTGAATAATTTTGCGTCAGGTTTAGGATTTTTAGAAAAATGTATAAAATTTTTAGAAAATGTTTGACCCAAGGAACTGGATCTGACCCAAGGAACTGGGTTACGGTAGTTACTTGGGTACTGTAGAATCGATTGAAGACGGTTTCAGGACTTTTTAAAAATAAAGTCAGTTCGCGATAATCGAGGGTTACGGTATCAGGGGGTACTGTAGAGTCGATTGGGTACGGTACTTTATTTTTTGAAAATAAAGTTAGTTCACGATACTAGCGGGTTACGGTAGTGATATACGGTATCTTCTGGTACTGTACTATCGATTGGATACGGTACTTAGTCTTGACCTCCCCATGACCTACTATCGATTTTCACCATGACCCCCTATACATGGTAGGGGGGGTGACTTCCCGGGAAGTCACCCCCCCCCCCCCCCCCCCGAACGGTTCCTTGGACAGCTATGCTGATGGACGTTTGTGATACGTATATATATCCTTCCTAAGAATCAATTCGACATAGCTTTGGATGTAATAAACGACGTATCTTGAACAATAATTGTCAGTTTGCTCACTCATCCCTTTGCAGGCCATCCTAAGTGTCTCTTCTGCGAAGAACGATTCTTCGACGAGGATGATCGATACAGGTCATTAATTGGTATTAATCATTTCTATGTGACAGTCTAATTCAGACATCTGAGAAGGGAGCACTTCTTCTGCCAGCTCTGCGAGACTACTGGAGCTGTCAGTGTTCTTAAAAAAATATTTTCCTCTTTTTTTCTGGGCTTACACTGTAACTTTCCTAATTTTAATATTACTTTAAATAAGTGGATTAAACTGATTTCTCGATTTTCCCCATCTGCCTAATTACAGGCCGCAAATGTCTTCTTCGGCAAACACGACGAATTGCTCAAGCACTATGACCAGGTACTTTATTCTTTCTAATGGAATAATTTGACCCTTGTTAATCACACGTAGGTGGGATGGATGCTTACCGACCATGAGCAGAGTTTTTGGCGTTGATCCTCTTCTACGATGCGCAATTTATTTATTTTTAGAAGCACTTCTTGTGCGAGGTGGACGAGTGCAAGAAGGCCGGTATAGCCTTCGCCACTAAACTCGACCTGGATATTCACACGGTACGAGGGATACTGTAGAATAATTGGAATCGTTTGCTCAATCAATATTTGTGCTTGCAGTCGCGCGAGCACGGAAAGGTGAATCTCGCCGTCGACTTCTCCTTCAACGATCGACAGGTATACGTTTTTATTATTTTTTTTAGGAAAGTATCTAGTTACTGATTTCGTGTTCACAATTGCTTTGTCTAACACACTGTCGTTTTGCGATCGGATGATATTTTGATTCGGTGAAATGCGATCTACAAATGAATATATCCTCTGTTCATGAAACATTAATTTAATCAATTAATTAATTAAACTCACTTCTCATCAGGTGGGCGGTCCTGCTCGCAGAGGTGGTCGCCAGCACGGTGGACCCTCACATGCCCAGCCCCCTCCACCCCAGGGACCGAGAGGAGTTGGGTTGGTTCCCGCTGCAGAGCCACCCCCACCCAGGTACGAAAAGAGCCAGAAGTGTTTGGTCATTTGATTCCGTAACATGTCTAGGCGATACGTGTTTCAATATGATAGTTTGGCGACATACGATTTGTTTGTTGAGTGAATTTCATCTTTCAGATCTGATCCATCTCAATTCGTGGTCGTTCCTTCTGCCCAAGCATCGAGGCCCAATCTGAGATACGCGAGGCAAGGAGGTATGTTAATTTACAGCATTTTCTTTTTCGACTGTTGATACAAAGATTTAAATTGGATCATCATTCAATTGTAGTGCTAATGTAGAACGGAGTTTAGTGAACGATAAATTCCAATGGATAAGCAAAGCTCGTACAGGTTTCACGGGACTGGCTGATTCGGAGGCCTTCCCCTCTCTCGGTCCCTCTCTCGCTTCCTCCTCTAATGGCATCAACTACGCCAGTGGACCGCCTGTGGTCGTGCCTTCGGAGTTCCCGAGATTGAAGGTAAGAGTGCATGTTGATGCTGGAAATATTCAGCTTTTAGTATGCACGTATGCTTAAAAATGGATATGCTGCTTGTTGCTCTATGACTACATAAAAGTGAAATTCCGGCTATAAACTACTTATTGTTTGTGATTGAGTAAGATGTACTCGATTTTGACTATCATCTGAAAAGGTGCACTATCAATCTCTTTAATCTCACATGTAATTCCATCTCAATAATTTGCCCATCTCAGACGCAGCCCAATCGTCCCCCTCCTCCTCCCGCAGTCTCTGCTGCCAACATTGCTTCGGGAGCAGCGAAGAAGAAGGAGAAGAAGAAAGAGACGAGGGAGGAGGCATTCCCCACTCTCGGAGGAGGTGAGAAGAATGGAGGAGGGTGGGAGTGCATCGAGTGATATGCACAACCACGATCAAAAAAATTGGATGGACGATTTTCGGAACCTTTGAATATAGCAGTGCATTGCAGGGGTCTCTCGCCAGCAGCATCAGCAACAGCAGGAGGCGCCCCAGTGGGCGAGGCATACGGTACGCACTGAAACGATTTCGGTCATGAGATACTTCGGTATTTAAATTTATGTATTGCGTACCGGTACAAGATTTGTTATGCACATCCATCAGTTTTGTGATTTCTTCGTCACTCCAAAGTGCCTATCATCGGTTTAAAATTTTATGACTCACCTCTTCAGGAGCGTTTCGACGTCATCGACGACGACGAGCGAGATGCGTTCCAGGTAAGAAATATATCTGTCTGTCTCTATTCCTTCCCCGCACTCTCGCCATCTAACAGCGAGAGATCCTTCGTACATGGGATAATCAATAATCTTCCAGGTGGTGGGCTCCCATGGCAGAATGGGTCCTCCTCCTCGTGTCGGACCGGCAGTGCAGCCATCGAGAGTCGCCATGGTGCAGAGACCAGCGACACAGCCACAGCCAAGAGGTATGATTTGGAGGGGAAGGTACTGTAGGATAGTACTGTGTAAAATTGTCCAGATCTATGCATGATAGTCCTATACTTCGTGATGAAGTCGACTGGGTGAATACTTAGTCCTGCATGTGAAATATGAACTTCTGAAAATACGTTTCTTGTAATTGATTTCCCTCCGTATTTATTATCCCTCTGCAGGCAAGCAACCGGCCCCGATGCCGTCCTCCTCTGGAGGCGAAGACTTCCCTTCCCTCCCTCCCTCGGCCAGAATCGACTACGGACGAGTGGGAGGACCCCTGGCTCAATCGAGCAAATGGGGAAAGAAGGCCAGTGAGCAGAAGGTGAGATGAGGGGAAGAGATTGGGAGTAGGGAGATTATTGCTCGAGTATAAAAACGCTCTATCTTGATGTAGATTTTACTTTTTTGTCATCTGCATTTAAACTGAGAGACATTCAAATTGCAGTTCCTTTTGAATTTTTCTTCTCCTTTTGAGACGTGAGAATTATAATACTCGCTTCTTATTGCCGTTACATATAGCTAATTTGACTTTTTTGCGAGTGATATTCAGCTAATTATACAACATTTCAGAAACGTCCGCCTCCTCCTCCCCTGCCCGAACCCGAGATGTGGCCAGCCATGAGCAGCAGCACCCCTGCCAGACCAATCGAGGATCCAGACTGGCAAGAGGTGAGGGGGATAAGGAGAGAGGAGACTGGGATGACATGCTGTAGACTAACAATTTTTAAGGCTAGGGCGGATCATGAAATATCTTCCAGTTTTTTTTATCTCGTGCTATCGAAAATTGGAAGTTCACAGGCAAAATGCTCACAAATGGCGAATATTCGCAGGTATCGATTCCACTTTCGAAGAAGGCGCTGGCCAAGAAAGAGAATGCAGAGAAGAACGCGAGGAAGAAGGTTAGACATCAATGTATTATCGATTAATTTTTTTCTTCAAAAGCACGGGATTTTCTTTTCTCTTTATCATAGAAAGTAATTATGCATATTTGTCGGAATAAAAGTACTGAACAATTTGAAGGAGGAGAAACGATTGGCTCGTGAGGCTCGCGAGGCCGAGGAGAGAGCAGCAGTGAGAGTGGAAACTGAAGAAGAGAGTGAGGAGGAAGAGGAAGAAGAGACGAAGAAGGAACCTGAGGTGGGTAGAGTGATCGATGTCATCGAGCGGAAGGACAAAAGAACGAATGAGTCAATTGATTAGACTAAGGATGATGGCTAAAGATTAGAAAATACAAATATAGAGCGAAAAATGCATAATTAATTATTTAATTTGAGCGAGTTCTGGGTCTCTCTGAGATCTCTCGTCTCATCACCTCAGCCCCGCCCACTGAGACGAAGAAAGAGAAGGGGAAGGGGAGGGAGCAGACGAAGGTGAGGAGTGGCAAAGGGACTACTGGATGGGGGATCTCCATTTATAAAAATACTTCAATTGTTGTTTCATTCAGTACTTGTTCGAATGATAGTCTACCAAATCTGTAGTATAGTAGATCTAAATGATGATGATTACATTCATCGTGGTTCACACTTGGGCTCTTTCCCCAATGATAGCTATCCCGAATCGTGCGTCCACTTCCCTGACAGAACCATCTGTTGTGAACGTCATTTCCATATTGTGACGCTTTGTCCTTAACTTGAACTTTCCGTGGTGAATGGGGGGTTACGGTAGTCGCTGTTTACTGTATTTGCACGATTGGCTACAGTGGTGTTGCAGGAGGAGCGGAAGGAGGAGGCGAAGACAACCTCTGCTACCACCACCAACAGCAAGAAGAAGGAGATCAAGAGAGTCGTCGTGGCTGACTCCGCCCCCTCTCGGCCATCGATCGATAAGGCTGCTCCTGCTCCGCCCCCTTCTACCGTACCTTCCCAGTCCTCCTCGCTAGGGCTCATCGGATCGGTACTGTGTCTTCTTGCTGCCTTGTGTAAATTAGTGAGTTGCTGAAGGTGGTTCGTCTGCTCGCTCGTATCCTTGTATCGAATGATGACAACACCATGGCATGATTTATCGATTATTAGGCACTACCGTAACCCGCGATCGATTCGGAATCAGTTGAAATACAATCTGATAAGCTGGCCCCTTGCAGCTGTTCAACTCGGTCTACTCTACATTCGTGGGCAGTGGAGATGCGACTGCAGCGACACAGAATGGATCTGTAGCCAAGGCAGCTGCAGTGGCTGCGGCCGAGGCACGAGGACTATCCACCGTCAGTTGCACTTCCATTATGATTGTATTAAGATCGAATAATTCGTCGTGTTAATGACCAATATAGAGATTAGATGAAACTGTGTATACGAACAGTGGTCGAAAAGGATGTTCTAATGATATAGCGTGCCCGGTTTTTGGAGTCCAGACCAGTGCAAAAGAAGAAAACGTACCTACTTTTTTAGTAATGTTTTGATAAAGTTGTAACATTTTCAAATATTTCATATTAAAATTTTAGAAATATGCCCACTTCTTACAATTTTTGTGACATACTATTTCGACCACTGTATACGAATCGCCAGTGGGCTGGCTTCTTTTGTCAGACTGATATCATATGAATTGCCCAGGAGTAATACTCGACTTGAAAGACGCGAATATTCTCCTCTCAGGCTCCCCCCCCTGGCATCTCTTTCGCTCCTCCTCCTGGATTCGGACCCCCACCCGGATTCGAGAATGCAGTCAAGCGATCCTGACCGCCCCACTGATGGCATCGATTGATTTGCGTCCGCTATAGTATACTGTAGTTGTTCGTCTGTTTACGGTATCGATTGGTGAAGCAAGAGTAGCTATCCTTCATTTTCTTTGAGAGTAAAATCCCATAGTTTATTTCCTGGACCTTTTCTTAGTCTTTTCAAAAGAATGAGATAAGTATCGTCGTAAGTTTTTTGTTGTTTTAATTTCCGCCCTCGCTTTCTATAGATATGCCTGTCGTAACGTGTGTTATCTGTTATCTATCTACCCTATCAGAGTACGGTAAGTATTTCGCCCCTCCCTTCTTTTTTTAGTTGAATTCTTAATATCGATGAAACCCAGTTAATATTTACCTCGTTTCCCACATTTTTCTTTATTTATAATTAGTCGGTGATTTGCCCCCATATTTGTGATAAAACTGTTTTCAGTACACTCTAAGTCGACGCGTATTATTTCCCTCAAATAAGTGAAGGGAACTTTATACATATCAGACCAACGTATTTACAGGTGAATGTTGTTATTTACAGGTCGTGGTGTTGTGTGTGAATCTTCGAACAAAAACAACCCATTAAAGATCCTCCGATCTACAATACACGCAATAAGAAGAGAGAGGGCTTTGTAGCTTCAGAAAATGTCAGAATGAAACTATCCAAAATATGACTAAATATACATACCTACGATTCGAATATACTACAACATAAACGGTTTCGTGGGCAAACTACAGAAGTTAATCCTTACGGGATCGGCTACCGTACCCAATAATCGATCGATTCGTATCTCAGACGGCGGATTCATTGTCGCTCTCTACTCCTGATGTGGAAGGCGTCTCTCGGAAGAATGCGAGAGAGGCCCACAACTCGTCCCGAGAAAGACGAGCCATGAAGGTAGCACGCAACTGAATGGACAGAACGATTACGAGACACTTTTCACAATTCGAAAGCTATATTTATCTAGGACTGGCGCACGTCATAGTGCACAATGCTGTAAAAAAGTGCACTTCTTTTTACACTTTACACTTTTTAAAACTCCCGCGCCTCGATTCGATCACAAAACAACACAATTTCCAAATATTCTCTCTCCCCTTCCCCAGTCTACCTGCAGTTCTGCCCTGCTGATGAGTTCCCTGGAAGTGATCCTCGCAGCGATAGTCTCTGCTGCCAGGAGGGAGATCATGTCGTCGATCACTCGCTCCACTCGCTTAGACACCTAGACAACAACCATTTAGAAATGTGCAATTAATTATTTCATGCCTTTCAACACAAGATTGAAAAATATATATTAATAATATTATTTCTTCGGCGATTTTTGGGAAATAAGGTTAAGACTGCGTGCTCCCGCAGCAACACTTTGCGCAACATCAAACTTTGCTGCGATATATAATATATATATTTTTAGTAAATTCCTTTCCAGAAAATCATCCGAATACATCTGGTGGCACATGACTCTCTAACCTTCCTCATCTCTCCCATGATTGGCTCGGATGCGAAGGAGGGCAGCAGATCGTGGAGATCGGCGCCGAATCGGAAGAGCGAGAGAGAGAAGACATTCGCTGCGATGGAGGGAGAGAGACGCTGCAAGAGAGGAGAATATGGGACGGGGAGGGGGGTAGAAGGATAGGAGATCGAAAGGGAGAATCGACAGTTGATTATTTTACTTTAAAAATGTTGACTAGAATCGAGACCGGAATCATTCCATCTGCAGAATCTGAATAAATTTCGCAGTTTTGTCAGCACTCGTCGTAACCCAATCCTGCCTTATCCTTACAACCCCATACCTCCTTGGGGTTTCTCTTCATGATTCCCTCGACTGCTCTTCTCGTCGGTTCGGGGATTCGATCGGAGAGAATGGGCAGTTCGTACTCCTTGTACGTCGATGCAGAGAGCACCGAGTAGAAGGGATTCAATCTGTAGAGAGGAGAGAGATCTAGAGAAGGGGGAGAAGATCAAAGATAGCTTAAATACAACAAATACTTCTTGGATCTGCAAAATATCCCGCAGTTTTAGTGGAAGCTCCAGTACTTTAACCCTTTCCAACCCACTTCGCCCTCCCCCTTTCACTAACTTGGTGAATATCTCGTAGCAGAGTGTCCCTGCTGCCCAAGTGTCTGCCAGGGAGAAGTCCACCATGGAGGGAGGCACGGCCAGCGCGATCTCGGGAGCACGAGTACGAAGATTCCCTCCGAGGTCCATCTGAAAGAAGATACGGTAGAGTAGAGTACGGTGGAGGGACAGTGATATGTGGAGGAGGGGGGGGGCAGTGATACGCGTGTGAGTTGGCGGTTCGCCAATAGCGAAACGAAAAAAAGAACAATTTGGATAGAGAAAGGAAGAGTCATTTTAATGAGATTGCACAATGAGAGAATAGTTCTATTCAGTTCACTGTCATTCGTGAAGAGTTCCGAATTGCAATTCGGTGGTTCGATTAGTCAATCTCGTCCTACTCGATCGTCCAGTCACAATGCTTACTGCGTGTACGTTCCATAAATCGATAATTGGTCTAATTTCCATACTGTATTGCAGGGGAGATCGTTGGAATTATCGTCGGCGTCGTCATTCTCCTCTGCTGCGTAATCCCATTGGTGAGGGAAAGCCTAATTCCATCCGTCTGCCGTTTTATACTATACCCAATGACTCGGCAATACTTGGGAATGTTGAGATCTGCTGCTACCTCGAAATGTGTTGTGCATGCTGCGCGGCTGGTGCGAAGGCTGTTGAGGAGCAAGAGGACGGAGAAGGAAAAACGACCATCACCATCATTGATCGAAACGTAGGTTATTGCGAATTGTCAAAAGACGCACTCTCCATTTGCAACCATAAATAACATATTATTTTCAAACTTCTAAACGTCGTTTTGATTTACCTTTTGTTTTCTAGTTATTGTAATGTTTGTAACATTAGCGTCAAGACAAAATGTAAAATATATTCAGGGAAAAGTTAAAATTCGTTCGAAGAGCAAGCACAGCAAGAGAAATCACAGCAAAAGGCATGATACAGGTCGGGAAAATATTATCTACAATAGCAACAATCCCATATAATTCAGAAGATGATTCTTAATCTCGATCGACGTACCATGAAGATGTGTGAAAAAGAAGAAATATCGCTTTTTCATTGAATAATAGAGATAAATTCGTCAAATATATATTCTAGAACTGTTCTTATGTGTAATTCAAAGGATTAATAATGGATGAAAATCTAGTATAGAAACTGAGTGCCATTTAACCATTGTAGGGTGGAGGAATAGTGATATGTACGCGTGCTTTAGCGCTGGCGATTCGCCAATGGCGAAACGAAAACGAACAATTTGGATAGAGAAAGGAAAAGTAATTTTAATAAAAAAGCACAATGAGAGAATAGTTCTATTCACTTCACTGTCATTCGTGAAGAGTTCCGAATTGCCATTCGGTGGTTTGATTAGTCAATCTCGTCCTACTCGATCGCCTAGTCACAATGCTTACCGCCTGTATGTTCCATAAATCGATAGTTGGTCTAATTGTCATACTGTATTGCAGGGGAGATCGTTGGTATTCTCATTGGCGTCGTCATTCTCCTATGTTGTGTCATCCCCCTGGTGAGGGAAAACCTAGCTACATCCATCTGGGGGTGTTATGATATACCCAATGATTCGGAAATGCTTGGGAATGTTGAGATCCTCTGTTATCGCGGCGCGTGTTGTGCATGCTGCATGGGTGGTGTGAAGGTTGTTGAGGAGGTAGAGGACGGCGAAGGAAAAACGACCATCACCATCATTGATCGAAACGTACGTGCATAGCTACTTGTAAAAAAACGCACCATTCATTAGCAACCGCAACGAATAATCTTTTCTTCTTTTCCTTCTCGAAGGAAAAACGACCATCACCATCATTGATCGAAACGTAGGTTATTGCGAATTGTCAAAAGACGCACTCTCCATTTGCAACCATAAATAACATATTATTTTCAAACTTCTAAACGTCATTTTGATTTCCCTTTTGTTTTCTAATAAGTGTAATGTTTGCAACATTAGCGTCAACACAAAATGTAAAATATATTCATGGAAAAGTTAAAATTCGTTCGAAGAGCAAGCACAGCAAGAGAAATCACAGCAAAAGGCATGATACAGGTCGGGAAAACACTGTCTAAAATAGCAGTAATCCCGTATAATTCAGAAGATTCTTAATCTCGATCGACGTACCATGAAGATATTTGAAAAAGAAGAAATATCGCTTTTTCATTGAATAATAGAGATAAATTCGTCAAATATATATTCTAAAACTGTTGTTCATATGAGTGACTATCTGAGAGGACTTACCTCAGGCCGTACAGCAAAAAATGAAATTTCAAATCCTAGGGGTAACTTTTCACGTAGAGTTCGAAAATCGACCTTAGGAAGACGTATCTCTGACCCATGATTTTCTGTGGCGCACCTCAACGCTGAGGTCGGTTTTTGTAAATCGTGAACGGTTGATCCAATCCCCATATATAGATAGTAATTCTGAAAGAACTCGACGAGATAAGCATTTTTTATGTTGGAAGTGAAAGGCTAGCTCATCTGTGAAAAAAGTTGAGGCAGTTTTAAATATTTAAATAGTTATTGTGAAAACACTTTTCCCGGGGTGTAATTTTAAATATTTTCATTGGATTCCTCGTGAAAAGTTACCCCTAGGAACAAATTTTCACTCGCAAAATCGCGGGACAATGATGTTTCCCGAAATGCGGAATAAGGAAGCATGATGAATCACTGAATTTTGAAAATTTCTTACCATTGCGATTTCAACATTTTACCAATTAGGAAACATTCCCAGTACTGTACTTCAACTTTTTATGCATAATTGGATATTATTCTCTTTAATAGACATTCCTTACGATATCAACAAATCATTTTTTTCATATGCCTATTTCTCAAATTTGCACGTTGCCAACTCAACATTTCGAGACCACTTTACGCTATAACTGTGGCCATGCTGTAGTATGCCTCGACATGAGTAAAAATTGGTGGAACAGTCCAACTCCAATATATCGGGGCTCCAGTTATTGACGCCCGAATATTGCTTAAACGAAAATGTCCGAAAAAATTAAGTTCATTTTGGGAGTTAATTTTGAGAATTCTCATTGAATATTGTTGTAAATAATGTTTTTGTAATCTGATGTATAAACTATTTACAAAAATACACACCTCTTGCCTTTTCAAAATTTCCGAAATTTTAGACATTTGAAAATTTAGATTTTTTAAAAATTGTTCAAACGATCGCTTTTCCAGACGTATTTGATTCCTCAGGTTACGAAAACATTATAACAATATTCAATGAGAATTCTCAAAATTAACTCCCAAAATGAATTTAAATATTTCGGAAATTTTCATTTAAGCCATATTCGGGCGTCAATAACCGGAACCCTGATATATTGGAGGAGGACTGCTCCGCCAATTTTTACCAATGTCGAGGCATGCTACAGCATGGTCACAGTTATAGCGTCAAGTGGTCTCGAAATGTTGAGTTTGCAACGTGCAAATTTGAGAAATTGTGATATGAAAAAATCGATTTGTTGATATCGTAAGGCATGTTTATTAAAGAGAATACTATCCAATTATGCATAAAAAGTTGAAGTACAGTACTGGGAACGTTTCCTAATTGGTAAAATGTTGAAATCGCAATGGTGCGAAATGTTCGAAATTCAGTGATTCATCATGCTTCCTTATTCGCATTTCGGGAAACATCATTGTCCCGCGATTTTGCGAGTGAAAATTTGTTCCTAGGGGTAACTTTTCACGAGGAATCCAATGAACATACTTAAAATTACACCCCGGGAAAAGTGTTTACACAATAACAATTTAAATATTTAAAACTGCCTCAACTTTTTGCACAGATGAGCTAGAATTTCACTTCCAACAGTAAAAATGCTTATCTCGTCGAGTTCTTTCAGAATTACTATCTATGTATGGGGCTTGGATCAACCGTTCACGATTTACAAAAACTGACCTCAACGTTGAGGCGCGCCACAGAAAATCAGGGGTCAGAGATACGGCTTCCTAAGATCGATTTTCGAACTCTACGTGAAAAGTTACCCCCAGGGGTATCTTAAAATCAACACTTTATTTTTTGCTGTACGGCACATTGGTGAAATTGCTCAGTTCTCTCAAATAGTCGTCACTCATATGTCTAATTCAAAGGATTAATAATGGATGAAAATCTAGTATAGAAACTGAGTGCCATTTAACCATTGTAGGGTGGAGGAATAGTGATATGTACGCGTGCTTTAGCGCTGGCGATTCGCCAATGGCGAAACGAAAACGAACAATTTGGATATAAAAAGGAAAACTAATTTTAATAAAAAAGCACAATGAGAGAATAGTTCTATTCACTTCACTGTCATTCGTGAAGAGTTCCGAATTGCCATTCGGTGGTTCGATTAGTCAATCTCGTCCTACTCGATCGTCTAGTCACAATGCTTACTGCGTGTACGTTCCATAAATTGATGCGTTGTCTAATTGTCATACTGTATTCCAGGGGAGATCGTTGCTATTATCATCGGCGTCCTCATTTTGCTCTGCTGCATAATCCCATTGGTGAGGGAAAGCCTAATTCCATCCGTCTGCCGTTTTATACTATACCCAATGACTCGGCAATACTTGGGAATGTTGAGATCTGCTTATTTTTTCCACCTGCGGTTTTATACTATGCCAATTGACTCAAAACTTGGGAATGTTGAGATCTGCTGCTATATCGGCGCGTGTTGTGAATGCTGCGCGCGTGGCGCCAAGGCTGCTAATGAGAAGCCTGAAGGTGTGAAAGTTCACGGAGGAGGAACGACCATCCGCATTGTAAAGATTCCATTCTAAGGGCCATTATCGAAAGAAGCGCAACCTTTCTGCTTTTCCTTCTTCTATACGTCGTTTTCAGCTCCCTTACGTTTTCTAATAAATGTTATATCAGCTATATTAGTGTCAACTGAAAATTTTTGAAAAAATGTCTTCAGGAAAACAACAAGGTTTAAATTATTACTAAGAAGAAGGAACGCAGCGAATCGCATGGTAGAGTCGGGAAAAGACTATCTACAATACCCGCAATCTCCATATGTTAGTTTCTTCTAAATCTCTTTCTACATCTAAATCTGGATCGACGTACGATAAAGAATCGTGAAAAACGAAGAAACATCTCTTATTAATTGAATATAGTAAAGATAAAAACGTCAAATCTATATTCTATTCTGCTGATTACGCAACGTTCGCTGAACAAGAAGGAATGATACTAAAGCTACTATTATTACTACTAATTTAAAGGATTAATACTGAATGAAAATCTACTTTTTTATAACCTGAGCAATGAATTTACTATTTCTGATTTAGAAACCTAATTATTCTCCGTGGATTTCGATTAATAGAGCAAACATTCTTAGAGTAGGATTTAAAGGGGCGGGACGACATGGCTTATTCTCAATAATAGATATAATTCACTCACGCCATCGTGTCTGTAGTCGACGATGAAGGATCCATTGGCGAGTGCGCATCCGAAGTCGGAGATGACCAGTTGAGGGATCTCACCTGAAAGAGGACTACACTTTTCGATCCAGTCAAATTGCCGATTCCATCAATTAAAAAAGATTAACAGCATTGTACAATAAATTTCGTCCGTTATACTTATCATCATATTCTCAAAGTAGAAGATTACTGACCATCGGTATCATACGACAGTAGGATGTTGTCCGACTTCATGTCTCTCTGTGACACCTGCAGATGAAACACGTTTTTTTTTCTTTTTTTACGCTCAATCTCACCAATTTCAACGCAAAATCGATTTATTTGGGCATTATCAATATTCAGCAACGAACCTTGTGAGTGTAGAGGAAGGCGCATCCCTCTAGTAGCTGTGCCACGAGTGCTCTTCTCGCCCACAACGAGCTACGCTGCTCCCTCAGATACGCCTGCAGCGTCATACGGTATCTGCAAGGACAATCAATCGATGATGCATCAATGCAGAAAATCGACATTGCCGTATATGTCAATTGTCGATTACCTCTGCATGACAACGAAGAAGGTCTTCGGATCGGGCTCGATCGCCTCGTACATCACCGAAGTTGGCAGCGCCTCAGGGTACCTTAGATACCGTATTCACTCACTTATCGATCGCGGAACCGGTAATATTTGAAATATTAGTCTATCAGTATTCTTTTTGGCAATTATCGAAAACAGCGAAGCAAAATAAATCAGTTCTGAATCGGCTTTCCCTCACGTACCGTAGTCGGGCGTCCGGCAAGATGGGCATGCTGTCGACGAATGCCGTGCCCACGTGCACGATGTTGGGATGAGTGCAGGGCAGAGGACGGAAGCTAAGAGAGGATCATCGATTGGGGATAATCGAGGAAATACCCAGATCATAGCACCAATTCAAGATGGGACCAGGTCGAGTTGAAACATGCAACTATCAATCTGCACAGATCTGCGGAAATGGCTAGACATGCGCAAAAAATCAGAAATACAAGTTTAATAGTTGCTGATGACCTGCCTTTTTTGTTCCCATTTCGAGAGAGAATCGGTAAAAAGGGAGGTACTCACTCTCCCATTCTTCCCCTGAGTAGAGTGGCTGCCTTGGGGAGGGGTGCTAGCTCCGCCCCCATTCCCCTCCACAGTCCATCCTCGTTGTTGCGACGATCGTGCTCGTAGTTGAACATCAGTTTGAGGGCCAGAGGATACGCCTGAGGGGATGGAATGAATGAATCTGTCATTTATATTCAAGATGTTCTCCAGCATTCCCAGTACTTGAGTAAACCATGTATCATTTAAAGAGTGAAAAAACCCCGTGATATTATCGTAACAGTGATATTTAAATATAGCACATCTATTCTATAATTGCACCTGCTTGCATGGAAATATTCTAACACGCATGCAGATTAGAGGTAATTTTCAATCAGTGGCGTCATGCTATATTTGAGCATCACTATTTTTCCCAAAACAAGAACAACTGTTGAATAGTATTAGAATATAGTATTTGATGTTTCTTATATTTGGTTTTGCTAAGCAAAACGGAAAAAAAACTCATGCAATTTCCATTACTCTATTACCTGTAAATCCTTGTCGTCGACTGGCGCTGCTCCCTGTCGATCTGGCTGCAATCGGAGGGCGTACACTGCTGCATTGCAGCCGTATCCGATGTTGCCGCCTGCAGGTTTACGGTATACATTGATTAAGTAATACAGCACAAAATATTGCAGAATTCTTCTTCAACGAAAAATAAGTGGTACACCCCTGTCCATATTTAGCATTTCAAATCTTCAGTAATTAAAAAATTCGAAAAGTTAAAATTAAATATATGTTACGGATATTTATTTGTCTCCCTACCAATTTCGTATGCGCTCAGTCTATCCGGCAGCGTGCCTTTCTTGAGGTGCTCATTGTAACGTTCCTTCGTCCCGAAGAGATCCTCGAAAGATAACCGATTAGATAAGTCGCAACTGTTAGCATGAGCTATGCCGTCTGTGGATAATTCAAAAGGGGACGCCTATCATAAAGAAACAACGAAATATAGGCGAAATCAGATTACCCTGACGCGTTCAACAATCCCGAAGTCTGTTCGAGGCTTCTTGAAGAGAATCTGCCGCCGTTTGTATCTAGATGGATGGGTTGTGAGGGTGAATTCCATAGTTGCTTCTCACTTCGGCCGTTCCATTCCGAAGAATGCCCGATGGTTCATGGCCACGTTAGAGAGAGGACGAGCGATGAAACGAGAATGGCGAATCGTCATCTGGATCTGAAATACGACATAAATGTAGTAATTAAAGAATGAAAGGCACCGTAACTATCAACGTCAATATATATATATATATATATATATATATATATATATATATATATATATATATATATATATATATATATATATGTAATTCGATATTGGGCATACATAGCACAGACTCATACATGATAATTACAAAGAAGTATACTAACGATAGCACACCATATGCTATGAATCGAGAAACATGATTGCAAGGGTCAACTTCTACTGACCATTCGCATGAGCGGGTTGCGGCTGAACTGGCGCGGCACAGCGGCTACGCGGACGACCGCCTGCACTGCGGATGCAGGGGGCGGACGAAGCCGCGGCACCACCTTGATCAGCCAATTCCCATTCTGGTTGACGGCCCGTGAAACGACCTGAGCAATCGATTATCGGTTATCCACAGACACGTGACTGCTCCTCTTACCTGTTGAGCGATGCGCGCAAAGCGATTGAGCGACATTTAAGCGGCCAACAGCTACTCGTACTATCGCATAACCTGAGAGAGAGAGAGAGGAGCAAATACACTGATAGGCGTTGATAATACGGACGCAAACGAGTCGAAAGTCCTCTGTGACAATGGCTGGTTACAGCTTAGGTCGACGGTAATCAGCAATATGAGCGAGAACGAGAAGAAAAAAGGAGAGCGGGTGGTTGTTTACGAATTTCTGACCAACCGTAATCAAGTGTTGATATTATGAACTGATTTTATTTGCATTGTTTTGTAATGAATTTTAAAAAAAACTAAAAGTAAACACTCTATGTTAAAAAACAATTACCATGAAGCTCGGGAGGAAAGTACAATAATATAAAAACATTTTAAAAACAAACATTGAAATTCAATGATTGAATTAAACTTAGTTATTGATAGCACGAAATCACATTTTTGTAAGAATTTTCGTCTACTTTTAGAATTGAGACTTAAATTTTTGCTGTTATAACATAACATGTTATTAACGTTTTTAACTGTTGTTTGTTGTCAAGGAATATTGGAATCCATTCAGATGGGTAAGGTCAACAAGAAGAATGCGCTCAAGCGCAAGGCTGCTGCTGCCGTCGAAGATAACGACGACGAGGTTTTTTTTCACACTCTCCATTGTTAGAAAATTTGGACTGCGCCTAGTATGTACGGACGTGCCGGTCTTGCTAAAAATGATATTGAAGCTATAATCAGGTCAAATTCAGAAGCGCATCAAAACGGTGGCGGTAGAAGAGCCCGTAGAGGCACCCAAGCAGAGCAAGAAAGATAAGAAGATTGAGAAGAAGAAGAAGACGAAGGTTGTAGAGGAGGAACCCGAAGGTTGGATAGGGGACTTTTATGTTTCCCTAGTGTTGACCGAGCCTATACGTGCAGTATGCTGCTTGGTACTACATAATTAATTCGTGTGATAATGCGTTAATTTTATAATGAGTATATAGTTATTCCAATTAATTCTTTCTAATTCTATAGAAGTACCTGAAGTGGAAGATGAAGAGGAGGAAGATGAGGAAGTGGGCGATGAGGAGATGGACGACGAAGAAGTGAGTGGAGAGGAGGGAGAAGATGAGGAGGAAGATGAAGACGAGGAGGAATCAGATGATGAGTCAGATGAGAGTGGAGACTTCATGAAGGTATATTGTTCGGTATTCTATGAACTTGTGTCTCCATCTCATTCTACTCCTCTTCGACAATAAAAGTTGACGATTCTTTCCTAACTGTCCATTTTAGCTACACACTTACCTTAACATAGATCATACTTATTGCGTGGTGGATCTCTAGTATAAAAATGGGGGGGGGGGGTGACAATTGCTAAAACGATAATTGCTCAACTCGTCTCCGTTTGTATGCAATTTGGCGCAGCGACTTGGGAGTTATTTCACTGTAACCAGTATGCGCTACTTTACATTTACATATATTAGTCTTGTTACCAGGCGAACTTGAGTTTTACACTTCATCAACGACCAGGGGTTCATGGTCCAAAATTGAGAATTTTAGCAAAAAATCATGGCTAGATAAACACCAAATGCCCTAACCAATCGACACACATATTACTAGTATAGAGTAGTTACTTGGGCACTAGAATACCAATTGGTTACGGTACTAAGTGTTTATCTAGACATGATTTTCTACTCAAAATCTGAATTTTGGACCATGAACCCCTGGTCGTTGGTGAAGTGTAAAAATCGTGATCGCTTGGTAACAAGACTGATGTATGCAAATGTACGGGAGCGCATACTGGTTACAATGAAACAACTCCCAAGTCGCTGCGCCAAATTGCAAGTGAACGGCGACGAGTTGAGCAATTGTCGTTTTAGCAATTGTCACCCCCCCATAAAAATACAAATAATGCAGGAAACGGGCGAGAAGCTCGACTTCGACTTCGAGGCTTTCCCTCTGGAGGACGAGGACAAGGAGGGCATCAACAACATGCTCACTCAGGTTGGAGTACTATTAATGTTCAGCTCTATTGATTACAATGTCGATACTATAGCTCATAGGTGTGCACGCCTCGATCGGGGGGGGGGGGTATCCAACATGTTGGGTACCCCCCCCCCCCCCCTCAACGTATAGGGGGTCATGGTCAAAAATCGATCGGTAGGTCAAGACTAAGTACCATAACCAATCGATAATACAGTACACCCTGATACCGTATATGGATACCGTAACCCGCGAATATCGAAAACTAACTTTATTTTTGGGTACCCCCCCCCTCCCGCCTCTATCCCTGCACATGTATGCTATAGCTATTTTGTAAAGAATGAAATATGACCCAAGGAACTGGATCTGACCCATGGACCTGGGTTACGGTAGTGACTTGGGTACTGCACAATCGATTGGGCACGGTGCCAGTACCTTTTAAAAATAAAGTTAGTTTTCGATATTCGCGGGTTACGGTATCCATATACGGTATCAGGGTGTACTGTACTATCAATTGGTTATGGTGCTTAGTCTTGACCTACCGATCGATTTTTGACCATGACCCCCTATACTTTGAGGGGGGTACCCAACATGTTGGGTACCCCCCCCCCCCCCCCCCCGCCTCTATCCCTGCACATGTATGCTATAGCTATTTTGTAAAGAATGAAATATAAGCAGGACCTTATTTAATTTATGAGCCTACATCAATGCACATAATGCTTCCAGATATTTCTCCGCACGGACATCGATCTGGTCGGTCTGGGCAAGGCACTCATCGCCCAGTCTCCACTCGGCTGTGTCATCGGGGTACTGCAGTGTGATCTATCGATTTATCGATTTCTTTCTGCTAGTGATGCCATTAGATTGTTATCGATTCAATTTCTCCAGCCCGCTGAAGACATTGACGACGAGGACAACACGACGTCGAATGTCGTCTACGGTCTCATCACGATGCTGCCCGAAATCGATAAGGAGGAGGTACGGTACTGCTAGGATTCCTGTTTCCTGTTTTGAAATAATTGTTCAGACAAGCAAATTATCATTATTTATAAAAATAGGAAGGTCGTAACCTATAGTTTATCGATTGATTGACCGTCTATGATTGCAGAAGTACGCGAAGGACATCTTCGCGCTTCTGAAGGCGCGCGCCACGAAGGTCGTCGCGTCGGTGGTGAGTGCATTCTATGCTTTTTTTAAAAATCATCAACTAGACATCGATTAGTGTTATGGAGAATATAGCATTCTCATTCAATTCCTTCTTTTTTAGTCCAAGTCCTTCGAGTCGTCCCTCTCGTCGGCCCCTCGTCTTGGTCTCTTCGTGAACGAGAGGATGCTCCACTTCCCCGATGCCATCGCAGCCCCCGCCTGCAAGAGTCTACTGTGAGTGAGGGGAGAGGATCCCGATTGAATGCTCGAGCTACGAATAGGGGGCATGCGCCGGTGTTGACAAGGGTGAATCTGTTCGAGTGATGGGGTCAATTTCACCAATTCTTCTCCATATGATATAGGAGAGAATGAAAGAGAAGTAACTATAGAAATGGAAGCTGAATCACAAGAACCTGTGATGGACACTATCATGCTTTAAAAACAAATGAATGATACTTTACATTGAATTATTCGTTTTTATTTTCAAACGAAGGTAGGTAGATGGGGAAAGTGATTTTTTGAGGGAGGACGTGAACGGGATGGAATCGCCGCCCTCGCACGTGCTCTACATCCACAAGGTGAATTATGATAATATTTTTGTCAAAATATTATTTGTTTAATGTTAGGATTGACTCTAATTCTGACGATAAATAAAAAAAGAAAACATGAAAAACAATGGTATAAGTAAGCGAAATGTTTGTTGGCGCAATGGCTGTTTCGTTCAGGCAAAGATTTCCGTAGTAATAATTTCATCCAATAAGTCTCTATGATTGTTTTTTGGTGCGTAAGCCAATTGATTGGATTTCTTCCCGACAAGCGGAACGCTTTATTGCAACCGAAATATGATCGGAACTTCATGCTGTTGATTGATTGAGCGGGGCTGCTGCAAGCACTCGATAGGTCACTCGAAGAGGTACCGCATCTGAATAGGGTGATACGATAGGAGTACGGTGACACATCGCCGACTACCGTACTCACCTTGGGTGGGAATGGATCGGGCAGCTTTCTCAGATCCTCGAGCGACGATCTCGAGAAGTCCCGAAGGTACTGTAATGCGAGACAGACGTTTATCCATCGGCATTTCTCGACGTACCGTATGCCTCAGATTCTCGGGGTCATCGACGTTTCCAAATGGATCGTCGTTGAAGATGCCGTACAGCTCGTTGGCGTACGCGGACGTCTCGGGCGAGAGCGCGTACTTGTTGTGCATCTGGAATACAGTAGAGTACTGTAGTTCGATGTGTCAGACTCCTGCCCAACTACCGTATACCTGATTGGAGATGCAGACTTCGGATGGCGTCGCACCGGGCGTCGTGAACTTCGAGGGCGTCTCTGTGGGGCTGCGATTCGTGGTTACCGTACTTTTCGTTAATCGATCGAACCTGTGGGAGGACGGGGAGGAAGAGAAGGATGGAGAGGACGAGTCGATGTCCATGTTCTTGCCTGCAGGGGAGAAGTCCTCCGAGTACGAGTCACGAGAGGTCAGAGGAATGTCCACGTTCGGATTGATTAGATCTGTCAGCTGCAAGGAGTACGGTAGAGGGTTTAACGAGTAGATCGATAATTTGTTTCCGAAGGTCACACTCATGATCGCCACTCACACTGATCATGCACGCTGTGCTCACGGTGCAGTCGGTGAACTGAAAAAAGCGGGAATTCAAACATTGGCACAGTGCCAAGTTACTCACATCGTCGCTGCCGTAGCCCGAGGCTGACTCAGAGAGTGTGTGCTGCTGGGGAAGGACGATGGTACGGTAGTATCGCTCCTGTAGAGGAGTACGGTAGAATGTCGTCCCAGTGCAGGAGTACTGTAAAGTGCACTTACCCACTGGTTGAACTGCGCCTGGTACGGATTCTCGTCGGAGTCCATGGTGGAGGAGAAGGAGGGAGAGGATGGAGAAGCGAGTGGGGAGAGAGAGAGGGACGACCGCTCCCTGTCGAGTGAAGAGTAGAAACTGAGGGGGAGGGGAGGAGAGGGAGGAAGAAGAAGAGAAGAGATTACCATACTAGAGACTAAATTGTAAGGGAACAGTATCAGAATAATTATTTTTTGAGTCAGCATTACCACGGTGTGATTGCGAGAATGAAAAATAAGAAAGGAAAAAAAGCAAGCATTTGTAAACAACTTGGTGCAACATCAGACGACTATTTCTAATTCCTAGCAAAATAAGTATTCCCTTGGCAGATTCGGATCGTCGAGGACGAGAACGCGGATAAGGAGGAGGAGACTGCAGCTGCTCCCTCGACCAGTGGAGGAAAGAAGAAGAAGAAGGGAAAGGTAATAGGAGGGAGATGGAATCAGTGTATGGACCGATGATTTCGTTGTAATATATTTGGGCCCAAGCAGTAAATTATTTATCAGTATTTAATTTTAGCGTTGTACATTTGGTCTTTGGTCCTCATCCTATCATCCTTCTCATTTGAGATGACGAGAGTTTGAGTGCGGAGGGTTAATATATATTGTTTGTAGGCAGAGAAGAAGCGTCTGGCGGCTGCAGCCCTCGCCTCGAAGGAAGTCGAATACGACAATGCAGAGGATGCCATGCTGATGCATGTGAGTGGGAACTACTTGTGATGAGGAAGTGGGGCACAGATTATGATAACTAGTCCACAAGAGGGCTGTCGTAAGACTCGCAGCTAATATTCAGTCGGATTCACGGAAATGTTGAATTAATGCCAATGTGCGAAAATTTATTCATGAGATAACCGCTTGAGTTTGGAGTGTAGACTTATACTCTTACGAGTATCACCATTCCGAGTTTGAACATTCCTTTCCAAGGTTCAATATAAAAAAATGTAATTTCTAAATACGATAATCAATTTGTAGCTGCCGGGTGGTACTGCGGTGCACTTCGACTACCAGTGTCATTCTGACGTCGACCCGGGCAGCAAGTTCGCCATGCAGAAGAAGGACAACCTCACGAAGATGCCCTATCGGTGAGTGGGCAGGAGTGGGAGTGATGAAACACTTCTTCAATAATATACCCTCCCCTCCTCCACCTCACTCATTTCTGGGTATCATTCCCTGATTTTCGGTCGCACAAACCCTTTGTGATGGGAAGGGAGAGAGGGGGTGGGCCAAATATCCGAGAAGTGAAGATGAATCAAGAATGGATCCATGTTTTCGAAATGCATTGTGTAGTGCTTTAGGAACATAATAGCTGGTACAAATGGGATAAGATATTTTGGGTACGGATGTCTAAATTATCGATTTGTAGTCGTGCGGTGATCATGGACCTCGCTCGTTTCAAGGCCTTCCTCAATGCAGTCGCCAATTCGTGAAGTTGCTCCACCCATTCCCCGCCTTTTCCTTTGTTGATTTCACTGTTACGTTTCACAGTTCATTGTTGGCTAATTTCGCATTGTCTAGGATAAAGATTGATACAGAGGGAAGAGATAAGACAAAAATAATAGGTGGTTTATCTAGTGGGTATCATCTTATTTGGTCTTGGCTCCTGAAGTGTTGGGTTGTGTGGCCTTCTCGGAGACGGAGGGGGGAGGAGCCGTGATCTCTGAAATTGGGCTTGGAAATGAAATTGTAGTCAACAATACCCTCTGGCTTGTACTCGCAGCACTTCTGATAGAAGGCACTGATGAACAGAGCGACTGTCTCGATGGCCTGGAAAATCAATAATGACGATGAATAGGTCACAATAGGATGAAAGGAATAATCAATAATTGATTACAGCAAGGAGCGCGGTGGAGAGGAGGAGCGAGTGGGTGGTGTAGAGATCCAACGTCTCACGGGCAGCCACGAAGGAAGCGAGAGATCCGATGAAAAGCAGGATGCAGCAAGTACGCGCTGCCCGGGTCGTAGATCCTCAAGGAGAGGAGTATGTGCCCTATCAATGTTGTAGTAAACCAGCTACAGTATCCTACCGTACTCAAATCACTAACTTCGTTTCGTGTAGCAGTCAACAATCAGTGAGATGAGAGTGGTGATGTTGGCAAGCAAGAGACCGAGCAAGGCCCAGATCTAGAATGGATTAGGCTGCGATTAATCGTTCAGAAACGTTGTCAGGGATGCATAAAATATTACCTGTGGACCGGGTTCCTTGGTGATGAAATCGAGCTTCGTCTTATTCGCGTAGATGTCCTGCTCGATTTGCTGAATAGGCGGTTCCAATTATTCCAAGAGATCAAAGATCACCTTGACTGTGACATGGGTGAAGAGGAATGCCCCAGTGATCACAGTGAGGAAGCAGTGGGCTCCGATCAGTCCGTTGCGGAAGTCGCCGTAACACAGTTGCTGCAAGGGTCGTAGGGGCTGCAGATGCTGCAGGATTCTGTGGGCGTGACCTAAATGCATGGGTCTTCACAGACACTACAGGACAGGGACAAATTGATCTCTGACCAGGCAAGTCTTCTTTGGCTTTCCTTCCTTGGCACTGACTGCAGGGGTGGGATCCCCTCCTCCCAGACAGCAACCTGCTTCGAGACGATTCTGGGGAGGGGAGAGATCAAAGATCAACCCCTCGGAAAAATACCTCTTCGAAAGGGTTCTTGATCTTCTATCAATGTCCTCGGATGAAGAGACGATCACGTTTTATACAGGCGCAAAAACGAAATCAATCATCCGATAAAGATAAATCATGTGAGATTATGATCAATTAGATTTAATAAATTGAAGTATCCGAATACGAAATTATGTGCCTTGTGCGGAAGTAAGTGAAGTCAACTTTCCGGGAGGAACAACCCTCTCAATCCATCGAATTCTCTCCCCCCGAACCTCGGGCATGCCAATCTCGCCCGAGCACCAAAGTCAGCCGGGGTCGGAGTCGGCGCCGTAGAGTGTACGTCGCTCTCCACCGAGGGCCGGACAGACTTTGAGGGGGGAGGGGAGCTTTCGCCTGTCGAGAGATCGAGGGGCGCGACTCTGAAGGAAGGGTGCGCTCTAGACGCGACGGGTGAGAGACATAAATGTGGGAAAATTGAGCAGCGATTGCCTTGTAGTTGCACAGCATGTATTACTGTGGAATACACATCTTTGCTGTGCCCGACAAGGAGCATACAAAATTCTGAAGTGTTGGCTAACCGATTGCGGGATTGCGCGCCCACAAAGCTCGACTAGCCCATCATAGGAGGTCTTCAAGGAACATTCGATATAAAGAAATCCCCATTTGTCAAGTGTGCATGGTTGATCAAGTACGAATAGGGGGCGGGGTCATTCCCTCTGGCCCTCTCCCTCTCCCCTCTGCATCCATCTTCTCATTCCTCCGTCGAATAGCGAGAGACGCGCACCGACGTTGGCTGTGTGGATCTGTAATTAAGTACTAAGGCATGACCCAGATGAACTACAGTATCTCTCTGACACGTACTCGACGTTGCTGTATACATCGGCTCCGCGCTTCTGGGTCTCCTCCCAGCGCCGTACCTCCCTCTGAAAAGAGCGGCTACCGTACCCTGTTACTTATCACCTCGATCAATTATCAGCAACTACTACCTGGTTTTCTGTCATGGAGCAGCCGTAGCAGCAACAGCAACAGAGTACGGTCACGCTCAGTGACACCGCCACTATGATACCCTGGAAATAGGGAATAAATCAAGGAAGTCGATGGTGGAATCGAAGCGACAAGTGGAACAACAAACTCACCAACGATAGAGCCCAGTTACTCTGCATAAAGGAGGCGGAAGAGGCTGAGAAAATGCTTGATCTGAGACATGGTTGATATTTGATTTCTCACCCTCCTCCTTCTCATCCACTTCCGCCTTCCATCGTCTGTCCATCATTCCCCACGCGTAGCCAACCTCGCGCGCGCATTCGATCTACAAAATCACTAACTTGATGAAACGGCAGTCATAAGGTAGCACAGTAAAAGGTGAAGCATCCTACCGATTTATCGATGTCCATTACTCGTTCGAGCATTCCTGAGAGATCAATAATCAAGGGAGATCAGAGGTTATCCTCACTTACGTAAGGTTCTCTTGCTACTTCTCCCTTTGCTGCCTTTCGAGCACGGAACCTCTTTATGCAGTTCTTCAGCTCCAATGCGCATTGTTCGATCCTGACTGGAAAGGGGGCGGAGTCAGGTGAGTGGGCGGGGCTTCGAGGGGCGGAGCGTACCAGATGCGACGCTGCAATTGCCGTAGAGCTGTGCGCTTACGCCGAACTTTGGCATGAGGAGGAAGTTGTTCGCATCTGAAATAGATCGATAGTTCTCTGATTACAGTACCCCTCTGCTCGACTACCATACTCACTCCATCCTCTCAGGAGACCCCTCACGAGATCATTTGTGCGCATTCGACAGAACAAATTGCCGAAGTCAATCTCCTGCAAAGAAAATATACCGTAATCATGTAATCGATTGACGAATACTACCGCACCTGGATGCATCTCGCCTGTTTCAGTGCGTACGACTCATTCTGACTGCGCCAACATTCGCAGCAATAGTTAACTTTCTCTGAAGTGATCTTCGCTCTTCCATTTTTTATCGTGTTTTTGATAAAACACCCATCAAGCCATCAAACATCTATCATCGGCTTGAAGATGATCTTTGATCTCCCGTTCTCAACTCACCCTTGTAAGCACGGCATTCCCCGTTGAGGGCTTCGTACAACTTCATCTTCTCTCTCTGGTCTTCTCCCTCGAAGCACGGCTGCAATTCTACTGTAATATCCATATTTTCACAATGCTAACCTCCGTTTTCCCATTGTTCACCCCTACATCGTTCCTGACTGGAGTTTTTCGAATGGACACAATCCATGTTGAGGATGATGAGTAGGTAGCGGAGACTCGGGATACTTGTGTCCCATTGGGGCGACCCAATCGCTGAAACTGTAGATGTTAAGAATCGACACTAGTACTCCGATTTACTAGAATTCAAATTGAATACACACAGAAGGATATTCTTTAGAATACAAACAGAGGGATATTCTTTAGCGATTGGCACAAACAGATTAAAATCAGATTGCCTATTGATGGCGTAACCTCCCTTCTTCCCTCCCTCACCTGTTTCTCGCAGCAGCACAACTGCAGAAGGAGGAGGACAAGCGCCGTGAGACGCTGTTAGCGAACTCAAAATATACGAGCAACAGAGGATAGGCACCGACCATGGCAGGGGACCGCTCAGAACGAAGCGAGATGGAGATAATGAACGGAAAATGAACAGATTTTGTTCACTTTGAATTGCCCTTTGTCTGTTATTGCACGCACTGTAGTTGGCACAGCGCCAACTACGGACTCATTCAACTTGATTTTTTTCTAAATTCAGCTTTTCGATTGCTCGTCTAACGATACACACCTTCCAACTAAATTCCCATACTCCAAACTTTGCTATAAGCAACAAAAACAGGCAGTAACTCCAATCTTTTATCAAACGACTACAGTATACATGAGGATCTCACGCTGTGCAAGTTACATAATTATCGATTGGGGAAGAAAGGAAGGGGCGGAGCTTCATCTACCGCACTCCCGCTTCGATGAGTAGCACGGTGTTTCACATGTATTGACCCGACGGCTGATTGTACTGCTCCGAGGCAGGGCTGAAGCGATCAATAAATTGATTCATCCACAATCGTATACTAACAGAACAATCAATATCTTGCTACCTTACTCCCCATCTACAGTATACCGATTTATCACATTCGAATTTCGTCGCGTTGTTTGTTGTAACCTCTTCGTTCCTATACTTTATCTAAATATCCTTGACTATTCTTACTATCCCTTCTGACCCTTATCTTTTGATCTCCACTCACAGTGGGCGTCGTACTGACGAGGTCCACCCATTGTGAGGCGGGCTGGATGTCTACGACTCAAGGACCGAAACATCCACCCGCTCCCTTCCCTCTAGGAAGTCTCCTTTCTATCCTTCTTTCATCTTAAGCTAATCTCTTTCAAAAAAATTTTCACAATAGATTATAGAATTTACATTTAATACCTCTCTCTATAGGGACTGCCGGGAGGCACGTCCACAGAGGAAGCAGTGCGGAGCTGGGGAGGATTGGAGGGCTGCAACAACAATGCTTAACGGCATGCAATGGCAAATTTCCAGAAAAACATTCGCCTCGAGACCAATCGCGGGAGAGAATGTAAATTCGCGAGAGGTTTGCTCTCTTTCTCTGCGCTCTCTCATCTCTTGCTCACACCCTGTAAAACGCCGTGTGCTTGCAGTGATCTACTAATCTATCCGTCCTACCAATCAATATTTGAGCAAAAAATCTCCACCATCTCTATGATTACAGTACTGCCACAGTATCGATCCCTCTCAGTACCTCAGCTCTCGGCCACAGGTCGTAGAAGTCGAGACGACTCGGCTCGCGCGACGCCACGCAGTCCTTGTCGCAGGTGCACGCGCGACAGTTGTAGAGCTCTGCAAATATAATCAGTCCTCGATCAATATCCTTGCATGAATACCGTACCCACGACTTTCTTGTAGCGGATGAAGCGCAGCACAAAGTAGACGGAAAGCCCGATCAGTTCCAGGATCTGATTGGCATCAATCGATACCTTAATCAATTACTATCGTACCGTCACGATGATCACGGCGAGGCAGGTGCGGCCGGCGACCAGCGAGAGCGGCTGAGCGGGTACGGTAATTTGGAGATAAGCAATCGATAATCACTGACGTCATCGAGCGAATTGTAGGCGAGTATGACAAAGTAGGCGAACGCCGTCCAAAATGTACAGCAGATCGCGGATTGAGTGATGGCTGAAGAGTATGATATGACTCCATTTACCGATCGGTTATAAATCACGACAAGTGATAACTGTGTGACAATTGCATTGTAATCATTTCTCGATAGAAAATCGATAGATATCTACCCTACCCTTGTTCTGACGGATGACGACGAGTGCCATCACGATGACGAGCACGATGTTAGAGAGCATCAACAGCGAGAAGAGCAGCACCTGCAGAGAGGAGGAGAGTGCGGTATCTCGATGAACGGCATTTTCGATCGATAACTGACGACATTTATCTATTATTAACCTGATTAGACGCTGAGCTATCTGTATGTAAAACCCTCAAGAACACATAGACAGATTTCAATCGTAATAAGTCTAATCATCGCCTCCCTCAGTTCTCGATAGTCCTACCGTATACCTGCTGATGGCTCTGTCTGTCTCTGTTGTCGACAGAGAAGAGGAGGACGATGTTGACGAGGAGGAGGACGGTGTGGATGAGGGAGAGGGCGGAGAGCACTCGCCACGTCGTGCGAACCGATGGAGGAACGGGCTGAAAGAAGGGAAATGGAGGAGGAGAGAGATCAGGGAAAAGAGTAGTCCAGTCTAGCTATTGTCCAAATACCAAAACGAGATTCTTCACAAACGTTCCCTGGCTAAAATGCCAGTTTTTTCTCTCGTAATCCCGCCTGTACTACCGTACTCACTGCGGGTGCATCCTCGAACTCGGTAGCAGGGTCGTTGGTGATGGAGAAGACTGCAACGGGCAGAGATTATTGCAAAGAATCCTAAATGCAATGCACAATTCAGTAAAAAATGATCAAAACGCAACATAGACCACAGAAGATCAAAGACTACTCACTATCGCACTGTTGTCTGACGGAGCCGAGGTTGGAACGGGTCGAGCGTGTCGAGTAATCGCTGCCAGCTGGCGTTCTGCAATTTTATCTTTGATCTCTGACGTAAACTACCATGAATAGAGCATGCAATCGATAGGAAAAATACCGTATGCAGAGGTGTGTTAATTTGATGGATTCTACCTTGCAGGGGAGCTGCGTGCTCCAGAATCCTCCTCTTTCTTCTCCGAGGCCTTCGCCTTCGAAGACGAGAAGATACGGCTTTTCTTGAGGAACTGAAAGGGAATCAGTTGATCGAGGGGAGAGGAGAGCAACGATTCGCGCGGATCTACAGAGGAGCGAGAATCAACAAGAAACTAAGGCGTAAACAACTCACACTCATTCCACCCGCGCGCGATCAGTGAAAAGAGCAGAAATGAGCGGAGATAGATCACTTTACATGTCGCCAATGGCTTTCTTTCTCTAATCGAGATGCAAATTCACAGATGATTCATCGCTCACGTTCGCTCTTCCCACTGATGGACTTCCCCTCTCCAATTCAGTTGATTAGAAAGAACCACCTTACTTGAAAGCGTAAGTCTATGTTATGAATACGGTCAAGATAGGGTAACGCACTTCAGTCTCTCGTAATATCGTTCACGTTAGAGCTAGGCAGTGGCTATGAAGCAGGTATGGCCAATAAACGATCTCTGACGGTCGAATTGCCGATATCAAAAATAAAATAAAACATATCTCTCAGTATTGCACAAATTTCTCCAATTGTTCAATAAATGAAGAGAGTAAAGGCGTTTACAATCGACTCTTCCAAAGAATTGATTCCCCAAACAGGCAATTTTTGGCCCACCCAAAACTCACAATCAACAGGTAGATACGCCGAATCAACAGCTGATCTCTTTCAGAATCTAATTTTTAAATTATTTTATTCGACCATGTAGCTAGTATAAACAAAGATAACGTACGCTAACAAAACAAACGTGCATTACATCACTACCATAGCCATGCGGTTGGCAAGAGTGACATTGATTAATTGGTTACAGGTTAAGCAGAAATGAGATATACTGAAAGAAAAAAAAACGATTGTAGCAATTACAGTAGTGATGTTGGGAACGGAGATCGATAATTATGCTCCAGTCTAATAGTAAGACTGAGACGAAATGGCACCCTTAGAGGGTGCAAATATGAGATCCACCGTGAGAGGAATGAAATTGATTGTACGAGGATGTTGTCATCTATCCATGGAAAACAGTAATACAAGAAATGATACAGCTTATCCATCTAGACCCAGGCAGGAGAGAGGAGAAAGTCCCTTGACGTTCTCCAGCAGATTCAGCCATCCATCAATCGACTGCTCACACACTTTCACACCCTCCATCTAAATTATACCTACTGTTCAATGATATGCCAGTGAGAATCGAATCTACATTCATCCATTCAGCGCATGGTTCAGTAATCCCTGCCTGCACTACTCACGAGTTCTAGATGGTCTTCGTCGTTGACGTGGACGAAGAGTCCGTCCATCTGGAGGGAGAGTGTGGCGCAGGTCGAGCAGCGAGTCTGCAGTGCACTCAATCACCCCCCTCCATCTTTTATATGGACAGCACTACTTTTGATCTGAATGGCATTAAATGCGCTTCATTTCCTTTTGATGGAGCCATCACTGTGATTAGGGTTCTCTCTTTAAGATGTTATGAGTGGAGGAAGGTAACTAACGCGAAGGTGGAGAGTGTTCTTTCTCACGAAGTTCTTCCTCTCGCAGTCTCTCCACGCATCTCTCAGCCTTCCCATCGCCATCGCCATGTCGTTCACTCAACCACGATCGTATTCATTTGACATGTTATTTTATTTCATCTAGTCGCATCGCCCCTAATTGCATGGAGAATGTCGTTGTGACAATTCTTGCCCTCTCGCCTCCTCTAGAAGCCCGAAGTTTATCCCAATATTATTCAATAAAACATCAAATCCATAATCGATGCATTATAAGGCGAATTGAATAGATTAATGACGCATGTAACCCACGACGGCAAAGGAAAGGGGAGGCACAGGCGTACCTCTGGAGTGGGTCGGGTCCTTGCAGCCGAGGAGGTGGAGCAGTGGCGAATCGGCCTGCCCCTCCTTGCCCTTCGTGCTTCCATCCTCTGCCATCTCCTGCTGCTCTCCTTCCTTCAATGGGACACATCTCATTCCCTCCTCCCGATGAACGGGACGAACCTCCGATGGAAGTTCCTTCTTCTTCTCCATCTTCCTCTGTTGCACTCTCTTAATGGACATAACTATTTCATAAAATCGACCTCACCTAACCGATAGCCAACACTGGAGGCATTTTCAAACAACTGATTGTGATCTATTTAACGTACCTTGCTACGCCTGACTTCGGTCTCCTTCTTCTTCGTCTTCTTCGATTTCTTCTTCTCGTTTTGAAGGAAAGACTTAATCTGGAAAGACGTGTTGACAAAAATTTGGAGATTTATTTCGAAATTCGAGTCGAAAATCAAATATAAAGTAGTCCCAGTTTTGTTTAACAGGTAGGCTTGATTTCAAAGAATCGGGAAATACAATGTTTTTCCATATCAATATATGATAATATAAATAGAATGACTGACATCAATGACGAGCATAGTCTCGTCCACTGGCGTTAGCTCAGCAGACACTACCTCTTCCATCTCCATCGCTCCATTCTCCATCATCGACTTCTCTCCTTTCTTCCTCCCATCTCGACCCTCCTCCTCCATAGTCTGCTCCATAAGAGAGGGAGTACATCCTGCGACCTGGGAAAAGGAACAATCAGTCGAGCACTCTTCTCATTATATAACACGGGTCTTCTGTAAGAATGCAGGAACGTCTGCCACCAGAAAAAAAGTCATAGTCACGGATTTCTATGGAATTTGGTTTATATATCTTTATCGCAACAAGTAACTGTGCGAATACATAAAAAAATCAGTAGCTTGGAACTGGTAGGTACAATTTAGAATGACGGTGTGGTAGGTGGAGTGTAGTAGTCGCCGCGATTCGACGACCCAAACGGAGTTTAAGGAGAAAAGAGAAAGAGAGAGATAGAGAGAAGAGTTAGAACAGATACGAAATGGGCAACTTAGGGGAAAGACACTTAAGGAATAATTTGGAAGAGAGGGAAAGAGTTCCTTGAGATAAGGAATTTATAGTAGAATAAGTGCGATGAGAGATAAAGTGTTTAGATAAATTATCAGAAGCTCTAAATCGGGGGAATAATTTACGAGATGAACCTCGAGTGCGAGATTCTCTGAAATCAAATAGTAAGGAAGGGGAAACAGTTGATTGTGGGCAGAATAATGAATGAACAAATTTAAAGGAAGATAAATTACGACGATGATCGAGAGGTTCCAAATTGAACTTCTCACAGGACATTTCATAGGAAATGAAGGGAATTTTACAGCGAAAATGTAATTTACGAAGGAAAACGTATTGAACTTTTTTCAAGGAGTTTTCTATCCTTGAGAATGTGAGGAGAGTAAACTACTGAACAATACTCGAGAATAGAACGAACATAAGTTTTGTAGGCATGGATAAGGACGAGAGGATTTGCTGTTTTAATTGCAATGAACATGAAGTTGACACGCTTAGAAGCCTTTTTAACTATATCAACGATATGGGGGCGGAAGGAAAGATTTTCAGAGATTAGAACTCCTAGATCTTTAACAATATTGGTAGATGTAATTATAGAATTATTTATTGATACTATTAGGGGTCCGACGAAGTTATATCCACTTGATTTGGTCAAATTCGCTCATTATCGATTTTTTTAATCTACCCGCTTAAAGTACTGTAAGTAGGTCAATTTTGAACGTACAGCGAACTTTTTTTTTGCATTTTGCTCGTCTCGACGAGTCCTACAAAAAAGTGTTCTTTACCGAAAAAAATCAGCATCGTGGCCATTTCCCCCATAGATCAAATACTTCGTGATTTTACACGTTATGATATCGGCAAACGTTGGAAAACCACGTCGGCAAAAATTTATGAGTTAATCCACGAGCGGGGCGAGCGAATTTTTTCTCGACAATACGCCAAAAACCACGTCGGCAAACGGGAATTTGAATGTCGGCAAAAATAGTCGGGCGAAACCTATTTGACCTATGTTTTCCCCCCAAAACCGAATTTGCTTTTGAGAATATCGATTTTTCTCGTTAGCCATATGAAATGTTCCTCGTTTTTATTTCAGTTTTGGATTCTACGGACAAAATAAGGTAGGGTTTATGTTGCTCACTTTCCATATTTCGTTCCCCGGGATATCGATTTACTAAGTAGGGTCCGGAACATAGCCGCATTTTTGCAAAATTCGCTTTTTAGTTCATATCCCAGTTCAAAATGGTGCTCTCGATAAAGTAAGGAGTGAATTCGAAAGCTCTCGATGATTCCGATAAAAGATTTTATGAGGTGATAATTGCTAAGTTTGCTCGTTTTCGAGTTATTTGCGAAAAACTTAATTCAAGGCAAGCATACGAACAGCTGATCATTTTCGCCGTTATATTTGTTCCGGACCCTACTTAGCAAATCGATATCCCGGGGAACGAAATATGGAAAGTGAGCAACATAAACCCTACCTGATTTTGTCCGTAGAATCCAAGCTGAAATAAAAACGAGGAACATTTCAGGCACTTCTTGGATAATTGGCCCACCCCCCCCCCCTTCCTACTCTACCCCACTCATTTCTAGGTATTTCTCCTTGATTTTCGGTCACACAACACCTCTGCGATGGGGAGGGAATGAGGAATAATTGGGCAGGGGGGGGGGGGGGCAATTATCCAAGAAGTGCCACATTTCATATGGCTGACGAGAAAAATCGATATTCTCGAACGCAAATTCGGTTTTTGGGAGAAAAGGCCACGATGCTGACGTTTTCGGTAAGGAACACTGAAGAACTTTTTGTAGGACTCGTCGAGACAAGCAAAATGCAAAAAAAGTTCGCTGTACGTTCAAAATTGACCTACTTACAGTACTTCAAGCGGGTAGATAAAAAAATCGATAATGAGCTAATTTGACCAAATCAAGTGGATATAACTTCGTCGAATCCCTAATATTATCAATAAACCAAGTTTCATGGAAATCCGTGACTTTGACTTTTTTTCTGGTGGCAAAAGGGGCTAATTTCCCTACATTCTTACAGAAGACCCGTGATAAGTGTTCTTTTCACAGAAAGTTCCTTTCTTTCCACGCATTGGCAAAATGTAGATTTTTAAAATTACGACATATTTCAAAAAGGAACCTTGGAGGGAAGCTGTCGCTCAGTCTCTCCATCCATCTCCATTCCCTCAGTAGACTCATTCGCCACTTCCATTGACTCATCGATGGGAGGAGAAAGGGGCGACTCTACGATCTGAAATCATAGAATAAAAAAGGCGGTAGGTATGCCATTCATCACGGTTCACCCCAAATAAACAACTTCTCAGCCCATTTCTAGTGGTTGGAATCATGGAGAGACAGTGCCTAGTGCGATAAGATGATGGAATTTTCTCCTAATTCATCCTAGATGGACTGGCTTCATTTGCAGGGAAGGGGCAGTCTCACCTCCGTCTGGTCCTTCTCCGCCAGTTCCCTCTTGGCGCAGAGAGTGAGTGCATCTTGATGCGAGTGGAAGTCGGAATGGCCGGGCGTGAACTGCAAGGGGAGCGACGTCTCTCGAGAACGATCTCCCCCTTCCACAACCATGCATTTGACCGATGCACAAATATACACAACTGGCAGGGCACAAAGGTATTCCAACTTTTTGGCCACAATATCATATAATTTTTTAAAAATAAGCAGAATTCTGACACTGGGATCGAGAGCAGTCTCCTTGACTGCCATCATTGCATTGTACTGCTCTAATGCTCGACCAGTCCTCTTCTTTCTCCCCTCGCCTCCATCATCCACCCTCTCAAATGAAGTTCGCCGCACCATCATTACGGGGCCGAATGGAGTCTCCTGGAAGGGGAAGAATGAGGCTCACTCTATCCATCTTCCACCACTCGACACACCTTCGAGGGAGTCTTCTCCACTGCACGAGTGGTCTCCTCTCTCTTTGGAGTCTTCAGAATAGGTCGAGTTGGCTGAAAAAACGACTAGAAAATGGCATCACAAGATGTTTCTCCGGAAAGAAGTACTTTAGGAATCGAATTGCTAAGCGATCTATTTATCACACTATAGATATGGATCGTCAAATAACAGGGCCACATAGCAGAGGATGCAATGGTTGCTAGTTCAACGATGCACCTCGAACCCTGATCCCACTCAGCCCTGATTGTCTCACCTGAGGTACGATAGGAGAGGGCCAAGTCTCTGCTCCTCCTTCCTCCCTCTTCACACTCAGTCCCTCCTTCCTCGTGAGAGCTGTCACTCTAGTGGTCAGCGAGGAGGCAATCAGCTGAGAACATCCTATCATTCCACTACTTATAAGTTTCGAATCAATATTCTACGGTATTTATGGTGTTTTAGACAAAACAGATTACAAAAGCTTATTTTCTGGACGTATAAGAACAATTAGAACATCATGATAATTATCACAGATTGATAAAAAGTTTTTAAAGAAGTCCCATCACCAATTCTACTTTATTCCTCGTGGTTGTCGAATCCTCGTTCCAGAGGGAGGATTGTTCTCCAATTTCAGGATCCACCCACTCTCCCTTTCGAGTGAGTACTCACCTCTTGCACTCTTCTCTCACTCTCCCTCAGATTCATCTGCAGTTCCTGGTTCTTCGCCTCGAATTCATTCTTCTCATTGGTGACCTCGGCTAGATTCCTAAGTGGCAACATCTCTCTCCATATACTCAGTTACCATTCAAGTGGTTAGACTAGAAAATGAACCTTTCCAATGACGCCACGTCAGCCTTCAGAGAACCGGTCTCTTCTATGAGTGCAGATTCTCTGTAGATGCATATTTCAAATAATCCAGATATTGCACTCTTGTCGATCTGGATTACTATAGTGCTTGCATGGGCATAGGATCTGGGCAATGACTGACCTTGTCTTATACGAATCGGCCACTTCCCTTCCTCTCGTCTTCTCCTTCTCCAATTCCTTCTTGAGATCGTCGCGCCTATACGAATTAATCAGATTCGACGAAAACTGATACAACTGTTTTCTCAAGAGATCTCATAACCCACGTGATCGCACTCGTAATCAATACTTTAAAAAATTAAAATAGATAAAAGTGGAAACGAACTCCTCTCTCAGAAGTCGTTCCATCTCGTCCCGTCTTGATTCCCGTCGCCTTTCCCTCTCGGAGGTTTCATCGAGCCTGTAAACAATAGAAAACGTAATCAGCTAAAGATCTGGTTATTCCTTGTGATGAACGGCTTAGGATTCCAACTTCAACATATGTAAATTTACAATCAAAGGACAACAAACGTTCTCTGGAGATTGGAAAGATCCGAAGCCTGCTTCTCTCCTCGTTGTTTCTCCGATTCGAGTAGAGAAGAAAACTCGGCTACTCTGAATAATATCGATTCTAACGATTAGCGAACGATCCTCGTTCACGAGCGGTTATGCAAATCGCCCGCGAGCGACGAACGCTCTAATAACATCAATAATATTCACGAATTGCTAATTCAATGCAGACTATGCTTGATTTAGTTCAATTTTTATTCTGAACAGTTATTGGTGGATATATACTATCCAGATTTGTAAAGGTTTCTGTAGCTTTCAGATTGGGTTATAGCTAGATCCATGTTTAGTGATCAGAACCTCAGACAAAATTACCGATTCGCTGTTTTCTAGAAAGAGATCCATGTACGTTCTAAACAATACCTTCCTACTTTCAAGTACTGCCTGGGCTCCAGATAGTGGAAACGTGCGACTTACATCAACTCAATTTAGGCGTCTGAACATGGAATGGTATCTACCTCGTGCGTAGCTGCGCCTTCTCGCTATCCTCAGCATCCTTCCTTATGACTGCCGGCTTCGTCTCTGCAGGCAAACAGTAATCACTTCACCATAATGAAAAGTACTTTTATGGACTGAGGTGACCTACCCAGTCGTCCCTCTGCTTCCTCTGCTCGCAGCTGCTCCTTCCTTGCTTCGATGCATGCTTTCTGCAAAACAGTCCATAAATAACTCCCAATACGTATAATTAGTACGACATTCCGCAGTGAAATGTGACACTAAATAAACTAATAGAAGCTGCTAAGCGTTTCCCATTTCGTACCTCGAATAGCCTCTTATGCTTCGCTCCAGACTCTTCAGATTCCGCCAGTCGTCCACTGAGGTCGCCGTTTCTGCATTGTTGATGTATTACAACAAAACAGAAAACGGAAGTGTTCATACTAATTCTTGTTCACATTAGATTCAAGCTTCATTGTTGACCGCGATCATTAAATCTTACCTGTCCTCGAGTACCTTTATTCTCTCAATCGCTTCCCTCAGACTCCTGAAAACTAGTCCATGATTTAGCTGTACTCTAATCCATAAAAATATGACGCACCCTGTGAACACGGTTTTGCTGGAAGAGGAGAGAACCTGCACGCTATCACCATTATAAATTACTTCTAGAATGTCACGCTTACCTGCACGTCATCGTAATCCTCCTCTGCCTTTATCCAACTTCCATCCTGCCCATCAACGGTGACTAAAACAACAATATTATCTTACTAAGCTAACCATGAAATGTATCACATTTTCTCCTCTTTGATTCGGGCCCTTCCTCTTGCACACCTTCTTCGCCATCCATCTGAAGGAGAAAGTGACCACCTCACTGCAGGAACTCAACAGACACAAAAAAATAAACGTATGACGGAAAATAAGTGCGAAAGCAAACGAATGATTATCGATCAATGCGTAAAAGTTGTGGTCGTACGAAGAAAATGCTACCGTAATCAGCACTCGTGCGTGTCATACTACTGATTGGAAACTAGTATTATAATAATACGTATTACATCATTGATTTTGTATTCTGTTTTTCTCACAGTAAATATCAGTTACGTTGCTGAGATAGGTGCAGGCCAAAAATGCATCGTCTTCAACAATCGTCGAACTCGGTCTTCGAGAAAAGTGTTTATTATTTTCTCTCAAATGGTCACAATTCGTGTGTTGATACAATAGAAATATTAGCACGACTTACAACGCACAAAATAAACGAGCAGAGGATTCTCTTTCTCTCTCTCTTTCAGACTCTTCTTTCGTACAAATATCGTACAAGCAAGGGGGTTTTGCTGTGGAGGGGTACGGTGGGAGCAGAGGTGATACGGTGTATTAGTGGACTACTACGGTATGAAGTGAAGGGAGGATGATCGATTGATCTATGAATAGGGGAGGATGGATATATGCTGAAACCGTTGTGTATGGGAGTGTCGACCGATTTGTTGATTGGAGCAAGACGGGAAGAGAAAAATATATCAAATTGATTTTGTTCCTTCTCTGGCACTAAGGTAATCAATATCTGAGAAAGTGAAGGAATCAATCAATTTGACGAGGAGAGGGCTTCCACATATATAGCAAATGAATACATCTACTTCTAATAACTATAAAAATTGGTAATATAAAAAAGATTGAACGTCTGATACTCTCTAAACGCATGTGTGAAACTAATATAACTGACATTAAAAATGAAATAACAATTAAGCAGAAAATGAGACTGCAAATGAAAATAATAGCTTGATTAAAGAACGAGCTCAGATGAAACACCGATGTTCATTGTAGAGACTGGGAGAGAGGGAGGAATCGAACGGGGAATAGGGTGTACGGTAGCATGACTATATTGATCGGAGAGGAAAGAGGAACGATGAAGATGAAGAGTGATCGTATGTAACGCAAGCGTGCTGGGACCAAGTTAGAGAGCGCGGCAGGATCACGGTAGGCACTGAGAGACAAGTTGGCGGATTGAGAGGGTACTGTAACCACAATGAGCAATTATCGATTTTTCGTAAATAAGAAAGCGGGGCTTAAGTGGACGGTCGAGAATGGCGGGAACCCGTAGTAGTGCAACAAGGATGTGGATGGGAAGAGATTAATGCATATCTCAAAGTTGGTTCGTTCTAGGGGAAGGGGCGGGAGTGCTAAATATCGATAGGTCAGTGGGGGGGGGGGGGGTCGGGGCTTGCTCATTTGCCGCGTGCTTCCTTCTCCTTGAGCTCCTTGACAGCCTTGATGTAGGGCACGAGTGAGGAGAGCGGTTTGGCAGTTCGGATGAAGGGATGGTCGAGCAGTTCCTCCGTACCTGCTCGCTCCTCCGGATCTACCACCAGACATCTGCAGAGGAGGGAGATCACACAGGAGAGGAGTACCATGGGCAATTACCAATCTCGCACAGGTTGCTCAAATAGCGCCAGTAACAATTCTGAGTTTTGTTAAAACAAGTGAATTTCTATAAGATACTTCGCATTGCTGAGGATACCCTAGCATTGTATGCCCTACTCCCGTTCATCGAGTGACTCTCAATTCGAAAGATTCCTCAGTACCTGTCGAGGAAGTCGACCAATTGGTGGCTGAGCTCGTTCCTCCTCTGGATCTCGGGCTTCCCGTTCTGCGCGATCAGGAAAATTGCCTGCAAAAGGGATTGGATAAATTTCTATCGAAAAGAGGGAAGACAGGTCACTCGAAATGACGATCTCACTTTACAAATCGAATTTCCACAATTATTAACCAAATTGGTAATCTACCGATCCAGTCCTATCATCCCATCCTTCGGTACTCGCTACCGTACCTTCATGGGGGTCTCTCTCATGTAGGGTGGCTCTCCGTCGATCATCTCCAACGCCATGATGCCCAGAGACCAGATGTCCACCTGAGAGGATCACATTTATTTTTAATGAACTAAATTTCAGATTCTCCAACTCGCCTTGTAGTTGTACTTCTTCTTGCTCAATATCTCAGGAGACATCCAGTAGGGAGTACCCACTACCGTATCTCTGCAAGAGAAAAACCAATCATCGATAATCTGGCCATCTACCGTACCTCTTGCTGCCGGGCTGGATCTGGGCGCAGAATCCCATGTCGGTCAGCTTGACGGCACCGTTCATTCCGAGCAGAACGTTGTCTGACTTGATGTCGCGATGCACGATCGAGTGACTGAAATACATAGATTATACTGTAAAGCACTATGTGTCGAGTAAGAAACGCCCCAACCATTCAACAATAGCCAAATGAACTGCCTGCTATCCGAAAACGGATTACTAGATTTTTATAGTAGAGAACTTAGGTTTATACACGCTAGATCAAATACCATACCTGTGCAGGAAGTGGAGGGCCATGAGGCACTCCTTGAGCACCGCCGCGATCTGGCCTTCGTCCAACTCAGTCTGAAATTCATTCCAATCAGTTTAAAATTGCATAATTGCAAGAAATAATACACTAAAGCGATGATATCATGGCATGTAAAGGAACACCACATGAGCGCTTCTCTTTTCACTCGATGAAAATAGAAACTAGAAAAAATTTATTTCGCATTTCACAGTTTACAAGTATTCCGTCGCTTCTCTCTACACTCGCATATAACTCTCTAAAGCTGGTTCTAATCCAATGCGTACCTTGACGACGACGTCGGTGAGATTTCCTCCCTCCAGGTAGTCCATCACCACCCACAGATCGTCCGTGTCCACCAGATACGAGTCGAGGTAGTTCACGAGGTTCTGCAAGACACAAGTCACACTAGACCCATCAATATGATAGTTTAAATTAATATTTTGTCATTATAATCAGCTTTAGTAATCGTATTCGCATTGATGTTCCCATAAGCATGCTTTTCGAAAAATATAATAAATAATCAAGACCAAAGATGGTAGATAACTGACGGGATGCTTGTACTGCTGCATCACTTTGATCTCTGTCACCAGCATCTCCTTCTTCGGCTGCGACTTGAACGCCATCCGCTTCACCGCGACAACCTGTCAAAGATCGAAGATCAATCTGGGTGAGCAATGTTCTAGATCCACGATAACCCCGTGCATTCCCAATCCCCCCTCCCCTCCCCTCCCTCTTTCTCACCTCCTTCGTGTTGTTTTCACGTGCGATGTACACCGTGCCGGATGCTCTGCAAGTTGCAAATTAAATATTATTATAAAAGAATCAGGAGCATCCCCATAATCCACTAGAATCTCGCCGTCATTTCGGCACGCAGACTCCCTTTCTTCCCCTGTGCCAATCACCCAGAAACAATCCCTTACTCAAACACTCTTATCGCAAAAAACACTGGAATTCCCTGCAACTATCACGTTCGCTTCTCACAAAAACAATTAGAATACGTGAAAGGAAACACATATTCGATAATAATCTATCGCCATAACCATTATCGATCGCCAACTGATCATCTACCGTAGTAACTCCCACTCACCCTACTCCGATCTGCTTCTTCAACTCGTAGTGTTCACTCGGGTTGCCCGGGTTCACGATTCGTCGCAACTCGGTGAGCACCTGCAATCGATAATTACGGTATTCCAGAATTAATACCGTATCTCTTCCGTTTCAGTCCACGATACTCCACAATTCCCACGCCTCCTTCTGCTTCCCCTCCATCATCCCACTAATCCCTTCCCATTCTCGTCACTCTCATCTCTATCGGGAACAGTGACCTCTCCCTACTGCTGCCATGTTGTGCTCCTTCTCTCTCAATCTCGCATTTTTCCATTCCACCCTCACTCAATCTCCTTCCTTCCCTTCTCACGAGAGCTAAATGGCTAGAGAGAGGAGAGAAGAGTAATGAAATGACCAGATGGATTTATGGACTTACTCTCAATGCTAACTCACTGTGGGAAAATGTCTATCGGAAGTTCTATATCTAAAACAGCATCAGCCGAAATCCACCTGGCCACAAACGGCCGAATTTCGAACACGTTCTTCCCTATTCTTCTCGTTTTCAATGCAACAACCAATACGGCTCTCCGGGAGGTCAGCTTGCATTCCAAGCTTCTTTTACGCCAACCTCATTGTCATTCTCCCCCTAATTCTTATGCGTTTTGCTGCGTGCCATTCATTCAATCGCTTCTTCTTCCTTACCACTGGGGAGTAGCGGGGATCTCTATCAACTAACTGGTTATACTGATCTACCCTCTTCACCTTCCTTCTCCCCTTCTCTGAACAGTGCCACCAGCTACTGGGTGATTCTCAAATGGTGCATAAGAAGGGGGACGAAAGTGGGGCGCCACAAGCTCGCCAACCCATAAATTACGCCTTGCACATGGGGGACAAACTTATGAGAACGCACGCCGATTCTAGCTCATGTTTGCCTGCAATTTGGGGGGAGGAAAACGAACGGCTCCCCTTTCAGCACTCGTAAAACTAAAGCTATACTCTTGCGAACCGATCTCAATAGAAAGTGTAAGCATAAAACATTTTTTTAAAATCCACGGAACATGATGAGAACCTTCTCCATTTCACAAACGAGCAAACCCGTGTGTAGAGGATTCATGATTTAACAGAGGTCTTCTGAGAAATTGCATGAAATATATCAACACGGGATACAAAAACTTCAAATTACTCCAATTCCCTCGCTACTATCAGGGTTAATGTATCCATGATTAAGGACTTTCTAGTGCGAGTTGCAAAGCCGTCAAATAGAAAGTACCTAAAATACGGCTCTCGAAATTTTGAAAATTCAAAAATCGATAAAATCGTTCAAAATTGAGTAATCAAGTCGATCAAAAAAGATAAATGACCGGCATGACGAGGCGAACAACTTTGATGTTGAGCATGAAACGGTACATCAACTGATAAATTTAGGAAATTTGGAAACGTGATGTTTTGATCATTTTTTGACCCGATAACTGGCTCGCCTGAAAAAAATTATTCCAATTTTCCCTGAGTTCTCTTCAGATTCAGAATCTACGCACTTTTCTACCCCAGATACATTCTTTCCAAAGAGATTATTGCCAAATAAAATTTTTCCGAACGGTTCAAATAACCGAATTTTTGTAAAACTGGACCTATTTATCAGATATTTATGATAGTAGACACCGTTTACTACCTCCAATTGCGTTCAAATTTTGTACAGGAGTCGCACCAGAGCTTATAAACGTATTCATATACAAAAATCACCAAAATGGAAAAATTTTGAAATTCCGATTTTTGGGCCAAAATGGTCGAAAAATCGAAATTTTGAAATTTTTACATTTTGGTGATTTTTGCATATGAACACGTTTGTATGCTCCAGTGTGACTCCTGTGCAAAATCTGAACGCAATTGAAGGTAGTAAACGGTGTCTACTATCATAAATATCTGATAAATAGGTCCAGTTTTACAAAAATTCGGTTATTTGAACCGTTCGGAAAAATTTTATTTGGCGATAATCTCTTTCGAAAGATGATATATAGGGTAGAAAAGTGCGTAGATTCTGAATCTTAAGAAAACTCAGGGAACATTGGAATAATTTTTTTCAAGTGAGCCATTTTCAGGTCAAAAAATGATCAACAAATCACTTTTCATAATTTCCTAAATATATCAGTTGATGTACCGTTTTATGCTCAACATCAAAGTTGTTCGCCTCGTCGTGCCGAACATTTCTCGTTTTTGATCGACTTTATTACTCAATTTTGAACGATTTTATCGATTTTTGAATTTTCAAAATTTCGAGAGCCGTATTTTAGGCAATTTCTATCTGACGGCTTTGCAACTCTCATTAGAAAGTCTTTAACCATGGATGCATTAACCCTGATAGTAGCGAAGGAATTGGAGTAATTTGAAGTTTTTGTATCCCGCAACATGCGATCTCTCAGAAGACCTCTGTTAATGAAAATACACTCAAAAGGAGCAAAAAAAACAACTGCATTAGTGCTTCATGAAATCACCAAACTGATCAGCTGGTACTATGCTGATTGCTACAAGGGGAAAACTGCATACGACATCACCCTCGCGGCACAACCAATTCTCACGCTAATTCACTGGCCACCGATCAGCAGAACCCTTCTTCCACTCCCCTGCCATGTCCCCTCTCCCCTCTCCCTCTCCTCACCTCCTCATCGCTCATCTTGGTCTTCTCAATCTTGGTGGCATTGCTCCTCACTCTCACTGGTCCATCCTCTCCGTGGTGGAGATGAGACGTCGCCCCGTTGTTGTTCAGCGCGTTGTGCGCTGCAATGATTTCAAAATTAGCATCCATTACAAAAAGGGAACCGATAATCACAGCGCAAATTTGGATATAGAAAATACTTGTGTTGTTGTTTGTAAACTACGAAGGAACGACCAAATCCATTCAAATTTTGAATAGATAAGGTCGCTCACGTTTCGAATGTATTCTCACAACATATCATCCTAGTCATCAATTCCAGCCTACACTTTTTACTCTCATCCTACATCATACAATCCCGTACCCTTGTGGCTGGCTACGGCAGCGGTCGCAGCAGGCGTCGGCGCAGCTGCCGCCACATTGTTGTTCGAGGCCTCGTTCTCCTTCTGCAATTCGAATCAATCGATATCGTCCATCTACCGTGCCCACTACCGTAATCTCATCACATTCGTGTTAGGGCGCGCACTTCGCCCCTTCCCCTTGTTGTTATGTTATCGGATCAGGAAGAGGCGAGATTGAGAGGGGTGAACTCTCACTCAGACAGAGAGACGTTAATGAAGGAGAGGAGTGAGGGTGGTGGGGAAAGGACGGACACCACGAGTATATCGAGTGCAACACAGTGTGAGTCATTCTTTTGAGGCGACGTTTCCTAGACTATACCGCACACATCACGCAACACACACTCAACAACGATACTTACGTTGTAGCTGGCCAGCGGATCGGTGTCCGAGGAGGCGTTCGACGACGACGTCATCATGATGCCAGAAGATCCGTTGGATCGTCCATCTCTCGACGATGACGATCGATCATTCTCGACTCCGATCGAGTTGAGCGACGTCGAAAGAGTCGAGGAGGAGGGAGAGCCGAGACCCGACGACGCCTTCAGATGCTGCAACGAGAGGAGGGGATAGAGAGGAGGAGGATCAAGGTGCTGTCGGCAACGGTATCTTTAACATCTGACTACTGTATGCCCTGGCGTCTCAGATTACTGTATCATCTTCTATCGCGGACTAATCGTGAGTCCAGATCGGGTATTTCGACAGGTGGCTGCAAGTGCAGACTATCGCGAGCCGGCTGATTTCGCTTGTTTCGAGCGCATCCAAGTGGAAGAGTGCAATTTCCAAGTGAGGGATCCAGTACTAGTCTCTGTGCCAGTCGTGACGTGCACGAGAGGAGAAGATCCCCCGACCAACTAACTAGAAACAGAACAAGGGACTAATCCAGGAAGAAGGAGAGAGGGAGACATAAGCGATGCGGAACAGTCGACCCTGTCTACTGTCCTCTACAGTGATATACTGATAGGATCATGCCGCAAAGAGCAACCTTCCTGGGCCCGTAAGCTCTCGGCTGACTAGGATGAGTGAGTCAAGGCTGAGCGAATTCATGACGAAAGCAGCCCTTAAATCAGCAATGACTAACTAGACAGACTATTTCCTGAATGGCTTAAGCTCACTTTCCCTCATCAGATTAAAGACCACTCGAGAACCCCTCGGAGCATTCTCAATGGGTGCTCCAGAACACTCCTGATTTAGTGGGCAAACACCGCTATTGTTCCCCCTCACCGTTCGCTCTCCCGTTTGTGTTCCGGTCATCGAATGTTTCAGGGCGCGAGAAAAACAGCAACGTTGCCATCCATTTTTCTCCTTCTCGTCGAGCGAGTGTCAATGCGTTCTCCCTAGTGCAGGAATAGCAGGGTAGGGTAGATCAACCAGCACGATAACAATAACCAGGTAGTAGCTAGTAGAACGTGTCTTCGATGCAATATACTGCTAATCTTCCTCTCGTATTTAGGCCAACCAGCAATTGGAATATTATGCAGTACTATTTATCATTCTTCAAAACAGATAGAAAAAATTCATGTTTGAAATAATCACCTACACGGCATTCCAAAAACAAGATAGTTGACTATGATTAAACTCCTTCAAGGCAAATAAGGATAGCCAAACAATCCTTAATTTCCCTTTCGTTGCTCAAAACAACCTGGCAGCGGTTCACATGAATTCCTCTATACTCGCGTCCTAATCACCTCCATAACTTCCCTCCCACCCTATCGATTCCTCCCAAGGTCTCAATGTGTATCATCAGTAAGCAGTCACTGGTGTAGTGCAAAGAACCTCTCCCTCTGTTCAGCTCTCTCTCTCTCTCTCTCGCAATCGAGAACTGACTACACAATGAAACTCTACCGCTATAATCGGGAAGAGGGAGACAAAAAGCGACCGCTACAACGAAATGAATGCCTATTAACTCGTCAGCGATGTTTTTGTCTGTCTTTTATCTTCAATCTGCGATCTACGGATTAGCACGTAGAGTTCAGCTGGATCAAATACAGCAAAATTCCGAAAGCACGGATCAGCTGTATTCCTGCACTTCCGTTCCACACAAAAAAAGCGGTTCGCAACATTTCAGGGGTCATTCGCTGCTTTTTATCCCCTCTTTTCCTCACTTAATCAGGGGCTGTAAAACGCTCAGCAAGTGCATCTCCCATCGCTCATCGGCTAGTCGAAGAAGAGTAAAGAGAAGCTGCGGGAACAGGGGGAGGGGGAGGGGGGGGGGAGCGGAAGGAAGGGCAAAAAAGAGCAGCGAGCGAAGATAAGAGGGCGAAATCATTCGAGAATGCTCCGCAAAGTAAAGTGACCAGCACAGCCTCTTATACTCTTTTCGCTTCTTTCGCGTGATAATCGTCTTTCAATCGATGGAACAGTTCAAACAACAGTGCATCATCATCTCCAACAATAGACTTACAGCTGTCCCTCCACCTACTCCCAATCATTGACTAGTTACTACTCTACTACTACTCTAACACGAACAATCCCGCTCTCTTCCCTCCCTCATTCGTGTGTCAATTCGCTCTTTAATCAAACACCGCCAGAGGGAAGGGTGAACTCTGCCCCTACTCATTAATTCCCCATTCACTCTGGCACATGAAACCTGCCCCATTCTAATCGGCACCACACACAGGAATTGATTCGAGAGTCGGAATTCGCAAAAAGTTCGCATGTCAAGGGGCAGAATCCAAACAACCGCCTATGGGCAAATATCTCTCTCTCTCTCTCCTTTCCAATCGCACAAGGAGGTATGACTGACTGACTGACAAAACACGCGCCCGAGAGGAAAGTAGACCACGCTGTGGATTATGACCCCACTACTACAACTGCTGCTAAACAAACGACGCGTGGTGGGATAAAAGCCAGAACGAGAGACAGGATCGAATCGAGACGAAAGAGAAGGATGGAGGAAGAGGAACCATACGGCTGAGATATATCGATATACGCGCTAGCATGTGAAAAATGTGAAAAACGTCAAACAAATATTTAGCAAAGATGGACAGACTTGACCCACCATGAGCTCACTTTCAATGTGGTGCAGGTAGGTGGACCAGGGGCTAAGGACCCCCAGTCCGGAGCCGGATCCGTAACCGTACACGGTGGGCTTCAGCGGTGCCCAGTCGTACATATTGGCTATGGAGATCCAGTGGATATCCTGGATATGGTAGCTGCATGAGCAGGTTCCGAGACGTAGCGCAGTAGGCAACTCACCGTATATGGATACTTCGGGAAGTATTGGTGTAGCTACTGAGGATGTAGCTACCGCGTCTGCTGCTCTCTGCTTACTCTCTTACTGGCACAAGAGTAGTAAGAGCAGGGGGAGAAAGGAAGAAGAGTCAAAGGGGGCGGAGTCAGTCGGACTCTGTACTCTTTTCTCAGCAAGGACGCTGTCTCTCTTCCTCTCTCGTCTCGCTCTCCTCGAGTAACAGGCTGTCGAGGATGGCTTCTTGGTTACGTGCCAAGAATCGGAGCGAGAGATGCGCGAGAGGGAACGGAAGGGAGAAGGGGTTGATCCTGAGAGGGAGGAGGGAGGGAGCGAGGAGGGGGCGGAGCCTGCTCGTGACTCCTTTCGCTTTCCTCTATGTAGTCACCCTTGGTTCTCCTCGAGGGGAAGTTGATCACTCTGCTCATCTCTTATTCAATGTCTTCGCAGAAAAAGAATGCACGTGGAAGGGCAAGATTGCAACAGTTCCGTTCGTGCGGCCTTTCCCCTTCCCTTCCTTCCTTCTTTCCATGGATGTGCTACTACGAGGAGTGATTGGTAGAGACAATCAGAGTGATAAAGTGATAAGGGAAGGAAGCAGCGGGGAGATGCAATGATTGATGACACCCCTCCGTGCACAGGCAATCCCCAGCTGTTTCTTCCTCTCCATTTCTCTTCGTCCAGCAATGCAATGAGAGAGTGGGCGAATTGCGGAGAGTGGACAACAAGAGAGATGGCGGGCCATCAAAGGCATTCCGCGACCCACTTCTGCCCCATCTGCACGTATATTCAGAAACCAGTCGCCGGTTCCGGAATAGATACCGTAGGCTCAAGATGCCGGGGCAATCGTAATCTACACGGACGGGCTTAGGACCGAGGGAACCTGTCAGGGGCGCAGGTGGTTGTGGTGACAGTAATTCGATCACTGTCACCCGCTGGCAATGTATCACTTGCACAACACACTACGCCATTCAAAGGTGAGAGCGCAGCTGCAGAGGAAGGATCAGCAGCAATTGGTTGATCACCCGATCTGCACCGTTCATTGCACTCGTGACCAAATTCATCTCTCAATGAAATGTGGAGAGGAAGTCCGGATTCAGAATCACAATCAGTGAAAGTTTTCCTGTCCATGGGTTATGATCTGCTGGTCAGTGATGCCACGTATCCGAGGATTGTGAGATTTGCGAAGGATCAGCAGTGAATTCATGGTATCAAAACATGCGGTTTTCGTGGTGCATCGATTTTCTGCGAATGTGTGTCAGGATATGGCTGATCCACCGCAGATTGCTAACGGACGCTTTTTCGAGGTGCTGTCACACCTGCTTCTCCCCGACTTTTACAAAAACCGTGGAACAGGAGAATAGAGAGATAGAGAGAAGAGATGCAGCTCAGTGCTATCACATTCTCATTCATTTCATGTCAAAGGACGCGATACTTAGCGCTATTTACGTGATTCCTCCCTTCTCTCTCTTCCTTCCTTCCTACTCGCCCTATTCTTGTCACTATCAAACGACTCTCATTAACCTTCGCCTACGAGCAACGATATCCAGCGCTTTTTTGGCAGTGTTCGAGTGACAAAGAGGAGGTCGAGAGGAGGGAATGGAGTGAGATAGCAGAAGAGTCGAGATAGAGGGGGAAACAGGAAGAGAGGTGATCGACTGATTACAGTGGGCCATTATAGAGCCCTATTAGCAGACAGGGACAAGGCTCGTTAAGAGAGGGCCATCTAGCACCTAACTATCGTACTGCGATAGCCTATTGTCTGATCAAAGCGGGAAAACTAATGATGTAGTAGCAGTTCCAATCTAAGGGCCAACATACCAAAGCAAAACGCTAGAAATGAGAAAGGGAAGCATTAAATATTAACCACCCCCCCCCCAAATGTATTGAAGAAAATTGTGAAAAATTAGAAGAAAAGACCAATCGTTCTTATTGCAGATTCGAGAGGGCTCGTGAAGCACCTGTGATTCTAATCTGATGTACTCTTTTGAACAATGAAACGCAGCATTCCGAGTTAAAATTACATACAGATGTCGCTACATTGTACATCGTTGTCCACGTATTCATCACGATCATCCAAGCTGCAGTAAGCCATGCTTCTGCTGCACTATCGTATACCATCCACTACTGTCACAATCTACAGTAAGCTCAGCGAGTGCATGGTGCAATGCAGGGGGGAGAAGGGGATGAGTGAGATAAGGGAAAGGAAAGAAAATAGCAACTGTATGATAGATTCTCGAAATTTAACGGATGCACATCTGCTTTGCCATTCAAATTTTAAATAAGTGAATCCGTCCAATTCCATGTTTGAGTTCAATTCCAAGAAGACTCGACCCACCGCTGGCTTGGGCGGCACTTTGGGAGGCACTCGCGGGGCGGGCGTCGGCGCTGTGACCTTCTTCTCCTCCGGTACTGCAGCTGCTGCAGCTCCTCCGATGACGTCCTCTGCCGCAGGAGTCGTCGTTGTCAAAGTCGACGACGAGGATTCCGAAGCGGCCAACGAGGACGAAGAGGGCTGCTGATCGATGAGATGGGCAGAGAAGCCATTCGAGGGCTGCAATGGAGGGGATGGAGGAGGTAAGCACAGAGGAGAGGAGAGAGGGGGATGAGGGGGGGGGGGGTCGTGAGGTGATGGGGGGGGGGGGGGAATCGAGACGAAGCCAGAGATCAGACAAGAGGTTTATCGTTTCCGAATCTGCAGGGACTTTTCGTGTTGTTTGGTGAAATGACCTGTATCCCCCATGAATCTGTGTTTGCATTGCCCAAGATCAAATGTTGCAGGCGCATCATAAAACGTCCTAGTCTTGGCAGAGACTAGTCGAAAGTCCAATACTACATTTTCAGCACAGTTGAAACTGGCACTATAGTAACTATGTACAATAAATGACTTCTGCAGAAGACCGGACCAAGTCAAGTGGTGTGCTCCGTGCCCCATAGACATTACCCATCTAAGCGGTCTATGCAATCTATGATGGAGTGTAATATGACCTCCAGATTACTCGAAACTATTACAAATGAATATTTTTCACTTTGTCCGGTCTTATGCAGAAGTGCCCAATAAATCTCCGTACGGTAACCCCGTGGTACCTTATAAGTTCTCGCTGGAGGGGGCGGGGGCGGTGCTCGCTCGCCCGTCTTCTGACGAGGGGGAAGGGGAGGAGCAGGAGAAGACAGCTGCAGGTAGTCATCTGCAGAGAGAATATCATTACTTCCTCGTATACAACCATTCCTCTATCCATTATAGTCATCGGTCCGACACTTGTCCAATGCAATGGATTTGTTAGACAATCGACTGCCTCATTCGAGCTACACTATTATCTACCGTACTCACTCCTGTCTGCGGGACTGAGGGAACTGCTGGAGGAGGGCGAGGGGAGGGAGGCGGCAGAGGGATGGGCGTCCAGTCGGGAGATAGAGGAGGAGGACGACGAGCAGGGGTCTGAAGGAGCAAATCAGCATTGTACAAACAAATCATCTAATTACACAGGTTCTTAGTATTTAAAAACCGGAATTATATTTTTGAATGCTAACTACATTTTTTTCCCTAATATCCATGTTAAAACTACGAGTAACCTTCATACCACGATGTATTCCTGCTCAGATACGTTATTGAGCGTTTGCCAAAAACCCAACAAGAACTAGATTTCTAGATGAATAATCACAAATTTGTTCCTCTCGGAATCCATCAATAAATTTTGGTCAATCTACCGTACCCTCAGTCATTGTCAATCGCTGCAGGACCTCTCCCGTCAGCTGCACATCGATTTCCTCCTCATCGCTGTTGTTGAACACCGAATTCGTCGTCAGGAACTTCTCGCGACCCTGAGATCAAGTGAATGCCAAAAATTGTATTACTCGACATCAGACAGTAATTTAGATTTTAAAAAAAATTTTCTTCACCAGTGGTGCTACTTGATTTGTAAAATTTAAACAACAAAATGAGCTACGCCATTTTTTTTTCAAATTTTCACACTATTCCGATCCCATCCTCTTTTCCTCGCTACCATAACCACAACAAATTAATGCACCTCCTCCTGCTGCTTCAGGGAGGCGGCGTAGAACTTGAGTGCCGTCACAACGGCCGTAGGGTTACGCTTCTGGTCCGCTTCGCTGTAAATTAATCCCAATTAAACTTAATAAAAAACTTTTCTCGAATTTCAACTTCAACTTCACTAATTTCCGTGTAATGATTCGTTCGACATGCGAAAATACTTCCTCACTCAGTGTCGATCACGGAATTCAAATATTCTCGATATAGAAACAAAAAGAGGCTGATTCGCTCGTGATGCACGCTAGACCACTTCTGATTCACTGGTCAATGTGATTCATCAGCCAAAGTTTGTTGTGGCATTTGTTAAACCTAGTTATCCGGTCGTACCTTATGTCCCTGAGGAGGATATCCATCCATGGCTGAGGAAGACCCGAGAACTTCTGCCCGTCGTAGCCAACGTGCACCCTGACAGGCAATTACTCAATAGCCAGCACTCTAGAACACAAATCTAAACGATCATTTTTCATTTTATTTTATAATTGAAGTCAAACAGATTGGTAGGACGTAGCATTCAATCGACTCAAACTGCCTTTCGATCGATCTTCCCTATAAGTCTCTCCTCACCTGTGCACTGTGTTGTAGGGAGCGGAGATCTCGAAGGAGGAGGACGTCGACGAGTCTTCCGATGACTGAACAAGAGTTATTCAGTCAGGTTATTAAAATGTGATCTATTTTTAGATTCATCGAGCTAAAAAATTTCTAAAAAATAAAAGTCGCGTGATATTCTACGAGATGCACGATACATCTAGGAGCGCTTCTTACAGCTCAATAAAGTCTACCATTCAGATTCCAAAAATTGCGCGAGATATCCCAATAATGGAACAAGTGAACATTCTGAGAAACGGTTCATTTCAACAGAATGCGTACTAAATGGGTTTTACTAACAAGAAATGATCTAACCAATGTAATAACTATAACAAGGCAGTACACAACTCGTACCTTCTCATTGGGGGAGAAGAATCGGGGAAACCTGCCGAGGATGTCGCGCACGCGCACCTGCAACGGAGAACAAATTCGATATTGAATAGACAACACCCTCGAGATACACGAAACGGCCGCGCATCGCGGTTCTCGAGTCGGATAACCAAAACCGAAACGAAGCGGAAAATTTATTTTTATAGATACAGTTTTACGCTAATAGCAAAGAACCGAAAAAATACTTTGAGAATTGGAATTTAAAATGAACGAACCTTCGACTTGTCCCTCTTCTCCTTCTCGCCTGCGATCAGGCTCTTCTTCGCATCTTTCATTTCGATTATTGAACGACGATGACTTCACCAATCGATCGATCGGAGCGCGGTCGACTACCGTATCCGAACTGACTGGCTGGCTGGCTACCGTACTCCCTAGTGCATCCGAGGCGGCACCGTAGCAGCTGTTCTGCAATGATTAATTAATAATTCTTAAGAAATGGAAACAGGCGGTGGGAAAATGGGGGGTCACGAGGTAGGAACTTGCGAGAATCGAGGTGGTGATTAGCCTATGCATTTCTGATTCCATGGCAGATTTTGAGAATCGGGAGAGACGAGGCCAGAGAGCCTCGAGAGCCCTCCCCCCAATATATTAATAAAAAAGGATATTCTGTGAATTATGAGAGAAAAGTGCTTGGTAGTTTCAGGGAAATAATATAATCAGGACAGGAATAGCTGTAAAAGGACCACAACGCACTAAACAGCAGTGTGGAGAGCAAGATGAGAACTATGCAGAAAAACATCTCCATGAATAAGGGAAAAAAGGAAATAAGGAGGAGAGAGACAGAGGGGAAGTGGGAAATTGAACCCTTACAATGAATCATTCAACAGAACAAAATGCGGCAATTGATCGAAGTACATGCGAAGACGGGTTTGAGATGGAGATCAAAACACAGAAATGTTGATGGCTACGATATATCCTCGAAGTGAATTGAATTCATATCTTTCGGATGAATGTCGAAGGTGATAGAATTTCGCTACCAACACTGTCAGTTGAGGTGGGCTGAACAGATAATCTTGACACAATCTGTGCGCTGATCCGGCTAGACGGAAGAAGTCCAGGTCATAATCACATCCAATGATACGTTTAAGACATTTGCAAATTCTACAGACCACCACTACTACTACTATCGCGGTTGTTCCTATCAACCGCCCTCCAGTTATCAGATACCACTCGAGGGTGGAGGAGTGGAGGAACGAGACTAATGGCCCCTTTCCATTTTACACGGAATACAGCGTGATAGGCGGAACGAGACACTATGAGAAATCAAGAGAGTACGATCATTACTCAGGCAAGAATGTGTTTAGTAGGCGGCGCGGGCGCAATCCGAATGCCTCCTACGTGCGTGCGTGGTCGACAACAAACGTCGTCATCTCACTTACGCAAATACCGTAATCCACATGCAATGCGTATCGTAATCAATTGATCGAGCAAGAAGCCAATAGGCAAGTAAAGAGAGATCATCAACACGGCTAATCTCTGACTCAGCAACCGAACCAAACAGTTAACCATCGGCTATCAGCAGATCACTCGACAGGGGAATCGGTCAGTGTGGATGGGGCGGAACCCTCTCCCTCTCTATCACTCTCGCCTCTCGAGTTCTTAGACACTCACTCTTGTCTTATGCTGACTCATTCTCTCATCGTCCTCCGTCTTCCATCCATCTTCCCCCTCTCCCCGCCCTCTGTCAACACCCAGCCAATGAGTCTCCAATGAGTCAATGAGTATGAGTAATCAGGCACGATCTCCTGCTTCCGTTTTCTTGCAAGTTTAAAAGAGATTGAGAGAAAGTGCGTACATAGAATAGCAGTGCAGGGTGAGTAATAACACATTTTTTTTAGAACCAATGAGCCCAGTATACTAGTCAGCTCTGATATTCGAGTCGCTTCAAGGTTCAGGAATACAGAAATGCGCCAAGCCCCATGCAAGTCCCATGCCCACAAAATTGGGGGTTGAGGCTATTATTTTCCGAAGCGAATGATCACGTTTCAACTCCATTTCTGGAGTCCGGGAGTGTTTTCGTGGGAGGAGCGTGATTGAAATTCTAGAAGCAGAGGAGGAGAAACAATCAGTGCTGGCCCCGGTGGTTACCGGCCCTCTTTAGGACCAGTACGAAAACAGCTCAAGTATCGAAATAGGGGAATGAATAAGAGCGATAATATTAATGGAACTGAAAAGCAAATAATCATTCAGAATTACGTCGCAATAAATATCGGCTCCAGGTCAGTAGAACGAGGTATTCGTTACATTACTGGATAAAAATAAAATAATTTCGAATGGATGGTGAATTGAGGGATAGACTGGATTAGGAAATGGATGCCACGAGATGAGACTGGACAAACAAAGACGAATTATTCCCAGGAAAAAAAAACAAAAAATACCAAAGATCCAAACCACATGGTTGATACCTACAGGAATTTCCCCGATAGCCTCATTCTCTCACTAAGAATGGGCTACGGCTCGGTTCCCATTACGCATTCTACAATTGACGGATAGTGGGGCGAGCGAGGGGGCATTGCATTAAATGGCATGTGGAGAAGGAAGGCTTGAGAAGTGAGGAGGGGGAGGGGGAGGGAGGGGAGAAGTGGTGGCAGAGGAGGAGAGAGTGCGCGAAATCGAGAGAGATCGAGTAGAGATCGCAAGAAGGAGGGAGGGAATTGAGCTGCTCCATCGCATGCAAATGGGCGGCTGACAGCTCCCTTTCCTTATGCCAGAAGGGAGTCCAGGCAATGAGGGAAAGTGAGAGAGGCCAAAAAGGAGAGAGCACCTCCATCATCATCGAGAGCATTCGCACGAAGTATAGTTGTAGCTGTACTTTTACTCCAAAGTGCTGCGACAGCTACATCGTAAAAGTCACAGATATACCGTCCAGACCGTAAATGAACAGTTTCGAGATGATCGTAAATTGGAGAGAGGAAGAAAGGAGAAAGAAAGTACGAGGAAGCTCAAGATCAGCACGCCATATAAAGATAGGAAAACAAACAAGCCCATCTTTAGAATTACGAAGATAGGGTAATAAGTGAAGGAATCAATGAATCAACATCATCACAAGGAAAATTAAAAGGAAATAGATTAAACACAAGTATTGTCGATGACTCTTGATGACATTTTTTATTGTATGCTAGGAGTCTCATTTGCAGACACATTTTTCACTACTGTCGAACAAGCGAATTATTTTTCCACTAGCGCAAAAAATAGCCAAAAAATCGAGGATCACTAAAAACGGAGCCAAACGGAGCGACAGAAGGGGACAAGGGAAAGGGATTAAGCACGTCTACCCTCTAACCCCTCTCCTCGTCCTCCCACTCTCCACACTCCAAAATCGCGCGCAAACCGATATTCCCCTTGTGTGAAGAAGAACACTTGCGCTAGGAGATAACGGGGAAAGCGAAAAATAGATAATGGTATTTGACTGTATGCAGAAAGTATGCCAAATCAGCAACACGAGGTCATAGATCAAATGTCTCTGGCCGAATCAGCCAACCCAGGTTCGGAATCGGGAGATTTCGCCTAGCGGGCAGGCAAAACGGGAGCAAATATCAAACAGAGGCACGCATACGTTACTCCATCTATCCATTGGAGAGATGGCTGGAGTAAGCTAATAATGATGGAGAGAGACAATAATAGGGGGGTAGATCAAAGCGACAGGAAAGGGATCAAAGATCCTCCATCTGACCCCGATGTAACATTCCTCGACGAGTTTCCATGTTTCTGCTGTAATTGATGTTGAGGCAATTACCCTCCTTCAACCAAAGACAAAGCGATTGGATGAGGAGAAACCAGAAGGAAAACGGACGATGTAGTCCGGATGTGAGTGAGATGCGAAGCTAGAGTGGTGTGAGACGACTCTCGGAGGAAGAGGGATCAGGGCAAATTGAGAGAGTCCAGAGAAACAGATGGAGAAAAAGAAGTGAGAAACCTCTGCGAGCGAGCAAAATCACGCCTGACTCTGATCAAATAGTCGGGAAGCTGCGAGAAAGAAAGAAAGAAGAAGAAACAATCAAGTGTGGGTGAGAGGGGAGGGCAGGGAACAGGGAAGGAGAGAAGGGGAAGAAGTGGCTGGCACTGTGTTAAAAGTGCACAACGGAAACTGGAGATACACGGCGGGAGAAGAAGAGGGCACTCGAGAAACATTCGACGTCAACAGAAACCAGCTGATCCGGCGGAGGTTTCTGCCGTGATCACAAAGCGAAAACAAGTCGATTGCGTGTGAAAAGTGCGAAAACACCTGATAACCTCCACCATTTGCATAACAGCTTAGGGACGAGAGAGGGACCTCTCGTAATACAATTAGACCGTCAAGTGCGCCGCTTGGACTACTATTTGCATACTCAGCCGACCGTAATCATAGTACGAGCAACCGGATGCTACAGTATGTTGGTGATAACTTGTTGATCCACTCTAGATCAGTACCATTCAAACAGATGCAACTCACAAAGTGTGATACACCCACAACGTCGTAGATCCGTCTTGCGGCTCACTTCCACCAGGGGAGAGACACCTTCCTTCAGAGGGTGACTCACTCTCCTCCCCAATCCATACAGGGCGAAAAAAAACGAGGACAACGCGCGCAATGGAATAGGCTGGGCAGTGCGCGAGTAAAGGGCTCCTGTCCCCTTCTCTTGCTCACCTTCTCCCATTCCTTTCTAGACGATAGTCACTTAATTCCTGCATCTCTCACTTTTAGAAAACACGCCCGTCAAAATACGACAAACCTACAGAAAATGGGCAAGCGCGAATCGATTCAAGTTGCAGGGAGAGAGGCGTGGACGCTGATCCTCCTCTTCCACTTATCGACGAGTGATTGGGGAGGAGAGTGAGAGGGACAGAGAAAGAGAGAGAGAGAAGGAGAAGAGTCGAGTGGAGCAGGCGATGATAGGCGCTCAGTTATCACTTTTGCTCCTCGCTTTACCTCCCTCCCTCCCTCCCTCTCTATCTCGAGGGAGGGAGGGAGGGATGCAGAGTGATCAAGCGAGAGTAAACACGGTATTCCATGTCGGACAGAGAGTGTAAGTGGACAAGAAGAGGAGACAGGAGAAGATCAAAGCGGCGGAGTTCTTCTCACTTAGGCCCCATCACCCCATACAATCGAATAGGCGACATCTGGCCCCGCTGATCCTGTCATCTACGCCGCTCTCCTCTTTGTGCGCACTCCCTCATCTCATGTCTGCGACACCGTCACATAACATCCTATCCGATGACGACCATCCACTGAAAACAACAGGGCGCAACTGTGGCTAATCGAGGATCAAAACAGTACGAGTAGGGCAGACGAAAGAGAGAGAGGGAGAGAGGGAAGGATGAGAAGGAGGAAAGGTCTAAGAAACGAGGAAACGATAGGGGTAAGATCCGCCTTTCTCCCTCTCGCTCTTTCCCCTCACTCCATATGGAGTTGAGTGGCTATAAATCGCATACAGGTCGAGGCTTCATCTCTTCCCTTTCTTCTCCTTCTTTCTTATGAGATAAACCCATCCAAGAGATCGGCCGCCTCGATAGGGTGAATCCACCATTCGAGCAGGCTGATGACATTTCTAGTGAGATCGATTACCGTAACCCATTTCATTCGAAACAACAAAACGGGGTCGAGGCGCACAACGATCAAAGGATGCGTCCGTCAGTCAACGTGTGAAATTAGACAAATGAGCTCGGGGACTCGGGCTGGGCGAGGATAGATAGCAGAGAGGGAGCGAACGAGGAATGGAGGGGAGAGGAGAGAGATGAGCAGATAGCCACCCCGTCTCCACCCGATAACGGATGAGAGAGAGAGGAGACTTCCCACCTGAGAAATCCCTCCCAAGATAAATTGATGGGTTGGGGCAACTCTCCTCTTCCAACTCGTAATCAGGTCACCATGATCTTACTATCACCTCTCGCGTCGCTAGGATAACACCCAGACAAAACAGCGTTATCTCACGTTGAGGAGAGAGGTGAATGATAACCGTGCTAGAAGAACAATCAGCCAGTCAAATATCCTACCGAAAACAAATAAGTAGCGGAACGTGAATCTACCTCCTCAACACCAATGCGGAAATGGCGTGCGATCGGCTAGTGAAAACGGCAAGTAATTGGTAGTATTTCTCCGCCCTCTCGAAACCATAAAAGTGACGAAGCTCTCGAGATAGAAGAGGAAAAAAACGAGGAGATAAAAGGTACTTTGCTATTTAGAGAAGAAGAAGAGCGACGAGGGTGGCGGTTAAAGTAATGGCCAGACTCCCCTTTCTAGTTCTCATGAACTGTCTCACAAGCCAGGTCGTCGTTTGACAAAAGACTGCTATCAACACGAGATATCGTACAATCACACTGGAGATCAATGCATAATGCAACACTCGCTCCGTCTTTCTCCTCCACCTCAATCAATTCCCGTCACATAGCCATCATCAATCATCAAATCACACTCACAACCACATCGCCCATTTGGATGAGAGGGAGAGGATAAACTTCGCACGGTTGAATAAAAGTGATTTTGAGAGACCAACGAGAACTTGGATTCGAGAACGCTTTTACGTTTCAAGAAATGCTTAGCACTTCGTGGATACTTCGTCCACCACACTCCCCTACCATTTATCTTGTCATAAACATCGTAGAAGGAGCTATGTAACCGCAAAAACAGGAAGCGGTACCTAGAAATGAGAGTGGAATCGTAGGAAGGAGGGGGGGGGGGCAATTGTCAAAAGAGTACCGTGGAGAAAACATGTATACAAAAAATTGCTCGAGTGATACCATTCACAGAAACTGCGACGCGCTGGATTATGATGGATTCATTCGAACTCCTTTCGCAATGCTTCTTCCCTCCCATCAGCGCGAAAAATCTCTGTTCCTTCTCGCTTACAACCCTCAAAACGACGCCATCACATCGTTTAATGACCAATATGTGGACATCGTCCTTCGCTCGACTCAAATGTGACGAGGAGAGAGGGAGAAAAGCAGATGTTCGCAAAAATCATCTGCGTAATGCATTAGCCAAATCGATAATTTCTAACACAAAAGAGCAACGAATGAATGCAAATGAAAAGACTGAAGCCAAGAGAGGCCTAAATAGGCCTCTCAATTTCAAACAAATTGAGCTGTCTAATGATTACAGTAAAAGTTTTTGAATTGAGCTGTCTAATGATTACAGTAAAAGTTTTTGTTTTTTTAAAAAAAAAATATCGGGCGTTTCGTCACAGATGATGCAGCTGGCACACACCACCCACTCCCTATACGCTCCTCAGATCGCGGAGAGGGGGGAATACGCCAAATGGCGCCTCAAATCTGTCACAATCCCACCCGTCCGCTCGCCTGATGAGTCTCTATGAGGCAATCGAGGGATGCAGTGGCCAGCGGGAAAATGAACGAGAGAGAAGAGGGCACAGAGAGGTCAGAGAGGACGAGAGTGCACTCGAACACGAGAGATCCAGAGAGGGAAGTGTGAGAATGTACTGGACATCGCCCTCGGAGAGTGTGAATCGGAAGCAGATTATGCCCAGTGCCCCCTCCGAATCAGGCCCATCTTGATTGTGCACTCTCCACTATACGTTTATAGAATTATCTAAGATCTCCTCAACCAAGTCCACTCAGTTTCGAAATCTGTACGAAATGTGCAGTCGCTCGCTATAGCTTAGAGGCCTGCGGGATCAGAATTGCTTCTTTCGTCAGCACTCTTGCCATAAACTCAGTGCGCATCTACAAACATCCGGGTGGATCGCACAGAGCAGTCATCACGTACACTCACAAACTATGGGAACTTATGAGGAGATGTCAGCATGGGTATGCTAAATGAGGGGAAGTGAACAGCAAAAGGAGTAGGGAGTAGGCTGGTACCGAGAGAGGCCAAAGACAACCAGAGAGACTGTCCGTAATAATGGACTCCATCTGAGTGACAGTTAACATGAGCAAAGAGAAACGAGGATGCGGATAATTAGATAGAAAATCGATAAAATATAATCTGGACCATCGTTATCCACCGTAACTTCTAGCTAGTGAACCTCGGGGCCACTCCAGTCTGGATTCGCTCCCCGCAAGCAAGCAAAAAGGTGTCAGAGTGGACGCACTGGGCACTTTTTGCAGTAAATCACACTCGCAGTGTGCAAGAGAGAGACTGATCGAAGGATGCACGTATACTTCATGCAAGTCAATGGAATCGACCGAATAAAATTCGCAATTCACTAGTGAATTTGCTAAACATCAATTGAACAGGAATATTCAAATCTGAGCAACAGCCTTTTCTATCGACCGATTAAGGCAACTTGGAATGCCCAATCAGTACCTGTGCACTCTTCTTCCTCCCCTCGATAGAGAAAGAATGACTGCCCCTGTGCATCCTCCTCACTTCAGGTGCAATCGAGCGTATGAGTGAAGAGAGATGGGCGAATGAAGAATAGAGTGAGAAAGGGGGCATACACAGTCGTTTTCAGCCCACTCTCATTCACTTCGTGTCGATTAGATGGTGAAACTACACTATTGATCGCAACCGTTCGAAAAGTGCATGCGGCGTTTGCAATGTACTAGTTCTTGCTAAGTGATCTAGGATCAATCATCACGCTCTCTCTCTCTCTCTCTCTCTCTCTCTCTCTCTCTCTCTCTCTCTCTCTCTATTGGACTACATAGTGTGATAGATGGAGAGAGTAGCTGATCATTCATTTCTCCAATCGTGAGATTGTAGAGGGGGATAGCGGCAGTCTGGCGCCAGTCAACTGACCAGTCTCCAGACCTATTCACTCTCGGCCAGTATAAACAAATGAAACAATGGGAAAGATGCGCGCAAATAATCCCGACCTAGACTGATTCATCATACGGAGGGTTATTTAGAGGCACGCCAATGTCGGGCAGCATTAGCAGACTGATTGAAAAACACAATTTGAGGCTGAAGTATGACTATTCAATGGTAGTGTCCAGCATCGGCAATCCAGTACATACAATGTACACCAATCGGTCGTGACCCGAAAACAAATAAACATTAAAATTATATTGCAATTTGCATGCTCTTCTCTCGCGCATCAGCTCTATTTCGCCGTGTCTCACACATCAGACATCGTGAGAGACAATTGAAGAAGAAGAGTATGAGATCCTCTCTCTCGCTCTCTGTCCACTCTTGTGGGATGAATCCCAAGTATGGGGCGGGCGAAATCGCATAAATCTGATGGGTGCATAGCATTGCTGGAAGAGGAGAAGCGGTGGCTGTGCTTACTATTCCGCACAACAAGAGACGACGGAGGGAATGGACGACGTTACTTATGAGAGACAACGAAGAAGCACGACGATAGCCGATTCAAGGGAGGAAGGGGTAGACCACTGCCAGAGACAGTATTACGGAATCCTCACATTCCATTCTTTCACTCTCATGGCAGACCCCTCAACCCCACAACAGTTTGAGTGACTGGCTGTAAACCATACGGAGAAAGGAAACGCCAAAATCAGAGGCGCAACAAAGGGAGAATTTCGGTAGGGGAGAGAATAGGAGGAAGGAAAAGAGGAAGAAAACAGTGGATGACTACACACACCAAATATTCGCGCGACTGCTCATATTTCCTGACGCGCGTCGTCGAGCTCAAATACCTAGAGGGCAGAAGAGAAAGGAAGAGGAAAGAGGTAGATCAAGCACACTCGGCAACATTTTCATGATGAAGAACAAAGAATAATCAATCATTGAAGGTCATTTCTCCGACAGGAAAACATTCGCTTGACACAGATTGCTGATCCTTTTTTTCGCGGGAACAACAGTCAAATCGTAGTAACTCGCGCATATTTGCTGGAATCTTCGGAAGTGTACTGATGCAATCTCCGCTGGTCACTCAAACCGTCTACTCTTGACTCTCTCTCCCAAATACTCTTCAATGTCGCTCTCTTCATTTCCCGCACTCTCTCGTCTCTTTCTCTATCTGCGCCCTCTTCGTCTCTCCATCTCTCTCGCTTATCATCTCGGAAGATCTCCTTCGGGTGCTCCACAAATTCGGCCATCGAGAGAGGGAGTCTCCTCTCTCTCAGTTCCAACCCCTAAGCCTGTTTACAATTCCTTGAGGAATGCTGACTCCATGGGGGATACACGAGGGGACGGAGGGCGAGTTCAGCTTCTCATTCCAACGAGGCATTTACCATCGACCCCACGGGGGTTAAGGACAAACTGTCTGGTGGCCAGGAGAGGAAGACCTGTGCGGAGGGAAATACGACAGGTGCTAGTGCATCCTGTTGCGCTTTTACAGCTCGTTAACCCCTCCCCCTATGCTTCTTCTACATTGACATCCCAATGATACAGCGACATCGCAAGAGTGAGACTTCTTCGCATCGGTCAAAAAGTGCTCTTGCTAGGAGCAGTTCCATCCAATTTCGAGTCATTAAAACGAGAGAATAGAGTGGAGAAGAGGAGGAGAGGGATAGTCCTCAGGCACATCTGCGCAATGGGAAACGACAGAGATACTAATGATGAACTGGGATAGGCACGAGCCAGAGGGAGTGTGTGGAGAGAGGATAGGGCAGAGAAAGAGGAGAGGGGTAGTGAGGGGATGACGGGGAGAGGGACAGAGGTAATGCGAGCAGTGAGAGGGAGCCATTCCAGTTCAGTCTTGCGATGGAGGAGGGAGAGGGAGGGAGAAGGGGGTTGAGGACATAATAAACAATCGGAGAAAAGCTGCCCAGGCTTGCTAACTACATTAAACCCCATGCACGCGTCACGTATACGTGGAGTCGTGATTGGATATCAGATTCAGACGAAACACGCAGAGACAGTGTGTGAACAATGTCGTTCGTGGTCAGGCAATCAAGGAAGACGACGTTTTTTCACTGCATAGGAAAAAACGAGGATCAAAATACTGACCTCAACGAAACATGTATTCTACATGATCATCCGCAAAAGCAAAATTATGCACCAGGCCCTGAATTGTTCCGTACAAATTCAGCACTGCGATTGTACACAAATCGAATGCAAATTATCACTATCAATGATAATCAATCACTATGTGCAACAATTTTTCCCCATGCTGATTTCGTCGTATCAGTACAGATGAAACGCTAAAGAATCGGGCCCTTCTCCCAAAGATCAGTCAATGGTATTGGCCCTATAGCTATTGCACGTAAAGGGCCGGTCATTGGAAGTCCATTACGAGTGTGTGTTGCGGTTCATCTCGATGAATCGGCTATGAATGATTAGGAGTTCAAGAGAATTTCCAAGAAGAGAATGATAAATTAACCGACCCATGCTGTAAAATTGCAGCGCGGAATCATCCTTGGAGAATCAAAATGTGTGGGAACTTGAAAGATTCAGAGACCAGAGGAAAAGCAAGAGATATTACGAAATGGAGGGACGAATCTCTAATTTGAATCGAGGGGATTCCTCAGCAGCTCCCTGGAGGAAGGGACTGATCATCACCCTCCTCCCAAACCACTAAGAGACACTCAGAGAGAAGACTGGTATGGTGAAAGAGAGTGAGAGAGAGAGGGTGCGCATCCGGAGAGAGACCGAGAGAGGGAGGAAGAGGAGAGGGAGCAGAGGAAATGAGGAGAGTCCCCTCGGACTGGTAAGTGAATGGAGTAGAGAGTAATGCCCTCAAGGCTGCGCGAGAGACGAAAGAAGAGTTCCAATCAGGAGACGAGTCGAGAGAAGGGTCGAGAGGATGGAGGAAGAGCCGAGAAATTGTACAGATCGGGATCGCCCATACTGCAGTGCATTCAGTTAATTGTACTGGTGCAAACAGTCAACTTCATGATCGCAACAGCAGCCATCGCCACTACTTCGCTATTCCAAAATTTCATGTCGCCAGCTGTGATTCCTACGATCACGGTGCGTGTTCAAGTTAGTCTAAGCGCGCATTTCGAAATTATTTCTAGCATCAATTTCGAGACAAGATTTACTAATATTGTCGAAATGCACGTTACTAACATGAAAGCGTGTTCAAGTTCGCAAACAAGGTAATTAAAAAAAATCGTCGACTCTTCCGCCTTCAATCAATAACTTCCTTTGGCAGCCACATCAATCTCATCATTCAGAAGAGGCTGATCTATCGCATATTACGATATCATCACACTACAACTAACCGCAGTATTTCACACGGACGGGTAGACACGAACAGGATCGAGTCCTCCTCTAATCCTCTCTCACTCTTCCTTCTCACCCATTCATTCTCGCGCTTCCCCATCACACACTCAACGAGGAGATGCAAGGAGAAAGAGACGACTGGAGAAGAGGAGAGAAGAACGATCGGAGGGAAGGGAAACACACACTATCATAACAGGCACTGTCGATCGGAGTAAAGTGCGAGAGTTGGGCAATGTAATCGGGAAAAGGGAGGGAATTCTGGCGGAAATGGAGGAGAATGGGTGTAATGGGCGTCGAAAAATGAAAGATGCTGCGAGCAAAAAATAGAGAGTGGATGAATCAGAGCATCGTAAGTGACACCACTCAATCGATGGAGGGAATCGACTGAGGATGGAGACGAAGAGAGGGAAGGGGACTATTCTTCCCACTGTTTCTTCTCTTTCTCTCTCTCCCTCTCGCCTGTAAACAACGCGCAAGCGGGAAGAGCTAAGAATTAGCTCGTTCTCACTGGGCAGACAAAGATAGAAAGCACTAAACACGGAGAGACGGCGATCATTGCTCTAGCGTGCGTCCATTGAGTGAGAAAGCAGAGAAAAAGGTTATGGGGAGCATGACTCACTCCCCACTCTATTTCCACACACAGCCAATGGTCAGTGTTCAGTAAGCATAACAAGCGCCGAGCCTCGCTCTCCCACTCCATTACGGTGCAGGGATTACTAACTGGTAAGCTGCTTCAGTTACCTCATTCAAAGAACATAAATAATGATTGTTAAGTAATGTAGAACGTGCCCTAGTCCAAACATATGCAGAAATTTTAAAAAAGTAAAGCAATGAGTAGCTCACAATGTCTTGGGGATCTCATCTGGTCTCCCGCATTCCTCTGCTTTATCACTCCTGTCCTCTCTTATCAAGTGAATCGTAAATGGCGGAATCGCTCTCCCGGGGCAGTCATCAAGGGGGGGAAATGAGCCACTCTCTCCATTTTGCTTGCGCTCTCGCTCACACTCAAATAATAGGAGATTCACTCGCCAACACGCCGAAACCACGACAATTCCAATTCATGAAACAGGAACCTGACCGGAAAATAAGTAAACAGACGAAAAAAGTAGAGAGGGCACGTGAAATATTGATGACCGCGTCAAAGGACTGAGTACTTTACTTCGGATTTCCCCAATCTATCGCCTCCTCTCACAGACAACAACAGCGCGTAATCCCAGGCTGGATACGGATTTAATTAGAAGGACGCATAATGAGAGGGACCAAGGAAGGAAGAGGGAGGGGAACGGGAAATGAACAGTGACAGATGGATTAGTTAGATCGGAGTGAGCACGGAATCTTGAGTGAATGAGTCATACTCGCATTAGAATGGGCGATCGATGATCTGATAGGTAAAAGGAAAGCCCCAGAGGCAGGAAAGTGCTTATTAGAAGAGGACCTCACCCGTCTGTCTCTTCCGCTCCTTCGGGACTGACTAAACCTCCCGAAAGGGGGAAGATTTCGCAAGAGGAAGGGATGAGCCTCGTATGCTCACACGCGAGCTTCTCATTAGACAAAAAGCCGAAGTAAGTCGCTAATAATAGAGAAGTGATTTACACAGTATTTGAAGAAATACGCGGCGATGGCGTCTAAACAAAGGGTAATACGGTTGAGTAGCATCGAGAATGGGCGAAGCGAAAAAGTAATGAGAAGAGAAGGAAAACATGTGGGAGAAAAACGGGTGGTGACCTTCAACGTGGAAATGAGGAATGGTGCGCGCCTTCGCCCTCCCTTGCTGGACAATCGGGGTTTACTGAGGGGAATACTTGAGACAAGAGCAATGAGGACCCTATTGAATCAGAGGCGAGCCGTTCCCATAACTCAATTGATTGGGGACAAAGGGAAGTGGGCAAAGAAACAGTAAAAGGGGGTACCTGAGTGGGGCTGGGCTGCTCCAGGGAATATCAAATGACGTTTGACGATTGCTCTGAAACGATGCATGGATAGATGACTAAAAATTAATAAAAGTTAATGAGAAAAACAAGCAAAACAAGTAAAAACACTTAATAACGAGGAAAAAGTTTAAAATGAGCGGGAAAATTCAAATCGAAAGGTCAAGTATTGATTACAATTTGATTACGTGGATTACCATATTCCTGTATCACAGTACTTTATTGAAGTTATATTTTTATATAATATTTAAAGGAAATTTATAGATTTTATGGGAATATAATATGCCCCTTGCCCCATTTCTACTTTTTCTTAACCGCAACAGAACACGGATGATTCATCCCTGCTTAAGTTTGCACAGATTGACTTTATGGAACGCAGAGCTAGGGAGAATAATCTCCCCCTCCGCTCCCGTCTAGTTCACTCTCGATCAACTTATATTGATTCATCGCTGTTTCTGTTCCCTCCATTTTCTCCCCCCCCCCCTCCTCCACCACTCTCTTGCACTATTGCTAACGTCTGAGTAATACTTGCCTCTCTATATTGTATGAACACTCATTGGGCAGGCAGATTAACGGAACAAGAGGTAAACCATTACTAACTTCCCTGTACTTTCTCTATTCTTCAGTTTTGAGCCACTCTCGCAAAAATTTTTCCTTCATCAAGTTTTTCAGTTTGCTCATGGTTCCATCTATCGGGTTCTGTTTGATACCCGATTCTTAATAGTTCTTCCTCGATTCCTCTTTCCCTCTCTTTAGAAAAAAGATGCCATAGAATGTTGATCACAACACAACTAAATATCTTGGGCGCGTCATTCTTGCATAGACTACGTGTCACTTTCACCTTTCATTCCCTCCACTCCATCATTTGGTGATGGTTTTGTTGACTTCTTCCTGCTTAGTCTGCATTCTCTTGCAGTCTGGAGCCATTCATCTCCTCACACTTTGACTCCTTCTGTTTCTCTACTTCAATAGTCAATATGCTGAAGAGGCACTGTTGAAGGAGAAGGGGGAAGGGAGTTGTGAATATTTTTATTGCACTGATTCTTTCACCAATCAGCAAAGAAATCCCTTTTCCTATCATGTCTCACTCTTTTTTTCATAAAAGATTCGTTCAAAACGGTCCATTCTCAATCAACGGAACGATCAATCCACTCAAATGCAGATGCATCTCCCCTTGTCCCTCCTCTTCCTCGTCTCTCTCCTCTCTCTCATCCAATCTGCGACTATTGGAAAGCCCGTCAAAGTGCCCGACAACGATCCCACCTTGCAGGTGAATAAAGAAGGTGGCAGATTTAATATTGAATTATTTTGTACTTATTTTCTATTGCACTCCGTTAAACACATCTCTATGCACAATGTTGCAGTAGGATATTCAACCACCGATTGCAGAAATGTACGAATTCTTCAATCATTATCCCTTCAGAGTCTCATCTCTCGCTCTGTCCTTCAGCAGACGAACAATGAATTGAGAGACGATGTCTGGTGGGTGCCCATCCCCGGAAAGAGCCTGCAGGTCAGAGATCAAAGATCAATCGAATTAGGGATTGTGGTAGAGTTTGAGAAGATACAGGCACCAGCGCAGTCATGATGAGTGTAATGTATATCGAAGAGGCAGAAATACTTCTTATTTTGACCTACCAATTGATTATCGATTTCTTCGCAGGCCACGAAGATCTCCGTGCCCAGTAGTGGTCGACTCTACACCACCTACGAATTCACGCTGACCTCGGGGAAGAGCACTTGCAAGAAGAATGTGAGTGAACTGAGGGAAGAGAGACTCTCTCCGTATCACACCATTGCTGTGCGGAATTTCCGGCTATTTATGCATACTGGAAGTAGCTTGAAGCACAGCCCTGTTTCACACACTTTATCGCTGCTCTGATTGACGAGAGAGCAAATCATAAAGGGATCAGTCAGACTGATGAAGATCGTGGCTGGCATTCAGGACGAAGGAATAGCATCACAACTCAATTCTATGTTTTCCCAATGCAGCAACACGAGTCCAAAATTAATGAGCAATTGAAAATTATGCTGGTGAGAAAAAGAGAATCCTTCTAGGCAGTGCCCTACTCGCAGATCGGTCGATGTGCAATAGATCCCAAGTACTCCGATAGACAGGTACACTTTCGAATGGAAGATTCATAGGAAATACGTTTCTGAACAAATACGTTTTTAAGATTCATAGGAAATACGTTTCTGAACAACATCGCTGTGCCTACGGGAGACATGAGTGGTATTGTTAATTTGCGACGGGAAACATTTTCTGAAGAGCAATAAAATAGAAAAACTTAGCCTAGGATGATCTTTGACATCTTCAGACATGCAAAGTCTCTCTCGCGTGGACTGAGAAGGACTTCAACTCGGTCGAGATGGAGACATACTGCTCGAGAAACACCCCCAACACCGCTTCCAAACCTTGAAGACTCCGTCCCCACCTTTTTTCTTGCGTTATCTGAATAAAATGATTTTTGTTTGAACTAGAACAAAATGTCGCTGTGGTACGAACGAAATACGAGCAATTTTCGTTGTTTCCTAGTGCTGGAAAGTATCTTCTCAAGTGAAGTCACAAATGTGAGAAAAGAGCATCTTGGAAGGCAACTATAACTAATCTTATTTTCAGATGTCCTCAAAAAAATTTATCTGCTTACAAAGGACTCTTTCTACTCCTCCCACAACACAAACCAACTAAACGGTAGAGACTAGTCGAGCTTTGTATATTGTTTGGATTACGAGGAAAATATAAAATAGCACTGTTCTCTTTACTCGACTATTCAAATCGATGAGATGGGTTGGTCAATTGCCACGCTGCTTCTCGTTTTCCTTCTCGGCTACTGCAACTCATCGTCTTCAGACGACTCCGTTCCTGTTTACTTAAGAGGTGTCAACTGGAGTAAAGTTCAAGATATTCTAAAGTGAGTCGAGAGACGCGAATACAATACAAATTTGATTAAATTTTTTACTCTTGTTTAAATTCCAAGTTTCATTCTGAAAATGTAGCTGAAATGATGGGTTTGAATGACATTCATGCTTAATGCTGCAGGGAGGATCGTCGACTCTCGAACGACGTCTTTCCACTCAACTATGCCATCGATCTGGAGGTCAACGTGAGAGGCCATGCAGGAGCGAAGAGATCAGAATTCAATGGTTATCACAACAATTGATTTTCATTAATACTTGTATTTTCACAGGCACTGTTACTATCTACCTCGATATACGAAAACCTACAGCAATAATGGAACTCCACTCGAAAGAATTGATCATTGATAACGTCTGAAAAATTTTTATATGCTAACTGAAAACTGATAAATTTCAGGCCAAATTGAGAGAGAGTGAAATATTTTCAAAGCCGATTGACGTCTCTCGAATATCCTTCAATCCAGAGAGGGAGACTATTTCAATTCACATGAACAGGACTCTCCTACCGGGAGAGATGTTTATGCTCATTGTAAGTATTTTTAGAATAAATATTTTATTTTGAAAGTGTACAGATGCTATTCATCTGTCCTCTCAGATCTCATACCGCGGATTCTCTAAAATGGATGCATACGGACTATATGAGAATTGGTTGGCTACAAATTGTGAATTGGAAAAAAACGATCCTCTCAAGGGATTCAAAATTGAATGCATCGCTGGACTCGAATGGACCTTTCATTCTGGCGTCTAACAATTTCCCCACTGGAGCACGTCTCTGGTTTCCTTGTTTTGATGAATCTGATAAGAAGGTTTCAGTCTATCAACTTACTTCAATAATCTAAACTATTTCTAGGCTACTTTCGAGGTGCAAATTAACCACCCAAGTGGCTTGAACGCTTACGCAAACACAGATGTGGAAAGAATAGACAGCATCGGCCCCGGGTATTTTTTGCATACGAATTGTTGATTGAGCTCCTCATTTAGTCGAAAACTTTCCGTATTCGAAAAGACTCAATCGCTCGCCACATATCAAGTAGCTTTGTCTATAAATCACCTAGCAATTCAACCCATTGAAGTTGGAGGATATGGAAAAGTTGATCGAGTTTCCGTGATTAATTCTACCAGATCTGAATTTCAGATTCGACTGATCAGCTCGAAGAACTCGCACGAGTACACTTCTTCGCAGGATATCGGAGACAACAGAAATGAAAGGAATGACATTTCCATCCTTCTCAAGGAGAGGCTCGAAGAACTAGTAAGATTCGAATTTGGAGAGATACCCAAGAATAAACTAGGTAAGGAGAAACGTTTTAAAACACAAAACCCTCTGTTCAGATATAATAATATTGGAGGGGTCCAATGCAGTGAGCATTCAGCCAGGGTTAGTGACTATCGGCCGATCGAAGCTATGGGAACAAGCTCGTAATGGCTTATTTCATCCCACCAAAGATCTTCGAGAACTTTCTCAACTGGTTTGAGTCTCGTTCATTTTTTTCGCAACGAATAACTACAGCGTATCGGTAATCAAGTCTCGGTTAATCCTTCAAACCTGATGTGGATGAATCAAATGTTCGCTCATTTCTCAAAGAACGAAACTAAATCATTCGTTCGTTACAATGTTTTCTAGCATTGTTCACATCGCCTCTGTAAACCAGCCTTTATGACGTGCCTTACATAATTCTGGATCCATCCCTCCACGAGAGACCTCTTCGTGACGTCATCGTCCACTCCACTTCCACTAAGCAGTATTTAGCTTCTCTGAAAGAGATTCCTTCCCTCAAAGTGAGCATTTCATCTTATGGTATAGTATCTTTAAACCTAAAACCAGGCTTCACAACTGTTGAAACTACTCACACGCTTCTGCCCCTCACCAAAGGAAGCTATACAAGTATAATCTAGTTTCACGTATGAATACTAAAGTTAAATTCGAACATCAGAAATATTTGATTGATCAAAATGGAAAAACTGCCGATATTGATGATTTCATTAAAAGAATATCAAAATCTTGTCGAGAAGGAGCCGTAGTCAAAGAGTTTCTTGAAGACTACATTAATCAGGTGATATTATGATCATTATTCGAGTAATTCCAAATTAAGCCCGGAAAAGCATTCTTCACTGTGAAAAGAACAAACGAAACTGTGGAAATTAGACAGACTCGATATCACACATCGTATTTCAAGGATGAACTAAGAGACACAAAGTAAATATTTCTGTTTTTCATGTTTGTTATATTTCTCTCAGAACCCGATACGCCATTCCCATCTTCTTCACAGTCGATGGCAATTCTTCCGTGGCAGTTTTTCGCAAAAATGGTACTCCATTGTGTGATTACTTCTATATATTTGAAATTTGAAGTGCATTCAATAACAATTCCCGTGCCGGAAGAGGCAATTTTCTTGGTAGACCACCAATATGAACACCTTTACTTCGCATTTTATTGTGATCCTATCGAGAAAAAGAGGGAGATGACTGAAGAAGAACGTAGTAGCATCGTGAGTTCTATCTTACAAAATGAAGTTACCAGAAAATGTGAAAAAAGATCGGGTGTTTCATAAATTCACTGTTCGTATAATGTGGACTAGAAAGATAACAGTTCTTTGATCAATAATACCCAATGTTGTAGGTTTTGGCAGTGTCAAAGTCAGTGATCGCCGCGGCAACTATCGGATATTTGAAGTATACTCAGCTACAAGAACACCTTGTACAATACACGAAGTTGTTGATATTCAATGATCACGATAATGTAAAGACTTTCTAACTGTAGGTAGCTTAGTTAGACACCACAAGCTCCGCCCACTGGGCTCGGACAGTTTTCCCATCTAAAGCGAGATTTGAGGAGCACATGCGTAATTCGCGACCAAAACGGTCGACCAAAAAAGAATGCGATAGCTTTCCCCGAGACAAATCGAGTGGTTGCTCGACGAACTAGGTCTGACTCCTCTAAGTAGGTCAAAATTGAAAAAAATGAGGTTAAAAAGCCGTTTATACGAAAAATTATAAGTTCGTCGGGCAATATTCATATTTAATGGTCTCATATCAGTCCAAAACGCGAAAGCAAACGAAGATTTATACTTTCGTTTAATTGTGCTCCTCATTTGATTTTTTTGAAGCTCCGGGAGAAATTCTAAGCAAGTTCCGCTATTTACCGTCGATGAGGCATTGAAAGGATACTCTCGGAACGATATATTCGGCTGGCTGTTTTATCGATTTATCGATTTTTATCGCGTTTTCATCGATTATTTTATGCATTTTCTTGCTTGTTCCTAGTCTACGTGAACTGGTCTATCACTGTTCCCGTTTTGGTGCGGTTTCGATGCGTTCAACACTCATAATTGATAGGATTAGCCGGCCTGATCCGTTTTTCGCTCCATCTCTAACGCGTAAGTAAGTATTGCTGTGATTATTGATTACTCTTCTTAGCTAACCTTTATAACCTTTATGTTTTGCTATCAATTACCTCTGTTCATGCACTCTAACGCGTTGTATACATCCATGATGCTTTGGTTCGTCCAATTCGTCAGATTTTCCTCCGTTTTTTAGTTATTTTCCTAGTCGTATTTCTTATTTGTACGATAAAATTGGTAGGCATTTATATGGAGATAGTGGTTTCCATGTGCGCATTGTTTCTAAATTGTAAAATCTACTTTTTCAGGGCCAGAGCATCGATTGGAAGAAGACGTGAGAGAGGATGGAGTCGTCTCTTCGATCGTCAGGAGAGGTGAGACCAGTTTGGTCACCTCCATTTCCCCTAATTTCCTTCGACCACCCCCCCCCTTTCCCAGTTAGAGTCCTCCCTAAATGATTATTGTTCGACTTGCTCGAAAATTTTCTCTGATCCACTTCCCCACCAATTTAAACTTTCTTTGTCAGCCTGCATAGTCATTGCATTTCTTATTGTAGATCGATCTTTTATTTCATATTATTCAGAGTATATCAGATATTTTAATTCCAAAGTTTTCAATAGAGTTATTTATGACTAATTATTGTAAATTTGTTTCTTGTTCTCAGAAATTTTATCTTCTGTCGATCGTTGATCTTTGTTCTTGTGCTCAGCACGAATGTTTCCCTCGTAGGTGCTTGCCTTCGTATTTCGTCTGGTTGTTTTCCGTAGTCTGTATTTTCTCCTCCCCTACCCTCTTCTATCTTTTTTTCTATCTCGGCCTTCTCTGACCACTTACAGTATCCATTGCCCCCCCCCCTACCGTATCCAAACCCTGTTCCATGTCCTGTTCCATGTCCAAGTTTCCATGTCTTTCTGAGAATTAAATGGTCTGATGGCACCATTCACTCGCTTTCTTATTTTATTGTGCTAATTTCTGTTGTTTTGCGCGTGAATTCTGGCTAAGGAGCACCCCTAATCGATAAATGTGATGTTTTTTTACTTGAATGCTCCTACAATACACACAAAAGCATCGGGGGATATCTTAAGCGAAGATTAGAACGGTATTTCACTCATTTGTATAGCGAAATCGGCGGAATAATGGAGGGGGGTGCGACAAAGGGGAGAGGAGAAGAGAGGAGATATTGACTCCGCCCACTTTTCCTCTCGTCTCGCCTTTCCCCCCTCTCCCGTTGTGCTCGTCGCTCGTGCTTCTCGAGCTGTATCTCGCTTTAGAGATGAGATATCGATCTAATTCCAAAAGGAGGATGTTATTGACCCTATGGGACTGTTTTAACCCACTTTTGTCCAGATTCCGAAACATCGGCTATCCACGTTGTGGACCCTAAGCTTAGTGTCCTAAATTTCAGTTTGTTGGTACTCACGCATCAGAGGAGTTGATAAAGGAGAGAAGTGGATGGCAAGTAGACGAGTCTAACAATTGGTAATACGAGGGGTTGTATCCACTCTCATAACTTTTAACATATTAGGAACATTCGGAAATGCGAAAAATGGTCCGGAGCAAAAAATTGGAATGGTTTGATCGATGTTAATTATGTAGTAATAATTTGAATAGGCGTGTTTAACAACGATACTGAATACTGGCTGTATCCGATCTACAGAGACATCGATCAGATCATGTATGTACACTGCTTCACGGAATGGCACAATGTTACTGAATATCGAAGGTGAGATAAATGCCAATTACTATGAATTGGGAACGGTTTTGTCATGTTTTATACGATTCTAAAAATTAGCATCTTGTTGTACAATTTCAGCTGCACATGCGAGCATATTTTCAGATTTCTCACTGCAAATTATTTGGGAGAAAATACGGAGATTCGTGGAGAATTGACTCCTCGACTGCTCGTACGCAGTTACGACTATCAACAGTGGGCAGAAGCTCATCGATTCTTCTTGTGCAGGAAATCACACGAACCAGTATTCATGATTATTTTAACTATTTATTAGTAGTTTCATTAAATATATTCCTTCTCACCTAATTTCAGTCGGCTCGATCATCTAGCCCATACAGTTCTGAATCAGTCGTTGATGGAAGTTCGTTCCACAATTACCATGAATGATGTCTATCCAAGAATAGGCCTAGTTGATGACTATTTGAACGAGGTCCGTTTTCAAAGCACTATTATAATTATGCATATAATTTACAGCTCCGGAATTTCGTAATTAATCATCCCAGAAGAGCAGCGTCTATGTCTACAGAAATCGAGCAAAGATTCGAGCGAGAATATATCAAAAGAGAATTGAGATCTTTTCACAACGAAACATCGAAGTCAATGATCACTAAGTATATCGCTCTTGAAAAATATCGAAAGAAGATCGAGGGAGGAGAAACAGCTGTCTATGAGGAGGCAGAAGTGCAGATTTAGGATATTTTAATAATGATACGCTCATAAAATAGTCCTGAAATTAATGATCTACAGTGAGATATTTTTCTCAGTTTTTTTTCTGTCACGGGGAAGAAATAATACGAAAGTCATAAATTGGGTATTTATTCGATTATAAACTTAGCGATAAGGTAGGCTATTTTAATTTTACGTTTCCAGTGTTTTCCCATAGTGCAAGGGAAGTCAAAAACCCAGTGAGGTGAATAACTTATTGTTAGTGCAATGATGTTCGTAATTTTCACAGAGGGATGGCAATGGAATTTTCCAATGGGTCACAGAATTGCTGATAGTGGAGATTTTTGGGCTGTGATCGATTCTTACGCAAACGGCACACGTGCAGATACATGGATTTATCGAATATCACCAGTTAGGCCACACTGACATACAGGAATGAATTTTTGGCGTTCCTTCCGCATCCAGCGTGATAATTGGGAACTTCACGAACAGGAAGCTTCCGCTTCCTCTGTGCAGCTTTTTCCAAGTGAATTCCGATGAGAACTGATCGTGGCAGAAAAGAGCAATCGATTGCACAGTGTCATTCCGATTCTTCGCCCTGTATTGTAGTGATTAGCAATGAGAAGATTTGAGTGTTGCTATTATGCCACAAGAGTAAGATTTCACTCTTCATTAACGTTTCGGTCTTGGCGGTGATCATTTCGATAGAATTCCATATCTGCTTCTTGTTCTTTGGTGATATGAAGACTGGAGTTCGAACGGAAAATGATCACATGGACAAGACGATTCTGAAGCGACCAATGATTATTCCGCCCAGGAAAACGAAAAATCGAAGTATCATTATTATCAAACTTTTCTAGGCTCGTATGAATGATCTCACCGATGAGTAGAACCTTTTGACCTGAATTAAAAATAAACTTAATTAATTATTACAATTTCAAGAAAATACCGAATTAGAGCGGTTGCGAAGGAGACGGCAATTGGAATTCACACTGACCATAATGTCGAAGTTGTCGCTAAAAGAGATACTATATATCAATTGATATCTCATCGTAATCGGGAAATCCGCTAACTATGTTGTGATATTGTTGAGGCGTTGATAAATGATTGCAGCGAGTTTCTCAGGGCTCTCCATCAGCTCCGGATGATCCTTCACTTTGCTCAACTCTGCTTCAACAAGGGAGTCCACAATTCCATTCTCCCAATATGGATTCTGAAAATTAATAAGATCGTAAAACCGAGTTCTATTGAAAAATTTATTGGTTGTTGCACAATGCACTCACTGTTTTTGTGAACGTATCCATAAATGCTTCCAACCACATTTTGAGCTGCTTATTCCTCATGACGAAATCCATGTCGTAAATGGAATCGAAACGCTCCACAAATCTGAATTTATAAGATAACGATGATGAATATTCATATCCATCCTCACTTCTCCGAGATGTTTCTCATCTTATCCTCGTCCTCTGCATCGATCTGCGCAAAGTTCGTGTTGAGCCAGACGTTGAGCTGTAATCAGGTAAATATATAGGAGAATTCTTTAAATACTAACATCATTGTCTCCTTTCATTCCACGATAACCAGCATATATCAATGTCTGAAAGGTGCATACAACACTATTTATAAAATCTAGTGAATTACAATTTGATTAAGAGTCGCTTGGATTCCCCCCATCATCTGTGCCAACAGTTCTCGAGAACCTACGAATTTTTCGTCTTTTCTGATAAGGGGCATCAGGAAGCTCGAATCTTCATCTTTGAGATATTTCAGAAGATTCTGAAAAGGAATTGGAAACAAAAAAGGACCATTTTCTTACCATGACAGATTTAACTGGAGTATGAACTGCATAGTCACGTAGGAACTGTCCCTTTGATTCCGTTGCATTTTCTTTGTATATTAGAACATTCACCATCAAATCGTACAACGAATTCACGGGGGCAGCAACCTCCTGAGCTGGCAGTGTCAGAAATGAAATTGGCACATTCAATGCTCACGCTTTTGAAGAACAATATCGTGATTTTGTAGTCGAGAGCGTTGAATCTACTGGTCATTTCCGAGTTCATCTGAAGGGACGATTTAGTTTGTACGATAGGGAAGAAACACTACTTGATTGATGCTGGAATATATGTATTGTCGATTGTGGGCTGATCTGCGTCATCCAATAGGGCAATGAGGTACAGTGCCCCTTCTGGGAATATTTTGACAATTAAAAAAGTAACATATTACAACGTTTCAGAAACGAGAAACAGAGGTTATATTCTAAGGACAGTTAAAAAACAAGGAAATGCTTACCGTCATAATACTTGTCCTCCATTTTGTCCTTTATTTTTCCTGCCACTTCCTTGAGGATCCACTTGGCACCTTTTTTGGAAAATACAAAAATTTTTCTGGAAAATATCAAAAAATACAATTATATCGAGGTCTTCGAGACATACCTCTTAGTTTCAATTTGCTATATTCAAACAAAAATTGGCAAAACAAACGTACCCAACTGTGACAGAATAACGAGGAGGAGAAGAGAAGGGCGGATGATCATTGTCAGGAGTAGTTGTACGATAACGAAAGATTGTTTTATACAGGAACCGTTCGAAATGCACATTAGTAAAATGGGAGCCCATGAATCGGTCGGGGCACTTACCGTTAAAGTTGAATGCATCAGACGCACATAGAGCGAAATCACCACCCGAATTTGCTTCCAGATTCGACGTGGAAAAACTTCCCATTGTTGATGTAAAATGTGTACTGGTTTCATTCTTAGATTCATTCATTAAAGATGAGATCTTACCAACATCCTATTATATATAATGCAAATGTTGACGTAAAGACCAGTAAGTTTATGGAGGAGCAATATTTATTCAAAATAGCCTATATTTTTCATTTGCCACGTTCCTTCTCTTCTCCCGTTCATTCTCCGCTCTGATCCTGTTTAAGGGTGGTCGCCGTGTCTCCGTTCCTCTTCCCGTTCCTTCTCTCCTTTCTCTCCACTATATTCACTATAATATTAGGTTGATGCATAATTTTCGATACAAGGTATTTCTGAAGAGTTCTCGAGAATTGTTTGCCTGAGTTTGATAATACTCAGGCATTATTTGAGACACTATTGACGCACTACAAGCATAAGTTCATATTGAATCGATCTCAATTGGTTCAATAGAAAAACAGTATTTCCTAAAAAGTGGCAAATTTCCTGTATTTGGGGTGCGCTTCCATAGAACACTTGAAATCAGATCGTTCGCTTCTCTCAGAATAGTTGTGGGGACAACACTACTAATTTCGCCCTTCAAAATTCTACAGTACGAATACTGTAAAATACTGGTTGAGCATGTATGTCCATAAGTGTGCTATGAATATCACGCATACACCCATATTTAACATTATTTGGAAACAGTTTTAAAGTAAACTTCATTTTATACATAAATGTTGCTCGTTGCGCCATTTACCGTTGTGAAAACACTCCTGGTAGAGCCAACAAAGGTGGTAGGAGATACGGAGAGAGAAAAGCAACCCGTTGTGTGTAAATCGAGTGTTTACTCAGAGTGAGTCTTGTAGATGACTCTCTTTCAAACTCTCTTTCATATTTTTCAAAATATCGCTCACAACTTGACTTTATCCCAGTGGTATACCGAATTACACGCGTAATTTATGTTCCTCCCAATGGGCGAGGTTAATTCACAACCAGTTTGAATGAACCAAGATGATATATGAAAAAAACAGTGTAAAACAAGAGGTTTATTTGCTCAAATAATTGGCATATTGCGATTGAACGGCTTGCAATCAATCGAGAACGTTCAAGATCACTACCACGCTTCGAGATACCAGTGCTCCCAGGTTCCGCACTCGTTATGTTGAATCACTTGATCTGATTCTCCTTCCCTTGCACCCAGCCACTTTTCACGGTAGCTTTTGAACGACCAGGATCCATCTTCGTTTTTGGATGGCGTCCACATCTCGGATGTATCAACATTCTCTACGAGACTGACCAAATTGTTGTCTTTTGCACGAAGATACTGGTTAGTAAATATACCCCTATTTGACTTCAGCACCACCTGCAAAGCATATTAATTATTCATGGATATTTTGAAAGGGAACTACAAAGAAGAATATAGTGCCAACAGTACCTTTCCTGAGTTTACTGGATAATCCAAGATGAACCACTGCTCCCACGTGCTAGGAGTGACATTCTTCAGGATAACATTTCCCCAAATATCAGCAGCAAGGTAAGAGCCTCGGAAGGACTTAAGAGTGCGTTGTCCCAGGATCTCATTTATATCTGCCTGAAAAGCAAACTCTAATATTTGCAGATCCTCAGCTTTACGAAGAATGTAAGCCTAGCATCACAAAATAATTGTCTAACCTTTGCAATCCCAATGATCCCCACGATGAGGAGATGAAGGAGGGTGAAGTGGGGAAGAAACATCTGGGAAATGTGATTCAAGGCGGTTCGCTCGCCTTTATATACGGGCAAAGACAAGGATGACGTCCGTGACGTTCGGAGTCTGTAGTCCTCCCTGTTGATATCGTGCATTGCACGTCAGAGCATAGCATTGAAAAGTCGGGGGTTCAAAGGTACTCTCTGCTGAACTCATCTCTAATCTTTTTGGCTGGCATGAGTGGGGTGATTAACAGATAAGCAAGAGTGGAAGAGCGGTTTAGAAGTAAACATCTCCAGTTTGTCCTTATCGCGCGTGCAATTCCAACCAATGGCTTGTATACCGCAGGAGACACAGAGTAGTACTTCTTTCTATACATTATCAGTGGCAAAGAAGAGGGCGACGAGTTACTGTTGCGTGTTGTCAGAATAAGATCGAGCAAGCGTAGTATGGTGAAAACGTTGATCATGAGTTGATCCTCGAGTTCTATGCGAAGATTGTCCTCGATTAGTTCAAGGACAGATATGAGTAAATCCGAGTGGGCGCGTGAAACGGTAATGATAAAACAAGGATGGATGGACACTGCGAGTAGTTGTCGTATGCAGAGTGCGTTAAGACCCCAAATTACATCACTGAACGGTACTTTGCGTTTATTCTCCACGTCCCTATCATTCAAAACAAAAATGTCAGCACATGTTTTGCCCATAGAACTGCCAGATTTCTAAATAAACTCCAGTTATTGTGAAACCTATAAATGAGATCCTGGGAAAGCGCACCCTCAAGTCCTTCCGAGGCTCTTACCTTGCTGTTTATTTCTGGAAAACTGTGATCCTGATGAATGGCCCGGCTCAAGCATCGGAGCATTGGTACATCGATGCGCGCCCAGAAGGAAAGGTGATCTTGGCACTATTTTCATTCTCTTTGAAGTTCTCTTTAAAAATATCCATGAACGATTAACGTGCTTTTCAACTTTGCAGGTGGTACTGCGGTTTCACAATAGCGACCCAAATGATTATCTTCGTGCAGCCGATAATAATCTAGTCACTCTGACAGGCTATGATGGGGAATGGGAAAAGTGGACTCCAGTGAAGAACGACGATGGATCCTGGTCGTTCAAAAGTCACCATGGCAAGTGGCTGGGAGCAAGGGAAGGAGAATTCTATCTAGTGATTCAACATAACGAGTGCGGAACCTGGGAGCGCTGGTATCTCGAAGCATGGGAGTGATCTTGAATAACTTTTTCAATATTCTCAATTGCTTAGTACTGTCTCAAAATGCTCAAATTTTCTGAAAGTGCAAGCCCTTCATTCACAATATTTCAATTATTTCAATAAATATCCCTCATTTTTACACTTTTGTCCATAAAATCACCCATTCAAACCCACTGTTATGAATTACCCATTGGGAGAAATATACATTGGGTGTGCTTCTGCATGCCCATGGAACGAAGGCGAGCTATACAATTTTTTAAAAAAAATCGTTGAAAATGCCCAAAATACTTATCCGGTGTCGACAAGCGAGTCGTTTAATACGCCATGATCTTTCTCTCCCGCCCTTCCTCCGACGACTGAAGAACGGTATTTCTGGTAGAGTGGTGAAAACGGCTCACGGTTAACCGACTTGTTTACGCTCGTATACGGGCCATCCGTGGGGGCTATATTGACAAGATCTGCCTGGCCCCTTGAAGTTCCCATCCACCAATCGCACCACTCTCTGTCAGGACGCTTTCAATATTTTCTTTGGGTTCTGGCTCGAAAAATTGCAATCTTTAATAACGTTCTCAATTTTCTCAAAATGATCACACCTTCTACTATCAGGCTGATTCATAAGTTTTTTCCAATTTGAACTTGCGAAGGTTTTCATGTATTCCGGCTTTTGGTTCAAATTGAGTTTTATTTTGATCCTCAAATATTATGAGTGCGTGGATACTCTCTTTATCGCACTTTAGTACAGTCCTATTCAAAGAGCCTGATGGGCATAGTGCGAGGTCAAAGTAGCAGCGGCTAGGAATATCGGCTAAAATATATGAGAGACGAGAATCACCTTCTTCGCGGCGGTAAACACAAACTCATCCAATCCAGATATAAAAATGGTGTAAGGTATTTCAAATGATGCTCTATCAAACTGCGTCGTCAGAATTTTGATAACTGTCGTCATCTTCGAGATTCAGAAGGCCAAACTTGGGACTCTCACTTTTTAAGGGTCAAATTGAGCCCACTTAAACGACCATAAGTCCGTTTAAAATGAAAATAGAAAGCCGTTCTTTTTTAGAAAGAAAGCTAAGAACATTCTCTACAACTTACATGTTGAACATACCATTCCCTGTGTACGTCCCAGTGCGGGGTGGTCGGGTCGACCAAAAATGACCTAACTCTGAAAATCCGAAAAACCTTCTGAGTTTTTGTGCGCAATTGACAGAGACTATGTATGACTAACTTGACGCCAAATATTAGCCAAATTTAAATATGTATAAAAAAAAGGCGTGACTTTTCGTCCAGCGACGTCTGACTGGGTACCATACAAAAATACATTCTCAGCTCCAATTGATGGCTACTAGACTAAAATCTGTCCAAAATCATCCAAAATAACATTTAAAATTATTTCAGACCCCAATACAGTACTACCATTGGGCCAAAATTACGACCGGACCCTAAAATTGAAAATCGATTTTCAGGCCCTTCTCAACTTGTGAGCTCGGCCCAAATGCACTAAATCACTTTCAAATAACGTAAACATGTTCCTCTACGCTATTCAAACAAAGGACGCACCTATAAATGCGAAATTTCATCAGAGGTATCCAAGAAAACACGTAAAACTGAAGTTCAGGTCAAAATGGTCAAAGGGACCCGACACTTAGCTAGAAATGTAGAGCACGATGAACTGAACATGTTATTTTGGATGATTTTGGACAGATTTTAGTCCAGTAGCCATCAATTGGAGCTCAGAAGGTATTTTTGTATGGTACCCTGTCAGACGTCGCTGAACGAAAAGTCACGCCCTTTTTTCATACATATTTAAATTTGGCTAATATTTGGCGTCAAGTTAGTCATACATAGTCTCTATCAATTGCGCACAAAAACTCAGAAGGTTTTTCCGATTTTCAGAGTTTGGTCATTTTTGGTCGACCCGACAACCCCGCACTGGGACGTACACAGGGAATGACATGTTCAACATCAAAGTTGTAGAGAATGTTCTTAGCTTTCGAACATTGGAGGTTACAATGTTCATGCACGAAAAAAGAAAGGAACTTATGCAACAGCCTTATATATCGATAAGCGATTTGTGGAATACGCCATGATCTTTCTCTCCCGCCCTCCCTCCGACGACTGAAGAACCCTCCCTCCGACGACTGAAGAACGATCTTTCTCCTAGAGTGGTGAAAACGGTTCTCGGTTAACCGACTTGTTTACGCTCGTATACGGGCCATCCGTGGGGGCTGCATTGACAAGCTCTGCATGGCCCCTTGACGTTCCCATCCACCAATAGCAAACTCAAACTCTCTGTATGGATGATTTCGATGTTTTCTTTAGGTGACAATTTTTATCTAGACTACTCTGAGAACACGTATTCACGAGCTAAAAAAATAAACCGAAAATCAACCTTTATAGCCTCGAAATGCAATCGTCTGATGTGAATCGAACGATCTGATAAAATCCGCTGTGATGAATGAAAAGTTTTCGAGGATATTTATCCATTGACCTCTGGGTGATTGAATTCATATCAAGTTCAATGTTTGTGCAAGACTTTCTACTCGACATTCTCTAAGACTCCTTTGGCGAACACAATGAAGATGTTGGATCTCATAATTTTAGTTCGTTTGTTTTACATCGGACAATTGTGTATCAAGGTTGCAAAGGTTACTTTCATCGTCTACGTTCTCTCCCGAGATAGCCATGCTACTCTGCGTACATCAATCGTCGCTTTTCTAAAACGAATAGTTGACGACCGTGATAAGGAATGTGACGCGCATAGCAGGATTATACGAGCTTCCAAAACAATCGAGATAAGTTTTTTCATCCCAAAAAAACAATAATCAAAGATCGTTCGAACAGAGACTGTGTAAAAGATGGAGAGGCGCATAAAGAGTCAAGACAGAACTTGTCGATGACACGGATCGTCGCAAACAACAATGGCCTATATAAGTACCGCCCCTCCCCATCCGTCCATCCTCCAAGATGCGTTTGCTCTTTCTCTCCATATTGCTGATCGCCTTCTCGACCCACGCCTTCACGATTAACATCGAGAACAACAAAACCGAAACAGTCGCGGTAATAATTTATTCATCGTTTACCATTTTAGTTCTAGTTAGTAAAGGTTAGACAAGAAAAAATTGATTTCCGAAAGAAGCTGCACGACTCGAGAAGAGAGTGAAAATGTAAAATAATCCATTGCTTATATTCTTTTCTGGTAAATTTTCTATTCTAGACATTTTCGAAACTCGCTCGCGAATTCTTAATTTGTTTGATATGTTTTTTTCTCAAAAAATGAGCAAATCTTTTACACCAGCTCTGTGTCCATAGTTCTCTAATGTTAGAAAATTATTAGATGATTCTCGCTTTGTTTATTCGTGGATCTGCAAATATGATTTTTTTCAGGCAGACACATTGAAAGATGCTGTCCAGTATAAGCGCCTTCTTCGATCCCACCATGGAACGTACCTTCGTGCTAATCCCCTTGGAACGGTGGACTTGGACAGCTTCCCGGCTGGGGAGTACGAGCGGTGGTACATGTACATGGAGGAGGTCCAAGGAAAGGTACTGATGGCAACTATTTTGTTATTTTTTGTAGTTCCCTTCCCAAAGTATCCATGGTCAATTCACTTTTCTTCAATATTGGACTATTCTATATTGTAGTTGACACTGAAGACGGCGGCGACTAATTTCTTTCTTACATTTCTTCGTGCAGACTGGTGGACCAATTTGATCAATCTCTCACGGTATCCAGAAGAGTGGGAGATGTGGACAAAATTCGCAAACGACAATGGGTCATTTTCGTTCCAAAGTGCCCCTACTTGTCCAATCAAGCTCACGGTCATGAACTATGATACTATCGCCTATTGGGAACAGTTGAATTGATCGTGTGCTTCGGCATAAACTTGAGGTGAAGTGTCATGTGATGATCTGACATATTATACAAAGAATTAATTGAAAAGATTTTTACTAATAAAACAAAAATAAATAAATATACTATTAGGTTGAACAGAAAGTCTTTATAAACTGTTTTGCTCGATCACTGCTCAGTGCAGGAGACCTTTGGTGTTCCCTCGCCTCTAGTGAATAACACATGACAAAGGGACTATGTGGTCAACAACCTCCCATTTCACTCTTTTCATTCTGCCACTAGTAAGACCACGATGTTTGTTCCCACGGCCTTGCACATCCGCAACGTTCTGTTATTCTTATTCCTCTCTCACACTACAATGAAGGAATCGGAACGTCAGTTGGCTGAAGTCTACGAGTCATATGCCCCTCACTACCAGACCATACGCAATTGGTACCAACGCTTCGAGAAGGGGGACTTTTCCATGGATGATCTTGACCGGTCTGGGAGGCCACCCGAGCTGGATTTGGATGCACTACGGATCGTAGTGGAATCGGATCCCTTCCAAAGCACCCGCGACATGGCAGCCACACTTGGGGTATCGCAAGGCACCATCGTAAATGGTTTGTTCTCCATTGGCAAGAAGAAGAAGCTAGGCCGTTTCATACCCCACGAATTGACCCAAGACCAGCTTGACCACCGAGTTGACGATTCCCTTTCTCTACTCACTCTTCACGCTGGAGATCGATGGTTGGACCGTCTCATAACAGGGGACGAGAAGTGGGTCTACTATGAGAATCACCATAGGAGGGCACAGTGGGTGGATGCCAATGAGACCCCACAGGACGTCGCAAAGCCTGACCTTCACCCCAAGAAAATCTTGCTCTCTGTCTGGTGGGGAGTGGATGGCCCGATTTACTGGGAACTCCTACCTGAGGGGCGGACAATTACTGGAGACGTCTACACGAAACAACTACAGAATCTCAAGAAGAAAGTCGCACAATCTCCCCTGAACGGCAAGAAAGTGTACTAGCAACACGATAACGCCCGACCCCATGTTGCACGGCAGGTCAAGCAGGAGCTGTCCAAAAATGGCTGGATGATTCTCCCTCATCCACCGTATTCTCCTGACTTGGCCCCTTCGGATTATTGGTTGTTCTCGGATCTGACCCGTCATTTCGATCAGAGATCCTTCACTTCCCGTGGGGCGATCGAGGCCGCACTCAAGCAATATTTTAATTCACGCCGTGATGGGTTCTATAAGGAGGGAATCCATAAGTTGCCTGAACGTTGGAGATTTGTCATAGATAACAATGGTGCATATGCTTGATTTTGCTCTTGTGCTTTATTGTCAGAAGAAGGGAAATAAAAAGTTTATAAAGACTTTCTGTTCAACCTAATAATAATATCGATTTTCTGGCTTCCTATACCAATAACCCAATCGTTTTTATTCCTTCGATAGAATCTCCACACAGAATGAGGGGGTGTCTATGTTGACAATTTTTCCTATTTCTGTCCTCCCACTAGGGTTTTACTAGGGGGGTTATCGACGTTTCCGGACTTGGTTATTTTTTAACGTCGATAATTCCTCCATAGTAAATCCCAAGTGGGAGGACAGAAATAGGAAAAATTGTCAACATAGACACCCCTCATTTTGTGTGGAGATTCCACCGAAGGAATAAAAACGATTGGGTTATTGGTATAGGAAGCCAGAAAATCGATATTATTAGTGTTTTTATCCAAAAACTGGTTTTACAGTCGAATAACTCGAAAACGGGTGATTTTTTGAGGTATCAGGTTGGAACAAAAGTTTTGCACGATTTTCAAATTTTCTTTTCCAGCTTGCCCTGTCCTTTATTTTCAAAATTATTTAAAATTGTTTCATGTATTCGTTGAGGGCTTGGATGCTCTTTCTATCACACATTAGTATTACCCATACCATTTGATATTGTGGCGACATTTGAAAGTCAAAGTCACTACATTTGAGAACTGAACTACATAATCTTGGGGTCTGCTCTATATGGACATCGATGATAATGCAAATATCAAGGTATATTTGGAAAGTGTGATGAACAGGCATCATAAAATAGCATGAAAATGGGAATCACCACAAATGGTATTCCAGAAACTTAGGTCATTTTTGATCTCGCGCCAAAAGGGGCTTGGTATGAATTAGTTGCTTTCACCGCATACCCGTAGCCGTAAGTCTATCGATCTCAAATGCATTTAAACTTTAAGTACCTTCAATGGTAAGCTCACAATTATTTTCGTGTGGACATACAATGATTCTATTAGAAAATGGAATTTTGCATTCTCAGATACTGATATTATAGTGTCGAAATTGATGTTTCCATGAATGTAATGTTTCCAGTATAAAAGGAATCTTAGACTTTATATAGTTAACTAAACAAGCAACTCTTACTCTATCAATTATTGGCTTGGACGAGTCGGAGGATAGCTTCCTTTTGAGGAGATCGACTCGAACAATGTACACCGAATTTCAATATTTTCGCTGTGATGACCATGATTCAAAATTTCAGAAAATATTAATTTTCTAGGAGTGGAAAAGGGTTTGCTCCAGCATTTCTTTATGTTATAAAGCCCCAAGGCAGTTTATGTAAAAGCACTTAAGATCGAGCCAGCACAATTTATTGTCGAGGCAATAACAGCGATCCATTGCGTAACGTTATTTCTCGAATGTTGGAATTTAATGGGCTGTAAACCTTGCTAAATTGAAGCAACCACTTGATCCTACATAGCTTTAGAGAGAACTACCAAAGGGCTTTTCACTCCACCATGTGAGACTATACAATGATTTTTCTGTCAGAATAGGGGCATGATAAACAAATGTCGATGTCTCTCAACATTTTCACATTTAACGAAACCTGCTTTTTTCGCAAACCCTCAGAGCAGGATTCGATTCGAAGTAGCGGATATATTTTACAAATAGTCCCTAAATATATACTATACGGTTAGATCGACCCGATTAAAGTGAAGCCTTTTAAGCAATTTCAAACTTCATGGCCGAAATCGTGCAAAACTTTTGTTCCAACCTAATATTTTGCTCAGAAACAGTTTTCTCCGTCTCAAAGAGAACTTTCGATTTCATTTTTTTTAAAATCTTAATTGCAGCACTTTGAAGTGAAATACAACCAAAAGACTGTTTTGGGCAAAAATGGGCTATGTCCGGGAAATTACATAGTAAATCAATATCGGGAACCCAGTTATATGAAAGATGTTCAACGTAGATCCCCACTGATTTTGTCCGTAGAATCCAAAGAAGCAATAAAACTCATTGGAAGTTAAGGTACAGGTCGAAATAAGACCGATTTCTCGACATGAAAATCGGTTTTCCGATGAAATGGCTGTGAAAACAGCTTCCCTCGTTTTGGACGTTGCTTTCACTTTTGTAGAGCTCGTCATTACGAGCAAAATGAGCACAAAAAGTGCCCTCTACGATGAAAACTGACTAAAATATGTCAATTGGAAGAGGTAGATCATAAAAATCGATAATGTGCAGATTTAACCGAACCGAGTAGATTGGCCTTCTTCTGGCCCCCAATAGTGTACATACACCAAATATAATCGAAATCTGTGACGTAAAATATTTCTAGTAGCCAGCGTTCCTGCATTCTTACAAGAGACCCCCGTTGTTATAGTGAGGTCATGGAATAGGGATAAATGCATCTCCTTTCTCACCATTCCGATTATTGGGATCAGAAAGAGAAGAGACGAATTTCGCTCTGGCCCAACTTCCCTCTCATCACCCAAGTGCTCGTTATTCGTTATCCTCACTGAAATGGCGCGCAATTGACATACAACAATGTGCTTTCTTTTTTCATCTCATACACGCATTGACTTTTACTTCCCATTAATAGATTGTTTCTAATATCCAAAATTGAGGATTTATGAGGGATCCCCTGGGTTCTCTATTGGCACTTGTCGTTTATTCGTCACTAGTGGGTCTGGCAATCGAAATCTGTACTTGGAAAGTGGGAGTGCCAATGTTGATTGGGCTGATCGGAGTCGTCTACTGGTCATGTGATCAAGTCTGGAAAGGACAGAAAAGAGGGGACGCTGTGTCATCAACAGTAAGATATTTTCTAATACAAACTTGGTTGGTACGACAATAAGTTCAGCCTCTACTCATCTCCATTCTTCTGATGTGTCTTTGTGATCTGTCTATCACACTCAGCGCAATCTACCTCCCAGTAGCTGGGAAGACATTAATAGTCGTTCTGCTGTCTGTGATTCCCACCCACTGCATTCTTCTCTTTGGCCAATGGATAAAAGTGAGCATTAGGGAATTACTACGGGACAGTAACGGTTATTCGTGCTGCATTTCAGCGCGTAAGTTCATACCTGATTATGAGCACCATAATATGTACTAAATTGCAGATTAAAGATCATCTTCGTGCAGTAGTTGCCATCACTGCACCACTCACACTCATCGGCATTATCTCTACCGGGATTTCCTTCAACTTCACATCACCCTCTTTAGTTCCCGCAGTAGTTCTTCTTATCCATTCTGCGATCCTGCTCGGTATTGGACTCTACGGGACTAAGTTTATAGTATGTAATTCTTCATATTCTGAGGCGATCTAGTTGAATGTTAATCTCCAGGCCAGCAACGTCGCAGTTTGCGTGTCCTTGCTTTTTCTTCTCTCTAGCACGGTTGCTTCCTTCGTCTCTTACTTCCTCGCTCCATTCTGGTGTTCATTCTCTGTGATCTCCACCTCCAATGCACTGCCCTTGGTCTTCCTCGCTGAATTCTGCTCAACATCAGTAAGTTTACATAAATTTTTAGTTTTTTGTTTATTCCTTACCCTTCGAGAGTTAGCTTCATCTATACAGATTTCACTGAAAAAACGCACTTGTTGCAGAAATGCCGATTGCATGGCTCTTGATCAGCATCTTTGTGTTGATACTTAGCAATGCCACAATGGGAACGTATTTGTGCAAACTTCACTGGGAAGTGAGTTTCCCTTCAAGCTAAAACATTTTACTTGTCGTGGTGTCACATTAATCTCTCTAGATTCGGTTTCATGGAAAGCCATCCAAGAATATTCGTCTTCAACTGGGCGCTCTAGCTGTTATTCTGATCTTTATGGTAAGAATATTTTATTCCGCAGCGCTTAAAATATTCGAAAGAAAGTGACGTTAGATATTGCAGGTTGTTCATCTCATCGCCTTCCACTTCTCGTTTTCTTCACTCCCTGTTCTCATTCCATTCATCTTCTTCGGAATCTCTGCTCTCTGCGCATTAGCAACACACATAATCTTCACCTGCAACGCTCGAAGGTACGTGTTTGTTCATAGGGCAAAATAAGTAACAGAATGTAATCTTTGATTCATAATCAAACACTTACAATGCCGAAAATTGCAGGGATGGTTTGGAGCTGCGGGGACGATGATGCTTATATTCGCCTTCTACCTTTTCGCTGTGTTTTGCTAATTATCTGGACCGAACTTCGAAGCAAGTATACTACATTAAAAGTTTTTTTTGCAAGTTTTCGAACAATAATATTAACAAAAAGAACCGGAGGCCGTTCGTTCGTGCTGGCGAGTACACTTGGTAGCATCGATCGTATCCTTCGCTCTCGCTTTCCACTCTCTCTCAATCCCCCTATCGGTAACTCCTTTCGTTTTATTGTTTGAGATCAATAACCGGTATTTCATATTTTATTATTTTACAGCGGGATTTGTGTTTCTCACAGAGACCGAATGCAGCTCCTTCTTCTGCTACGCCAGTTTCCTTGATTGGTAAGAATACTCATTTTTTGGTTTGTTCTCCATTTATCTATGATAGATTCAATTAGGGATGGCTTCGCAAGATATCGTTTCATCATTCTGAGTGTCGCAGACTGACCTGTGGCAGAATATGCAAAATAAAGAGTCATTTCTTACGCAGTCATCCCTAGATTCAACTCCCTCGTGTTTAGGATCGACCTCGTCTGTTGCCAGTCTCTTCGTTCTCTTTCTCTGTTCTATTCTTTCTGCATTCGTCTCTTTCGTCTCGTGGATGGCAGCAGTTCCTTCGATGGTCGTCTATTGCCTAGTCGCCGCGTGGACGGTGTCTACTTTGAAGAACTTCGACGATGTACGTTTTACAGAGAAAAAAGTGTCCATGAAGCAATTATCGATATTCGTTATCTAATTGGATTTCAGAAGAGCTACTGGATAGTGGTTCCATTGTCGTATCTCCTGCAAATCGTTAGTGTGATCGCAATGCCGGTAGCCCATTTTTACGCTCCGCATTCTGCATGGTGAGCCATTGAAACCGGATTATTCTTCAAAATAATGGACATTTCCCCAGGTCTTCTTCATATTCGCCATATCGTATACGATCATCGTATGTACTATTGAAATTATTTCTTCTGGGGTCAGTGTGCACTTTGACGAAGCTATGAGTAGCCTCTTTTTTTCAGATCAATGGTTTCTTTAGAGTCAACTGTGCTTCGGCGTTCGTTGCTGCATCTCTTATTGGAGTGGCTCTTTCATCCCGAATTCAGCCCGACTGGATGCCGATACCTCTTATGCTCTTGTATGCCAATACAATGTATTTTTCATTCGGTATCTGCTTTCTGAAATATAAAGTGAGTTATTATATTGGAAAGGTTTTTTTTACAAATACAACGATCGTCTGAATGTGCATCGCTTTATAGATAAATAAGCATTTTCAGAACCGTAAGAATGTGGTTCCAGTGAAGAGATTGCTTCTCTGGCTTCTCGCTCTGCTCATTATTATCGGGATGATGGTGAGCGAATATTTACAGTCCTTTATGCTAAATTTTCGCAATCATTTGTGGTAAAATTTAATCTAAATATATTTTTCTTTGATTTGTTTACCAAGGTATAAATGCCGAAAAAAATTAATAAATTTTGTTTGCTTCATAGGTTGCGTTGCTCATCATGTTTAATTTCGTGCACAAGAATCGCCCTGCTTTCATCCCCTTCATCTTCGTCGGACTTTGTCTTCTCTACTTTCTCGCTCACTACATTATCTATTCAATCAGAGAGAAAGTGGTAAGATTGGAATCCAGTATTAGCATTTTTTCGCTTTAATTTTTCAGAAGAACCCTTGTCTTACGGGTATCCTTTTGGTGCTTCTGTTTATCTACTTATGTTTTGTGGAGCCTGACTTGGAAAAGACAATAATCGAAGGTGGAAGTGCAGTTCTAATCGCAATGTATAACGTGTTTGTATTTGCCTTCCACTTCTTCTGCGTCTACATTACGGTACAGTTTCGTTCCCCTCTCGTACGAATGCGAAGTTAACTCAAGCACACATCCATCAATACTAGAAAGATCTGTCGCGTAGTGTTGTGGAAGTACAGTCAGGTTGACTCTCCTCGTGACACAGGGACTCTCCGGGAGTCGCTGTGTCTATAGGGGATTCAACCGGACTGTAGCTCTGTTTTTCAGAAGTTCGTGTACCTCTGGTTTGTATTCAGGCGCGATGCATCGCTTCCTCCGTTGAAAGTTCGCAGTCTTCTGGCTCTCAACCTGCACCTGCAGCAATTCCTCTTCAAGCGGTCGCAGCTGCACCACCTGCTGCTTCAGTGGTCACACAGAACGGAGCACAGAACGCATAGTGAGTTACTCTTGATAGATCAATAATATTTTTCCTCTTTAGAATTGCACGATTCATCATATGATTAATCTCCCAGCCCTCATCACCTCATTATTATATAATTACAATAAAATCAAAACTTTCGATAAGCAATTTGAGGTTAATGGCTTACGATTTTCTAGTCAATTATGAAGAGCCTCGTTCGAATAAATCTCCAGCATTGATCTTATACAGAAATGGTAAATAGCACTAACATTTACTCTTCTTTCCTCACTCCACCCTAACCTTCTCCTTTCCCTTATGATCTCAGTTTTGATCTCCAATTTTGATAAAAAGACATTGTAATTGCTGGTTACTATGATACATCACACCGATTTGTTGCGACCGCTAATTTCTTCGCGTTTTCTTCACGAAAAGATTAGTACTGCCATAATATCTTCATGAGTTGCATCCGTCCACTCAATCCTTCGTTCTACGCAACTCTTCGAATTATTCGGACGACATTTTCATTGCTTTCCATTCTCTTGTCTGTGATCTCAGCCACCATGATTATCTCCTGTAGTACGCAAACGAGAATACTCAGGGCTGCTGCTGTCCATTGTTGTGAGTTATTTATGAGTTTTTTATTTTATTTATTTATGAGTTAAAACTTATTTTATCATTAAATCATTCATGTATTTTTTACATAAGACTTTCACATAAGCAAATAAATATTCCCCGATTTAATTCCTTTTCAAACAATATCTAAACATTCATTTCACTGAGCCGGTAAGCTTGCATCTGTTCAGATAGTCAGTCGCCCTACTCAGTGACGTCTATCTGCAAGGAATCTTTGATCCCATCTTCCTCTTTCCACTCTTGTGTGTTACAAGGTGGCCATTACCGAGATGATCTGACATTTGCTTGATTACAGGGACAATCCTCTCCCTCCAGCTGATCGTCAATGGATCTCTCCTTCCGCCCTCTCCCTCCTCGCGGATCTCGCCGAGGTATGTCTATCTTCTATTGATCGACGGGCGAATTTAAGAGATTTTTTTTCCAGGAAGACTGCACGGTTGTCACTGAGGAGACGAACGAGAACTCCTCGAAGCTGGTTGCGATTTTCCTGAGGGTGAGCTGCCTTCCCCAGGTTCCTGAGCTATGTCTTGTCGTTCACTAACAATCCTCGTAGTGAATGAAATACATTTTTATCTCATGGAGTCTCTAAAATAATCTTCCAGGCTTACGGAGTCAGAAAGTGAATACGCATCGATCATCAGATTCTGGGCGGTAAGTGCCTCCGGTGAATACGAAGAAAGAAAAGATAATTCAGACGATGGCCAAGTTCAAGTTCGGGGTCATGGGCGCCCGTCTGAATCAGGAGGAGTTTTCACGATTGTTAAGCATCCTGAAGTCCACTGACGCTACTAGAGCCCCTATTTCGTCCTCATGAAAACAATGGTATTCCTGCTTCTTACTTGAATAAAGTCATATAGCCTATAAATATTCATATTTAATTTCGTTGATAGCAAATGAAAACATTGAACAAGCGTTGAAACAGCGCCATTTAATTATATACGATTTTTGCATAAATCAATAAGGATATCTTATAGTGAGGTCATGGAATGGGGATAAATTCATCGCCTTTCTCGCCATTCGGATTAGTGTGGACAGAGTGGACAGAGAAGAAAAAAAAATTCCCTATGGCCCAACTCCTATCTCATCACCGAAGGCTCTTTATTCGTTCTCTACGCTTGGCGTGCACACGACACGCAATAATGGGTGTGCTTTCTTTCTTCCCACATACAGACGCTGGCTTTTACTTGCCTTCATTTTATAGTTTTCTAATATCTTAAATTGAGGAGCAATGAGAGAGACCAATGAGAGCAATGAGAGGCTCCCTATTGCCACTTGTCGCTTATTCGGCATTAGTCGGTCTGGCGATCGAAATCTCGACTTGGTACGTGGGAGTTCCAATGCTGTTTGGGTTGATCGGAGTGATCTACTGGTCATGTGATCAAGTCTTGAAACGACAGAGACAAAATAAACCTGTATCATCAACGGTAAGATAATTTCTCATACCTACAAACGAATTTTACGATAATAACTCCAGCCTCTTATCATCTCCACTCTTCTCATGTTTCTCTGTGGTCTGGGCATCATCGTCAGCTCCATCTACCTCCCAGTAGCAGTGAACACACTAATAGTCATCAATCTATCTGTGATTCCCACCCGCTGCGTCCTTCTCTTTGGTCAATGGATAAAGGTATGCAATATGACTCAGTGCTACGGGCAAGGAATGTTCGTAGTGTATTGTGGCAAAGTTCTTGCTGATTGTGAGTATGATCATACTGAATTGCAGATCAGATATAATCTTCGTGCAGTAGTCGCCATCACCACGCCTCTGACACTCATTGGCATTATCTCTACCGGACTGTCGATCAACTTCGCATCACCCTCATTAGTTCCCGCATTAGTGCTTCTTATTCATTCTGCGATCCTGCTCGTCATTGGACTCTACGGGACTAAGTTTATAGTATGTAATTCTTCATATTCTGAGGCGATCTAGTTGAATGTTAATCTCCAGGCCAGCAACGTCGCACTTGGCGTGTCCTTGCTTCTTCTTCTCTCTAGCACGGTTGCTTCCTTCGTCTCTTACTTCCTCGCTCCATTCTGGTGTTCATTCTCTGTGATCACCACCTCCATTGCACTGCCCTTGGTCTTCCTCGCTGAATTCTGCTCAACATCGGTTAGTTTCCAATGATGCCGTGTCCCCTGATTTGCAAGTAAGTTAATTTCGAACTGATAACGTTGATTACAACATATTTTAGATACGCTTATAATGCAGCGTAATAGAACATAGGAATTGCATAATAATTACTCCAATCATGCCCAATAAGAAAGATGTTTATTCGAGGCGTTCGCCAAGCACTCCGGATGCGGTTCTATCGTGCAGTTGATTGCTGCAGCTGCTGCAGGCGTCGCAATTGCTGCAGATCTACCTCACGCGTTGATAGTGAGCACGCTGGCGTTGCTTCCCAGCAATATGCTGATCGGAGTGTATCTGAGCAGAATACATTGGGAAGTGAGTTCTCCTGGATGTTGTCACCGCATGTCTCACGAGTTATCACTGCATATTTCACGGATATATTTGGCCATCTCTTTATCTTTAGATACGATTCGATGGAAAGCCAGATAAGCATCATCGACTTCAGGGAGCAACTCTAGCGACTTTCCTTATTCTCACCGTATGCCTTTTCAAATATTCTTTTGTAAAATGTTTGTTGAGCTACGTAAAAGCGACTTATAAATTCTAGGTAACTATACTCATAATTTTCAGGTAATTCTTCTAGTCTCCTTCCATTTTGCCCTCTCTTCTATGATCATTCTCATTCCATTCATTCTCTTGGCCATCACTGCAATCTGCACATCCGCCGTCCACATTCTCTATCGACTCAAGATGCGAAATGTATGGCTTACATCAGTTGAAGCCTTATCTTATTAGAATGCAAACTAATCAACGTAAATTTCATGGTAATAAACGTAAATTTCATGGGCAGAGTCTGATTTGCACTGTTGTTTTTTACTCATCGGGAGAGTTTCTAAAACAAAGTTCACCCATAAAATAAATTGCCTAATTTCTTTTCAGGCATGTTATAACTGTATAGGCTTACTTCTGCTCTTCTTATCTTTCTACCTTCTCTTCGTAGTTTGCAGTCTGAATGGAAAAGAATTTAAAGTGAGAGCTTTATCCAATCGTTGCATTGACTAAACTTGAAAAAAATCATTACAGTATTCGCCGGAAGCAGTACGCTCTTGCTGGAAAGTGCATTTAGTTGCTTTGTTCACAACTCTCACTCTTGCCTTCCATTGCTTCGCAGTCCAAATATCGGTGAGAATCCATTTTAAACGATAATTTAGAATCCAAAAAAGTGTCAAGAAATGAATTTATTTTGCAGTGGAGCTTGCAGAGCGAGAGGCTCTCTCTTGTGAAAAGGGCAGCGGGGCTTCCTTCCGTTACAGATGTTTCACTTGCTGATTATATTGGTATTCAATGCTTCCGCAATTGAATTAGAATGGGCGAAATTCGATAAAGAAGCTGATGTGCTATATATCAATCGATTAGGATAATTTTATTCGGAAAACCGGCGCTTCCATTTCCTAGAGGAAGACTGTGTATTCAGGCAGTACTTCACCCGTCCTCAGCCTCTTCATCCTTGTCGGCTGCTCGATCATCCTTGCAAGAATAAGTTGGTTCTCGTGGATGGCCGCTATTCCAGCGATGGCAGTCTACTGTGGAATCACAGCATGGATGTGCTGCACATTGAAGAATATTGACAAGGTTGGCACACGTGGAAACATTTCGTAATTGCTCTTATTTCAACAAATTAGATCGAGAAGACAGATATGCAGCCACGTTCCAATAATATTAAATTTGATACTTTCATAAAATTGTTCCTTGTAATTTCAGAAAACTTATTGGATAGTAGCTCCTGTCTCGATACTTCTGCAGCTCGCAAGCATCGCTCTCATATTCATCTTTGCACCAAACTTTTTCTGTCTAGTGAGTGAAAAAAATAACATTAATATCATATGAATTATATGATCAAATTACGTAATATCAATAATGACAAAACAAAAATTATTATGCTTTCAGGTCTTCGTCATTTTCATGCTGTCATTCGTGACCGTCTCCACTGTCGCAGAATGTGCCATCGCAGGGGTAATATTTATAAAAATAAAGAATTGTCTAATGATTGATTTCAGTTGGCGAAGGGTCTGCTCAGAGTGTCTTGTACATGGGGAATTTTCTGTGCAATCGCTACTGGGATCACTGAAATCGTGGACGAAAAATTGACACCAGCTTGCATTACGTGTTATGTTTACAACATTTTGTTTCTTGCATGCATTCTTCAAGGAATGCAAGTTCGAGTAAGTATTCCAAAATAATGTTGTCATACTTTTGTGAAAACTACAAGATCTTACCACTAATTCAAAGAATTCAATTTTTAGAATTATTCGAAAGGACAAATGACTTCGGTATTGAAGAGACCCCAACTTTTCTTTGCAGCTCTCGTCCTGATCGGTGGGCTGATGGTAAGCAAAAGCTTGGAACTAAAATCCCAATATATTCCCAATATATTTCTCTGCACAAATTGCAGGTGGCATTGATCATCGCATATCATTTCCTTCGGAAGACAATTCCCGCTCTCATTCCGCTCATATTCGTCGGTCTCCATACATTGTATCTGCTAGCTCTCTATGTCATTTACACTCTTAGAGACAGAATGGTAAGACAATATGATATTTAGGAAGTACAACGGATTTGATTTAACAACAAGATTAAAAAATTATAGATTTGTCTTTGGCAAACCTGATAAAATCGGCCTAGCACATTAGCAGATGCGATTTCTATAATATGTGCTGTCTTTTCAGAAGTACCAGGGTCGAACGGGTATCCTTCTTAGTCTTCTGTTCACATACTTATTGTTTGTTATCTTACAACCGGACATAGCAAGAAGTGATGAACAGAAGACAATTGTCGTTGCTATGTTCACCGTGTTTGCCTTCTCCTGCCATTTCCTCTCATTCTCCTGCGCGGTGAGTCACCTATAATAGTATATAAATGATTAATGAAAAAAAATGCAATTTCAAACCCTAAATTCTTCCCTTGATAAGATCAATATGATTATGGAAACATTGTCTTCCAATACTACATCACCAATATTCAGTCTCGCTGCTGCAACGACAACTCGACTGCATCTTCCAATCAACCCGCAGCTCCTGCAGTTGCAGCAGCACTTCCCCTTCAGGCGGTCGCAGCTGCACCTGCTGCAGCAGTGGTCGTTGAGAGGGACGTCGACAGTGACTATGAATCAGTCGATGGAGAAGTTGACGATGGAGGGCAGAACGCATAGTGAATTACTTACTCATTATTGGCAATATTTTTTTCTTTTCGAATCGGATTATTAATCTACGCTCCCCTCCACCTCTCCTTTCCCTCAGTTTTGATCTCACATTCAAAATTCGATAAACAGAAATTGTAATTGCTGGTTACTATGATCACATTCCAGATTTGTCGCGACTGCTTATTTTCCTAAATATCATCCATTTTAAAGGCTTTTGCCTAATCTTACTTCGCACTTCTTCTACGAAAAAATAGTACATCCACATTTTCTTCATGAGTTGCATCCGTCCTCTCGATCCTTTCTTCTACTCAACTCTTCGAATTATTCGGACTACCTTTTCCATTCTTTCCATTATCTTTTCTGTTATCTCAGCGATACTAATTATCTCCTGTAGCACGCAAACAAGTAGAAAATACGCAGGGTTGCTGCTGTCCATTGTTGTGAGTTATTTATGAGTTAATTTTCAAACTTATTTTATCATTATTCATGCACATTGCACTTTCACATAAGCAAATACATATTCCTTGATTGAACTCATTTTTTAAAATATATCTAATCCTTCCTTCCACTCAGTTGGTAAGTATACATCCGTTCAGGTAGCAGCCCTACTCAGTGACGTCTATCTCCAAGGCGTCTTTGATCCCATCTTCTTATTTCCAGACTTGTGTGTTACAAGGTGGCCATTACTGAGATCATCTGACATTTGCTTGATTACAGGGACATCCTCTCTTGAATGTACCTGGATCTACGAGGACTCACTACGTCAAAGCAGATGTCTGATTGAACAACATTTATGTTTTCAGGTTATTTGGGTCTTCCTGTTACTTCTCAACGTACCCGTCTACCTAGCCTGCTTTGGATATCGGCATCAAGTTTTTTAATAATTTTTTCTACATCAATGTTTTGAATAGGTGGTCGTACAACTTGGTTCACGTTTTGAATTCACGCCTCGTACGCAATTTCTAATATCCATGACCTTCTTTGGAATATGTGTCATTCTGTCTGTTATGCTTGACGTAATCAAAAGTATTATGCAAGGAAATTCAGTCCTATTTTCAGAGTACATTCATATCGCCAGATAATCTCGATCAATTTTGGAATGTAAGTGGACTTAAGCTCGATATTTCCCGCCCATTACTCTCAGGATTTGTCTTCTGAATGGCCTTCCATTCTCATCGATAGAGCAGATTGTTTCGAGGAACAGCGAATTCTCCTTTTCGGGATCTTTGGATCAATCTTTGCGGCTGTTTCAGCTACAACAGCTTGCATAGTAAGCGAAACATAAGACTTGTTCCTATCTCCTTCATTATTTTGACAAGTCATTTCGTTTCAGGTTTGCATCCATACCTTCACTTCTGTTTATCTACTTATGTTTTGTGGAGCCTGACTTGGAAAAGACAATAATCGAAGGTGGAAGTGCAGTTCTAATCGCAATGTATAACGTGTTTGTATTTGCCTTCCACTTCTTCTGCGTCTACATTACGGTACAGTTTCGTTCCCCTCTCGTACGAATGCGAAGTTAACTCAAGCACACATCCATCAATACTAGAAAGATCTGTCGCGTAGTGTTGTGGAAGTACAGTCAGGTTGACTCTCCTCGTGACACAGGGACTCTCCGGGAGTCGCTGTGTCTATAGGGGATTCAACCGGACTGTAGCTCTGTTTTTCAGAAGTTCGTGTACCTCTGGTTTGTATTCAGGCGCGATGCATCGCTTCCTCCGTTGAAAGTTCGCAGTCTTCTGGCTCTCAACCTGCACCTGCAGCAATTCCTCTTCAAGCGGTCGCAGCTGCACCACCTGCTGCTTCAGTGGTCACACAGAACGGAGCACAGAACGCATAGTGAGTTACTCTTGATAGATCAATAATATTTTTCCTCTTTAGAATTGCACGATTCATCATATGATTAATCTCCCAGCCCTCATCACCTCATTATTATATAATTACAATAAAATCAAAACTTTCGATAAGCAATTTGAGGTTAATGGCTTACGATTTTCTAGTCAATTATGAAGAGCCTCGTTCGAATAAATCTCCAGCATTGATCTTATACAGAAATGGTAAATAGCACTAACATTTACTCTTCTTTCCTCACTCCACCCTAACCTTCTCCTTTCCCTTATGATCTCAGTTTTGATCTCCAATTTTGATAAAAAGACATTGTAATTGCTGGTTACTATGATACATCACACCGATTTGTTGCGACCGCTAATTTCTTCGCGTTTTCTTCACGAAAAGATTAGTACTGCCATAATATCTTCATGAGTTGCATCCGTCCACTCAATCCTTCGTTCTACGCAACTCTTCGAATTATTCGGACGACATTTTCATTGCTTTCCATTCTCTTGTCTGTGATCTCAGCCACCATGATTATCTCCTGTAGTACGCAAACGAGAATACTCAGGGCTGCTGCTGTCCATTGTTGTGAGTTATTTATGAGTTTTTTATTTTATTTATTTATGAGTTAAAACTTATTTTATCATTAAATCATTCATGTATTTTTTACATAAGACTTTCACATAAGCAAATAAATATTCCCCGATTTAATTCCTTTTCAAACAATATCTAAACATTCATTTCACTGAGCCGGTAAGCTTGCATCTGTTCAGATAGTCAGTCGCCCTACTCAGTGACGTCTATCTGCAAGGAATCTTTGATCCCATCTTCCTCTTTCCACTCTTGTGTGTTACAAGGTGGCCATTACCGAGATGATCTGACATTTGCTTGATTACAGGGACAATCCTCTCCCTCCAGCTGATCGTCAATGGATCTCTCCTTCCGCCCTCTCCCTCCTCGCGGATCTCGCCGAGGTATGTCTATCTTCTATTGATCGACGGGCGAATTTAAGAGATTTTTTTTCCAGGAAGACTGCACGGTTGTCACTGAGGAGACGAACGAGAACTCCTCGAAGCTGGTTGCGATTTTCCTGAGGGTGAGCTGCCTTCCCCAGGTTCCTGAGCTATGTCTTGTCGTTCACTAACAATCCTCGTAGTGAATGAAATACATTTTTATCTCATGGAGTCTCTAAAATAATCTTCCAGGCTTACGGAGTCAGAAAGTGAATACGCATCGATCATCAGATTCTGGGCGGTAAGTGCCTCCGGTGAATACGAAGAAAGAAAAGATAATTCAGACGATGGCCAAGTTCAAGTTCGGGGTCATGGGCGCCCGTCTGAATCAGGAGGAGTTTTCACGATTGTTAAGCATCCTGAAGTCCACTGACGCTACTAGAGCCCCTATTTCGTCCTCATGAAAACAATGGTATTCCTGCTTCTTACTTGAATAAAGTCATATAGCCTATAAATATTCATATTTAATTTCGTTGATAGCAAATGAAAACATTGAACAAGCGTTGAAACAGCGCCATTTAATTATATACGATTTTTGCATAAATCAATAAGGATATCTTATAGTGAGGTCATGGAATGGGGATAAATTCATCGCCTTTCTCGCCATTCGGATTAGTGTGGACAGAGTGGACAGAGAAGAAAAAAAAATTCCCTATGGCCCAACTCCTATCTCATCACCGAAGGCTCTTTATTCGTTCTCTACGCTTGGCGTGCACACGACACGCAATAATGGGTGTGCTTTCTTTCTTCCCACATACAGACGCTGGCTTTTACTTGCCTTCATTTTATAGTTTTCTAATATCTTAAATTGAGGAGCAATGAGAGAGACCAATGAGAGCAATGAGAGGCTCCCTATTGCCACTTGTCGCTTATTCGGCATTAGTCGGTCTGGCGATCGAAATCTCGACTTGGTACGTGGGAGTTCCAATGCTGTTTGGGTTGATCGGAGTGATCTACTGGTCATGTGATCAAGTCTTGAAACGACAGAGACAAAATAAACCTGTATCATCAACGGTAAGATAATTTCTCATACCTACAAACGAATTTTACGATAATAACTCCAGCCTCTTATCATCTCCACTCTTCTCATGTTTCTCTGTGGTCTGGGCATCATCGTCAGCTCCATCTACCTCCCAGTAGCAGTGAACACACTAATAGTCATCAATCTATCTGTGATTCCCACCCGCTGCGTCCTTCTCTTTGGTCAATGGATAAAGGTATGCAATATGACTCAGTGCTACGGGCAAGGAATGTTCGTAGTGTATTGTGGCAAAGTTCTTGCTGATTGTGAGTATGATCATACTGAATTGCAGATCAGATATAATCTTCGTGCAGTAGTCGCCATCACCACGCCTCTGACACTCATTGGCATTATCTCTACCGGACTGTCGATCAACTTCGCATCACCCTCATTAGTTCCCGCATTAGTGCTTCTTATTCATTCTGCGATCCTGCTCGTCATTGGACTCTACGGGACTAAGTTTATAGTATGTAATTCTTCATATTCTGAGGCGATCTAGTTGAATGTTAATCTCCAGGCCAGCAACGTCGCACTTGGCGTGTCCTTGCTTCTTCTTCTCTCTAGCACGGTTGCTTCCTTCGTCTCTTACTTCCTCGCTCCATTCTGGTGTTCATTCTCTGTGATCACCACCTCCATTGCACTGCCCTTGGTCTTCCTCGCTGAATTCTGCTCAACATCGGTTAGTTTCCAATGATGCCGTGTCCCCTGATTTGCAAGTAAGTTAATTTCGAACTGATAACGTTGATTACAACATATTTTAGATACGCTTATAATGCAGCGTAATAGAACATAGGAATTGCATAATAATTACTCCAATCATGCCCAATAAGAAAGATGTTTATTCGAGGCGTTCGCCAAGCACTCCGGATGCGGTTCTATCGTGCAGTTGATTGCTGCAGCTGCTGCAGGCGTCGCAATTGCTGCAGATCTACCTCACGCGTTGATAGTGAGCACGCTGGCGTTGCTTCCCAGCAATATGCTGATCGGAGTGTATCTGAGCAGAATACATTGGGAAGTGAGTTCTCCTGGATGTTGTCACCGCATGTCTCACGAGTTATCACTGCATATTTCACGGATATATTTGGCCATCTCTTTATCTTTAGATACGATTCGATGGAAAGCCAGATAAGCATCATCGACTTCAGGGAGCAACTCTAGCGACTTTCCTTATTCTCACCGTATGCCTTTTCAAATATTCTTTTGTAAAATGTTTGTTGAGCTACGTAAAAGCGACTTATAAATTCTAGGTAACTATACTCATAATTTTCAGGTAATTCTTCTAGTCTCCTTCCATTTTGCCCTCTCTTCTATGATCATTCTCATTCCATTCATTCTCTTGGCCATCACTGCAATCTGCACATCCGCCGTCCACATTCTCTATCGACTCAAGATGCGAAATGTATGGCTTACATCAGTTGAAGCCTTATCTTATTAGAATGCAAACTAATCAACGTAAATTTCATGGTAATAAACGTAAATTTCATGGGCAGAGTCTGATTTGCACTGTTGTTTTTTACTCATCGGGAGAGTTTCTAAAACAAAGTTCACCCATAAAATAAATTGCCTAATTTCTTTTCAGGCATGTTATAACTGTATAGGCTTACTTCTGCTCTTCTTATCTTTCTACCTTCTCTTCGTAGTTTGCAGTCTGAATGGAAAAGAATTTAAAGTGAGAGCTTTATCCAATCGTTGCATTGACTAAACTTGAAAAAAATCATTACAGTATTCGCCGGAAGCAGTACGCTCTTGCTGGAAAGTGCATTTAGTTGCTTTGTTCACAACTCTCACTCTTGCCTTCCATTGCTTCGCAGTCCAAATATCGGTGAGAATCCATTTTAAACGATAATTTAGAATCCAAAAAAGTGTCAAGAAATGAATTTATTTTGCAGTGGAGCTTGCAGAGCGAGAGGCTCTCTCTTGTGAAAAGGGCAGCGGGGCTTCCTTCCGTTACAGATGTTTCACTTGCTGATTATATTGGTATTCAATGCTTCCGCAATTGAATTAGAATGGGCGAAATTCGATAAAGAAGCTGATGTGCTATATATCAATCGATTAGGATAATTTTATTCGGAAAACCGGCGCTTCCATTTCCTAGAGGAAGACTGTGTATTCAGGCAGTACTTCACCCGTCCTCAGCCTCTTCATCCTTGTCGGCTGCTCGATCATCCTTGCAAGAATAAGTTGGTTCTCGTGGATGGCCGCTATTCCAGCGATGGCAGTCTACTGTGGAATCACAGCATGGATGTGCTGCACATTGAAGAATATTGACAAGGTTGGCACACGTGGAAACATTTCGTAATTGCTCTTATTTCAACAAATTAGATCGAGAAGACAGATATGCAGCCACGTTCCAATAATATTAAATTTGATACTTTCATAAAATTGTTCCTTGTAATTTCAGAAAACTTATTGGATAGTAGCTCCTGTCTCGATACTTCTGCAGCTCGCAAGCATCGCTCTCATATTCATCTTTGCACCAAACTTTTTCTGTCTAGTGAGTGAAAAAAATAACATTAATATCATATGAATTATATGATCAAATTACGTAATATCAATAATGACAAAACAAAAATTATTATGCTTTCAGGTCTTCGTCATTTTCATGCTGTCATTCGTGACCGTCTCCACTGTCGCAGAATGTGCCATCGCAGGGGTAATATTTATAAAAATAAAGAATTGTCTAATGATTGATTTCAGTTGGCGAAGGGTCTGCTCAGAGTGTCTTGTACATGGGGAATTTTCTGTGCAATCGCTACTGGGATCACTGAAATCGTGGACGAAAAATTGACACCAGCTTGCATTACGTGTTATGTTTACAACATTTTGTTTCTTGCATGCATTCTTCAAGGAATGCAAGTTCGAGTAAGTATTCCAAAATAATGTTGTCATACTTTTGTGAAAACTACAAGATCTTACCACTAATTCAAAGAATTCAATTTTTAGAATTATTCGAAAGGACAAATGACTTCGGTATTGAAGAGACCCCAACTTTTCTTTGCAGCTCTCGTCCTGATCGGTGGGCTGATGGTAAGCAAAAGCTTGGAACTAAAATCCCAATATATTCCCAATATATTTCTCTGCACAAATTGCAGGTGGCATTGATCATCGCATATCATTTCCTTCGGAAGACAATTCCCGCTCTCATTCCGCTCATATTCGTCGGTCTCCATACATTGTATCTGCTAGCTCTCTATGTCATTTACACTCTTAGAGACAGAATGGTAAGACAATATGATATTTAGGAAGTACAACGGATTTGATTTAACAACAAGATTAAAAAATTATAGATTTGTCTTTGGCAAACCTGATAAAATCGGCCTAGCACATTAGCAGATGCGATTTCTATAATATGTGCTGTCTTTTCAGAAGTACCAGGGTCGAACGGGTATCCTTCTTAGTCTTCTGTTCACATACTTATTGTTTGTTATCTTACAACCGGACATAGCAAGAAGTGATGAACAGAAGACAATTGTCGTTGCTATGTTCACCGTGTTTGCCTTCTCCTGCCATTTCCTCTCATTCTCCTGCGCGGTGAGTCACCTATAATAGTATATAAATGATTAATGAAAAAAAATGCAATTTCAAACCCTAAATTCTTCCCTTGATAAGATCAATATGATTATGGAAACATTGTCTTCCAATACTACATCACCAATATTCAGTCTCGCTGCTGCAACGACAACTCGACTGCATCTTCCAATCAACCCGCAGCTCCTGCAGTTGCAGCAGCACTTCCCCTTCAGGCGGTCGCAGCTGCACCTGCTGCAGCAGTGGTCGTTGAGAGGGACGTCGACAGTGACTATGAATCAGTCGATGGAGAAGTTGACGATGGAGGGCAGAACGCATAGTGAATTACTTACTCATTATTGGCAATATTTTTTTCTTTTCGAATCGGATTATTAATCTACGCTCCCCTCCACCTCTCCTTTCCCTCAGTTTTGATCTCACATTCAAAATTCGATAAACAGAAATTGTAATTGCTGGTTACTATGATCACATTCCAGATTTGTCGCGACTGCTTATTTTCCTAAATATCATCCATTTTAAAGGCTTTTGCCTAATCTTACTTCGCACTTCTTCTACGAAAAAATAGTACATCCACATTTTCTTCATGAGTTGCATCCGTCCTCTCGATCCTTTCTTCTACTCAACTCTTCGAATTATTCGGACTACCTTTTCCATTCTTTCCATTATCTTTTCTGTTATCTCAGCGATACTAATTATCTCCTGTAGCACGCAAACAAGTAGAAAATACGCAGGGTTGCTGCTGTCCATTGTTGTGAGTTATTTATGAGTTAATTTTCAAACTTATTTTATCATTATTCATGCACATTGCACTTTCACATAAGCAAATACATATTCCTTGATTGAACTCATTTTTTAAAATATATCTAATCCTTCCTTCCACTCAGTTGGTAAGTATACATCCGTTCAGGTAGCAGCCCTACTCAGTGACGTCTATCTCCAAGGCGTCTTTGATCCCATCTTCTTATTTCCAGACTTGTGTGTTACAAGGTGGCCATTACTGAGATCATCTGACATTTGCTTGATTACAGGGACATCCTCTCTTGAATGTACCTGGATCTACGAGGACTCACTACGTCAAAGCAGATGTCTGATTGAACAACATTTATGTTTTCAGGTTATTTGGGTCTTCCTGTTACTTCTCAACGTACCCGTCTACCTAGCCTGCTTTGGATATCGGCATCAAGTTTTTTAATAATTTTTTCTACATCAATGTTTTGAATAGGTGGTCGTACAACTTGGTTCACGTTTTGAATTCACGCCTCGTACGCAATTTCTAATATCCATGACCTTCTTTGGAATATGTGTCATTCTGTCTGTTATGCTTGACGTAATCAAAAGTATTATGCAAGGAAATTCAGTCCTATTTTCAGAGTACATTCATATCGCCAGATAATCTCGATCAATTTTGGAATGTAAGTGGACTTAAGCTCGATATTTCCCGCCCATTACTCTCAGGATTTGTCTTCTGAATGGCCTTCCATTCTCATCGATAGAGCAGATTGTTTCGAGGAACAGCGAATTCTCCTTTTCGGGATCTTTGGATCAATCTTTGCGGCTGTTTCAGCTACAACAGCTTGCATAGTAAGCGAAACATAAGACTTGTTCCTATCTCCTTCATTATTTTGACAAGTCATTTCGTTTCAGGTTTGCATCCATACCTTCACACAACTCCGCTGGACGACCAGACTGAGTGAGAAGACTAAAGCGCATCATCGAGCGCTCGTGAAAGCGCTCATCCTACAGGCAAGTCTACGAATTGTTCACTAGTCAAGAAAAATGAAATATTCTTGCAGTGTTCCGTGCCCATATTGCTCGCAGTTTGCCCAATATTGATAAGTATGACCTCAGCCGTCTTTTATATCTATGATACTAGTGAGTCTAATGCCAAATTATACTAACTTTAATTTTATACGGCCATAATATAAAGTGGCTAAGGACCTAAGGAAAACGAATAAGTATTTTGACCAACTATCCTGACCATTGTTGTCCACATCAGGACTGGTGCCCCTCTGCATGGCTGTGATATCTACGCACTCCTTCTTCCATTCCGTCGTTCTCCTAGGAAGTACTCCGATGTACAGAAGAAAACTATTGGGATGTGCGAAAAAGGTCAGAGGAGAAACCAAATTCTAAAGAATAAGCAATTCCAGAAATCGAAAATTGCTGGATCGCGCACTTTCTCCGTTGTGAGCCTCGCGGATCCTCGGAGAGTCGCACCGAAATAGAGAAATCACTGTATTTTGACAGTACCGGATACAAAAATATTTAAAAAATTTTAATTTTAATTTCTCATCATATATCTCGCCTGATTTCTGTAACAAAGTGGAGATGAATAAGTTATGTTCGCCTCCATCAAAGAACAATGCAGACTGATAGAGTCCACTTTTTTCACACGGTAAATATGGAACGTGACCATCGTAGATTATTTAAAGAAGGAGTAACACGAAAAATAGATTGTACCTGTTGAATAGTGGTTGTCGTAGAGGACAAAAATACGATGAGAAATCACTTTATCCGAAGTGGCACAGATGACTCTATCACGAGATATAAGAACGAGAAGGTCGGGACTCAGCGCAGGCGAAAGCGCGCGTATTTGAAATGGATGAGAAAAGCAGCAACAACGAATCGCACCTAGCTGGATTCGAACCCTCGTAGATTGCGCTCGTCGCGTAGGGGTTACCCACTGCGCTATGATCACGATTGGTTCGGGCTGAGGGGAAAAGTGATATCTACCCTTTCTGATACCCTTTCTATCGCGCTTAGGTTTTTGTAGATTTTTAAATTTTCGATTCTGTAATACCCCGTCTTTGGTTGCCGCCTGAATATCATATTGTTGCTTGTGCTCGTTGAGTGCTTGGATACCCTTTCTATCGCGCTTAGGTTCGAGCCTATCCAATTGGTATTGAGGCCACAGTATGAAGACAAAGCTACATCGACAAAATGTTTTACTGAGTACGTTTCGGTCCAGCAATCCATGGAAAGCTAGGATAGGGCAAATATTACGGCACGTGCGAAAAGTATGGCATACGGATATCACAATACAACATGTGAACCTGGTCCGCTCCGAATGGCCTGTCAGAAAATACACTCATTTTTACCTTGATCCTAACTGCACATCAACAGAAATAATTATTTTTACCGTGCATCCGTAACTATTGATTTATCCATCTCAAATGTAGTGAAGCGAAAAGCACTTTCCATGGTTAACTTAAAATTGTATTTAGGTGGGCATACAATACTTCTAGCAAAACATGTAACATTCATCATCCCGACTATTAAATTTGAACATCGAAATTCGTATATTACAAGTCTTCAATTTTCCAGGGTTGGTGAAAAGCCCTAAATTTTGTGGTTAATTGTTAAAGCTACTCTTTATGTATCAGTATACGACTGGGCAAAGTCAGGGGATAGCTCCATTTTGAGGAAATTTATTCATTCACCGTATACCGAAAGTGGAAAATTTGACAATATTGGCCTGCATTCATCAATACTGAAAATCTATGTTTTCTACAAGTAGAGAAGGGATGAGTTCAAATGTTTCTCTGTGGTATGTAGCATCATAGTGTATCATGGAAGCGCACTTATTTAGAAACCAGTCTGATTGAACCTCGAAGCAGGAAATGTTATCGCTTGATAATTGTTTATTAGCTGAGGTATTAATTCAGTGATGTGTAAATCGTGCTATGTTGAGGCAGGAGCGGCATTAGACCTATTTCTCGAAAGAACTGCACATGTGCTTCTCACTACACTATATGAAAATGTACAGCCCTTTTCCCCCACAAAATAAGAGAGACGGGAATTATTTTTAGAAAAGAGTGAAAATATCACATTTGTCAAAACTTGGATTTGCCGAGTATCCTAAAAGCATGAAGCGATTGGAATACATAAACATATAGTCCAAATATACCCCTACTATATGCTATTGATCCAGCTTGAGATCATAAATGAAAATAATTTTAGGCGTGCTCAAACATCATGGTCCAAATCTACAATTACTTTTTTCACAACCTAATATATTTTAATATTTTTTTTCCTTTTTTCGGAGAAATTAAAATTATGTTCTGCGCAACAACCCTCTGCTATTTTTGGAATTTCCACCGACTTTGATTGCAGGAAGCAACAGAAGGGTTCCAAGACTGTCCATTTTTTCTCGAAGATCATTTCTCTAGAAATCGCACTTTGTGACGTATTCGTGTGAACAATCTTCGGTTTCCTGGCTAATACAATAGATCTATTTTCATCTAAGAAAGCCTAGTCACGTATATGCCGTCATGTATATGAAAGCACGTATATGCCGATACCATTTTGTCGGATAGTGTGTGAAGATTTCTGCCCACCTAGCCCACTTGATGTATCTACCACACTGTGATCAATTATAGTGCCTCTATACTATTGCTCTTTGTTCTATTGCTATATTAATATTATTCCTGGAATCTTGTTTTCCAATCTCAGAATTTTGCAGATTTCTGCTTCTTTGATCCTCTTCGATCTCTTCGATGTCCCGTTCCGTTCTTCTCGCTTGGCTCATTCCAACGATAATTGTGCAGCAAGCGGACTCTATGCCATTCGGACTTCCTTTAGGTCAGTTTTCTAACGGATTATTGAATTAGTTCATTTTTAATTTTTAAAAAATATAATTAGGACGCAGAACGCATTTTAGAGCGCGGTGGTCTTCAGTCGCTTCGCGAACAGCTGAAGAGGATCGAGCGATCGGAGACACTCAAACGAAAAGAGGTTATTGAGCCTTTTTTCGCATAAACAATCCTTAAAATATCCCTTTATTTGCCATTCGATTTTATATGATGTGATGCCAGATCAATCAATCAATCATTTATCATGAATTTCTGGCAGGGGTATTAAATTTCAGATTATAGCTCTCAAATGAGGTACATTAAAATACGTTGCCACAGATAGGTAGCAGAGGGCGAGGCGTGATATTCAATCTAATAATAATGAGTAATTCTATGAGAGATCACTAAGGAGTATCATGAATAATCTTCACAGATGGGTATCTCTTCACTGACGCTGCTCTGCACCTGTCACGGGACTCTTTCTCGCATGGCAGGAATGGGCGCACGAGGTTTCGGAAGATAATCGAGATTGATGGATGGCACTTCAATCAACGACTCGTCATCCCCAGTGTTGTTTTTTGACACGTTTTCTTTACGTCATTACTTGTCAACGACACGGTAAAAAGAGATAAAGAAGAAATAAATGCCAATATTAGAGGAAAGGAAATTATGCAGGTTGCTTGAATATCAACCCGTCATAGATTACTTCTGATATCATAAATATCCTCCCCCCTCTTACAGCCTTCCTACAATAATTATTACTTATCCCTCTTCTACAGTGCCTTCACTCCACACAACATCCCGTGTACTTGGAGGGCATTCTTTTGTACTCTTCCTCCAAACGTGGAGTGTATTTTTGCACAGTGATGAGAGGTCTGACCATGGTCTTTTTTGTATCAATACTCGAATGATCCTTCGACGATCAATTTTATCGAAAAACAAAATCGAATAAAAGTATGTCCTCAGTCCATGCGATGCACCACTGGTAGTTCACTCCTTCTGTTTTTTCCTCGTGATATCTGTCCACTTATTTTCGTCTTCTCTTACGAGTGGATGCTCGTGTCGGGTGCATTACACCGTTCCATTGATACGAAAGAGTACGCAGGAGTTCTCTCAGGGGAAAGAGGCATTGTTTTGCAGGGCGAAACAGAAGAAACAAGAAAAATAACAACAAACTACAACAGTATACTCGGAAAATAGGGAGTGTCAAAGTTCCCCATCTCTTGCGAAACAAGTTTGCATATGTGGATATTTATGACGAAAACCTAAAATTAGCGCACGTGCCTCTTGAAAACCCGTCATCCAGTGCAGTAATAGTCTTTCAATCGCATTCTCAAGATCACCATTTGTGTACATCTTACGCATCTTACGCGTGCAGTAATCAGGAGTAGTATATTTTTACAATCCAGCAGTCACGCAGAGAGCAACACTACGAATACCATTTTTTCTTGCAAAAAAATCCGGATTTGCTTGGGTAGGAGAATGACAACAAATCCGTTGCTCACGAGCGAATCGCCACGCGGTTTGTGTCCATCGGCCTTGTAGCATCACTTCGCATACCAAGGAGAGATCTCAATCCCCTCCCTCGGTCTGTCCCTGGCCAAAGTGGACGAGAGAGCACCACAAAACAAGAGATTCCAGACAGAGAAACGTCTTATTTTCCCGTCGCACGTGGTGAATTCTGCTGAAGTAAGCGGAAATGTGCAGATAGGAGTAGAAATGGAAAGTGATGATGTGAAGGAGGAGAGGGAGGGGAGGGAGGGGATAGTGAATAGGGGTCAGTTATCAATGGGCGAGCAACGAGTGCCCACGCCGCATTGATCGACTCCTTACTCTGGATTTCGAGGAATTGTCAATTCTTTAATCAGTGAAATTGCCATTGCCATCAATTGCACAACGTGCTCATGCTCAAAATTTCTCATTTTTCTCATGCCTCCTTTAGATGGAAAGACGTACTACTTGATCATCAATCCTTGCTCTGTTCATGCCTCTAAGAGTGTCCATTCCCTCATAATCGCCACTCAAACAAGGATTATTATGCACTCGTGCAGTGCAACAATCCCTCCCTCCCCTCTCTGGGGTAGATTGACACTGTGAATGAGAGTAAGAGAGAGAGGGAGGGAGGGTGGAGGGGTCAGTCTCTCCCTTCCCCCTCCTGTTCCTCTTTTCCCCATCTCCGGTCCAGATCTGACCCAGACGCGTCTTGGCTCTCTGCCAATTCCTTCGTCGAATTCTTCCCTTGCCCATCCGATCTTTGTCTCCTTCTCTCCCTTTGCACCCTTATCGGAATTCGTAGATTCGCTCTTTGTTACTCTCGACACGAAATCTTCACTTTCTCGCGTACGATTTCCTTTTTTGTTTCGTTTTTCTCTCGTGTCATTTCCGTTTTTGCTTAACTTTTTTCTTGTTTGCGGTTCCAGTAGAAGGGCGCACCCCTTCTTCTGTTCCTCTTTTTTGTTCTTCTTACACTCTTCTGTTCGTTCTACTGATACGAGCTTGTTATTCATTGTCTATTGAAGAAAACAACACCCCTTATCGTTTGAAGCCGCTCTCATCTTCCTCAAAAACAAAAGCTCTTCTCTCGCTCTTTTGCACTGTCATCATGGCGATCTCTGATGATACCTGCCAATCACTCATCTTCATCCCCAGACTCAAGTACACCTCCAGAACACCCGAACCGACGCCCCCTCACCGTTCAAAGTCCTGCCTGGTTTCCCGCAGTCCTTGACCATCTGACTGTCTGTGATCTCTCCACTCTGCATGCTCTCTCCTCCCTTCACATGCAGTCCACATGGTCATCTTGCACTGGATAACAGCCGTAGGGGAGGTCCAGTGCTCTTTCCCTCTCTCCCTCCCCCCGATCTATGGCCTAACTCTATTGAGGCCGCTCCCACTTTCACGTGCGCTAAACGTGTTTAGAGATGGGGCAACCTCTGGTCTCTCGGATGGAGTAACTCTTCTCCACCTGGCAAGTGTTGTTTTCTGCCTCCTCTCGTCCCTGATATCCTGCATCTTTTGCCTTCCTCATTGTTTACCAGATCCATCCTCTCTTCAGTCACTTCGGGAAAATAATGCGGCAGTATAGGGGGACTTTGCTCTCCATTGCAGAAGAAGAAGAAGAAGAAATCGTTGTTTGTCAGGTATCAGTAGATTGGAGGGACGGTTACGATCAACGAACGAATGGGACTCTTCTTGATTGACAGGGGGATTAACCCAAAGTGTTTCTTGTTGTTTTTAGGGGTGATAGGGAAGGCACTTTCACACCTGATAGGTCATCACTAGTGCAGTAAAGATCTCGTCCAACTCCTCTCCCTTTTACGCCATCTCTAGAGTAGGAGAAAGAACGCATAAAAGAAGATATTGTTCGTCTGTTTTTCCCGATCTGCGAAAGTGTGGGGAAAGATAATATATTGGCAAGGCAAGGTTGCGATACTCAACTTGTTTACTGCTATCCGATTACTTAGTGATTACTCGTTTCCCGTTGAGTAATGGGCGGCAGATCTCTCACTTCATCAATATCACTCCGCCCCGATCGGTTGCCCAATGCAATCTCTGACTGAATCATCCAATTGTTCGATGGTCGGCCCAATTTGTTCCTAGGATCGTACTGAAAAACAGTCTTTCCTGGAGAACAAAGTGCCCATTCTCCCGAAGATCTTCCCCTCTCTCCCTTGATATTAGTTCGTCCTCTCCTCACGGACTATTTAGATGTTCACTCTTGAAAGTAAACCTCCAGTTGAGGACGGCGGCACCCTCTGGTGTGCGTCGCGTTTATATACAAATATTTTGTTGTGCAAATTCCATGGCTGCCTCAATTATTGGCATGTACTAATATGTTTTCTGCCTTTCCTGATACTTGGTGAGCGATTGAAATGCAAGGTTCAATTGGAAGATAGACACTTGAACAATGATTAGAGCAATGAGACGGCTTTAAATCCATAGTTCAAATGTTGATAATGAGTCCACTTCCCTATAAAAAAGGCTACATCTAATCGGTACACCATTTCAATACATTTCGCAATAACAATTTGTGGATCCTCAGATGCATTTTGCAGCGTGTTTACAGCGTGGCTCCTCTAGAAAACAAGGTGCTCATAGGGAGGTTCAAAATATTTGCTCCTCCAGTTCTGCCCACTCTCCCATTGACCGATGGCCCTCTTACACCCTTGTCCATCTATCACTCTGTCTCTCCTCCATTCCCGTGCTCTCTCGTCTCTCTCTGCCTTCCCACTTCCTCCTATCACTACTACCTCGATTCCAGCAACGGATGCACATCCCATTCCACACCCTTATCATCAGCAGTCTTCTCATTTTCGCTCACATCCGCCCACCCAATAATATTTGCTCACTGTGAACTGATTACGGTAATGGGAAAAGGACGGCCCTGGAGGCGTCCGCCGATTACGGTATCCTTTCCGGTTGGGACTCACAACGTGGGCGCAGATTAGATTTGGCAGAGTCAGCGATAGTGAGTAAGAGGGAGAAGGAAGAGAAGGGAGTAAGGGGACACTGGCCATCTCATAGTTCCGGTTTGCCTCTAAACTGTATGCTGGTAGTGGAGTGCGCGCTTCTCGCTGCAAATTACAGTGCGGTTAGCGAGTGATTGGAATGTGCAGGGCAAAATACACCGAGTTCTCCCCCCATTACCCACATTCTCCTGTCGCACTAGATTCTTAAAGAGTACGCAAATTGAAGGGGCTTCGAAAAGGCAGTCTGAGTAGGCAGTCATGTAATTTTCCATAGCCCTTTCATCATCACTAAACAAGAGACGCTACTTTCTCGTTCTCTCTATCTTGATCCTCCGCGTCCTTCTTTTCACCCAAGATCGCATCCTCATTACTGCGCAATTACTACCAAATGAGGGATTAGTAATCTTGATATTCGGAAAACTCCGTCAACAAGATCGACGATCTTTGAGCGTTGTGTACGAGAAACTTCCTAGGATCTTTGACTTCTACTTTCTGCGAGCCTCAGCGAATTTCTCACGCATTATCTTGACTGTCTTGACATCTTCCGATCTACGCATTTTTGCCTCACTCATCACGTCTCTTCTGATTTGTCACCACAACTGATCTCCCCCATTTGTTCACCCTGTCGTAGAAGAGTGAGACTGCCTTGGCTTTGAATTGTGCGATTCCTGCTCTCCCTCACGTCTCTTTTGATGCTTCTCTGAGCTCTCGCTGTACTTTGCCCTCCCAGCCTCCCTTTATTCTCAGCGCGCACCGCTAGAGGGTGCGGAAGTCTCTTAATCTTGCCTGATCTTTCCCTGACAGAGCAACGAGAGAGCGTGGGAACTCGGAGGGTGCATGAAGGAGGAGGGGCGTTCATTGCACGCCCAATTGCCCTTACATCAGCCATTTTCTTCGCTGAAAGAGCATCGTTACCTCACTCTGATTAGTCCTGATTCGTCTTATCTTGTCACTCAAGTTGATTACTCCCTGTCTCAAACCTAGTTGCAAACGTTGTTTTGCTGCGCTGCCGTTTCGTTCGTTGTCCTTGTCTGCCAATTCCCCTCTCTCCTCTCACGTTCCAATCACCTCCTATTTTTACCATTCAACGGATGTTCACATGCTCACCATACTCTCCGGTTCAATATCAATTCTTTCAAATTCTCATGGACCACTTCCGATTCTGTAGCAATCGTTACATCATCATTGCACAATCTTCCCCCCATTGATACCGTAATCCATGCATGATCACCCACTCATTCATCGATTGCCTCTCCATCTACAGTAAACCTCTCTCCTTCAGCCGTCGTCACCGTCATCTCTCGTTGCATGATGGGATTCGAGCACGATCCTCCCCGTCCTCCTCCCTCGCTCCTCGGCCAATCCTCCATCGATCTGCCAGAGGACAGCAAGATGAATGCGAGTGGGAGGAGTCTATCCAGGTCTTCCAGCTTCAACTCCATCGATCAGGTGAGAACTGCCTGACACTCGAACAGCATTAACTCACTATCGAATGCAATGACAGCAATCAACCGCTGGCGATGATAACTGATGAACAGAGTACGAAGAGTGTCTGAAAAGAAGGTCTTTGAACAGAGATTGATACTATTCGTGTTTGAAGTATTTTTTCGTTCAGAAAACAAGCGAAATTTTTGAACTATTCAAATTCGAGCAGAAGAATATTGCACGAAACAATAACTGCTCGTGCTTCGCACTTTCTGCGCAAAAATCCAATTCAAATTCGAATGAAAGATCATGCTCATTCATTCTCGATTGCGCCGCAGGCAAAAAGAGATAATGGAGTCACTTCGTTCTCTCGCTTTCGGTACACTCCTCGTACCTGACACTTCTGTCAGATAATTTTCCGAATGAATTATCCCCTCTTTCATTGAAATACCACATTAGAGCATCGCTAGTTCATGATGAAACGAACTGTGTGACATTGATCCCAGCTATTTCATAAACGTTCACTCCCCGAACTTTCGTAACTGCCGTAGCCATAACATTGAGTTCAAAGTCAACAATTTTTTTTTGATTCTGCACGGATGTTCACTACCTTCACAATAAACCTGTTCGTGAAACATGCACTACCTAGCATCCATTTTTTAGCTAGAATACTGTAGATATCGATCCATCCTACAGTAGTCTACAGTACTCTTCCTTTCAGGACGCAATCATGGACGAGCTCGTGTTCGGGGACGAATTGGACAAGCTGAGCAGCTGCCTGTCGGAGGTGAGCAATGATGGAGAAGGATTAGGAATAGGTAATTAAGGATGAATTAGGAAGTTTTGCGGTCATTGCGATATGATCAGGTAAAAAAGTAGATGAGACCTGGCTAAATATAGTTTTCTAATGCAAAACTGGGTGAATACCGAACCAATAGGTGCGAACAAAAAATGAAACCCAAGAGATGAAAGAAACAGCAGCCTAAAGATGATCAAGGATGATGCAAGAGCTTGATCGGATTGTTATCGAAACATTCGTTGTGCAAATGAGCAAAAGTCCAAAAGATAGACCAAAATATGATACAATATGGAAAATTCAGCCGCCTGAAATTTCTAGTGAAGCGTCCTGTGGGAGGATCTAGCGCCGCCTTACTACGTTATTGTTTTCACGCTGAGGTTATGATGAAATGAAGTTCTGTGTCAAAATATTTGTGTCAGTCCCACAGCTTCATTCCAGTTTTTCTTCCAGTCTCCTCCTCTTTCTCTTCCTCTCATTGCAAACATGACGCGATGCTTATGTTGGACCCTGCGTAGGAAATTGTGTAGAGACAACGGCTGTCTGAAATAAATGCTGAACTCAGCAATCTCTAGCGTAGTCTCTAGACTGACTCTACTCTCGCACAGACCTTTCACACTCTGATCAAGCGAGTTCCTCTGCACCTTTCACTGCTCTTTCCCCTGTCTACTACCTCCTCTCCCATTTCACCTCCTCCTCATCTTCATCGTTTCATGACTCTCTTTCACGTGGGGAGGGCAAAGTACGCTCTCCGTTATCAGCTCGTTGCTTAATGTAGGAAGTGTGCAAGCAGAGATCATCAGAGCTAGCAAAAGGCTCGTAAAATTTGTTATTGAGGTGAGATCAGTGCAGCTGGTTCTACGCCGTGAGACTATTCATCCCCTCTTTTCTCCCTTCGATCGATTGATTCACGCGCCTGAAAACAATCTTCTCACGTTGTTGTTGCTGCCCTTCTCGACAGTCTCTGCGCCCTCTCACTTCTGCACACTCTTTCTTCTTCCCTTCCGATTCTAATCTCTCTCAATTCTTCAGTGCATAATACTTGCCTATAAACTCTTATCGACTGACTCTCCTTGCAACTCTCCAGCTGCGGCGTGATTTCCCTCGTTTACGTACCTCTCAATATTTTTCCCATTTCCTCAGATCTTTTTCATGGCTCAATCGATTATTTTATGTTTGATGTTCGTGCGGTCTGAGAATTGCCCAAACTTACAGTAGTCATGCACAACGCGGATCTCATCCTACTGTATGTGCGCGACCGTATCGATCGGTACATCCGTTCATTTGCGCGGCCTGACCTCTCCGCCTTCATGGTAGAGTACCGCAGGGAGACGATTACGGTAGCATCATGAGAAAATTCTGTGAGTATCGATCGCATCTGGTCGATCATATATGGGTAGAGCAAACGGTAGAGTACGGTAGCGTTGGACAAGTCATGATCCAATCGATTTCAGGCTTCATCGGAGACGCACGGAGGACAGAACGGCACCCAGAGCACTTCGGTGATCTACGACATCATACAGGTGAGAGAGAGAGAGATCATGTGGTGAATGAGTCACAAAAAGAGATGTTCTTCATCTCTTGATTTCCCACCCTCTGTAGGCTACAAATTGCGTGGGAGACCGAAACTATTCCTACATTCCCGAGATCATTTTCTGATTTGTTATTCTGAACCTTGCACATTGAACCCGACCCTCAGGTTACGTGTTGTTTTCCGCTGAGTCAGCAACCAGAGATTGAAGATGAATCTAAACAGCCAGGGCTATCGACCCTAGGCAGTGTGGAATTCACTTGAATCTGAATCTGCGATTTGAAAACTGCAGCAAAAGATCAAAGACTAATCCCTCCTAATAGGCGCAACTGGCTCTCTGGACGTGCGTTGGGTCTCTGATGTACTCGTACGCTTGGCGTCAGCACCGCAAGAAGTTCATCATCTCCATCGTGAGTACCGCAGCGATTGTCTGATTACGGAAGCTTCTCAATGGCTACGGTATTTATCGATTACCCTTCTCAGTTCTTCGTCATCCCAACTGTAATCGCTGTCTGCTTCGCCATCTCGGGGCTGCTTACCACCATCGTCATCCTGTCGAGTGCGTGCACGAATAAGAGCAGTAGGAGACTATCGGAGAGAAATAAAACCAGTACCCGATCACCTGAGTCAAACCTATCATATCCTGCAGGAGTCTTCTCGACGCCGTTCGCCTACCACGACTTTCTCTCGTACGCGAATGGACACATTGATAAGGAGGGTGGAGATGGCAGCCCACAGGTGGGTAGAGGAGAGATGATGAGATGGATGGGCAGATCTAAGATATGATAATAGTTCCTAGGACAGGATCTAATTCAGCCCATTATAAACGAGATATGAAGATTTATCGAAGCAACTTTAAACATACCTAATTTTTTGCCGTGAATTTCTTTACCGTGAAGCCCTGTCATCATCCTACTGAGTTTCCCCCCTTCAGCCAATGGCTCGTCTCCGATCGTACTCGGGCACTTCGACCGTCTCTTCCAACGGGGACGATCTACTCGCCAAGCCCCTCTGCAGACGGCACTCTTCATCCAGCTCTGTCTGCGGTCAGTCTTTGATCTTTGATACACGTTCCCACTATTAATTACCATCCTCAACGTACATGATCAATGATATACCGTACCCTCCTCTTCTACCGTAACCCTTTATTTCCGTGCAGGAGTCATGGCGTGCTCATCTCGTCCGCCTTCTCGCAAGCTGTCCTACTCCTACTCGCACAAGTCGGCATCTCACGAGATGCTCAACGAGATCAAATGAGAGCGCTTCCCGCCACGATTTCCATCCCCATAGGATTACGGTAGACATATTGATTATTGATTCCAGAAACCTCATCTTACACGTGTTAGCATACTCCCCTCACACATACGGCTACTCACCCAATACAATGATAGACGAGGATTACTGTAGCCTACCATCCTGCGCTGCTGCCCAATCAATCGATACTCATACACATACGTCTACCGTAGTCAAGTAGTGCAAATATTAGTCAGTTTTCGATCGATGGAACTAGTCTGTCGGTCTACGGTAGTCGCACTACCTCCATCGCGAAAGCTCTCAGTTCGTCAACGGGTTGCGCCATCACTATTGTTTTATTTTGTACACTTGCGACGATAAACGTGCGGTATTTGGAGCATGTTAGTCTTACAAGGAAGGCACAAATCATCTCTAACGATGCTCCTACTTCGTCATCGGGCTACCTACGAATCAGATGCATTCTCCGATGCATCACTGATGTTTTCGAAATCAACCATAATTTCGTATTCAGAAAAAAAAACACAGCGTAATTTCCATAAAAAATTAATTTGGATATTTTGATCACGAAAGTGCATAATCAGTGATTAAAAATGATTATTGATTATTAAGTTCATTCGTTCTTTCCATTCACTTCTTGCGGTTTCTTCCACACTCGACGGTCGAATGAAGGGGTTCGTTCTTCTCTCTATTTTCAGTGATTTTTTTCTTGGCTATCACTTCGTCTTTATCCTCCTCCTCTATTAGTTTTTTGCTCGTCCTTCTCTTCATCTCCTTCGTAGCTGGCGACCAATACTGCTTCTTCCGTGAGCCGGGCCACAAGTTGCTTCACAAAGTGAGTTAGTTGCAGCTACTTCATCAGCTACCTAGTATACATCTACCGTAATTCGAAAGTAGATTAATTATCTAGCTTTCGATTGATGGAACTAGTCTTGCCATGTTTTGTAGTCGCTCTACGTCTCCCTAAGCACCAATCCCTTTAAGAAGATGTGTGGCGGCGACGCGTGCTTCAGTGTAGAATTCAAAAACAATGGAAGTCGCTGGAACGGCTGTGGACAATTTTACATGAACTGCTCGGTTACCAGTGATGAGTGAATATGCCAACAATTTCCTCTTACAGTTTGGATGCGAATCAGATTATATATACAAGGGACACGAAATTACTGCGTTAGTTTCCAAATTTAAAAAAATAACAATTTAAAAAACAACGGCAGCTAAATTCCATTGTAGGTGCTGCTGCAAAGATCCGATGTGCAATGGATCTTCGTCGCTGTGGAGTCTCACCGCCCTCCTCCTCCCACTCGCAATCCTACTGTAGCTGCAGACTACCGTAACCCGACTGTAGCCTACCGTATCCTCCCAAGCGCAGTTCTGCTCAACTTGCAGATGCCATCGAGAATAAAGAGTTTACAACTTCGAAAATGGCTGTGAACCACAGATGATAACGGGGCTCGAGTCAGTTACTCAATGAGGGAGATTAATCATGTTATTTGGTTTTTTATATCAATAGATACTTGTACACATGATCAGCATTCATCATTTAAACTAAAAAAAGCAAACAAAGAAAGCACGAACACAAAAAAGTTGGAAAGGAAGAATCCCATCGGGTCATAGCTTTATGGTGTCGGATACAATAGAAAACAGCATAGTTTGCATAAAAACAAATTTTTGTTGATATTTTGCATTTCTGAGTGATCGCAAACATCGTAAAAACTCGTTCATTCACTCACTTCTTGCGGTTTCTTCCACACTCGGCAGTCGAATGAAGGGGTTCACTCTTATTTTTTCTCTATTTTCAATGACCTCCGATTCGTATTCATCCACTCCTCTTCCTTCAGTTTCTTGCTCGTCCTTCTCTTCATCTCTTTCGTAGCTGGCGACATAAGTTGCTTCGCACGCAATAAGGGAGACAAGTTGCTGCACAGTGTAAGTATGATGCGCCTAGGTCACCTTCTATCTCGTTCCGAAGAACATACATAAACCAATGTTCCATCGATATAACTAGTCTTGTCTTCTGAATTCGCTCTGCGTCTCTCTGAACACGCAATTCTTTGAGGGTCGGTGCGACTCCGACAGGTGCTACAGTATAGAATACAAAGACGGAGACCGCCAGAATGGCTGCGCTGGGAGTTTTTGCGATTTCAATAATACGCGAAGGGTTTGATGTGATGTATGAAAATACCGACAAAACTCACTTTGAGGAGGGATGCATGCCAGGAAGAGAAGAAACTATTGAGTTAGTTTCAACATAGAAACAATTGCAATATAAAAACATAAATAACGAATGCGCTTGCAGGTGCTGCTGCGCAGGATCTTATTGCAATGGATCTTCGTCGCTGTGGAGTCTCACCGCCCTCCTCCTCCCACTCGCAATCCTACTGTAGCTGCGGACTAACGTAGTCCAGCCGTAGCCTACCGTATCCTCCCACTCGCAGTTCTGCTCAACTTGCAGATGCCATCGAAAATAAAGAGTTTACAACTTCGAGAATGCCGATGCTCCGCAGACGATGAACACGGGTATCGCAGTGACTCACACAATCAGTTACTGAATGAGGCAGATTAATGGTGTTATGTTGATTTTGATATCAATAAATACTTAAATTCATGCTCACCATTCTACATTTTCAATTGCATTCAGTACGAACTAAGGATAGATAAGAGGCGCAAAGCCAAGTCGATGTTCTCCTCGTTTTGCAAACCCTAGTAGCACTAGGCTAGCACTGACATGTGTTAACGACAATGATTGATCACGAACTTGCCAAAGATATTTCTAAAGGAGGAAGTGCAAACACAAGAAAGTTGGAACGAAAGATGAACATCGGGGGCATAGCTCAGTGGTAGAGCGCTCGCTTAGCATGCGAGAGGGCTGGGGTTCAATTCCCCATGCCTCCAGAAATCTTTTGCACTCCCGCTATTCTGCAGGGAAGCGCTACGCAACCCCTCCCCCCTACAATTATTCCCATAGGCCCATAAAATTGATCAATACTCATCATAATTTATTTACGTACGTTTAAATTTATGAACACTGCTTTAATATGACAATTAGTACATTAATTACAAGAAGGGAACAATCAAAAAATGGCTACAGTACTCCCATCAATGGCTACCGTACTCTCTAGTGAGCCCAGAACATCAACTTATCGAGACTCTTGGAGCACTGAGCGATCTTGTACTCTGCATTCGCTGTTCTCGAAAGGGTCGACCAGGGGAGACGAGCCTCAGGAGGAGAGAAGATCAACGAGGACGAGAAGAGAGACCTGACAGGTGATCTTTGACCTCTGGATGCTCAATCCCTCTATGGAAGCTCCACTCCTCCACTGTCATAATACTATTCATTTGTTCAACTGATTATACTATTCATTGATTGCTATTAGCGAGTAATACTGTGAGAATAGAAAGCGTAGTCCGTGGTGTGGTGGGCGAGATTTAGTATATTTGTTTCTAAGAATACGCGGAACATTTTTCCTCCGCGTTCCGCGTATATTTAGAAACAAATGTACAAAATCTCGCCCACCACACCACGGACTACGCTTTCTATTCTCACAGTACTATTGAAAAAAGAAAGTTCAACCGCAGAAGGTCAAATAGTTACTTGATGGCGTCAGGAGCAGCTGGGAAGCGGGACATCGACGCGTAGTTAGGCACGTACCGTTTAGTGCTGAAATTAGAGTTGATTAATGTTGATGCAATCACATTCCACTAGAATTGACAACAAATTATATTGCATGTAGCCATACCAATAGGTACCATTGTTACCATAACCATTTAGCCATTTAGTGGCTTGTCCTAGTGTATCCGGTATGGCCCCTAATCAAACTAGTCCAGTGTCCTCACCTATGGCTAGTCTTCTGTTCCTCAGTGAGGGAATGGGGAAGGACGAGGAAGGGAGAGAGACCCGAGAGATGGGCAACCTCACGACACGCGAGGAATGCACGCAGAGAGGGCACTCTGCAGGGAGGAAGAGATCGAAGATCAATGGAACGGGCAGATTGTTCATATAGTCTTCTAATGGAATCAGTAAACTGTCCAGACAACAGTGTGTTCTTAAATACTTCATTACTAGTTATAAAAAAATAAAGTGGGCGGGGCTAAGCCAAAACTAACTGCTCGAAGGGAAGGAGGGAGAAGTTGGTGAATGTCTGCCATATCAACACTGCCATCTGCCACACGAGGGAGGAGGGAGAAGCAGCAGAGGAATGCACCTGCAGAGAACAAAGATCTTTTGGGAAATATGCTAATTTAGCAGTAATAAATCGACATATTTACTATGCTTTCCATGTATAGGGACTAAAGTTATAGAAGGTCAAAGATAACCTCGGGGGCCATCCATCTCCAATGGTCGCGGTCCTTCACTTCTCCTCCGAGATGGACGAGCTTCAGCTGGAGGCAGTCCGTGTCCTGAGGAGAGATCAAATATCAGGGATCGATCGTCTCTCTCCTTACCTGCAGCACGAGGGTCTCTCCGGTGAGGAGGAGGCTGCAGCTGGTGGAGGGTCGAGTCGGATCCGTGATGAAGGAGACTGCGGAGATCACCTCAATTACCCATTTTAAGGAGTGATTTTATTCTAGATGTTAATGGAACATGTTGAGGCTTCTTAGGATGAAAAGGCATTTAATCGGCTCTCACAACACGGTACAAAATAAGATGTCTCGAAAAAAAAACGATAATCTACCTACCTTGACGATCCACTCGAGTCGCTGTACGATGCTCGTGTTCTCGTGTGCACGAAGGTACGCACCCAGAGAGATCTGAGATGAGTTGAGTCATCACTCGGAAATTTCATGCGGCCATCAATCACATGCATGATGTAAATACAAACGATAGATTCATTGTGTTCTACTTTAGATTGATTTCATCATCCCTGCATCACCTCGAATGGGGCGAATTTGAGGAGGAGAGCGCTGTCGGAGAGACGAGTGTAGTCGTCGAGATGCAGCAGACTGCTGCAAATGATCATTGGATACTGTAGAAAATGAGCAGAGGTGCGATTGAAGAATGAATATTGTTTTTCAGTCATGAATTTTCAAGGGGTCAAGTAGGGACAAAATGTTCCAAGAACATCTACTATAAACAACGAAGTTTCTCAAAAAAATAAATTCAATGGAATAAAGAACGAACTCGTGCTTCATCTTGACGAGTTCCTCCAATTCCTCGTTCGAGAGACTCTTCGAGACGCTGCCAGGAGGAGCGAGGAGAGAGCAACGGAGACGACTGAGAGATCAAAGATCAGATGAGTGAATATTGGATGGATAATTATTACAACATCAAAGTTGCAAAATCAGTAATAACCCTAACGAAGGTACAGTAGATATGGAATAGTCTCAATAATATAAATCATAGATCACAGATCAATCTCACCAGTCATCGCTGAATCTCTTCTTGTAGACTCTCGGGACGAGACGCGCGTGTTCCCAGTGGCCGAGAGGACTCTCGCGGTCTCCTGCACAGATAAATTGAAATACTGTAACTCCCATCCATCGATCAACTACAGTATAGCACACAATTGATCCCACCTGGAACGCCCCGTTCCCGCAGGATGCACCTCTCCATACGCAGCATCTCGCCTCGATATGCGAAGCCGGCCTGAGTAATTGTCGATTGATTACAGTAGATCAGTTGAATTGTGGATTACTGCACACATAAGAAACTACACAACAGTTCAATAGCCTTGAAAGTATCGGGTAGACTACTGAGAATATGGACTAGCACATGAAATAGTGCCACAGTTCCTGCTCTATTAAATCCATATTCTCCCAATTGGATTCAGTACCTTGGTTGCGTGTCCGATCAGCTCGTCCAGACTCTCGAAGCGGTGCGAGGAAAGGCAGAGGACGAAGGGGGCGGGGTCCTGCAGAAATTAGAGATTAGTGATTGCGCAGAGTTCACCCTCCCATGCTTCTAAAAAGATTCGATTCTCGACCCGCATTACAACGATTCAGAAGGAGAGGTCGAAATTGGCTATTATTCTAACTTTTGCATATCTATAATATTTTTCAAACCTTTTTGAACAAGAAGATCGAATTATTGCGGAAAAAATTTTTTTTAGAAAAAAAATATGACCAAAGATTAAACCTCGGAGACGGTAATCTCGAAGTCCTGGACGCTCTTCTCAACGCGCAGCGAGATGAAGAGTCTCGACGAATCGGGCAGTGTCTGAACAAATGGATAATGAGCTATCGTAGGACATACAGTATCTCGGAATTACTGTAGCTCGCTCACCCTGATCAGGAAGAGTCCTGGCTGGTCCAGTCGCGCCTCCGTTTCCGCATCGCTCTTCTCTGCAATGAAGAGAGTGATGATAATATCAACCCCATTAGCTCTTCTGTTCAACCCTAAAGTACCTGCATCCTACAGTATCATGTTACGGTATCTTTCTGTCCCAACTACAGCACTACAGTGCCCCGAAGTGTTCCTATCGTATACCTGGATGGAGTGCGGGATGGGCGAGTAGATGGAGGAGGGCGGTGGTGGATGGCGGAGGGGGGAAGGAGACCAGCGAGGGAAGAGGCATCTCAACAAGGGAAACCACAATTTGAACGGTGATTGAGGGATAATTCGAAAGCTGGTGCTTACTGGAATAGCAATGCGAGCTTTGTGGTATCAAAAATAAACGAAAATCGGAAATTAAAAGACATTATATAGCTATTAAAAGTGGAATCTATCAGCACCAACCAAATACGCGACTCAATGCAATAAACTACAGCTACAACTGCATCAAATATTCGGAACACCAGAATAGAACAAATCGAAAATTGCGCGACGATTCAAATAAAGCGAGAGAAATCAATCAAAGCAAATGAGATGGGAAGGACTGGAGAGGAAGAGGAAAGGTCACTGATCTACCCTGATTCCACTCCACTCTTCTGTCATTCCCTTGTATCGATCGGCTTGCGACGCTCCTTCTTGCCTGTTTTTCAGCTATTTTCTGATTTTTCTTGTTCACGCATTACATTATTATCAATTTAAAATTAAATATGTTTTCATTGTATATGTCTTTTACAACTACATTCTTGTAACCCCTTTCCTTGTCTTTTATCCGCTCTCGTATTTCCCCCGCTGGCGCAACACCCTCTGCTGTTCTAACTGATCCGCTAATCCCCGGGTTCTCTTTCATCTTGTTTTGATTAGCTGTCAGGCAACAATGGGCGGGCTGAGTGATACCCGTCTCTTCTCCGCAACCTCTTCGTGTTATGTGCTTTCTCGTCTTTCTAACCGAAGTGATACCATTTGGAAGGAAGAGAGTCGTTCCTCTTCTCGTATCTAATCCCCTCGGTCCTCTTGCACTTGATGTAGGTGTGATTCCGCGTGTCTCTCCTTTGGCCTGTTTTAAATTACTGAGTGTAAGATATTGATCCTTCTCCCACCACTTCCAATTTATTTCACGAGTCGAGTTGTGATAGGCTTGGCCTTCGATCTTTTGACAGTGAAGATGTCGTATCTTGTATGCTTCCAAACGATATCACCATTGGGCATTCATTTGTTTATTCGTTCTCTCCAATTTCCGTGATCACTAACCTGTCTTTATAATAATTTATAATGTCTTTATAATTTTCCGGACACTGGTAGCCTAGAGAAAAGGCGAGAAGTGGAGGACTCCACCCTCTTCAGTCCTGACACCTCCCTCTTCCCTTTGTCCCCTATCATCCATCACCCAATCGATCTCCCTCCCTCCTCTTCCTCCTCCCATCTCTGAACACATGGTCCATTCCCCCTTTTCTTCCTCCTCCCTTCTACTCTCCTTTACGAGTTTGTGTCCGATCCCTGCATGTTCTCAGTCTCCTTCAATCACTTTCCTTCCCTCCTTCCTCTCTCTCTTCCCACACTCTTTACTGCCTACTGTAAAGGGGATCTCTCCCTTCTCTCTCATCTCTAGGCCTGACCCGACAGTCGTAAAAGGAGAAGAGGGCGTGGTGAGTCAGACTGATCTCGAGAGCCATTCCAGTCACATCCTTTCTCGTGTATTCCTACTGTTCAGTCGTTCCTTTCAAGCAATCTCTATCCATTCAATCGTACTCTTCATCATTTTTCCTAGAATCGCTTTCGCTCCATTTCACTAGTTGAATCCATTCGAATATTCACTGTATCTTCACCATCATAGGAGGGTGGGGGTTGGAGCTGGAAATCGAACACCGGGGGTGTTTAGGGTCAAAAGGGGGGGGGGTGATCGTAAATGATCGTTTTGCGACAAAATTTTCAAAAAACGGGGGGTGTCCAATCCGAAAACCGGGGGTGTTTCACAGCTCGCTTCGATGGTGCCCACCTATGTTCACCATTTCGTGGTTTGTTCTACGCTTTTTAATAATTTCCCTCGTGAACTGACTTCTCAGTGATGGCGGAGGGGGCGGTGATCGAGAATCTCTCCACCCGCAAGCTGCTCTACATCCTCCTCCTGCTGGCACTCGCCCAGATCGCCTTCTTCGCCATTGGAGCTCTCGTCGGTCAGTTGGTGATCTGCGATCTTTGGTCTTTCTTACTTCTCGCATCCGCGTACAATGAATATTTGATATTGATGTAGTTGTCCTTAATCTTTTGACATTTTAAGCTTTTCTATTTCTCGCAACAATTTCTGCTAATGAAGAAAAAAGCGTATCCCATCACCTTTATCTATAATTTTAATGAGCGCATTGGCAAATTTAACATCCATAAAAAATTAAAGATGGTTCTCATTTCCGGGGGGAAATCATCAAAGACCACGCTTTCAGCTCCGGTTCCGTCGTCTTCGATGGAATTCGAGATGGTGAAGTGCTCGGACAAGACGAGAGGGACGGCCGGCCACTGGTTCCACGTACGACCACCTGTATGTTTATTTTACATATGTGATCTTTGTTCTCTGGGTGCATTCGAAAATCTATCGAATTCAGTATATTGTCCAATTTTTTTTATTTTATTGAATTTCCTCGTTGTATTAACATGTAGGAGATTACTTTGATATCTGCAGAAGTGTGACGTCATCGAGGATCTCTCGACCTACCAGCCTTCCTCCTTCGACCTCCGCGAGATTGTCTTCATCGCCCAGATGCCCCATGCGAGGTGAGGTCAAAGACCATTCGTATCTTTTAAATTATAACTTCTGAAAATGAAAGTATATGAGTGATTGTTTTCACGTTTTCGTTTATTTTGAACTTTTTCTTGCACTCAACATCCATGTTCACTTTGGTCCTTCATAGTGGACTTCTGACATCGATTTTCGATTACCGTAACCACTTAATAAATTACCGTACTCAGGGGCGGGCTGCAGCTGGAGTACTCGCCGTGGTTCCAGTTTCTGCTCGGTCTGATGCACGTCGAGGTCGGGTACAGCGACAACTTCAAGTACGGTAAGTGTTCGAAGTACGGTAGTCACCAATTAATAATTTGCATCACATTTATTTTTTTTAAGATAACAAAATAGCATCTTTCAGTTCCGGGCTCCAAGCTGATGCTCGAAGTGCGGATGGGCGTGCGGACTCACGCATCCGCGCCTGACGCGTGGGAGGAGTACGTGGATTCGAACGTGACGCGCACTCTCGACTGCACCATCGATGATAGCAAGGTTTGGGGTTACTAATTAGTGAATGTATACCAATCTCCAATGAGAAATTGTGCAAAAGATGTGGTGGGACATCTCACTTTTAGCTTCTTTTGATTTCGTTATCTCTACCAAATATTTAATCCCTCAGCGCTCCGAGGGCAACACGTACCAATGCGAGACTCTGGATCTATTCGAGCTCGGGTCGAACAACTACCCCTTCTACCTCCTCAACGTGCGGATACCCATCGATAGGGTGAGAAGAGATCAAAGGGCCATAGAATATGATGAAGTAGTAGAAGCAGTTTCAGACGATAACGTGTGCTAGTCGAATACAACACAATGTGAAAGATTTAGTAGTAATTCAGTGAATCGAGGTTACGGGTGTTCCAAATAACAAACTCGATTGCAGGAAGGGTGCATGCGTGACCCCATCGGCACTCCCAACTGCCAGATCGGAATGGTCAAGGAACTACATGTCGTCGTGAGTACCTTCTATCGATTAGAAACAACCATAAGTAAAATTAACATTTTTTTCGTACTACTGGTGTGATAATCTTCATTCGGATAGTCATCTTCACGCGCTATGCCAAAGATCAGTTATCCTCACCGAGACTTAAATTTGTTTTCTAACTCTTTGTTTTACCTTTCGAAACAGCCCAGAGAGAAATATTCCTTTGTAGGCGATCCACCAGAACGGCGGCTTCACTCTGGTCTGGCTGTGGCTGAAGACGCTCCTATGCCCCGTCGTTGTCGCCGCCCTCTACTGGTGAGATCAAGGATCTTATTATTACCAAAAGAAACAGTATCTTTGTCTATGCAGGACATGGTAGATCAAAAATTGCCATTGTCAGGTTCCACCGTCGTCTCTCTTCTCTTCCTCGGCAGCGACTGCTCCTCGAGAAGGCCATCCTCGCTCTCGGTGCGGCGCTCGTCGTGCTCGATGGTTAGATTGCATTTCCATTATATTGAAAAAAATTCTGTAAGAGCGAGAGAGCATGCATCTCTCTAGTTCCTACCGTTATTCGTAGGCACTAGAGAATCATGTATGGAGAGTCTGACCATGCGTGTTATATCTTTAAAAAAATTCTGATATTTTAGTATTCTAGCTCTCTTAAAATTGTATTGCGAATTTTAAATAAAATGCTAATCGACTCTTCCCCTGCAGCTCCTCTTGAGTGGCTCTCGCTGTTCGCTCGTCTGCCCTGTCTGCTGCTGCTCTCCGATCTGCGACAGGTGAGACAAAATTCCTCTTTTCTCTTGACTAGAGATCGATATTCGTTTATGCTCGCTATCGGTAAATCATTGAATCGACCGTGAAAAGAGTCACAAATTATTCGATGGGCATTGTGTTCAACGTTGTTACTTCAAATAAGAACAACAACAATATCTACCTTCAGGGTCTCTTCTACCTGGTTCTCTTCTCCTTCTGGCTCATCTTCGCAGGGGAGCATCTCATCGACGACCCCCATCTCAATGATCTGGTTCGTATTACTGTATTTATAATATCGAATAGTGAAAATATTGAGCATGAAGTTATGCTGCATAACGTTCAAAGAGTAAATGGTGGATATTTTTTTGCTTTTCGACGATGAGCTTTCAGTTCATCGGCAATTGCTTTTAGTTTATGCTATCATCAATAGATCGATTGCAGACTGCGTACCGTAAGAACCTTGCTCTGGTGGGAGTGGCATCTCTCTCCCTGCTGGTGTACGATATGGCAGAAAGAGGCACCCAACTGGCCGATCCCTTCTGCTCCATCTGGAGTACCGAGAGAGGAACTACTCTGGCGGTGAGTGAGGGAATGCGAGGGGACAACAGAAAAAAATTACATGCTATCTCGTTCTATCTATCTGACGCCTGACAAACACCGTGAGATATTAAAGTCAGATGTTAAAGCCTTCCTTTCAATCGATAATCTCTCCTCTTCTAGTACGTGACGATCTACGTGGCTCTCGCGTGCACACTTGCCTACTTCGCCTTCCTTTTCTACAAGGTTTATTAATTAATTAATTGTGTACGAAAATATTCATAATTTAGATAATGGTCGTGTGGAATACAATCCGTCGTAAGCGAGCAGCGCACATTTACAGAACGAGTGAGAACAGACGACTCAAGGTCGGTTGATTTATAAAACGTTTCGCCTTTTGTATACTTGATCGTGTTTGCTTTCAACATGATCTTTTCTATTCAACATTTAGTGTAGAAGCAATTAATGTTGGTCCTAATTTCAATAAAATCAATCAATATTTCCCTCGCAGGTGGAGGGAGTGATCTACCGCTTCAAGTTCCTGATGCTCTTCACATTGGTCTGCAGTGCACTCACCATCGCAGCCTACTTCATGAGGTAGGGCAGTCTGAAGACACTGATGGAGAAATCGACAACGTTGTCTTAATTTTTGTACTCTTAACAACAGCAGTACTCAAAAAAAATCAAGGAGTAGGTGCGATATTTGGTCTTCTTTTATAGATTGTTTCTTCATTATTTAGTCGTCCAATTTCTTAATCAGAAATTCATGGTATTTCAATGATGATGGATTGCAGGCAATTCGGGGAGGCATCTCTGCACGGGGAATCGACGGATGAATCCATCCTCACCCACTCCACCTCCGCATTCTTCACTGGTACATTCACTCTTATCAACTAGAATCCGAGAAGTAGTTCCAACAATGACCGAGTACAATGACCGAGAGTGCAAACGATGTATACTTCCGAACCTCACTTCATCGATCGATTACCGTACTCTCTTTCTCAGGGACGTTCGGTATGTGGAACATCTACGTGCTGCTGCTCATCGCCATGTACGCGCCCTCCCACAAGCAGTACCAGGGAGCACAAGGTTAGTAGATATGATGCAACTGCTCTGCCTAATTTGATACTCCGAGATAGAAGAAGCCTAAGTTTGTGAAAAGAGGAGAGTTCCGCTAATTATGCTCATTCTCTGCAGGACTCATCGATGAGAACGAGGATTTGATGGACGGAGAGAGGACTGAGTCCAATCCCCTCACCACCTTCCTCAAGCCAGCCACCGATTGATCTCTGATCTCTCCCCTACCTTGATCCTTGATCCCTGAGTTGCCCGATCGATACCATTTGCTTGTTTGAACCACTGACCTTTGACACGTTTTCCATTAATTTATCCATACTTATCGATTACGAGTTGTTGCCAGCATAATCTCATTCTGCACTCACATTCACATTTCTTCGCTTTACCAAATTGCTTTATTGATAAATTTGTATTCCTCGTAGTGAATCGGTGGCGTTTTGGATATATTTTCGAGTGCAGCTTCTTCTGAGGAATTTAATTACGTGTATTGGCATTGCTCATGACGGGTTTCCGAAATTTTATCGGTGATTCAAACAAATTCCTTCCATTTTTTCACAATTAGGTTGCGGAAGAGCGATAGACACCATTCCGCCCCCCCCCCCCCCCTTCTCCCACAAACACCTGCGTGTGCAGATCCCTTGACATCTCGCTACAAGAAATCCCCGCACGTTGAAGAGTACCGGTAGGTCAAACTCCGCTTCTCTTTTCGCCCATAGATCACAGCGACGACACTAGATCCACAGAGTGGTTTCTGTATTCAGTTACTACCGGAGAGCGGTTTAGTAGTAGATGAGAAAAAAGTAGACTTACCTGTTCTTCACTCGAGTTACAGTGGAGTGGGACAACTTGACACACAATGAGTTAAACATCGGATTGATCCTCGGTCAGTCGGTTGTTCAAGAAGAACCCTGGAATTGAATTCGGATCACGATCCATATGGATATTTTTGAATCAAGTAATTTTGAAAAAACAATTATCTCATATTCTTCACTAAAATGCAGGAATTAGTGTGATCGCCATTGGGATGCATTTATATGCCAGTGGCTTACTTCTACTGTCTCATCGGCGTTTCCTCCACTCTCCTCTCTCGATTGCTCGTGAGTCCGGAAGATGACGTCGTCGTTTATTGTCTTCGCTTCCTCTGGAGATGAGATACAATTCACACACGCGTCCTTTCGGCTCGTGGCTCGTTTCTCCTCTCTCCTCAAACAATCGTCCATTCAATTCACTCGCCTTCTCTCTTCTAAGACCTCCACGCATCGTCTTCCGGTTAACCCTATTCACACCCATCCAGGCTTTTCCCTTGCCTTTCATCGTCGAGACCTCGAGTATTCCAATTAATTCGAAATATTCTTACTGGGTACTTCCTAACTTCTTTCTTTTCCTAGATTGTGATCTCTTCTTCATACTCGCTCGCTCCATCTCAGTCCCAGTCCTTTTCCAGCCTCGATGCGATCTTGCATTGTTTTTGTGTCTAATCGGGACGCGTTTGGCAGCGATTGAGAGGGAAAGTTGCCATTCCATCGGGGTAGTGAGCTCTATTCCTTATGCCCTCTCTCTCATCTTCTCTGATCGGAAAGGGATCATTCTAGTAGACAGCTTCTCCATTCCTGTGCCATCTCCCCCGTTCCTTATTGTCTCAAAAGCAGCGGGAAAGGGAGATTCTAATCGGAAGCTTTCACCATTCAACCCTGTTTGCGTTTCGGTTCCCGGTTGATTCTATCTTCTGACTTGGTTCAATCATCTATTTCTTCCGGAGAGCTCAACAGATGAAATGTTTCGATGCTCTCCCACAATGTTTTGATAATTTCAAAACTTGAAATGTTAGATCTCTACTCAGAAGATCCCTTCCGACTCAAACATTCTGAATCACTCTGTTATTTCCGGGGAGGAAACTGTAGACTTGTTTTCAGGCATTTACACTCAAACATACAGAACTTTACGACCCGACCACAAAAGAACGGTGGGGTATTTGGTCAACAAGCTTGTTTTGCCTGTGAGATGAGTGCTTCGATAGGGCAAGGGGAGATCAAAGAACACTTGCTCGAACCTCACTCGATCATAAACCCTTATGTATTTTCTTTGCCTTCTTCTTCTTGCTTCTTGCTCTTCGAGTGGAGGTTCATCCCGTCTTTCCGCCTCATAAATGCCCGCCAAGGTTGAATTCACTCGAGAGTCCCCGAGGGTGCTGTCTCCGAACCATTTCGAGTTGCATCTATTAGTACCTAGTTGTTTTTATGAAGCATGAACATTCAAATTCGAAAGGCGAAGTATTGTTGCGCAGAAAACCAATCCCTTCATTATTCGAACTTTGCTGGTTACCAGTAGCAAGAACCTCAGTCCCATTCCACGCTAAATCTTTGTTCGTCCCTTCCCATCCCCTGCTTCTCCTCTCCAATCACCCGTCTCTCTTCCCTCCTTCGTTGCAAGCATCTTTTCCGCCGCGCTCCCTATAATTGGATCAATCTCCTCTGACCGTTATCGAGTATCTGTCCGCCGTCTTTTTGTTTCGCCCGTCCTCTAACTGTTCCCAGCACTGGCCTAACTTTCTTCTCACATCTCGCTCTTTCTTTCAGGCGAAATTGGTAGCATCAGTAATTTCATTCGATTTAGATGTTTCGGCTTCCATTTACATTCGTAAATGCATCCTCCAGATCCCTGCTATACTTAGATTCTAGAAAACAAAAGAGCTCTCATTGATCCCCTCTGCTTCCTTCTCATCACTAGGCAACGATCTGCATCGGAGCGAGAGAAGAGGAGGAGGGGGAGGATCAGGGAGGGGAATGCCAAGGTTGAACCGGAAGAAGAAGAGGATCAGGCCTTTTCCATGCCATTTCACCCCACTTTTCGCGCGCGCTTTGATTCCAATCTTGCGCATGGATGATGCTCGTTGATCGTTGATCTATACTGAACTTTGGGCTGCTTCTGTACAATCCGTCTTTTTCTGTTGATATCATCATTCGATCTTCTTCAAGCTTCTCGTCATTTACGACCACCTCGATCATTCTCTACTGTAAAGGGCTCCCCCGCGTGATTTTGGTTATGTGAGAGCAGAACTTTGGTGGTTAAACTGCGTATGGAGAGTGCTAAACCCGGATTAGTGGGGCATCTCTCAGGTGGGCTGTGAAGTTTCATTCAGCAGGAACTACATTGCTGGAAGTTTGGTCTCTGATTTTGGGTTGCTAATTGTATTTTGGAAACTGATTTTCCGATCTTCGATCCCTGGGGTGGATTTCGCTCCCAATTCATTCCCGTCTTGGACTGCCTCTTCCCTTCACACATCATACTCCCCGGAGTGCGCGCGCCTACTCCAAATTCATGCTGAATATGCTAAATAGTTCTCATCATAACACAATGGGAGGGTCACTCTCATTGATTGACAGGTCTTCCCTCCAGGGATGAGCGAACGAAAGATCCAGTTAGGGTTCACCGTCCACTTTTAGAATGTGATGATAGGAATGGGTGAGAACATCTCCGGTTACCTTGAAAATGATCACAACGGCAATCGTTAGAGATTACTCTCTTGTACATTGACAGGATAGGAGAAAGTAATAACCGCATTCTCAGTTTGTTCTTTAGATCATAATTAAGCTTGGACTCATCGAAATTACCGAGGGAAGTCTCTTTCTCATTGTCGTTCCAACACGGAATTCGCGCTTGAAACCTCTCCTTCTTTGTGCACCAAACCGCCTCTCATTAGTGGCCCCCGCTGGGAACTCGGCGCAAAAAGAGTGAAAACGAACCTCGCGGGCCCGTCTCCTCGGGAGCCTCTCAGAGCCTGCTTTTTGCGAACGCCTCCCTTCACTCGTTTCTGTTACTTTTTACTGCTTTCATACCGAGTCGGGAGGAATCTCCCCGACTCGGTTAATGATCCCAAGTCCGGTTCCCTCCCACAGTAATGATTCGATTATGCAGGGAGATCACTTACTCGGGATCCATATCTCCTACTGTAACTCGACCGATTTCATCGTCAACTGACCGAAACTACGGCTCCTAATAGCATTAACTTGTGCGTTACGAGTGCGCATTCCAATGATTAATTGAGTCGTTTCCGTTTCGAGTTTCGAAATGCACTACCTCTCTTTCCGTATACGCGGGCTGACACTACTTGTATCATTCTCGAGTATCTTGCCTATTATCGTCAATGATCCCAATACATCTGAAGTGTTGGATTTCCCACAGATCTTCTTGGATTCGAGTCTCTCTCTCAGCTGTTTTGATCACTTCCCCTCCGTATTTGCCTTGTATTCGCGGTCTCTTCTCACATCCCTCCAATTCACCCCATGTAGGTGGTACCTGCATGCATACACATTTCAATTGTTTACGAGGCACGCAGAGATTGTCCCTCTCCCCCCTCAGGACTATATCAAGGTGTTTATGTGTACGCAAGGAATTGGGGCTCTTCCTCCCTCGGAAGGTTTCGCTCCTCTCCATCGAAGTGATTGTTTTCTTCTTCCTGGGGTAATCAGCTGGTATTACTGATATTTGTGGTCGTCTCAACGCTAAGAATAGAAAGCGACGTCCCCTCAACTGTTGATTCATCGCTGTCAATTTAGTTCGTCTATTCTAGAAAATCTGCGAAAAGCACCTTGGTATTGACAAGCAAACTCGGATTTAGCTTTAGTTTGTATTTTGTACGCTCCTTGATCGGCTTAATATTGTTGTATACATTTTTCTAGCGAAAAAAGAGGGAGGGAGCTGAAACAGAAGTAGCGCTCTGGTTGCCTGGTGACTTCGCGCGTGGCCCCAACACAGGAGTTTGATACTTTTAGTTGCTAAAGACCCAGCCATGGCCGAACCACCTTTTTCGCATTTCTAATGTCGTATATCCCTTTCATTCGCGAGGTGAGCACGTCTCGTTCGTAAAAATTTCGTTCTATAATCCGTCGTTGGTCTTGTCGTCTTAGATGTCTAAGTCGACGTCGAATCGACGTGAAGTCGAGCAAAAAAGTGGAGAGAGACTAATAATGCCGAGAAAGGGAGTGGGATTATTCCTGTTCTCTCTCTCGTGTTCACTTCCTTATCGAGAGAGAGACAGTTTACTGGACTGGAGGTGGGTTAGTTAGTGGGAAGACAGTTGGATTACTCTAGCTGACGCTCTGTTCTTTCACATTTTGTATATTTATCCATACTGGATGATCGGCTGTCCACTCTCGTTTGGATGAATTTATGTTACAAATCAGAAATTGAAGTTTCACCCTTGATCTATCTCATAGATTAGTACTGATTTTGGTCACTATCTTGAGACGAAAAACAAGGCTCGCTCGTTTCCCAATGTCCATGTGACCGCTATCAGTCACGCACTATTTCACACATTTTACGACATTCGAGGTGATTATTATTATGATCTTCCCTTCTTCGACTAAAAACTCGATGGGTCGTCCATTTTGCACTCCCTTTCGGCGGGAAGGCTGAGGACAAAGTCTAGCCAGCAATACTATACTTTGCACGCACTCTAATTCGTAGATCAGTGTATTCATTACACGATAGCCTTTCTTGGCAATAATATTGGTGCAAGAATCAAAAAAGTGGATGGATCGTAGAAACGATGTATGGTCTATCCAGAATGTCGACTAAACAAATTGTGTAAAGTATGCGCAACTTCTCGTCGATCCCTCTCCCCACTGGCTCTTCTTCTCACCCTCAGGTCATCTCCCATCATTCTCCTGTCATTCTCTCTGGTTCTGTGCTAATCGCTCGCTTCCATTTATCATCGTCTCGATAAGGGACCATACCATCACTACTACGCCTAATCCGTCTCCTCGTCGATTCAAATTCGTTCGGACCTCTCTCTTCCCTATCAGGAAGAATGTCATCGACTGCATGTTTTCCGTGTCTGCCTTCTCTGTACTCTCTCGATCTCTCGTGCTCTCTCCCTCACTCTGATCGAGTCTCCCTCTCTCCCTTTTGCCCACTCTCTTACTCTGTCTAACGGAAGAGAGGTTGAACCCGATCCGTTGGTCTCGATACGAAACTGCGTATGCGGAAAAACAATGCCATTTTGACACTTGTAGGCGGTTATGCATACGTTTTATTACTAGCTAGACGGAGAACCAATAGCACTTACGAGATTCACAAACCGAAAACAGCGCATCTTATCTGTTATGCGTGAATGCACGTGATCAATTGTTCTTCTTGTTTAGCACGGTCAAATCGAAGTTCAGTTATCTCATTGTATAATCGTGCAATGCTCTCCCTCTCACAACAATACGATCAGTAGCTAAACTCGGTAGCAATCACCTCTCAACTGCGCGTCGTTCTCTCCCTCCTCATCTCCTTTCCAGTTTCTATCACCCTCCCATTCTTCTAATGGCCCCTCCCTTGCGAGTAACACCGCACTGATCACTTAGTATGTCACAAACCCCATTACACGCATTAGCGTGAGGGGTCCATATCCGGAGAATAGTCCCCTGCTCCCACTGATTTATCGTTCCCCGAGCCGTGAAATATGACCGGGAATTGGTGGCGCGACCTGGTCTGTTCCTCTCTGAACACTCTGTAGAGACAGCTGCTCATTCTGCCCTTTGGTACTTGCGCAATCTCACTGGGGTGTCTGTTCCTTATACGACCAAGCTAAGCTATTCTGTCACCAGACCCCTCTCCCTTCCCTCTCCCACCTTTGATCTCGCAGCTCATAATGGATCTGCTGATCAGATATAGATACCCCCCACTGCTCTCGCTCTTCATTAGCAAGCCAGTTAGCTGATTAGCCACCTAGTAGGAGCTCCTATCGGCCACTCTCTTCTACCTTCTGCTAAAGACTCCTTATGGCGCATTCTACTGTGAATTATCCTCTTTGAATGAACCAAATACCCCTTCGCGCATTAGAGATTCCAATCATTCCAAAGGAAACATCAACATGATTGCAGTGGACATTCTCTGTGTCTTCGTTCGAGTATTACGCACTCAAAAGAGTTTGCATTAGCAGTGCCCCTGGGTTCATCACCACTCGTCGAGTTTCCACAGGAACGCGACGTGTGTCATGCATATCCGCTCTTGCTACCGAAGGGAGATCTGTTCCTTCCCTCTGGGATGACTCTTTCCTTTGATGTTCAACAACTTTCTCGTCTTCATAAAGGCCGCTCCGACGTGCGTATTCCCGCAGATGGCCACTCTAAACAGCCATTCTTCGCCTTGGTGTGATATCTCCTTTGCTTTCCTCACCTCTCCATCGTCTCTACTGCAATGGGAGGGTACTTTTTGCTCTGGTTGGCTCCCGATTCGATGTCTTCATTCTTCTCCCCTCCAGCCTTCTTTGTTCGGTCACTTTACTCTTCTATGCGCTTACCGAATCTTCTCCATTCTCTAGAATCTGCCTTTTCCCTTGTTGCTCTAACTGGCGATAGAGTGTGTAGACTGGAGAGTGTCGATGGTCGACTTGGCAAACAGGCTGACCAGACACTGCGAGTTGTTTGTAATGAACAGCGGAAGACTCCTTTGAGTCACGCAATCTCACAGCCTTTGAATCTCTCGATAGTGCCCACTCTCTCGAGGCAGAGAATCCGTCGGGATTCGTCGCTTCTAGTCGACTCCACCGTGCTTCTCTCTATCTACGGCGCCTGCCCATTTCCGGTCGCTTGCAGTGTAATGGTCAGTGGTTTCATCGCAGTGACAAATGATTGCGTGGCCAATGACAGGACGGTTTCTGTTAGTTTAACGTTTTGAAACGAAAATTACGCCAGAATTTCCAATTAACATCGATTTCGTTTAGAATAAAACACGTGAGATGGATAACTCCTTTCTTCATTCAAATTCTTGAAATAGGTTTTCATTCCGATGTCAATAAAGAGAAGAAGTAGGAGGATTATTGAGGATTGTGCTCGGAATTATGATCTTTCCTAAGTCTTCCCCTCCAATCTTGAATTAGCCACTAGAAAGAAGCGATTGCACACGCTTCAACACCTCTGAATGGACTCACTCAGAGTAGGTCAGTAATGGACTCCCCACTGAAAGCAGATACTGGCCAGAGAGTGCTCCGAATGGAGAGACTACTCCTTCCCCCAGGCATCTCCCCTCTCCTCTCTCCAATTGCGCGGCCAATCCCGATTCTTCCCTAGGCAACGCACTCCATTGCTATACGCTTCCGGCGCCCCTTTCGAGCTCTTCCATGTCCTTTCCTAGTGAAATCTCGTCTATTCATGCAATTTTCCATCGTCTTTTCCTGGATTCACCCTCATTTATGGTCCCTCGGAGTCGAATTCCGTGTATCCTCTCTAGTGGTTATCATTATCGCTTGGTAGCCTGTACCCCAGTGTCTCTCTCTCTCTCCTCATCCTCTCCTTATCGATGCTCATCCCAGCACGTTCACTAGTTTATCATGCACATCACTGACCGACGAAGCTTCATCCATCGATTGGCCTTCGACCCTCGCTACCTACAGTAATGATGAAATGCTCTCAGCTTGTACTGAATTCTACAGGAATGTTCCTTGGATGCACAAATGAGATCACTGTAGTCTCTCTCTCCATCATTTTGGCACTTGAAACGACGCCGCTCATTAATCCATTCGCTTAACGAGCTTATCGCCTTTCCCGTCCCCTACAAACAACAGTTTCACACCTCTCCTGACAGGCCGCGACATTCCCCCATGACCGTTGACTTCTCTTCCCTCTTCGACATTTTTGTGTGTGCCGAAAACCGCAATAACCTAAGCAAACAGTCGCGTATGAAAAGGGGAATAGCATAACCTCCCACCCTTTTCGTCGATCTATCGTCCCTCGGTGCCTTTCTTGTGACAGTCATCTCAAAATAGTCTTCATACCGACAGCTCAGAACCCCTCCTAAGCGGCTTCGCGTTGTACTTTCTTCTCATCTGGGGTGACTTTTCCGATTATTTCGGGATGATTTTCGGAGAAACAGCTTAGGTGATCGGAGTACTGCGATTATTTCGATTGTCTCTTCGGTTTTTGGTTTCTTAACGTGTCTCTCATTCGCTTCAATCATCAACTGTTCTCTTATCGTTCTCAGACTTTCTCCCTTTCGACGACAGTCTTATCTATCTCGACCACCGATGGACACGTAGCTAAGCTTCATCGTAAACATCTTCATTCATCACTCGGGTCATGCCACTCTTGTCACCTGTCCTACCGTATACCCCGTGGGCCAGACAGACTATCTGCCTACAGTACCCCCCCCCTTGATACCCATCATTGGATCAATGTGTTAGGTTGATAAGTCATAGGATCAATGTTTAGGTTGATAAGATTAGTTATTACGTCGCGACACGTTCTGGGTGTTCGACCTTCGTACTATATTTTTTCCCGTTCCTTCCTGGTATCAATTCATTGTGCATGATACAAACTCGAGAACTTCGGAAAATAATAAGTTTGCTGTGGATGAGGATCTCATTTTGGGATATCGGATATCAATGTCCTCTCCATTGATACCAACTCTGGACACCTCAGAGACATGGATCCGTTCCCTCTGGAGAGTGATCCCTCGGATTCAACGCTCCCAGCTAAACCCATTCCCTCTGCATGGTACACCGTGGGAAGATACAGCTCCCTTCTCTCAATCCAAATCTGCTCGCAATGGAACGGCTGTGCACACAACTGACCACTTTAACCATGCTCGCTTCCCCATTTTGATGACTATGAGATTGCATGAAATCCCTTTGGCAATAGATATCGCCTGACAGCGCATCCTATTACACGTGGGAGAGGAGTGAGGATGGTTCCGATCCCAGCGGGTCCTTCCTTCCCATCCCACTGGGTTACCTGATTTCTTGGTTCTGCTCTCACCGGCTTTCTTGGATTCTTGGTTCCGATCCCATAGGGTTCCTTGGTTTTTTGATTCCGTCCTCACCATGTTCCTGGGCACCTTGTCACTCTAGTTGGTTCAGCCCATTTAATCCGGCAGCCGCGTAGTGCTGTTCTCTTTCTTCCTTTCTTCTTCCCTCCATAATAGCTACTGATCTGGTACCTAATAGTCATTCCTTTCCGTTCTAATGTGTTTCCCTATTACTGCTCTTCCTCTTCTTTCTGTGCATAACAGTAAAACATTCACTCGATCTGGATGGGTTGCGGTTTCCTGTCAGGAACTCTGAATGAATGGGCACTGCCCTGGTACTGGCCAGGGCTGATCATCATGGTCCATCCCCTGATTCCCCTTTGAGCTGTCACTCAAAGGACATGATTGATCCGATTTCTCCATAATTGGCCAGTCATACTAGTCTCGATTGTGCCTTTTTGGCGAGACGAGTCATCATTTCATAAGGGTCAAAGTCAAGAGTTCTGTAACTCTTTCGAATTCTCACTGTAGCTGATCAGGTACTCAATTCCAATGTTTTCATCGTATTGTCTGTCTTTCTCGATTTAATGGGAGACCATTATAGTTCGTATCAGCTTCGTCTCTAAGCTCCATCGTACGACGTTTTTCCGGAAAGCTTTTCGTCCTTATCAGAGTGTGCCGAATTTGGATTAGCCCTAATCTTCGGTAGAACAGCGGGGGATGGAGGGGATACTTACTGGGAAGTCGAGATCTCGGGGCAGATCAAAGGGGGAATGCCGCCCCTCTCTGCTAGTATCTTCTACCGCTGTTCTTTCTCCCCATAACAGTTGGATGTCCCCCTCCCTCTCAATCGTCATTCGTAGATAAGCCCGTGTAGTCTCTAAGACAGTCTCCTCATCACGAAGGGACAGATCGGAACGAGACTCCGCCCCCTTCGGGCTCCCCCCTCCTCTCCTCTCCTTCTCGTCTATTCATACAGTCGGTCGGGTCATGCAATACCCACTGCTCAATTTCTTCGCAAGCTTTTGTCGAGTGTTTACCAGCTTCCATATTTATCTGCCTGCATGGGGTCAGCAGATCTCTCCCCGTCATCCTTCTGTAATCTGTTGTTGCCCTTCGTCACCTGCTCTTGTTTTCTATCACTTGGGGGGATAAAACGGCGGGATTTCGATGGCTCATCCAGGCACTGCCAGCAGTCGTGTACACATTCCATCGAGGAATCCTCGCATTAGACTTCACTCTTCCCGATTGCTTTCCCCCTCTCTCTCTCCCCCTCCCTTGCAGAGTGTCACTTGCCCATTCTCGCATTGCATTGCGCAAGTTAGTCCAGGAAGGGCGTGAGTCACTCACTCATTCATTACGTCACTGCTTCCTCGAACCTCCCCCTGGGGGTAAGGGAAGAAACATTCCCGAGAACCGGTTGAGGGACTGACCGCATAGACCTTATCTTACACCATCTCGTGCAGGGCATTTCACAAGAATGTCCAGAGCCTCCAACCATTAGGTCACCGACTGATCCGAGAGTACGCTGGATTAGCACCCTCTTACCGGGTTTTGTTTGGCTCCTGGCACCGTGGTTCCATATGGCCCCATCTCCTCCTCCTCAGAACCCTCTTCATCCTCTCTCTTGACTTCTTCTCTTTCCGATGGGTCAGATGTTGTGTGGCTCTCTCCCCCCTCTCCCCTCCATTGTTCGCCCTCCAGCTAGCCTCCGCCTCTCAAGCACCCCCAGGGCTTATCGGGCATTTAGCCGGTGGTGTGGTGGTGTGCCAGGAGGGCGACGTTTGCGAGAGTAAACCATCGATCGATCACAATTGCTGCTTGCTGCAACTCGCAATCGTAAATTAGCGGTACGGCCCCTCGGGGTATCAATTCACTCTTCCTTTCTTTCTTTCTTCGCCGCTTCCTTATGTGATTACTTTGATTGCTGTTTACGCACTCAATCGAGAGTAGGACTTCTTCCCTTTTCAATACCCCACCTCCTCTCCTTGCATCTCCTCAATTGATCTCGCAGTGATGACGTCGCTCTTATCGATACCGTATTTCATTATTGATTTGTGATAGCTGTGACGTACTCCTGCTGGCTCTTGGCTGTTCCTTGGTGACCTTGAGGCGCAATAACCATTCCCGCAACGTCTGTCTCTACTCAATAACAACAATGGGCTAATTCGAGTCGAGTGTTCCCTCCCTCCTCTCCCTCTCTCGCTCCCTTGATCCGGAACGAGGACCGCCCGTTCGCCCCCTGGGGTCAAGCCAGTGGTACCACGGCTCGTGGAACCAGAGCCAGGCCTGGCACCAGTCGTGGTACCATCTCTCGACCTTGGTACAAACGGTAGCGGCGACTCTTCCTCTACTCGGTCATTAGCCTTTAGTGGCAGATCGCCTCAAGCTCCCCCAGGAGATCTCTATCTCTACTGGTTTCACTTGAGGCATCGGAGAGAAAGGAGAGGGAGAAGAGCCCCAAGTTTGAGCCTACCCGGGGCTAATCTGAACCACGCGATCTACGCACGACCCCTGTTGCATAGCCGCGCATTCCATTCCTCAGCTGATGCGCCTACTGTAATCCGAATTTGTCTACCGTTCCAGCTACAGTATCCTTACCTCTCTATCATCTCGCTCATCCGTCAACTCAGTTCTCGATGGCTGTTCTCGCCTGGGGGCATCTCTGCTCTCTCTCTCTAATTGGGTGTAATCATTCTCGAGAGGGGGAAACAGTTAACCTTGCCCGATGAGGAATGTGCGACTGCTACTGCTTGCCATACAGGGTACACAGCCAGCGGGGAGGGACGGGTTTTGCCCCCCACTATCTCTCCCTTTGTCTCTCTGTCCCTCTCCCATTCGCCCTCTCTCTCGTCCCAATCATTCATCACCTCACTTGCTCTTCCCTACCACAAACAGCTGCATCGACCTGATCCCATCCCATTTATCGTGTCGCCACTATTTATTTTTCGCAATTTCAATCCTCACAAATTATCGATTTGTAGATCATGGACGACATGAAGCAGTACCGTGCCGTGGCTGCCAGCCGAATCAATCGACTTGAACGGTGCGTTACCGTATCCCGAGCACGATCGATAATTGAAGATGTTTGCAGATTCAAGAAAACCCGAAGCTTCTGCAGTCTCGAGCAAGAGACCAACCACGACTCTGCCTACGCATCGAGCACTGAGGTGAGGAATACTGTAGATCCTAGGGATACTGTAGGTAGCTGGACTGCTGTAATTAACGTGATCTTTCAGCGCGACTGTCACTTGCACCCTTCGTCTTCGTCATCTTCGGACAACGACGACGACGTCGCTCAGGACACCTTCGAGATGATCAAGGAGAAGATGGTGAGTAATCGCTGCTAACGAGCGCAAGTTCGGCACGATCGCCATCCGCGTACTCATAAATTCTCCCTCTTACTCTCTTGTTGGTGATAAGGTTCGGTGTGAGGCTCTCTGTCCATTGTCGCGTAGTTTACACACATTATGACGCCATCGTGGCGCTGAAATCTGGGGGTTTCGAAAAGGGGTCAGGATGGCTCGCAAACAAAAAGGGATAATTCCACATTTATTACTACTCTTGGAACATCTAAGTATGAAAGAGAGGGGACCATGACCCTTGTGGGAACCACGCGCATAAACCAACCACTCGAAAACTTCTTATGTCGCTGATCTCTCTCGAGAGCATATCATGGCTCTTCTCTATTGTCTCTCCATGACCTTGCTTATTTTTACTCCTCCTCTTCCTCTATTATTCTCGAATTATCCTCGACTGTGAACCTCTCAATAGAGTGTACCTCTCAATTTGCCTTCCGCACCGACGCCTCTTGATTACAGTGCGGGCAGTGTTCCAATAACCAGTGGAGTGACGAGTGACTATCTCACTTTGCCATGCTCTCTCACAGTAGTGTACTGAGTGACTCCAAGGTCTCGTTAGTCCTATCATTAGATAACCGGCGAAAAAAGCTGGAAGAAGTGGGCCGTAGTGATCGCAACTATCGATAAGGAAGCATGCTGACCTTTCCCTTCCTCCATCTCGCCCCCATAAGTAGCTGGTTCGCACACTTCTCAGTAACTATCCATCTCCGCACGCACCACTCGACCTATTGAGGAACAATGTGCGGTAGAGGTGGTGGTGGTGTGCTGAGTGGTGCGCACGGACGCCTTTTGCTAATCGAATCAGCCGCTGCCCTTGACTGTGATATGGATACAGTTCCGGAAGGGAGAGAGTGCGCCAATGGAAGAGAGCAGGCCATTTCGAATGCAGGGAGCATCCCATGAGAGGGGGGATCAGCATAATTAGGAGAGGGAGAAAGTAATCCCATATGTGCCCTGTGGGACAAATGGTACGGGACAGATGGACAGGCAGTTCCCCCACTCACTCATCGATTGGCACATCTGTCTGATCAAGCCCCCATCAATATACAGTATCCTCTCGAAACCGATCGGGTTTGATCTACCCGGAAAGTGCGCAGTGTGTTTACTCAGTAGTGAGCACGAACAATTGCATGGCTTGTAAGTTGCCCAGTGTCGAAGGATCGAATTACCGTACTCTTACGCCATGTGTACACCCGAGAGGACAAATCTGATGAGGTCAGGAGAAGGAACATGTAGACTAGGTAGTAGATCAAAGGCTGGGCCAGCGAGGGCGGAAGCCTTTTCCTAGACCGGAACGCAAAAAAGGGAAAGGGGCAGATGTTGGAGTGACCCTCACTGACCAGGTGCCCATGCTTCCTAATAACCAGCTAGGAGGAGATGGATCTGATCCGCAGGATTTATCGATGACGCAAGGGAGGAAGATCGAGAGAAGCGACCGGCAATTAGCCCGAGATTGCCGGTCACGGATCAAGGAGTTTGCTCTTCTTGAGAAGTTGCGCGGGCTCTTGAACCGGGCAAGTATCTATTGAGTGTCTGGGAAGAGGCATTCTCATACTCGAGGAGTCAAGAGTAAGAGGTGCCCTCCTCAATAGTCTGATCTTTGCATATTCTGATTTCACTATGCACACTGAAAGGAGTCAACTCCTTGACTCGTGGCGAGTCGATGCTTGGTTCCATCCTTTGTCTAGTATTGACACCTGCAGTGGAGAGAATCGAAGCACTCGTGGAACGAGAGAAAGATAATCCTATTTGTGATGATCTAGAGGGGATTTAACGGGCCTCCCTCAATCTATCAATCGGTTGTGGGTCAACGCTTATAATCTTGAGCCTCGATGTGTTGATTGATCGGTGGATGATCCATGGGGAAACGAAAAAGCAGAGAGAGATCGAAGAATTGCGGGTCGATTTCGGCCTCCATTCATACCCCCGAGGGGGACTCGTACTGTTTGTGTTGCTCCACTCCTCTTCTCCCAAAGTTTCCATGAACCTTTCCTGAAAAGATCGAGAGCGGCCATTGATTTAGTCTCACCCTCCACTCGCTCTGTTTGAGCCCCAGTCTCAATAAGGGAAGAAGGTGGGAAGAGAGGGGCTGAATGGGGTGTTTATCCCTCCTGGGAACGAGAAGTAACAGGGATCATGAGGTAAGTGCGAAGAGGATCACAAATCATGGCTCCCCGGAAAGGGTCAAAGATCGGGCATTTGCTATTGGAAGAATGAAGGAAATGGAAACGGGAGATGATCAAAGTTCTAATCGATGGTTCTTGCAGATTTCTCTGATGGAAGACGACGTCAGTCTGCTGCAGCAACTGATGGCTCTATCCGACAAGATCAACGAGGTAAGCAGCAGCCGGGATTTGGATATATCTATATATAACCGGGAATTGAAATCCAGGAGTTAGGAAGGGATAAAGCCGTATTTTGCAGGTGAAGAAGGGGCGTGGCCTGCTGCCTCGAAGTCTCTCGCAGACGAGTCTCGGAGATGGATTCGACAGGGATGAGGAAGAGGTTATTTTTTTTATTTTCGAAAACCGTTTCGATAAAGCCCGACATCTAATGAATTTTCTATCGTCGTTAATCGACTGTCAGTAACGAAAAATCAATAAATGATGACCGTAATCTTCATCCGTTCAGGACCTGTTTGACGACGACGCGAATCACTTCGGTGCCTCTGCCTCAGCAGTGACGACCCTCTACCTCAACGAAGATGAGCCTTCCTCCTCCTCGAAGCCTCCCCCTCAGTACTTCTCTCGAAAGAACTCCGTCCTCCGCATTCCCATCGCCCCACGACTCAGCAACCGAATCAACGTGAGCACACTATGATCTCTGTCTAATAGAATAGCGCAGATAGTTCGAACTAAGTGGGCTTAGATCTGTTTGAGTATCACCACTTCTATGGGAATTCACGACGATAGTGGTACATGAAAAGCGAATCGTTGACAAAATGATATTGTTGCAGCGCCGTCCCTCCGACATGTCGCGACACGCCCGACCACTGCACATCGACGCAGCAGCAGCTGCAGCCGCTCCCTCGACGACGACGACGACTCCGTCGGTGTCCTCCCCCTTCACCCGACCATCGCCCGCCCTCTCGTCGACGACGTCTTCTGCTTCCTCCACGGTGTCCAGTGCATCCGGAGTTAAGATTCTGCAGAGTGAGTTACTTTCTTTATTCTCGATCCAGAGACCTTATGAAAATTCATGCTTCCGCATGTTTTAGATAGAAAGCCTTCATTAAATTTGATACTTGATCGATTTCGATTTATTGGCAGATGATTGATCCACCTTCTCTTGCAGGGTCATCAGCTTCGTCCGATTCTGGTCGCGCCTCCTCCGGTTCCTCTTGCGGATCCCCCTCTCCCACCTTCTAAGTATTCCCATTTTCCCGTTCCACGAGTTACTCCCTCTTCCTACCTCGGCGGTCGAACTTCCGCTGGTTATCCGCCCGATCGATAATCAGCGTCTTTCTCCCGCCACTCCCGGTTCGATAAGCTCTCTCAGTGCATTCTCTCACCCCACCATTATATTTGTGTGCCACAGTATCCAATACAGTCGAAGACATTTTCCCGTTACGATAGTTGCGTTCGTCCCCCCAGCACTTCCGTTGTTTACTGAGTCAATCAGCGATGCCGGTATACCGTATTCTCTCACCACCATTATCGATCAGTTAGCGTTGTGCGCCCATAGGACCTCACCCACAAACATAGTCAGAGTATGAAAACACGAAAGATTGGTTGTTCATTGCATCATTGCCGATAAATTTGCGAATAATAAGTTGATCTGCCATCAAACATTTGCAATAATAGAACACTAAATAGTAATTGTTTTTCTGCAAATAAAAGAATGATGTGTTTATTGGTTTTCAAGAAGCAAACGTTGTCCAAGAAATCTCCTCATCACTACATCATTACTTTCTGTGAAAGCACTTTTAATGATTTCGAAAACAAGCGCTAGATAGCGGCTATTCTTTGAGATCGAACACAGTGAGTCACTCCACCGATGAAATAAGCACAGCTTCAGCGACATGTTTTCGAAATAGATTTCAGTTGTGCAATTCAATGACTCTTCTCTTCGCTTCGGTTCTCTCGATGTTCTCTGCTCACTCCCGAGTGAGACAGCTACAGAGACTCGTCCGTTATCCCTCTGAACCGCGCCCCGTTATTGTACTGCCTCCGCATTGTGCAATGGCTGTCCATTCCTACTCCCTTTCGAAAAGGAAGACTCCTCTCCTCAATCGACACACTCTCATTCCGTCGGAGTGAAGAGGGAGAATGGAGATTGGAGAGAGTCTCATTTGAGTCATCCTCGTCTTCTTATCACGGAAAAGTCATCGTAAACGGGGTCGTCAACGAGAGAGAAGAAGAGCACGAGGGATGAACAAAACCGTCGTGTCAACAATCGATCGAGGGACCAAAAAAGGACGAAGGACTAGGGGTCGAAGCCAATACAATTGAGGAAAATATACTGTCATCGTGTTAAAAACCCTGAATTTCCTTTGCAAGTGAGCAAGTGCATTGAATAAACAATTCTGTATTTTATTTGTAAAGTTTTCGCAGTACTGATAATATTAAACGTAAGCGTGTGATGCTCTATAATCTGTGTAACTGGTATAAAAAAGTATCTATAAACCAATATGGAATCACAGGGCAGTGATTATTTTTTCTTGTAAGGATTATCTGGAAACATTCAGGATGGAAATACGTGGACTGTATTGATTGTCATCTCGAAATGAAATCTCAACGAAAAGCAATCGTTAGCATGCACTTTTGTGTATCTGGCTGATGGGCATAGAGTGAAGTGCCGCTCATTCGTCATCATCAATCTCTACGATTTCGTTTCGGCTCAAAGTTTCGAGAGCGGATTTTCCAGATAAGAGTGAGAATAGGAATGTCGAATATTTTTCATGCATTTCGAGGAGGACTTCGACCCGATGAGAAATCTACTCATTCCATGCTATTCATAGGCTATGAGGTATCGGAAGACAAGCTAACAACGTTCAGACTATACCACTTGTTCAGTTCAATTTACTTTTGTAGGTAGAGGAAGAATGTGTTTCCAGTATCATAAGATATTGGTCTCGAGAGAATGCGCATTAGAATCTCGAAGATTGCATACTTCATGGTACTGTAATGTGAGGGAAGGAACGTGAACTAGTGATCTTTATCTTTGTACAAAACAGTGAATCGAAAATGCAATTACGATTATTTTGCGAATCAATCAGTGGGAAGCTACTGTGTAAATACTGGAGAGCTGAGTGATTTTTGGTAATTAAACGGAAAGGTATCATCAGACGGTGAGCATCCTGCCTAGTACCTTTCTAGCCCATCATTTTTCAAAATCTCAAATGCAGTCTAATTAAAATAAAACTAATCCTATCGTGGAATTAACTGGTTAAGTTATTGATTGACGCCGTCATTTGACTCACCTCAGAATCGAGGGAAGTGCGGAGGGCGGAGCTATCGGTTGGCAAGTTCAAGAAGATCTGCACATCCATGCCGAAGAAAGTTTTGCAGAGGTAATCCGTCGCCTCTATGGTCAGACCATGAACAGCACGAACGATCGTCATGATATTTTCATGGTCAGAGCCTTAAAATATTTATTTAAAATGGCTACAAGAAGAGTATCAAAAGGTGGAAATTTGCAATGTAACATGTCTAAACTAAATTTCGAAATAAATGTATTGCTTCAATGGGACTAGTGAGATTGGTTATGATTGAAGGGAGTGGTCAAAAGATGGAGATTTTTGACGATGGCGTCTAAATCAATGCGTCTGGGCTTTACACAATGGAAAATTCGAATGGTTCGACTGTGACCTTGTAGAGGAAGAGTGCTTCGGTTTCGGAGACGCTGCAGGGCGGCAGGGTTACATTCAGATCTCCGTTCATCTTATCGTTTCGAAAGAGTGCCATGATAAAGTTATTGAGCCACGACAGGAATTCGGCCTCTGACGCCCACTGACATGAATCATCGGGGAGCTTAGCAAAGGGAATCCCGAACAGGATGGAAATAGCGTTTCTCTTTATGCGAACAGATAAAGTAGTGTAATATCCTCAGGCCATCCGCACTCCAATGCAATATAGGACGCTCGAGTATGCCACAGCCAGAAGGGCGCATTGAGGATCGCCTGAGGCCCGAGGGAGGAACAATCCAGCTCAAGCATCAATTAAGTGTGCAATTATTACAACAGCTTGTTCTATAATAATGTATGAAGGGGTTGACTGTAACCCTCCTCGTCGCCACAATTCTAGAACTCAGCTCACGGTCAGTTTGCCTAGCACAGTGCAGCACTTGAATATTCGATGCAGCATGCGGATTCCGCCATCGAGAGCCATCGAGAACGACGATGAGTGGCCATTCGATGCAGTGAGAGAGAAGAGAACCGTGGCCTCGTCTATCTAAACACTATCAGTCTCTAAGACGAAGATCAATGTTTGCTTGTTCTTCAGAAATATAATCATTTATATGTTTTGATTCTACCATCCAATGATTAGGAATCGATGTCACTAAGCTCGATCTCCATCTCGTTGTACTTCACTCTGTCCTCTTCTCTCTCCAGTTGTCCAGCGGATTGTTCGAGTGCATTGAATCGTTTGTTCACACAGGCGAGATTTGCGCGATCGACGAGGCGAAGACGATCGATGATCAGAAGGAGGACGTCGTCGGGGAAGGACTCCAGGTGCTAAATTTATTTTATTTTATTAAATATATTTTATTATTAAATTAAATTTTTTAAATTAAAATTAAAAGTATTTTCAAACACTGCTTTCGAAAGGGAAAAAACGAAAAATAGCAGTATTTACTAACCAGATACCCGTAGATGCATCGAATTATCCAGCTCCTGAACATTAGAATAGATATAATAAGATAGATAAAAGATCACCAGAGATCGAGAATGCACTCGATCAACAAAAGGAAGGGTAGAAAAGAGAGTGTAGATAGGCGCCAACCACCACCCCGGAGTGACATGACTTGAAATGAGTGGAGGCTACAAATAATTCTGACGGCTAAATGAGAAGTGAGATGGATTTCCATAATTGCTATTGCCGTGATAATGAGGACAAATTTTTACGGATTTTAGCTAAATTTCTTTATTTGAAAGAATCGTCGATGCAGCAATAGAACTTCCACTAAATGTGTTCAATCAGCCTTAGTATCGAAGTAAAACAATTGTTTTTGATTGTACATGGTGAAATGCAAAAAATGATATTCTAAATGGTAGTGTCCTCGATCTCTCCAACTTCTGCCATTATGTCATCCTCCTTCTGTATCCCATCTTTCTTTTCGTAATTTCTCGTGGTGAAGAAGTAAACGATTGGGTAGAAGAGAGGCAGTGCAGTCCATAATATCGTAGAATGATCATCCACAGACGGGTCTGGATTAGTGAGGCAGGTTAGCCCTGAATGACATCAGTATTTTGAAAAATGAGGCATGTTGTGAAGTATTCAAAATGAAATCGTTACTCACCCAGCAAATGGTTATTGGGAATCCGAACCGAGATGGCAACGATAAGAAGAAATCGATGGACAGATTGAGTACCTGAAATTGAAAAAAGTGAATCGTCAATAACGTCGAATGGAACGAGTGTGGCAAAAGGTTTTTAAAGTTAAATTGTCAAATGTAAAATAAGACTCTCACTGTCCACGTTGACAGCATAAATAGAACCAATCAAAAGAAGGATGATCATTATTTCAACATATTCGCTGCAAATTTCGACGATCTGAATATTTTCGAAAATTGCAATTGAAAAGATATCAAACATAAATGGACTCCCCGTAGTAAATGAAGATCTTCCGGGTTGACACTGCCGACTCCAAGACATGCCCAGAATAAAATCTTTATAAATAATTATGACCTAGACATGCATGTGATTATAACTTCTTTCAACGAATTTCTTCTCACAACAATGACCAATAGAAGAAGCGGTATAAGACGAGTCGTAATAAGTCGCCCTTTGCAATGTTTTCCGAAGAATATGTGAAGTGTGAACCACTGTAATGCGTTCGAAAGATTGTGAAATGACGTAAATGTAACATCAGCTCATATATTCTATATAACTATTTGTATTATGTGAATTCGGGACACGGTCAATGAAATAAGCAAGTTATTCTGTAAAGTTCAAACCATGTACAACATGGGGAGTATGCACTTGAAAAGATAATAGTTTGAGATCACGATGTGACAAAGAATCTGAAATGTGCAATTAGACTAATTGGATGTGCTTCTAATGATTGTTTTCGGGACGCTATCGCATAAATGCAGTTGATCACAATCAATCCACTGACCTCCAGACGCGGGAAGACGTGAGCGTAGAGAAGAAAAGAGAATATTCCAGAAAGTGCTTCCATCGTGAATAGAGCAGCGAATGTCTGCAGTAGTGATTTCCCATTCATGGAAAGAATCGAAGTGAACACATTCTCAAGCAAGGAAGTTAAGGCTCTCACGACAAACCATGAAGACGTACTTGATTGTTAACATACAAGTGCACTTCACACGTAAACCCTACACGTAAACACCAATTGCATGTTTTTCAGCATCATATTTTTGTAAATTACTTTGAAATGAAGACGGAGGCGCTTTTTTGTTCTAGTGATAATCGCGCACGCAATGTGTGCAAGAACGATCGATGCCCAGATGACTGGTAAGCCTGTAAATGCCGTATGAAATGTATAACACAATTGGACCAATACCAAGGCTCCAAGGATTGCGCCCCTCTTGTGGAACTCGCATTATGTTGGTCTTCAATTCGTCTGATCTCTCGTAAATCTGGGAAAGTAATTGCGGAGCTAGAAATGGTGGAGGATGAAACGAGGAAAAGAGAGGGAAGGAAGAGTTCGCATTCGATCATTTTGAATCCGAGATGAAAGAATGAGGAATTTTACCAGCTGTTTTCTCTCTTTGCGACCCTTCAAGAAGATCACAGATGTCTTTCGCATCTGGTTTTTGCTTTTGCTCACATCACATGAAGGATAAGAACATCGCAAAAACAACTTTGAATGTTTCGAGTCATTTGAAATTCTAGCACGATGTAAAAATTGGCATCCCGGACATCGATTCGTAAAATTTCTCATAACGTCGAATATCTAAATACGACGTAGCACATTCCTGCTACGTCATACTTCACATCGTGGAGTTCCGGATGATCTATGTGATGTGCAGTAGTTACTATTTTTCACCTTTCCTCTGATTGTTACGCAAAGGCACATTTTTCGCTCTGCTGCCTTGATATAATGAGATGGGATAATGGCTGCCCTAATCAGTGAGTGGAAAGGACGCGAGAGTGGGGGCTCACGTTGTCAATCAGGTGGTCGTGTTGGTAGGTCATCCACTCATCCACTCAGATGGCAAAGTGGGCACAGTGCTTATGAGTGCTATCGGATTTGATCAAATATCATACATAGCGCATTACATCATTATGTCAGGCGTTTTTTTAGTTTTTCTGCCTATAAGCTAAATAGCTTCTGAGATATTACTTGTTTTCTCTTGTTCATTCAGATTTTTGACTTGTGCCTGTTGATGATGCTCAATAGCTTGCTCAATCCAATTTCGTACGTTAACATCTTTCAGCACTTCCATCGCCATCGCAAAAAGACAAACGGAAGAATGATCGGACTGGCTAGTGCCTCTGCCATTCTACTCATTGTCAGTTCATAATGATATTTTGCATATCAAAAATGATATGTTGAAGGTCTCAATTCTGGGAATTTGCTCAAATCTTGTAGCCTTGCTGACCGTCAAGAGAACGAAGTTCGTCTTTTGTCGATACCCTTTTTTCACCAATTCGAGTCCTCTACAAGCAGATGTTGAATGACCCGATTTGATTTTCGACTTTCTCCATAAATCGTATTTCCCTGGCAGGTACATGCACAATACATTCGGTGCCCTGTGTGTTTCACTTGCCTCGTGCAATCTCGGAATCTGTCTCATCTACTTCGGATGGTGCTCAGTGGCCACTCTCTCGTGAGTGCAGAAGAAAGATTGACGATTGTCATGGCTCGATTTCACTCAATATTTTTATCAGTCATGAGTCTCACATGTCAGGATTGAGAGAGCCTAATTTCAATAGCTACTCTTCTCTCGATAGACCGTTAGAGTTAGATTATAATTCTCGATTAAGCATGATGGACAGAAATGATCGAGTCTTCTTCGATAGCGAATTGGGCAAGAAAGTCGGTCAGGTAATCGACAACCACCGCTACGGTAGCCTCAACCACCGTACCTTACTAGGTGGCCCTTCTCTTCCTCTATGGTAGCATTTACACGCATCTCGCTGTGTCCTTCAACAGGATGATGTCCCTGCTCTTCCCGCTGAGGGTACGGTATTCACTTGTGTTGATCGATAACTGAATGTGACTACAGTATCTTATGATGTTCGACTTTCGCAAGAGTCTGGCGTTGCTGGTGGTGGTCTGGATCTGCGCCTTCATCGAAATCATACCGTACTTCTGGAGTGAGAATATTGATTTCTATTAAATGTGAGGTTTTAATTTCAGGTCATAATTGCTACTTCTTCTACAAGTACGAAGTGGCATTGTGGGAATTCGCAGAGACCGAGTGTGGAGAATTCACTGGATTGTGCGTAAATTTACTCGCTGATTCATTAGGAAAAGGGTGAAAATCATTCCCCCCCCTCCAGTTCGATGGCGGTTCAGCGAGTTCATGTGTGACAACCTTCGTGGAAGAAATGATATGGTGGAAGACATGCTAACTCGTAACCGAAAATTCAGAGATGATTTATCTCAGTTACTTTGACTTCCTTCCCTCGATCATCGTCGTCATCTTCATCCTCATCATGGACGTCATCGCCCTCATTCGACTCCGTGCCACTCATGCGGTGAGGACGAAGATTCTCTCGATATTACACACTCTCTCACTCCTTAGGCCAACCGGTAATGATCTGGGTAGGTCACTGGTTAGGGCAGTGATACCTGCACTAACTGTTGTGAACAGATGCACGTGATGTATGAATCATACTACAACAGCTAGAGAAAAGGCACAATGATCACTATTCTAAAAATAAATGAACCTAGGCATCATAAAACAACGCTGCAGGCAACATGCGACACAAACATGAGCAATGAACAGAGAAAGGCGAGGAAGATCGAGAGAGGATTCTTCATACAGGTAGGTCAAAGACGAGGGCAGAGACTGAATTATCGATTGTAGTCGCTCTGCCAGACGGTTCCCTTCCTCATGGCTGTGCTCTGCTTCCATGTCGTATCTCGATATGCAAATACTGGTATGCAATAGGCGAGAAGAAATCAGATATACTCTTGGATGCTTCTTCAACCTTTCTATTCTAAATCTGAACTTACGAATCACATGCCGTGTCCATTAATAGATTAAAAGGATTACCTTTCCCACAACCTTTCCCCATAGTACCTCGTCTAGTAGAGGTTTTCACCTAATTGGGCTGGCGAATGTAAAATCACTTCATGTTAAAGTGCCTTTATTTTTTCCCTCATTACAAAAGTCCTATGGTCCGGTGCCTTGATTAACGTATCATGAAAAGACAATATGGAAACGATTATAATTCCGCAGACTGGGAGCTCTTCTGGGCGATGACCTTCTCGTGGGTGTCTCTGCACACCATCGATGGGTAGGTCAAAGGACCATTTATCGATTATCACATCTCCATTCAGCTTCATCATCGACCTTTTCCACACTCGTCGCATGGTCTTCAGAGTGAAAGTGAAGATCGTTCCCTCCTTCACTATGTCGCAGAATCTAACGAACGAAGGGTAGATGAACAAAAGCCAGATTTATTACAACGCAGTTTGTATCCATTGCCAGGTGCTTCATAAAAATCAAATATGCATTGGCATGTCATCAAATTTTTGGATAATTCATTATAAATTTCTTGGAATCCATCAATATCTTTAAATCCTTTTCTTTACGCAACATTTCATCGTATTCGTATCGTATTTTTCATTTTAATTGTTCCTCCGTATTTTTCATTCTTTCTTCGTCTTCCTAACTCCAACCCGAAGAACACTTCTAACGATGGATTTCAAAATTGTGTAAATAAAGTAAACGGCAATTAGCGGAACGGCACTAATTAGAGCATACACATCAATCATGTGATATTCGACGAATGACTGCTTATGGGAGGGAATTCTCAAGTTGGGAAGAGGGCCGAATTTAATGAGGAAATCGAGATTGCGAAGGAAGTTTTCCCTTCCGGAATATGGAGAATTCGCAATGACCGAGGCGGTGCGACGAGAGGAGGAACGGTAACTGAGATAAGAGAGACTATCTGAGTGAGTGAACATATGCTTGGCAAAGTTGGAAAAATGGAATTCGCCCTAAATGTGTATATGTGTAGTACTCAGTGAGCACAGCTCGGGCATGGCATATTTAGTGGTCTAGGCAGCGCGCTGAGAAGTACGCTGCACTTTAGTCGAAAAACGTCAATTTTCGAAATTTGCCTTTTCGTTATAGATCGGAACGAGTGATACCTCAAAAAATTCGGAATATTTATATGATTATATTTACCAAGTTTCATCCCTATCGGTTTTCAACTCTTTCTAAAAAAAGAAAGAGTTGACTATTTTCTGTTAATTTTTGATTACAGCTCATTAAGTAGAGCGGTTTGGGACCGTTTTGAATTCTGATTCCTGTAACACTAACTGACCACTAGCTAACGGTAGATACTAAAGGGAATTAAAAAATAAGTTTTCGCAAAATTCGTGGTGAAGCACTGAAAAGTCGAATAAAATCAGTTCATGATAGTGGTCCAGGACCTACAGTACTCCAATGGAAGATCAGAACGAATGTTCTGGAGTTAGCCTACACGCAGTACTCGATGAGGGAAATCCACGAGCATCATCAGAATTTGGATGCGCATCCGCTGGCGCAAGCGCGCTGTTGAAAAATAAATACAGTAATCAATCATTTTTTAAAAGTAACAGCGCCCTGTCGCGCGCGGAGCGCATCGAAATTCTGATGATGCTCGTGGATTTCCCTCGTCGAGTACTGCGTGTTGGCTAACTCCAGAACATTCGTTCTGATCTTCCATTGGGTTACGGTAGGTCCTGGACCCCTATCATGAACTGATTTTATTCGACTTTTCAGTGCTTCACCACGAATTTTGCGAAAACTTATTTTTAAATTTCCCTTAGTATCTACCATTAGATAGTGGTCAGTTAGTGCTACAGGAATCAGAATTCAAAACGGTCCCAAACCACTCTACTGGAAGAGCTGGAATTTTTAGAAAGAGTTGAGAACCGATAGGGATGAAACTTGGTAAATATAATCATATGAATATTCCGAATTTTTGAGATATCACTCGTTCCGATCTATAACGAAAAGGCAAATTTCGAAAACTGGCGTTTTTCGACTAAAGTGCAGCGCACTTCTCAGCGCGTTGTCTAGACCACTAAATATGCCATGCCCGAGTTGTGCTCACTGAGTACTACACATATCCACATTTAGGGCGAATTCCATTTTTCCAACTTTGCCAAGCCTCTTCACAAATATGTTCATTCACTCAGATAGTCTCTCATAAAGGAGGGAATTGAACTGTTTCGAGTTGCCAAATCGGAAATAAATCGAAAGATCGAGAAGCTATTTTTTTTTTAATTCCATACTCTCACCTCTCATTTTCGAGTATTTGCTTGATATTTCGAACGAGTGCCTCACTATTTACTAGTTCCTTCTTGTTCATTACAATGGCTCCTCCGCCTCTTTTCATTACCTGGATTATTTTCGAGACCTCGATTGATTACTTGCAATAATATTTCAACAGACTTGAGCGTTCCGATGCTGATCCGTAGAGATTGGAATTGCGATTGCAGGGACTCCTAAATGGATAGAGAACTGAGATGCAGGTAATAAACTGATCACCAGCTATCATCGTCTCCAGAGTACTCGCCCATCCACAGTGAGTGATGAAGAGAGAGACACGAGGATCCTCTGAATTTCGCCTTTGTTTTCAGAGAAACCATATCCTTTATTTGAATAGTAGTATTCAGTGAGTATGTTATATTTGCTATATTTTCTAAACTAGTTTGAAAAATAAATTAGACTAACGAAGGATTTCCTTCTGTGGTGTGAAACTGGCTTCAATTAAATTATCGATGCCTTCGGAAATTCGGTCGTCAGGTTTCTAAAAGAGTGATTCGATGTTGGTAGTGGAAATAAGAACATGAAAAAATCGACAATCCATAATCTTGCGAACTCGCCTCATATTTGCAAATGAAAGTTACATTAGGAAAGGATTGGATGGCTTGAAGAATCGATTTCTTGTACTCCTCAGGCATATCCGAAGAGAGGGCGATGGTTCCGAAGGAGATGAGAATTGTTCGAGGACGGAGGGAGAGGATAGAGGACCAGTGCTTCAATAGTACATGTTTGAACAAAAAAAGTATAAAAATTATAAAAATGGTACCTCATTCAAGCTCTTGTTACCACTCGAAGTAGTGATTCCTCCGATATCCACAGTTGTGTGAGTGGTGAGGGAGGGGAAATCCATAGCAGGAATTCGATTGAGAAATACCATTGAGACATTGGCCATGAGCTCCTGAAAGAAGACTCATGAAGAACTTTGGTCCTTTTTGCTCATATTACTCACGTGCAACTGAGGAGCATTCTCGAATGTTGCCTCGATTCGGTCCCTCAAGTCGCTTCTTACGAACAGAGGAATTAGTGTCATTGATGTATCGATGAGAAAATTCTTGAGTCGACATGAGAAATTCATCTCAGCGCAAGAAGAGAATCTCCCTGCAAAACATGGGATAAAATATAAATTTTGATTTTTTAAAAATATTTATAATTTATCTTCACTCTTCTGCATAGCGTAGCCGAAGAAATGTCTAACCCGGAACAGTCGAGAGCTGGTCGGGAATGCCAGAGTACTGGAAGGAAGAGAGAAGAGTCGAGTGGGAATCAATCACCGCATAATTTGAGATACCCGCTTTGAAGAAAACGTCTGAAATGCTTTCACTGCAGTTCTTCGATTTTTGAGGACTGCGGCACTAAGATTTGACCCGACAATTTAATTTCATAGCTAAATCACAATGAGGCACATCAGTGAAGACAACACGTTAAACATGCGAGAGATCAATCATCACTCACAGTAGATGCACTTGTCATTCGGAGTAGTCAATGCCACGTCGAATTCTTCTTGACTCAATTGATCAATGAGATGATGGTCGTGAAGCATTGCTGAAAAAATCCCAATTTTTTCCTTACAACGGCTTGAGTTTCAAGTTTTGAAATTATCGTCTTAGATACGTTCCCCATGAACTTTTTAAGGGTTTCTGAGAATGATCACTCAACATTCAGTGCAATTAAAGTTGCAAGTGCTAACATACTTTCAACTGCGTACTCTATTCTCTGCCTACAATAATGCACTCTTCAATCACGCGAAGAGACATTTATGCCCGCTCTGATAAATAACTGAAGAAATGATCATACCCACGCACTGCCCGCTCATTGATGCAGCCATCTTTCGCATTTCGAAGCTCTGGAAACACGTTTAACTCATTCTCCTTCCCCTCAGCTTGCCTTCAACCAGTCGTAGAAACCTCGCGATTTCCAGTGGTTGCTGCCCATGGAAGAGAACTGAAATTTTTTTGCAAATATAGTTTTTAATTCGCTGTTGAATTGAAGAAATGCCTAACTGAGACAGCCTCTGCCTCGGCGCTCTGCTCAATGAAATACCGTCGGACTCTGTTCGTGCCCTCGTCTCGAAGGTTTCCATCGAGAACATTCGAGAGCATCACCTCAATTATTTCCCTTCATGTTCGCTATTTTGCAAAGTTCATATGTCAAGCACTTTTCGTGAGATAATTTCCGGAGATGGTACGGATCGGCCTTGTCGAATAACAACTAGTCAAGTGATAAGCAATATGCAGACTGGCACGGTGACCACATCAAAACCGCAAACACCGCAAATGATTGTGATTGCAATTCAAAACAATGCGACGTATTCAATCAATAATCATCTCACTCATCATATCCGTCTCTCTCACCACATCGTGTCCCTCGTCCACCAGAATCTCTGCGACTGTATTGATGAACTGGACGTGGCTGCGTTGGAATTTGTAGTCGTACATCAGGATCTGAACATGTAGAAAATAATCATAATTTTCAAAACATTATGGCGTCGTGAACTGATTATGGTGATGCTGATTGATGATAACTACGAACCTTGGCAGCATCTAATAGTGGGAGAACAACAAGGAGAACAACAAGGAGAAGAGCTGGCGATGTCTTCATCTCGGGTCCGATGATCTGCTCCGATCTTATCTATTCCCCCACTCTCTTTTTATGCAGACAATGTTGACCCCTGGTTAGACACCGATAGTGTAGACTCTTATCGTATTCTCGCATTCTCGAGGCGTCTGAGGCAATTACTCGATGGTTCTCCTTCTCGATTAGTAAAGATAAGTCAGAAAGGTAATATTATCATTCTCGTTTAGTCATAAAGCATAAAGGCTTTAGATGTAAAATTTACAAAGATGACAGGTTCATCAAATATCTCAATATTCTAACTTTATCGAATTTTTTTCTGTCACACCTCCGAAGGGTGCTTCGACCGATGATGAGAACTATCTGAATATCTTAGTCTGGCACATATTTTTGTTGTTTCTAACCTCTATTATGCATTCTTCTCTTCTTCATCAGAGAATATCTCATCTTCGAATTCCGACTATACCCATCTTCCTAAAGAATAGATAATAATTGTTTTCTGACGTTTGGCTATTTTACAACTATGTTGAACAATCATTGCCCTCACCGCATCCTCGAGTACTCCTTCACAGCAAGCACAACACGCACAACAATAGCAGATCACCTCAAAATACAACTGCTCGTTTCATTTCCAAATCAAAAGTGCACGAAATATGACAGCAGAAATAGTTAAATGCAGAATTGAGACTTGCCAAGGGAATGATGCATGAGAGTAGAATGATTATGGCGAAACATACGAGGAGGATCTCTCCTGGGAGAAAGTTATTGATTTAACGTAAATAGCGTGATTACTAAATCGACTGATATAACAAACCTCCTGAAGCCATCGAAAAGAGGACGAGAAGGTACAGCTGTCTCTATTTTACTCTTACTAAAGAGCGAGTTGAGAAATTCCACCTGTCGAGCTGTTTTCAAGCGTTTTCGCGGTTCCGCAATACTTAAAATCGAAAATACGACCATATGGTTAGAGACCACAAGTCACGCCCACTTTCGGGAATACCGAATTCTCTCAAAATCCGCAAGAGCTCCGACAGTCGGAATTCTTGACCAAATTGGACGATCAAAAGCGATTTCAGTAGCTCTTGGGACCCTTCACAAATGACCACTGGAGCAGCTTAATTAGGCAACTCTAATTAGGTCAGCATACGCTAATTAAAACCAGAATAGGCGTAAAATGGGCCCTTGTACTCGTGTACAGCTGCTCCACTCGTATTTTTCAGTTCACATCGTTCAAATACATGACACAAAGTTAGAAAACAGATGGATCATTTTCCTGACTGTCGGAATGAATGAAAGATTTCATACAAAAATTTGCAAAAAAGTGCAAACCACTTTCATCCGGGCAGATTCGAGCCTGCATGTTACGGGCATTAGAGGTAGACCTCTACCAGTTACGGGCATTAGAGGTAGACCTCTACCACTACACGAATTGAACGACTTCCGGCTTGCGATCAAGAATGACACATTAACTTGCCCCCTTGCGATGTTTTCACGCTGTCCCGATTTCGAGCATTTTTCCATTGAGAGCGAGATTAAGGTTTTTAGATTATAATTCGGCGCAGGGTTATGATATCGAGCTAAATCAAAAAGTATGGTCTTATTTATACCATTAGGGTTCCATTGGGCACACAAACTGTCTTGTGAGATGGTTTTGGCAGAATGCCTTGTGGTCTCTACATATGGTCAATTACACGATAAGGACGGTTCATAAACTTTCATTTATTTATCTTGCTGGAAAATATATCACAAGCATGAAGAATCATAAACTGAAAATTCATTTATCTAGAAAAAACATTTAGAGTAGGAAAAGTCCTCCATCTTTGCTGTAATACAGCCCGTTCGACTCCCTCGTCCACGTATCGAATACCTTCGTCATCAGTGCCACTGATTCCTCCACCTGAGAAGATCAGGATCATAATGAGGAAGAAATGGAAAATGAGGAAGACCTCGTTCATTTCCCCTCCCTCACATCCCTACGATACAACTGACAGTGAGATTTCCGTGTCCCTGGCTGAGTCTTGTCTTCACTGCCCCTGGGAGGATGGCCACTGTAAGGATTTCATCCTTGATCGAGTGATGCCCGATGGTGCGAGTGATCGAATTGAGAGCAGTCTGAAATGGGTCTTTCATCTCACTGGAAATGTCATCGTGCTTGAGTAAGGTGTTCTTTGCCGATGATAGAAATGAGAGAGGAAATTGATGATTCAATAAGTTTCATCCATTAAAGTGGTCTGGTTTGGAACCGAAATAGCTTCATCGAAACTGATATTATCATTCCGTTAGATGTACCATTTTCTTCAAAACCACCCTTCCAATTTAGTTGCTACCCACCTTGCTTGCCCGGTAGGTCACTCCACCTCCACTGGTGTTGTCAGTCATCGATGCCATTCCACTGGAGATGTTCACTATCGCCGCTCGATTGACTCCCACGGGAAGGGAGGAATTGGAGAGGGAAGCCTTGCGGAGGAGGGGAAGGAACACCTGCCAACATCATCATCTTCATATTTAGGCCTGCTTGAGTACCTGAGACATCACAAGGGGCCCGAATGCGTTGATGTTGAAGACGTTCATGATTTTCGCGCGATCTGGAGCAGCGTCGAGGTCGTATCTGAAGAAGAACGATGGATGGGAGTGGATAAAAGAAGCAATTTCCATTCTCGGAATATGCATCATCAAAATCATGGTAGACGTATATTCAAATACTAAAAATGTTGAAAAACTTGTACGATTAATACTCACGCATCTCCGTAACCGGCGTTATTGATGAGTAGTGTGAGACCAGAATCGCCGAGGAGAGAAGATACCTGGCAAGGAAGAAGGAAGTGATGGTATTGTGAGATGGAAGTGGCAACCAAATGTATGTTTCAATCGGAAGTGCGCCTCATCTGTGTCTCTCTCACCTTCTTCTCCAACTCAACTACGCTTTCGTCCTCTCTCACATCCAATTCAAAGACGTGCAGTCGAGGGTCTGTGATGCTCTGCACTTCCTCAAATTTTACTATTGAAAGACTGCATGAAAATTCCACAACAACCAAAAATCTGTCAAATTTATCTACGTGTTTACCTCTTCCTTGTCCACATTAATAGAAGCTACGATGACGTGTTCCACTTCGGGAATGGCGAGGTAGTGACGGACGAATCCCAGCCCGATTCCACTTGCGCCCCCAGTTACCAGCACAGAGCGAGGAGCCATTACGAATACAGAGTACGTATGGGAAGGCAACTGTCCCTTTTATATCAGATCATGCCCACTACAGAACCAGCATGTTCGCGCACAAAATTCTCCAGTGCTAACCTCTCTCGTCCCTCTTTCTCCTTTCTCTGCCTATGTGTGCTTGTTTGTGCTTGTTCGTTGCATTTTGCGGCGCAATGCGGCGCAGTTCGATCTCTCTTGTTAATTTATTGTATTATGTTTCAGGAAAAAATCTGTGAGATACGTGTGGAAATCGGCCTAAGGACTGAACATCATAACAATTTTGGAACTACGAGAAATAATAGGATAAATGGTTTGGATCAAGCAGAATGGCGAACGAAGATTTGTAGGAAACGAGAGGAAGGGGAGAAGATACAGTCTCCCTTTCTGTTCTACGAAGGAGCTGAGAGATCATAATATCCAGAAATCAGAAGTTCATGTGATGATCAAGTTCAATGTTTTGATATATCTATTTTCTCTTGTGATTCTCTGTGCTCAGAAATTGATCGATGAAGGAGTGTTACAGTATGCAGTTCATGCCAGTAGGGAGTGCTACGTCTTTACTCTCGTTCAATGTGTCTTCTATCGTCATCTATTCTTCTCTTCACGGAATCGAACGCTCCTTCTCGTGACCCTGCTCGCCACCTGTATATTTCGAAATTAGAAGGTTGTTTTGAAGTTGTTGTTTTGCCGACCTTCCATGGACTTGGACTGCGTAAAGGTCTTGCTTCTCGTTGACTTCACACTGTAGAGCACCGCGGTGCCCCTCTTCTCCTGTTCGACCTGAACTTTGATCTTTGATCTCCGATCGCTTCCTCCTTCCCTCACCACGTAGTTCTCCGTGGCCGAGTAGCAGCAGCAGGTGCAGAGGCAGCCGAAGTAGCAGCAGATCTGGAGATAAAAGATCAACGATCAATCTGGGGAGAGGAATGGACTAGGCCTGCAAGGAAGCAGCAGGCCCGTTTCGAAATTCTCACGACGGGAATGATGACTGCCACAATGAGAGCGACGATGGCGCAGATTAGAGCGATGTTGATTACTGTAATCGAGGGTACGGTAGATCAAAACCGTAACCAATGGTCCACTAATAAACTAACGAGTTTCCTGAGTTTTTGTAGAGGGAGAGAGAAGGAGGCGACCGAATCGAATGAATGAGAAGGGTAGAAATGAATGGAGGAGAGAGAGATTATTTACATCGAAGAATTTGTTAGGCTTAGCATCAACTGCGACAAATCTCAAAGTGATCTCAGAATTTGAAAAAAAAACTTGCACTAAGTTGGTACGAGCACATTTGAGTGCACTCAAATCTGCAGACCTCTGGTCTCTAATCTAACATCTCAAGTAACTTCATGAAAATGCTGTGATTTGCAGTATTAACAAAAGCTGTTCGAGGTGCTCTTTTTATCTTGTAATTTGATATTATACAATTTTAATTACTTAATTCATTAATAAAACAGTTAGTGCACGATCGGAAGCCATGACCTAAAAGAAGTTTCTTCAATTCTCACCATTCCACCGTAGCGCCTAGCTGTTCACACCACAATTCAGTTTTTTTTCACTATTTGCAACCTGTTTTTGTTGTTTTGACATTTCTATATCGTTGTTAATTGATGTTGTTACATGCACACAAATATCGATCTCTTGCTGCTATAGATGGCTTCTTCATCTGTCGTCAGTCCGGAAAGGCGAATCGAGCTGAACGCGTTCGATGTGGATGCATGGAATCTCCTCCTGCGCGAGAACCACGTGAGTCATATTTTACTTTGTTTATCTCCATTGTGCTTAATAGCAACGGTGAATTTTTCTACCGCTATTTGAAAAGCAGCTAGTGCCTGCATATCGTCGATTACACGTAGCGAGGGTTAATGATGAAAGTAACTGGAACTGTATCGATGGTTTATTCCCATATTATAGGCTCGTGCCATCGAGCAAGCGCGTCCCTTTTACGAGAAGCTGGTCGCCCAATTCCCGAATGCGGGTCGATACTGGAAGGCGTACATCGAACACGAGGTATGTGTGACTCGCTTTTCTCCTTCCAATCCCTCGTTCATACCTGATTCGAGTCATTCAGCAGGTCTGCAAGGCCGAGCCCTGCTCTGACCCTGCCTGTCTTCTTTCTCTTGCTTGTTTATTAGTGTTTGCTGGTCCCGGAAAGGCGATAAAGTGTTTTGCGCAGCCGCAAGTCCTTCCCGCAGGCCACGCATTGCCTATAGCCATTTGTAAATTGAGCATATACCCTGTCCTTCGAATAAAAGTGTTGATACTCGAGCTCTAGTGTTGCCACATCACGATTTCGTTAGCACGATTATTCAAAAAGAAAGGGTAAAATGCGAACCTTTTCCAGCTCCGCAGCAAGAACTTCGAGAATGTGGAAACGGTCAGTTTGCCATTTTTTATTGTTTGTTTCTATGTATTTATTGATTTGATAAGATTTCCTCGCGAGAGATTCTATACCTCTACTCCCACAGTAGTAGCAGGTATAGACGGTTTTTTTTGTAGTGGAATTCTTATTTTTCTTAAAAATATTTTTTTGTTCTCTCCACAAGACCTGTAATCCGTGCGAAAGGGGTCAAGTTAGCGTTATATATTTTAGCGCTTTTTCTTACTGTTAGAAACATAACGATCCCATGTTTTTGCCCGAGTTTTCCCGTTGCACATCTCCAATCTTTTGATAAAGTAATCACTTCATCATGTTCCAACGCCTTGTTGGTCTTTCAAGTAAAATTTTCGTACTGCTTGGAGATGTGCCAAGATGCCCAATCATTAACCATCCACTATCCGCAGTGGTGGAAAAGGTAGGTAGGGAAAATCGAAAAATCTGGGCATGTTTGGGTCATTTTGGCAAAAAATGGGCATGTTTTTGGCAAGTTTAAAAAAACATGATGCTATGTTATTGAATTCATTAGAAAAAGCGTGTTCAAAAATACATAAAAAACGTTTTGAGCAATTTTTATCCACTCATTCAATAACATCAACAATTATTGCGAAAAAACGACGTGTGCACGACGTACTTGTGACTTCACCTTATAAGGTCATGTTTTTAAAGGTAAAGGCCATGTTTATAATTTTCTTTATCAGTTATATCACAATCCGGAATGTTCAGGCATCATTTTTCTGTCTTGCGATTTTAAAAATATTAATTGGGAGCTTCACAAAACATGCCCAAAGGATTACCTATGCGATAAAATCGAGTAAAATATTCGTAGTGGACCATAGCGTGCACTCTCGAGTGGTTTATTTTCCCATTCCATCGTATACTTTTTCTTTACTAAGTCCATACTCTTTCCCTCTCGCTTGCACTGCTCTGTCGAGTCGGCCTGGCATGGGCATCTTTCCCACTCCAACCCCAAAAATCTGGGCATGTTAGGTCGCGTTTTACCTACTTTTCCACCACTGACTATCCGCTATATACTTAAGATTAACTTTTCTCTCTACTTCTCTGTTAATAAGAATGCACTGCTACAAGATTTTTCTTGCTGATTTAGCTATCGTCCTAGTCGAATCTGTAATACCAGATCTCGTTTATCGTTCCTCTTCCATTCGATTATCCCCTAACCCTCCTACTTCTCATAGCTCTTCTCTCGCTGTCTCATCCACGTACTCAACATCGACCTCTGGAAGTGCTACGTCTTCTATGTGCGAGAGACGAAAGGACATCTTCCCTCATTCAGGTAGTCCGAGCTTTATGAGTACGTTACCAGTAAAACGTATCTACCATCGTTTCTGTTCTTTTCAAATCACTGATTTCTTACGAAGAGAATTGTCACCATCTCTAAGCCGTATTTATCTGAGACTGCTGTTCGGTATCATGTCGTATATGCCTTTCAACTCCTTCGTCTCTTTCAGGGAGAAGATGGCGAGGGCGTACGATTTCGCACTGGACAAGGTGGGTCTGGATCTGCACGCGCACACCATGTACACGGACTACATCAGCTTCCTCAAGGGAGTGTAAGTGCATTTGGAACATTGATTAAACATCGGACAGTAGAGCTGCAATTTTTTCCACTGACTTGAAAAAATAGTCACATAATGGTTAAAAAGCTGGTAGTGATCAAAACAACGCATGTACTAAGTTGAGAAAGTAATTTGGTTCGATTGATCATCAAATTGACTTTCATGAACGACATGGACAATGCGGAACCCAGTAGTGATATTTTGAGAACACAACGTGGAAGCAGAGCAATCTATGATTGGCTAAATAATAATAACTCTTATTATTTGTGTTGCAGTCCCGCAGTGGGTCAGTACGCGGAGAACCAGAGGATCACAGCGGTGCGGAAGGTGTACCAGAGGGCGATAGTGACGCCCATGATGAACATCGACAAGATATGGGACGAGTACCAGGCATACGAGAAAGTACGAAAAACTTGTTTTGTTAGATACAGTGGACAGTTTTCTTTTTTTGGCTCTCGAATTCAATGGCAAAGCATAGGCAAAACAGTTGTGGCGAAGATTACGGCATCGCTCGAATATCGATTTTGCAGAGTGTGAATCCGACGCTGGCTGAGAAGCTGATATCGGAGAGGAACAAGGACTTCCAGGTGAGTAGCACACTTGAGATAGGGATGATGGCAGGAGAAGCACATGAAGCGATCGCGTTTGTCAAGTTTTACAATATGTGTGCAACACTAAAATATCTTTAAATTGCCCATCTAATTTGGCAACAACAAACACGTAACTATCTCCGAGATGCAGTTTGATCTTTGATCTTCCCTCTGTAGATCTCTCGTCGCATCGCCCGTCAACTGGAGCAGCTGACGAGGGGAATCAATCGACAGGCAGTGAGTGTGCCCAGCAGAGGAACCATCGCAGAGATGAAACAGGTAAGAGGGGGGAGGGAGGAGTATTACTACGTATCTCTCTGTTCCCCAGTCTTTCTGGTATGAGACGATGGAGTTGCTCATGTAGGTGGTGTACGTAGCAGAGACTAGAAAGCGCCATTGCTTCCAAAGTAGTCACCTGTCGTAGTTCGTCCACTCATGGAGAACAGGATCGCTTGGTTCAGAAAATTGGATGGAAGTGCTTCCTCATCTACTAATCTAGTTGAGCGATGAGTGTTGCAGGTGGAGCTGTGGAAGAAGTTCATCCAGTGGGAGAAGGCGAATCCGATGGACACCGAGGAGTACGGGGCATTCGCCAGACGAGGTACGGTAATACATGGCAAACAGTCGTACAACACGATAAAATTCCCGAATTTTATTGACGCCAGTAATCTGTTTTGAATTATCGATTTTCCAATTGTAGTGATCTACGCATTCGAGCAAGCCCTGCTCTGTCTGGGCTACTACCCCGAGATTTGGTACGAAGCCTCACTATTCATGCAGAAAGCAGCGCAAGAACTGGAGGTAGGTCAACAGTATCCCAATTATCGATTTCCTAGACCGTTGTAAAGTTCGTGTCCATTTTAGATCAAGGGCGACGTCAAGCAGGCGACTGCGATGCGTGAAGAGGCGATTCGTAAGTGTTCCTCCCAATCCGCCATGCAGTATAGTGGTAGTGTGCTAGGCTTGGAGCCCGCGACACGTGGGTTCGATTCCCCGCCGGTGCGAGGAAGGGGGATGATGGCAAAGGTTAGAGTACTGAAAGGACACAGACAGATCAGTCCGTTTCCGTGTGGTAAACTGTTCACGCTGACCCTTTTGCCGCTTTTCCCCCACCAGGATACATTGGAAACGGAAGATCTAATTGTGTCTATTCGGGCTACTACTATTTTGTTTGCTTTGTCGTTCGGGCCTCTTGTTTGCAAACGGAGTGTATGATTTGGGCAAAATTTTAAAATATGTTTTTGGAAGCATAAATACTCTAATTTTGTCAATTTCAGAACTCTTCGAGCGGTCGATCGGCGGTCTGATGAAGGAGTCGCAGCTGCTCTACTTTGCCTACGCCGATTTCCAAGTGAGTATACGCTCTCTTTGCCATCTTAAGCTATCCGTTATGTTCGTCAGTCGATTTGTGTCTTTACGGAATATTGTATTTGCCTCACATTGCCATCCGAGCTGACTCGATGTAACATAACGAGTGCAATTGCAGGAAGAGCGTAAGTTGTTCGACGAGGTCAAGTCCATCTACGAGAAGATCTTCGTCATCGAGCATCTCGACCCCACACTGGTCAGCAATTGTTATGCCAATGTTATTCGTTGAATATGTGTCTAGTTGATGAAGTTGCTTGAAGAGAGCAGATGAAATGTGGTTACACTGCAATTTGACATGTTCACTCACCCATGGTATTCCCTCAACATTTCCCTTCCAGGCCTACATTCAACTGATGAAATTCATCAGACGAACAGAGGGAGTGAAGGCTTCCAGGGGCATTTTCAAAGTAGGTTTTGTGGATTTTTAAATTTCAAAATTTAACAGTTTTTCTCCCCTTCGAGAGTTAGTAGGGTTCGCCAATCAGCATGATTGAGATGTTTTGATCATTCTGGCATGATACTATAAATAATAACTTCAGAAAGCCCGCGAAGACGAGCGGTCCAAGTTTCACATCTACGTCGCTCACGCCCTGCAGGAGTACTACTGTAGCAAGGTGGGAAATGTCGATTGGAATGCATTGGCAGCCTGTACTGTGAGAACAGAAATTGTGGTCCGTAGTGTGGTGGCGAGAGTTAGTACATTTGATTCTAAATATACGCGGAACGTTTTTTTCCTCCGCCTTCCGCGCATATTTAGAATCAAATGTACTAAATCTCGCCACCACACCACGGACTACGCTTTCTGTTCTCACAGTACCACAAATCAATGACGCTCATTCTATCCTACCGTACCCTCATTCTCTCTTCAGGACAAGGACGTAGCGATGCGTATCTTCGACCTCGGTCTGAAGAAGTACGGAGAGGAGCCTGAGTACTGCCTAGCCTACGTCAACTTCCTCACGCATCTCAATGGTGAGCGGAGGAATCATCGGGGTGTATGTTAGTGAAGGTTATGATAATGTGAGAAGAAATAAAGAAATACGAATTTAAATGGGTTCTCCGAGGAACCGAAAAATCGTCCGCGCGTAATGAGAAATGAGTGGGTGCGATCTCTTATTTCACTCACTCTAATAGTTGTCTACGGTCACAGATGAAAAGGCATGGTCGTCCCAACGTTAGATCACTTGGCCTAGTGGTCTAACATGTAAGGCGCTGTAATTTTCTGCCCGTGTTATGGCGGGTTCGAGTCCCGGCCTGTGCAGCTTTTCCAAAGCTCGTACAATTTTTGCCTACTGTTGGGCACTTCCCTCGAAGCTTGGCAAAAGCGACTGTGCAGGTTGAGATTCGAACCACATACCTTACATGTTAGGATCCGCCATAGGATTGATCCTATGGTAGATCCGACCATGGGTTTTTCATCTGTGTCTGCGGTACAGGCCCGATTTGGAAAATAGCCAACTGCTTGTTCTTATGAATATTGATAGCATGAGAGCGTTGGGGTGTGATCTGGTTAATGCGACCTGGCCTCTTGTTGTTAGCTCGGTATTCCACGGATGCTCCTCAAAACGTCACTTACATGTTCTGTTTTCACAGTGACAATCATTTGCTGAAATATTAATGAAACACTAATTCAGAGGACAACAACACACGTGTGGTCTTCGAGAGAATACTCACTGGTGGCGCCCTCTCAAACGATCGATCGGGGTGCGGATTCTATTTTCACTATCGGTTTCACAACGATGTCTCATGAACACTTCAAAAGTAGAACATAAAACGCTTTAAAGATCGTACGCTGAAGTTCGAAATATCATTCGGATTTTGAAAAGTAAATCAGTCTGCTTTCAGCGAGATCTGGGACAAGTACCTCGAGTTCGAGTCGCTCGTCGGTGATCTCGCGAGCACACTCAAGGTACGAATTGCTTAATTATTGTTAATATTCTTTTTCTTTTATTTGTTGTAGTTGAGGGGGGGGGCAACATTCAATTATGCTCATTTCCCTACCTAATCGATTGGAGGTGGATGGTCGTCGACGAGACGCCGCCCTCGCAGTGAACAAAGAAGCAGCGGAGACGTGCACGACACTCATGCTGATCGATAGGTGAGGAGTACGGTAGATGAACAAAATGTGGGTACGGTATCTGACGAAGGCGAATTAATAATCATTTGTCCTCGTGAAGATCTGAAAAGATAATGGAAATTGCTTGACCTTATGGTACTGCATGGTTGAACAAAGAATAGCTAAGTACACTAAATGACTGCAGATACCGCTTCCTCAACCTCGTCCCCTGCTCACACGAACAACTCAGACTAATGGGATACAACGTACGTTGTTTATGTTTCTTGAATATACCTTTCTGTTGACGATGGATCACACAAATCCCTGATTTCATCGATTGCAGAAGCCCCTTCGTCAGTCGGGTCTCGGTGCCAGCAGCGGCAGTTCAGCGTCATCCTCGATGGGCAACGGATCCTCATCGATGGCTGGTCCCTCGGGCGGTGCCCTACCACTCCGTGCCGGGATTACGGTACCCGCGGGACCGAGCAGTGTGATGGGAGGAGGAGCGAGCATCGAAATCAGCGGGTGAGCAAGTAACTCCTTTTCGAATGTTCCCTACTAGACAGAGCGCTGTAGTAAAGTTGAAGAGCGCGAGGAGGAACAAAACTAATTGTTTAGAAGCGAATGAATGACTACTGTTGCCTACTAAATAATCGATTGAAGGTACCCTCGTCCTGACACGACTCAAATGGTGCCGTTCAAGCCAAAGCGAGTGGCCATCGGCGCCACCCATCCAGTTCCTGGAGGTGAGGAAGGAGGAGTTACTTCGTATTTCTTTCTCCTTTATTTCTGATTCACTGATGCAGTAGGGGTACTACCACGGTAAAGTTTCTATGTTTAAATTACTCCCTTTGGTTCAAATAAATAATAATATTCGCCAGGCGTCTTCCCTCCTCCCCCGACAGCCTCGTATCTGCTCACTCTGCTGCCCCCTCCTTCCTCCTTCGACGGCCCCTTCGTCATCGTCGATGCCCTCCTCGCGCAACTCGCCAAGTTCGACGTCAACGAACGTCTGTTTCCAGTTATTTATTAGGCGATTCTCTGGTTGAATCTAAAAAGAAGTGTAACAACGTTTATCAAATTGTTGCATATTCTGCTGATTGGTTCTTAAATATAAAAAAATATGGAGTGTTTTGAATAATTGCAGCGGGATGGGAGCCAGCCCTCATGGGAGAGACGAACGGATCGATGGGAAGACACAAGGTCATTCTCAATTCAATTTATTTTATTTTCTAATTAGGGGAAGGAATGTATTTTTGTGCACGTTGTGCACTCGTTAGAGTGTGTTATCCATCCGAAGTGAACGAGTGAAATCAACGCGAATAGCCTGCTGATTAACCAATAATTGTAGATGGAGGACATCAAGAAGGACATGTACCAGCTGCTGGCCACGACCACTGACCCGAAGACGGTGAGTTGAGATATGTGAAATTCTGGTTGCTCCTTTATCAAATGGGGTTTTAATTTTTTAATGTTCCTACATTTTCTTCAATATGAACTGTTCTGTAATATATATACATTAATCTGCGCATAGGACCTTTCCCTATCCTGGATGTTGATTTAACCTAATCGATTCATCGATTAAGGATTCAGTACACTCGTTACCGTACTCCTTCTCAGGCACTCGCTGCGGGAGATCTCAAACGGAAACGGGGTGCAGAATCAGATGACGAAGATGATAAAATGGACTCGAGTGGAACGCGAGACGTCTTCAAGCGACGAATGAACCAGAAACAGATGGACTAATCGGCTACCGTACTCTGTCCACTCTAGCCGCTCCTCTCCAGCCGACCGATGGCTGATTTTTTGTTGATCTCGTTCTCCATTCCGTATTCACATCGTTCTATGTTTTAATACCTTTCTGTCTTAATACTGCTGTTCTTCGCTTTCTGAATGTCTTATCCGTACGAATAGGTGGCGTGCACCTCAAGATTGCTAATGGAATATCGATGGTTTTACGTGATTTAATATGTTGATTTACAATTTTCCCGTAGTTACTAATTGAGATGTAACAGGACGATAAAGTGTGATTGGTGTTGATGAGGTCGCTGTTTCTGTTTTTCGTTGCTCATCGATTGGGGCTTCTCGCTCTCATTCGCCGTGTATCTTCTGTTGGAGAGTACTCTACAGTAGATGGAGAGTACGCTACTTCATCCCACTACAATACATAGCGTTGCCGCATTCAAGAATATTCAATAACACATTTTATGATAATTGACTGAACGATATTTCTATTTCCGATGTGTTACCATAATTATCTCGTCCGCCTTCTTTTGGGTGTGTGAATTGGAAAGGACTTACGAACTGCCGACGTGGATCGGTATCCTCCAAGGAGGACATCCTGGGCTTTTCGTCTTTATTTTTTTCCGTAGATCGCTTGCTGTGCCTGGTTATCATAGGGAATAAAGAGCGGGAACGGTATTTCACCTACAATGCCCTCCTCCTCCGACATAAGCTCTTTCCCTACTTTTCATGTTGTTTATCATTATCGACACATCTTTTCTATCAGATCAGGAAGGGTCGAGTGGGTCTCTCCCTCACTCCATCTCTTCTCTCCCTTCTGCACTCCGATGTCTCCCTACGGTCTCCGTTCACGTCCCATCAACATCGACGTCACTCGACGTGTCCAGAAGGCGACGTCTCTGCGACAGCTGCAGCAGCAGCAGACCTCGCTGTTCAAGAGACTCCAGAAGCTGCCGATCGAGCTACGATGGAAGATACTCGGAATGGCAGAGTCGAGACCCGACTGGAAACTGGTTAGTGACGCTCTTATCATTAGAGTTGTCTGCATTCTTCTAGGTCTCGCATGCCTGGTCTCAGATGATCTCTGGATTCTGGACTGTGAGCAACGAGATCTTCCTTCCTCTCCTTGAGGTCGTTCTTCACATCAGATTCTCCGAGGTTCGTTCGAATTTACATTGAAAAATAAAGTTAGCTTGCTTACTGGTGGAGATCGGCCTATGCTAAATTGGACGTGGCCGAGGGCTCCCTCTTGCAGAGGGAAGTGTACCCGGATGTTCTCTGGATCAACGTCGCTCCTTCTCAAGCTGGCTGCTTGAGGGAGCTATTGCGCCCTCTCGTGGATCAGAAGAAAGACATCGATCATGTGGTACGTGCTTGGTCTCAGTGATTTATAAGCCATTTTGGGTTTCAAATCACATTGTTTGCTATCTATCAGTTATGTCGTTTCTATCTACCATATATCGAAAAATCATTCTGCGCAAATAGTTTATATATTTTTTAAGAATTTTGTTTTTGAGAAAAAATGTGCCTTTCTTTGATGATTCTGATTACTCTCGACGCCATCTATCCAACTGTATATTACTTCGTTTGCTCATCGCCGGCTAAAATAATCCGGATCATGACGTGAAAATCACATCCCACTGGGTCCTGTCTAATCCAATACTTCTCACTTCTTGCACTTGCACTGTTCAGGATGAGCAGGTGTCATTCACGTTGCGAGGGGAGGAGAGGATCATTCGAGTGCTCACTGCACTTCAGAACTGCCCCATCGAGACGACTTCTGTCGCCTGGTGGAGGGAGAAGTGCTACCCCTCATCGAAGGAACTGGATGAGGAGGAGGAGGAGGAGGAGGGCATGGGGGAAGAGGACCTCCGTCCGGACGACGACTGGGATTTGTACGTCGAGTCTCCTTGTTTTGCTCTATCTAAGAAAATATAGCAATTTTTTATTTCCGTACGAAATATTTTTTTTGAGAAAGTTTCAGAAAGGCATAGTCTGTTGTTTAGATTGTTTTATTGTTGTTTCTAAACCAATGTTGACCATCGTAGCCTTGATGACGACAGTGCGGTCGAGGAGGACGAGGAAGAGGAGGAAGTGGAGAAGATGGAGGAGGTCGGAGAGGAGCAGGAAGAGGAGGAAGATGAGAAGATGGAGGAGGCGGAAGAGGAGAAGGAAGAGGAAGAGGAGGAGGAAGACTCTGCAGGGGTAACCAGTTCTACCATGAACATGTTGGTCCGTAGTGTATGGTTTGCCTTTTTTTAAAGTGTGTTAGGATTATACATTTTGTAACCAATAAACAATATTGTAATTAATAACTGTGGTGATTCTGGTCTCTTCAGATTCGCATCCCCTTTGACGCTCTCCAAGTGCACGCTGAACACGAGAGATGGCAAGGGTGAGCATACCACGTTTGCCCTTTCTTGCGCTGGTGAAAATTCAATAGCATAATCACTCTCGGACTAGTTATTTCATTGATTCTCAAGTGGTTCGTCTCGAACTAGCAAACACTAATTCGTTGCAGTTCGAACGTGCTCGAGATGCTTCGAGGATCGGCGAAGTTGATGAGAGAGATGGCGATCGATATCAGTAAGTGTACAATATTCCCTCCTTCCTTTCCCATAAGGAGGGTAAATAGAATATGAGTGACTCTGAGAGAACTAACCATGTGCCGTACAACGAAAAATAAAGTCCCACTGTGAAGAGTGTTCTAGGGGTAACTTTTCACGTAGAGTTCGAAAATCGACCTTAGAAAGCCGTATCTCTAACCCCTCATTTCCTGTGTCGCGCTGTAGCTGGGTGGTCGGTTTTTGTATCTTTTGAACGGCTCTTCCAAACCTCATAAATGCATAGTGATTCTGAAAGATCTCGACGATATAAGCATTTTTACTGTTGGAAGTGAAAGGCTAGCTCATCTGTGAAAAAATTATGACTATTTGAAAAATTTTCCATGACTCAAAATTGACGTCCTTGTAATCCGAATGCCCCTTTTTAAATATGTTATTTAGGTTCTACGTGAAAAGTTACCCCTAGGTACTTCTTTTCGCTCCAAAAGAGGCCAATGCATGGGGTCTCCTAATTCTCCGAAAATGTCATTGTAGTAATTCTTAGTAGAAATATGTGTATTTCAAGCGAATCATCGCAATATCAGATCAGTTTCGAAGTAATTTTGACGATTCTAGAAAAAGTAAGTAAAAATACGCTGAAAAATCGGGGTTTGCGTCAAGTCTAAAAATTCGATTTTTCTTACTTCGAAAAATCGCAATTTTTAACGTTGTTATCTTAAAATATTCAAATGAAATATCGCATTTACCGGGTGAATCTTATAATAGGTACCGACATAGATTAGAAAATGGTGTGGAGAGGCTCCTCACCAATTGCGATACTTGAAATATTCTCGCCTGAAAACGCTATTAAGAAAGAGCAGGAATTGCAATATATTGAATTCTCAAAGCATTTTCTTTAAAAATTGATTAATTTTTGTTGATTAATGCTCTCTCGCTCATGATGTATTGATTAACGTTGAATAGAGTGGAGTATGCGTTGTTTTCAAAGTTTCGAGTTTCACAATGTTGATAATTTAGATTTTTTTTCGATCTTTGAAATCTGTAAGTGCGCACATATTTTCCGATCACCTTACATGCCAAAGTTGTTGTACGCTTAAAATTATTCCATTCCCATCGAAAATACCCATTATCTGTTCGTAAATATTATTTACGTACTCTCAAAACATCGTTTTCGGGCGAGAATATTTCAAGTATCGCAATTGGTGAGGAGCCTCTCCACACCATTTTCTAATCTATGTCGGTACCTATTATAAGATTCACCCGGTAAATGCGATATTTCATTTGAATATTTTAAGATAACAACGTTAAAAATTGCGATTTTTCGAAGTAAGAAAAATCGAATTTTTAGACTTGACGCAAACCCCGATTTTTCAGCGTATTTTTACTTACTTTTTCTAGAATCGTCAAAATTACTTCGAAACTGATCTGATATTGCGATGATTCGCTTGAAATACACATATTTCTACTAAGAATTACTACAATGACATTTTCGGAGAATTAGGAGACCCCATGCATTGGCCTCTTTTGGAGCGAAAAGAAGTACCTAGGGGTAACTTTTCACGTAGAACCTAAATAACATATTTAAAAAGGGGCATTCGGATTACAAGGACGTCAATTTTGAGTCATGGAAAATTTTTCAAATAGTCATAATTTTTTTCACAGATGAGCTAGCCTTTCACTTCCAACAGTAAAAATGCTTATATCGTCGAGATCTTTCAGAATCACTATGCATTTATGAGGTTTGGAAGAGCCGTTCAAAAGATACAAAAACCGACCACCCAGCTACAGCGCGACACAGGAAATGAGGGGTTAGAGATACGGCTTTCTAAGGTCGATTAAATATATCACTTAGATAGTAACAAGGGGTTTCAGACACTCTTGGATGAAGATCACTGATTTGCAGAGGGCAGATTGGTTCGACTCGCCTCGGGTGTGGACTACATTCGGCTCGAGCAGAAGGGAACGGAAATCTCAGACGGAAGATTCGTGGGAGTCAGAGTGGAGGAGGTGAGCAGGGAGAGGGAGTCGCGAGATTTGTAGTACGCAGTTCTATAATTTCGAAACGGAGGAATACAATTATTGTGATGTGATTCCACCAATTGTTAACATTTAAAAAACGTGGTTCTTTTCATGAAGCCATTTCAACCAGAAAGCTATTCCTCGGTTCTGTTCAGTGATGGGCTTGGAAGGTTAGATGGTCTGGCCCGCATATTTTTGCTCACCGGGGCCGCGTATATTCGGCTATGGGCGGGCTCCCGTTTTGCTACCGGGAGGGTTAAGTGAGGGTTAGCGGGGTTACGGTTACGGAGGGGTTACGCGTTTGAGAAAGGCGCGGGGCCGGCGACCGGGGGGGGGAAGGTCGCCAGTTGTAAAGTTTAGGGCCTGAGGCCCGTTTTTTAAGGGTATTTAGGGTATTTGGGGGGGTATTTAAGGGGTTTTAAGCAGGCTAATGGGCATGTTTAGGAGGCTGTACAGCTAGCGTACCCCCCCCCCCCCCGGTCGTCAACTTGCTGGCTACCCGCAGATTCCTAACCGGGGGTGTGGGTTTTCAAAAGCTTAACCTTTCATAGCACACCACTGGTTCTGTTGCTCATCTCAAATGAGTGACTGGAAGGATATTATTTGGTCGATTTGTGCTTTTGAAATCGTGTCCCTAACTAAGTGGGAGTGGTTGTATGTCCAGTGGCCTTCTCTGGCAGCTTCAATGGTCTCCCGAGGAGTGCCCTCCCTCTCCCTCTACACCAAGGACGGATCGCCCTTCAACGAACGAATTGCCAGAGACTTCATCGTGGTCAGTCAGCGAATGCTTGATCCTTCTTGTGGAGCAATGGTCTGACTCTCCACATTGTGCACTCTCTCTCTCTCTCTCTCTCTCTCCCTCACAGGCTAGAGAATGCGAGAGATCATGCAAAGAGCAGAGAGTCAGACGGTTCCTACTAACTCTCTCCTGCAGGCTCTCCGACCCGTGCACATCAAGTCTCTCTGGATGACGGTGCCTGTGAATCTCGATGATTTTCTCGAGGAGGATGAGTGGAGAAAATGCACCAGTCAGTTTCACTCTCCATTCATCAGTGAATTTCTTGTTTAGAGGAGGATATATCGGGCTGGAAAGAAAGTAATTGTAGATTTTCAAATTTTCCATTCTGTTATTCCCCCGTCCTTTGTTGCAGCCTAATTATCACATTGTTATATATGTTCGTTGAGTGCTTGGATACTCTTTCCATATCACATTAGTTCAATCCAATTCTATTGGTATTGAAGCCACGGACCGAAGTCAAAGTTACAACAATAGAGTGTTAACCTGATTACGTTTTGTCCCGGCAATTCAAGGAGAGCTATGATAGTGCAAATTTTATGTAATGTGCGAAAAGTACGACATACACACACCATAATACAACATTTCAATCTGGTCCGTAACGAAAGGTCTGTTTGAAAATTCAGCCATTTGTGAACTAGCCCCTTGCGGAACGTGATCATAAATGCTTGAACTTAGCTTGTACCCGTAACAATATACTTATGGATACCAAAAGCAGCAAACTAAAAAGCACCTCTCATGGTCAGCTTAAAATTATAGCTATGTGTGTTGTCAATACTTTTGTCAAAACATGCAGCTTTCACCAGCCAGACTCTGAAATTTGAACGTTGAAATTCGACTATATGACAACTTCCTGATTCCAACATTGGTGAAAAGTCCCGAATTTTGTGGTTAAATGTTAGAGCTAATCTTTATCTATCAGTATTCGGCTGGACAAAGTCAGGGGATAGATCTTTTTTTAGCTTCAGAAGTCTTCCTCGCGAAGGTTTCACTTCAATGCTGTGTAAATCCTGCTAGGTTGAGGCAGACAGGATCTCAGACGTATTTTGCGAAAGAACTCCCATGGGCTTCTCACTCCACTATATGAAAATGTATGGATATTTTATCCGGCAAAATCCGAGAAGCAGAAACTGTTTTTAAAAAGTGTGAAAATCTCACATTTGATAAAAGTTGGATTTTCCGGATACTTTAAACAGCAAGATGCGATTCGAACATATGCATATATTGACCGAGTAAACCATGTGCAGCCGAGCTAATTTGAGATCTTTAACGAAGCTGATTTTATGAAGGTTCAAACATCATGGTGCAAATCTACAATTACTTTCTTTCCAGCCTAATAGATATATTCACTAGTTCTTAAATGGTTGGCATCGTTCATCATGATCTCTTTCAGTCTACGCTCACTACTCATTCATGCCATTCAAAAACTTCCTGATCAAGGAGAAGCCGGACTGGATCAATAACTTCAACCCAAGACTCTTCTCCTGATCCATCGACCCTGAGTAGGAATTAATAGTTGTATAGTAAGACAAGAGTACAAATCCAGTATCTTTCATAACACACACTACGCGTTACTTTTTTCACGAGTTAATCATGCTAAAACTATAACATATATGTACCGTTATGTTAAATTATGTAACATTACTAGCGTTTTGTCCCAAGCCTTATTTTAAGCTAAATATTTGTCTTAAATTCATTGTTTGATCATGTCGAATTATCTCCCTGTGATTTCTTCCTTGTAAATTATTGTGCCATCACATCGTGTACAATTTTCTTGTCCTCATTATCCGTGTATATCTCCAACGGGAATTATGAGTAATCAGGTGCTTAATTAAATATCGAAATTATCCAAATCTCGTCTGGTTTTATCTGGTTGTGTCCGACGTTTAATGATAAAGTTTCGTTTTCGATATTCTATTACGGAATAACTTCTACGCTGAGGCATCTAAGGTTCGAGTTCCCACCCATTTCGTGCATGCGTGTTGTTGAGAGAGCTGATTATTTTCCCGTCGAAATATAGACTTCAAATGCAGGCTCGAAATGTCATCTCCCATATCTCTCGCGATATATTAGTCCTAGATCTCTTTACTGCTCTCTCTCCCGGTTGCCAAGCAAGGGAGTAGAGATTCCCACCTATTCTGAGTCTATACAGCTGTGAGCGTGCGATCTCTCTCTAGTTTATACGAGAACGAGAAAACATTTTTTTCCTTTCGAACTGTATGCATCAAATTGATTTGTAGACTTGGTGTTTTTCCAATCTGATTTATTTCTCAGTTCGATGTCTCCGTCCATCTCTCTCCAGTTGGGAAGATGGTCGATTGAGGAAGGAAGTGGAAGTGGATGAAGAGCACGCGAGGAATATTCTCCACTTGGTCAGTCGAGTCAATCGACAGAGTTCTGTTGATGTGAAAGAGTGCACGGCACTTCTTCGATATTTTTCCCACCCCCCTCCCTCTCATCCCCCCCATCGCAAAGTTGTCATACCGAAAATCAGGGAGAGATACCTAGCAATGAATGAGCTAGGGGAGGAAGGGAGGAGGGGGGTAGGCCAAATATCAAAGAAGTGCAGAGGGCTCTCTTTTCTTGTGCGCTTTCTCATACCAGTTCATTGCTGCAGACCATCAGTTCGACTCCCTTGACTGGCGAACTCGCCAACTACCGCCTCCTTCCTCGATATCTAGAGGACGTCAGTTGCATCATCTTTCTTATCGTACATTGTTGTTGTAACTCTCTCGCAAATGATGTGTCGTTCTCTGCGTCTCTTCATAGCTCTATCTATCTATCTCATTTACTTGTACAGCCGCACAAGTCAGAAAGTTTACTAATTCGAAACTTCAAGTGTGCAATAAGGGCTTATCGTTGCTTCTTCTGCAGCCGGACTTCCATCTGGCCGAGTTGACTCATCTCACAGTGGATCTCTTCTCTCAGAGGGAGAATGAACTGGGAGTCGCCCCCACTCTCCCCATGGAGACTGCCATTCGACTGCTGCTAGTAGATGCGAAGAGACTCGTTCACGAGAACATGCACTTGTCAGATTATTTCAATCTAGACATCTCTAATTCCATCCTTAGATGCGATACTAACAACATAACGGTAATATTCATAACAGAAATGTCTTTGTTGCCAGTCGTGCAAAGCTGAGCGAGGTCCAAGATAGTGTGATGAAGACGGAAGAAGAGCCGAAGGAAGGATCGGAGACGGCACTATCGGACACGACAACTTGCAGTCTGGACAGCGTTTCGCCTGTGGAGAAGCTGATGTAGAGCAAATAGGATCATTCAAGAACTATACCTCAATTATCATAGTTGGAACTATGATAGACTGATTATTCATTTGAAGTGATAAAAACCTACTCATCGTCAATTATTGCTCAGATAAAAAATGCAAACAATTCTTTGCCGTTCCTCATGTTCCCCATGTTATTATAGTCTCCACTCATATCTCTTCATTGTTGCATAACCGATGCCTTCTTTCAGGTTGACTAACCTATCTGTATAAGTACTTTTTGCCCTATCGGGAAGGTAGCAAAGAAAATTACATCGAAAAGTCACGGGAATAGCCAAAACTTCCCTCGTATTACCAACCCTGCAAGTCATCCTCTTTCCTCGTTTCTCTTCACAATGCGTCTCCTCTTCGTCCTCCTTCTCCTCTCTCCTGTGCATGTGAGGAAAAAAACTCGAAAAGAAAGAGGAAAAGAACAAAGAAGGAAAAGAACCCTTCAGTTATGCCTTTCAAATGCGAACTTTGATTTTTTATGTGCAATTGTTTATCAGAAATACAACTAGCCGAGCTCCGCTCGCTACGGGTAAACCATGGGGAATTTTGGTTGGGAATGTTTTTATTACGTTTTTGGGGAGTTCTAGCATGAAATGGGTCAATTTTGAGCGAAATGTGTGTTTGCGCCCTAGACGCGCCGGGTTAGACTGTTGGGGTGCTTGGATATACGCTAGGATTCTTTCCGACAGCTCCCCGACACTTTCCGACCATGCTAAAAATGCAGAAAAAAGGTTTGCATCCGGTGGGATCCGAATTTGAGCCCCTACCAGCGCCTTTTCCCACTGCGCCACGCTTTAATCGATATATATTAAAAGATCAAATATTCTATCCTAAACGTCTCGACGAGCTCTATCAAATGGTATATAGCACGCCTCATCATTTGCAGAACAAACGCTTTCATCCCCGAAAATGTGTTTTTGACACCCAACATGATCTCACGAAAACGACCGTATCTCAGGTCAAAGTTGATCTACCGAGATGGCGTTGGCTCCATCGAAAGAGTAGCGTTTTGTGCACTTATTACTTAGCATGGGTACTTGGAAAGCCGTCAAATTATTTCCCAAAGGACAATAATCACGTTTTGGGAAACATGTATACTTTCAACACCCATAAGTCGGCTCAGAGCTGTCCTACAGGGTCGCCCGTTATGTCAGTTGCTTGGCAAAGTTTTTCGCCCTAGTGCATTTTTGACGAGATCTACAACTTTGCTGTTGAACGCGAAGCTCTAAATTCATGCGCAAAAAAGTTACATGCGGATAACTGGGAACAATGCCTCTCTCTTTCTATCCTCCCTAAGGTGCCTCAAATGCAAAGTGTCTCAGGGGGAATTCAGTAACTCGCTTTATTTTTAAGCTACAGAGGTCCCACTGGTCCAGTCGTGACCGTCTGATCATGCCCTACAAGATTCTCGAACTCGCTAAGCATTTCGACGAAAAGAAAAGTCGGTACGCCTTAAAATATAGGAAAAACGCTAAAAAAATGCTGATAAGTCCCCACCACTCACTCAATTCTTATCGAATCCTCACCAAATTTCACCTGAGTGCTTCCCACACATCCCTCGTGAATCTCCCGTGCGACAAAAGATGCGGCAAAAGAATTTGCCTCGGCCGGGATTCGATCTGGCTCGGGGATTGCGCGCTAGTCTAACATCTTCCCGACTGCTCCACGCCCCAAGTTCGTTATTTTTGATTTTCAGAAAAAGTGAAATACACCATTCGACGCGTCTCGTCGAGCTGAGCATTTCTCCTGCCAGAAGCTAAGCGCTATCTGCACGCACTCGTCCAAGCGCGGGCTCGAAAGCTTTTCGCCGATTGTTCAAAGTGATCTTTGATCTTTCAAACGTGATCCAATCTTTTCGGCCTCAACATAAAAAAAGACGCTCCGTGGTCGAAAGTATATTACCCTACTAAATCCCAAATCTGGCCAAAAACTCTACGCGACTTACGAGCACTTTGCTTTCCGAGTGTTCGGAAAATTGCAACGATCTCTTATATATAGGGGGGGGGGGGGGGATAAATGGAACACATCTTGAATGAATAGATGGGATAACTTAGAAAGGGGCATATCAAATATCATCAATCGGCTCACAATTTACTATGGATGAAATGATCCAGTTGTTCTCTGGTCTTATCAACATAATGAGAGGGTTCAATCACATACGCGAAGACTCCTTCTTTGTTTCTCCCTTTATGTTTATCAGAAGGAACAGGCATGAGTATTAGATTTTGTCCGCAAGTTCTCATCGTTCGACGAAGAGTTTCCCACGCCGTCTGAAAGAAGGAATGGAGATTTGGGATCAATTTATCAAGAACGGCTTCGAAATAATGAACTCACTATATTGTGACGCTCGTTGTGTTTCGACCACAGACGACAAACTTCTCCAGAGTTTTTGACTTTGAATTCCCGCTGATTTCCAGTCCAGGCGATTATCGATTTGTAGTTGACATCCACGAGAAGTTTGAGAAGGAAGACCCACAACTGGTCTTTTTCTGAAAGAGAACATTCACAGGAGAATGAAGATATTCATTGAAAAATTGAAAAATCTCAAATGTCTTACTAGTTTTTTGCTTGGTGGATTTGCCCTTGTCTTCTGGGAGAACAGTGGGGAACTTCCTGCACATCTGACTGGTCTTTTCCTTCTTTTTCTTGTACTCCGCTCGAGTTACGGGGAGAGAATTCGAAGATCCAGCGATTTCACATTCTGATAAAAATTTAGGATAAATGCAATTTATGGAATAAATTCACCATTTCCATTGAGTGGAGTCGATGCAGCAGTAGCACTGGAAGGGACTGATCGGGACTGGAGAGGAGTGGCAGGGGAGTATGGGTTGTCGACCATTGGAGGAGGAGCATCTGAAAGGAAAGTATGTTTAGAAGAGAAGTCAAGATTGCGAACTAACCATGAGCATTGGGGATGAAGAAATTCTCGACTGATCCATCGATTTCGTCGAAGTTGAGGAAAGAATAGTTGTTGTGAGAAGAAGCAGAAGAGGGGTGAGGATTGGGATGGGACTGATACTGGGCATAGCAGGAGAAGGGAGCTTCCTGTGGAGGGAGTTGATCGTGGACAGATTAATGAAAGTATTGGTTGTGAGGGAATGGAATATTTGCATTTGATGGATGAAGTTGAATGGAATTGGGAGCATGCGCAATGTATTGACAATCGGAAGGATATGAACGATTATAGGTTGTAGGATCAGCATTATTTGAAGAAAGAGAAGGGAAGGAAGGGAAAGATTGAGAAGAATGAGGTGGATCAGTCGCGAAATATTGGGCATTTACATGGTGGACAGGCATATCATTGAAGAATTGAGTGGGAGAAATGTGATGAGAGTGGAGGTTGGTGGATTGGGAATAAGCACAAGATGGGGTGTGATGGGGTTGGTGAACAATGGGAACAGCTAGATTGAATGAAGATGAGGAATGAAGGAATGAGGACTGATCATAGAAGAGTGGGGAGGATTCATCGATAAGGGATTGGTCATTGAGATTCATCGCAGGAAACTGAGGATCGAAGACACGACTATCGTCCATCGAAGACTGGAGAGATAATGACGGATTCGGAAGGTCGATGGGGTAATTACATTCTTTCCGATTGTAAACTATCCGAGACATCTGAAGGCGATTCCGTTTCCACGCCTGTAGGGCAAGTAGAGCATGGTACCAGCCTGGGAACGGAAGCGCACCCCATTGAACCAAGTGGACCAAGGGCCCAGTGGGTGCGAAAGAGATACATCAATATCGATTATGATCAATTCAATGAAATCAGAATGAACTCAGAGACATTGATTGAATGATATATAAAAAATATCTGAATAGCATAAACTGTATTCTACTTGCTTCGATAGAATACAATACAATATTTATCTTTTGTAGCTTTCTGGGGTCATTTGCGGCGTGCTTGCGAAGAGGTTGTTGGATTGCATTGCATAGATAAAATCTCACTATAGGCCGTAAACGAAGCCTTGCGTGCTTTAGAATCTTCTCTGCTCGAATTCTCCAGACCCGATGATCAATCTTTCAGCGAGATGATCGAGCCTAGATTCTGAAGAACCAAACATCTTAGTAGGTCATGCCCATCACACGGTGACCACTTCGGCTTGGATGGGGATTCCTTTCTTGATGAGTCGAAGGCGGAAGCGAGGGGTATTAGGGAAGTGAGATTTTGAAAACGACATAGTGAGTTTTTGAAAACGACTTTTATACATTGTTTATCAGAAATACAATAAATGGAACACATCATGAATGAATACATGGGATAACTTAGAAAGGGGTCATATCAAATATCATCAATGGGTTCACAATTTACTCTGATGAAATGATCCAGTTGTTCTCTGGTCTTATCGACATAATGAGAGGGTTCAATCACATACGCGAAGACTCCTTCTTTGTTTCTCCCTTTATGTTTATCAGAAGGAACAGCCATGAGTATTAGATTTTGTCCGCAAGTTCTCATCGTTCGACGAAGAGTTTCCCACGCCGTCTGAAAGAAGGAATAGAGATTTAGGATCAATTTATCAAGAACGGCTTCGAAATAATGAACTCACTATATTGTGACGCTCGTTGTGTTTCGACCACAGACGACATACTTCTCCAGGTTTTTTGACTTTGAATTCCCGTTGATTTCCAGTCCAGGTGATTATCGATTTGTTGTTGTCATCCATGAGAAGTTTGAGAAGGAAGACCCACAACTGGTCTTTTTCTGAAGGAGAACATTCAATGGAGAACGAAAAAAATCGGAGTAAAATGATAAATTCTCAAATGTCTTACTAGTTTTTTGTTTGGTGGATTTGCCCTTGTCTTCTGGGAGAACAGTGGGGAACTTCCTGCACATCTGACTGGTCTTTCCCTTCTTTTTCTTGTACTCCGCTCGAGTTACGGGGAGAGAATTCGAAGATCCAGCGATTTCACATTCTGATAAAAATTTAGGATAAATGCAATTTATGGAATAAATTCACCATTTCCATTGAGTGGAGTCGATGCAGCAGTAGCACTGGAAGGGACCGATCGGGACTGGAGAGGAGAGACACGGGAGTATGGGTTGTTGATCATTTGAGGAGGAGCATCTGAAAGGGAAATATGTTTAGAAGAGAAGTCAAGATTGCGAACTAACCATGAGCATTGGGGATGAAGAAATTCTCAACTGATCCATCGATTTCGTCGAAGTTGAAGAAAGAATAGTTGTTGTGAGAATAGACAGAAGAGGAATGAGGATGGGACTGATACTGGGCATAGCAGGAGATCGAGGCTTCCTGTGGAGGAACTGGATGGTGGACAGATTCATGAAAGTATTGGTTGTGAGGGAATGGAATATTTGCATTTGAGGGATGAAGTTGAATGGAATTGGGAGCATGTGCAATGTATTGGCAATCGGGAGGATATGAACGATTATAGGTTGTGGGATCAGCATTATTAGAAGAAAGAGAAGGGAAAGAAGGGAACGATTGAGAAGAATGAGGTGGATCAATCATGAAATATTGGCCATTTACATGGTGGACAGGCATATCATTGAAGAATTGAGTGGGAAAAATGTTATGAAAGTGGAGGTTGGAGGATTGGGAATAAGCACAAGATGGGGTGTGATGGGGTTGGTGAACAATGGGAACAGCTAGATTGAATGAAGATGAGGAATGAAGGAATGAGGACTGATCATAGATGAGTGGGGAGAATTCATTGGAAAGGGTCTGGTCATTGAGATTCATCGTAAAGAACTGAGGTTCGGAGAGACGTCTATCGTCCATCGAAGACTGGAGAGATAATGACGGATTCGGAAGGTCGATGGGGGTAATTACATTCTTTCCGATTGTAAACTATCCGAGACATCTGAAGGCGATTCCGTTTCCACGCCTGTAGGGCAAGTAGAGCATGGTACCAGCCTGGGAACGGAAGCGCACCCCATTGGACCAAGTGGACCAAGGGCCCAGTGGGTGCGAAAGAGATACATCAATATCGATTATGATCAATTCAATGAAATCAGAATGAACTCAAAGACATTGATTGAATGATATATAAAAGAATATCTGAATAGCATAAACTGATTCTACTTCCTTCGATAGAATACAATACAATATTTATCTGTTGTCGCTTTCTGGGCGCAGATCAAGATGTGGGGTCAGAAAATATCGCTCTTCTCATTTCAAGATGGTTATTTGCGGTGTGCTTGCGAAGAGGATGTTGGATTGCATTGCATAGATAAAATCTCACTATAGGCCGTAAACGAAGCCTTGCGTGCTTTAGAATCTTCTCTGCTCGAATTCTCCAGACCCGATGATCAATCTTTCAGCGAGATGATCGAGCCTAGATTCTGAAGAACCAAACATCTTAGTAGGTCATGCCCATCACACGGTGACCACTCCGGCTTGGATGGGCATTCCTTACTTGATGAGTCGCGGGGTGAAGCGAGGGGTATTAGGGGAAACCACTCCAAATCAAAGGAGTGGTTTCCCTCTCCAAGGAATGGAACGATAGAATTGACGTGTGCAAGATAATGCATCAAAATTAGGACTCACTAGAGACATGATCTTTCAGTCATTCCCTCGAGAACAGCACACGTAGGATACATAGTGAGATTTTGAAAACGACTTTGATACATTGTTCATCAGAAATACAATAAATGGAACACATCATGAATGAATAGATGGGAGAACTTAGAAAGGGGCATATCGAATTTCATCAATAGGCTCACATTTTTCTCTGATGAAATGATCCAGTTGTTCTCTGGTCTTATCAACATAATGAGAGGGTTCGATCACATATGCAAAGACTCCTTCTTTGTTTCTCCCTTTATGTTTATCAGAAGGAACAGCCATGAGTATTAGATTTTGTCCGCAAGTTCGAATCGTTCGACGAAGTGTTTCCCACGCCGTCTGAAAGAAGGAATGAAGATTTAGGATCATTTATCAAGAACGGCTTTTAAATAATGAACTCACTATATTGTGACGCTCGTTGTGTTTCGACCACAGACGACAAACTTCTCCAGAGTTTTTGACTTTGAATTCCCGCTGATTTCCAGTCCAGGCGCTTATCGATTTGTAGTTGACATCCACGAGAAGTTTGAGAAGGAAGATCCACAGCTGATCTTTTCCTGAAACAGAAAATTCACAGGAGAATTAAGATATTCATTGAAAAATTGGAAATTCTCAAATGTCTTACTTGTTTTTTGCTTGGTGGATTTGCCCTTGTCTTCTGGGAGAACAGTGGGGAACTTCCTGCACATCTGACTGGTCTTTCCCTTCTTTTTCGTGTACTCCGCATGAGTTACGTGAAGAGTATTCGGCGGCCCAGCGATTCCACAATCTGATAAGAATGTTGGATAAATGTAATTGATGGAATATATTCACCATTTCCATTGAGTGGAGTCGATGCAGCAGTAGCACTGGAAGAGACTGATCGGGACTGGAGAGGAGTGACACGGGAGTATGGGTTGTCGACCATTTGAGGAGGAGCATCTGAAAGGAAAGTATGTTTAGAAGAGAAGTCAAGATTGCGAACTAACCATGAGCATTGGGGATGAAGAAATTCTCGACTGATCGATCGATTTCGTCGAAGTTGAGGAAAGAATAGTTGTTGTGAGAAGAAGCAGAAGAGGGGTGAGGATTGGGATGGGACTGATACTGGGCATAGCAGGAGAAGGGAGCTTCCTGTGGAGGGAGTTGATCGTGGACAGATTGATGAAAGTATTGGTTGTGAGGGAATGGAATATTTGCATTTGATGGATGAAGTTGAATGGAATTGGGAGCATGCGCAATGTATTGACAATCGGAAGGATATGAACGATTATAGGTTGTAGGATCAGCATTGTTTGAAGAAAGAGAAGGGAAGGAAGGGAAAGATTGAGAAGAATGAGGTGGATCAGTCGCGAAATATTGGCCATTTACATGGTGGACAGGCATATCATTGAAGAAGGGACTGGGAGAAATGTGATGAGAGTGGGGGTTGGAGGATTGGGAATAAGCACAAGATGGGGTGTGATGGGGTTGGTGAACAATGGGAACAGCTAGATTGAATGAAGATGAGGAATGAAGGAATGAGGACTGATCATAGATGAGTGGGGAGAATTCATTGGAAAGGGTCTGGTCATTGAGATTCATCGTTGAGAACTGAGGATGGGAGAGACGACTATCGTCCATCGAAGACTGGAGATAGACTGAAGGATTCGGAAGGTCGACGGGGTAATTACACTCCTTCCGATTGTAAACTATCCGAGAAGGCGATTCCGTTTCCACGCCTGTAGGGCAAGTAGAGCATGGTACCACCCTGGGAACGGAAGCGCACCCCATGAACCCAGTGGGCCAAGGGCCCAGTGGGTGCAAAAGAGATACATCAATATCGATTATGATCAACTCATGGAAATGAAAATGAACTCAGAAACATCGATTGACTGATCTGTTGTTTCTAATTGATGAGCATAGATAGAGACCGCAAGCGTTCTGCCAAAATAGTCACATGACTCTCTTTTTGTGCCTAGTGTGTCTCTATGTGCATGAATAAGATCATGCTTTTTTGAATTTGGGCGATATCTCAACTTTGAAGCGATTTATTTTCTGAAAACCTAACGCTCGTACTGCACGAAATCGGGATAGGGGAGAATGCGACAAACAGCAAGATGTCGTAGTACTCGTTAACGGGCGGAAGCAAGTGATCGCTTGGTGTAGTGGTAGAGCGCTTACTCTTGTGCCCGATTGCCGAAGGTTCGAAACTCAGCGGTTGTAACGGTGTTGCAGTTTTTTCTAATTTTTAATTATAATTTTTAACAATGAGCTACGCTTGAAATTTAATATTTATTTGTATTTTTTTTCTGCTCAATCTTAATGAATAGGGTTATATTACAAACTGCGAGTGGAGCAGCTGTGCAAGTACACTAGAACACTGTTAAACCCGTATCCACGTACTTAATTAGCGTATGCTGACCTAATTAGAGTTGTCCGAACAAGCTGCTCCAGAGGCCATTTGTTAAGCAACCAAATAGCTACCGAAATCAGTTTAGATCACCCAATTTGGTTCAGAATTCGAAGCGTAGTCCCTCGATCCATGTTTTGAGGGGCTCTCTATCCCCTCAGTGGGCGGAGCTTGCGGTCTCTAAGCATAGACCTGCAATAAGTGCAACATCCATCCAAGAAGTCTCATCGCGTCCATTTCATTGACGGGGAAGATCATCGATTGTATTGGAAATATGAGAAGTTTTGGTTGAATCTCGCTGTATTGTCCCCGATTTCAGAATGTCTGTTTTCTCTCATCGTTCTTTTGCCCCGGAGAAATATCGATAGAAGGACGTTATCGCTGATAATGCCTTTCCCGCTAGTGAGGATTATTGATCTAAGGAACAGTGGAAGCTCGTATGGGAATCCATTCAAGCTAGGATGAGACGATACTGAAGCTAAAGGAACAGAGAAGGTTAACGGAAGCAGAATCTCGGAGAAATACAAAAAAATACATCTCGGTTGTTTGCCAAGTCAGTGAATAAACTAACAAAACAATGCAGCTTTATCGACTTCCTTGAAGTGCTCAATTACCTTCCAACGCCCACTCCTGAGTTCACATTGACAAGGGAGGCACCGGGACGGTAAATCGGAGGAGGACGAATGCGACCTTCCTGCAGAGGATTCACTATGGAGGAGTGATGGGAAGTCGATGGAAAGCATTTTAGGCTTTCATTTGCCCACTCTCTTTCACTTTCTTCATATTGAGCATGGATGGCCAATTATTCGCTACCCTACGACTGCTTCAAATATTCGTCTTCATGACAGAAATTCGTACGAATAACCCTCACCTGAATTGCTTGCTGGTACTTTGCCCATCTGCCAGGCACGATGTTCCTCTTGTCGCCGTCGTAGTCGTTCAGACTGTACCTCTCACCCTGAGCACTTATTTATGTATTATATTTTATTCGTCCTTTTTTCCATTTCAATCCCGTATCATTTGCATTTTGGTAAGATCTGAACTTTTTAAAGTTGATCACGAATTAAAATTGATCACGATGCTCGGATCAGAAAATATACAGGCTTGATGGGAGTGTTACTGCTCGCGGGACGTGACCTTTCCTGCGAGTAGCACGCAACACTGTGGACAGCATGGATATTTCCCTACCGTTTCCAATTGATTGCCTGGGGTTTTCGTGGTGAAAGTCCGAATCATTCAAATTTTCAAGTTTGCCTTTACCCCTCCTTTAAAGATCACCTGTGGTTCGAGTCCATAAAGATACGAAGGAATTCCTCCAGCCAATCCACTGCGTCCCAGCCCGACGCTTACCTGAGGGTGGCACGTTAGTTTTCACGATTCGATATTCGAGGACAGGCGCAATACGCATGTATGAATGAATTACTACTATTTGACATGATGTCTATGATAGAAAAATTGTATGCTGTCTTGTTGGAGTCTACGGGAGCAAATCCTCCAAATCGATAATCCACCGTACTCCTGTCTGGACGGAGACGGGATCGTTGCCGGGCACTCCGATTCCGAATCCGAATCCAACACCGGCGACGTCCCCCAGCGAGGAGAGGGCGCCAGACCTGGAGAGATAGAGATAAAAAACAATATGAATTTTTTGACCAAACTAACAGTCTGTGAGTTATGGAACTGGAATTATGCGGTATTGATAAAATGCAGTGCTCAGACACTATTACCCAGAACTGCTCAGACACTATTACCCAGCTCTCAATAATCCGTACAAACCAATACTACTGATGTTGGGAAAGATTTCCCCTTTCCTTACTTGTTCGGGTCATCTAACACTTGTCTGTTGAAAGGCGAGATTCCGAGTCTCGGTTTGGCAGGATGATGTGTCTGCCAATTATCGATTGCTTTCGCATTTCACATTGCAAGCAAGATAGCAAAGCTTTATCAACGGAATCGAGCCGTGGTGGGGGGTAGTAGTGACAACAGAATGACACAGTAGCAAGTGATAAATAATAAACAAACAAAATAAATTAAGCAAGTCGATCGTCGGTCACCTGCGTTTCTAGAACCGGGAAATTCCAATTATTATCTGGAGTCGGATCATCATCAGATTGTCTTCGCCTCCTTATTATTCCTTCAGGCGTCGCTGAGCGCAGCGAGAGGGCCAGACTGCAAAGATTAAAGATCAACTTTTGATTCTGCAAGATTTTCCATGCGGTAGCGTAACTGCGGCTAATCGAAATGGGCGAGTGATTGCTAATGGGGAGGTTAGAGTGAGAGGGAACACAGGATTGGGAATGCAAGAATTGACAAATTACGCCTCGTCCAGGGAGAGTTGCGATGATTGGCGCTAGAACGAGAACGAATGAAAGGATTTCCATTAACTCAGCTCGATATGCTTCAGAAACAGAACAAGTTTGGGAAAACGCCTTTGCGAATGTGTTTTTGATTACTATTGATCACAATCGTAGGGTAAAACTAACTATCATAATTTGATCAACGAAGAAATCTTCTCACCTCTCTTCGGTCCGTCCTCACTGCGTGCACTGCCCTCCTCCTCGCCTTGCGCGCCCTCAGGGCCTTCATCCACCTATCAATAGTTGATCTTTGATATCTCCCTCATCTCTCACCTCTTCTTGAATATCTCATTTCTCTCCTCTTGATCTTCTTCGAATAGATAGCCTTCCTTCTCCGCAGGATTCATCCAATCCCATAATGAGGGAGTAGTTGCCTGCACTACTTGCCTGCGAGGAGCTGCTGGGGGCTCCTAAATGGAAGAATGCAGAAACGGTAGGCGATCCCGATCGATTGAACTCAATCCACACACACGGAGTGCTCTACATTGAGTGCGAGTGGGGGCGCGCGGTCAAAGATCAAAGATCACAGGACATGCAACGAGACTGGGAGCACGCGCGTGGACAGAAAGAGGAACTAGAGAGAGACCAGGGACTGAAGACGGGGACTGGAGGGACGAGGGATACGGTAGAGTACGAAGATGGAATACGAAGGACTGTGAGAAGACGGGAAGGAGTGAGAGTCAATCAACAGAGAGAAAGAGACAACAAGATCGGGTTCAAGAACAGGTCCTGAGAGAGCAGCGCGTGCGTGTGAGTCCGCGTCGAGAGAGGAACTGACGCGTTGGAAGCGTGAGAAGGAGGAGGACGAGCGGAGGGGCGTAGAGACGCGACGCGGCTGAAATTATTGACTTTAGAACTCGTGAGAAAGGGCGCATCTCAACAGTGTATGAAACTTATTCCATGGGTTTTTTCGAAAACAATGGCACGCATGACGTGCTGAATATACGCAGAGTGAAATCAGTTTTCTTCATCATAATCGGTAGCATACAACTCGGCGTCCTAATCGAAGGCCAACAAGGATGGAGATTGTAATCTACGCGCGGTAAATTGACTCTCTTCGCTTGAACGCCGCATAGAACCTTGAGTAGGAGGAGGGAGAGGGATGGGCTAATAAGATTGAGAAAAACGCTAGCGGCTTTTTCTCCCGAGAGGATTTGAGCCCGTGGAGAAAGGTCGACACTCTCAGGGTTGCATCGCATGAAAATTAGCTTGTCTAACGACCTAAGAAAGTGTTCGACTGGGATGAAAATATTTGAAAAATGTGAAACAATTACTACTTTAATAAAGAACAAGACATGAAAATGATACTAGCCTCGACAATCTCGGGCTTCTTCCCCTCCAAATCAATGGCGATTTCATCGGCGATCGATCTGAATATTCGAAATTTGACATTACGAAACTTACGACTAAGATTCCACTAATTAGGTGATCGTACTAAGGATTCCGCGTGAAAGTCCCAATTTGCTCACCGGAAGAATTCCCTGCTCTCCTCTTCCTGCTCGTCTCTGATGATCTTTCCCTGCTTCGAGCGCTTTGTTGTTCCCTGATAAGGTATATTTCCAGCCAAGGTTAGAACATTCACAGCTCGAGAAGTACATGAATTGACAAAGGGAATAAAGGATGGAGGGAACGCGTAGTGTAATGGCAGCGATAAGGAAGTAGTCCAGCAGAAACTAGAGAGATAACAACCGTCACCTGAGTTGTGGGAGCTACCGTAGTCGCCCTGTTTCTCTTCTTCACCATGGGCGATGCATCTGCAGGGATGTGGTCGAGGATTTGCACCTGCAAATCGAATATTCTGCCAATCTCTCCATTCCTCCTGCTGTCTCGCTGCTGGGAACGAGAGAGAACGCAGAGATGTGGAGAGCCCAATGTTTGGTTGCAATGTATCACAGGTGAAAGCGAGAGTTGACCAAAGCTTCCTTTCTAGTCGTGACTCAGCTATCTCTTTTCAAATGATAAACGGAGTAGGAAAGTGAAAGTGGCCAAGGATGATTGGATCAAAAAGTGTTAGATGCTTACTCGAGAGCAGAGCGAGTGAGTGGGACTCAGCTGGCAGAGACGGGCAAGTGCCTCTGCGAAGTTCGGATCAATGGGACCTGCAAGCATCGATTTTTGCAGTGCAAAAGCGTTCTACAAAAGTGATTCCAACTTTAGAAATTTAAGGTAGAGGTGCATCACGACTTCGAAGGAAAAAACGCATGAAGAATGACCGGAAACTGACTAGTCTTGACGGCGTGGACTACTCCGACAAGAGGAAGAAGCAGTAGTAGGGATCTCATCCTTCGAAGGAAGGGCAGCCTCGACCTCTGCTTATAAGGGCGAACCTCGACTCGGGGAGGGAACTGGTTCACACTCGAAGGTTAGAGAATGCCTTATCTGCCGTCGATCCGAGCGAGTGCCGTGACCTTTCCCCCTCTCCCCTCTCTTCTCACCCTCCCCTCTCAATTCGAGCCGCTTCCTTATCCCATTTCAACAGCGATTATCACGGCATGGTTATGAGGAGGAGAGGGAAAAGCCGGAGCGAAATGGTTGTCGCACTTTCCATTTTCCTCCTTTGTAGTTGCAATGACTTCGCAGACTATTCTATGCCAGGATCTAATTTATCTGAGACTCGAAAAAAGAAGAAAATCTGAAGTTATGCAATGCTCGAATCTCTTTCGCACTGGCGGTGTAATTCCCAGGCAACTGAAACCATGATTTTTAGTGCACATTTTTTCACCTTTTGCAAGCTTAAAATTTTTTATACTCTAATGCACAGGATGCAAAAAATGTTCACTAATCAAACACTGAAAGTCCGTCTAGCTTCACTCGGATTCACTCTACTCCAATTGTGCTCGAGTTGTTTGAAGTATACTTCCGTTTCGTTGTTCACATTTCGTGATTCCCTGAATGAATTGAATTCCTGCCCCTGTTAGAAGAACTGGATTACATCGAAGTATTCGTTGTGTATAACGAAAATTGTAGTCCTCTAGGCATGTGCTTGGCTATCTGAGGCTGACAGATCGGAATTGAGACGATTACAACTATGGCGATTCTGAAATACTTGAGGTAGAGGACGAAGTATAGATGCGAAAAAAGGTAAAGGTGGAACCACGTCAAGCAATTTCACAATCATCAGGAGAATACTACGCTTGGTGGTGTAGTTCGGTGAGGCCAACTATACCACCTGTGCGAAAAAAATCGGATGTAATCACATGGCAATCCACAAGTCGTAGAGAGCCATCGAGAAGAAGCGAAGGGCGTTCCATTGTCCCGAAGGAATCAGAGTGAAGAAGGAGTAGAAGAAGACTTCAGGAGAACAAGTGCAGATTATTTGGAAGCCGATTCGAGAAATCGTCTGCGATTGAGGAATTAGAGAATCGTCGAGAAGACAAAGATACTTTCATGATATTGATGCTCTCCTTGAGTTGATAGGAGCGAGTGATCGAGTATGAATCGATATTCGCTCCCTTCTGTATACTCGCCCTCTCTCGGCAATTCGATCGATAAACCATTCGATAGAACTGACCAATTATTCGCTAATGGAGCACATAAATGAGCTTACTGAGATGCCGAACATGACAAATATCCCACATAGTCTTCTGTACAGAAGATCCGGCACGTATTCTGAATCGCCAATTTTTTGTTCCGGAAAGGAAAAAGGTTTTTGTTTCTGACCGAAGACGAGCAGATACGAATCAGCGAAGGTCCACGACAAGTGAATCGATTCGATACCTACGAAGAAGAGATTCGTAGTCTTTCCTCCTCTGCTGTACCTGAAATATCAACATTGAAGGTTTCTTTCACAATTGCTTTGACCAGCTCCAGAAAGAGGATGCAAAATATCTGTCGAATGCAATGAACAAAGGGAAGGTGCAGTGGTAATCGAGAATTGATATCCGTACCAAACTGCACGCAATCAGAAGAGAAATGCTATCTGCAAAATGACATCATCAGTAGAATCAGGGTAAAACTATGTCAGTGGTAAAAATGCAAACCTTCTTCTGTTGGTTCGACCACTTGACGATACATAGCATAGAGCCTGGCTGCACTGCTAATAGCTTCGTTGAATATAGTCAAATTTATCAGAAGCCTCAGCTTTAGTCAAGCATTAATTTTGTACTACGGATCTTCCATACATTCAGGTGGAATTGCGATCTCCAAACAGTTCTTGTGACTGGGACGCTTACAATGAATTGACAAAGAATTAGAACGACCTGTGCAATGGGAATAGGGATAAATATAGAGGAATATTTAAATATTACCTCAATGACGTAAATAGATTCGAACGCGGGATAGAAATTATCCGTGATGTTTCGATTGAGAAGGTTGATTGTGTACATTCTTCTTTCGTTCGTCTTTCGGATACTGTTGATGAATAAGAAGCGAATGCTGCTCTCTACCTATTTGTACACTAGCAAAAATATTCGTAAGAGAGCAATTTCTTGGAAGAGCTGATATCCGCATACGGATAACAATTAATTGCACATACCGTGGGTAAAAGTATCTATGCGCGTAGGATGGAAGTTCTTGTAGTGGTTGTGCTTCGGATTTGCGTCAATTGGTTACAGTGTTGACAGCAATATAGTACTTGTTTATCGTTTTGCACGTATAGGAAGTGCACGAGTAACAATAAAACTCGAAAATACTACCAAAATTGTGATCATAAAATATGAGGGATTGCTACCGTCAATCATAAAATTGAACTGTAACTGAGCGCACTTCAGTCGATCAGTTTCAATGCCAATTTTATCTGATTTTTACTCAGCTATATTTGACTGTGTTGCCCACGTATCACATTTTATCGTAGAAAATGGTCTACATAATGAAGGGTATGGATAGACACCACAAGCTCCGCCCACTGGGCTCGGACAGTTTTCCCATCTAAAGCGAGATTTGAGGAGCACATGCGTAATTCGCGACCAAAACGGTCGACCAAAAAAGAATGCGATAGCTTTCCCCGAGACAAATCGAGTGGTTGCTCGACGAACTAGGTCTGACTCCTCTAAGTAGGTCAAAATTGAAAAAATGAGGTTAAAAAGCCGTTTATACGAAAAATTATAAGTTCGTCGGGCAATATTCATATTTAATGGTCTCATATCAGTCCAAAACGCGAAAGCAAACGAAGATTTATACTTTCGTTTAAATGTGCTCCTCATTTGATTTTTTTGAAGCTCGGGAGAAATTCTAAGCAAGTTCCGCTATTTACCGTCGATGAGGCATTGAAAGGATACTCTCGGAACGATATATTCGGCTGGCTGTTTTATCGATTTATCGATTTTTATCGCGTTTTCATCGATTATTTTATGCATTTTCTTGCTTGTTCCTAGTCTACGTGAACTGGTCTATCACTGTTCCCGTTTTGGTGCGGTTTCGATGCGTTCAACACTCATAATTGATAGGATTAGCCGGCCTGATCCGTTTTTCGCTCCATCTCTAACGCGTAAGTAAGTATTGCTGTGATTATTGATTACTCTTCTTAGCTAACCTTTATAACCTTTATGTTTTGCTATCAATTACCTCTGTTCATGCACTCTAACGCGTTGTATACATCCATGATGCTTTGGTTCGTCCAATTCGTCAGATTTTCCTCCGTTTTTTAGTTATTTTCCTAGTCGTATTTCTTATTTGTACGATAAAATTGGTAGGCATTTATATGGAGATAGTGGTTTCCATGTGCGCATTGTTTCTAAATTGTAAAATCTACTTTTTCAGAGCCAGAGCATCGATTGGAAGAAGACGTGAGAGAGGATGGAGTCGTCTCTTCGATCGTCAGGAGAGGTGAGACCAGTTTGGTCACCTCCATTTCCCCTAATTTCCTTCGACCACCCCCCCCCCCCCTTTCCCAGTTAGAGTCCTCCCTAAATGATTATTGTTCGACTTGCTCGAAAATTTTCTCTGATCCACTTCCCCACCAATTTAAACTTTCTTTGTCAGCCTGCATAGTCATTGCATTTCTTATTGTAGATCGATCTTTTATATCATATTATTCAGAGTATATCAGATATTTTAATTCCAAAGTTTTCAATAGAGTTATTTATGACTAATTATTGTAAATTTGTTTCTTGTTCTCAGAAATTTTATCTTCTGTCGATCGTTGATCTTTGTTCTTGTGCTCAGCACGAATGTTTCCCTCGTAGGTGCTTGCCTTCGTATTTCGTCTGGTTGTTTTCCGTAGTCTGTATTTTCTCCTCCCCTACCCTCTTCTATCTTTTTTTCTATCTCGGCCTTCTCTGACCACTTACAGTATCCATTGCCCCCCCCCTACCGTATCCAAACCCTGTTCCCTAGTTTCCATGTCTTTCTGAGAATTAAATGGTCTGATGGCACCATTCACTCGCTTTCTTATTTTATTGTGCTAATTTTTGTTGTTTTGCGCGTGAATTGTGGCTAAGGAGCACCCCTAATCGATAAATGTGATTTTTTTTTACTTGAATGCTCCTACAATACACACAAAAGCATCGGGGGATATCTTAAGCGAAGATTAGAACGGTATTTCACTCATTTGTATAGCGAAATCGGCGGAATAATGGAGGGGGGTGCGACAAAGGGGAGAGGAGAAGAGAGGAGAGATTGACTCCGCCCACTTTTCCTCTCGTCTCGCCTTTCCCCCCTCTCCCGTTGTGCTCGTCGCTCGTGCTTCTCGAGCTGTATCTCGCTTTAGAGATGAGATATCGATCTAATTCCAAAAGGAGGATGTTATTGAGACCCTATGGGACTGTTTTAACCCACTTTTGTCCAGATTCCGAAACATCGGCTATCCACGTTGTGGACCCTAGGTATGGAATCGCAACGACGCTCATTGTTATTGTACCTCTCTTGTCAATATTCTTCTCTTTTTTTCCTTCTTTGTAGAAGGGAAAAACAAATTTTATCCAAAATGGCGCTGATTGTTGATTTATTATATCTTTTCAAGTTTTCTCCGGTACAAAATATATTTATGCATAGTTATGACACAGTGCGGCGGATATCGGGGAAAGGGTGGCGAGGGGAGGAATACCGTAATGGAATTGCCGTCCATGACGACTGGTTAAAGCAATAGATCGGTGCAAAAGGCGAAATGGCATGGGAATCGATAAATGGGCAGATTATATGCTTTCTCCTGATTCGGGAGATGCTCCAGCTATGATGAGGTAGTCGGACTCTGAGGCGACGGGCACCATTAGATCCTCCGTCCTGAAAAGATGTGGTCATTGATTGATTCAGTACTGTATCATCCTCAGGGAATTCATTCGTACTCGAGATTAGTTCTGAGATTTTGGCGCTGGCACTCCGACCGAGAGGGCATTCAAAAAGAGAATAGAAGTGTACTCATTCATCAATTCCTCTGGTGATTCACTCACTTCCTTCTCTCTCCTACTCTCGGGGCGACCTCAGCAGGGTACTGCTTCAGTGTGATCACTGAGTGTTTGCAAGGGGCGGAGATGGAGAGGCGAGACTGCTGAATCGACCCGGAGATCCTGCAACTGAACGATGCCCCTAGAAGCGCCCCGCGACGATGGAATTCAGGATCTCATTATATTACGGTTGTACCCAATTGCGTCATTGTACCTCTTTTTCCCCTTACCCCTATTTATCATTTATTTACCAAATTTACACATGTGTTGCTTGATTAGCTCATAATATGAATCAATTTAAACTCCTCTCACTTCAATATACTATTTGCGTAATTCATTCTTTTGTTTTCTGCTCACCTCCTCATATGGGAAGTGCTGTGGATGCTGTAGCCACGCATGTCTTGAGAGAGATTGGGGAAGAGCTTCCTGAGATGAATTCGATTTCGTTTTTAACTTGATCTCGTCATACCTAGCCAATCTCTCTCCAAGAATCACTCTGCAGAACGCCCTTCGGTAGTTCTCAGAGAGGATATTGTAGAGGATCGGATTGCAAACTGAGTTGGAGTAGTAGCAGGTTCCTGCAAAGTTATCGTTTAATGACTTGGCCCCTTTGGCGTGAATGACAACCCCTAGTAAATGACTTTTGGCCATTTTGACTTCCTAATGCTCCTACGTAGATCTCCCCACGTGCGTCAATTACTAAATTATTTAGCAACTCAGAATTTGAAAAGAAGTTCCCCGCTGTGAAAACTCAACTTCAGACCAGCCATTAATCATTCAAGTTTCCCGAATGAAGACCACAAAGTTTCCGATTCAAAAGACCGGAAGATTCACTTACAACTTCCGTCACAGTGAGCACTCTTACGCGAATCAACGAGTCGAGATAATTTAAATTCAAATATTTTCAGAAATACTGTGCTCACCAGAGAGGTAGAAGAGTGCAGTTGCCATCGTCTGCAGATTCTTGTCCTGAAATTAACAAGTTTAATTCAAGTTTAATTCAAGATTAAATTTTACACTTGTTCTTCTCATTACAACCCAGGGAAGGATGGTTGCAAGAAGTTTGGCGAAATACAAGAGTGTGCTGCGTATCAGAGAATGAAGAGAACATTTCGCTCACTAGGATGGCCTCTGGGTGGTCGTTGAAGAACACGGAGAGGAGTCGTTGAGCGTGGAAGGGAAGCCAGAAGGCGAAGAATGTGACGACGACGGAGACTGAAAGGGAACGACGTCATGGGTGATTAGGAATTGATGGGCAGTAAGGTCAGATCCATCTTAAACATTTTTACTCACCCAGAACTTTGATCACTGTCCTCCTGCTACGACTCGTTCTGCTTTTCGCTTCGTTCTTGTCCTGGAACTGCGAATCGATTACTATTTTCGAAAATAGATTTTCGAAATTCGAACCTTGGTGAGCATTCTGTCGGCGCATCGCAAGCGAACGGCAATGTGACCGTACATGAAGGACATCAGGATAGCTGCAATTATAAAGATCATCAGATTTAGATCAATAAAATAGTATCTTGTGCTAGAATGTAACCAAATTTAGCTTCACGGAGTTCGAGAAGCTTCGATGAGAATTATGATACTGACAATGATTTTTCTGCTTACCTGGAAGTGTGAAGAAGATGAGGAAACTGACGTAGATGAGCACCTGCAAGTAATTTAAGTTAAACGTCTAATTCAATTCCGGAATTCAAACCTTCTGTCTGTCTTTGCCCTCCTGAGTGTAGTCCATGGCACAGAATTCAGTTCGATCGATAGAGACCCCATCGGAAGAAATCTGCGAAAGAAATAGATAATTTGCATCTAGTTCTGCATTACAATTTTAAAGTTTTTTCCCCTTGGTTGTTCGCATTATTGATCGGCAATAATATGTGCAGTGTGTATGCTCTTGAAAAATATGCAACATTCGCATCGATAATGTTAACCCCGAAGGCTAACACTGACCAGTTTCTTCATTTCCTCGCTCGTTCCAGGCGGCACTGGAAGTTTCTGCACCTGCACGAGGGATGTGGTATTAATTAAGTCAGTTTGCGATTCCCAAATCTCTCCCAATCACTTACATCGACGATTGCCGCCATGGGCAGTGCAGCTACGAAGGAGACAGCCCATGAGATGAGGATTACGGTAACTGCCCGTGTGAGAGTAGAGAAGAGCTTCGCGCGGAGGGGAAAGCTGTAAGGCTGACCTATCGAAATTCATTTTAATCAATTTATTGTTGCCCCTGCCACTTCCCAGTCTATTTCTGTCTTGTTTTCACGTGTTTGGAAGCGCTGCCGCATAATTCTTGTACTTGTGAGGGATTAATTGAGAAAATAGACGATAGAATGGCCAAAACAAAGTCTTCTTCCGGATTTCTGCGTGACATTCACAAAGGACTACATGATAGATTTGCCTCTTGCATGTGCGGGTGCTTTTCTAATCAATTCGTAAAACTTAGCTCAAATAAAGTCCACAACATAGTTCTCGCTAAGGCTACCTATGGACGCGGAAGTTCAACTCACTGTTACGATTTTGTAATAATTATTCATCGGGCTCACCATTTCGCAAACTCATAAGGAAGGATTCGTGCATCTCAAGCATATTTAGAATGCGGAAATATGGTCCCAATGGTTTCAATATTTGGATGTCCGTCATAGCGAGAGAAATGACACGTTTTATGTCGTTGCTTCTTTGTTTTCCAACGAGACCCGCTATGAACGCGGAACTACGTTGTTGGGACACAATTGCGTTGATGGTTTTGGAAGTGGGAAAGGGGAGGAATGACACGAGTTCAGGTCAGACCAATTCACGAGATTGATCCAAAGGGTGGCACTCTCGGTTTCCTTTCCATTGTTATTTCATTCTCACCAAATGGCGAAGTATCGCTCGACCGAGAAGGCGCAGATTACGGTAATCGAGGCGTACGACGTGAATTCGATGAGGAATGCCCTGAAGAAAGTCAGCTATCGATGCTCCTCTGACGTGCACCTACCGTAGTCGGCAGACGAATGAGGAAAACTCGTAGGGGTAGACGTAGCCGATGACGCCATGCAGCTCCATCGGAAGACCTGCAACGAAGAACTCTATTTAGATTCGAAATTTGTATTTGTAGGTTCCAATGTTTATGTTGTAATGCATATGAGAACGCTTAGTTTTAACCTATTTTAAATCTGTCTGCGTTCTTTTGTACGCAGAGCAAATTCAGACAAAAATGAATATCCGCCTAGTGAGTTCATCGTAATACTCCTAGTCCACATGCTCGAGTGTCCTCATCATTTATTGCAATTCATCTCTCTCATAAGGAGATCTTCATCGGGACGAAAAGAGCTGTGCACTCCCCGTACCAGCGAGGGGCAAAACATGTTTTTGGGTCATAAACTCCTTCTGTTTGGACACGAGGACTTATTGCGAGAAACCATTACTCGTCTCCAATGCATAAAAAATCCCCACACAGTCAAACCCGAGGCAAAATATTTAGCCCTAGAGCACTATGACACCGTCTCTTAATAAATGACTCTGAAATCGTCTAATGCATCATAGGATCTAATTTATTGCATCGACCTTTTCGGAAATTTTGCCTCACACGACGCATGCGTACACATGTTTTCACCTCATTAACTAGGTTATTTCCTCGAATGTCGTTGTCTCAAATGCCTCTTTCGCATGCCATCGTGGCCAAATATATATATTTTGGGGAAGGCGACCACGGGTCTCGCGAGAGAGGGCGATTCATAAAGGGCAGGAGAGGGAAGGAGACGGAATGATCGCACTCGAGTCAGTGACCACAGACTAATTCGAGGCCATCGACTATTCTAGGTAGACACACGCTATGGGTTCTCCTAGAATGAATTATGGTCAAGTGAAAGGTGCGACATGCACGGAACTGTTACGCTCAATGAGCACTGAATTTTAGGTAAATATCCATTCTGGTGCTCGTTGACTGACCCAGAAGGAGGATGATGATGTCAGAGACTGCGAGCGAGAAGAGATAGAAGTTGGTCGGATTGTGCATCGACTTGTCTGCGATGATCACCAGACACGTGCAGGCGTTGCCAATCACTCCTGAAGGGGGAGAGAAGGAGATAAATATATTTTAGATCCCATGTCTGCTACCCAGATTCATTAATTGGGCAACATTCTGCTTCTCTATATGCAATCTGTCATCAAGGAGATTAAAGGTATTTCGTGACGGGAGATGATTGTATTTATCTACTTTGATCGCAAAAAATAATCTCGTCATTAGCTCTCATTGTGCGAGACTGAGCTGAATGGATAGTTCTATTTGCGAGCAGAGAAATCATCAAGTACGTGCAAAGAGCGCCTTTCCTGGAGTCCCGCGAGAGTATGATATTTCTACTCAAAACACTCAGTGCGTCATCGATGCAATTCAGTCTGAGCTTCGGAAAACATTTTAAGGACACTCAGAGTACTAAATAGAACGTGGGTGGGATTCGCCTTTTTTGAATGGCCAAAAGACAAGGACGGGGGTTCAACAAGGAATTTGTTACCCATGCATTCTATAGTAGAGAACATAATAATTGATTCACGTGTGTCAAAAACGTGTGAGGGGATAAGGACAGAGGACTCGATGACGTTCTAACGTCAACGAATGAACGTGGCTGGCGATATTGATCTATGAAAAGTGCTTCTCAATTCAAACGGTTCGGTGTCAGTTGTCAGAACAATTTTGAGTGTTTGAAAGTCTCAAATGACTTAAAAAGGAGTGGAAGGGAGTGTTTGTGTCACTAATTTCGAAGTGGGACGCTCACCGAGCAGAAGGAGGAGCACGTAGATGATGAGGGTGGGCAGGACGATGAACGTCTGCAATTCATTAATAATTTTATTTTTGATTTATAACACCACAACATTGTATGAATCAACATATTTTCTAACAATCGTGAAACTCTGAAATGGACCACTCAGTCCGTACGCAATTCAAATATTGCGCGAGATTCCTCAAAGTCTAATAATTCGAAATTTTATGTGCGATTCTGAATGTTGTTCCGATTTTTCTAATTTTGTCTCGGAAATATCTTCCGATTACTTTTTACTACGATAGGCTGCGAGAAAAAAATGAGCCAGAAAATCGTTAATTGTGAAAATTGAAAATATCTACGTGGTTTTTCGTCGCTCAAGGGGTATTTTCTGAGGGATTCGTCCATTCTTCTTCCCGGAAGGCACAAAAAGGCCTGTTCGTGGTCCATTGAGCGCAACAGTTTGCCGTAGATACACACGAATTATTTAAGAGGGAAGAAGACCGGCGATAAACAGAAGACGAAATTGTAGCGAAAATATTTTAATTGTTCATGGCGATTAGCCATTTCCTGCAGTTAACAGCATAGGTTTGCAAGGAGCACGCAGTGAGGGCAGTGTTGTTTCCTCATTGATCAGGACACAATCTTGAGTGTCTTTTCAAAAATTGCATGCGAAACTCCAAGACATGTGTCTAATTATTTCTTCAGAATGTGCGAGATTCGTCGAATGAGAAACAATTTGTAGTGCGATGTTTCGATGAAAATTGGGGGAAATTGTATTCTCTGAATTTCGTAAATGCCGCCTCCTTACTTTGAAACGTGAGATTTCCGCGAAATTTTGAGGAAATGATTATTATGAAAAACTTGAGCTCTTCTACTTCCACGTTTGAGCGTCAAAAATTAAAATGCCATCAATACGTCTACCGTACCTCATTGCAGCGCGGACCGAGGTTCTCGACGACGAATACGGTAATGTTCGGGTCGGCGTACTGTATCGGATCGCACGACGACGGAATAGTCGCCATCTGGAATGCACGCGGAGGTACACGCACGAATGGAGAAATTGGAGGAAGACGAGGGAACGCGGGCATAAATCACGGTGAACAACGTGGTTATTACTGCATTCAGAAGGATCGTAAATCGAGGAGGAGAATAGATGAGGATTGGAAGTGGAGGAATGGACCTCCTCATGCAGGAACCAGAAGGTATTCGGGAGGAAGAAGAGGAGGTGGGGTGGATAGGAAAGGGAAAGCCCTCGGAAAGTGCAACAAGAAATAGGAAAATGTAGGTAAATGAGGAAGTGAGTTCAGACGAATTCTCGAAACAATCAGCTGTAATTCTGCAGAAATGGGAAGTGAAATAGAGAAGGAAGAATGGTCTGGCAATTGAGAGTAGACGGAGATGGAAGTGGGAGTGGATTGGAGGAGGAGGAGGAGGAGGAGGAGGATCTCCTCTTCCTTTCATCGTGGTGGGAATCCCATCGCCTCCACTTCATGCACTATTTAAAGGCGGAAAATGGTTCGTCTGAACTTTCTAATTTTATGATCATAATCACCGCTGAGAGCTACACAAAGAGCGCAGTCATAAGGACCCTAGCGGAAGGAGTAATATCGCCTGGACTCAAGTGGTCAACTCTGTTTGTTTGTTGTATGCCCGACTGAGGCCCCGCCCTTCCACCTAAGCCCCCCCCCCCCTCCCCGAGGGATTCATTGAAATAGTATGAGGCACACTTCAGAGCAAATTTGCAGCATCGTAATAGTAGGAAAGTGGATAGAGAAGAGAAACGAGCAATGCAGGAAACAGTTGCAATATTCGGTTCAAAGATCCAGACCGATTTGAGCAAAGAAGTCACATCAGAAGGAGTCCATCAATGTTGAATGGTGAAAGTGAAGTCGGAAATGTCAACGATGCGATTAAGAAGAGAGTGAGAGACAGTGGTAGGCAATGTCGTAGGCAGAGGAGGAAACGCGAGGGCGACACTCGATCTCCTTCCTTTCCAAGAAGGAATTCCAATTTCTGCTGATCGCAGCAGCAAAAGAGGAGTTTCCAAACGGGGTCTAAGAGCCAATGCAGCGAAAAGTTGACGGATTAAATTCTTGGCGAGCGCGGGGATTTGAGAATGAAGGACTTGGACTCTCTCCATACCGCGCGTTCTCTCGTCTCTCTGATCGACGAGAGAGTGTGCGAAGGGAAGAGAGTCCGTCCATTCTCACAACTCCATTCGTGAGAGTTGACTGGGCGTTGAGGAGGAATGAGGAATCGCGCTGGCTACCAATAAAGAAGAGACCATCAAAAAGTAACGATGGCACGGCATTGCCAAATCGGGAGAGGGCGAATGATTCCGCGTGAGCTGAGGGGGAGAGAGGTCGGGAGGAGGAGATGGTTTCCTCGTTCGAATGATCTGGGGGGGGGGATAAGGGATGAAGAATCTCCCATGGAGATCACAAGATAGGATATCACAGCCGATATTTATCCACCACCGCATCTCGTAATTGTATGAACAACTACTTGCTAATGGTAAGTTTCATCGCGACTCTCCGTTTCCTCCTCCCTTTCATTTTTTCTCGTTAGAAGGAAATGAATGAAGCAGGAAGAAATACAGGCAGAATCGAGGCAACACTAGTCGTCCCTCCTTGTAGACGAGCATGCATTTATGAAGCCAAGTAAGAAAGGCATTCGAACGCCCCTAATAAGATTGGAGTCAGTTGTGGCGCACCACATTTTTTTCGAACTTTCAGAGTCTGAAATTGACATCGAAAAGTGGCAAAGTAATTGCTAATTCGATCGCGCACTCCCCTTTTCCTATATTCTTTCATCGTCCTAGTGCCGAGATACGTTAAATATAATACGTTCGCATGCTCACTGATCGAAGTCCAGTGTGAAAGGCGTTCGAGACAAAGCAATCACGTGTAGTAACAGGCGACAACAGAGAATTTGTGGGGAAAATCTGATGGGGGTGTTGGAATGACAGACTGTACGCAGAAAACTTTCGGGTAACCCATAACACATGAATCTTGGCGATGACACGCGTCAGCGATTACGAACTGAGAGGGCGAGATGGGGACGCTCCTCTCTTCATCTATCCCTTCTCTTCTGACGATTAGGCAGTTGAAGCCCACGTCGTCGGAGAACTCGACAGTCACGCGACTCACCAAGTGCCGCAATTTCGGTTCTCCGATCAAAGGAGAGAGATGAATGGAGGCAGAATACACAAGGAGCGGACTATTCTACTGCAGATCTAAAGCGTGCACTTATTCGCGTATAAATTGGTTGAACGACAAAAAACGGGGATGAGTGATCTTCGCTTTTGAGCGGTATTAGACCATTTACATAACTGGTACTGCAAAACGATAGGATATGAAATGCGAAACCCGGAGCGATTTGAGGAAGTGGGGGAGGCGGAAGCGCCCCCTTCCTCACACGGGATCCAAGCGAAGGAACGAACAGCAAAACAGTGGACCGCTCACTTTCAGCCCGTGTGATCAGATGAAAACTAGGGATGGAAGATGAACGAATACTCTTTCCTCTGACAGAAGAGAGAAAATGTGGAAAGGATAGAGTGATTCTCCATCCACTCCTGTACTTGACAGGCTTCTTCCACTGCTGGCGGCGCACTGCTCTGATTCTTTGTTCTGGCTTTTCGAAAACAGGGAAAGAAAGCCGGAAGCACGGCTCGATGAGGACAGGCACGTACAGGGAGAGTGAACACGCATCAGTGGAGGGGAGGAGTACAGGGCTTTCTGGCTGGTCAAAGAGCAAAGATTCTGGTTATATCGGGAAGCGCAATATTAGGAAGGATGGAAAAGCACAAATTCCCGTGTGCATAGTGTTGAAATATGGAACGAACGTTCAAACAACCAAAAGCTCAAGGTGAATGGATGCAAAATACTTGAGTGACACACTGCACAATACCCGCAAAGCCCCTGCCGAGAGGAATTCTCAACTATTTTCCAATCCAATGCACTGCTTCGGGGCTAGTTACGGTAAATGCTGCTCGAATTTCTGAGCAGCCCCTATTTTCGCAGGACTCTTAAGAAAGGTGGTGAGATCTTCGGAACGAGATTGGTCAGAACGGGGGAAAGCAATGGGCGGTCTGCCCGAAAGCACAATTCGTTTTCGCCCGGTCCAATTCCTGTTCAAAAGCACGATCAAAACGGCAATTTGACCTACGGGGCGGTAGTCTATTGCTGGTCCGCATCAAAGATGCTGTTTTCCCCTTTTCCGCTTCATTCCAGACAAGGGCACTTTGATGTTTTAAAAAATATGAATTCACACTTCGCATCTTCGGTGCACACACGAATCCTCGCGGGAACAGAAGAGGAATTGACAAAAGGCAGAGGCTAACCACCGACTTGTTGCTCCCTCTAGCCTGCATACCATAGAGGGAAGAGGGAGGGGATTCAAGCATTTACGAAACTTTGCATTTTGTAACGCGGAATCCGTGCAGAAGGTGGCATGCTCAACAGGAAAAGGAAGCAGTAGACTCAGTCTGCAGAGTCACTTCCGGAACCAGAAATTTGAGGGAAAAGGCGTCAGTCGACGCACGTTTTCCACGCATCGGAGCACTGAAGTGAGACTCGATTCCGAGAAGATGATGAGAGTTACGAAGGCAGAAATATTAGACGAAAGTCGCAAATCGGGCGATCCGCCTGTGTTTTCACTATTTTGTCCCAATTAGACGTCCTCGTTCTCGTTTTTCTCCCTTTGAGTAATGAGAGCGTGCGAGTGAAAGGGAGGTCTCTGAGCAGGTCGAGGACGTTCCGGAGAGCGATCGTCTGTCTAGAAGGCCAACCACCACCTGTCAAGACTCCCTATTTATTTACTACGTACTGGAGGCAATTATCGTGAAGCAAACCATGTACGAAATTTACATTTCATGGAAGGTACTCTAGATTTTTGTATAATAGAGGCACTTTGTATTTTCCACCGTTGTTTTTGACAGTTTCGTCTTCAAGTGCTTCAATCTCCCTGGAGTGCACGCAGGTGTCAGAACTGCTCAGGGGATGAGTGTTTTCGGGACCCGTCAAGTGCACTCCCAAGATCGCCTGAATATTATGCTCCTCGGCTCGATTCGCATCGCATTGTTATTCACAAGCAATTTGAGGATTTACGGTTCTCTGGACTTCCGATTAACAGCACGCACCCAGTACGTGATCTGAGGGGAAGACACCGTACCAAAGGCATTGTGTTTCGCCCGAACAGAGTAACCAATTTTGTTCTCTGATGTGGACTAGAAGTGACCGGAGATTGCTTCCACGCAGTCATTTTTCTGTTCAAAGATGAAAAAGGAGCTACTAATGATGCGTTAGTCAGCGTCAGACCATTTGATGCTCAGCAAGAACAGTCTGACGGGGGAGGATGCTTTATTTTCAGTGCTGTACAGAGTCCCCACAATGTGGTAAAAGGAGCCCCTTTGAATAATTACCTATTCCGCAAGAATAGAAGAAGTCTCTGCTTCAGTACGAGAGGAGGGATTTGAAATTGGCGGTAGTGAGTCGTGCGAGGCTGTCACTAGGCAACGCGCGCTAGAGGGGAACAGATGGTCAGGAGGGGTAATGGAGGGAGGGAGGAAGACTGGCTGGTTTCCACCCTACCGTGCCCTGCTGTCGCTCATTTGTTTATTTTATTTAACGATATCGCACAAGCAAGGGTGCTTCAGCAAGTACAGTATGCGCAATACAATAACATTTCGCTCCTGTTTGTTAAGAGATTAATGAGAATGGGGCAATGTCTTACTGGATAGTAGCGCAAAAGTTCATTTCCCGAATGTCTGAGTTTCGCTCGCTTTTCTTTGCCTATTTGCATTCAATTACCGATGAATGACGATTTCCCCATTCGGAATCTCTCACGATTAATCATTCATTTCCTCTTCTCTTTTCTTCCCTCTTCCATCAAACGACGAAACCCATTCATCTTCGTGCGCGAAATGGCGGAATGAACACGGAAATGAGAAGCACACCAAGAATCACTCAGAGTTTTCCCAATTGTTTGGGCACCAGATTTAGAATCGTGTTTTCGTAAGATTGTTACGTACAATAGCACCAAGCCATCTAAATGTAACCATATTCTATTAACGAATTTCAAGTTCTTTAGAGCGTACTGTGCATCTCCCCATTAATGATAGACCGGAGAAATTAAAGTGCATTAATTTGAGGATGATGGAATCTTATTCTGCCTCGAAAGCGCGCTTCTTCGATACATATGATCTCATTTTCGAAAGTAAGTTCACAGTTGGGAATTAGTGTAGTTGATTGCTTCTCATGAGTAACGCGCCTTTTCAGCACCGCCGCCGTACGTTCGACAGCCAGTGACTCGGAATGGACTCTTCGAACTGGCTGCTTGCGTGGGAAAATCAGTGAGACCATCGGATATCGACAAGATATGGCCGAAGAACAAAGGTTAGCCGAGATGTTCGAGACGCGTATGAGATGCATGTGGGAAAGAGTCGTAGTATAGGAATTTAGAAGGAGCAAGTTTAACACTGTAGAATTCACTGCGAGAGATGTGAGAAATGCAGAAGCAAAGTTACTTCCCTTAGACATGAGTTGTTGGAGAAAGAACGGAAAGAGGGTGTGAAAGTAGGTAAACCGGAAATTTGTTATTTCGAAAAGACACGTATCTTGAATTAACAAGATGCTTTCATTGGGGATAGGAAGCGGGAAAATTACAAAATCTTGTCGTACTCAATCAATTCAAGATAATTAGCTCAACAAAGCTGGTGACGGAGGCGTTGTTTTAGACATAAAATAATATAGAAAAATGGAATGCCGGAAAAGAGTGCTTGATATGATATGCAAACCTTACTACTTACTCGAAACATGTTCTCTGGTTAATGATAGTAGTATGCGCAAAGCTTCTCGATATGATTAGGAAAATTCCTAGAATATGCTTCTCTACGCTCGAAAATATTAAGAATACTCATACATTTGGCAAATACGAAAGCTCAGTAATTTTCTCACGTTTTTCAAAGATCCACATTTTGGGTAAGATGAACGATCTCAGAACCACTAGATTATTATTATTTCCTACTGGAGAGAAGAGAGGGAGGATGGGCTATTCAGGGGCCGAAAGCGGTGTGAAAATGGGATGAGAATAGAGGGGGCAAGGAGTGGAGAGAGGGTGGGCGGGAAGGACTGAGTCCTGTTCATCCTTAGATGAGCATCAATGATTCAGACGGGGGAATTCGAAGAATTGCCCATATCGCCTCTCAGATACAGACACGGATTCAGTCCAGCAGAGGAGAGAAATTCTGTAGGAAGGGGATCCGTGAAAGAGTCAATAGCAGATGTCAGCTACTCGCTTAGCCTTTGAAATGTGAAAAGTAGGCGACGTCAGAGGAGGGAGGAACAGCTAGAAGCAGGAAATTAAAGGGAGGGAACAGTGATCTCACTTCACTGATTGTTTTTTTCCCTTCGAATTTTAGCCAGAGTACACGGGTAGTCTCAGTCCAGACAGACAACCATTCGAAAGTGCATTCGACGCTACCCAATAGTTCGCGGCTACCGGATATTATTGTTGGCGGATTGGAGCGGAAACCGCAATTACCTGTCTATGGCAGCAGAAGAAAATCAAGCGCAGCTCTACGGAAGCGAGTGACAAAATGCAGAGAGACTGCTGTTTTCCCCTGGATTCGTGCTTTTCCTGCACGAGGCTAGCCTAAAACTGTTGTTTCCGTGCCGTGCTTGCTCTCCCCGAATAGCAGCCAGTAATGGTCTACAGGCTACTTATACTCGGCACGTGAGCATCTCGCCTTCACAATCATATTTCCATCCCGAGAGGGGGGGAAGGGGGGGGGGATCTCAGGGGTCTTCTGATCCGACCTTTCCTCTTCAGATTCCTGCAGGGGCGCAGCAATCGCATTAGAAAGTTGTGAAACGGGGCTGGAGATCGGGGGGATGAAAGGGAGAAAGTTGAGGAGGAGGAAAATGAGATTGAGAAGAGGCTCAAGAATGCGAAGAAGTTTCCTGTTTGCAGGAGCAGAATAAATCTGAAGGAGGGGGGAGGTTACTCGATGGGAATCGAAGAGTCGTGCAATGCACACAAAAGGAGAGCCCATCGCACATTCTGATGTCTAGATGGAGACGAGAGTTCGCTCAACGATGAAATGAGATTGCGAGTGGGTTTCTCCATGTAGAGAATGAGCACGTACCGAGGGTACTTCTCTATTCTTCCCACGGATTAGAAGCAACTTTCTCAAGGGAATGTGCAGAAGTTGGAAGTCAACTGGTGACCACTCCATCCTACGCTTCAATGGTTTACTACTGGTAAACAAAGTGGCATAGCTGAACGAAAATGTCATAGTGGTTTGTTTGCATCCGAGGGTAGATCGTGCGATTCCAACTTGTCATTCTCTTGGTCAGTTCAAACACGTCAGTGGCCCTTGATTGATGCGTAGCTCGTGGTTCGAAAGCGTCAAAGTTCGTTCGAATTTCCGAAAGTCAACTCAGCAGCAAACAAGGTTACGCTTTACGTAGTCAGTGAAAATACAGGGCGAAAGATCTGAAGAGGAGAAGAGCATCTAATCGAGTTTGAGGAGAAAAAGATGATGAGATGAGAACCATATGGGAGAGAAGGAGGAAGGAGGAGTGAAGTAGTTGAGGAATTGATATGAGAAGGAGATGTTAAGCGGCCCTTTGTTCCCCGAACAGCCACTAGAAGTCCAGGGAAGAGCAGTGAAAACAACGCGGGCGTCTTAGTGCCCCTCGACCCGACAATTGATGCTCATAGTCCTTCTAAGACGTTCCGTGAATTCGCAGTGAAGGAGTCATCCTATTGGGGTGTCCGGAAAGTTCGTATAATGCTTCGGAAAAAAGTCAGTTCGCGATCAAATGCAGTGATTGCGCAATCTGTTTGTCAACAATGTATTGCATCATTCTGACGTTGAGTAGTGAGAGGATTTAATCAGTCTCCTAGTTGCTACTTTGATTCTTGTGATGGACTCCCACCTCTACCTCCGAGCAGTTTTACTTCATTACTACCGTATTGGCCGATCCGTGAAGGAGGCCCACTCTGCCCTGGCCCAGTCGGAAGGAGCTGACGCCCCCTCCATACCCTTCTGCTATAAGTGGTTCTCCCTCTTCAAGAAAGGGGAGTTTGGTCTCGATGATCAACCCCGCTCTGGACGCCCTCCCTCCCTCGATCAGCTTCTCGTTCTCCACACACTGAAGCGCAAGCCCATGCCCAGTGTGCGTGAGTTGAAGAAGGATATTGGTACTCCCAGATCAACGGTGTCCGATATCCTCCATCGATCTGGGAAGAAGCCGAAACTCCCACAAGTGATTCCCCATGACCTCTCCCCCGAACAGCTGAAAAATCGTGTTCAAGTCTGTCGGGAATTACTCCATCGTAGATCCAATCTTCGATGGGTCAATTCCATCATCGCTACAGATGAGAAGTGGATCACGTACGATAACCCTGTGAGGAGACTGCAATGGGTGGATGCAGATGAGAAGCCCACGCCCGTCCCGAAGAAGGAAGAGCACGGAAAGAAGGAACTCCTCTGCTTCTTCTTCTCAGTGCTCGGTCCCATCTACTGAGAGATCCTCGCCCCTGGCACCAGCATCAATGCCGACCCCTTCTCTGAACAACTGGAAGATGTCGCGATCAGAGTCCCTCCCAGACTCCTGAACCAGGGCAAAATTCTTCTTCTGATGGACAATGCTCGCCCACATCGAGCGAAGATGACCCAGAAGAAAATGGACGAGCTGAAGATCGAGAGGATTCCCCATCCACCGTATTCCCCGGATCTCTCCCCATGCGACTACCACTGCTTCCGCTCTCTCTCTGACTTCTGCAAAGGAAAGAAGTTCAAGAATCGAGATGAAGTTGTGAGGGCTTTCGTGAACTGGGCGGTCTCGAAGAAACCCGCATTCTAGAAGAGAGGAATCGAGACCCTGCCCAATCGCTGGAGGGAGGTAGTGAGAAAGAAGGGGGCATACATTGGTCACTGAGAATTGTAAAGCATTGAATAAAAATAAAAACAAAAAATTATACGAACTTTCCGGACACCCCAATATTTACGCGTTTCAGTGCATGAGGAGAATGAGATGGGAATACATGGAATTTTCGAGGCGAAAACACATGATAGAACGTTTTTAATTTTCAGAAGCGATCAGTCTGGATGAAGCGTTCGAAGTGTTCACTGAGTTGAAGGAGATCGAACTACCGAAGAAAGACATTCGACTTCCCACGGAGAATCTCTTCCATCGACTACAGAGGGTCAGTCATTTGGACAGTTTTGGGGACCCGAACGCCTCGCCCTGGTCTGCAATCAGTCCGACAGGCCTATCCTATGCAGGCAAATAACAGGGAAGTGACTGCGGGGGCGAGCGAGAAAAGGGAATTATACAGTGTCTATTCGCAGTAACTACACGTGTCAGTTGAGAGGAATAGAGTCATTGCAGATGGATCTACCCGGCGAAGATCGATTCTTCATGGAGAAGTACTGGAAGCAGTTCACGGACGAGAGAGGAGACTTCGAGATTCAGAGAGTGAGAGAAGGCGCAGTTCTTTAGAATCTAGAAGAATGATTCATGCATTCAGTACCTATAGATACTGAGAAGCAAATATCTGAGATATGCATGATACTTATAGTGATCGAAGATCCGCCGAACTTTAGTAGACTTCAGAAAATATGGATCAGTCTACGTTCATTTCAATTCAGTTTGCTCGAGTTCTCGCTGAGGACAGGGAAATATTCTTGGACGAGCAGGACGATCTACGTGCTTTCTGGCAAGAGGAGAGGGAGAGGACAAAGAGTGAGTGAGAGCTGACAATTATAATCAAAGGGGGACAATGATGGTATATTCTACCAGGGTGTCAATCACTGACGATAAGGAATGTGTCAGGTATAGAAATTGCACTTTGCCGACAATGAAATTGAAAATAACTTCTTCGCGAGCTCTCTGATCAAGTTGTTGTAATTTCGGACAACAAACAGCGAAGGGTCAGTGAGTGATTAACGATAACAAGATCTCTCCTCGGAGAACCTCCCAACTGTCGTATGCCTCTATTCCGAGACTTGCGGTAGAGTGAGGTAACACAATTGACCACATACGTGGTCATTAGTTGAGTTCCTGATAATCAAGAAGCATGCTGGGAATTACCAGAGCTATAAACATCAGGGTTCCCACTGAGCCAAGATTAGATTGTCAAAGAGCGAACAAGAGCTATTCTGGGCTGAAATGTCCCGAAAATGTAGGAGTAGAGCGGGGATTGGGGAACATGTGGTGGCAAGTCGCTAGATGCCAATCCGTCATGATCCTACTCGTAAAAGAGCGATACTTCCCATCGGAATGACACAGTGTGAATGGAAGGAAGAGAAGAACTGGGATGGAAGTGTAAAGAGAACATTAATCAGTGGTCTCTCGATCCCGGAAATCTCTCGCTTTGCTCATTTCAATCGCTAACTCATTGACTGCAAAAGTGATGCTTGTTGTTTACGAGCAGAGCGGAGAAATGATGGAAGACTCGTCAGAAACCACCTTAGGGGGAAACACGGGGTTAGAAACAGGAAAATACTAAAAATTACTAATGTTTTCAGTTGGAGAAGCCCCAGCTCGGGCGCCAAGCAGCAACTCGAGCACTGATTCTTCCAAGGCGGGAGAACCAGTCAGCTCGTCGGATCGGGTGAGAACTGAGTTCACCGTTCAAAATAGGGTGGGAATTCTCGAGGAATGGAGTTGTCGCTGTTGTCTAGACTGAAAGGGGGCAGGAGAAATACAGAGAGAGAGAGTGCTTCCTTGTTGTCCGAGACAGTTCGAGGAACAGGCTATTTCTCGTAGGCGGAGAGAGAGACGAATGAACTCCGAGAAAGACTATTTTGCATACACTCTAATAGACTATGTACAGGGAATCTTTCTCATAGTTTGTCAAGTGAATGAGGTGAATTATTCTCAATCAAGAGTTTCAGAATCCGCGAATCGAGGAAGTGGTGGAAGTTCTCGTTCCTTCAGAGGAGGCCGATCGACCAGTCTCAATGCAGGAATCGACAATAAGCGAGGATCCATTGGCTGATGGGAAATCAGTGAGAATTGCCCTAACATTTGGAATTAAAACCGAAGGTCGCTACGTGGTTCGCGGGGTTGTGTGATAAGGATAAATGTTGTGCACGACTGGTGAGAGCCTGCTTAAAACGTTGTAAAAGGCTCGTGAGGCCTCGGGCGATCCGAAAAAGTTGGAATGGGGGCTTCGCCCCATTCCAACTTTTTCGGATCGCCCTCGGCCTCACGAGCCTTTCACAACGCTCACGCTGCGGGGAGTGAGAGCAGGTTGGGAAGCATTTTTGAATAAATTCCGCAAGGAATGTCAGTCAACCACGTTTGTTACCAGTTTTATGCAAGGAAATATAATTGTAAGCGACTGGTGAGAGCCTGCTTAAAACGTTGTAAAAGGCTCGTGAGGCCTCGGGCGATCCGAAAAAGTTGGAATTGTGTAATGATGACGTGATACCAAATTTTGAAGGAGCTCACTCTGGGGAGTCGAATGGTCAAGGTCCGGGGTCTGGGTGACCACTTTGAAGCGATTTATGGCCAAAAAACGATTATTGCATCATATTGCATAATGATGACGTAGTACCAAATTTTGAAGGAGCTCACTCTGGGGAGTCGAATGGTCAAGGTCCGAGGTCTGGACGACCACTTTGAAGCGATTTATGGCCAAAAACGATTATTGCACCATATTGCATAATGATGACGTAATAGCAAATTTTGAAGGAGCTCTCTCTGGGGAGTCGAATGGTCAAGGTCCGGGGTCTGGGTGACCACTTTGAAGCGATTTATGGCCAAAAAACGATTATTGCACCATATTGCATAATGATGACGTAATAGCAAATTTTGAAGGAGCTCACTCTGGGGAGTCGAATGGTCAAGGTCCGGGGTCTGGGTGACCACTTTGAAGCGAAATATGGGCGAAAAACGATTATTGCATCATATTGCATAATGATGATGTATTGCCAAATTTTGAAAGTACTAACAGTGGTGCACCGCCTGGTCAAGGACCGAGGTCTGGACGATGTTTTTGAAGCGAGCTAAGGGCAAAATTGGAGATATTGCGTAGTGATGATGCAATATTGCGTCATGATGATGCAATCGATATAGAATTTTAAATGGCACGCCAAGAGGGTTCGTTTGGTCCAGGACTTAGCCTTCTACGATGAGTTTGAGCTGAGTTATTCGCGAAAAACGAGCGTGACAGACAGACAAACAAACAAACAAACAAACAGACGAACTGACAGACAGACATCTTGTCTTTTTTCTACATAGTAATCTGAGAATGAGTCATGCTACTCACATTGGCGATTAGAGCATACTTCTGGAATTCCGAGAGTAACCCACAGCTAGAACAGAAGACCAGAGTCGAGAGGAGGAGAGGTACACCTATGAGGGTCTTCCCTTCCTGGTCATCGTCTGGGTTAATGGGTGTTCGAGACGTACCTTAACTGTTTTACCCAAACAGTATGTCTAGTTCTGAAGTGCGCCACTTTTTCCGGATTGCTTTCGACCGTGTGTTCAGTAATTTTAATAGTTTTTTCTTAGTTGTTTGCCTATTTGAAGACTGTCTACCTTTCAGGGTATTTACTCCTTTTAGACTCCTTCAGGAGTACAGTAAACAGAACGAAGTTAAATTCACCCAAAATACTCTATCAGTGATTTGTCTAGTCCATGATTGAAATGGATACTGTAGTAAGAGGCATTAGATACTGCTCATCCCTCCTAGATATTTTCATTCTAAATTACCTTTGACTAGTGTTGCATAAGGAAGCGAAAAATGAAACACCGTAGGAAGTTTGCGCGATCGAAAGTTTGCCAGAAATCCACGCCTCCCCATCAAAGGTCAAGTCGTAAGTGCATCATCTATCATCAGATGCTCGACATTTCTTTTTTTAAACAGTGAGAGAGTGGTGAACCGAAAATGCCTCTACCGTACTTCAAATTCTTCCTTGCAGTCCTCTGGCTGCGGCTTCCTCTCTCTGTCTGGAGGTCGCAAGCACTGCGTCGGCGTCTACTTCACCGTAGCTGCGCCTACGCTCTACAATCTCAGCTTCCGCGTCAAGAGACACTGTGAGTGCGCAACAGCGGGGTTATCGTGCAGCGCCATGTTATTGGATTAAATTGGCAAGAGCGACAGAGGTGAACTTGCAGAGATGACAAAATTAGTTTCCATTTTTGGTCAAGGGCAGATAGCTGGAAAATTTGATTTTCCTAGCGAGCTTATGAAATTATGTTACGTAGAAGATCGCAAAGGGAAACACGGAAGTCGTCGTGCCATGCGAAGTGAGAGAGAGGGTACAAACTGATGAACAAAAGACAAAGAAACGTATGTTTCCTACGCCAACACAGACGGTTTTGATACACTCCTTCATTCTCATTGTCCATCGTCGGCTAAATACACCATTATAGCCGTTTCACCCAATGCCTAGGCTGTCATAGCGAAAAAGCGTTTCTGCACTAGAGAGAGGAGCTTTCCCATTTCTATTCTCCACACTCGAATGATCTCGCCCTGTCTAGTCGACTAGAGAGCGTGTGTGCCCAATCTATTACACCCTCAAAAGAATCCTCGGTACTTTGGCAGCGTGCGCGTTCCAAGAGAAGACAAAGATTGAGTTTTGCAGCGCACATCCCCGATTCGCCCTTCAAACACGACGTCATCGGGTACGTGAAGAACGAAGACTCAGGAGAGATCACTGCGGTGACCACGAGAGTGTACAGACACGAGGAGGACGGAGAAGTGTTCAAGGTACAGTAGCAAGAGATTATTGATCAACTACTGATCGAGAAGTAGGAATATTCACGAGAGGGGAGTGTACGCGAATGTGGCGATGGTCGAACTAGGAGTAGGCGGAGATAATTGTAAGTCCGGGAAATAATCTGAGCAGTCTAATTGCCGGTCTTCGGGACTGGCACGATGGAATTCGCGGCCGGCTCCTACCACTTTGCAGTGACGAATCTGGATACGAAGGTGGGAGGGAAGAGGCATTTGAACTGATCCCGAGTGAGCATGTGATGAAACAGAGAGTAATTACTCGTAGGCGTGAAATTTAGCGAATACACCCCCCCCCCCTTTTTCGCATAACAAGTACATGTTTTGAAGCAATTTGTAGAGACTCGGACAATCCAGTGGGGAATTTCCGTCGGAGTTGAAACACTAATAATTACAGGCCAGGAAAGAAGACGAGATCAGCGCGTATCAACGTGCGAAGTTCGTCAATGAGGAGGGAGGAATCACTGCGCATTTCAGGTGGGAAGATGCATCAGAGATAAATCATGGCGGTAAAAAAGAGAGATATGAAACACGGAACAGAAAGGGATATCGAGAGAATCATGGCAATCAAATAGAAGCAATGGAGTTGGCCAGTCAGTGGACATAATGGGAATGTTGATCAGCTATGCTCGCCCCCGTGTTCAGCCACTAGAATCCCTGCTGGGGGAGATGCAATGAAGAGGAGAGGCAGCAATAACTGACCTCACTGCATTCGCCTTTCAATCTAGCAGCATTTTGACTGAAGTTGGTGGTGTATAGTTGAGAAAGTGAGACTAATGCTCTCGAAAGAGGAATGGAGGATGGGGGATGGGGGACTAGCAGACCTGTCAGTCTGGATGGGCGGCGAGAACAGCTCGACAGCACTACTTATTTCATTACGAAGCACCATTCTGGGATGTCAGAGCAACTGTGATGGGGGAAGTTTCGAACCTAATTTAGGTGAGTAGGATTAGTTCAAGCCGGAAGTTCTTATTACCATCACAGCTTTTTCATTCCGCTACTCGGAAAAAAGAGTACTCCCGAGAGGTGAAAGAATATGTAAATGGAGACGATGAGATAAATATCGAAAATGAATAATTTCAGAGTGCTTCTGTACGACATCTTTGATGTCTTCGATATCAATATGAACAAAGTGTTGGAGAAGAGCGAATTCGATCTCTTCACTCATCTGTCGGAGAACAATCTAGAAGAGGGAAAGGGAGAATACATGGGGGATGAGGTAGGGGCTTTTTAGTTGAAGATTGGATTGACTGTTTGGAGATCAAGGACATGCAATTTAAACTTCTTAAATTTTTGAGGATTTTCATGGGAGAGGTTTCGTAAATCAGTAAAAAGTTGTCCCCATCCTAGCAACAAAAAATAAATGCATGCTGTTGAGAAAGGTTCATCCTTGGCAAGTGGATTGGTTCGGTCACAGAACAAACGGAAATCGCCCTTAGGGAATCTCAATTGCAAGGGAGGAATTGGGAAGATTGACCAGCTCGAGAAACGACGACGCAACTCCGTCAGACGCACTTAGGGAACTCACGAGAAAGAGAGTGGAATGTTATTTGTACGAATTAGGACTCTGAAACTCTCTGTCCGATCCTTTCCTCCGCTTCAAATTAGAGAGCGAAACAATGAAACTTCAATTGGGCAGGGATGATTGTCGAGTCTGGGAAGAGTGGGGGAGGGAGGGGAATAATTGAGTGAAATTCTGTGAAAGACCATGAAACATGAGTGAAAACATGTGCGATTCTCAGAGATTTCCGATGCGTTGTGAGAAAGGGCACCCTTTCTCCCTGCTACTAAAATAATTATAAGACGCTGAAGATATTAGAAAGGGGGGCGACGATCAAGTTCTCAGGATACTGTTGTGCCGTCTGCCCAATAGAGCAACGGAAAGCACAAAATCGAAAAAAAAGATGAACCGTGCTACGTATTCTGTTGCACAAATGTGCTTCCAATAAGTAATTTCAGGAGTGGACCAAACTGTCGGAGCTCTTGAAATTCGACCCGAAGATGGGAATGCCCATCTCAGCATTCGTCAACATGTTCAAACTTGAGGTTAGCAGCTATTTTGGCTCGAAATTTTCACTCTCAACAGAATATTCCTGATAAAAAAATGCCAGAATTAGGTGGGTTTGGAAAGATACTCTTGTCCTACTGCATGCAAGAATCGTTAGTGTTTAGGCAAAAACTTAACTTTACAATTCCTGCAGATCGGAGGAGGGGCGGATGCCCTCAACGACGTCGCCATCAACATGAGAAACATCGGAGTGAATCCCAAGTTCGAGCAGGATCGAGTCAGTTTCGCATAACAGTCAATGATTGAGATCCAGAGAATTGATAGTCTTGGACTTTCGCAGGCAAACTATAAGATATCAAAGACCCTTTCTTATTATTCGGTCAAGTAAAAATGGAAGAATGGGAGAAAGGGACCAGAGACTGAGAGACGCCTTTCAGATGTGTCCGTACAAGTTGTTCGTCTCCTCAGTGGAGAAGCAACAGCTGCGATCTCAACTCTTCGACGTCGATCAAGATGTCACTGAAAGTCTGCCATACTTTCTGTACGATAGAGGAGAAGAGGCGAGCATTCTGAGCACTCGATGACCAATTGTTAGAGCTCGAAAATACGATAGCTCTCTTCAGAAATACTCGTCCGTTTCTTCGGCTAAGGAATCTTTTGAGCTTGGAAATGGTTTTTGTACTACTATAAGTAACAGTAAACTATATTCTGAGGCAACTTTAGTAAAACGTGTTTGAAATTTCACATTGCAGTTAATGGAACTGGACGTCTCCTCGAATCGTCTCGACTATTCCTTCAACTGGAAGCTCTTCCGTGCCAAGTACTTCGCAGTACTCGTTTGTAGAAATGTAAGGACTCTCGATCTATTGGATTCAGAGAAACTCTGAATAAATTGTGTTAAGAACACTCCTCCTCGAAAATGTAACAAGGATGGTAACTCAATTCGAGTTCAGAGAGTGAGAGTTTTTAAAAGTGAAAAGTCAGGGAAGGGGGGGGGGCGACCCTCATTTTCTGAGTCCGATATAAACAGCTGAAATTTCGCGTGTATACTTATGACGACATAGGTTCCCAGGTAGCTGAGTCGGTAGCACCGATCTATACCATCGATATCAAGACTGATGGCGCGCCAGTTACCGTATTCTGGAACGAAGACTCCGCTCAGGGTCAATACCGCAACGTGAAGACAACAGGAGAGAAAGCGAGTTACCGAAAGGTCAGCGTTGTGATCTGAGTACTGTATCCGTATTATTGATCTTTTCAGATAATCGCCACGATTTTTCCCGTGGGCGACAAATTCCCCCTTGAAGTGCAACTGAAGAAGAGAGAAGCGAAGTGAAGAGGAGAATTAGTATCATCAAACTAATCCTTACGTGTATTAGCATTTTTTTGTGATAAATGGTGCATTCAGTAAAAAAAGCATTGGAAAACAACAATGAAGTAACATAAAATAACAAACAACAACAGAAAAACACCTAATTATATTCAATCTGCATACGAAATTGTTATTGACGAACTCATTCTCCATTCTCCATTCATTTCTACTCTCGTCCCTCTTCCAATTCGGTGGTCACCCTCTCTCTCCCCCTAATGTCGACGCCCATCACCCCAGAAACGACGACTAAAGTGGCTGCAGGGATGACACCAGTCTGTGGGTTTATCGATCAATGATCTATACCGTAACCTCACTCGATTATAGTAATCGACATCACATTGATCTGCGCCATCGTCGCTCTCATACTCGCCTGCATCATTCCCATGGTGAGACTTGCGCTGTTTAGTGACATGAGCTGCAGAATTCGCAACTTAGTATAGTTTCCACTGGATTTATCGAATTATCTGCATTATCTGCAGATCTGCTGCTACTGCGGCTGCCTCTGCACCTGCTGCTTCAGATCCACGAGGAGGAAGATATCAGAAGATATCGCGGTGAGAGATCAAAGATCGAGAAGGAAAGAAGACGGAGAAGGAACACAAAGCAAGGGCCAAATATCAAAGATCAGTTTGCAGATCGAGAAAGAGAAGAGGGGCAACTCGGTGCACTACAGCATAAAGTCGAACAGGAGCACCAGAACCAAGTCTGAGGCTGTGTCCCCTGCACCAGCGAGTGAGGACAACAATAACAACAACAGCAATAAGATTGATTTGGCAGGTGGTTCGAAGGGTTCGAAGCGAGCGAACAGAAGTCCTACTCCTGAAGGGAGAATATGAAAACCAAATGTCGATATATGCCCTCACGGCATGAAAAAATCACTTTTTTGCATGACCATTTTTGGACATTCATAACTTTGTGGAAAATGCAGGTAAAAATCTGGTTTTTTGCATAGGAATGTTCAAAATTTATTAAAGATCTGATTAACAACTTTTCAGAGCGATTGAATATCTTTCCTGCCCGCGGCGATGGCTTTCCTGAGGTATACTAGGGTCGGGAAACACCTTGTTTACCCCTATGGGCGAGAGAGTGCAGACGACGAGAGTGCGTAAACAGGGTGTTTCCCGACCCTAGTATACCTCAGGAAAACCATCGCCGCGGGCAGGAAAGATATTCAATCGCTCTGAAAAGTTGTTAATCAGATCTTTAATAAATTTTGAACATTCCTATGCAAAAAACCACATATTTACCTGCATTTTCCACAAAGTTATGGATGTCCAAAAATGGTCATGCAAAAAAGTGATTTTTTCATGCCGTGAGGGCATATATCGATATTTGGTTTTCATATTCTCAGGATCATCTGTACTCATTATGGCGATCATTTCGATGCCTTGAACCAGTCTCTAGCTTGGCTAGGAGCCGATATCTGAATTTTTTACCTATATTTTACAGCTCGGCTGCAGCCAATGTGCGACCGAGCAGCACCTTCAAAAATTTAATCTGGTTAGCCCTCGGTCACATCTCCAATCTCAGAAAGTTTGACGAGAAGGAAAAAATGTATGCAAGAATAATGCCATTTTGAAAAAGTGTCTTTTAATTGCGTCATCACTACGCAATAACTATACAATTTCGTAATACCCCAATATCATGATCATAATCTCCAATGAATTTGGTACTATAAGTCATAATATAAGAATGATGCCTTTCCTGGGCAAAAAGTTACAAAAGATTCAAAAAGTGTCCACTGACTTTCCGACGGTACTGTAGATCGATAGAGCTCGAAAAATGAGCCGGGGTCACTCATAGGTCAATTTTTCTCTATCTGTCACTGTTTTCAAGAAATCGGCTCTTGAAGTGAGTGATGCCGAAATACGACCCGGTGCAGGAAGGTCCAAAATGAAGTCTGTACAACAAGACTTCGGGGGTCACTCAGGCATGCCTCAGGATGGCTAAAACCGGTTAGAACTCAATTCACGATTTTCTCTCCATTCCCAAGAATAGCAAATTTAGCTCGATTCTCTCGTGAGAGGCGTGATATACGACTAATGAGAAATTACTTCGACTCAGCACATTGTGATATATTTGTAGGAAACACCTGAGCCACTGGGGATAAGTCTATCATGCGACAAATCGACTATGACGTGGATTAAAACATTCGATGAAGCAGGCATTGAGAAGATGGCTCCCGTCAAAGGATCAGTTAAAGCCGCCTGCTATTTGTAAACTTCGCTAAATGCAAGTTCTTAAACGATAATCTCATAATGGATGAATTAATGAAATATATAAATATGTAAGTGTAACCATTCTCAAAGAAAATTATTGCGATATTTACTTTCAATTTCTTGTAATTTCAAGCTTCGCTAAACAAAAATATGTGCAGAAAACAACACGAAAGATTCTAGAGGATTGAGATTCGGGGAAAGATTTGCCTATTCATCTCCGATCTTATATAAACCAGAGAAGTTTTTGGCAGAGCATTCGTTATCTTCTTTGCTTCCCAGTTCAAGCTGCTAAATTTTCAAAAATACATATTTTACAGTAGTCAAAACGTCAGACATTGATCGATTGCTAGGTGTACAGCATCACACATCATGTTCTACAATATAATCGAACTTCATGAAGTGTTAACGTGATTTCTTTACGGGGGGATACTGTACGGCAATACTGACGGATAACGGTTGGCTAATTGATCGAATACGGTGGATAAAGAAATTAGCTGTCCGTCTCCCCTTCCATGGGTCTAGTTCGGTGCGCCATTTGGAGTGACATCGCAGATGTTTCGTACGGATTCGATAATCTGTTGTTAGCCCTAGTATTTGTGAAATACTCTACTGGATGGTAGTAAATTAAGCATACCAGATTTGAGGCACAGAAAGGGCAAGGATAGGTAAAACGAGCCTGTCATCATCAGGGTACTACCCCGAGTTGTAAATTTTGTTTCGGAAATCTCATTCTGGAATTACCTTTTTCGTAATATGTTTCGTGGGAAAAGCCATTGTGGAAATAGACCAATCGCAAATCAATTAACGAGAAGGAATGAAATGGAAGAATGGAGATGGAAGAATGACAATGTAAATTTATTTTTGGGAAGTCCTATTTGGGAATTTTTTTTGTGGAAATTTCCAGTGGAAAATAGCTTTATGCAATAGCATGATCATTCAGATCATGTGCATACAATTTCAAGAACTGACATTAGACACGTCAATGGCAATTTGATACCTCTAGTATGTAGATAGGCTTATATATAATAACCCGAATAAAATGTTCATGACATACACTTTTGTTGTTATTAACGGAAGACCATTTTCGAACTTTCTTTCATTTCAACTAAATTTCCAGAAAACACATTTCCAGAAAAAATTTCCCAAATTTGACTTCCCAAAAAATAATTTACATTCGAACTCTTCTCTATCCGTTGTTCCCAGAAATTTATTTTCGAACAATGATTGTTTTATAACGAGTTTTACAGAGTCGCTCTTTCCAGTGAACCGTATTTCGAATTTGGATTTCTGAGAAAAGATTTCTGACCTGTGAATTTACGAAACGAAATTTACAACTCGGGGTAGTACCATCATCAGAATCGCCTGAAATTTACAGTTAACAGAAATCAATCCAAGCTGCGAATCAGCATGGAAAAAGCGTATCGAATGGTTAGGATCTCAGCTCGCGAAAAATTATCGAGTTATTATTTTTTTGAAGTCGAATTACCTCAACAAAAAAAAAATATTCGTGTCCAATGAAATATTTTTGCTCGATTCGCCTTGAAATTATGCGCGCGTATGCGAGATTTCGTGCTTCCAGCTTGTAATCTGACAGAGATACACATAGATAAACAGATTTGGCCGGAAGTGGCATGACACCACACCGAACTCCAATGAACAAATTTTGCAAAATGGTATTTTCCAGTGTGTTCAGCATCGAAAACTACCCTAGAAACCATGTTTTTGTGAGTTTAAGGGATATTTGGAACAAACCACTTATTCGATAGCTCAGGAAAAACCACACAACGTATGAGAAAATTCGCTGCTTCTTTACCTACACTTTTGAGAAAATTAGCCCACTGTGTGCTACTGTTAAAATCGACTTTCAGACAAAATGAGCTACATGAATCGATAGAGCTTGAAAAATGAGTGGAGTCACTCAGAGGGCTATTTTCGCATATCTTTCACGACAGGCGCGAAATGAGCCTTCAAAGAAGGAGGTGCCGAGATCGGACCCGATGCAGGGACCTCCAAAGTGAAGTCTGCACAATGAGACTTTGGGGGATTGTTAGACATGCCTCCGGATGCCCAAATTCGGTTAGAACTCATTTCATGATTTTCCCTCAATTCCCTGGCTCAGCTCGATTCTCTCGTGAGAGGCGTGATACTCTCGCTACCGTTATTCAAGCACCACCGCGAATTCCATCTCCCGCTTGACTCGTTTTCGTTTTCGCAAGGCCTACGATTCTGTCGAAATCCCCGCTGTGCTTAACGATATTAAATCGACTTGGTCTAGTATTATACGGTGATGAAGCAATTTCTTCTCATGGTTCGAATTCCCATCGGCAAGGGAGTCCGTCGAGGAGCCACCATCTCCCCGAAGTTCTTTACAGCTTCACTGGAGGACTGCATGAAGAACCGAGAATGGAGCGGAGAAGGTATCATCATCGTCGTACCTTTCCCTTCGATTTGCTAATTCCATCGTGCTACTCTGCACCACATGCTGTCGGAACTGGAAAACATTTGAAAGAAAGGAAGGACTTCCCATCAACAGGAAGAAGACCAAGCTGATAAAGAAGAATGGTGTCCCAACCATCACCCTTCACGGTGACCAACTTGAGGAGACGGACTATTGCGTGTACCTCGGAAGGGAACTTTACTGTGATAGGAAAAATCCAAACTGATAAAGAAAATCGAGTTCGAAAAATTAACATATTTATTCATTCTCATTTTTACGGGATCTCATTATCAATTATGATCGAGATATTATTACATAAATATCGACGCATTTTCGAGAAATATTCCATGCAAAGCAAACACATCTTTGTAACACACATATTTATACTAGACGATTGTCGCGTTTGTTTATGTCCAGTTCAAATGATCACTTAGTCACACCAGCCTTCGATCTTCAAATGCGACATGGACGCCGGAAAGTCGTACTCCCCCTTGTTGAACAGGAGGTAAGTGTAGTTCTTCAGTTTGCGTTCGACGCCGTTGTGATCCTTAGCCGTTCCCGTCAATGTGCAGCCTTTGAACACCGTAAGCTTCACCGTCCCATCCTGATAAATCAAAATTATTTCATTTATTCAATTAATAATTCTCTAATCAGCGCAGAATTCGCCTTAATTGTCAAACAGTATTTTCCCATCAACAGCATAGCAATGCAATAGATCAGATTCCAATTGAGGTCTAACCTTGGATAGTGTATCCATGCCGACGCTACCGCCATCGGGCACTTTCTGGGAGTCCTCGAGCAGAGAGACGATGCCAGCTACACGTCCTGTAAAAAATACCTTAATTATAAAAAATCTGAATACGAATAACACCTGTCGTGGTTGGTCTTCCCGTCGTTTCGAGGGAAGTCGTGGTAACGGTCGTTGAGCCTGCGATATTACATTTTGGAAATGCTCAGAAATGTAGATTGGCTACTCAGTTGCAACTCACTCGAGCTCGTCGAAGTTTTTTCCACTGTAGATGAAACGCTGCTGCTCGATCCGTCTTTCTCTCCTGATGAAACAGTATTTCTGCTTTCAAAATGAAGGAGATATCCCTTCTGCCCAGAGCCCAAAGATTAACAACCGAACCTGCTTCTCCAGAAATAGTCGTCGAATCCAGTTCGATCGAGGTCGTGTAATCTGAAGTTGAATTTCATTACCGTTCCGATATCGAAAAACTCTGCCATTGGTCGACGAAGGAGTTGCTGTAGTTTCTTCGAATCGATCCATCGTAGAAGTAGTGGCGTCTTTAACTAATCATCTGTTTCCGTCGTTCTCCCTACTCTCACCAGTCTAACTGCTCGTCTCCTGCTGGTTCTCGGTCGTGGTAATCAATGCATCTCGATGGGAGAGAGTAGCAACCTCTGTTGTGCCATACTGCGCCGATTCGGTGATCTGAAAAATGCTTCATGAGAGTTATCCATCTGGGCGGAACTCACGAGAGACTCGGTGTTGAATGCAGATGAGGTAATCATTGCACTGTTCATGGCTCCTGAATTACAATAGAATGTATGCATTGAAGATAGTTCTTGAATTTGTTTCCCACCTGCAAGCATCAAAGGGCGAATCTCGTTCTCCAAATTCTCATCAATGTCCTCTGCGGTGAAACAATCGGATCGCCTCTTGGGACGCTCTAGAAAAATTGATTTCCACCTCGAAAATGTTCGCACCATCTCACCATGAAAGCCAATGAAATACAGCACGGGTCCTGCGGTGATGGAAGAATAACTCATGCGGGCATCTGGATCGTCCACCTGAACGATACCTTGTCGTTTTCACAAGATAGAAACAACTCACAGTGTATCCCTCGGCCACGTCGCATTTTCCAGTGTTCTCGTCCCACCTGCAAAGAGACCGTTCATCTAGGACGAAGAGGAGGAATCAAAGAAACTGACGAGAAGGCGAGACAGGGGGGCTCCCACGCATCGCACTCGGCAGTGCAATCCTCGCTGTGCACCACGTGGCCAGCATACTTCTCCCTTACCAACGTCACACCAGATACAAGGACGAACGTCATCTTTCGTCGCTGAAAAAATCACTCATCGATAACTGTCGTTACAGTAGGAATGGCTCACCATGTTGATGCGACCCGTTTCCATCGTGCAACCCGGATCCGTTCCCATCGCGCAATCATCCGCTTCCTTCTTGGGGGCGTAGACGGCAAGCGAAGTATCATGTTGATGCGAGTCGAGGGGGTGGTTGATCGGGTGTTGTTTTGCCTGGTAGTCAGTTGGAGGGGGAATTGGGGGATCCTTATGGGTGTCCGCGAAAAGGATTGCCACAACCACCATTACAGAGAAGGAGATCCACATTACGCGGACCATCCTGGCTCAGTATGGGGGGATTGGTTGAGAGGATACGGTAGGGGCTTCTCTCGAATAAGGAAAAGGGATGAACTGAAGGGAGGGGAATTCGAGAGGGGGAGTGGGAGGAGGAGTCCTTGGTGATTCAGAAGGGATGGCTCCCGTTTGACAGTTTGATGGGACAGGCGCCAGGGCTTTGAGGTAGCGTCCTCAGAAACATTTGATGCACCCAAAATGTACTCAGAACTGTGATGATCAGGATTGTGATTCCACCAAATCTGTAAATCTCTCTCATCGTACTAAGTTGAAATCCTAGAGATTCTAAATGGAAGAACGCTGTCTTCCTCCTGCTCTTTGGAAATTCCGATGGAGATTGCATGCACACTCGACATTTAGCCTACTTTTGCACCCCTTTTAGTTCCACTAGCTCATTTTCTTGCCAGAGATGACAAACAAAATGAGAATAATCGTGTCTCAAGAATGATCAGGTATTTCCGCCCTTCTTCACCCTTCGGAAACATCACAGATTTGCAGGTGGAGTGTGTACGAGGGCAATAGGAGAAGCTCATTTCGACTGTACGAACAATGGCCCACTTTTCTACGGAAAGAGTGGGCGAATCCCTTTCAAATGCGCGTTTTAATGAGCTGAGCAAAGTGAATCCATTTCGTCGTGTAGCAACTCTTTCCTTTGTGAATTGCACGAACTAACGCACGAGATTCTCGTTTGATCTCGCTCCAAATCGAAACAATTGTTTACTGAGGTATTCTTCTTTTATGAAACTGCATCGTCTTGCCCATTTCTCATAGCCAACTGGTTAGCTCGGTCTCAGAATGTGTGCACAGATACTACCTACTCGGAAATCTGAACTCTTGAAGACTTTCACTTCCTCTTGCAGAGATTGATTGGATGGAAATGGGGGGGGGGGTGAGGGGAATAGGATGGGGTGACTGACAGCTCTGCCTTCGTTTTCCGATCCTTCCATGGAAACTACGCAGTCTATTGTGCCTGTCCTTTCAGTAGTTCTATTGACGGATGATGAGGCAGTTGCCGTACCCAACGTCGAAAAAAGAACCCACGCGCAGACAGGCACTCCAGCTGTGGCACCAATTGTGAGTGATGTTCTTTGCCCGATGTTTATTGCCCATATCGACTACGAATTTTGTCCTACTCGGTCACTATTTCAGTGCAGGTCAGGCCCAACGATCCATTCCAGTCGTGGTTAAGGCCGACTTCAAAAGCGGCTGACTGTCTCTTCGATCTACTAGACGTCTTCTGGGTCTGCACAAGATCTCCACGGATGCACTAACTTCTCGTGTGAGTTATCTCGTGGTTTTCTCTTTCCCCTTGGTTGGATGAGCATAGAGCGTTGGTTTGACCCTACTAGAGAGGAAGCAAGGTGAAGCGATTCACCCGTAGGATGCCAGGTTTTCTTTGAGTGTGTGCTGCTTCTCCCTTTACAGGAGCTGTCCCCCACCCTCTTCGTCATCGCCTTTCACGTCCACCCTCTCTCAGTCCGCGCTACTCGATAACTATTTCCGAGCAATTCACTTGCATTGTTGTCAGTTCAATTTATGCGTTTCTTATAGATTCGTGACGTTTCCTAATTTTTAGCGTCATTATCGAGACCTGAGAGCGCGCCATATTGATAAAAATATTGTATTCCCTTGTTGTAGACTGTTCACAGACTATGCAAAACATATATCATTAATTCTGACAGCATCTACACCACAGAAAACAAACTTACATGGAGAAACACCTATTTTTGCCTTTTTCGCTGCAAAAAGAGAACCCCTCTCTCTTGCAGAGGAACCGCTCCCTCTTACTCTTCAAGAAGATTTGATCTCAATTCGTATCCTCCCTCTCACTCGTCACTCTTCTTCTCCGCACTCTAAATGGGACAATCAAATACCGTAGTTGGCCTTTAAAATTCGTGATTTTCACTGAAAAAAAACCATGATACTGTCCAGTGAGAATTCTGCTTTGAAAATTCTCGCCTTCTTAATAGCGCGACCCCATTACAATCCTCTTCGAATTTCCAATTTATTTACTTCGAGATCACGTTCTCAATTCGCTCTCAAATTCGAAGTGATTATTGTTGATGCATTCTTGAGTGCTATTATTGATGACATTTATCCTCAGTAAGGAACTCATTTCTCTCAATCATTACCATGTTTGTTTTCGTGTGAATATTTTATGGGAGCAATCAGAATACGCGAGGATCCTGATACGAAGAGAGATGAGACACACAAAGTGGTTTGTGGAGCTCCTCCCAGATAGGAAAGCATAGCTGGCTACACTTTCGCGCTAAGAAGGGACGACCGCTACGGTTGACGATTCATGGCCAAAGTGTGGCAGGGTCTAGTTTTAGCATTACAGTAAGTTTGAACATGTGCTCAGTCATGAGTATTGGAATTATCACTTTGGTCTTCTTTTTTTTCGGTTCAGAAATAGTATGTCGTAGTTTTTCAATGAAGCAGGGGAGTCATACATGAATTATCAGTAATATTGTACATATTCATGCAAATCTCAATCTCGACTCTGAATGAGAACTCCACAATTCCCTGGGAATCTAGTGAATGTGATTTGAGTGTTGAGAACGGGAGAAACTTAGGAAATATGAGAGAAGGAAAGATGCTGAATGAGACTGGTCATCATTATTGGACAATATTTTTTTTACAGTACGAAGAGAAGACAAACGCTCGCCTACGTGACTTCCAACAACGTCCTCCTTCGCATGTTGTCCTATAAGAGGTCCGAGATGATCCACAAGCTGCCATCTCACCATGGGTCGAGTACTGATTGTAAAAAATGCAGTTTATTAAAAATAACGCATAATTGATTCAGAAAGAGCCAGTTCTGCTATGAGATCAATGAGAATTTCGCAAAGGTTTTTGTGCTCGAGAGCCACTAGTCAGAGAGATGCAAGGTGATGAATAATTGCAGAAACTGCCATAAAGTAGTCCTGGTAGGTCATTGAGAGGATGAAGTACTCAATTGAATTATATCCGAATAGGTAATGAAAGATAAGCGTGCGATAGTAAAACACTGCATGAAGTACGATGCATCCTAGTCCCGAGACTCTTTGTGATGTATTACAACCATTTCTACAAATTTATTACTTCAGATCTCCCAGCTATCAGACTACTACGTGCAGGCAGCGATGCGACTTCCTAAAGGACAAGAAGGTAATGTGTGAAAAATGTTATCAATGATCTTGTAATTCCGATTGATGAGCAAGTAAATCTGTTGGCTTGCTTATTCAGCTGAACTATCGTGCGGATACTCTATTAGGGAATGCGAGGCAAAAGCAGCGGAACTGCGACTGTCAAAGTTGTGTACTTCAATGAAGATTGATTTTTTGAAAACATATGATTACGGTTGGGTTTGTAGATATCCAAGAAACTAATTACTGGCATATCAGACGAAGAAGAGGAAGCAAAAATCAGCGAGACCTGAAACTGCGACGACTACAGAATAATATATGTGAATATCTAGAACAATCAACTCTATTTTTCGGTGTTCTTTTCCTTCTGCAATTTGCCACTTACACTTACTCACTTACCATAGCATCGTGCATTGTTCTGAACGTATTTTAGAAGAACTCCATTCCATTTTCTAATATATCCGTTTTTTCAACGAACCAAACTCGCACACAGTACACGAAAGGAAGAAATTATGAATAGATACTGGGTCCACATTGAACGAACCAGGGTAGGAGGATTCCGGAAGGATGGTCAGAATGCATAGAATCTTTCAGAAACACAATGACCAGAGAGTGATCATAATTCAAATCCATCATCGCCTCAGTGGTCGTTCATCCTGCAAGGCAATTCACCAGTAATTAAAGGGATATCACACCCTGCTAAAGCAGTGAACCACTCACAAAGCATGCATGTTTCTTAACCGAATGTTCATTGGAAAAAGGTATTTTTGAGTTGCTTTGAGGAATGAATAAACACTGGGTTTTCGTTGAACGAATCAGGGTCGGAGGATCGATTCGTGAAGGAATGGGCGATACATCGCATATTGCCAAAACATTATGATCAGAGAAAGATTACATGTCAACTCCATTATCGACTGTCATTGATCCCTGCAGATATTTGAATATGATTTCTCTATTGGTTGCGCGTATATGATCGGAGGGACAATCCACGGTATTTCGTATTGCATTTATTCAATCGGCACACTTTTTTCACTAGATGATACATTTAGAAGGTATATCAGAGATATTGTGAGCATCCCAAGAAGGTAACCGATTTTTATGTTGAAGAAGGAAAAGACACGGCAAATAAGAAGCGGATAATAATTTAACATGGGCGTCTTGCAAAAGACGTAATGGGCCTAATTGGACGGGAATTGTAAGCAGAATATTTATTCAGAAACCAAGAGAGACGAAGGAGGGGAGAAGTGGCAGAGAAGAGGAACGGGGAGAATGGAGAGGACAGAGAGAGAGAGAGAGAGAGAAGAGCGACTAGGAGGGAAGACACACCTGTCCATGAGTTCGATCTCCTCTTTTCTTCTCCGTGTCCCTCTCTCAGTACAGATGTAACAATCGGGAGTTGCCAGCATCCCTAAAAAACCGCTCCCCCTCTCATTCGGCACCATCAACACCGGAATTAATGCCAGATATCCGAGGTGGTCACAATTTTATCCTCGTTCAGGGTATCGACTATCGCACTTTCTTCTTCTCTTCTCTTCACACCATCGATCCTCCCTCAGGACTTCTGTTCGCTCGCTTCGAACCCTTCGATCCACCTGCCAAATAATTGGTGATATTATTATTGTTGTTATTATTTTCCTCACTCGCTGGTGCAGGGGACACAGCCTCAGATTTGGTTCTGGTGCTCCTGTTCGACTTTATGCTGTAGTGCACCGAGTTGCCCCTCTTCTCTTTCTCGATCTGCAAAAATGATCTTTGACCATTGCTTTGTGTTCCTTCTCCGTCTTCGTACATTCTTGATCTTTGATCTCTCACCGCGATATCTTCTGATATCTTCCTCCTCGTGGATCTGAAGCAGCAGGTGCAGAGGCAGCCGCAGTAGCAGCAGATCTGCAGATATTGCAGCACTTATAATTTGATAAATCCAGAAAATGCAATATGGTGATAATTATGCAGCTCATGTCACTAAACAGGGTAAGTCTCACCATGGGAATGATGCAGGCGAGTATGAGAGCGACGATGGCACAGATGTGATGTCGATTACTGTAATCAAGGGAGGGTACGGTCGTTTTTGATCGATAAACTCACAGACTGGTGTCATCTCTTCAGCCACATTAGTCGTCGTCATTGATGGGGAGGGAGTGGGTGACGACCGAATTGGAAGAGGGACGAGAGTAGAAATGAATGGAGAATGGAGAAAGAGTTAGTCAATAACAATTTCGTATGCATATTGAATCTAATTTGATTTTTTAATGATTGAATTTTCAAATGCACCATTTAAAACAAAAAAATTCAATGCACCATTTATAACAAAAATATAGCAATTACACGTAGGAATTTTATTTATGATTTTATTTATTAATTCTCCTCTTCTCCTGCACTACATCTCATATCGTGGCAATTATCGGAAAGATCAACAATACGGATTCAGTATCCAGATCATAATACTAACCTTTGTAGAACACTTCGCAAACACTACTATCATATTTCGAGCTGATTTGAAACCAGATTGTCACGACTTAACACTCATGGCACACATCGTGACTCTTGAACTGTGTCTTAGTAGGAGGAGGCCTTCACACGTACCTGATTCTCCCGATATGCGCAGCAAAAGCTGAGCTTAAAGAAGGACTGTCAGCAAAGTTGAAATTTTGACGTTGTCATAACCATGACCGACCTTTGTACAACCATAAGAGATTCTGAAAATCTCAAATTCATATCTCTATTTTGAACCTAGTTATCATTAGTTGGCAGAAAGCCAAGGAGGGCTTGAAGGGAAGGGACGTGCGGGAATTCAAATATCTAGAAGATTTTTCAAAAAACTGGTGGGATTCGAACCCGCAACCTTCCGATTACGCTGCGACTGCTTTACCACTGAGCTATGCGAGTGACCCATGCCTATCCTCTTAGCTCGCGCTATGATCGTTGGCTGATTGTCTAGGTCATGGTTATGACAGCGTCAAAAATTTAACTTTGCTGGCACTCCTTCTTTAAAGAGTGTGAAAATTGTGGCGCGTTGAAAGACCTCACAATCGCAGAATATTCTTCACTTTGCACGACAGATCATCACCAAAGAGGGCTGCTAAGAGATCATCAGATCAACCTTCGAATGAAATTACACGCATTTAATTCATTCGATGTAAGGAAGAAGAAGTTTACTTCGGTGATGATAGAATAACAACCCTTTCGAATAGGAAACCAATTCTGAGACTACGGAGTCAAAAGAAGTAATATCAGGCGTATCTCATTCCATTCTTTGCACTCCAAGAATCAGTGAACTCCATCAGATTTCGGGCTGATTTGGAGCCGGCAAAAGCACAAATTGCGCTCACATGACTCATATTTCATCGTGAAATTGTATTCTGTAGAGTGTGAAGAAACCACGTTTCGTTTCTCTGATCGGCTAGAGAAAACAATAAATGCATGCAAACCGATAGAGAACGTATGGATCACAATCGCACAGAATTCTTCACATTGCTCACTTCATCCGCATATAAGAAAGCTGATAAGAGATCATCAGTCCAATCCTTCCGATTGAAATGAAGCAGCTATGTATTCTCTCTCTGATGACGGCAGTTCAATTTGCTGATGCTGCAAAGGTTCCTTTATTCCGTCGAGAGGAGTACTGGCTTCCCTGAGACTAAATTAATACATTTTTTTCCATTCAATATTTCATTATCACTCTTGCAACCACTCCAATTAAAAGCATTCAGATACTCATCTACGACTACAAATTCCAACGCAGCCATGTCCAGTTTATAAACACAGTTGCTGATATTCTGGTGGATGAGGGACACGATGTGGTCAGCTTATAAATAATCATCAGCGAAATTGTATCGCAATCTGCTTATAAGATATTTATTGTTCGCTTGTGGAAACCAGATCATGCGTGCTATTGTATTCAGATGCTCAGTAGATGTTTTCAGGTGATGCTCTCAAATGTTCTCGATGCGAATCTGCAAGATATCGGCAGTAAACGAGTTCGACGATACTTCACGAAGCAAACTCCCGAGGCACATGCGATTGGAGTGAGACATTTATCATTGATTTTTCTCGTTAGCTCAACAGCTAGATAAATAAAAATTAATGCAATTGATTGTAGTTTTCCCGCATCGGACAAAACAACTGGAAAGCGACCAGTTTTTATGATATGATCGCGGTAAGAATTTTTCTTATGACAAGTGCCGAAATACATATCATTGCAGAATTTCGGAGTGCGCAGATATGTGAACGGAATGACATCTCAATGCCTGGGTGAGCAACATTGATATCCTTTCAATATTTGTTCAATCAAAATTTTAATCTCAGCGATGCTCCAAGACCATCGACTCATTGAACAACTCCGAGCTGAGAAATTCTTCGTAGCTCTAATGGCACCTAATGACTTCTGCATTTATTGTAAGTTTCAAACCTTTGATAATGGAACCACGATCCTCTATTTTCGTGACTTGGTTGTTACTCAATCTGTTCAGACTCCAGGCATTTGCTCATAATTGATAAATGGATAAGCTAATTCCAGATCTGTTCCACAAGGCGAGAATCTCGAATTATGCGTTTGTCGATTCGCACTCGACCATTCTCAATCCGATGTGGTACACAGGAGTACCCGATCAGTACTCCACACTTCCTGGTATTACTATTTGTCAAGCACTCTCCCCATTAGATAATCTAAAAGCCTGTTCCTGTCGGTTCCTTTTGCCTATACCTTGGGAAGTGATCACCTTCACAAGATTCGCTTCTTTCTCCGAGATGACTTTCCGCAATCGTCTCAAGAATTTTCTCAATGATGCATTGATGAAAATCGTCTTGAATGTTGCGCTTTACGATTTCACAAAGAAGATAGAGGAAAAATTCGACGATCCTCCCAACCTTTATGTGAGTGAATTGATTTCCTCTCTCTCTCTCTCTCTATGCGATGGGTCATGCTTTTAAGCAACAGTGGTATAAAATTCCTTTAAAAAAGACATTTCTGTTGTTCAAGGGCTCGAGCGGTTTCAGTCTCTAATCTCGCTCAATACACATTTTAAGGAGCAAATCGCGAACACGTCGATGGTTTTCATGAATCGAATTCCTGCAATCGAATTTCCTTCTCTCACCACTCACACTACAGTCGATATTGGAGGACTAACCATTACAAAGACGAATAAGAGTCTCGATGAGGTAAAAACGCATTCACAATAATTAAAAAATTCGTAATATCGCAGCACTGGTCCTCTATCCTCTCCCTTCGTCCTCGAACAGTTCTCATCTCTTTCGGAACCATCGCCCTCTCTTCGGATATGCCTGAGGGGTACAAGAAATCGATTTTCCAAACAATTCAATCCTTTCCTGATGTCACTTTCGTGTGGAAGTATGAGGCTAGTAATTAAGGGTAAAGGGAATCTAGATGATTGAGATGGTTTAGAAGCCAGAAGATCGAATCTCTGAAGGCATCAATAATCTCATCGAGGCCAAATTCACTCCGCAGAGGGAGATACTACGTATGTTATCTAGTTTTTCAATTAGTTCTGTGTAATATGTTATCGAACTGGGTAACCAAGAGACTTTTTTGGGAACTGAGTAGCCTATGATGGTACCTGGGTCTAGTTAGCACTTGGCCTGAATAGCCTCTGATGAGAGCGTGTCCCAAATTGATACTAGATATTTTTAGATCCGGGTCCGAATTCTCGACAGGTATATTGAAATAGAATCCAAATTTCGCCCTAATGGACTGGAACCTCCTTTTCCCAACTCTTTTGCGATCAAGCAATCATCCTCAGTCTTTTTTAAATTTTAAAGTTTATCAAAATAAGCGCGAAGATAGACAACAAATTAAGCGAGTAGTTGGAACCATGAGATCAAAATCTAATGTTGCAACCGGAATCGAACGGAATAAGTGCACAACTTAAAGCGAAATTCTGAAAACTAACAATAAATAAGGAAACTACTAAATACAACACCGGAATGATAAGGCAATGGGTATACAATAGTCCTTAGACTGTGACTATGACAACTTCATCGTTTCCTTGCATCAGAGAATGCCTGAAGTTGAGTGTAATTTAAAGTCCAGATATTATAAGTAATTATTTTTTCATGAATTTAAATCTGATCTTGATGGCAAAAATATTACTAAGAACGAGATTAAACGCTAAAAATCTCTTGTATCTCAGAATTTATAGAAATTAGATGACAGAGATGATTTAAAACGTACTTATATCTGTTCTCACGTGCATGTCTCATCACAGCAATCTTGATGGCCGCAACGTTTCCTTCGGAGTTATTGCCAACGCCTGAAATAAAGGATATCACTCGATTACTTTATCCAAGTGTATTCCATACATCCCGGGTTACTTTTGAAATGACAGCTAAACAATAATTTGATCAAAGTACCTGTGCATACGTAGACAGTCCTCGGTCTTCGACCTTCCTTCATTTCCTTAATTCGTTTCTCGAGGATTCTCACGGCGGGCACTCGAGCGAGACGGTGTAAATCGAGAGTATTGCGTTTGAGACAGCAATTCCATCTTTAAGGAAAAAATTTTCATGTATCTAGTCCAATACGGTTTTCTGAGGACCATTAGACATATATGTTTGTACAGCAGTATGTCAGTAATTAAATTTCAACTTAGATATTAATTTTCTATTATTTTAAGCTTTTTATTTTTTTCTGAAAATTTTACGCTCATTAAAAACTGGAAAAACTAGCAAAACTAGACACAAACTAGAAAAAATAACTAGAAACTCACTTCAAATTAAGTACCTCAATTTCCTGGTCTTCTTCTTTCATTTTATAATATTTGTCGCGATTCAACTTCTTTCGCAGATCTTGATAACGAGTACGAATAACAGTCACTTTTTAGATTTGTAGTCGTCGAATCTCTGAAATTGAATTTAGATTAATCAAAAGTTATTTTTGTAAATTTTTACAATTAAGGTAAATGAGTAATTTATACCATGGAGTATCCATTTGCCTTGGCTTGGCCATCGAGATCTAACACTGTGAGCAGAGATTCTTGAGGTTCATCTTTCGATGGTTTTGTGACAACCGGCTTTGGAGCCTCCCATACTCCTGAAAAACGTCAAAGAATATTTAGTTTTTTGACGGAATAAATATCGTAATGGAGAAGTAATGAAGAACATACCGTAATCCGTATCGATTGAACGAGATTGTGTTGGCTGGTAATGGAATCCATTGAATGGTGCAGTAGCGTACACAGGAGAGGGAGGCGAGTTCTAGATAACGGGAGCATGGTAGTATCCGGGATGAGGATTGAAGCCGGGAATAGGCTGCCCATAGGAGGACGCGAAGAAATATTGGGAAGGATGAGCACAGAGAATGGGAGCAGAGGAACGGTGCATGACTGGTTATGAGAAGTGAATGAAACTAATCCTTTATATAAGCGAGGAGGGAAGGTTGACCATCTCGGAAGCATCATTTACAACACATTACTAATTGAGTGCAGGACGCCAGAGGGCTGTGAACTATGCAGAGGAGGGTGCCGTAATCACCTCTGTCGGATGGTAGATTCGAGGGAAGCTGTAAATGGAAGGGAGGGCTATGGTAGCCAGAGGGGGCATGAAGAGGAAATGGGAAACGAAATTTAGATAACTCAAAATTATTACAGTGCCGCACGGTCTCCTCCCAGACGAGAGCGGCGCGGCGTGGCGCGGCGGGTCGCATTAGGTCGCATCACTCCCAGAGACACTTCAAAGTGTGTATTTTTCGCTGAATTTTCGGCTTTTGGTTCTTCTGATGACTACCAATCTATCTGCGAAATCTGCATTTCAAAATATTCAGTTTGAGCTACTGTTCGGATGTGTCATCTTTGGAGTCCCTCTCATCCCCTCCCCTAATTTCCCTACGACACCGCTCACTAGCCAGAATGAAGATGAATGATATCGTAGGGAAATGAGGGGAGGGGATGAGAGGGACTCCAAAGATGACACATCCGAACAGTAGCTCAAACTGAATATTTTGAAACACAGATTTCGCAGATAGATTGGTAGTCATCAGAAGAACCCAAAGCAGAAAATTCAGCGAAAAATACACATTTTGAAGTATCTCTGGGAGTGATGCGACCTAATGCGACCCGCCGCGCCACGCCGCGCCGCTCTCGTCTGGGAGGAGACCGTGCGGTACTATACTATTTTACATCAATTTTGAATGGCCTTGATTGTGACTGTAAATGATGAGAAAAAAAGCATTGCGGAACATTGAAGACTGGGGGGATTTGAGCAGTATTAAAGAAGGAGTGTCAGCAAAGTTAAAGTTTTGATGCTGTCACAACCATGACCTAGCCCATTCTCCAAAGATCATTGCGCGAACTAGGAGGATCGACAACCATCGGTTGATAGCTCAGTGGTAGAGCAGCCGCCTTGTGATCGAGAGGTTGCGGGTTCTATTCCCACCAATTTTTTGACAGATCCTCAAGATATTTGAATTCCCGCACGTCCCTTCCCTACAAGCCCTCCTTGGCAGTATGCCAGCTAATGATAACTCGGTTCAAAATAGAGGTATGAACGTGAAATTTTCAGAATCTCTTATGGTTGTGCAAAGCTAGGACATGGTTACAGCGTCAAAAGTTCAACTTTGCTGACAGTCCTTCTTTAAGGTTTACTGCGACAGAAGTTCAAATTACCTTCCGCTATATCACTAACGGCCTCTTGTCGACGTGAATTGTAGATGGAAGAGTGTCCCTTGTAGCGCTTTTCCTTGAGAGGGGAGAGATATGAAGGTCGGCTGGCGGTGGCCTCCTTGACAGTACGAGTAAGAAAAATGCGGGAATGCGGGAGTGGAGAAGAGTGGTCAAATAGCAACTTTGATTATAAAAACTTGAATATTTCGCATTTGAATGTGATTGCAGAAGACTCTCGTCTCGCTCTCTTTATCACCCACTGCGGATTGTCGAGTACACTCGAGACGATGATGGCCGGTGAGTTGATGTTGTTTGACTCAATTAGTTAGAAGTGAATTGCAAGGTGTCCCAGTCATTGCCATCCCCACCTCGACTGATCAACACAGAAACGCACAAGTAAGTAACAATCAATTATATATCGAATTTTTGTTTGGTTTTGAGCAATTAATTTTGAGGTATTGAAAAATGGTGGAGGAGGAATAATAATGGACAAGAGGGATCTCGAAAGCTCCGAAGCGATCGAGAGAAATATTAGGTCGATGCTAAAAAACGAAAGGTGAACTCGTTGCTTAGTGAATTTTGTAAATCAATAGTTTATTCTCTACTTCACCCACTACTGGAGGGAAGAATAATCGCACACATATATAATAATGCAATTATCTACAGATTCGCCAATTCCGCTCGTCGCACTGCCTCGGTCATCGCCAATTCTCCATATTCAGGAAAGGAAAACTTCCTTCGTAATCTCAATTTCCTCATCAAATTCGGCCCTCTTCACAACATGAGAATTCCCTCCCATAATCAGTCATTCATCGAATACCACATGATTGATGTCTATGCCCTTGTCACTGTTGTCTTTGCTGTTATCACTTGTCTTATTTTCATAATTTCGAGACATATCATTCGAATTATGCTATCGATTGCTTTCAGAAAGGTAAAGAATGAGTGAGCTGTTTACAAGTTTCCCACAACACCTGAAGAGAAAATGAGGAAATTCATTAAAAACGGCAAGAAATGCGAACACTCTCGATGAAAATACGTCTGTATCATCATTGTGAAAGGGATTCACATATGATCAAGATCAGTAAAAAAGAAATAAAAATGAGAACAATGACAATTCAACGTCCATTGTTTCGTTGTAAAAACATAGACAAACTTGAATCCACCCCTTTCCCCATTTTTTTGGATTCTATCCATCTAATAAGGAGTGTTCACTGCAGTTCCTGTCGAATATTTCGCTATTTGTGTTGAAATTGTATGAATAGTCGAGCATTGATATTTTACAGATATTTCCCACTCGATTATCTTGCAAATCATCAGAATTCTTGTTTAAAAAGAACTAAATGTTCTCAAATTTCATCGAATCAGCAATGCGATTCTTCCCCTTCCTTCTTCTCATCTGTCTCGTAGTCTTATCTTCCTTCTCTGCTACTCAACCGGCGAAGGTGATAGATAATTCCTCAATTTATCTACATTGATTGTTTCTAGAAAGAAGTCGTGGAAGTGGGTAATGAGACAAAATCATATGAAAATTGCGGTCCAACTCCTTTTAGGGAAGTGATCACAGGTGACGATGTAACGAAGAGTGGAGAAAGGAACAGAAGATGTGGCGGTTTCGGTTGCGATGCTTAATTCGTCAATTCATGAAAAAGTGCTTCCTCTTTTATCTACCTTTTTTGAGGAAACAATGTATTATGATAAATAACATTTCATTCAAATATTTTATTTGAGCTTTGTTTTTCACCATTTGTCAGCGAGTCATGTACATTGATGCTAAAAAGGCGTCAGATGAGTGCTAAATTCAAACGCACATTTGCTAGAATGATAGAATATTCATGGGTTTATGAAAAAATGGAAAATGAGTGAGGAAATACAACTGTTCCTCAGATTTTTTTCATATTTTTCTTTCATTTCGGTTTGTTTAGAATGACGTCTGCTTTTTGGCATGACGATCCTTGCAGTATAATTTTCACAATGCATTTACAGTGTTTTTTGTTGAAACAATTCCCAGGCTGCTTGATTGCTCTCAGTGAGAGTGATTACAGAGAATCATTCCGATTGTTTGAGGGGTCAAAGTATATCTTCGAGGCAATTCGAGTCATAATTGTATACCTTTTTTTCAAAGATACTCTCTCAATTAGTCATAATCCAATCAATAGTGCCTATAAATTCAGGGGTAATGTTGAACATTTTTGACACAGTCTAAAACAAGATAGTGTCTAGAAAGAGCAACGAACCGTGCGTGGTTTTATGAGGAGGCATCATCGATCCAATAACAGTATTAACATTTTCTCATAATGGTTTTCAAAGGACATCGATCGTACCATAATTTGAGCTCATAAACGGATCTCAAATCACCTCCAGTCTGGCCCTCGCCCAGACAGTCTAGTCGTGGTCACTATTCCACCTGGGCGGCTTATCATTTTTTCCAGGGAGGTGAGGGGTATTTGAGGCGTAGACTGGGAAGGTGGAATCATTCGATTTGAAGAGGACTTCGAAATGCTCTCCCTCCTCTCCCTCGTTTTTATCGCGAACTGCTGGCTACAGTACTCCGAAGCAACGAAGGTTCGCTTGAGAACCTCTGGATGGTCCTGCATTAGGAATCTTTCACTGAAAGTTACTGACGAGCGTAAAACAATTCAAATGATTATTTTTGACGCATTCAATCGATAATCATCTTTTTCAGGTGCTGATCTACGACCTGAAATTCCAGCAAAGTCATGTTCAATTTGTGAATTCTGTAGCCGACATTCTCATCGATGAAGGATACGAAGTGGTTCGTCCACTTACTCCTTCGAATAGTTCAGCATCGGTTGTTCATCTCTCTTTCCTATTCCTCCGACAGCTTTTTGACTGAACAAATTGTAGGTGATGCTGTCTAACGTCGTTGACGAGCGTCTGATCGACGTGGGCAGCAAGCGAGCGAAGAGAATCGTCGCCCCGCAGACTGCACAGACGGCACTACTAGGAGTGAGGAATTGATCTTTGATTTCTGGGAGAGTCGATGAATTGAAGGGCGGTCGAATGAACGACACTGCATGGACTGCGAACGGATTCTATCAGTGGTATGAAGTGGGTTATTGACAATCATAAATTCCCGAACGATATCACTCAGAACTTCAACAACGTCGCCAACTTTCTCTTCTCGCAATGCTCAAGTGAGTCAAATTTCAGACTTGCAAGATCTTCCTAGTTAGATCTGTTTTATACTTAGATGTCTCTATGTCACACACTCCGATAGATCTAAGATGCGACTACTCGAAGGAGAGTCGTGGGTATGAGTAAATAACCAATATCTCCAGGTATTCTTGGCAATCGTCAGCTCATGGATCGCCTGAGAAACGAGGAATTCGACGTCGCTCTCGTCGCCAACTTCGATCTTTGCGTCTACCGTAAGACCGAGAAATTAAGCCAGTTAACGATAGCCAGAATTCAAAGCAGATATTCTCCACACGATCGGCATCAAGAACTTCGGAATTATTGATTCGCACTCTACGATTCCGCAGTCCTTCCACTTCATGGGAGTTCCTCAGTCGCTCTCTTACGTACCGGGTAGACAATATTAATAGTTTTTCGGTGAAAATAACAAGCAAGATCGCAATAATTTCAGGTAGATTCGGTCGGGCAATGGACACTGAAATGGCTTCACTTGGCAATAGAATCGGCAACTTTGTCAGACAAATGTTCGTGGACGGGATTCTCAACTATCTGGGTACGTATAATTCTCACAGATGGTTCCTAATTATTTATTTTTTTTCTCAAAAATATAACCTAATAATCCAGGCTCAATCTACGAGCGGAAGTTGATGGCGCGCTTTCCCCATATTACCGCATCCGCACACGTGAGTTCATTATATTGTTGCCTGGTGTAATATTTTACAGTTTTTTTGTATCTGATTGAATAAATAAACTATTTTTTTCACAGGAAATATCAGCCAATGCCTCTTACATCTTCATCAAGCGTCATCCTCAAGTCGATTTCCCCACTCTCACGAGTCATCGAGTGATCGATGTAGGAGGAATAACCATGAAGACATCAAATGAGACTCTCCATGAGGTTCCCTAACTCTAAACGAATGCCTTTTCATACTCTAATTGCAGGATTGGTCTTCCATCTTAGATCTCCGTCCCAAGAATGTCTTGGTCTCATTCGGAACCGTCGGCAATTCTGCGGATATGCCTGAGCACTACAAACGGTCGCTTCTGCAAACATTCAGTGCTTTTCCTGACGTCACTTTCATCTGGAAATACGAGGTGAGATTATACTTTATCTGCTTTACCGTTCAATAAACGTGACAAAAAAAGAATAAAATAGAAGCCAACATGCATATTTTAGAACCCCTATCACAACATCTCTCGAGGCATCGAGAATCTCATTGAGGCCCAGTGGCTCCCGCAGAAGGAATTGCTAGGTATGATTCCCGCAACATGTTTTAGAGAAATATATCTCCTCTCAATTCAAAGTCACTCCTTCTGCAGAGGGAGGTGCCCTCCCATCATAGGCTCTATGTTCGATAAGAATGTGTGCAAGGCCGTCTAGACACCCTACAGAGCAAATAAAGAGTCGGGCTCTCTTTTGTGGCCATCGACCCATGTAGTGCGATAAAAAGAGGGAAGACGGAGATCTCCCCCAGACATTTTCTCGCTCGATAAAAGTGAGGGCGATTTTACTGCGTGAGGTTATGCCGGTCTAATGCATTTCCCGTCTGGGTCTGATTTCATAGTTTGTCAGGGAGTGATTTCGAGAAAAGTGCAGAACATCAATGCAAGGAATATTGCTAAGAGCATCGGAACTGTAAATATGATCTTTCAGGCGATCTTCGTCTCTCCGCTTTCGTCACTCACTGTGGTCTCTCTTCTACCTACGAGACAATGCATTCTGGTAAGGAGAAAATCTAAAATTTCACTTGCTTATGCCCTGAAACTATCCTTTTGGTAGTCTACTTCTGAAATACTCAATTCACTATTTCAGGAGTTCCGATCATCGCTATTCCGACCATCTCGGATCAGTACAGAAACGCGTTGATGTTCAAGAGAAATGGTGGAGGAATCGTGATGGATAAGGAAGATCTGGGAAATTCGATGAAGATGATTGAGGCAGTGAGGGAGATACTCTATAATCCAAAGTGAGTAACTGCAATTGGTACAAAATAAAACTTTTTTCTTTGTAGGCACACTTCGAACGCTCGACAGGTCGCTTCTCGACTTTCTTCTTCTCCCATCTCAGGGAAGGAAAACTTCCTTCGTCATTTCGATTTTCTTGTGAAATTCGGACCCCTTCATCATCTCAAACACTTTGGAACCACTCAATCATTCATCCAGTACTATTCCATTGATGTTATTGCAATCATAGGAATTGCTCTTCTTACCATAAGCTCTTTAGTTGTGCTCTGTGTTTATCAAGTTCTCGTGGTACTGCTCGGTAGCTTCAAAATCAACAGGAAAATGAAGGATGATTAACTTTTTAAAGTAATTTTTTTTAAACTTTCGAATTATGGGTTATTGCCATTATGCGTAATTGCTGTACTGGTGGTTTTATTAAAACTCAAGATGAATCTTTGAAGCAATTATAAGTCTTGTGAATTATAAAGTACGAATTGTTTTTGCTATGATCACCCACACGGACATGTACAGAATCATAAACGAAAATGCAAGACACTCTGATCATCATCTTTATTCGACTCTGGTTTTTGTCTTAGTTATTCAGGTCGTTCTTCTTTCGATTCAAGTCGCACACATAGCCACTTGTCTCTTGATGTCCATTTTCTGAACAGAGAGAACCGCCGGAGGCTGAATCTGAAAATATTTTCCATTTACAAAAATAACAGTTTTAAGAAAACGAACAGCAGGGGTTCCCGCTTTCAGACCGACAGGTGCTTCTCTCTGGAAATTTAATTGTTTATTTTTAAAACAATTAAATATCTCACTCGTGCTCTGATTTTAGTGCAGAGAAAAGCGCCGAGGGAAACGAAAATCACGAGCTAGAAAAATAATAATTAGCTTCTATAACTTTATTTGTATGCATTTCCATCTTACGAATTAATCACATCAGCAATCAAAATAATGTACAAAATCGTAAATATAAATATATATGCAGTGTACGAACAGCCAAGATCGCTGCGACTGTGTATAAGCCAATCATCAGGGCAACATTAGGCTCCTTCTCATTCCCCAATTTAACTCTTTCGCTGACATCGAAGTCATCTGAATGTAATTCTTTTTTTTTCAAATGGACCATAACACAGCTGATAAACATTCAAACTCTTACATTCTCCATCCTTGAGACACAATATCAATCCCTCCTCCTTCAATTCTCGCATCCCTCCTTCCTTCAGTCCCGCCTTCCAGATTCCCGTAGTTCTGATAGAGTTTGAGGATTAAATTACTCAATTGATATTTTTCAGGATGATTGGGAATACAATCCACCTCTTAGAACCATCATATATTTCCATAAAGATCTTACGTATCACAGGAAATGGAAGTCAAGGGAATCATCGTTTCTTTCTTCGGCCTCTGAGTTTTCGTGACCTTCTCAAAATCGGAGTTCAAATATTGATTTTACGGGCAACACTCGCTGTGAATTGTGAAGATAAGACAATCAATGAGAATCCATTTTCACATGTGGGATTGAAAGGTTTCTGCTTCAAGTCAACCTCAAATTTCAAAATTGGCTAATTCACTCAGAAATAAATCTTTTAAAAATACTACCTTTTTACACTTGTCCTCTCCAGTCTCACCGCAATTTGATTTGAAAACATTTTCACAGTCGTATTCTGATCATACATTTACAGGGTGCGAGAAAAGTATTGTGACACAATTCAATTAAGCCCCACTTGGTGCGCAGTGTTTTAATTTATCCCAATTTTTTGCACCATGTACCTTAGCTATGTAGCTATTTAGCGCTCATGTATCAAACAAATATTTCTTTTAGATTACGAGATTTAATTTATTAAAAATTTAGTGAAGAAAAACGATCATGTTTCTCTCACTGCATGAGTCGTATTCTTTAATGCCGCATTACAACAATGTAATAGGTGGCGAATTCCATTATTTTTTCTTAAGAAGGGCACTTGTGCCCGAGTCTAAATATGTGTCCATTTAATTTGGAGATTTGGTTATACGGCTTAAAAATATTTAAAAGTAAGCTGTGACGAACGGCCCTCGAAAAAATTTTCTCGAATAAAGATGTCGCGTCCATCAAATAAGAATGATAGAAAAATATAAACGTATGTATTATGGTACACGTCCATTCAGTAGTGCAAATATGCTTTCAGTTTAAATTGGGAAAGCGAATCTGCTTCTGTACAAGTTTCGAATCTGTCCCAAGTGTCGTTTTCAGCCATATTTTATCATGTATGGTTCAGTAGTTTAATGTGTTTTCATTCAGTTTGACGCTACTAAAATTCATAATTCGGTCCTTGCATATAACATACAAGTTTATATCTCAATATATGGATGCTGAGAAAGAAATTCGAAAATGTGATTTTTCAAAAAGATAATTCCGTATCAAAGTGTGATGCAGTTATTTTCATATTTCTCCGTTTCCTGATATCGTATTTCCGCCTAAACAAGTATACTTTAAAGAGGAATGGTTGCTCTCCATACTCAAGTTGAGAAAGTGGGGGAATTATTATCCGAAGATTTTTTATTATTAATTAAAGAGAAAAATGAGCTGCGGGCCAAGGGCCCATTTTTTCGAACTTGAAAATCGAAAAGCTCTGAAAGACAAAATCGATAGATGGGGAACTGTGATAAAATTGTTGGAGGTACTGTTCGCAGGCATACAATGGCGAAAGCAGAAATGTATGCTATCATTACTTCGCGAGATATTACATAAAAGACTTGTCACCATACTTTTCTCACACCCTGTAGACATCACTTACGATAAATCTTGAAAAAAACCTTTGGCGCATTCAACACTCGGGAAATTTGTGATGCGATTCTCAACCTTGACATCCTGAAATTGAATAATAAGAGATTAGAATTTTATGGTATGCAAATTGCTTGGAACAAATGTAAACAAATAAACTAACTCCAAAAAACCAATTGGATCCATTGCATGCCATATTCGCTTTCTTTGAATATTTGTTTACTTTCATTATACCTCCATTGATGCACTGAAGGACAACAATAGTAGAAATAATAGGCAATATTTTCTTCCAAGTCCAGTGTTGTGGCGTACCGAATACGATTCGCAGGGACCGTCCTTGTACTGAACTGTGGATTTATCATAGCACGAATTTCCCTCTGCCGGCTGACAGAGTGGACATCCAACGCACTCGACGTTGACTGGAGCGAAATTCGCTTCTGTAGATAATGCAATTTATTGTTGTGTATATCGAGGCATCCACATAGTATCTTATTTTGAAATTTTAAGTGGAGCGTTTATATACTATTTTCCCATCTATTTATTAGTATACGCTAGAGTTTTTTGCCAAAGATCAACCTTTATTGCATACCGTTCTAATATCTAGACACTAGCAAAAGATGCTAATCGATGGGTGAGTTACTGATAAAATTATTGGTGGTGTTCAGTTGCAGGAATCCCGAAAGAAATAAGATTCCTGCTTTATTTGGGTATCCCAATTTCCCAATAGCTTCCCACTCATTTTGCACAGATTACCGGGAATGAGTTGGAATCATTCTACCCTCGCGCCGAAAAGGAAAGGAATAGGTCATTTCTCCCACGAAGTCAACCCTAGTATACGCCTAGCAAGAACGTGGAGGATTCTGAATGGATCCCCATTGAAGATTAGATCACGATCGACTCCTGGCAGTCATGTACCAAAAATGAACCCCATCACAAAACTCCGCTTGAATATATCACTTGAATATTTAAAGAACTTAGAGCACTGATCCATTCAATGGCATCAAACTACCGCACAATCGGCCTGTCTAATCTGTCAGAAAGATCCGAGAAAAACTTTTGAGGCGCCGGAAAACTGATTCTATATTTTCCGCGCGCTTTTTCTCTTTCTCGAATCAGGAAAATCTGCAGACAACTGCACAATAGTTGCGAGAAGAAACAGAGAAAGGCGAGGGAGAGTTGTTTTTGAGAGAGGGAAAAGGAAGTAAACAACACATACTCTGGTTTCTTCCAACCAATTGCTGGGGAACCCGACAACAACCGGTCAGGGCACTGGCTACCAACTGCTCAGGGCACTGGTTAGCAACTGTTTTTGCCTAAGCTCCGCCCAATTCTAGCCAGTGCCCTGACCAGTTGGTTAACGGTGCCCGGGCAAGTTGTTGGCGGGTTCCCCAGCAACTGGTTGGAAAAACCAGAGTACTTCCTTTTCTCTCTCTCACTCGAAAACAACGCGCTTTCGCCTCTCTCTAACTTTTCCCACATCTATAGCACAATTGTTTGCTCGCAGCTTCCTCGAACTGATTAGAGAAAGAGAAAGAGCGCCTGGAAAAGAAATAATCGATTTTCTGGCTCCTCAAAAGTTCACAAATTTTTCTCGGAACTTCTTACAGATTGACAGATTAGACAGAAATACTGACAACAAATACATTGCTCAATCGTGACATTCCCCTACGAATTAACTTCGTTAAGAAGATATGAGTTACCTTTCTGGACACCCCAACACAAACTTGAACAGGATTTGTTGGCATTTTTCAGAGACAACGTCGAAAACAAACCTTTCCTAACATCTTCAGTCATTCCTTTGTACTCAACATCCTCAGTTTTGCCATCTGCAATTATTTTGTTATTGGGTGGAAGTTCAAAGGAGAAACATTAATGTGGCGTTAGTTTTCGGGAAAATCGGCTGGATATGGAAACAGAGTATTATCACAGGGTGACAACTAACACCTTTTTTCCATTTCCAGTCCATTTTTCCTGACCACTAACAGGGCATTAATCTAATATAATTTTAAAATATCATTAATAAAATTTTGAAGCGGGACTTTAACGATGAGACGAAATATTCAGTGCACAATACCTTTGATAATTGTGAAACTTAACGAAAATTCAGTACTCTTCTCAACGCTAGATTCCGTCATCAGAAGCTGCTAAAAATAATGTGTGTTATTTTATTCTTATATTTTTCTATTAAAATATACAACGAATATCTTCGTACAAAATCCTATCATTGTTCTACCATTGCGTCTTCATCTATTTTGCTATATTGTTCTTCGCGAAACCCAATTTAAATGCTATCTATTCCACAAAAGTTGAAAATCCACACAGTCGATTTTTGTCTCCAATCGATTTATGCGCAGCCCCCAACCTAGCTTCCCTGTACATTTCTTCCTCCCTTAGCATTTGAGTGAATGCACGAGGCAATTGTTACATAGAAGTACTCACATAAATTGGAATGCAGTTGCTATCCATGTTGCGTACTGAGAAAGTGCATTTTATTCCATGTCCATCATTAATAACTTTGGGAACATGTGCTGTAACAATAAGATAATTAAAACTTATTCACTGCAAACCTGGGAAAACGTACTTGTTACAACCAATCTTTTCTCGTCAACGTGATTTTCAGAAATATCCAACATTGTTTTAGTCGAATCACATGTCAATAACAGAATTTTAATCCAATTGAACTAAAAAAATAGGATTATGTTGCTCACAATGCTGCGTGCTTCGTTATTTAATTTACAATTGATGCTGTTTAAAGGAGGAGTAAACTCAAAATTCAATTTTTAATGCTATCACATGCACAACGATAAGAAGCTCCGAAATTTTCACATTGATATCTCCATTCCGAGCATAGTTATAGCTAATTGGCTGGGAGCCAGATCAGGGAAAGCTCAGGGAAGAGGGCGAGAAAACACGCGACTTGAAGAGAGTGCGTCCCTGGGTGAAACATATTCCAACCGGGCGCGCGTTTGCATTTACTCCTCCTTTAAAGTGTATTAAAAATACTTTGATGACTCCAGAGAGTTTCGCATTTTCAACATTCAATTTGATTGTCACTTCCCATGTGATTGTACTTCTAAAATGACCTCTTTGAATTTTAAAGTTAGAAACACGCATCCATTAAAATAACATCCTTACAGTAACTCACACTACTTTTATCTGAATTCCAATTTTGCAAGTATTTATTTCCCCCTGAAGTTTTTTCAGCTGCCCCGAAGCGGGCCCATTGTTGCAGGAACCATCTACTAAGCAGATTCGCTGCAAAACGAACTCTGGGAAATGCTACACTTTTGAAATTGTACCTCCGTGCAGAGTTTCCAGTCCAACTCGGAGGAGTCGGGAAAACGGAAACGCATCGCTGTATGTGATCAACTCTCTACTATTCCAATTTAGACTAAAACTTCCCACCACTTTCAATGAATGGAGTGTAGCCGATTAATGAAGTTTGAATTGTGTTGTCTGAAAATAAAATAACGTTAATCATTTAAAGTTGAATCAAACCAGAAATAATGTCAATCTTAAATGTTGGCTCATCTGTCTTCTCTGCGAATAAGAGGTCCTGAAAGGAAATTGTTGAATGTCATTAATTCCCAAAAAGTGTTAAAAATAATTTAAATTAAAAATACCACCAATGAACCAGTATCCTTGGCTGTTAGTGTATGTTCACATTTAAAATCGCCATCGGAATCGGAATGTTTTGCTGGAAAACATGAAAGTGACCTAAATACAAAATAGGATCCGCAACCCGTGGGGAAAAATAGCAACAAAAAAAACATAGGGCGAAGGAGCGATATCATAGGGAAATGAGGGGAGGAGGGGGAGAAAGTCTCGAATGATGACCCCCAGGACATTGCTCAACATCAATATTTGCTGAAGCAGATTTTCGCACTGGTAAGTGAAACCCACATCCAAAAATTGCATCAAAAAATATATAATTTGAAGATGATTTAGACAGCATCAAAGTTGAGGCGACATCAGTTGACTCTCCGCGACTCGCCCGTTAAGGAGACGATTGAGCGGCACTGTATGATCAGTTATGACTCCCCTGAGGTATTTCGAGGTAGGTCAAAATAGCTGTCATGAAGATTCGAACCCTCGACATCTGGTTCTGACATTGTGAACGTAAGTTTAATCAAGTGGTAAAAATCTGAAAAAATCATGCAGATGCAGAATTGAATTTTCTAAACGAGCAACAATGTGGAAAAAAGTGATTCAACAAAAGCGAAATGATTTCTCGAGAGTCTCTCATCTCTCATTTAGCAAAGTCTAGTCGAGATCGAGATCGAAATATGCAACCGATCGACCCAGAATCGGATTCAGAACCATAGATCCTATGACTGCCATAAACTCAAATTAGACCTTTTCGAATGAACCAGGGTTGTCCTAATTCTCTCATGAGAGGCGTGATATCATTCAATGAATATGGGAAGAGCGTTCGAGGATTGAACATGGGTGTTCAAGGTAAGTGGAGCTTTTGAATTCAAAACTTACATTCAACATCGATAGTTGGATTTGCAGCAGGTACAGAATTTTTTGATGTATGTGTGCGAGCCAAATCACATTCGAACGTCCATTTACCCATCCAATCCACCTTAAAACATATATTGTTGATAAATTAAAACTTGTAGAACTCGGCTCTTCTTTAAACTTGTTATAATCCCGATAGTCCAACGATCTGTGGTTCTAAAATTTGGCATTATGTTCTTCGCACATAATTATGTTATTAGTAGAGATTGAATGGTTCTCACCCGTAATAAATGAGTATTCCTGCCACACAATCATCTGAGGGAATCGTCTTCGCTTCTCGGAATTGACTGTCGATTCGCCCATCACACTTACCAGGAACGAAACATGGGACCTGCGAATGCGGTAATCATAGTTGTCCACGCCGTTGCTGAATGCACGGGGAGGGAATAAAAAAGCATGACCCTGGGTTCATGGCTGCACGGGGATGGAATAAATGTGTTCCGTCCCCGTGCACCCATGAACCACGGGTCATGGTCAAAAATCGATTGTTGGTCAAGACTAAGTACACATAACCAATCGATATAACCCCGCTTATCGCAAACTAACCTTATTTTTAAAAAGTCTTTGTACCGTGCCCAATCGATTAAACAGTAACCAAGTAACTACCGTAACCCAGTTCCTTGGGTCAGGCCAGTTCCTTGGGTCAAACATTTTTCTATAACTATTATACATTTTTCTACAAATCCTAAACCTATCATACAATGATTCTACAGTAATTAGAGATACGGTAGGATATTTTAAAATAATTGTATGCTAAATTTTGGATTTCATGTTTGACCCAAGGAACTGAATCTGACCCAAAGGAACTGGGTTACGGTATTTACTTGGATACTGTAGAATCGATTGGGCACGGTACCAGGACATTTTAAAAAATTAAGTTAGTTTGCGATAATCGGGGTTACGGTAGTGGTATACGGTATATGGGGGTACTGTATTTACTATCGACTGGGTACGATACCTAGTCTTGACCAACCATTGACCTACCAATCGATTTTGGACAATGACCCGGGTTCATGGGTGCACGCCGTGCACTGCACGGGGACGGACAAGGCGCCGCCAATGCCGGGCAACTATGACGGTAATTGGATTTGATATTGTCATTGTGAGACCCAGTTTGCCGAATTCTCCCCCATCAGCTTGGGCAAAACCGGAGATAATAGCCTACTTGGTACATTTCAAGGGGACCCTTGACGGATTCTAATCAACTCGAGTGATCTACCGTCAAGAAATGCCCGCTAAAGACTGAGTTGTGAGTAACCGGAATCAATGCAATGCTCACCTGAGATCCACTATGATCGTTCCTACAGTTGACCAAAATATCAAAGAAGGTCTCATCCCTTGTCCTATCGGCGCTCCGAGACCGAAGATCCCAATCCCTTTCCTACCGAAGTTCATGCATTGCCATTGAGACCTCAGGATAAATATGTATGTGTATGAATGTTTTGCTATTTTGGTATTTATTTGCTTTTTTTATAGACCATAGTGTGATTTCCATCTCAATTATTGCTTCATTCAATTAGTACTGGTCTTGCGAAAGAACTTAATGAGACGGATGGTTGTGGGGATACGGTGCTGAATTGGCACTTCTTTAGTATGTCGTACCACCCAAAAAGGAGTGGATCCCGTGGCACTCCCGAGGTGGGGAGGCAGTCGCGGGGGACAGAGCACCCACTCTCTTCTCCGCAGGGAGAGGACCGTCTGAACCGAAAAATGGGGGAGGAGGCCTTTTATAAGGACTAGTTAATTTTGCATATCGCGTGAGATGTCAAAATGAGAAAGACGTGATAATATTAACGATAGACCGATTGATATTGAAATGATGAGGAAAATGCACGTAGTCGGAGGGAATTCTCTCCCTTCGCACGATCTTCCTCCCTTTCATTCCCCTCCCCTCCCTCCGCTATGATTTTGGGGGTGGTACAACATAATAACGAAGTGTCGCTGAATCGGCACTGCTGGTATATCGTTGCAGATCCACAGGGTACCCGAATGAAATGTAGTGTGTCTCATAGTAGGCTTGTCAAGATTGAAACCGATTTCAAGATTTTTTTTCTTTATTTCAAGATTTCAAGACTCGGCGCAAAATGATCTTGGCAAGAAATGATTTGATGCAAATCAATTTCAAGATCTTGAAAATATCCAAGATCTTGAAAAAATATTCAAGATCTTGCGTAGAAATCTATTATTTTTCCATCGAAACATATTTGAATTCCCTTCGCAACAACGAGACAAATCAATTTTGCAGCTATTTCAAGATCTTGGAATTGATCCATTGATCTTGGCAAGATGAGATAATTGAGTTTCAACATTTCGAGATCTTGTAATTTTGATTGACAAGCCAACCCTATCTCATAGTTCACCCAATTTCCATTAATTATTGCTTCCCCCGAATAGACACAATACAAACCATGTTGCAATCCTGCCATGAAGCAAGTGAAGTTGAAACTAAAGACGACAAGAGGAGAATCAACAGCGATGACCCTGGAAGAGATGATCTGTGATCTTTACACCAACCTGGATATAAATACGAAAAATAATAACAAAAATAAAAGGGAACGAACCGGAGCCGACCATTCCGCGCGCGCGCTAGAGGATGGAATGAAGGAGAATGAAGGGAGACAATGGAGAGAAGCAAAGAGAACTACGTGTAAAACCGAAGATCGAAATTAGTCAATTTACATACTCTCTCCCACATTAATTAATAGATTGGCATTTTCTCAGTAATCTCGCAATTCGCACGTCATCTCGAAATACCGAGAATCGCACGGTGATTGTTTACAGATAGGATGTGTCCAACAACCGCAGTGGTTTCTATGAGTTTTGGCATTTACCAACCACGGAGATCCTCTTCTCTTAAAATACGCAATTTGAGATGCGCACAACTCAATGTATCAGCTTCCCTTGTCGCATGCATCCGACAAATTGACGAAAATAGCAATTCAAAGCGCATTTCAGAACCCTTCTCTCGTGGCATCGATTATCTCATTTTGGCTCAGTGGCTTCCGCAGAAAGAATTGCCAAGTATGACTCGATTTATTTCAGGGAAGATTGTTCTCATTTCAATACAAAGCCGATCATTCTGCAGAGGGAGGTGCCCTCCCATCATAGACTCTCTGTTCGATAAGACGGATGCAAGGCAATCTCTACACCCTGCAAAGCAAATAACGGGCTCTCCTTTTGTGACCATCGACCCACGTACGGCAATAAAAAGAGGGAAGCCGGAGGTCTCCCCCAGACATTTTCTGGCCCGAGAAAATTGAGGGCGATTTTACTGGGGGGGGGGGTTATTGCAGGTCTAATTATTTTATGGTCTGGAAATGATTTAGTTGTTTGAATGTGCATTCTGACAGTATTGAGGAATATAGTGAAAGTTCGATAAAAGTACACTCTGATCATCATCTTTATTCGACTCTGGTTTTTGTCTTAGTTATTCAGGTCGTTCTTCTTTAACTCGCACACATAGCCACTTGTCTCTTGATGTCCATTTTCTGCACTGAGAGAACCGCCGGAGGCTGACTCTCAAAATAATTTCCATTTTGCAAAATAATTTTTAAAAAACAAACCGCAGGAGTTCCCGCTGGCAGACCGGCAGGTACTTCTCTCTGGAAATTTAATTGTTTATTTTTAAAACAATTAAATATCTCACTCGTGCTCTGATTTTAGTGCAGAGAAAAGCGCCGAGGGCAACGAAAATCACGAGCTGGAAAGAATTATTATGATTCGAATTATATTTTTGTGCTGTACGGCATTTGCATGTAAGTTATAAAAAGATGAGCAAAAATGTAAAAATACTCATGCACTTACAGCCAAAATTAATGACAAAATTGTCTCATAGTTCACCTAATTCCTTCAATAATTTATTCCACTTGTATAGTCTTAAAACGAACCTCATTGCAATCCTTCCATGAAACAATTGAAGATGAAACTAAAGACGACAAGAGGAGAATCAACAGCGATGGCCCTGGAATGGCTGATCTATTAGGTTGAACAGAAAGTCTTTATAAACTGTTTTGCTCGATCACTGCTCAGTGCACGAGACCTTTGGTGTTCCCTCGCCTCTAGTGAATAACACATGACAAAGGGACTATGTGGTCAACAACTCCCCATTCCACGCCTTTCATTCTGCCACTAGTAAGACCACGATGTTTGTTCCCACGGCCTTGCACATCCGCAACGTTCTGTTATTCGTATTCCTCTCTCACACTACAATGAAGGAATAGGAACGTCAGTTGGCTGAAGTGTACGATTCATATGCCACTCACTACCAGACCATGCGCAATTGGTACCAACTCTTCGAGAAGGGGGACTTTTCCATGGATGATCATGACCGGTCTGGGAGGCCACCCGAGCTGGATTTGGATGCGCTACGGATCGTAGTGGAATTGGATCCTTTCCAAATACCCGCGACATGGCAGCCACACTTGGGGTATCGCAAAGCACCATCGTAAAATGATTGGTCTCCATTGGCAAGAAGAAGAAGCTAGGCCGTTTCATACCCCACAAATTGACCCAAGACCAGTTTGACCACCGTGTCGACGATTCCCTTTCTCTACTCACTCATCACGCTGGAGATCGATGGTTGGACCGTCTCATAACAGGGGTCGAGAAGTGGGTCTGCTATGAGAATCACCATAGGAGGGCACAGTGGGTGGATGCCAATGAGACCCCACAGGACGTCGCAAAGCCTGACCTTCACCCTATGAAAATCTTGCTCTCTGCCTGGTGGGGAGTGGATGGCCCGATTTACTGGGAGCTCCTACCCGAGAAGCGGATAATTACTGGATATGTCTACACTAAACAACTACGGAATCTCAAGAAGAAATTCGCACAATCTGCCCTGAACGGCAAGAAAGTGTACTATCAACACGATAACGCCCGACCCCATATTGCACGGCAGGTCAAGCAGGAGCTGTCCAAATACGGCTGGATGGTTCTCCCTCATGCACCGTATTCTCCTGGCTTGGCCCCTTCGGATTATTGGTTGTTCTCGGATCTGACCCGTCATCTCGATCAGAGATCCTTCACTTCCCGTGGGGTGATCGAGGCCGCACTCAAGCAATATTTTGATTCGCGCCGAGATGGGTTCTATAAGGAGGGAATCCATAAGTTGCCTGAACGTTGGAGATTTGTCGTAGATAACAATGGTGCATACGTTTGATTTCGCTCTTGCGCTTTATTGTCAGAAGAAGGGATATAAAAAGTTTATAAAGACTTTCTGTTCAACCTAATATGACCATTATATTCAAATGGTTATAAATACGAGTAAAATATTTATAGAATAGAAAATACGAGAAAAATATAAATAGAACAGGGAACGAACCGGAGCCGACCATTCCGCGCCCGTTAGAGGATCGAATGAAGGAGAATGAAGGGAGAGACTCTCCGAGAGAATTGAGAAGAACAAAGAAAGCTTTGTGCAGTTTCGAACAACGAAGTTAGTCCATTTATCAGGTTGATGCATAATTTTCTTTACAACATCACGACTAAGGTTTTCGGCACTATCTTGCTTCGGTCCTGAGCAATCCCCGTGTGGTTTCTTTTATGGTATTAGTACATTTGTGCTCTACTTAGCGCACATTGCATTGCATTTCATCAATCAGTAATACCAATGAGACAACACTCCAAAGTCTGAAAATTGCATTTTCATTCGAATTTTTCGATTGATTGTCACTACTTGCGAAGCAGTAATTGCGCCGCTGCAATACCATTTTTGTGAAGTATGCTGAGTAGTTATTCTACGGTGGTGAGCGATCGGGATTAGCCATAAAACAATCTGACGAAAAAGCCACTTAATCCGGAATTGTGGGGTGTTGTTTTTGGAAGATTTTGATTATATGCACAATGAGATTTTGCTGGACGAGTTTGTGGTCTCAAATGGAACTTAATCAGAAGTACATATGATGAGGATGCTACCATAGAAAGTTGGTCAAGATTCATCTGTCCACTCGAGAGATTTCGCAATTATGAGTTTGAACGTCAAATTTGAACGGCGAAATCGCCATTTTTAGCCTTACTATTTCACCGTGAAAGCCCGAAACTCCCATTTCACGTGTTCAGTGGAAGCATCTATCCTCACTCATTAGTTTCTCAAAGGGATGGGCGCTGTATGGAATTCGTTTAAATTTTGCGATGATTTGTGTCGAAAACCCAAAAACATGGATTTTTTGTCAATTTTCAGTTATCATCGTTTTTCTGCGGAATGGAATTGGATCGAAAGGGTAGAAAGCACTCATTGTTATGACCCAACACTGCCTCAAATAATATCCAAGTGGTGTTTGATACATGCGAAGTATTCGCGAGAGAAATGCCAAAATACCTTGTAAAGAAAATTATGCATCACCCTAATACATACTCATTCCCCCCATTGAACAAAATTTTGATTTTTTCCCATAAACTCGCAATTCCCACTTCTTCTCTAAATACTGTGAATCGCACAGTGATTGTTTACAGAGAGACGCTGTGGGATTCATTAGCCTCACACCTCCCTTATCTCTTCCCATACGACTTCACAAAACAATCGTGTGACGCGGGTGATAGGAACGCTTTAGGACAGTTTCTATCAACTTTGGCATGATGAAAATCGCTTACTGAATATGTTTGTGAGTCCAGAATTCACTGTTCAGGGATAGGTTTTTCTAGTTTACCATAGACATTGGGTTCAACAACATTCCAACTCTCGCGACGCGTGTCTTTCTCCGTCTCGAATGGAAGCAGTTCCCTTCTCGCCCCCGAACCGTTCATTCGTTCCTTGTTGACTAGAGAGAAGATTGAGTGGAGCGACGAGTTTTGCTCGGAGATGCAACTGCTTGCTATCAATCATTCCCACAGCCTCCAACTGGGTTTCCTGAAGTTTTCCCCCCATTTCGCTTGCTAGCCAGACCACGGGGCGCCCCTCTCATAGAGACGACCCAGTTTGGGGTGGCCATCACTCAAATGATGAGTGTAATGTGGAATCGACAATGCAGAAATGGGGATTATCATGGTTAAATGCTCCTACAAGAAACAAGTGATCGTGAAAATGCGTTCCAACCCCTCCCCGGTATCGTAGAGTTCTCTCTCTCTAAGGAGATGCACTCCTTAGAAGTATCGTCTTGTGTTGTTCCGGCGAGTAGTTGGAACGTCGGTGTTTCAGTCGCAGTTTCATTCGGGGGAAAGTGGCGAGATGCTCTCATAGCACGCACCAAACCCCATCCCGTACGTGCCCCTTCCTCTCTCCTTCGCTCGTTCACTGTAGCTCTCGCACTTCCTTCTCATCCCACTGTATACGACCACGTTGCGTGACTTTCCCAGCTACCATCAATCAAGCTTCTCGATCATTGTTTTCCTAATCGGAAACTTCCCGTTTTCCACATGATACTTCTCTGAAATTGCCTGAGTAATTCCCATCCGATTTCGTTTAGATAAGCGGGATCTTACTAAGAGACGCTCTTGATAGCACTCGACCCGCCCTCTTCAGTGTTCCTCCATTGAGGGGAGGATAGAGACAGTTCTCCTCTCTCTCCTCTTTCTCTTTCATCCGCCCTCTCTAAGCTCTCGCTGCTCTTCCTTTCTCATTCGTTCTCGCTCCACTCAATTGAGATCGGCCCTCCCTTCGATTCCCTTCGCGCTCCTTTCTGATACCCTCCCCCCTCCCTCCCTAGATCAGCCTTTCCTCACCTTGTCTATGGACCTTCATAGTGTATTATCCCCCATGGTGAGGGAGGAAGGGCTCTTGCACCTCTCACCCTTTCAGTATTGCAACCTGTCTTCATCTAATCATTGTCTCCCCTTCTTCTCGAACAATGAAACTGTCTCGTACTACTCCTCTTCGTCCTGAACGAGAATAGGAGAAAGCGCCGAGGGGTCGCTGTAACTTTTGCATGAACAATTCCTCCTCCTCCATCTCTCTCTATCTCTCACCTTCTCTCTCCCTCTAAACTCTTCTAGCTCTGTGCACTGAGATCAGCGGTGGCAGCGAGGGAGAAGTGATAGATCGATTTATCGTTAGTGTGTCGTTTAATCGCATATCGCTGTCGCGCGGGGCACAGACCACGAGCGCTTTTCGCGTTTTTTTCCCAAACTTCAGTTCCCATTTCCTCTGGATAATTTCGTTCTGAATGTCGACGATGCTCGCGCAAATCGCTCTTGAAATCTTTATATGCTGCAGTCCACAGCGTTATTTGCAGCACTGGCAGCCTCCGAATGTCGCTGTGCTCCACTGCTCGATTGCTGCTCTGCTGCAGCCTCCTGGCGCTGCTGATGATCTACGGCGTGGGCGGTGCGCCATCCCACTGCCGCGCCTGCATGAAGAACTGCCCCGGAGTCGTGCCCACCAACTCGTGAGTCTCGCCCTGATCTTTGAGCTCTGCATTCCATTGGAATTTACTTCCTGATCGCGTTAGTCTTTGATGAATCTCCGAATTCCGCCCATCGAGGTCAGAGTCGTCAGTCTCAATTTGCATTAGCGCGTGCGCATTCTCAATAGTTCGAATCATCAGAAGAAGCGGGGCCGAAACGATCTCGTAATGGAATTAGAATGATTAGAATTTCCGGCTCTCCTAAACGCGATCAGCGAAGGTCCCGAAGGCAATTTTGGGAACGGAGGAATTATCTGCTGAGATTTGATTAGTGTCGATGATTCGACCCTTTCGTAAGAGGAGATAGTCATTAGTCAGAAGATGTAAGCTGTATGGATTCTTCAGTCAACATCTTTCGATATCTTACTCGCTGATCATCTAACCTCGCGCATAAAAACGTCGCTTGTCATTCTCGTCATTATCACACAATTCGCTCATTGTTCCGTCGCTGAAAAAGCGAGAGAATCAAACCGATTGTTCTTCTCCTTTTTCTCGCCCCTCGCTTTCTCAACTTTGCCGGGAGTAGAGCGGCATCAATTTTTCTCGAAGGTCACAATTATTTCCTGCTTTTAGATTGCGTAATACAAGCGGTGGCCTTGCGAGCTCGCTACTTTTATTGATCTTCTCAAATGCACCCGGGAAAAACCCGCGCTCCATTTGAGTAAATGGCCCCGAAAGAAGTCAAGTTGGCCACATTCGTCGCTTCGATTCCTCGATCAATATCGAATCTGTTCCTCCCTTTTCTCTCTCTCTCTTACCAAGTTTCGTGTACTTATTCGGAGCTCATCGAACTGGAGAAAGTTTCTGAAAAAGTCTAACAAATTGCGAATTCGTTCGATGGGTATCTTCCATTTTTAGAAACTTCAAAATTTCTTGTTCACTAGCACGGCAATTGACCAGAGTACCAGAGTGCATTCAATCATCAAAAGATCGTTGGTTCTCGATCTAAACTAGACAATCACTCCATCTTAGTTCCTTATCACTCGAACACTTCCGTTTAATCGGCTCGTTTCTGACCTTATCTGCTTGATTTCCTCCTTCTCCTTCCTTTTCTCTACACTCGTCGGAAACGATGAGCAAAAAGAGCCAGCAAAAGGTGTGAGAAAAGAGATATGCGGTGATTGATTGAGATGAGATCAACGAGGGTGGAGAAGGGAAGGGAACGGGGGCGGAGAGGTACCCATCATAACCTGTGAGTGAATGGGATCCCATATTGAAAGATAATAGAGTAGCTGATCCAAATGAGGCCAATCACTGAAAATCACACGGGATAAGGATGAAACCTAATTGTCCCTCTTTCAGGACTGACTCCTCCGATTTGCTGGAAGACATCCACCCTTCGAATCGGACCAAGAGATCATCGGGAGTGGAGGTAGAGAATCGAAACAGTTTTCTTTAAACTAGAGAGTATTTGGGTACTCTAGTACATTGAATAGATCTTACAAATGTTTGTCCAATCTCTTAGCACACAAGAGAAACTTGACTAGAATAGTTCGAGATCACATTGTATAACTTTCTGTTATCTCTACACAATCGATAATCATCTACCGTATCCTCAGGTTGCTCCGTGCCAGAAGTTCCCTATCGAATTGGTATTGATCCCCCTTGCCATCGCGATGATCCCCGCCGCCCTCTGCGCTTTACTGATCTGCACCTGCTGCTGCGGTCCCGAAGAGAGCAGAGGTGAGTGGAGTAGTACTGTAGTGGGAGTACGGTAGCACGTCGGGTCGTACGGTAGACTAGTCGAAGTCGGGAGAAGCTACAAGAGATTTTGAATGTGAAAGCGTTTACATGAGTTTGATCTTCGATTTTTGCAGCTAAGAAACCCGAGAATATGATGGAGGCAGTGAGGAAATACTCGCTCACACCAAGCAGGAAGAATACGACGGCCGGTGAGAAATTCCCTCTTTTTTATGCTACTTTTTTGTTAGTTCCTAGTATTTCGAAATGATAGATGAACAAATTTCAAAAATCTACTGATATCAACTGTTCATACATGGGGATTGGGAGAAATATATTATAATCAATAATTCGCAGGTCCGAGTGAGGAATTCGAACTGGAATACAAGGACGGATATGTGCAGAGGAAGGACTCGAAGATGACCAAGTTCTCGACGACCGTCGCCTACATCGAACCGCCCCGACGTCAGTCCATCTGGTACGTTTATATCGAATCTTATAGTCATTCCAATCACTTAATGGTTCCTAATCTTGTATGGTTCCCAATCCTACGTGGAAACACACTGGCTAGGTACCAATGGTGCTTGTTGCAGGTCTCTAGGCACGATGTCCGAGCCTCCCTCGGTGCCCACTTCTCCCATCCGGAAGACTCCCTCGACAGAGTCATTCAAGCGCACCCGATTCAGTGATACAGTCACAGTGTGCGACGAGAGGAAGGCAGACGAGTGATGAGAAACGGCGGCTACCGTAAACCAAGGACACCACACGCGCACGCGATGCGCCCTCTAGACCACCGATCTCAGCAGTGAAGAACGACCAAATCTTCGGTGTGATTACGGTACCACCGCCACACCGCAATTCCGTTCCTAGGTAGATCATCCATGGCTCGTTAGCTACTCGCTTCCCCGTTTTGTATTGTAAATATAAATAGCTATAGATTATCGATTCCTTCTCCTCCCGGGTATCTCTCTCTCTCTCTCTGCCTAAGCTTCCGTGTCCATTCCATTCTGGTCGTTTCGAGCTCGTGATCTAATGACGCATTCATTCCTAAGCTCCCCCTTCCCCACTTCTCTAACGATGTCTTAATCCCCGGTCTCGCTAAATCCCGGATGTGACCCACGTGTTCACCACATACTACAGTAGCTCAACGGGTCTTACGACTAGAAACCAGAAACCGTCTAGATTTCGCAAACTTGGGTGATCCTCATTGTCCTTTCCCATGAGAGTGCTCAACTGAGTACGGGATGGGGAAGGACCAGCGAGGATCATGCCCGTCTTCCACTAGTAACTCGATTTCGTCGAATCGTTCGAGAGCTTTACCAAATCCTCCGCCCGTAAATCATTGGTTAGTTCAAATCTCCCCTCTCTCTCTCCTTTACTTTCTTCTTCCACTGGAGGTCATTCACTCAGCTCAGCTCAGGCGTATTTTTCGAGTGTGGGCGTGAATAGGACGAAAGACTGAGAAAAAAACATTCGAAACGGCCCGCGATTTTACACTCGAACTTCCAGGGCTGTAGGGTGTACTTTGGATGGGATTTGAAATAGCCAAACGAGTTCCGAGGTTCTAGTCAGACGAGATATTCCTACCTAAATTAAAGTAAAGATCAAAGTCCACGCCATCAGTTCCGAGTCCCCTCCAATGGCTTTAAACCCCCGACAACCTTATTGTTGTTTGTAAATATTGTTGTTATTGTGTCTTTCAATAACGTTGCTAAATCATAAAAATAAACAAATTTATCAAACTTCAGTTCAAATTTACAACGAAGTTGTCGGGAAACTGCGATCTGAAGGGAAAATTTGAGGATTGCAATAAATAAATAAATAAATGATTAGAGTGTTGATCTACCGGTGCGAAACCGTTGTGGGAATTCTGTATGGAGGGAGGAAGGAACACGTCTAAAGCGAAAGGACAGATGTACAACACAAAGGGCAACAACGCGAATCGGCTAGGCCAAATACAAAATACTAGAATAGTCATCACACATAAGCTATAGAAAACGGAAAGATCAAGATCGACACAGTCGATAGCAACGTCTACAGTATTCTACCGTAGTCATCTGAGACTACCGTAGTCTACCGTACTCTCACTTCTTGTTGCTTCTTCGTCGCTGCTTCTTCTTCTCTGCCGGAGGCACTTCGAGCATTCCCTGAGCCATCTGCAAAAAATTGATCGATATTACTGGTCTACTGTAGCTCGCCATCGTTTTCACCACAGCCCTAAGAAACTATCACATCCATTCTACACACGCACATATTTTGTACCAAATTGTGTCCTCACCATAATACAAGAGAGCACAGCAGAACCTTCCTACTGTGCCCTGACTCGCTCATTCTACTGTACCCCCTACCGTACCTCCTCCTGAGTGACTCCTGCCTCGGTCGCCTGTCTCTCCAGCTTCTCTCCTCCCTCTAGATGAAGCATGACGTCACGAAGCTGCTCCCGCAACTCCGACACTTCCTACAAATTTATAATTATTTACGAGCATGATGCACATGCCATTGAAGCACACGCCTATTACATCTCTCAGAGTGAAACCGATCAACATATTGTGAATATTTTTTGAATATGCAAGAAAACACATCAATCAACCATAAAAATCAACCACATCACACGTGTCAACAACTTGCGCTTACTTTGAAACTAAAAATAACAAGCAAAATCTGAAACTTCGCTCACCTTTTCGTACTTCTCCTTCATCTCCGACGACTCCTTCTGCAGCGTCTCCACCTGAATGGAACACATGATCACTGATGTGACCCACCGCACTCCCCAATTGTCTACCGTATCCTCACTTTACCGTACCTGCTTGTGCCACTTCTCTTGGTCCGAGCGGACGATCGCGTTGAGACTGCGCTCCTCGGTAAGGTCGGCACTCAGCTAAATCATTGTTCGTTACAGTAATCCTCGTTGTGTGTCTGGAGGCGCTTTTTCCTAAAACTGGCCTTATTCATTTTGGCGATGGCCGTCTGTTGCTTCTTCTCCGCAGCTCCCTTCGCCTTGTTGCTCGCGTCCAGCTCGTCGCGCACTGCAGAACATTCATTTCTTGGAGATAATAAATGCGACCTAGTGGACGACCCAGCACTATTCCCAAGAAGACGCATAATGGAAATATCTAATCATATTTGTACTAATACCAACTCTTCAACGAAGGAACTGCACCGCACTTTCCTTTCTAGACATGATGAAACTCATCGCGCCATATCACTTGCGATCGAAAAAAACATTTCCAGGATATTCACCTGGGAGGCTATCATGATTATGTCATAGGGCACAACCTCATGATGCATCCCTACATTACCGTATCCGATTCACTGTTTCTCACCTTTGTTGCACTCGTCGACTGCTCTCTTGAGCTGCGCCTCAACATCCTCGAGCTGCAAGGAAGACTATCTTGTTCTTTCCATTTTAAAGGTTCCATCAATGTGTCATCGTACATGAATCGACACACAGCACGATTTAACAGTGCACTCACCATCTTGTCTCTACAGTCCACACAACACAATCCATAATTAGATTTCAAAGCTACTGCATGTTCCACCTTATGCTCACAGAACTCAACGACCAGTGTTCTCTCTCGTCAACAAATCTGCCACCGCATCCGTTCTACTCAAATATCTGCACAGGAGCGTCCTTTGCTCTGCCTTTGCACGCTTCTCAATATCCCCATCACCTCTCTCTCCCCCTCTCTCTCTATGAGCGGGATATCCATCTCTCGCCTCTTGATCCCCTCTAAATCCGCCCAATCTTCTTCTTCCTCTTCTCCTTCTTTTTCATTAATCACGACCGTTCACCGGAAGTGATATCTCGAGCTATGCGCTGCTTCGTCAGAGGCAGCTAGAGACCGTGCAGATCGAGGAGCGTCCAGAGGCCTCCTTCCGGTCAAGAGAGACTACGGGCATTCGAGAGAGTGGCTAGAGATGGAGAGAGTGGTCAGAGAAGTAGAGAGCGACGAGATATCAGGCAAAAGTGCGAGACCGGATGTGGGAAGATTTTGCAGCAGAGGTGCGAAACGCGCGCGCGCTCACTCGGAAATTGGCATAGAAAAATTCCGAAAAACCGCGACTTTAGAAGAATGCGGTGTGGCGTTTTACGAGGAGAGGACGGCATGATCAGAGGATGTTAGAGAAGGAGGAGAGAGAGTGTGGAGAGAAGAGAGGGCGCAGAGAAAGAGAGCTGTGAAATTAGGTTGGAAGCGGATCAAATTTGTTGAAGCAAGAGTGCAGCCGCGCCCGCCCTTGCATGAGAGAGAGAGGGGTGAATGAACGATCAAAGGACGAAATGAGGGACCGACGAAGGAAGGGTTTGGGATTACTTTAGAAACGTTACACAAATTTAGTTTCATCATGAGCATTAGTCAATGCTGGGACCATACATGGGCAGGGATTGATGCTGTTTCGAAATCATTCAATCTTGAAATCTTTCAATTTCGAAATCCGGGAGGGTGCCCACTAGTTCGGAATTTACAGAAACTGGTACCCGAAAAATTTAAAGAAATACGATGAGCATTATACGAAAACAGGGAGTGTATTTCTGCTATCAGTAGTGCCTGCATTTGTCTGGGACAACAACTACTATGCAAAGTATACCTGTGCGATGGCCATCTTCTCCAGATTGCTCCTCGCCCGCTCGCTCTTGCTCAACTCTGCCTCGTAGTATCTGAAGATGAGGAAGGGTACTCGAGTACTATTTTAATTACGTATGCTCTTTCTCTTCTAAGTAAGAAACAAATGCTGCTTCTGCAACTAGTATAGAAGGTGCTCCCTGAGAGTGCTCCATCTCTTCTAGAAATGACAGCTATTCCACTAATTCGTGAAAGAGTAGTGCCTCCCCACCTCCTCTGGTTCTCCAGTTGGTTCGTGAGCAGGCAGGTGTACTCGAGTGTCACTGCCTCCACCTTAATTAGAGAAATTGAAGAAAATATCAAAATATATTCCATACTGGAATTCCAAAGGACGCTTTTAAACTTAAAAAATAGACTACTGTTTCAATCAACCTCCATAAGATGCGACGATGACTGTCCTCACCTTCTCATCGTTCTCCACTCCCGCTCCTCTCTCCACTGCCACCAGCTTGCCGTCCTGCTCAGCCTGTACGGAATCAGATTATCCACATTGAGAGAAAGTGGAGTTGATACTCCAAATAGAGCACATCAAGAATGCAGTGGACAATTTTAAATCTTGTCCAACAATTTTCTTATATTAAAATTCAAGAGTTCATATTTTAAAGAAAAATCAGCATAGCTCTGGAATCTGCTCAGATTCTCCAAGTCTCAAACCAAACAAATAAATAATTCCTCCAATTATCCGTTTCATTCTCTCGGATTTACTAATTTTATATTATTTAGACGTAGGCAATATTTTGAACTTCGCCTAAATTTTTCGCACTGATTGCTTGAATAGTATCTTCTCTTCCTTCTCACCTGCACCAGTCGATGGACGTAGTTGTCCCCTGCGTAGTCCCACACTCGATTCCCTCCCACTTCCTGGGCGAACGTGTGCGACGTCTCCTCGAAGTGTCTGCAAGGGTCTACACTAATTACTCTTAATTATGTTAAAATCTTTAACACATCAAGCTATCAATGATTCGAATGGAGAGTTGATTGTTTTAATCCTTGTAACATTAGGACCAGTAACATAATGCAAGTATGAAATTCTACAGTATATTGACAACATGAGTCCGAGTTCCCACACCACGCTTGTAACTGAAGACATGGATACGGACCTGAATGCGTGCGCCTCCCTGTATCTCCCGCAGGCGACATTCCCGCAGATGAGGCAGATCCAGAGATCCGTCGACTCGTCGCACGCCGTACAACGTCTGCAAGGTATTGGACACTTCAATAGAGTAAGGACGCAGCAATATTCACCGCAAGCAAGCATCGATGAGCACATAACAATAGATCAGATTCCGAAGCTAATGATAGCTCGACTAAAGTAATAAAATCATTGATTTAAAAATACTGACTGCTTGGCAGCGGCCTCGGGCGTTTGAGTGCAGCGACAGATGGGGCATCTGGAAAATATGGATTTTTTCCCGGATCAAGACCAAACCATTTTCCCATATTGCTTCGTAATCTTCCTACACCAATGTGCACTTGGAAGTCTATACGGTAATCCATAAATCGATAATATGTACTCACATCGTGTCCGTGCACTTCTGGATGCACACAGCGTGGAAGGAGTGACGACAGAATATCGTGATCACCTGCAATTGTATTAGATGCATGAAAACAAAATTAATGATATAGCGAGTACGATATTTTATTTCTTGAAATCTCCATGTTATTCAATCACTACTACCGTACCCCATCGTCCATCCGCTCGAGACACACTGCACACGTCGGCAGCTCAACCAGATCTGGCACCGCGGATTCGTCCAGCTGCAAGGGATCACATTTTACTTGCAACCCCTACCAAAAATTGTGAAAGCAAATCGGCGAATAATCGGTGCACTTTACAAAAACAAGCTTTACGTAAGGGACAGTAAAGTTCAGAGTGAAAGGATAGTTCTTTCACCTATTTATGTATCGTAAATCATTCCAACAGGGTCATTTTCCCCAGTCCTCACCACATCCATCTCCTCGACGAAGAGGAGGATGCATCTGTCTGGCTCAAGTCCATTGTACTGCTGGTCGTTGAAGTCCGAGTGGAAGAGCTGCGCGTCTTCCTGCAATGAGTCATTAAGATACAACCCCTCTGCGAAGGGGAGGGAATGATAAATGATAGGAAAGGGGGGGGGGGGGCAAATACCGAAGAAGTGCCGATTTCTCGATCAAGGAACGGTAGCATATCAGACACATTGCTTCACAAAATGTTCTTTCACCTACCGTCAAATCTATTCAGAGACATCATTATCAAGTGTGGCTGAAGCGGGAGAATTCTCTATTTCGAAAATTCGTATGTATCGTAGAAAGCATGGAAGTGTGCCTTACCGGTGTATTGAAGAGAATGATCATCATGTACTTGCCGGGCGTCGCGTCACGAATCACCTGAGGGAAATCAATATACTCTTCTACCGTAATGTCCACTCCTCTCATCACAGATACTGTAGACCTCTTCCACAATCAATAAATATTTCTTCTCTACAGTATTCCTACCGTACCTTGATTGTCTCGATCGATGGCAAGGCGGTGGAGAAGAAGTTGAGGACGTCCTGGCAGGAGAGGTGCACGGAGATGTTCAGCACACACACCATACGGATGCCATCGATGGTAGGGGTACTGTAGATTACGATTTTTGATTGATAATTAACGCAATATTATGAAAAAAACCAGCTGAAGAATCTAATAATAACTAACGTAGCCAGAGGTTTCCTTAACTCTGACTCACTTTCTCTTGTAGAAGTGTAGTATTCCCTCAGTCTTCTCCACTCGTTTCTGGCCAGAGAAGAAGGTGAGGTACTTCGGATCGGCTGAACACACTATTATTTTTAAAAAATTTCACAGCTTGTCATTCTGCTTGTGACGGTTACAAGCATGCATCGCATGGAGATGCGAATATTGTACTCAACGTAAACAAACATTCAGTAACCAAAAAATTTTGAAATATCATTTATGACATGGAAAGCAGTCTTACCCTTGCTGGATCCTCCTTGTTCCTTCCTGTCGTATGACTCCACCACCACTTCCGAGTACGTGCGTGCACCGCGGAAGTTGCGCTGAAAGAAATTTACTTTGCTTCAGCAACCATTTGAACAGAGTCGGGATAGCGTGGGTTACGACGGGAATGCGAAAATTTTTACGCAATTGCCAGGACAAGAATGTTATGAAATGTTCAGGTACGCAACAGCTGTGGCGGCTACAAATACAAAGTTCAAAGCTCTTGAACTTGCTCTTAAAGGAAAACTTTTAGCTGTTTTACACCCAATTATATATTTTTCACGAGCAAAGTGCATTTAAATTTTGCACATATTCACTCCGCCCGTTCAAGGTTCTATACTGGAGAAAGGAAGGAATATCTGAAGTCATCAGCTCACCTTCATCTCTCCACTCCTGCTGCTTGGTCTCCCTAGTGGCGCGTCTTCTCTCGAACAGCCAGACGGGGGCGAGCAGCTCTTCTGCTGCAGAGACTTCACCGAGACGGGCTCGGAACCGGCACGGGCACCTGCGAAAATGAGATCAGATAGAAAGCAACGGCACTAAGAAATGCAATCGAATGACGAGCTTAGTTGTTAGTTTCTCCTACATAGTAGCTGTGTAACGGTTTGAAAGAATAACAATTCTACCAAATTAGTATGTTTTCGAATAGCTATATCATCTCTCTGCTAATGTTAGATTTGAATCAACAATGAGTAATCGATTCGAATAGTCATCTTGCTTGCTTTCACAACAATGAATATAAGAATACCCCAGGCGTACCATGCTATCTAATTGAATAGGTTGAGCAATAGTCTTGACTTACTTTCAGCCATTTCGTAAGCGATGTCAGAGAAGTCGATCGAGGGCGCTCCTTTGCTCAGCTCGAGTCGAATAACGACCGAAGTCATTCAATGGAAACACGAAATCTCGCGAGGTGATGAGACTCGTGCGGTTTCTGAGAAGGAAGAGAGAATGAGAATCGAATGAAGATGACAGAGACGAGCTATATGAGGAGCAGAGAAGCGAAAACAATCGAACAGGCTTTCAAACGAGCGTGTGGTAGTCGAGTGAGAAAAGAGACGCACACAACATCGACTACTATAGTTTTTAGCTATTTGAAAACCATACAAATATGATAAAACTATGCCCACGATTATAGAGCACTCAATCCCGAAGAAAACAAGTAATTTAATAAAGTACATAATGAGAAATCGATAAATAAGCAAAAATCGGCCGCGATTGTGTCGCAATAAAGTCAGTTCGTGACAACGATTTTTCAAACTTTTCTTACAGTATACCTCATCGAGGCGTCAAACTTCTTTTTCACGTTTTATTGATTTTCTGTTGTATTACTTTATAAGTTTAGTATTATCCAGGCATGGAGCACCTCGAGGAGCGATTGGACGCTATCGAGCGTGCACTTGGACTCGACGAGCACCCGCAGGCCAAGGCCAAGGACTTCGACGTGCCCGCTCTACGGAAAGACCTCGTCGATCGAGGTTTGCTTTCTTCCTCATAGTTTTGAGCTAGTGGTACTGATTGTGAGAATCATTTGGTCTAGACATTGATCTAATATAATCATACATTGGGTTTGTATCACGACCATTGCCTCATTGGAGTGAGAAGCTATACCTTGCCTCGAATAGCGTTGTTCAGGGTTTCAACGAATCTTCAATATCCCCTCAGAGAAGCTGAAGCGACTCCATGAGCTCATGCATAAGGTTAGCTATATGAGTGACTATCTGAGAGAACTGATCAGAGGCCGTACAGCAAAAAATAAAGTGCTGATTTTAAGATGTCCCTAGGAGTAACTTTTCACGTAGAGTTCGAAAATCGACCTTAGAAAGCCGTATCTCAAACCCCTGATTTCGCGCGGTGGACCAAATTTGTGTGGTCATTTTTTTAAACTTTTAAACGGCAGTTTCAAAACCCCATACATATTTAAATACTCAAATATTTCGACGAGATAAGCATTTTTACTGTTGGAAGTAAAAGGCTAGCTTCTCTCGGAAAATTTTTTTGCCTATTTAGATTTTCAAAATTTCCACCAAAAAACTTTCACGGGCGTGTATTTCTAACTATGTTCATTAAATTCCCCATGAAAAGTTACCCCAGGAGCCAAATTTTCGCATTAATATGCGTGACGAATTGTATTTATTCTCTGCGCTGAAGATGTTAGAATGTCGAATTTAAGAACACAAATCGATTTTTCTGAAACACCATGATGAACTACGAACGGTTCCATGTTGTTTATGACTAGTCTGCACCCGAGGAATTTTAAAATGATTTTAAAATGAGGAATTTTAAAACTCGAGGCTTGACGAATTTCTGAAAAATCGGTTTTCAGCACCTCGATTGGTCCCATATTTGGGCATGTCTAACTATCCACTTTCGACGTTAATCTAACACCTTTCAGGCTAACTGTGTAGTACATACCAACGTTAGTAGGCAGTGGTGGAAAAGGTAGGTGGGGAAAATCGAAAAATCTGGGCATGTTTGGGTCATTTTGGTAAAAAATGGGCATGTTTTTGGCAAATTTAAAAAAAAAATTATGCCATGTTATTGTATTCATTAGAAAAATCGTGTTCAAAAATACATAAAAAACATGTTTTGAGCAATTTTTATCCACTCATTCAATCACATCAACAATTATTGCAAAAAACACGACTTGTGCACGACGTACTTGTGACTTCACCTTACAAGGTAATGTTTTTAAAGCTAAAGGTCATGTTTATAATTTACTTTATTAGTTATATCATAATCCGGAATGTTCAGGCTTCATTTTCCTGTCTTGCGATTTTAAAAATATTAATGGGGAGCTTCACAAAACATGCCCATAGGATTACCTATGCGATAAAATCGAGTTTAACATTCGTGCTGTGCCATAGCGTGCACTCTCGAGTGGTTTATTTTCCCATTCCATCGTATACCTTTTCTTTACTAAGTCCATACTCTTTCCCTCTCGCTTGCACTGCTCTTTCGAGTCAGTCTGGCATGGGCATGTTTCCCACTCCAACCCCACAAATCTGGGCATGTTAGGTCGCTTTTTACCTACTTTTCCACCACTGTTAGTAGGAAAAATATATTTGGCGTCCGCCATCCTCAACGGTTTCATAAATATTTTTGCTTGAACTGGCTATCTCGTGCATACAAAATTTTAATTTTAAGTGAAATACGATACGTTTTCAATGAAAATCAGTCAGCTTTATGCATTTATGACTTGTATGATATCAGTAAAAGTGAAAAAGTAATTCAAAATACATATTTTACTTATATGAGACGAATCGCGAGAGAATTGCCTACGCCGCGGCGGTAGGAATCAAAATCATCCTATCTGGAAGAAAATTTGACTCAAAGTATTTTGAATGATGCTCTTTCAAACTGCGTTGCCCGAATTTTGATAACTGTCGCCATCTTCGAGATTCAGAAGGCCAAAGTTGAGACACTCACTTTTTGAGGGTCAAATTGAGCTCACTTAAATGACCATAAGTCGGTTTAAAATAACGATACAACGTTTAAGTTAAAGATGTCATTCCCTGTGTACGTCCCAGTGCGGGGTGGTCGGGTGAACCAAAAATTACCGAATTCTGGAAATCGAAAAAAGTACACCGAGTCACTATGGGCGATCGATGGTGCCTATGGGTCACTAACTTTGCGCAAACAATCTAAGAAATCGGAGGTGGTAAAAAAAAGGGCGCGGTTTTTTGTCAGAGCGCCTCAAAACTTGGCATACCGCCAACATGATTTCATCACTTCCAATACCTCTATTAACAGCTAATGAAGTCAAATAACTCGAAAATCAATCAAAACAATATTTGAAATTATTTCCCGACTAGTTGTACCACTTTCATTGGCCAAAAACTACAGTAAGACCTAAAATTCGAAAATCGACATTTTGACCCTTCTCAACCGTGCAATTATATTAACAAGGTTCCAAATAGTGTAGATATATCCCTCGGAACCACTCAAAGAAAGGGCGCATCGATAAATACGCAATTTCGTCAGAGGAAAACCAGGAAAAGCGCTAAACTATGCTGCAGGTTAACGTAGACCTAGGGACCCGATCAAGGCTGGAAATGTAGAGCTCGATGTGCTAAACATTTTATATGTTGAAAGTGAGTCTCTATCTTTTCATTGAAGCACGCTACAGAGCCTATAAGTTGGCAGAAATGGGCTTAGGAGGCGCGCGAGAGAGCAATAAAGGGAGGGGAGAGAGAGGGAGGTCAGGCGGCGAGAGCGCCAGACGGTTAGAGCACGCGCTCTCGGGAGATTCTCGCCTCTTTCTGCCAAACTTCTAGACTCTGTAGCGTGCTTCAATGAAAAGATAGAGACTCACTTTCAACATATAGAATGTTTACCACATCGAGCTCTACATTTCCAGCCCTGATCCGGGGCACTAGGTCTAAGTTGACCTGCAGCATAGTTTTGCTCTTTTCCTGGCTTTCCTCTGACGAAATTTCGTATTTATCGATGCACCCTTTCTTTGAGTGGTTCCGAGGGATATATATACACTATTTGGAACCTTGTTAATGCAATTACACACACGTCAACGGTTGAGAAGGGTCAAAATGTCGATTTTTGAATTTTAGGTCTTACTGTAGTTTTTGGCCAACGAAAGTGATACAACTAGTCGGGAAATAATTTCAAATATTGTTTTGATTGCTTTTCGAGTTATTTGACTTCATTAGCTATTAATAGATGTATTGGAAGTGATGAAATCATGTTGGCGGTATACCCAGTTTTGAGGCGCTCGGACAAAAAACCGCGCCCTTTTTTTTACCACCTCCGATTTCTTAGATTTTTTGCGCACAGTTAGTCACCCATAGGCACCATCGATCGCTCATAGTGACTCGGTGTACTTTTTTCGATTTCCAGAATTCGGTAATTTTTGGTTCACCCGACCACCCCGCACTGGGACGTGCACAGGGAATGACATCTTTAGCATAAAAGTTGTAGAGAATGTTCTCAGCTTTCTTTCTGAGCAAAGAACGATTTTCTATCGTCATTTTAAACGGATTTATGATCGTTTAAGTGGGCTCGATTTGACCCCTAAAAAGTGAGTTTCCCAACTTTGGCCTTCTGAATCTCGAAGATGACGAAAGTTATCAAAATTCGGGCAACGCAGTTTGAAAGAGCATCATTCAAAATACAGGGTGCGCCATAATTACGTAGACTGATGTTTTCAAATGTTTCCTACCTTTGGAATCGAACTAGAGGGATATATTTTATGGCAAAGTTTACCAGTCATATGGGTAATAGTAACATACAATCTACGTTTGATGGGACCTCCATTTGCTCTGAAACAGGTGTTGAGTGTCTTCTCAAATCCACCTGTCGATTCCCGCTTGAAATTGTCATCGATTTCGACTCGTGCTTTGAGAAGGGCAGCCTTGAGGAAGATTAGTGTCGAGTTCTTGTTAGAGGACATCTTGGACTACCACACCGCCAAATACTGACGTCGAGGCGTTTAGATCGGCGGAATACGGGGGTCAGCCAATCAGAGTGGTTTGGTCGGGTGCATGGCTGTCCGGCAACGAATTTGCCTTCTGAATGGAGTTGTTTGTTGCTGAAACGACCAATGTCCCTGGTCGAAGTTGGATTGAGTTTGTGGTGTTGGCGCGTCTTCCAGGATGCGCATCATGTAATACTCCTTATTGTTCTTAGCTCCCGGAGTGACAAAAACCAGAAGGAACTTGACTGCTGGGCAAATTGCAGCCCTAACCCTGATGTAGACGGGATGAATGATATGACCAACGATTCCACAACAATTTTAAGATACTTCAGGATCAGAGGCAGTGATTATGCTGGTTTGGATATTTAACATGCTTTCGTCGGTAAATATATTTACATCGCAGAACAACGTACTGAATTGCGCGGACCTGGCAAACTGCAACAACAGTTTACGGTTCCTTTCTATGCGACGCGTAACCTCACGCTCCCCTAGTCCGAGCAACTTAATGTACTTGTAAGGGCGAAGAGTCAGCCTGGACTTGAGAAGACCAGAAACGGAAGAGCTCGAGATATCAATACTCTTGGCCACATGAGTAGGGTTTCGAAGCACCATCTTTCGGATGCGTTCTCGGTTCCTTGTGGTGGAAACAGACCCAGGTCTCTCTATGTCTGGACAGTCCTTATCACTACCAAGCTTCTGGTACATTATGACGATATCGGAAGCAGTCGACTTGTGAACGCCGAGTCGATCAGCGTCGATGTCACCGACTTGTGGCACCTACTTGTGACTGAGAATTAGGGTTGGAGGATACTAGACATCGTCATTACTAGAAAACCTCACTAACTTACACGAGACCGTGAATAGTGAGAGACCAATGGTCACTCGCCATGATGATGCTATAGGGGTCGCGCATATCGATTGGGCGGCCGGGTTACACAATAATGAAATCAGTCTACGTAATTATGGCGCACCCTGTACTTTGTCAAATTTTCTTCCAGATAGGATGATTTTGATGCTACCGCCGCTGAACTCCCTAAAATAGGTAATTCTCTTGCGATTCCTCTCATATACAAAAATCGATGTTTTCCGCCCACAAAAACAAGTGATTTTTTAATATAGGCAAAATATGTATTTTGAATTACTTATTCAGTTTTCCTGATATAAGATTAGCGATAAAATGTACAAAGGTGACTGATTTTCATTGAAAACGTATCGTATTTCACTTAAAATTAAAATTTTGAATCCACGAGATAGCAAGTTCAAGCAAAAATATTTCCGAATCCGTGGAGGATGGCGTACGGCAAATATATGTTTCCTACTAACGTTGGTATGTACTACACAGTTAGCCTGAGAGGTCTTAGATTAACGTCGAAAGTGGATAGTTAGACATGCCCAAATATGGGACCAATCGAGGTGCTGAAAACCGATTTTTCAGAAATTTGTCAATCCTCGAGTTTTAGGTCATTTTTAAATTCATCGTGTGCAGACTAGTCATAAACAACATGGAACCGTTCGTAGTTCATCATGGTGTTTCAGAAAAATCGATTTGTGTTCTTAAATTCGACATTCTAACATCTTCAGCGCAGAGAATAAATAGAATTCGTCACGCATATTAATGCGAAAATTTGGCTCCTGGGGTAACTTTTCATGGGGAATTTAATGAACATAGTTAGAAATACACGCCCGTGAAAAGGTTTTTTGGTGGAAATTTTGAAAATTTAAATAGGCAAAAATTTTTTCAGAGAGAAGCTAGCCTTTTACTTCCAACAGTAAAAATGCTTATCTCGTCGAAATATTTGAGAATTTAAATATGTATGGGGTTTTAAAACTGCCGTTTAAAATTTTTAAAAAATGACCACACAAATTTGGTCCACCGCGCGAAATCAGGGGTTTGAGATACGGCTTTCTAAGGTCGATTTTCGAACTCTACGCGAAAAGTTACCCCTAGGGATGTCTTAAAATCAGCACTTTATTTTTTGCTGTACGGCATATAGGTAGAATTGCTCAATTTTCTCAGATAGTCACTCATATATTTATACTGCGCCTTGCGCTACTTATTGGAAAATCGTGTAGATGGTTCGGGAGTTACGCTGAAAAAGATGCTAGGGATCATCGGTGTCGCGATCATAGATCTTTTATTGATTATAAATTCGGCCACTACCCTAAATGCGTTTTCCTATTTTAATATTAACCAATGAGTAGTCCCGACCAAAGCAGCATTAAGTTTTCTTGATGGTGGATCTTTGAATTTGGCCTATTCGTAATCAAACCGTAACTGTTAATAACTTGCGCTTTGTTTATTCGAAGTTCACATTCAATGCCTCTCTATTCAGACGGAGTCTCGACCCCTGGGGGAGAAGCTGAATTCGATTCAATTCTGCGAGGAACTCATCAACCAGCGAGCAGAGCAACTCAAGGCGTTCCAGGAGATGTCCGAGGTCAGACAACTATGGTGGAAGGCTGAATGACGATGAGATTTGGTGATTAGAAGATTTGTAAAGGTGTTATGGTAAATAGAGGTACTGCTAAATTCGAAAATTGTTACGCAGAGATCACCGGAGATCGTTTAGCTTTTTGGTTATAATTGATTAATGCATGGGTCTAGTGAGGTTGCTCAGTATGACTCTCGTGTAATGCATACCGTGATATGAAATTAATGTTTTATATAAATATTCAAGCACTTGATTGCTTGGTATTTTAATATTGCCCAATCAATAAAACTTGTAGGTGGTGCTTAACTCGGAGGCGATTTCGGCAGTGGGGAACCACTCGGTGGCTCTCGATCAGATGCAGAAGGAGGTCGAGGAAGCCATCGCCATCTGGAAAGAGTCAGTCCATTGCAGATTCATTTTTTGATCTAAGAAATGGCGCGCTATCGGGGCAAAAAAATATCATCGAGGTTCTGTTACAGAACATCTATAAAATCTAGATGAATATATGATCTTACTGTCAATGCGATATCTTCATGCCACGCATCACTAAACCCCGATACTCTATTATTCTAAAAGTAATTCGATAGTTTACTGCGCCAGATACCTTTTTTAGTCTGGCTAGCTATGTTGTAGTATGGGAAAAATTACACCGATATTGTATGTCGCTAAGGAAAGCAACATGGTTATTTTAAAATATATAGCTCACTGAAAAGATTGTTAGGTTGATGCTCCTCCTAGGTATTACGTAGCTTGGACGACAGTCTCGATGATTCCTCCCTATCACTCACACTTCCTCCCTCTCAGAGTCTCCTCCGAACTGGACGACTTCCGTGCTGATCTCACTGCTCTGATGACCTCGTTGCACTTGAAGGTCGCCGAGTTGGAACGGGCAGTCGCAGCCAAGGAGAAGAAGTGAATTGTTTATTGATTGATCCGGTGTCTATATCGATCCTATCACACTTGCATAGTACGCTCCTAAGTTATTGTTGTGCTACACATCTCACATTGTAAATTATGGCTTTATCGCGATGAAATTGTGATTATTTTGAGAGGTTGCTAAAACAAAACAATACGCATTCGATATTTTCTGGGCGTACTGTAGAATGCGGTAATTGGAAGGGTGGATGAACGATATTACAATCTATACTTTATCTACAATGTGAACTTCAAAACTAATCTAAAATCATCGAATAATATAAGGGAAAGGGAAGAATATTGTGTAAATAGTACACACAGTAAACCTTATTTAAGTCGTATGCAAATATGCGAAGGATCAATTAGATAAACTCCATTCTAGGGGTTTCATGCAACTGACACCATTCCACAGATACCATTCCTTTGTGACTATAACCTACTCCATGAAATTTTGTTGTAAGCTCTCTATTGTTTCTATTCTTATCAGTATTTCTGTACAGTGTATCCATTAGCTCGTGAAGTTCGTTAGGTGACATCTCTATCGATCTCAGAAAATAGACTTGCGATCCGAACGATGCTAACCAATCGATGAATCTGAAATATACATATAGTATTTCGATAGGGATTCATTTTTACGAAAGATCTAATGTCATCCATAAGTCAGGTGATAGTCATAGCTATGACTGTAGACTATTAGCTTACTTCGTGTGTTGGCATGCGAGCATAAGAGTTTCGCAACGAACGCTGTTTTCTTTACTTGGATAATAAATTACGATCGAATGCGCCCTCACAATGCTCGAGGAAGTTGTCATCAATGAGAATCTGGTAAAATTTTGTTTGGAAAAATACATTCACTTGGACCCCTTACATCTCTTATAATCATAGTCGTAACAGTAAACCGATCAGTCAAATAACGAATACGCTCGTAGATAGCACAAGGAATGCTGCTTGCTTCTACAGGGTGAGGACGAGGTCCATACACCATTCGCTGAATTTAACAGAATATTGGCATATTTTACACACACCTACGATAAGTTCGAGAGGTATCTCAGAGTCTTCGATGTATGCCTTCGAGATGAGAGTACACTCATCGTCCGAATAATATGCCACATATTTTTTCCTATCACTTGTCAATCGCATCCACGTTTTTCCCGTGTGCATCTTAAATTAAATGTTTTTGAGGAAGTGTCTGAAATATATTTCGAAAGCAGAGGAGAGGCGACACTTACTGTGGAGATGCATAATTCAGTTGCTGGGTATTTTGCTATCTCGGATCTCATCTTCGTTGCCAACCTTCCCAGTGTCTGACTGACTCGAGAAAGCACGTCCAAATCATCACTACAGTTGCATTAATTAAGTTTTATAAAAAAAGACATGTACGCTTACTGAATAAAATATTCGAATATGGATAGGAGACAGTCATAGGGCAAACTGGACTGCAGATCCTGAAACATTCCATCACCGTAACTGGGTAAACGTCGATTGTGTGATTCTCCGGCTGCACTCCTCCACCATGAAGCACTAAACTAACCCTGTCCACTAACCACTAACCCTGAAGCACTAACCCTGTCCTGCACATATCTCCAATTATCCAAGCTGCCGCGATTAACTAGTAATCCGACTCCTTCCGTAAGCACACCTAATCTCCAACCTTCAGGACATGCTATCGCACACACGAGAAAGTTTGCGGCGAAGCGTTTGTAATTTTCAAGAATATGGTTTAAAAATACTCCTGTCATTATATTTGTGGATGCACAAGTAATGATCGAAATAGTAACCTCTTCGCTGATCACTGGCTCCAACTGGAATACTTGCCGACTTGGCTGAAGCAGATCACAACCTTCAGGAGGAGAATTCATCAGAAACTATGTTAGAACTGAAAGGAGAGATGGGAATCAGGTGGTCTTTGAAAGGTGTGAGACTTGCAAACGATCGCGCCAATACGAGAGGATATGAATTGAGCGGGAAAGAAGTGTTAATCCACTTAGGTGCGGAAAGAAGTGATAAGTGGAAGCTGAGAAGGTCAAGACAGGCGGAGAGAATAGTGCAGGGGAACATGGGAAAGTGGGAAGAAGAGGGAGTGTTGAGCATGGTCGCATCATAGATTTATCAATATTTGATGTCTGCTCTTCCTGCTTTCGTTCTCTCTCGCTCAGAGAGAAAGCGATGTAGGGAGAAATGGATCTGGCAAATTCCCCGTGTTTCCCGAGAGACAGATGAGATGGGAGGAAGCGGGGACAAACGGAGAGGGAGAGAATGGACATACCTACGAGATACTCGATGACCAATACTACTGCTACCCAGTCCCCTCTTTCTTGTATGTTCTGCTTCCATGTGGTCTCAGTAACTTCATTTTCATGAACTGCCTCAGTTCATTTCGTACGCAGCATGAACGACTTTTGCCTATTGATATTATGATATTCAAGGATCTTCGCTTAATGTTTTGGCAATCGATCTTCTCGCAATTGATTGTATTCTCCCGGTAGTATCCCGAGTTGTAAATTTGGTTTCGTAAATTCACCTTTAGGAAAAATTTCCCTGGAAAATTGATGCGGGAATACTATTTATTGGAAAGAGCGAAATTGTCAATTTCATTATAGAAATCCCTTTCTCGTAACCGATCAATTGGGAATGAGAGAGTGAGAATGATCGAGATGGGAACAAAGATCTCGGAATATGCAATTTCGGATAATGTTTTTTGGGAAGTCGATTCTCGTAAAAATAAAGGGGTTTTCAAGGGTGCTGCACACAATGGCCAACTTCATTTTGCATCAACTCGACCGGTTGAGACAAGCTGCAAGTAGGCTGCTTCTATAGTTCATTAGATATCTCAACGATATTGAATTTTTGAATGGTTGTTGAGATATTGAATGCAACATTGATGCAACCTACAACGATGCAGCCTGACTCAACCGGTCGAGTTGATGCAAAATGAAGTTCACCATTGTGTTCAGCACCTACTCGTATGACCCTAATGCCGACCCTAATGCGCAAGTCCAAATTTTTATTTAGGTGCACATGCATGTGCCTGATGCACCATACATATTTTAAAACAATTTCTGAATCATCTTTATATTGTTCACAATTTTATAGATCACTTTTACATAGTGCCATATTTATTTACAGAATTACCATTTTCAGAAAAAAATTTACGAGAATCGACTTTCCCAAAAAGCATTATCCGAAATTGTTCTTCCCACTCGACCAATTCCGAGGGGTCAATTTACACAATTGTCTTTCTCATGGAATTTCAATTTATCAAACATAAGCTTCTACCGAGAAGGATTTCTTCGTGATAACAAGCATATCACGCCTCTCATGAGAGAATCGAGCTGAGCATGGGAATGGCGAAATGAGCTCTAAGCGGTTTCGGGCTCCCTGAGGTACGTCTGAGTGACCCCCGAAGTCTTTTTATGCATGCTTCATTTTGGAGCTCCCTACGTGGGGTCGGATATCGGCATCACCCACTTTGAGAGCAGTTTTCTTGGATACGGTGTAAGATAGAGCAAAATTAACCTCTGAGTGACCCCAACTCATTTGTTGAGCTCTATCGATCTATACAAAGCAATTTCTCTAAAACCCATTTTTAAGAGTGGTACACTATAGACCTATTTTCTCAAAAATGTAGGTAAAGCAGCAGCTGAAATTTTCACAGTAGATACAGCTCAGCGAGAGCTTTGAAATAAGTGGTTTGTGAAAAAATTCGGGCATGGTGGTGAGAGTTTCGCCCTTTTAACTTCGTCTGAATCGTTTGAAATTTATTTTCAACGGGGATAACGATAGGAAATCAATCATTTTCGTCCGAGCGCTCCGAAAAGAGCGTTGTGCAATTAATTCGCTTGTGGAAAATAAAGTTCATACGATCCAGACGAGGCTAAAAAGGGCGAAACTCTCACCACCGTGTTTGCATTTTTTTCGCAAACCACTTATTCGAAAGCTCTAGCTGAGCTGCTCTACTGTGAAAATTTCAGCTGCTGCTTTAACTACATTTTTGAGAAAATTGACCTACAGTGTACCACTCTTAAAAATGGGTTTCAGAAAAATTGGTTTGTATAGATAGAGCTCAAAAAATGAGTTGGGGTCACTCAGAGGTCAATTTTTCTCTATCTTTCACCGTATCCAAGAAAACTGCTCTTAAAGTGGGTGATGCCGATATCCGACCCCACGTAGGGAGCTCCAAAATGAAGTATGCACAAAACAATTTCGGAGGTCACTCAGACATGCCTCAGGGTGCCCGAAACCGGTTAGAACTCATTTCACGATATCAGGTCCATTCCCAGGAACGGCGATTTTAGCTCGATTCTCTCGTGAATGGCGTGATATAACTTTATTGTGATACATTAGAATATTTTTTTAGAATACCAAAAGTGCACATCGCTTCTTTCATGTGAGATTGTTGTGATATCAGTGATTCTTACGAAGTTAATGCTCCTCACAAAACCCGGAAACAGACATGAAAATCTTAATTGAATTATATTTTATGGCATCTAAAGCAATAACTCCGAGGTGGAGGTGCGGCAGAAGAATCGGACGAGCCTCACGTGACCAGCGGAGTCATCTACAATTCGCTATTCGACAGAAAGTCATTCTCAACTATTTTCGGAGAACAGAACAATCCTGTTACAGGATTCCTGTACGAAGAATATGATGTATGGTCACCCAATACCAAAGGTTATACCTCATGATAAATTATTGTTGTGGTAACACAATCGTGCATAGTACAAAATATCAAGTCACAAGGATCAACGAAGCTGTGGAATGTCAGCACAGTGAAATGAGTTACTAATTTGCTTTCTCATTTGAAAGCTAACTGTTGTGTTTTCGAAAAATATGTCAGGTATGAATCCGGTTGTCTGATGGTGTTTTCACGTCTTCCTTCTGCACTTACTTTCATTACAAGAGTTGCTTCTCTAGAGAGAAACAAATACTACGAGAAAGTCTGGAATGGCAAGATACTACGCTTTCTGGACGAAGAGAGTGCACGAGGGTTTCTCCCCTCTCTCAATGGAGTCTCGTGCCTGTTTCACATATACGCTCTCATTTAAGTGATTGCTGGTTCTCTTTCGGTTGAAAACAGCCTCTTTCGACAAGATCATTGCATACTTTCAGAGAATCATTTGTATTATCATGCAACAGCATGCGCCATTTATTCTGCCCATAATAATTTTGATTGTGGCTTCTACAATAGCGAACGAAGGAGTCGGTAATATTCAACATCATTCAGTATCTTTGAAGTGGGCATAGGTGTTTGAGATACAGGTACAGAGCTCCTCATCTCTGACTGTTCCACTTCGTAGCTACAAGACTGTCCTTCCATGTTGCAGGTAGTGCTCAAGTCGAGGTCTCATCAAGCAAGAATGGAGGATGCCACGTGAACAAAGAGAAAGTTCGATCGACTTCCCTGGCAAGAAAAGACGACTCAAATGCTACCGTTTTCGTACGCTGGTTCAGGTACATTGATGTTGCAACATTTTCAAAATTGATACTTTCACATTATGTTTTTTTCTCCAAAATGCAGATACTTTGAGAGGCGATGGAACAGCGGAAAATTCGCACGCTCCACATGTGAATAGTTCCGTAGTCTATTCATCTCTCTTCGACCAGAACTCATTCACCTCAGTATTCATGCAAAAGATTGAAGAGAAACCAGCATTCGAACGAAAGAGCAATCCCGTATGTGCAATTTCTGATGAAAAAAATTAGAAATTGCATCCAAAAAAGAAGATACCATTAAGCGAAACTTCTCGCTCTCTTCTCGTCTGTTCATAAAAATTTCCCTAACAGTCAACGACGCGAGGAGACCAGTGATGTACGATTTAGCTTCCAATAATTTGTAAAATACTCAACTCAAATCCGAAATAATATTGTATACAACATTTTAGCATCGGAGACAATATAATTCACTACTTTTGGAATGTTTCCTCTCTTCCGAAGATTGACAATTTCGCCGAGTGTTTTCACTACACGACAATGAACGATGCCAAAAGCGTATCCTTCTGTAATATTACGAAGATGGACAGGTAATAATGCATAATGTATCTATCCGGACTAAAAGTTTCATCAATCATTCTTAATCGAAATCGTCTTCAAATTTCGTGCATTTTCGAATAATTACAGATGCGCTGCGAATATTTCCGATTTCTCTCACCTCGCTCCTTTTTCATTCCATAACAAGAATGGACAACGGTAGAAATGATTGAATATTCGAAAGAGTAGAAGGGTCAGGAGAATCATGCTCTTCAGACTCACGCAATTCTCGTGGCTCTGCAGAGAAGGTCAATCGTGCTGTGCCTATGAATGCTGTGATCTTGTCGATATGTTTGTTTGTTTTTCGGGATAACCACACCTCTTACTTTAATTGGGCTTATGAGTCACCAAGAGAAAAAAAACAATTTCTGCGGAATTTTCCATAATTCTGGAATCCAGTTGAAATTTTTTGAGTGATGATATTTCATCCCAGGACGCCCCTCTACCTCTTCGGTGCTGTTGCTGGAGTCATCTTCGGTCTCATCCTTCTCTGTTCCTGTGCGAAAGTAATCCATGATGTGAAGAAGCACAGAATGAAAAGAAAAAAAGCGAATGTTTCCGTTCGATTCAATAATTTGAACAATGATATTCAACTAGACGAGAGAATGAGAACTTTTGTCGAATGATGGAGTAAACCCACTCAATTTTTATTAGTACGTATTGATACTTTTGTCGCAGAACTTATTCTGAATAAATTTCTCCCCTGATCTCGCTTTCGCTAAGTGAGATTTTCGATGGTCGATTTGGCGAAATCATAACACTATAAAGCATCTCTTGATAAAATATTGCTCTATATCTGTGGTTCCTCACGACTCTTTGTCGAATTTCGGCTGTTGTGGAGTATTGAGAGATTGGAAAATCAAGGACAACTGAAACTACACCTTTCTTTCGTATGCGTGGGAGAGAGAGTAGAGCCTAACTATCCCCTGTCCCTTCTAGATGCCAGATGCAGGGGAGAGGGGGGAGAGATATTGGATGATGAGGCAGTGGGTGTACGGCGAGGGAGTGTTCTGGGGAGAGAGAGTGGCAGAGAAAGAGAGTGCACGTGCTAGCTGCCCCTCAGGCGTCGACCACCCCCGGGCATGTTTACACACATTTCGCCCTGTTTTCCTTGTTGTTCACGTGCTTCTAGTAGTTCATTCACCCCCACTTTAGTTCAAGGGAAATTTTAATGATGAACTTTGATATGTAACCAACTTCTTTAAGGGTGCCTTTCGATGAGTGAGCTTCATCCCTTCATTCGACAACTTTCCTTGCTCCTCTTCCTTTATATTTCAAGCTCTGGGGGTATTATTTCACTTTACCTTTTCAACTCCTCTGATGTAAGAGGAAACTGATAAGGAAATCAAGCATTCGCAATGAGCTATTCAATCAAAAAGGGATATAAAATTTATGGCGAGTGCTTCAGTTGCAGCCACAGTTATCCACACACATACTAAAGAAGGATGCAAGGTGGACAAGCACCATGTTAAATCGACCTCACTGCGAAGAAGTAACGAGAGTGGTGCTACGGTGCACATCAGTTCATTCAGGTTATTCAATCTTTTCATTTTTAACAAAAGTAGTTTATAAATTTCAGATAATTTTCGATTTTCATACGAAGGTGTTGAAAAAGTAGAATTTGTCACCTCAGTACCTATATCAAAATATGATACCTAAAACATTATTTAAGAAATTTGTTTCAAATTAAATTTCTGATTCAGAGGTGGTGGATCTGCTCAGGAATCTGACGAACCCCTCGTGAACAGCAGCGTCATCTACTACTCTCTCTTCGACCAGAAATCATTCACTGCTGTCTTCAAACAACAGATTGAAGAGAAAGCAGCATTCGAGCGAAAGATCAATCCCGTATGTGATCTAGTTGCAAGATCTATGTTTTCGACCCTCCCTGCTTTGAGAATCATGGAAAAATGACTCATCACTCAGAAAATGCGAAAATTGTGTTGCATCATGTGAATATCTTCAGCATAACTTTTCACTCTCAACTCATCAGTTCATGAAGATTCCACAGACAGTCATCGATGCAAAAAGACCAGTCACGTAAGTTCACAGTTAACATATTTTTGAATTTCAATCTATTATTTTTGGTTCTATGCTGTATCACAAATTCAGGATCGGTAAAAGTTCACTCTACTATTTCTGGAACGTTTCCGGCTTTTCCCCGGATGACAACATGAATGAGTGTTTCCACTACACGACAATGAACGATGATGCGAGCGTCTCTTTCTGCAATGTATCAACGATGGAAAGGTGATCATTTATCTAAGATTAGAAGGCTAGAATACTCATTTTTTCGCCTGGAAGATCTAAGCAAATGAAACCTACTGGACGAATAAACACACACTCAGATGTGCTGCTAACATCTCCGATCTTCCTCACTTTGCCCCGTTGACTTTCTTCGATAAGGACGGTGGACGGTACCAATCTCTCATCTTTTCTATCCTCGCAGTATTTGTGTCCTTTGATTCAAATACCGTTCTCCTTCAGTCTCACTCAATTCTCGTGGTTCTGTCGTGCTGGTCAAGTCTGCTGCGCCTTCGAGTGCTGTGATCGCTACGACCTGTTTGTTTAATATTCAATTTGCAGCTCTCACTTATCTTTCTCCAACCATTTCTCTCTCACTTGACCCGAACTTCTTCACTGCTTCTCTTCAGCACGATTCCTGCGATCGTCGGTTCCCTCGCCTTTCTCGCCATTTTCATCCTCGTTCTCTTCTGCTGTTGCAAAATCGCGGTGAAGAAGAGGAACGAGTGGAAATCAGCCAGAGCGAGAGCAAATGCTCCCGTGAGATTCGAGAGAGTGAACAGCGACCCCAGACTGAGGGAATCACAGATGTTATGAACGAGCTGGCCATGAAATGGTATGCATCCTACCTCATTAGAACAATCAGTGGTCTCATTTACCCCTTTTCCGACATATTGAATAATGCATTTGGCCAGTTTACGAGCATAGGTCATACATTTGATCTCACAATAGCATATCGGAAAACGCCCTACATCTTGAATAGTTGTGCTTCCGTTATTTTGTTTGTTTTCGGCTGCTTCCTCGTTCAATCAACTAACAAATTCCTGTATTGTTATATTTTATCAGTTGAATACAATAAAAAAACAGGAGAATGTTCATCGAGTTTAAAAGAATTTGCGGAAATTATTCGATCTCATGATGATGGCGCACTCATCGGTGAATCTTTCATGCTGAAGGGAGCTGAAGGGAGCAGTCGACCAGAGAGTCGCTCCGGAATTGTGTTCCAAAGTGCTGATATTAATCAGCTTTCTGATGTCTTCTCCATGGGTGGAGAGGTATTGGATGAGCGATCCGAGTGAAACGAAGCAGCGCACTTCTACATTTTTCTCACTCTTCTGAAAGACCTGCAAGGATAGACAATAATTAAAAGTTTTTAGAATATTCATCAATGGTTTTTCAATTTGATCGTACCTCGAATGCTCTCGCCAGACCACGAGCTGTCACATTCGTATTTCGAATGTCCAGATCGACTGATTTGGAAGATTGGTTGACGATGTGGAAGAGAACGTCGTCATCGATGAGAGGATGCTTCTGAAAAGAAAAAAAATGAACAAATATCGTAATAGGTAATTTTTATTTGTTAACTCACGGCGTTTCCGGAGATCTTGCATTTCTGCATGGAAGGAAGACTCTTGAGAACTTCTTTGGCTGATTCGATTTCGTCTTTGATGCATTCCCAGTGAATCTTCACTTCTTCGATCCCCGAACTGCCACAGATCAGCTCGCTTATGATTCTGTAACAATTGAAATTTATGAATTTATATTTTAAAAAATTCGCAAAAAACATACCTGCCAGAATACTCATTCGAGAAAGTGATGTCCAATTCCTTGAAGGAGAGACTCTTGAATGCTGATTTGAGTTTATTCTCGATCTCTTCGTTCATTGCTCCCTGAATTCACCCAATTGGTTCATGATTAGAAGAGAATTAGTGGAATTGAATCTAGTAGAGTTCCATGTGAAATTCGCACCTCAATTCTCAGCTCGGTAGTAGATGCATGTTTGAAGTATTGATTCAGTTCGTCGTCCTTAATTTCCCTCTGAGGAGAAGTCTCCTCCCATGCGGCAAACTGCGCCTGGTACATCTTAAAATTAAGTTGAAATAATGTTCTCTTGATTTTATTTATTTTACTGCATGGAGAACTCTCTATTCGAAGTAAGATTTGTGAAATCAAAATCAGAATTTGTTATTTACCGATCGGACGTTGATGTTCGAGAATCTATTGAATCCGGCGTTCTTGACAAGCTCATTCAGATTTCCAATCGATCCGATGTTCTCCCGTTCTGTCAACGACATGTGTTGAATGATGTGCATCTTCATCTCGTTCGGAAGGCAGTCAAAGGGAAACTGAAATATTGATGGTGAAGGTTTCAGAAATCAGTTGAGTTGAATTTATCGTTTGTCAGATACTAACCGTAACTGCATCCCTGTCCATGTCCTCGATGTACTGATTGGCGAACATTTTTAGGATCTGAAAATGGAATTGGTTTATAAACCGAGACTACATAGGCATGATAGGATGGGAAGCAGTTTCAATCATGAATGAGATTGATTGTAAGCAATATGAACAGTGAATTTAAAATACATTTAAAATATAAGTAGGAGGAGATTTGGAAGACAACTGGAGAGATAGTATGAAAGAAGGGAAGAGTGGTGAGATGAAACTGATTGACTACTCCTATCCCTCGAGCTTATATGCAGCAGGCTGGAAGTGTTAAATAAAGATCGGAAGGGTAATCCATTCTGGGAGAGACGGCAAACAGAAGCTTCCATGCCCATTGGCAACATTTACAGCAACCTATCTACGATACAACTACTCCCTCTGGTGGTGCTCTATCGAGATCATAAATACACGGAATGAGGAGATCAAGGTTCGATGAAATATACTCCGACTGCACAAAATGACCAAATTATGGCTTTATCGCGATTACGTTATGCATAATTTACAGGATTATTACATCAGCGTACCAGTAGTCAGTGAGAAAATTGAGAACGTGGCAATATAATTAGTCAATTTGTACAGCATAAATTAGGCCTAGATTGAGAATGGGCAAGTCTATCTTCGTCCTCCAGCAGAATGAAATCCCCTCCTACTTCACTCTCGTGTTCGTCGGCTTCAGATGCTCCTTCAAAGGAATTATATTTTTTTTGCCTAATGATGACGCAATTAAGATAGGCAAATCGAGACAAGGTAGCGAGGCCGGTACGCCTTCCCCTAATTGAATGGCAAGATCAGGAAAGGGAGAGGCGTGACGGTCTCGTTACATTGATTAGAATTTCCAAGCCTGGAAGCTGATTGCCTAGTGATGACGCAACCACAGTAGTGCAGCCTAATGATGACGTCATCTGACCTCTGGTTCAGTGGTCTGGAAGTCGGAGAGACTGCGACGGGGAGAGATTCGCCCTCCTCCCATGATTGTCGAGCCAGGCTTGAGAAGAAGACAACCCAGAGATCTGCATGGGAAGGGAGTGAATACTGGGCAGTGACGTCATTTCAGTTAGCAAGATTGTATTTGAAATGGATTGTTTAATCCGACTGCAATAGTTTTTTTCTTATTCACTTAGCCTCACGCAACGGAATTATCTACAAACAATAAGTCGTCAGATTGCGAGGAACCAAATTTTACCGTACTGAGTCAACCACGATCTACCGCATACTGACTCACTTGGCCGAATTGATCATATCGTAGGAGAAGGATGCGCCCGTGGAGCAGAGCGACGTGAAGTGCTGGCAGTTCCTCTTTCTGATGTCGTAGTGGGTGAAGGCCTGAGCAGATCGATTGATACCGTACACTGAGATACCGTAGCTAATACTAGGAAATGTTCTACAGTAACCCGACTACCGTATACCTTGGAGTTCTTGATTATCTCGGCCCACTCGACGATAGATCGACCGGAGCGCACGCGCAGTGCGTACGAGACGCGGTAGACGGTGGGCCACGATCCTGAAGAGTACGGTAGTATCGATCTATTCAGGGAGTAGTCTCACGGAGAAGCTATCAAGATGGAAGTAATACAGCAGAAACTCGGATTATTCTATGTTTTCTTCTACCCAATGGAAGCCTCGATAATCTGCCAAGTACCGTACCATCGGGTGGTTCATAGAGCGCGCGGACGTAGTCGATCCATGGCTCGAGTACGATTCGACCCTTGATCGGAGCGAAGGAACGAAGCATCGACGTGAATGAGGCATCTGGAGGATACGGCAGTGTACGGTATCGATTTAAGATAGCTCGCAAGTCCTAGGGGTTGTCAAAGTCTGACTGGAGCGGGTACCTGCTACAGTTATCAATAGCAGGTACCCGATACTAATCAATAATTCATCGTATACGGTATTCCACTCACCGGCCTCATTCATGAAGTGGTACACGAGTCCATCGCCCGCGTAGATTCCCGAGTGGTAGAAGGTGAGGGCGCCCATGCGGCACTCCGTGTATACCTCGTCTCCTGAATGATCAGTTGTCGATCGAAAACCAGAGATTACGGTATGGAAGAACTCAGTCAGTAATCAATCTACTCCAGTTGTGATCAGGGTTACGGTAGTCGACTTACCTGGTTCGAGGTAGCAGTCGGGCGAATTGTCGTGGACGGACTCAGGCACCGGGTAGAGAGACACCAGTTGACGAGAGAGCGGGATCGAGATCTGATAGGATTGCATCAGTACTACGCCATTAGGCAGGAGGGATTACCATGAATCTCATAGGGATAAATTACAGATTTCAATACAATTCAATTTTGTATTTTCTCATAGTCAGTTATGTTTCGCGAAAATCATCTTTATAGTGGAATGAGCTTCATCACAAAAATGAAAACCCCCATGAAATAACATCTCTGATGAGGTATCCCGCTTCCCTTCTTACAGTACCTTATTGGGTTGATGGCTGAGTGAGAAGAGGGGATTCCTGCCCAGTCTCGTCTCGAGGGCACGCGCAACCTCCTCTGCCTCATCGCGAACGAATGGACCACCGATCTGAAAATGGACAACTATCGACTACAGTAACCTATCGCACAACAAGTTTCTATCGACGACTGACTTAATTGAAGTAAATTAGTTAATTGAGGACTACAAGTTCAAAGGGAAATACCACAACGTCCAACATCGATAACTGGTTTTATTACAGTAATCCTACCGTAGTCCTCACCTGCAGCGCCTGCGTGACGGGCGGTGGGAATCCCTCGCGACTCTCCGCGCTCTTCAGGAACAGCTGCAAGAAGGTTGAATCATCACAATGCAATATATAAAGTCGATAATGTTGGATCACTTCCACGTAGAATTGACCTTTCAACACAATCCCCCAGATCCAACGAACATTCGTGATTTGATAGCTATTTGGGTAAAACATCCTAATTTGGATATCAACTCACGAAAGTAAATCTATGATTACTGCCTACTAATGATGCATTCCAACTGACATTGTATCCTCCCCGGATGCGTCGTTTGATGAAGAGCGCGTAGTGCTGACCAAGTGCCGTCGTCGAGAGAATTCTGCAAAGATCAAAGATCACCATATTAGAACAGTGGATATTTTCATTGCTAACGGGGCACTGAAAAACTCGCAGATTTGAAAACGCGTGCGGCCGTGAAATATCAAGGATCAAAGTTAAAACTCTTTTTTATCATAGAAAGGGCTCGTTAGAATGATAGAAGGTAAACCACTCCAATTCAATTAAAAGCCGTCTCTACTCAAAACATAAAACCAAAGGTATAGATCAAAGACCAAAAATCATTCTCACTTGAATGGTGGGTCGATGGTGGCGAGTGTGCATCGGAGTGCCACCTCCTGCTCGGCCATCCCTGGTCGGAGGACGACGAAGTCCGAAGAGGACGATGACGACGATGACGTCATCCACCACGGATTCTGAAGGGGGAGTTGAGGTTACGGTAGTGGAAACATCATAAATGATTCAAAGAACGGGAATAAAGCGTTAGTAAGAGTAAGAAAGGGAATGAAAGGTAAGAACATAGAGACGATGAACTAAAAATGAATCAGATTGCTAACAAACGGAGCGCGCTAAAAATCAGATAAAAGCGCAGTGGTGTAATTCTCGGATTCGTCCTAGCTTACGACTAGAGAACGCTCAGCCTCCAGAGTGCGAAAGTGGGGGATATCGGATGCAAGTGCAGAGAAATTCCTAGAAGCTTCCCCTCTCATTGCTCATTCAATGACGAGCCAAATCTAAAGAGTCGCGGGATGAGAAAAGAGGAAGAAGAGGGGAGTTTCAATCGGGCGCCCATTTCGGGCTTGAATTCCCACAGTGAACTTTCAGCCAATAGCAAACATTGGTGGGAAACCGCTCTGAGATGGGCTTGATTGAAGAGGGGAAGAAAGAGGATTGGGCTTGTCCCCGCATCAATCCCTAGTCGATGAGAAGCGAACAATCAACAATCAAGAATAAGATCACATACTGAATCGAAAAGCACAATGAGGGAAACTGAAGTGAGAAGGGATTAGAGGGCCGGTAACTAGGTTATGGCACGTCAGAAGGGAGGAACAAAGGAGGGAAGAGACAGGAAGAGGGGGAAACTGAGATGAGAGAGAGGGAAAGGAGCCATCTGCCCTCACTCTGTAATGCCCCCAGACATCGGAGAAGTGCGCTCTTCATGTTTTCTTCCCCCCATCTCATCAACAAACTGCCCGTTCGTCTAGAGATGTCCCCTCGTCTAGAGATAACAAGAGGATTCACACTCTCTCCCACTCGAACACCTCGTCTCTCTCTCTAGTCAGTAGCGTGCTTCGCCTCCGCTTGAACGGCAGAAGCGAAATGAGGAGTAACCAGTTTGAAATAGGCGGCAGTGACCTACCCTAGCGAACTCTCGCTTCCCCCGTGGCATACTACATTCTTCGTAACCCGAGTGGCCAGTTCCTCTCGCCTCTCGCAAAAAGTGGACCGCAGCCTACTAGTTCCTGCTAATCCTCTCGCAAAACGGGATGCAAAAACGGAAAGCGATTTGGGCAAAAAAAAACGAGCAGTTCGGTGCGGAATTAGTCAGAATTTGTGATTTGAAAGAAGAGAATCCGCAGCGATCATCGTTAGTCAAAGGGCAGCAATGGGGGAGAAACAGTGGAGAAATGCAATGGGGACTAATCAGAAAGGAATCGAGACGAAGAATGGGGAAGAAGAATGAGAGAATAACAGCGAGCGAATCAAAGAAATTGAGCATGAAAAGGAAGCGAAAACGCCATAGGGAACATCCAATCAATGGAGAAAACAATCGGAGGGAGCCACCCGTAACAGGTCAATCTGCTCCCTCCCTCCTTCCCTCCTCTCCCTCTCCTCTCGAGTCTCTGATCGGGGGAAGGGACTAGGGGTCGAACGGCGAGAGACAACAGGGAGGGAAGAGAGTGCAGAGAGGCAGAGGGAGTATTGTTGCGCTTGCACTCATTCAGATCAACTTTCATGTTTTCGTTGGATGATTTCACAAATGATTTCTGAACTGCTGTCGTACTAATTGAGGTCGCTGAGCTTGTCCCTGGGCGGAGAGATAGTATGGGAAAGTGAGAGGGACAGACAATCTTCATTGTCAAGCACCCAGTGAACTCTATTAGGGAGTAGGGTTGGATGATCATAGGCTGTGTTCTGGTCTAATGAGAAGCAATCATCTATGCTCATTTTCGCGTTCAGATTCTAATTATTCGAAAAAATCACCCATTTGATATGCGGTGATCGTCATCATAAGGAAGTGCTACGTGAAGCTCAGTTTGTAAATTGAATAAATTTATATAAAATGAATAGTTTGAAATTTATAAATGACAATAAATTATGTGGAAGAATTATATTTATCAGTCGACAACGAGGTCCTCCGACAGCTTGCGAACGTTGAAAGGATCAGTGTCCGATGGACGATTGTGGCTTAGAGGAGAAGTGAAAGAGAAGGCAACTTGTTTTGGCTTGATTGGAATTTCATATTGTTCTAGAAGTGCCGCAGTAATTATTCAGCTTTCTCGTAAGTGAAAAAATCAACGAACTTATACAATTGCTGACCTCGTCATCTACATAAATCTTTTTTTCTTTTTTTCTGAAGAGCTGACGGTGATTACCCTTTTCTACCAATCTCTAATTGACATTTTAGAGCAATGACTAATCCAGGTTCCAAAGAATGAACTGAGTTGGAAGCTCTCGAACTCTTCATTCTAATTGTTCTTCGTCCGTTCATCTCCTAAGTTGTTTTTCCTCTCTGCTGCGTTCGATTGGGTGAGAGGAGAAGAAACTTATTTATAAACGTGTCGATCTCTATCCATCTCTAATTGGAATAAAATCAAGACAAGGTGAAAGAGAGGAGAACTGGTCGATGATTTCTCTCCGCAAAATCTCTGTTCACTCCTCTTCTTTAGTAGCTTGTATTTACTTGTGATTATTCATGTCCAGATTACTAATTTCTTATCTCGAACAACTACTGTTTCAGGATGATCTTATCAATCATCGGAATTACGCTCCTCACATGGTTCTGCTATCAAATGATGTAAGGAAATTTCCTTACGATTGATCAAAATCACTGAAATTTGTGCCCCTTCTTTTAGACGTCGACGCAAAGAATTGAAGATGCCAGATGAAATAGGACTGCCTGGCCCTCCTGCTTCCCTCATCCATGGAAATTCCCGTCATTTCTTCGATGTCGTTGAACAGGTGAAGGAAATCTAAAGACGGCACATGACGAGAAACTCTTTTAGAAAGGCGTCGAGGCGACCCCCTTCATATTTCCAGAACTTGAGAAGATCTACGGTTCTACTTTTGGGTAAGGTAACTGTGATCTACCAGAGAATCGATAATGATTTTCAAAAGAATCGATCATTTATATAGCCAGCGAAGCGCTCTTAATAACGAAAGGCACAGATCAACGCACACTTCAAGTTAGATAAATCACGAACTCTAATCGGCTCTCGCAGTCGTCAGCTGGTGGAACCTGCAACCATTCCTTCGAGAGAGAGAGAGAGAGCGGGCTAGGCCGCATAGTTTCACTGCAGCGCTTCTTATAATTTGAAGTTTTGAAATACATAAGGAGAGAATGTTGCTAGAAGTGAAGATTGCAGATTCTACTACGGTTCATATCTGGATATTGTAACCACGGATCCTGATATCATAAAGGAAGTATTCATCACACAATTTGGAAATTTCGTTGCGAAAAAGGCAAGGCTATTTTCATTATATTTTTTGATATATTTTCTTTTGAGAAAGTCCCAATTGCAATGGTGTATCCGTTGCTAGATGGACTGATTCAAGTTGATCATGTCGGCTCGTATGGTAAATCTTAGCTATAATTTGAGATATTTAATAGATTATCCAGGTGTTGGATGGAAAGAAATGCGCTCAGTGATATCCCAAATTTTCACATCTGCAAAGATGAAAAAGGTAAAAATTACGACTTTCGAGATTTTTTTGGATTTCCTCAGTCGCTTATTCGAATTTCAGATGCACCTCTTATTCCGTGAACCACTAGAACAACTTATTGAAGAGCTTAGCATCAAGTCCAGAACAAACGAAGGAACCATCGATATACTTGCGTAAGATGTCTAGCATTTCGATGATTTGGATAATAAAAAATTCAATCACCGAAAAATTGACAGGGAGTACCAAGCCATAGCGATGGACATCATAGCAAAATGCGGTACTGGACAGAAAATAGCGTGCTTCAAGGTTATCCATCATACTTATTTTGCTCATGCTAGATTAAAAGATTTTCAAGAACATCAAAATCTTTTGAAATCATATGGTTTTAGGATCGTTCAAACGAGTTCTACTCGAGAGCTCGTAAATTTATCGCCAACACACAATACAACAAGTCTACCATTTTCAAGCTCTCGCGTAAGAGTAACAAATTTGAATGTGTGAGGTATAAAATATGATTTCGGTTACTTCCCATTCTTCAAGCATCTACGGCGCTTCTCGACCTGTGGAAGGGAGGAGTGGATACTCGTAGGAAAGATTTCCCTGAGTATTATTGAACGTGAGCAGGAGCGCTCTGAAGGAAATGTTGGTCTGCGTTTAATCTTAACATGATCTTGCAATGTTTTGAAGATTCGTCCACTTCCTGATCTCATCGATCTAATGCTGGCAGAGAACGAAAAACAAGTTGAAGAGGGTGTAAGTTGCACAAGTGCAAAGACAAGAATTGTTATACTGTTGAACGATGACTGTTCTTATGGGTAATATTAAGGAGAAGCCGCTTCATCACGATATTCTGGTGTCGAATGCGTGGGCATTCTTCCTTGGTGGATTCGAGACTACTTCGACTGCTCTTTCTTATGCATCCTTCTTGATGGCAAAGCACCAGGAAGTACAAACATATTTATTCATCAATTGCACTCGCTTTAGAGATGAACTTTTTTTGTTCCAAGCATTATCATTGTCGTCATGCTTTCACAGGTTCAACAAGCACTCTACGAGGAAGTATCAGCTGTATTCGGAGAGGAAGAAACAATTGATTACGAGCGAGTGATGAAGCTGCCTTACCTGGTTCGCAAGTGTTCAACATTTTCTATATTTATATACTTTTCTTCACAGTATTGAAAGTATGCCAAAATGTATTCATGTAATCAAAAATAATGAGGCGTTATTAGCACGCAGTATTCACGGAGACACTTCGATTGTACCCTCCAGTCATCACTTTCACCGGACGAAGATGCATTAAGTGAGCATCGCAGTGCTTTCATTTTCATGAAAAAAATTCCATTGAAAATGCCAAATGTGCTGCCTAGAGGCATACTGAGAGAGTAGAATCGAGAAGTAACTTTCCCTGTGCAGAGAGACGACGATCGGAGGGAAGTATCGAATCCCCGAGGGAGTGAGTGTACTCACACCAGTCCATGCTGTGATGTGGAGTGAGCAGAACTACGAAAGACCGATGGAGTTCATCCCTGAGCGGTGCTCACTTCCATAATTTACATAAAGATATATTATCGCCTTATTTTCCTCGTGGTTTATAAGGAAGTACAATCATGTTGAGTTTTGGAAGAATTATATTTATAAAGAAAGGCGAGATGAAAGAAGCTAATTGACCTTACCCATGAACTATAGAAGTGAAATCAGTCAAGATATCGCATGGATCACGCATATCAGATTCCTCGGTGATAACGGCAAGGCGATCTCATCGGCTACCTATCTCCCCTTCGGCATCGGACCTCGTAATTGTGTGGGCTCTCGATTTGCTGAGATGGAGTTCAAGACTGTTCTGGCTGAAGTAACCAGACGATTCGTGACGAAACTCGATGAGGAACACGTGGGTTGTATTCAACTACTGCGCGCCAAAGAAAGTCGAGACCAGAAGAACAATCTTTTCATTCAGCGAGAGCTGAAGACGACCCATTCGAGCATCATGCATCAGCCGAAAGATGGAAAAGTGTTTGTGAAATTGATCGAGAGAAACTCACAGTCAGTATAAGAAATGAACAATAAAAAAGACAGATTAGACACATGTCTGCATTATCATATTTTTGGTAATATCTGCAAAGGATTGAAAAATTAAAAAAGATTATGTATTTACTCAAACAATAAAGATTTCCTTGTTTCATTTGCAAGTATTCACAAGTTGAATGAAATTGATCAATTCATGTGATTCCCGTAATACAATTGGGTATCCTGAAGGCAGATCATAGGCGGGAAAGAGTAATCACAATATCAAAGTGATATCACTTTACAGTAGCAAATCTATGTACAAGGAGTTTCAAGAGAATGCACAATGAAAAAAGTAAACAATGAACAAGGATGAAAATGATTGGGGAAGGATGAAAATAGTTTGAAACATCAGTCGCCTATCTTCCTAATCCATCCTAACTAACAATCCCCACAATACGTCGCCATAAGCGACTGTCAATGTATCAGACGTATGTATCTAAATAAAATACGAAACGATATTATCATCAGAGATGACACTCGAGCGTCTAGTATCTACAGAAAAAAATAGATTAATATATTTTCAAGATCTAAAAATCACGGCTTCAAAAAAACCTCTCCGGGAAGTTCCACAATACGGCAACAGTGATACGTCATCAGCGATGACTCTGATCTATTGTGAGGTAAACATTCGATTCGATACGGCATCAGGGATGCCTCTACATTACTTTACAATGCGATGAAAGTGAGTTATCAATCTATTCTCGTTCTAAATGATGAGATAGAGAGATGGGGAGAGTCAAAGGGAAAATGATCAGAACTGGTACGAGCACATCTCTTGAATCATCGAGTCCACATTGATTTCGTTCGCCCCGCTCACTTGATTGCACAGAGTGATCTTGAAGAAGCGACCGATCAGCGTCAACGTGAAGTTCTGAGGGAGGATAGCCATTTCGAAAATGAGCGGAGCTTTGAGAGAAGGTTTCAGGGAAGGGTGGGGGACTCACCATGATCGTCGACATGAGCAGGATGATCTCGCCAACTCGCTGCACTGGGTCGTGTATTCCCTCGACCTCGGCTGCCTGAAGAATTGGTTTTGCTGTTTTATTTAGATTTAATCGATAATTTGAGAAAAAGATTTGCATGTTAGGTTGTTTTGTGGAAAATCAGCGATAGAGGAATTGCTTTTAGGATGTCGCTGATGACTTCAAGTTACTTGTAAAGCATACGAGAGTCGTGAATGAATGTCGCAATATATTGTTTTCTTTTTTTTTTAAAGAAAGATGGCTTACCCTGTGCAGTGCAGCGATAACCATGTTTCTATGCTGTGAACAGAGGGTCTTCCCATCTTCACTCAACCGGTAGTGCACTGAAATTAGACTAGTTTTGAATTATTAGCGATAAGCGATTACTTTAGCGATTCAGCCGTATGTAAAATAGAGAGGGATGCCGCTCTGAGAGCGCTTCTGTGCATTGGCTATAGATAGAAGGAAGTGTTTCTTTCCATACTCTAACCTAATTTCGGACGATCATGAACTATTGCTCACCCATTTGGTAGACTGTAAGAGCCTTCAAAAGAGCGTATTCCGTGAAGCTCAGCCTGTAATTTATTAAATTTATGATATGAATTAATTCATAGGATCCGAAAAAAGTACCTCATTTCACAGTAAGGCACGATGACCTCGGACCATTTGCGGATAAAGAGAGGCATGAATGCTCTGAAAGCATAAGTTACAATAAAGCAAATTAACATTGCAAAATGTGAACACTGACTTATAGGTCTCCCACTCCTTCTTTGTCTTGAAATGAGAACGAGCGTTCTCCTGAAAATTTTAGTTGTTTTTCTTCGACAAAATCATAAATGATCACTTGCTGACCTCATAACCGGTCATTGGCAACGGCTTCATCTTGAGGAACGTCGCATCGTTGAGCACGAGCATCTCCTCCTGAAGGGCTTATGATGATATTGGTGAACTTGAAATATTACTGGATAATGCAGTCTAATCGATCAAGAACAATTCAAGGGGAGTATGAGGTAAAGTAAAAATTGCAAACCTCCAGTCCAAGTTTCTCAGTGAGAAAGGCCCCGCTCAAGACGTAGTCAACAGAGAGAACGTAGCGAACGATCAGAGTCTGGAGTTTGGAGAAATTTAATGGAAATACTTTAGGAGGATAACGACTACTTTAATGGTCTCGCAGGAGACGTGCGACAATCGTCGACAAACACCACCGACCTTGTCGGATTTCGCAGTCAGTCTTCTGAATAGCATCAGATCTCTCGTATTCTCTACTACGCAGATCAAATCGGGTCGGCACGGTCCTGAACCTTCATTTTCCCCCATTTTGCATGTGTCTGGGAAGTGAAAACGGAACCTGAGAAAGTCTCGACGTTCAAAGGTCGGAGATGCTCGCGACGGAATGGCTGTAAGGTAAATGTTATTCCGTGTAATTAAGAAATTCTTTTAAATTCAACTCAATGATATTGTAATTAAGGAACTGTCAACTTCGTCTACGTGATTTATTGAAAAACTCTAAACTACAAATTCAATTTGCTTACAATCTAGGCTAACCCCTATTTCGTAAGGTCAGCCCTCTTCAGCTAACTGAGGCTACATTCCTTCCAAACAGGGCAGTTTAGCGAAGTGAGTTTAAACAGATCAAATGGTTGAAATCAGCATGCTCACACACAATTGTCTATTGTGAAATGACCTTTCTCTTTGTATGAGCAGACTACGGTGGGTGCAGTTCGGCTACGTGGTTCGGCTATAATCTTTGCTCCTCCCTTTACTTTCTCTCTCTCTACATTTTTTTTCGAAAGTGAAGAGTTACATGGAATTGGAGCAGTCTTGTTATTTGCCTTAGGAAAAGTCCAGCGCTAGAAAGTATTTGATACGGCATAATTTGATTAAGACAACTGACTGCATCTTCCCTCTCATCGAAGAGGTCGTGGAGGCTGCAGCTGCCGTAGAGCATCCGACGACGGTCGTGCAGAGCCATCTCGGAGGCACTAAAGATATTGATTATTATTTCTGATAATAACAATTATCTTCGTGTCTTTGTCGTTTCACATCGGCAACGGACCGATAGTGCGCGATGACGTCATCAGAAGAAGTGAGAGGCATCCGCATATCGAACGAATCCACTGCAAAGACTAAGTATGAGATGAAACATGGAAAAGAACTCTGTGAAATTTCTGGTAAATTTTTAACAAATTACAGTTTGTCACTCAATGACGGAAAGCTAAAGAGTTTCTTTGAAACTGATTCAAATAATTACTCCCACAATACGCTGATTTTTTTCTGATTGAAATTAAGAACATGCAGTTTCCGAAAGAAACTGACTGGAGGTGCTGGAAGTTCGATCGAGAGGCGATCGATATTCTTGCGTTGGCTCGGAAGGAATTGGTTCATCCACCTCCGTTTTCACTTCTGAAAATATGAACTGTATTACACTAATTTTAAATGAAATTTACTGAAAAATTGACTCTGCTGTTTCCCTAATGTTTTATTGTTCTTGCTTCTGTCGTCGAAATTTTGGTTGACAATTCCTTTTTTCGTCTCTTAAAAAGGTGTTCATTTTTTATCTTCTAACCCGTGAACGCGATCCTGGATGATGGTTGTTCAGTGAGAATGTGTCTCTTCCTCGACTTCGTCGATGACGTCTTCTCCTCTTCCAACTTCTTCTGCACCACTGAAGAACTTATTTTAATTGGGTCGAGTTTAGTTATATTTTTACAATGATTTCAGCCAACCATAGATTCATTTTCTCATTCGCCATCTCTGAAGAATACGAGAAACCAGTGCGGTTTTTCGCGTTCGATTAAACAAAAATATAAATTAAAAATTAGAGCACTGACTTCCTTCCTTCATTCCAGCTCGAATACACTTCTCAAAGCGACACTTGCGGCAGATCATTCGGAGGTCTGAATTATTGATATTTGTAATATCAATAATTTAGACCTCTTAATCCTTCTTTGACTGTTATCTATTGAAATGAACTTGAGTAACTGGACCGTGAAGCTGTTGAAACGAGATATGAATAGTCTTCGAGGTTAATGCTACAAGACAAAAAGGTTAGCTTACGGAAGTGTGTCTGGCAGGGAGTCGAGGGATCCTCCGTAGTGCACACGTATTTCATTCCCATCGAGATCGTTCTGGAATGGAGGTGAACAGCATTACTTGCTCATGTGGTATTCCTCATTCTCGTATGAACCCTAATAACTGGTATTTCTACTACATAGAATTATTTAGCGATCAAATAGTTGCCAATACACGAGGCTCGTTCCATCATGGATACCTTCTGAAGAATGCTGCGCATGCCTTGCACGTCCTCGCTCCGAAGTGGAGGGAATTCGCAGTGGGAGAGGAGCAGACCAAGCAGATCGAGGATCGCATCCTGGATCATTGAATCATATTGGAAGAGCTGTTTTCTTCCGAGGATATGGACGATAATTGCAGCGAAATGGGCGGATTAGAGCGCAGTATGAAGGACATCGAACACGCGCAGATTATAGTGGAGCAATGATAAGGGATTCTGATTTCTCGCGAGATAGGAAATTGACGGACGTTACCCAGCGCAAAGGAAACATACTAGATTGTCAGTAAATTTCCTTAGTTAGCTAGTATTCTCTCGAGTTCTTTCCGTAACTGTGCAAACTTTACCTTGGATTTCTTGGAAGTACTGTAGCCTGCGGCTGCGACTGGATTTCAGGGTCAGGGAAGTCAGGAAAGTCAGGGAAATCGGGAAAATCAGGGAAGTCGGAGAAGTTATCGTAGACGAATGAAGGAGCCATCGGAAGGGCTGGATGAGTAAGAGGTGATTCAAGATGGAGGAAGTGAGGATGGGGGGCGTGGCTAGGGGCGGAGTCATGCTTATTCCCCGAGTGATCTATAGAAGCGAACAGTCCATTCGGTTCAAGATCAAAGATCAGCTAAATGAAACTCAAAGTTCGAATCTCCAGAGAGCTCGACGATCAACCATCACGTTGGAAAATAATATTGTAAATTAGGTAAAGCACTCTACTTCTAAACATAACGAAGACATTGATCGAATGAGTTTGCCAGAGAGGGATAGGAAGTTGAGATTTGATCGTTGCACTGTTAAACTCGTGGAAGAAAATGTGATAGAATGCGCACACGTCCTTCAGAGTTGTGGTGGAATTTCGCTGACTCCAATTTGCTGCTGCGTTCTCATTTGGAGTGGGAACATAGTGTGCGCTAGACAGTTCAATGACTCACTATCGCTGCCTTCTGCCACTGCTCCACAGCAATTCAAATGGTAGCTACAACATCGTGGTGGGGTCTGTTCGGCCAACTCCCCCTAATATCGCCTTGTTAGTTTCGGATGTTATCTGTCCTTTCTCGTCCTTCTCTCATCTCTGCAGTGCAATTGATGAAGGGACAGTGTTTTTTACAAGGTTAAATTGTGTGTTTTTACATTGAGTGATCGATATATTATAATAATATGATACATCGAGACATGATAAAAAATGTGAAGAAATGCTTTCTTGTGTTCTCACGGTCTCGAAAATGCGCGCACTCTAGCTTAGTAAGTACTATGTAGAAAGTAGAAGACCAACCTTGTTCGCAGTACCGCTCCAGGTAGCTTTTGAGAAGTAACTCCAGACTAGAATGTTGTTTGGGTACACGATCTCAGATCAATGAGACGAGATACGGTTTGGGTTCATCCGTCTATCGAGTTGACCTCGATCAGGCGATCGTTCACTTATGCGATAATATGAAGGCGAACCTATTCTTATCGAAAAGTGAGATCCACGGAACACGCCTATCAATTCAAATTTGAAATTTTCGCTATACTGTTTAGCTAGCCAGTTGAATAATGAAATGTACTCTAGTCTAGCCATCTGACAGATGCAAAAAGTTCCGCCTCCCTCCCCCGCATCAGCAGCTGATTCTACAGGGGATAGCGATAATGTAAGGAAAATCGAGCAGAGGAAGACAAAAAGAGACACAAACAGCCTTGTCGCTGTCGCCATGCACCCAATCCGCTTTCCCTTTCCAGTCGGGAATCTCCCCTCCCCGAGTGCTCTCTAGCAGCAAGAGAGACGATAGAGAAAAGACAGCCCCTCCTTTCCCCATTGCGTGGCTCTTCGCTAGTAGAGCGAGGTCTTTGATCATTTACGGGACAAGAGGCTCACGGAGGCAGAAGCGTGGGATAGTTAGTCACTTGGACAAACATCGGCCTCGGAAGAGAGTGGAGTCTGATCTACCAGGACGTCAACAATATCATAATGCTCCATGTTAGCTAACAAGCGAGATGATGTAGGGATTTGAGAGAGCGAAGGATGATACCGCTTGAGCTCGAGTTGACAGTTCGCCGAAAAGCTATTGTGAGCTGCGGTGCAGCCTAGGAAGGCAAATGAACAGTTCGGCCAATGAGCCCGCTCTAGTCTACCTCCCTTCTTCATTTCTCTTTCGTTATACACGCGTTTGCAGACTATAAATCGCGTGGTTTTGATCTTCCGAGAAGATCAATTTTCCTCTATGAGCAAGTATTCGGCCAATGGGCGCAAGGTAGATTCTACTCGGGTGCGCGCATGTCGACGCTTCCAATTCATAAGCAACGATTTCAGCTAAATTACGGAACAAAGAAGGTCACGACATGGCGTTCAAATTGAGTACAAGAGAGAGGAAAGAAGAGAAAGTAAAGTTGGCACTGACATCGGGAGTGGGAAGAGAGAGGAGGGAGGAGGAGGAGAGGAGAGCGGAGACAAGGTAGCGGGAAGGATCGCACGGGCGCGCGTGGACTACACAGCATTTAGAGGAATGAGCACATAGACGCGTCATTCTGTGTCTGGAGGATACACTCTGCAGAGATCAGTAAGTGGCTGAAAGTGGGTGGAAAATATGAAAAGTGCAGGGAATGACTTATTCTCGAAATGTATATATTATAGTGGGAGAAGCAGGCCAAAAAAGCTCCTTCGAGAAAAAAAAACACAACTCTTTCAGATGAAAATGCAAGAGATAACGCACGCAAAACTTCCAGGTTGTTTAGTTTCTTGACGCTGTTTCACGAGCATCTTCAAGCGGACAAATTTCGTCCATCGATTGATCCTTATCACTTCGAATCGTAACGGTTCGCTGCTCTCTCGTGATTGATTACTAGTTTGCACGATTCCCTCCCATAAGAGCACAATGTCGGTGCATTTTGCCCTTTTGCAAACAATTTCCATCCTTTGAACTCTCCGTCTTCGGAGGATAGTCAATGCACCCAGAAAAAAATGCTGCAACAAGGTGTGTATTGAGTTTATTTATAATTTCAGCACAACAAATATGTAAATATTGAAATTTTGGTTTTCAAACACATACATCTAACTTAGATATACCATATGTTCCATGTCGTTTCTGGTTTCCGATTGTGCAATGCGAACTCGAGAGTGTGTCATTCTGTGCTGGTAAGTTCCCTGAGCAGACTAGAGACAGGGCTCTCTTTCCCTCACACTCTGCGTTTGATCTCCGTGGTCAATATTCACGGGAGAAGACACTTGAATTCAGAAGCCTCAGACATAAGGAGACAGAGCAGAATGCATGACATCTGGAGTGTACTCAATATACTAAAATATGAAAAAAGTAGTAGCAAGGAGTGAACTTAAACGGAATTGAGAAGGCAATTTTCCGGATAAAGCAGGCTGTAATTCTGTGTAAAGTTAAAATTAAACAGGAATTTATAAATAAATAATTCTTCCAGCTGACGCGATACAACTCTATAATATCCTCGGAGACATCGAAAATACGTGATTAGTAAATATCATCTCTTGCTGATGTTCATGTGATGTGTTAGTGCATCAACAATTTTCTGGAAAACACTGCCACTCCGTTATTCTGCCCTGGACGTCATGGCTGAAGTGAAAATCCGGCGGATATACGGGTTTACATATACTAGTCAGCATCACATAAGTCTTGAAAATACACCTTTCGCAATTCTCAGTATGTGACCGAAGTACGAGAACTTTTACTGCCTTGTTATCCACTCTCGATCGTGTTATTGTGATGTATGATTTCACAGGGAATGAAGTTACCAGTATATATTCCGCATGACGCTACAATCGGCATTCATTCGCTCGCAGTTTTTTCTCTCCCTTTCAGATGGGTAATATCTTCTCTTATCCTGATTCGCGAATCGTCGAGACGAAGTATGGAAGAGTGCGAGGAAGGAGGCTCATCTACAAGGGAGAGAAGAAAGTCGACGCTTTCCAAGTCAGTTTTTTTATTTGCATTTTCTTTAACCGCAGTATATGATCTCTGTATTATGAAGCCATTGCTGTTAAAAACGAACAAAATTACATATTTACTGTAATATTCCGTGCAGGGAATTCCGTATGCAAAGCCGCCAGTTGGAGAGCTTCGATTCGAGGTTTCTTCAACAAATGATCAAAAAGCAATAAAAAATGCAGAAACCCCAGCCTCCAGAGAAGTGGAAAGGAATCAAAGAAACGAAGAGTTTCGCAAAGCGGCCTGTCCAACCTTCGGTCTTATACATAGACAATTTGATTGTTAGCTAACTGTGTACATGGCGTTCAGAATATATTATTTGAGAGACCATCTTCCGAGGATTGTCTCTATCTCAATGTATTCGCTCCCTGCTGGGAACCACCCGAGGAAGGTTTGAGTCAAAATGTAAGAAAAAACCCCCAGAGAAATCTTTTAGGTTTCCCAGTTATGATTTTCATTTACGGAGGAGGTTTCGAGGTAGGGGACACGATCTCTTACGGTGATCTCAATATCTGCGAGAATGTTGTGAGCATGTTTCGTTATCGAATGCTGTTCTCATCTTTTCTCAGGTAACTCGTGACGTCATCTTCGTTTCGGTTGCGTACAGACTGGGATATCTTGGATTCTTCACCACAGGTACAATCAAGGAAATATATTTTGCGAATACAGCATTTTTCTCTAACAACGTTGCATTAACATTAACATTAATAAAAGGCGATGATACCTGTCCGGGCAACTTCGGGCTGTGGGATCAAACGGCCGCCCTCAGATGGGTCAACGAGAATATTGAAGCGTTCTGCGGGAACAAAGTAACCATAATCGTACTGAATGATGAAAGGACAATTAATAACATCTTCGAACTAGTCTTAGTGACTTTTCATTTTTATTTTCTGAGCTGGGTTGCTTCAACTTCCTCCATTGCAGAGCAACATCACACTACTCGGTCAGAGTGCGGGGGCGATCAGTACAGACATGTTGCATCTCAGTCCGCACTCAACTGGTGAGATCAGTCGGTGACCTCGTCCTAAAATATCCATTTAATGCACTAGAGTAATACTTTTCGCATGAGAAATCACAGCATCTTTTCATCGTCAATTTTCAGGTCTCTTCCACAAGATGATCATGATGTCAGGCATGGCTGAACTGAGAATCATCACGGGAAAGTAAGCGATTTTTTAAAGTTTTGTTTTATATGACAACTAGTCCGGCTGCCCCCCGTCCTAGCGGAGTAGGTTTCGCAATCACTCGTTTCGCAACTTGTTGACGCGCGATCTCTCTCCCTCCATGTTTCGTAATAGTTTCGTAATCCGGTCAGACGGAAACACAGACACTGCGCTTTATACATAGGTATAGATAGATTTATCAGGAAAAGCATGGATGAGGAGTGTCAAGAGAAGGTCGCTCGTCTCGGTATCACCGACTATAAGAATAGCAAGGATGTGAGAGAGACTGGAAATACGGAAATTGCAAAATACTCGCAGTTGCTCGCCAAACTTCGTTCTCTTCCTGCTGATAAATTCACCGCAGAGATCAGATTCTTCAGAAAGGACAGAGACGAATACGACATCTTAGGTTGGTGTGAAGTTGGAGATATGTATATTTGAATAGCGAAATAATGCAGAAACTGCCCCTCACATCGATGGTGATTTCTTCCCTTCTTCCTTCGATGAAATGAGAAAGAGTTCAATTCCGAAGCCATTAATTACCGGAGTGACGAAGGAGGAGGGAATATAGGAGGGAATACGCAAATGGAATATTTAGGAAGATCTGCGGTCATTCTACGTGAATGATGAAATACTCGACAATAAGGAGAAGATGATGAGATCCATCGCCAATGTGCGTATCACAATGAAAATTTTAACAAAGATTTCTAATTTTAAGATAATCTCTGACTTTTACTTCAATGCGGGAGCTCTTGAATTGTGCAGAAAGACAGCCGCAATTCAGGGTTTGATTCATTTGAAGTTTTAAACATCAGGTAAATTGCAGAAGAACCCGTCTACCTATACGTATTCGATTACTTCAAGCCAAAAGTGATGGGCATCTTTCTTTGGTGGATGCCTTATCGAGGTACCATGACAACTTCATATCTCGAACCATTTATCATTTTCTAAATGAAAATTTACAGACACTACCCATGCTTGTGAACTCCCATTCCTATTCAAGATTGGACTGGTGTCAAGAGTAACTTTCACGAAAGAAGACGCTGTAGTTCTGAATGCATTCACAACATCATTTACAAACTTTGCAAAATTTGGGTTTGTGTTTTCTTGTACATGAGATTTATTTTAGTAAGTAGTTGTAATATGATTCCATGTAATATTTCTCAAATTATGAAAATTAATCAATCTTTGCAGCGACCCCAACGGGATCGATTCTTCGACTACCGATCTTCCAGCTAGATGGATCCCTGTCGATAAGAGGACTTGTGGTCGGAACTTCGTGTTCAATGCCAAGGAAAGTCACATGGAGGACGAATTATTCGAAGTTCGTCTTTTCCACTCTCCCAGAAAAAAATAGTTGCAGGGACGCACGGCAAAATACGTAGAGATTATGAACAAATATCACTCCATCTGAACATTTCCGCGAAAATTGTTTACCACTGGTGTATCGCTGCAGCAATAAAATGTTCCACTTATTCTCTGTCCCTACTGTGGTTAGAGAGGATGCAAGAGTGGAGGGGAGGAGAAAGGGACAAACAAACAACAAACGATGTATTTTGCAGGCGATTCCCTCACTATTTCTTTGAAATTGAGGTTGGGTAGTGGGTTCTCGCATTTTTCCTTTCCTCCTATTCTAAGAACTGATGATTTGAGCCATTTCAAGGACGGCAATGGTTTAGAATATGACGATACAGTATTGTTTGTTATTTGAAAAAAAATATTTCCATACCTCCCAACTATTAACACGAAATCCTGGCCTGCCCTTGTACTCCAAATTTATTAATGTTTTGAAATACATGCCTTCTCATTGCTGATTTCTTGTCTACTAGTGCTCTTTCCTCTCAACTTCACCGCCTGTCTCTTTATCTCCATCACTGTTCTCTCGTGTGCTCCTTATCTCTATAGCATGCTCTCTCTGGCGAGAGACAAACGATTGTTTCCCTTGTGACGCTAATCTATATTTAGATGTCTTCATTTCTTTAACTACGAATAACAGCATTTCCGCGAGAGAGAGTATGCTGATAGAAAAGTTTACTCTCTTTGAGAAAATGGCTGGTCCTCTGGTGGGCAAATTCGCTCTCGTCACAGGAGCCTCGAGGGGCATCGGAAGAGGAATTGCACTGCAACTGGGACAGGCTGGTGGGGCTGATATGAATTGAATATACGAATTGATAGATGTGAATGGGGATAACTGTTGAGTAGTTGGCCTCACCGAACTACACCGCATAGTGTAGTCGTCTCTTGACGGCTGTAAAATCGCTTCACGTGATTGCACCTTTAAGTTTACCTTTGACTGGAGAAAATGACCATAATTCGCAATAGATTGCTGTAGGTGCGACGGTCTTCATCACTGCTCGTCATCCCTCTCAGTCCTTTGCTTCCTCTCACCCAGAATTCGCCCATCTGCCCAGTCTCGAACAGACGAGAAAGGGTAAATTATGAATGTCATTGTATCATATAAGAAAACAATAACAACTGGCTCGGCCTAATAGATCTAGTAAAAAAGGCAGACTAGCGAGAAAGATGAATTTTTAGAAAGGAACAACATTATTTTTGATTCTAATAAGATAGATCGACTTCAGACATCGAGTCTCGTGGTGGGAAGTCAGTTGCAATCTACTGCGATCATTCGGATCCCTATGAGATCAAAGAGCTCTTTCAAAAGTACGATATTATCAAGCTCTTCTCCATGAAAATTTGAAAAAAAATGTTGATTCAAAAATAAGATACCGTTTTGGCCATTTTTTTCAGAATCGAAGTCCACACTGAAGGTCGCCTCGACATTCTGGTGAATAATGCATTCTCGGCTGTTTCAGTGAGTTCCGAGCTTAACATGTCTTATAAGAGTTAGAAAGAATATAGCAGTGCAGTTACTTCAGTGTACGAGAAAACAAAAAAAAAATTGAAAAATTCCAGGAGCTGAACAACACAGGCGGCAAGCCCTTCTACGAACTCGATCCCTCCATCTGGGATGCAGTGAACAATGTCGGGCTGAGGAACCACTACTACTGCGCAGTCTACGCATGTAAGATGATGACGGAACGGTGCGTATTCGTTCATTTTCATCTTTATTTCAGAATCTTAGCAAGATACAGTAAGCCAAAAAATGAAGGCAAAATGTGAGTAAACGTTTTTCTCAGGAAGTCTGGTCTGGTAGTGAACGTCTCCTCTCTGGGTGGCCTCACCTACGCCATAAACGTCGCCTACGGATGCGGAAAGGCTGCTGTGAGATCCTTCGGTTTTAAAATACCAAAATCATTGGAGTTACTGTGTCGGTATCTAAATTACATTTAGCTTCGAAAACAACTTATTTGCAGCTCGACCGCATGGCCACAGACATGGCTGAAGAGCTGAAGGGAACGGGTAGGTCAACAACATCTATTTTCATTGCTCGAAAGATCAAAGCTCACTTTCAGGAGTTACCGTTGTTTCTCTCTGGCCGGCCGCAGTGAAGACCGAAGCATCGAAGGTGATAATCTTCCCTTCACGATCACGAAAAGCACTTAGAAAGTGCTGATTTTTTGAGTTGTTATTTCGAAATATAGTACTATTTTGAATAGTATTACTGCAGGTGTACATCGAATCGGGCAAGACGCAGGAGGCATTCAAGGGACCAGCGGTTACGATTTTATTCATATTGGAGCTCATGATTAGTAGTTTGAAAACACGTTTGGCACTTATTTTGATAATCCCGTCATGCAGGATGTGATCACTGAGACACTCGTCACAGGAGAGTCGATCGAATTCCCTGGAAAGTGCGTAGTCGCCCTGGCTACGGATCCCAAGGTGGGCGGAGATCAAAGATCAATTGGAAAAAAGATTAATTCATTAACAAATATCGCAAGGACGAGCTTAAAGTTTAAATTTAAATTAATAGATCAAATTTAGGTTTCTCGCAAGACAGGCAAGGTTCTGCTCACGGGAGACCTCGCGAGGGAGTACAAGTTCAAGGATATCGACGGTGAGAAATTTGAAAAATAATTTATCTTTACTATTCAATCAGTGACATTTCGCTGCAGATTATCAGTCATTATCTTTTCTAGATGGTGAACTGTCATGCAGTGAGAATCAGTTTACAAGGCAAGGTTCAATCAGCCTGCCTAACCTATCAGAAATCTGGAAATAAAGTTCGCGAAACCATGAGGTTCAGGAAAATTGATTCTCTGTTGTCAGCATGCTCAATCAGATTTCTGACAGATTAGAGAGGCGGAATCCCTGCAGGTCTTCGTCCGATGGATTCTCGTTCTCTCCGCATCGCCCTTCGATTCCTTGGCTGGCGTCGACTCTCGTCGTGGATTCCCGCATGGGTTCGAATACCCCTCCCCGCCATGCACTTCGCCGGATACAAGTTCACTCTGTGGTAGAGTAGTCTCTTGACAACTGAACAATCCCTTGAAGTGGCTGTATCTTATACTTTACACATGGCAAAGAGTTTGATGACTTGCCAATTTAGAAGTACTCATAGACCATCTAGACAGAAACCTTGTAAATATTTGTACAAATTGTTCATACGCTCTACTGCCTCACAACTGTAGACACTTCTACGACAACCCTAACGGGGTTCTCGAATAAAGCTGGTCAATGCATATTTCTCCATTGTGAAATTTCTGCACCCAATTCCATCTGTTCTCGTCAGTTTTGTCAGCAGATCCATTGCTCAGTCAAGAGCAATGTTATGAAATTGAACAGGAATAGTAAGAAAGTCACGAAGTTTGTGAATAACGATGGTGATGAATTCACAGAGTTCCTAATGTTGTTTTTACTGGGAAAAATCAGTGAAAAATGAAAGGACTACGAAATAGGATTCATCTCAAAGAAGTCTTCTAGGTGAGGAGTGATCATTAAATTAACGATCCTGGTGTAGCTTGCTTAAGTTAAGTTAAGATAAGAAATGTTTCCCTATATAAAAATAACGTGACTATTGTTCATTTTGATTTCATTGTGTCTGTAATTGAATTGGAGAGCAATCGATCTCTCACTTCCCTCGTTCGCGTTCTCTCGATCGGCCGGTTTGCACATTGCTCGCTTTCCTTTGCTCACTTTCCAGGTATCTGAATCTTTTCAGATGAAGTTTTCCATCGTTCTCCTCGCTCTACTGCTGCTGGCTGCATCCGGGCAGCCACCGCCTAAGAAGAAGGCGCGACGGGGCGATCCGACCGCGCCGACGGATCCGGCGTCTCCTCGTTAGTTTGCTCTCCTTCAAGAATTTATTCCTCACTTACTCACAGGGTACCGCTGGCCCACCGCCTCTTCAATTGCCAGATGTGTATCCAGAGGGACTGTAAGCAACAAAAAGATGTCATCATGATCACTCCCTTTCTTAAGCAGGGCCCTGCCGCATTTACCCGCTCCACAACGGCTCACCCCCCACTAAGGAGAGCTCTCTTCCGGAATGAGGGGGAGGGACGAAACGATACGATGCCCGGACCATCCAATCTACAGGTGAGCAAACCCATGTAATCTAGCCAGACTACAAGTAATCAGTTGTTTCTCGCTTCGTATTATTAAAACCGAGACATTAATTTTCAACATATTGTAAAACACAGTATTAAGCGCCAGGCAGGGCATAGACAAATTCGAAAAATGCAACTAATACTTTAATTTTATATGAAACATACAACAATCGCTCACTCGCTTGCTCCGAAACAGATCATGATCATTTGTATTTCAGACGCACTATGAACTTCAAACGGATTTTGAGAGTCATTTTTATATGTTTCATAAATTATTCATATTAAAACTCGATACAGTAAGCTAAAAATCGGTGTAAGAGAAAATTCGACGCTTTTTAAATTTGAAAAAAAGAACGCAAAATGAGCTTTTGCTTTTACACGAGGAGAACGAATTCATGGACAATGTGAGATAATTCAACTCGTACTATTTTCAGAGGAGAGGAGCTCAGCCAGCTCGAGCACGTGCTGTGGACGAAGTCGCCCCGAGACAGGTGCAAGAGCAACTATAAATAATTGAACTATTTGGAACTTGGAAACTGCAGACAGAGCAGCATCCAACTCGACAGGCAGAGCAAGGAGGGCAGGGGAGCGGAGAGAGAAGGAGAAAGAGGAAAAGGGAGCAGCAGGTGAATAGTTGATGCTGTCTCGCAATCTAACATGGCTATGCATTCAATCAAATATCATGAATTTCTGGCAGGTGGGGGGGGGGCATAAAATTACAGATTAAAAGTGCAAATATGGTAAATGAAAATACGATGCCACTTCTAGGAGATGCAGGAGGAGGAAGAAGCGGACGCAGCTGCAGCAGGCGACGAATTCAACGTCGCGTTCGATTATGTAAGTTTGAAATAAATAGAGAGAAATACAATAGATACAAATAAATTTAAAATATGGGCACTTTTTCGATATTTGGCCCATCCCCTTCTTCTTTTAGTATAAATGTTGAGGGTCACGAAGAGATCGAGATGCCTCGAGGGCGAGACGTGAGCAAGACAAGACTTACGAAGAATGATCGAAGAATTGCAGGAGTCGCCCATCAACGATGACTTGATACTGCGGAGACAAGAGAATCGATGTATCCGCAACAGAGCACGGGTATGCTAGCGTACGTCAAGAAGATTTCGAAAAGACTCCTACTTCTTTCTCTAATTCAACTGTAATTCAACTGTGATTCACTACTAAAAATTAGTCTAGAAGAAAGCAACATTTTCATGTTACCCTAAATTTCAAAGGAATAGCACATCCAACCACCTAACCTGCAGCCACCACCCGAAGGACAGCAACTGAATCATGCGGCAGGCGGACACGCAATGGCTGCTGTAAACATCCATGCACAATGCAAATTTTCATGATGCGACCATTGCAGCAGATCCAACCACCTAACCTGCAGCCACCACCCGAAGGACAGCAACTGAATCATGCGGCAGGCGGACACGCAATGGCTGCTGTAAGCATCCATGCACAATGCAAATTTTCATGATGCGACCATTGCAGCAGATCCAACCACCTAACCTGCAGCCACCACCCGAAGGACAGCAACTGAATCATGCGCCAGGCGGACACGCAATGGCTGCTGTAAGCATCCATGCACAATGCAAATTTTCATGATGCGACCATTGCAGCAGATCCAACCACCAGGAATGCTTTTATGGGAAGTACGACAGTTTCATACACTGAGATATTCGTATTTGTTTTTCGTATGTGATATTGTTTTCCTATTTTCAGCGTACGCGAAACTCCATTCTTCACTTACTAGCGAGCACGGTTTGTTGATGAATAAGAGAGACTTTCTGAGAAAACTGAGCAATTCCACCTATAGGCCGTACAGCGAAAAATAAAGTTGCGATTTAAAGATCTCTCTAGGGGTAACTTTTCACGTAGAGTTCGAAAATCAACTTTAGAAAGCTGTATCTCTGACTTCTGATTCCCGACGACACGCCCCAACGGTGTGGTCGGTTTTTGTATTTCTTGAACGGCTTATCCAAACCCCATACATATATAGTAATTATGAAAGATCTCAACGAGATAAGCATTTTTATTGTTGCGAGTGAAGGGCTAGCTCATCTGCGGAAAAAGTTACGACCATTTAAGGAATTGAAATTTCCGTCATGAAAAATTTTTCGGGGAATGGTAAAAAATAAACGTTTTCAAAAGATTCCTCATGCAAAACCACCCCTATAAATGTTGCTTTCATCCCAAAAAGTTTGCTTGCATGAGTAGTTATAGTTCGCCGAATAGTCGGAGCTGCATTTTCGCTAATATTTCGAATCGGCTGTCTTCAAAAGTAGAGTTCCATATTTATTCCCAATGCTGAAATACTTCACAAATGAATTATTTCGAATGTTTTAGACACATAAATATGCCATAAAGACTGATTCTAATTAATAATGGTGGTCCAGTAGCAGCATTTTTCGACATTTTTTTGTATAATACTAATCCGGTGTGGTTTTTGCAACAATATATCAGTAAGAAATGATTGTTCCGTTGAAAGTTTGCAAATGTAGGTCAATTATGATCTAATAAAGATGATTAAGTTATTTGGGAACCATTATAACACTTTGCAAGTTTGCAAAAGTCCGATATTTGCATTTTTCGTGCTTCTGTCACACGAATCATCAATGATAGCAGCGTAAAACATAACTTTAAAGACCTATAATGTGAAAATTCAGATTCTACGAGTGAAAATACTCCAGAATATATACATATTTCGTGAATTATGGGGAAAAATATTTTTTACATTTTTGCCCCTGAAAGGGGTGAAAAAGTCTTGAAAGGGGTGAAAAAGTCGAAATTCCGGAAACATCTGAAATCGATATACCAGTATGTATTTTCACTCGTGCAATCTGAATTTTCACATTATAGGTCTTTAAAATTATGTTTGAGGCTGCTATGATTGATGATTCGTGTGACAGAAGCACGAAAAATGCAAATATCGGACTTTTGCAAACTTGCAAAGTGTTATAATGGTTCCCAAATAACTTACTCATCTTTATTAGATCATAATTGACCTACATTTGCAAACTTTCAACGGAACAATCATTTCTTATATTGTTGCAAAAGCCACACCGGATTAGTATTATACAAAAATTTGACGAAAAATGCTGCTACCGGAACACCATTATTAATTAGAATAAGTCTTTATGGCGTATTTATGTGTCTAAAACATTCCAAATAATTCATTTGTGAAGTATTTCAGCATTGGGAATAAATATGGAACTCTACTTTTGAAGACAGCCGATTCGAAATATTGGCGAAAATGCAGCTCCGACTATTCGGCGAACTATAACTACTCATGCAAGCACACTTTTTGGGATGAAAGCAACATTTATAGGGGTAGTTTTGCATGAGGAATTTTTTGAAAACGTTTATTTTTTACCATTCTCCGAAAAAATTTTCATGACGGAAATTTCAATTCCTTAAATGGTCGTAACTTTTTCCACAGATGAGCTAGCCCTTCACTCGCAACAATAAAAATGCTTATCTCGTTGAGATCTTTCAGAATTACTATATATGTATGGGGTTTGGATAAGCCGTTCAGGAAATACAAAAACCGACCTCACCGTTGAGGCGTGTCATGGGGAATCAGAAGTCAGAGATACAGCTTTCTAAAGTTGATTTTCGAACTCTACGTGAAAAGTTACCCCTAGAGAGATCTTTAAATCGCAACTTTATTTTTCTCTGTACGGCCTATGGTGAATCCTCTCAGATAGTCTCTCATAATGCATAAAATGTTCTAACTGATTGCAGAATAATGCGAATGTCTACCATAGAAGGGACTCTTTCCGTGCACTAACTCGCAGAATGTACGCACAGGTGTGATATTGTTCTTGAATCTATTCCATTAGTTGGCACATTTTGTGAAGGGAAAATATTATGTTAATTTCTCCTTTTAAATCACCTTTTCCAGTACACTTCTCTGCAGCAGACTGACTTTGCCGATGACAATAGTCGTCTAAGAAGTGAGTGGTGGCAACATAATTCCCCACATTGTTGTCAGATTTGAGATAATATTTTCTCAATTTCAGGTATATTTGTTTACTCTGATGATGTCTCAATGCTTGAATTACACGAGATGCGTTCGCTAAACTTCCCTGCTATTGTGTCCAATCGTACTGAACTGAATGCGCAGAGAGGGATGAGATTGGTTCTCCAAATTCGAAGTTCGGCAGTGAGTGACTCTTCATAGATTCCATCTCTTCTTTGTGTGCACCACAAAATATATTCTTTGATTCAAAAAATGCTATACTGCAATTCTGCATTTATGAAATGAACGAATTGCAGGAGGCTTTTGTGTTGGTCTCAAACGGAATTCGCCTTGGCCCTCGTGTCCTTCGATTCCACTTTCCGTACTTTGGTATGAGCACTTCTCGCATTTTTAACATTTTTTGTTGATTATCTCGGTAAAATAACATATTTTCGTCTTTCAGCATACGAGATCAACCAGTTGGAGATAAGACGTCCCTCCTTAATGCTACGTGTAATCAGAGCAGACCTTGGACGTATGAGCGAATTTCACGGAGATCTGATCAGTCCATTATTTCAGCCTTTATCGAATATTTGAGTCGAATGATGGGCGCGCTGGGCAATCCGTTCTTCGAAGAGGTAGGACTGCTGTGATCAGAACGGACCGCGAGGACTTTGCCCTTGTACTTATTCATTCAGAATGGCACACTCGTGCATTTGATGTTTTTCTCCGTTGAAAGGGCCAGAGTGTGCGCAGTCTTGCTTCATGGTCTCATAATCATGGGAGCGCAGTTTCGCATTTGCCCTGTGAGTCGTACGATCTCCCTTCTGCAACGAAAACAATTGACAGCGAACTTTTTTTAGCGAAATGGCGAATAGTGAGACTGTGCAACTGCGCCCAGAAGATTGATTTTATAAAAAGGACGATAAACTCATTATCAAAGACTGCTAACAACAATCAACAATTGGCATCTCATTTAGTTCGTTTTTACTCGGACTCACGATCAGATGGAAACAATTTCAAACCGCTTGAATTGGCGCATTTTTAAATGTCTTCACAGAATGCCTCAAGGGATTTACTCAGCTGCTTCTGTTTCTCAATCAACGAAGACTCCGACATTTATTATCTCTCTTCCACAAAATGAAGGGGATTCGATTCTCACGCTCCCATGATCACTATGTACTGTCCTATCTATAATAATTGCGCTTCTGGACTACTTTTTTATACACTAAACTATTTAGCCATTTTTATGATAAACTGACTCGATTTGACTATTTAGGAGGTAATCCATTTATCATTCATTTGCATTCCACTCTATTTTCCAATCACTCGCTCCTCTCCCTCTCTCTTCCAATCATTTTCTTCTCGTTCACTCGTCGCGAGCAGTGGTCGCCTCTTCCCTCTCGTCCTCAGGTGATCCTCCTCACTTACGCCCCCTATCCCATCCCTCTTCACCTCTTCTACCGTAACCTTATCGTTTGTCAGATGATCTTTTCGATTCTCAAATGGGCATGGAACGATGTGAACGAAGAACGAACGAATTACGCCTCAGGTACTATGCGAAGTATACTGTATTGGCCCCCAATCAATTGCTCACTTGTAGTTATCATCAACAACGACGTATAAAAGGAAGGACAAGGACGAGAAGTCGAAGAAGGGATCAAACCGATAGGAACAATCTGCGCCATTCCAACTGGTGCGGAGGATCTAAACATCTGACAGTACTCGCCGAGTAGTATCGCCTCCCCTACCCCCCCCCCCCCCTCTCCCCACATACACACACACCCGATCCCGATGGCTACAGTGTTCTACAATCAACATGCTATCAAACAACATCATCCGAACCTTAACGCTCTTATTCCTGTGCACCTCTCGAAATATTTGAATACTGTATATCCCATAACATTGCTCTCTGATTAGATAACGTGTCATAACAAACCGTGACCTACCCTATCGCTGCAACTCTAAGTATCCTATCCATTCCCGTAATTCTCCCGTATAAAAACCACTTCCACCTCCCCCGCCCCGACAATAATATCTGTATCCTTTTCAGGTAAGAGCTGCCGCCAGCGAGCGAGCAAAATTTTCCGATGAGAAAATATAGAGTGGTCGTGAGAATATAAAAGAAGAACTAAAACAGGTACTGAAGCAAAAAATCTCGCATCACTAAAGCAATAATCTAAGCCGCCCATTGCAGCTTGCAAGAGCACCCGCATCGACGGAGGAGCAATGAGAAGATAACGAAAGTCAGCTGCCACAACGTTCACACGCGAGAAATTATACAAGGTAAAATGCCCAGTGAACATTAGAAAGGGCAGTAGGGAACCATAAATTCAAATGTGTTTATTAAAAATTCGATTGATACAAATTAGGAAACAATTACTAAAAAAATCACATCTCATATAAAGCGGAAAGGGCACCGATACCGAAGGACGAGGAGAGTTGTAGTTACTGGGAAGGGCCGATAATGTAGGCCTTTCTCCGGCGACCATCCTCGCATAGAGGCGCCGTAGGATTCTCAGACCATTGCTTCCGCCCAAACAACGGGTCCTAGGGATGGGAGGGGCCGATATGTAGGCCCTTCTCCGACTACCTCGCGTAGAGGCGTCGCAGGATTCTCAGACCTTTCGCTTCGGTCCAGTAAAGGGACTAGGAAAATAGTTTTATTCCTCTTATTTTCTGGTAAGTTCATCGATTACGATTCCAATTTAGCGGGTTTCAAATAATATTTGCAAGAAGGCATATTTCTAACCAAAAAAGAAATATAATATAATTTTTATTTTAACGTTTACTATTAAGTTTATGATGATTTATAAATTACTACTGACAGGTAGGCTATTGGTAATTAATGAAAACAATTTCGAGGTATGAAGAAGAAGGGGAGTAAAGGAGGACGGAAGAGAAGATCGATCAAGAGGAGGAGAAACGACTATGGAAGACAGAAGATGAAGAGTGAATGGCAGAGTCTAGTGGAGAAAAGGTAGAATAGGGTACGGTAAGGTGTTCTGGCACGGTAACTGAAGCAGACGTCTCCTAAAGGCGTCTGTTCTCCCTTTTCTTGTGAAATAAAGTGTTTTTCTGTCTGTAATTCTGTACGCTACTCATCTCAATGAAAGTACAGCATCTTATTGGAGAACAAGATAAATTTCTTCATTCGAACTTGTAGCTGACAAAGTGCATGCCGGTGAGGGGAATTATTGCTGCTGTTTTATTCCATCCGAAGAATCGAAGGGCGAGTGAGAGAGAGCACATGTCTTGGGGAGTCGAGCCTTCAATATGTGATATTATTCATGCAGAGAATAAATCAATAATGCTAATAACATCTTAAACGAATGAGTGAATGAATGAATAATAAAGGTGATAATAAGCCAAAACTAATCGTCAAGGTCCTTGAATCCGTAGTGGCGAGCGACGTCGATTGCGAAGAGGATCTTGCCCGCTTTCTTGGAAACCTGAAAATATAACGATTACCCTTTTATCTTGTTGCTGCTATTTCCCTATGACTTCCTTTCGAATTCATCACCTTGAGATCAGTTGCGAGATAGACAAGGCATCGTCCGGCGAATTCTTTTGTCTCCCCAGTGGTCAGAGACTCCTTGATCAAATCCTGTGTAATCACTGTGCTTCAAGCGAGTCATTATAGCAATATTAATAGTTACTCAATACGCATATCACCAAATCTGGTCGATACTTTCAGTCCGTTGACGAGTCCTTGATGAGTATGGCTCAATTGTGCTTTCTCGATCATTTTTTGTAAAACTTTCCTTTCCTCACTCATACTAGTGAATCATAGAATGATTATTTATTCTTTCGAAACGATAACTCATCCACTCATAATGGAGATTCTTATCTCCTGAATAAGCACTCTTCTTTTCACGTGTCCTCTTCAGTACTTGCTTAAAAAAGCGCTTCACTATATATAGGTGTGCAGATGTATAAAGTCTCGATTGCGTCAAATGTCTTCGTTTAGCTACATAGGATATTCTTTGCAGCTTCTTATATTCTTGCAAATCTCTCACTTCAGAAATATATAATTGTTCCTTAGGTCGCAACACACTTCTAAGGAACGGTCCGAATCCCCTGCAATATCAATTCTGTTTTCTCACCCTGAGGAATATGGAGAACATACCGAAGTCAAACAATGTGATCGTTGAGAAAAAACCGAGGGCATGCGAACAACCTACGAGTAAGTCATCCTCTCTTGAATATTTAGAAGTAACTATTCCGACCACTTCTGCTTTCAATAATTTCTCTATTTCAAATAAAAATGATGGCAGGAACTGAACACTTCGAAGTCGTTTCACTCACAGTCAACGGAGTCTCTGAATTCACAAAAGCACAATCACCGGAGATTGAAGTAGATGGCCTAAGATGGTTAGTTGTACGTATATTTAAAAAATAGTCTTCAGTGAATTTTCGTCGAGTCTATGCTTGCTATTTCTTTAAAATTCTTTCGCAAAGTTTCGACATGAAGATATTTTTCATATTTTTTTTTTGCATTTGGGTTTTCTGCATTTTTGTCGTCAGACCACTTTGCGAGTTCCTTTCAAAATAATCAGCTAGTCATCAGTTTACTCAGCACATTCGCCATGCGACAAAAGATTGACAGTTTTTCGAAAAACGAGTTTCGAAATAAAATAGCAGATGTTCACGCTGACTCATTGCCGACTCAACTATTGAAGGTTCCTGGAGGCCACTCGATCGTCTGATGGTGAGGGACATCCAGACTATCTACACGTATGGCTGAGATCGAGAGAGAACAAATCGACAATTTGGTGGGCGGAAGCATCCATCACCTTCTCGCTTGTTAATCCTGGCGATGTTTCGAGGACAATCAACTTGGAGGTATACTTTTCACGTTCTTTAAGGGTTTAGCTGGGAAAGAACAAGACGTTTTCTTCAGAGCAAGCACACGTTTGATCACAATCGCAGCGGGGCTTGTATGAGGATAATCGAGTGGGAACAACTGCTGAAGGAGGACGAGGTGTTGAATATTTCAAGAGAAACATGAGTTACATCTGTGAATGCAGGGCTTCGTTCAAAACGATCAATTCACGGTTACTGTACGATTCATCTTGGGAAAAGCCGCGGGAATCAGGTAAAGCATTTCACTAACTAATAATTCTGCTTGTCTAGTCTCCTGGTTATATACAGAGAAAGAGCTCGTGGAATGGAGAGAATCAAATTTTCAGCATTTCATTTTCTAACAGAATTTTGATTGATTTGACAGGTCGATTTTGAAATTTGAATTTCATCGTGAAGGCGATTAGGGACTGAAGAATGGATAAGCGCATTATCATATTGGACGTTCTGATTCAGAAGAAGTATTCGGTTCGACTTCACGGACGATGGAGACTCAAGACAAGACGTCTGCCTCATTGTTGATGGGAGAAGAATTCACGTGGGGAGACAGGTGATTGATAATGATTTTTGGATTCGTTGAGCGTCTGGACCAGATTGAAACCATACTTTAAAATCGCTTATTCAATGTTCAATTACAGTACCTCTCGATGCACTCACCAGTATTCAGAGCAATGCTATTGGGAGATTTCGATGAAAAGACCAAGAAAGAAATCGAACTAAAAGATGTGAATTGGGAGGTATTGAGTTAACTTAGTTAGAATTCAATAGGCAATCCCTTTTAGCAATTCATCCAGCTTCTCAACGTGATCTACCCTTCATTCCACAAAATTACAGGTGTGGTATTACTTTTTTTCGGAATTTAATTGTAATATTTAGATGCAAATGTGGAATTCCTGCTAGCTCTTGGAGATCGATTCGAGATCAAGGTGAACTTCGCCAAAGATAAAATAAAGAAAAATCGTTTTATTCTTTCTCAAATGTTAGTTATAACATCACATTCTTAATATTTCCAGTTCGTGATCGACGAGTGCGAGCGTGTTCTCATTCATTCTGACAAGTACTCGAACATTGGGAAGCTGAGACTTGCGGACCAGTATCGGCTCATCGAACTTCAGGTGGAGAATTGATTGGCGAATATATCATCGATATACTACTACTTACATGGTACAAATGATTGAAAACATATTTTATAAGTTATCGTTAAAACGTTTACCTATTCAAGAGTTCATCGTTATAATTAAGGATCACTGCCTCGGGGCTCTCACCCAGACTGCACACATCTCCGCCATGCAGGTGAATACCAAATATGAGAATACGATGATTGGCTAAATCTTTCCAGTACTCAGCCGAGTTCGATGAACTCTCGAGTGATGCAAAGGCCTCAATACTGCACCACTTCATGCGACTCACGAGGGAGTCTCACTAAATTCCTCGCTGTTATGTATGGAAACTCAATTATTTGTAAATTATCAATTCTTTCTCAGTATCTTTCTAGCATCTCCATAATATTCATCTTTCAAATTATTTCAATTGTAAGATGTTGTAAAACATTGATTGACCTTCAATGTGTCCTCAACATAAACAGCATTTTTAAAGGGATTCGGTCCAAAATGGACTAGATATCTTGCAAAAAGTCAAATTTTAGTTTAAAAAGTAATATTTAGAATCGATCGGATTTTGATCTAAACACATTTTTATACACTTCTGGGCAGCACGAGTGAAATGAATTTTGACTTTTGAGCTAATTTCGCATCAACAAAAAAATATGATTTTTTGTCATTTTTACCCTTTATTAATATGTTCTACCTGCTTAATGGATGTGTCATATAATTAATGGCAAATTTCAAGATACAAGCCCAAGGCACTCCTCCTGCCATAGCAAAAGTCCCGCGGTTCCCGTTGCTTAGGCAAACGTGTCCGCGAGGTGCTCGATTCTTACGGAGCGGGTCTCTCAAAATCGGATTCTTTATTCGAACTTGTAGCTGACAAAGTGCATGCCGGTGAGGGGAATTCTGATGCAGGAGGGAATAACTGCTGCTGTTTTGTTCCACCCGAAGAACCGGAGGGCGAGTGAGAGAGAGCGCATGTCTTGAGGAGTCGCGCCTGCAATGCAGAGAGTAAATATGATAATTACTGCTGGGCAACTATTCTATCATAACTTAGAAAATGTTATGTGTAACTATCCTTCAGAACCAGTATTAACAAGAGTGAGTAATTCATGCTATACAGCTACGATACTAATGGAAAGGTGAACAAACCATCGATGTCCTTGAATCCGTAGTGGCGAGCGACGTCGCTTGTGAACAGAATCTTGCCTGCTTTCTTGGAGACCTGAAAAAATAACGATTACCCTTTTATCTTGTTACTGCCATTTCACGATGACTTTTTTTCTCACTGTGCGAATTCCTCACCTTGGGATCTGCAGCGAGATAGACAATGCATCGTCCTGCGAACTCTGTTGTCTCCCCAGTAGTCAGAGACTCCTCGATCAGATCCTGAGATGCCATCAAACTTCAATCGAGATATTCTCATAGAAGATACTCAATACACCCAGTCAATCAATACCTTGGGTCCCTTGACGACTTCAAAAGTTTTCCCCGAAGTGATCAACTCCTTGGTGCACTCTGTCTTCACTGCTGCTGGCCAGAGCGAGAGAATTGTCACTCCTAAATTAAGACGATTGGGACATCTTGGGCCAATTTTAAGTCACATTATATACATAGAACGAACTGAGAGAGGCTGAATATAGCGAATAGGATGAGCTCACCACTATCCTTCAACTCCTCTGCCATATCTGAAGCCATACGATCCAGCTGGAAGGAATGATAAATCAAAGCACTGTTTCTAGTAATATTGGTCCCTTTTCAGGTAATATAAAATACTAGTATAAGAGCTATGAAAAAATAAGATAGGGCATACATATTTCAATTTCTAGAAGGTAAATGTAGGTACTCACAGCCGTCTTTCCGCATCCGTATGCAACATTGAATGCATACGAGAGGCCGCCGATCGATGAAATGTTGACGATGAGGCCAGATTTTCTGTAACTCGTTCTAAAAATTTTATATGGAAATCAGAAAACTTGCCTCTTGGTCATCAATCTGCATGCGTAGACCGCGCAGTAGTAGTGGTTCCTCAGTCCGACATTGTTCACTGAATCCCAGATGGAGGGATCGAGCTCGTAGAAGGGCTTCCCGCCAGAGTTGTTGATGTCCTTCAAAGATATCGGAAAGGTCTGAAAATTTCCGGAAACGTCAGTGAGCCAGACTATCATAATTTAAAGTTCATGGATTTTCCCTACATTGACAGCAGAGAAGGCGTTGTTGACGAGGATATCCAGTTGGCCATTGTTTTCCGAGTCGATCCTGCAAGGATTTAGATTAATCGCCAATTTTAATGGCCTATTATTCGCAAAATAGAACGGAATGAGGAAAGGAAGTAACCTCTCGAAGAGAGCCTTGATCGACTCTGAATCTGAGTGGTCACAGTACACAAGAACTGCCTTTCCCCCGCGATCCTCGATGTCTGAAAAAAGAATCACACGCATTCACCTAGCAAACAATAACTATGTTATCTTATTGGTAGTCACTCAAGTACTGCCAATTTTGGCTACAGGATGAAATTTTTAACAGTTCTCTCACCCTGCTTCGTCTTCTCGAGCGTTGGCAGCGAATCTCCGTAGTCGCAGTTGCTCTGCAGAGAATGAGAGGGCTGACGGCCAGTGATGTAGACAGTTGCACCTACCAGTTCCTCATTGGTGAGAATAGAAACGGCCATGTGTGGATATTGAAATAACGAATGTCACAAGTACTCACCAGCCTGTCCCATTTGGAGAGCGATTCCTCTTCCTATTCCTCGAGATGCGCCAGTAACGAGGGCAATCTTGCCTTGAAGAGATGGAGTCTTCCCCATTCTGAACCTTACAAATTTGAATTCAAGATATCCAGAGGAACGAATTATGTATACGGAGGAGGGACATTAATTACTAAAAACAACAAGCTGTTAGTTCTTTCTGTTTCAACCATGCGAGAAGCAATCACTTGCGGCAATATTATTGAAATGATCACGATCGAAAGTTGGGAAGGGAAGGGGATGGAGTGAATGTAAACAAGAGAATAATCTTATCTCTGTGACCAAAAATATGATAAGAGCTTGCATCGGCAGAATTTCAACTAGAATGTAGCTGAAGTGAGCAGCAACACCTCATTGAAAAGGCGAGATGAATTGAAACTTCAATCATCTTCTTTTCACATCTACACTGTAAACAGCGAGAGAATACACCACTTTTATACAAAAATTCCAAGTTGTGTAAATGTGTTACGAGGTTTCTGATTCTCTCACAGTCTCTCACTTTCCTGTTGTCTATCTTGCATTAGAAACTTCTCTCCTATCAGACATATAGTTTGTGTTAGACTGGAGTCTAGCCATATCAGGGACTAACGGAGGAGACTGACGAAAAGAAGGAGGAACTCTCCCCATTCCTCGTCATCTCTCGGTTCTCTGATCAATGAGATAGCATTTGAAATCACTAAGCATTTCCCCATTAGTTGCGAAATTCACACTGGAGAATTTATGAGATTCTCAGCAGACTTCGTGATATTTCGTGCCCATTTCGAGTTTATTATACTAACGACCCAAAGTCGATTTTGATGACTCAGAGAAAAACAATTGTTAATGAAAGAGAGAAACGAGAAGGGATACCAGTTTCTTCAGTCTTTCCTCCACCTCTCTGCCACGGAAACTTACAAAAAGGAACATCACCTTAATTTGGAAAGCTGATGAAAAGTATTCACTTGAAGGATTTTATGAAATTATGTCCGGTGCGAAATCCGGTAAATGTGGAAAGTTGACACAACAGTGGATTATCTTAAAAAGGCTCATGATAGTATCCGATTGCTGTCCAAGTAACATGAAATGGGCTGACGTCATCTTTCTAAGCAGTGCATTCACTCATACATTGTGAAAGATTTTATTTTAGGAAACTCTCAGAGTAAAGATTCTTTAAAGTCCATCCCTTCTCTCCCCACTGGCACTCCTTTACATAGCCCTCCCTTGGTTACTGTCCACCCTCAACCTTCCTCTCCCTCTCCCTCCCACCTTCCTCATCCTCTGGCGTACCTCGCACAATATCGGATACAGAGGGTATCCGATGAATGTCCAGTTTACACCCATGACGGGTGCTTCCAATTACAAGGGCTATAAAAAGCAAAGAGTGACGCACAGTTCATGCACTCATTCATTTATTCACTGCTCACGATGTCTACCACCTCTTCTTCCTCTTCTAATGGCCTATGGAGCTACTACTTCGACCGGACTCTTCAGTGAGTTCTTCCAATACTTTTATAATACTGTAGAAATTAACAAGCAAATTTTTAATGGAAAAGCGTCACAGGCTGACTAGATGAATACTAATAATTTTTCTTTCAGAAAGCCTAAGTCGGCTTTTCTCGATCAGGATCGAGCCCGGGAGCAAATCAACGATGTCTTATGGCGCATCCACCAGGTCATCGTTCCCGAAATCATGAAATACGTCAAATGGTGAGCCACTTCCAGTGCATTAATAATGAATTTGAACATTTTATAAGATAAGATGCAATCAATCAAATAAGAGGCTACTTTAGAGAACAGTTTGCGAATTTCATTCGTTTCTTATATTATTTCTTTAGTTCGTTTCCTCCTCCTCGAGCATCGAAATCCCTTCCTGGCGAGTCTTATCTCGATCGAGAGGGCAGACAAGTATCCGAAGCCGTCGACTACTACAGAGGAATCTGTGATCGAGTCGACTGGGTCATTCGGAACTCCAACTATCGAGAGGTACTAATTTCTGGATCAAATTAGGGTTTTACACTAGTTGAACAAACATTTGTATTTTTAGTAAATGTGCTCATATACATGTTAGTTTAGCAATATACACTTTCTTTCCGATTCATTCCTCACCGACTCTCTTCAGAGACAGGCGATGGGAGTACTTGACCACGAGATTCTTCGTCTCCGTTTCGTTCTCCAATCTATCGATAAACTCGCCTTCACCACATTCAATCAAGTGTCAGGAGGAGAGAAACAACTCCTTCAGCTTCGTCCTAGAGGCCAACGCCATACACAGCAAGTGACAACCTCAATGGAGAGTCACAGGTAGGCATGATTACAAATTTGAATCTTAAACATAGCGATTTTGGTTGAGCGATGAACCCCGATTTTTCAGCGATCAGTCTGGCAAACACTGCAACTTCCGGAAACAATCAATGCAAAATCATCTCATGGTACAAGTTCTATACAAGTTTCAGAAAGCTTAGCTGTATGTTCAGCATAAGTTTAAATTTCATTTTCAGGGTAACCGTCCAGCTTCTGTGCGCAGCAATACGGCCTCTGATTCCGACTGGGCATCGTGCAATGAGAGCCCCAGAGAGGGTGAGTTTGCTTTTATCGATACATGTTCCCAGTCGAACTTTGCTATAAAGTTTCCATTTCAGAGGGCGCTAGTTCCGAGAAGACTGAGAGTGATTCTGAATATTCGAATTGCTCGGATGATGTGCCCTCTCCTACAGCAATCTCGCATCCAATCAATACGATCGAATCGACGACTTCTGATTCCGAAGAATTCGTCGTGGAAAGAGACGAGGACGTCTTCAGAGTGTATGAGCAGGTATTGATTACGTCCACCTTTGAGAAAAAAAACATTTTTTATTCAAAATTATTCTGTTGATTATTTATAATTTCGACTTTCAGGAAATCCTAAATTTGTTCTCCGACCCCTCAAACAATGAGTGCTCCCTCTCCTCGGATTCGCTTCCCATCCTATAAAGATCGAATTTGTGGTACGTACTTCTTTTTTTGGCAGTATGGAACCCCTAACAATGGTGATTTATCAACAAATAATCATTTTTCAGCGCTCCATGCCCGAATTCGACTGGGAATATTCCAAATTTCCCTCCTTCTCGACTGTAGTCGATCCGAAAGTTCTGATGGCCATTCATCCTCACTTTCGCTTATGAACCGAAACGTGAATGCTGAGATGGCTTGCGCCTTTGGAGTGGCTCCCATTATTAACTGAGAAGAATAATCGAAATTCTCATTTTGAACTTTGTCAATTTTCGAAAATTGAGGATTGTAATCGGTATTTTTCTCTCTGTATCGACATGTTTAAACCTTGTGAATTGTAACTCAATTGATCATTCGCGATAAAATTTGTGAAACATTCCTGATTATTAATTTATTTATTTTCCTCAGAATCATAACTGTTCCAATTCGAACGATACAAGATATGAAAGAATACTACTTGGTTAAAAATTTAACAGGAAAATGTGCACCATACAGTTTCAATCGACCTGTATAATTTATCAAAAATCTTCGAGAAAAATTCCGGAAAATTTCTCGCAGATTTTTGACAGATTAGACAGGTTGATTCTAATTTTTTTGAAATACACCATGTAATGCATTCTCACATCCTTGTTCTGACTCATTCTTCTCGCAATTTCTAGCGAGCGGTGTTACAATTTGCAACTGGCGGCTGATTAATGAACGAGAGTACGGAGAGATCATTTGTCAATGGCTCTAGTTTCTCCCAACCAGCGGTTGACCAGTTAGAAGGATCGGAGAAACAAGAGGGGAGAGGGAGTAGCAAGAAAAAGCAGAAGCAGTCCATCACAATTCTCATAGTTACTCATCAGTGATGACTTTTATCGCACCATTTTCTCTTTTCCTTATTCGCCCAATTCAAATGATAAAAGAAGAAATCAAAATTTTTGAACCAAAAATCCTTTAGACGGTACTCAGATAAAGAGTGGCGAGCAAAGGCAGCAAGTAGTTCACAGTCGTCCCATTACTCCTATCGACCATCTGGCATCTATTCACAAGTTAGACTGGATATTGGCCATATCAGGAACTAACTGATGAGACTGACGAAAAGGGAGAGCAACTCTCTTCATTCCTCGTGATCTCTCGCTTGTGATCAATAGATTTGAAATATAAAAAAACATTTTCCCATTAGTTGCTCGATCGTCAGTAGACAATTTATGAGAATATCTGCAGATTTCGCGCTTTTCCGTTCCTTTTTCGGAATAAGAACTAATCGCCCAAACCCAATCTCGATGAGGCCTTTTTTTCTCTCTAGTGTCGGATGTTACAATCAGACAAACGAAGGATGAACGAGAATACGGAGATCTCGGAAAAGATCATTTGTCAGTGAAAGAGAGGAATGAGAAGCGATAAGGATACCAGTCTTCCTCCTCTTTCCTGCCACGGAAACTTGCAAGATGAACGGTTAGTCTAACTAGGAAAATCTAGTAATTTCGTGATCCTTTTCGCCTAGTCTCGAAGTAGAACCTTCCGCATTGTCGCCTCTGCGACTTCATTGCAAATATTTGAGAGTCAGATGACATTCTGCTCTTTCTACTCACCATCATGGTCGCAGCTTCTCACATTGTGTGCATGATACTCACCCTCAAGTGCGCGCATCTCCGCACGCAATTCAAGGTGAGTGGCTTCATCTTTATAATTTTTCCGTGCAGGAATGATGACATTAGCTTGTTGGGATGAAAAGTCTAGTGAGAAGTATGATACATTTTTCAGATCTTCTATTTCGTGTTCGCAGTCGAATCGGTTGCACGCATAATGCTAGTTCTCGATGGAATGCCACTCGATGTCATTGGCTTTCGGTTCACCTCCGCAGAGGTTGATTTGTTTGAGGAAATCCTTTATTTGAACCTATTCAGTCACTGTGTTCCGACATATTTCCCATATCTTCCTACTTCTCCAGCATTCGTCCTTTCATTTACTTGGTTGGTGACAATTTTCTTAGTGTTTCTTAGCATTTCCTTCGTATTTTTTCCATTAGGCGTGAATTAAAAATTGATTATCGCTAAATATTTACTCTCGCCCTGATTTATCATAAGAGAGGAATCGCGAGAGAATCGACGGGTCCATCCGAAAACGTCCCCCCTCTCCCCCTGGCAGTCCTAGCCTCTCTAATCAAATTTTGAGGTTTTAATTACACAACTCAATTAATTTTGCTTAAAAAGCTTCGCTCTTTTTTGATTGATAAAGAGCTTGAGCTGTTCTATCTTTTGTATGTTGGTGCCTAAGAGCTCAGACTAACATGAACTTCGCTATACTATCAAATGTGATAATTAGTACATTTGATAGTATAGCGAAGTTCATGTTAGTCTGAGCTCTTAGGCACTAACATACAAAGGATAGAACAGCTCAAGCTTTTTATCAATCAAAAAAGAGCGAAGCTTTTAAACCAAAATTAATTGAGTTGTGTAATTAAAACCTCAAAATTTGATTAGAGAGGCTAGGACTGCCAGGGGGAGAGGGGGGACGTTTTCGGATGGACCCAGAATCGACCATGGCGCGGCGGTAGGAATCAAAGGTGTTCAATCCGGCAACAGTTAAAGTATAAGGTACTTCAAGTGACGCTCTTTCAAACGGCTACAGAGCCTTGAAGTTGGCAAAAAACGGCCTATTACCACCTCAGAGCGCGCGCTCTAACCGTCTGCCGCTCTCGCCGTCTGACCTCCCTCTCCCTCCCCTCTAATTAGTGCTCCCCGGCGTGCGTCTCCAGTCGTTTTTTGCCAACTTCAAGGCTCTGTAGCACGCTTCAACGAAACGATAGAGACTAACTTTTAACAGATGAAATGTTTAGCTCATCGTGCTCTACTTTTCTAGCCATAAACCAGGTCTCTAAGCCGATTTTTACCTGGGTTACAGTTTTGAGCCTTTCTTTGTATTCCTCAGCCGAAAGATCCTTTTTCAGGATCCCTTTTTCTTTGAGCTGTTTCGAGGAATGTATTTACATTATTTGAAACCCATTTAGCCCAGTGAGAGCCATCCCTCAAGTTAAAGGGGTTCGAAATATCAATTTTTGAATTTGAGGTTATACCGTAATTTTGACGAATGTAAATGGTATAACTATTGGGGAAGAAGTTAAAATGTTGTTTTGGAGGTTTTTGGATGATTTTTAACCTAATGAGGGCAAAAATGAGGGCAATTGACGATACGGAAGTACCCTTCCCGATAACTCATTTTGAGGTCGTTTTACGAAAGTGAGCCCTTTTTTCTTGTGTATACCCCGATTTCCTTCATTTTTGGCGAAAAATGAGGCACATATATGGACTGCAATTTAAGCATGAAAACTCAGAAAGTTTTTCCGATTTCCAAAGTTACGAAAGTTTTGGTGCACCCGACCGCTCTGTACCAGGGTGAGGTCCAGGAATGATGACGTCAACATAAAAGTTGTTGCACAGGATGGTAGCTTTCACTTGAAACAAAGAACGGCCTTCTATCTCAATTTCGAACTGACTTATAATCAATTAAGTGAGCGCGATTTGACTATCGAAAAGTTATAGTACCATGTTTGGCCTTCTGAATCTCGAAGTTGACGATCAATATCAAAATTCTGACGACGCCGTTTGAAAGAGCGTCACTTGAAGTACCTTATACTTTAACTGTTGCCGGATTGAACACCTTTGATTCCTACCGCCGCGCCATGGTCGATTCTGGGTCCATCCGAAAACGTCCCCCCTCTCCCCCTGGCAGTCCTAGCCTCTCTAATCAAATTTTGAGGTTTTAATTACACAACTCAATTAATTTTGGTTTAAAAGCTTCGTTCTTTTTTGATTGATAAAAAGCTTGAGCTGTTCTATCCTTTGTATGTTAGTGCCTAAGAGCTCAGACTAACATGAACTTCGCTATACTATCAAATGTACTAATTATCACATTTGATAGTATAGCGAAGTTCATGTTAGTCTGAGCTCTTAGGCACCAACATACAAAAGATAGAACAGCTCAAGCTCTTTATCAATCAAAAAAGAGCGAAGCTTTTTAAGCAAAATTAATTGAGTTGTGTAATTAAAACCTCAAAATTTGATTAGAGAGGCTAGGACTGCCAGGGGGAGAGGGGGGACGTTTTCGGATGGACCCGTCGATTCTCTCGCGATTCCTCTCTTATGATAAATCAGGGCGAGAGTAAATATTTAGCGATAATCAATTTTTAATTCACGCCTAATGGAAAAAATACGAAGGAAATGCTAAGAAACACTAAGAAAATTGTCACCAACCAAGTAAATGAAAGGACGAATGCTGGAGAAGTAGGAAGATATGGGAAATATGTCGGAACACAGTGACTGAATAGGTTCAAATAAAGGATTTCCTCAAACAAATCAACCTCTGCGGAGGTGAACCGAAAGCCAATGACATCGAGTGGCATTCCATCGAGAACTAGCATTATGCGTGCAACCGATTCGACTGCGAACACGAAATAGAAGATCTGAAAAATGTATCATACTTCTCACTAGACTTTTCATCCCAACAAGCTAATGTCATCATTCCTGCACGGAAAAATTATAAAGATGAAGCCACTCACCTTGAATTGCGTGCGGAGATGCGCGCACTTGAGGGTGAGTATCATGCACACAATGTGAGAAGCTGCGACCATGATGGTGAGTAGAAAGAGCAGAATGTCATCTGACTCTCAAATATTTGCAATGAAGTCGCAGAGGCGACAATGCGGAAGGTTCTACTTCGAGACTAGGCGAAAAGGATCACGAAATTACTAGATTTTCCTAGTTAGACTAACCGTTCATCTTGCAAGTTTCCGTGGCAGGAAAGAGGAGGAAGACTGGTATCCTTATCGCTTCTCATTCCTCTCTTTCACTGACAAATGATCTTTTCCGAGATCTCCGTATTCTCGTTCATCCTTCGTTTGTCTGATTGTAACATCCGACACTAGAGAGAAAAAAAGGCCTCATCGAGATTGGGTTTGGGCGATTAGTTCTTATTCCGAAAAAGGAACGGAAAAGCGCGAAATCTGCAGATATTCTCATAAATTGTCTACTGACGATCGAGCAACTAATGGGAAAATGTTTTTTTATATTTCAAATCTATTGATCACAAGCGAGAGATCACGAGGAATGAAGAGAGTTGCTCTCCCTTTTCGTCAGTCTCATCAGTTAGTTCCTGATATGGCCAATATCCAGTCTAACTTGTGAATAGATGCCAGATGGTCGATAGGAGTAATGGGACGACTGTGAACTACTTGCTGCCTTTGCTCGCCACTCTTTATCTGAGTACCGTCTAAAGGATTTTTGGTTCAAAAATTTTGATTTCTTCTTTTATCATTTGAATTGGGCGAATAAGGAAAAGAGAAAATGGTGCGATAAAAGTCATCGCTGATGAGTAACTATGAGAATTGTGATGGACTGCTTCTGCTTTTTCTTGCTACTCCCTCTCCCCTCTTGTTTCTCAGATCCTTCTAACTGGTCAACCGCTGGTTGGGAGAAACTAGAGCCATTGACAAATGATCTCTCCGTACTCTCGTTCATTAATCAGCCGCCAGTTGCAAATTGTAACACCGCTCGCTAGAAATTGCGAGAAGAATGAGTCAGAACAAGGATGTGGACATGCAATCGGGAATATATGTCAATCAATCAATCAATTTATCTTATCAGGCGGAAACGCTCAGAAGATGATAGGTCGGTAGTCTTCATAAGTTGCACTCCACCAATGGCTGCCAATAGCTCGGGATAGGTCGTCTCTCCATCGCGCGCGAGGCTTTCCGGGGGGACGAGTCCTATTGAACGGAGTCCAGACAGTTGTCGCACGGCTCCACTGTTCCAATCCCATTCTTCTGATCTTGAGGGCCCAGCGCGCTTTCCGTTTCAATCCTTCCTCATTCCAGTCTCTCAGCTTGGTAATCCCTCTCACGCGGTCATTCCTCCATCTGTCCCTCAGCGTGACTCCAAGCATCTTTCTTTCCATCTTCCTCTGGGTGACTCTCAGCCTCTCCTTCTCGCTAGATCTCAGAGCCCATACTTCACACCCATAGAGAACTGTAGCCGTGATGCAGCTCTCGAAGACTCTCCTCCTGATCTTGATGGACAGAATTCGAGAAGATAGGAGGTGCGAGAGCTTACTCCAGGCCAGCCACCCTAATCGAATCCGGTGTTCTATTTCGTCGGAATGATCCAAGGGAAGAGCTATTCTTCCTCCGAGATAGGTGGCGCTATCGACGAATTCGAATCGCAGATTGCCGATGATTATTGGATTGCGGGTAGAGGTGCAGGAGGTGAGGAGGTTGGTCTTGCTTGCATTCACTTCGAGACCAACTCGGCTGCACGCGTCCATCAGCTTCACCAGCATTCGTTCCAGCTCGGGTCGAGATTTGGCAACGAGAGCCACGTCATCGGCATACTCCAAGTGGCAAAGGTTCCTTCCGTCGATTCTAATTCCATCTGACTCCCAGTCAATGTTGTCCATGGCTGATCGTAGCACTGCGTTGAAGAGACGAGGGGAGAGGGTATCCCCTTGGCGGACTCCTCGACGCACAGTCACAGGAACGAGCTCCTCATTAACTCGAATGAGTGTAGAGGAGGACTCGTAGAGACGGCGCAACATGTGGACGAGGGAGGGATGGGCTCCGAACGAGAAGAGGGCTTGCCAGCAGGCATTCCACTCCACACAGTCGAACGCCTTCTTGAAGTCGACGAACGCCAAGTAGATTGGGATACCGTACTCGGAGGTTCTTTCAGCGACCTGCTTGATGGCATGCAGGTTGTCGAGAGTACTGTAGCCGCGCCGGAAGCCGGTTTGGGTCGAGGACTCTGTTTCTTCAAGCACAGTTTCGAGTCTCTGAAGAATGACTTTGGTCATTGTCTTCAGGGAAACGGTGAGGAGGGAGATGGGACGGAAGTTCCCAATGTTGGTAGGGTCTCCTTTCTTGTGCAGAAGAGTGACAATTGCTTCGGTCAGGTCGCTTGGAACAGCCTCTCCATCTACCAGATAGTTGAGTAGATCAGCGATAACGGGAGCAAGGTGGTTTCGAGAGTGGTATAGCATATCAGGGAGAATGCCATCCGAACCGGGTGAGTGACCACACTTGAGTTGGGACATCGCTTTGCTGACCTCATCGGGTAGGAAGGGAGGAAGGGGATCCAGAGGCTGAGGAGGGACTGGGAGTGGACACGGAACTGCAGGGGTGTAGAGACCGTCAAAGAAGCTCTGGACCACTGTCTTGGTAGCTGCTTGAGAGAGAGCACCAGTTACAGGGTCGGGAACTAGAAGGCGCTTCTTTGAGGTTTGCAGACTCAGCATGCTCTTCACGATGCTCCTTCCCATGGTTGCTGCTTGCCGTGCTTGCGCCTCATTTCGCTTCCTGATGTCATCGACGAAACTCGTCCGGGCAGCTTTGCAGGCAGCTGAGTAGGCGACAGCTTGTTGGGAGTTGGATTGCAATTCATGGCGCATCGCTAGGAGCTTCCGCGTTCCACTCGAGATCCAAGAAGGGGATTGGCGCTTCCTCCAGCAGTTCGTTGCCGCGGTCTCCGTGAAAGCCTTTACCGTAGTATAGGCGTCGGCGGCAGAACTGGGGCGGGCAAGGGGCAGTGACGCGAGAAGGTTTGCGTTGACAGTAAAAGCGGTTCGATCGAAATCTAGCCGCTCCCTGCATCTTTTCTGCCTCGCCTTGCCAGGGAGGGAGAGGCACATCCGAACAAGGCGATGGTCGGAGTCAAACTCAAACCGACCAACGACTCCACAGTTGACTACTCTCGCTGTGGCGGGCGCTGCAACGTAGTCAATTTGGTGGAATGCGGAGCCGTTTGGGGATCGCCAGGTCCAGATTCGACAGTGCCGTCTCTTGGGGAACGTGTTCAGGATGCGCAGTCTGTTCCTCACGCATAGCTCAGTGAAGCAGCGTCCGCGTGAGTTCGGTGTGGGAGAGGCAAAGTTACCGACAAATCTTTCATTGCCAGGTTCCCTCGCCACTCGACAGTTGAAGTCACCAACCAGAACTGGCATATGGCCTTTTGGGGCACTCCGCAGGGCGGTCTCAACCTGGTCTAGGAAGTCTTCATACGCGTCGTCATCGTAGGAAGACGTAGGGGCGTAAGCGCAGACCAGGAAGAGCCGTAGGTCGGGAAGGAGCAGAGTGGCCAAACGAGGGGAGAGGCCATTGAACACAGCTCCGCGCGCGAGTTGCGGTCGAAGCAAAAATGCCACGCCATGGGAAGCAGTGGGCCCGCCCGAGTGGTAGACTACAGTGCCTGAGGATGTAAGATTGAACGAGGCACAACCCACAATCCTGGCTTCCTGCACTGCAACCACGTCCCACTTGATCTTGTCGAGGGCGAGTTCCATCTCCGACTGCTTCTCCCTTGGGCCGAGCGTCCTGGCGTTGATGGTGCCGATGTAGAAGTGGCGACCCATCGTGGCGGCGTACAACTCCCGCGTGCCAACGCGTCTGGGAGAGGGAATCCGGGCGGGCGGAACCGGAGACGGAGAGACGAAATCGCACTCAACCGCTCGCCACACACTTGAGAACCCAGAAGGAATATATGTAACTAGATTATACTGTACATGCATGGTTTATTTCAAAAAAAATATAATCAACTTGTCTAATCTGTCAAAAATCTGCGAGAAATTAAGATTTTTGATAGATTATAGATTGAAACTGTATATCACGATATTCACGAGAGAATCGAGCTAAAATCGTTCCTCGAAACCATTCCTGGGAATGGAGCTGAAATCGTGAAATGAGTTCTAGCCGGTTTCGGGCACCCTGAGGCATGTCTGAGTGACCCCCGAAATCTTTTTGTGCATGCTTCATTTTGAAGCTCCCTACGTAGGGTCGGGTATCGGCATCGCCCACTTTGAGAGCTCTTTTCTTGGATACGGTGTAAGATAGAGCAAAATTGACCTCTGAGTGACCCCAACTGATTTTTTGAGCTCTATCGATCTATACAACCCAATTTCTCTAAAACCCATTTTTAAGAGTGGTACGCTGTAGGTCAATTTTCTCAAAAATGTAGGTAAAGCAGCAGCTGAAATTTTCACAGTTGATGCAGCTCAGCGAGAGCTTTCCAATAAGTGGTTTGTGAAAAAAACGAGGCGGCTGGTGTAGAGTTTCGCCCTTTTAACTCCGCCTGGATCGTTTGAACTTTATTTTCAACGGGGATATCGATAGGAAATCGATAATTTTCGGCCGAGCGCTCCGAAAAGATCGGTGTGAAATTCATTGGCCTCTAGAAAATAATGTTAAAACGATCCAGGCGGAGTTAAAAGGGCGAAACTCTCACCAGCCGCCTCGTTTTTTTTTCGCAAAACACTTATTGGAAAGCTCTCGCTGAGCTGCATCAACTCTGAAAATTTCAGCTGCTGCTTTACCTACATTTTTGAGAAAATTGACTTACAGTGTACCACTCTTAAAATTGGGTTTTAGAGAAATTGGCTTGTATAGATCGATAAAGCTCAAAAAATTGTTGGTTGGGGTCACTCAGAGGTCAATTTTGCTCTATCTTATACCGTATCCAAGAAAAGAGCTCTCAAAGTGGGCGATGCCGATACCCGACCCTACGTAGGGGGCTTCAAAATGAAGTATGCACAAAAATATTTGGGGAGTCACTCACACATGCCTCAGGGTGCCCGAAAACGGTTAGAACTCATTTACCATTCCCATGCTCAGCTCGATTCTCTCATGAGAGGCGTGATATTGCACATTTTCAGGTTAAATTTTCTGTGAAGTAGTATTTTTTCATATATTGCGTCGTTCGAATTGGAACAGTTATGATTCTGAGGAAATGAAATAAATGAGTAATCAGGAATGTTTCATAATTTTATCGAGAATGATGAATTGAGCGATAATTCACAAGGTTTAAATAATTCCTGTAGATGCAGAGTGAAAAACGGATAATAAACCTAAATTTTCGAGAATTCACAACGTTCAACATGAGAATTCCGATTATTCTTCTAAGTGAATAACGGGAGCCACTCCAAGGGCGCAAGCCATCTCAGCATTCACTTTTCGGTTCATAGGCGAAAGTGAGGATGAATGGCCATCCGAACTTTCGGATCGACTACAGTCGAGAAGGAGGGAAATTTGGAATATTCCCAGTCGAATTCGGGCATGGAGCGCTGAAAAATGATTATTATTTGATAAATCACCATTGTTAGGGTTTGCAAATCGCCAAAAAAGAAGTACGTACCACAAATTCGATTTTTATAGGATGGGGAGCGAATCCGTAGTGGGAGAGAGGCTTCCAAGGAACATTCGAGGAGAAGAAGCACTCAGTGTTTGAGGTGTCGGAGAACAAATTTAGGATTTCCTGAAAGCCGAAATTATAAATCATCAACAGATTAATTAAAAATAAATTTTTTTTTTCTCAAAGTTGGACGTAATCAATACCTGTTCATACACATTGAAGACGTCCTCGTCTCTTTCCACGACGAATTCTTCGGAATCCGAAGTCGTCGAATGGATGGTATTCACTGGAGGACAGATTTCTGGAGGAGAAGGCACATTGTCCGAACAATTAGAATATTCAGAATCACTCTCGGTCTTCTCGGAACTGCTGAACTCTGCAATGAAAACTTTGTAATTTCGATTGAGAACAAGTATCGAGAAATGCAAACTGACCTTCTCTGGGACTCTCATTGCACGATCTCCATTCGGTATCAGAGGTCGAATTGCTGCGCACAGAAGCTGGGTGGTTACCCTGAACATTTAATGTTAATTTATGCTGAACGGATAGTGATCGCTAAACTTTCTGAAACTTGTATAGAACATACCATGAGATGGATCGACGTTGATTGTTTCCGGAAGTTGCAGTGTTTTCCAGACTGATCGCTGAAACATCGGTTTTCATCTCTCAATCAAAATCGCTATGATCCAAATTTGTAAACATACCCACCTGTCACACTGCATTGTCACTTGCTGTGTATGGCGTTGGCATCTAGGACGAAGCTGAAGGAGTTGTTTCTCTCCTCCTGACACTTGATTGAATGTGGTGAAGGCGAGTTTGTCGATAGCGGTATCGTAGGGAAATGAGGGGAGGAGAGGGGAGAAAGACTCGAATGATGCCCCTCAGGACAAAGCTCATAATCAATATTTTCGAAAGCAGATTTCGAAGAATGATTCACGCTGATGAGGGAAGTCCACAGCCAAAAATTGCCCCCAAAAATATACACTTTGAAGGTGGTTTTTATACACATATTCTTCCATGCCTTGTACGCTATTCAACAAATTTACCATTGCAGTTAATAATTCTGTACACTCTCGAGTCACACTGCATAGTGCGCATGCTGTACACGTGTGTCATGCCCGTAATCATTGGAGTGATAACTGTAAGTTGGGATGAACAATAAAAATCAATATAACTTTTTCCTATCCGGCATATCTGATGAAGGAAAAACAACTTTAAACTTTCTAATCAAATATGAGAGCGTTTGCCTAAAAGTCGAGCAGATCCGAAATATTTTGGCACATCAAAAAAAGTCAATTTTCCAATTTTGAGTGATTTGGTCAATTTTCCAATTTTGAGTGATATTCTCTATCGATGGCGCTGAAGAAGATAGGCATACGCATTTTGTACGTAGAGCTTCCGTTGGCTCCAGACGATTTTGCGTCGAATTCACATTTTGAGACTTTCCACAGCTCAATTGAGCGCTAAAATTAGTTGAACAAGATTTCGAGGGGTGAAATTTTATGGTGAACACGCGTGTGTATTTCAATTATCATAATTTTCTAATTTAAAAATTAAAAATTCAACTTTTCGCTCAATCAATAGCGAGCTTAGCAAATACATGGATGGAACCGCCGTGACGAGAGGATTTCAAGTATGTAATTTCATCTAAATACGACTAAAAACTTTACAGAAATGTTGCAAATAGTGCTCCGTTTGAACCTGATTTGGCGTGTTACCGTCCGATCTTCCTCCTTCACTTGTCCTCAGACCCTCTGGCAGTCCCCTCCTCTTCCTCTATCAGACGCTCCCTGGCAGTTTCAGTGCATTGCCTCGTCCAACCTCGCGTTTTCATCTGTTTTGAGCGCAGTTTATTTTAGTTTTCTCAAATGTTGATGTCGTAATTAGATGAAATTACATACTTGAAATCCTCTCGTCACGGCGGTTCCATCCATTTATTTGCTAAGCTTTTGATGGAGCGAAAAGTTTAATTTTTATTTTTTTAAATAGAAAATTATGATAATTGAAATACACAGGCGTGTTCGCCATAAAATTTCACCCCAGAAAACTTGTTTCACTAATTTTAGCGCTCAAGTGAGCTGTGGAAAACCTCAAAATGTGAAATCGACGCAACGTCGTCTGGAGCCAACGGAAGCTCTACGTAGAAAATGAGTATGACTATGTTCTTCAGCGCTATCGATAACCCCAAATTACTCAAAATTGGAAAATTGACTTTTTTTGCTGTGCCGGTCTCTGATCGAATCTTAGGCAAAATTCCCTCATATTATCTTAACGGAAAAATACAATATGTGACTGTCAGATCGTCTTCCTCGTAAGTGCAATCAATATGCATGAATCAAGCTGTAAACTTGGAGAGTATGACGAAATCTCCATCGTAAGTGATCTTTGATAATCTTGGAAGTACGAAGTAGATCTTCAAAAGTCAATTACAGGCTTTGCTCATTTATATCACTGGCCAAATCCTGGAATATTTCAATTTGCTTCTTCTGATCGGTTCTCTCTTCTTCGTGCGACTGAACAGTAAGCATTTCGTGCATTTAAAGGAGGAGTAAATGCAAAATTGAATTGTTGAAGCTTTCATATGCACTGCTTAGATCTCCCTAACGATATTAAGCTCCGAAATTTTCACATGGATATCTCCATTCCGAGCAGAGCTATCGATAGTTGGCTGCGAGCCAAGTCAGGGAAAGCTCAGGCAACGAACGAGAGAGCATGAGACTTGAAGAGAGTTCTCTCCCTAATTGAAACGTATTTCAACCGGGCTCGCGTTTGACTTTACTCCTCCTTTAACAGTGTCCGGGTATTCGAGGGAATCGAGGGAGAGGGAGCTCTCTTCAGAACCGATGTCCATCCATCGTCGCCTTCTCCTGCTGGCTGTCGCTGTTCAGATCCCTGAAAATGGACTGTTCCGTGAGTGAATTAATTATTTACCCGCTTCCTAATTTCTAGCATGCAGACCATTAGCAAAGTGCGTGAAACTTATTGATATTACAGTAAGAAGGTAATGCAGAAGTCATCATATGTTTAAGTTGTGTTATTATTCCAGATTTCATTCCATTGTTCGGAGCATACGCAAGGAATTCCCTTCCCCACAGCAAAATGATTCACCTTACAATTTTAACATTTTCTGACAGTTCTAGGTATGATCTTTCCATTTATGTCTTTGTTTTGTTCCAGAACACTTAATTTGCATAATTACATGCGCTCAAAGTTTCGAACTTTTTCAAATATATGTTTTTTAACTGAACGCAGATGCTTCCGATTTTTATGAATACTGAGATTTAGGGCATATTTGATGTGCTCTTTCAAGCCTTATGATTGGCTTGTGCAAATTCATTTTTTAAAAATTTTGCCTATTTTACAAATATTTTTTTCTTGAAAACGAAGCCGAACACATGGCTAAATTTTTAAAATGTTGCGACCCTTGATGACTTCTAACCATAAAAAAATTTTGAGCCGATTTCGAGGTCGAGAAGATTGTCGTTTTAAAGGAAAACCGTAGGGGGAAACGATCCCCGTAGTCTGAAACTCAAAAGTCTCGTTAAGTGAGTTTCGTAGTTTGAAACTCAACAGTTCCTCTCCTGAATTGTGCGAGGTGCCGTCCACAATCCCCGCCTCTACCCAAGAGCATGCTCAGAAATTTGATACATTTCTGAAACATATCCCCCTCCCGGAATTGAGTCTGAAACTCAACAGTTCCTCTCCTGAATTGTGCGATTGCTTCTCTTCCCCATGGCTTATTACGCGACCACGATCAACCAGGGGAAGGAAACGGAGGTGAAGAGCTGTATCGGGTACTCCCTCCTGGTGTAGAACTACAGTACCAGAACAATGTTTATTTTTATATTCGCATGATGTTCTGATTCAATAATAAAAGTTGTTTCAAAGCTCGCAGGGATATGGAAACGTAGTGGTGAGAGCAAACAATTTGAAATTGAGAAAATTGTCATGACACGGCAATTCTGACATTTCTATACTTTCGAAAGAAGCTTGAATATTCAATGCAATCTAGCCCACTTCTAAAGAAGAGAGGTGTAAGAGTTGCGAAGAGAGGTGTCCGGTTGTTAGCGCACCAACCAAGATAAAGATGCTGAAAGCAAGGCTATTTTCAATTGTTCCGATTTGATTATTTAGCAGAAAACAGAATCAGATAGCCCCATGAACATCACAATCGGGAGATATATTGCCAGAAGACATGAACAAAGTGAAAGTGAAAGTGATCTTAGAATAGTATCATTATGCGGACTCCTTCACTTGTTTCTGTCTTCTCCGCATTCATCGTGAATATCTTCTTCTTCGAGTGAAGAGGAATGTGCAACTGGAGGCCCATCCTTTCTATGACGTGGGGGCTCTGTTGAAGTGCGTGAGCAGCACTGTCAGCTCTTTCAAACGTCAATGAAGCGAATCTACGATGGAGTCCTGTTGGAGTATCAAAGAACATGTCCATGCTTCGAATGATTCCATACCGAAAGAAGTACTTCTCAATCTGGCAGTTGCCTGTTACCCACTTCATGTGGATGAGATAGAGCGTCTAAGGAGTCGACAATGTCGGGAGGGAAGATGCTTCCGCCCTGTAACAGCATTGAGCGAGAGAGAGTTCTAAAGTCTGAATCCGATTATTGTACAAATAACTTTAAATGGACTGAAATCATCTTTCTAACTTGTACATTCAATCATACATTTGTGAAATATCTCCTTTTTGGAATCTCTCAGAGGAAAGATTCTTTGAAGTCCATCCCTTCTCTCCCCACTGGCACTCCTGTACATGCCTTCCATTTGTTCCTTTCCACTCTCAACCTTCCTCTCCCTCTCCTTACCGCCTTTCCTCACCAACTGGCGTACCTCGCCCAATACCGGATACAGGGGGTATCCGATGAGTCTCCAATTTACACCCTGGACGGCTGCATCCTATGACAACGGCTATAAAAGGCCAAGACTGACGCACACTTCATGCACTCATTCATTCATTCACTGCTCACTATGTCTACCACCTCTTCTTCCTCTTTTAATGGCCTATGGAGCTACGGAGCATACTTCGACCACATTCTTCAGTGAGTAATGTCAATACTTTCATATTACTTTAGAAAATAACATCTAAATTTTTAATGTAAAAACGTCACAGACGGACTAGATGAAGCACTGATAATTTTTATTTCAGAAAGCCTAAGTCGGCATTTCCCTATCAGGATAGAGCCCGTGAGCACATCAACGATGTCTTGTGGCGCATCCACCAGCTCATCGCTCCCGAAATCATGAAACACGTCAAATGGTGAGCATTTTGAAAGACAATGCGAAATCACTTACATGAGAGCTTACTTTAGAAATCAGTTTGCGAATTTTATTCATGTCCTAAATTATATCTTCAGCTCGTTTCCTCCACCTCGAGCATCGAAATCCCTTCCTGGCGAGTCTTATCTCGATCGAGAGGGCAGACAAGTATCCGAAGCCGTCGACTACTACAGAGGAATCTGTGATCGAGTCGACTGGGTCATTCGGAACTCCAACTATCGAGAGGTACTAATTTCTGGACCAAATAATGTTTTACACTAGCTGAACAAACACATTTTTAGTAAATGGACTGATCTACATTTTAGTTCAACAATATACATATTCTTCCCTCACTTATTCTCTTAAGAGACGGACCTTGGAAGTACTCCACCAAGAAATTCTTCGACTCCGTTTCGTTCTCCAATCTATCGACAAAATTGCCTTCACTACATTCACTCAAGTGTCAGGAGGAGAGAAACAACTCCTGCAGCTTCGCCCTAGAGGCCAACCCCATACACAGAAAGTGACAAACTCAATGGAGAGTCACAGGTAGGCATGTTTACAAATTTGAATCTTTTAAGAAAAACATAGCCATTTTGATTGAGAGATGAAAACCGATATTTCAGCAATCGGTCTGGAAAACACTGCAACTTCCGGAAACAATCAACACAAATTCATCTCGCCATGGTATGTTCCATACAAATTTCAGAAAGTATAGCGATCACGATCTGTTCATTTACATTTATTTTTCAGAGTAACCGTCCAGCTTCTGTGTACAGCAATTCGACCTCTGATTCCGACTGGAGATCGTGCAAAGAGAGTCCCAGAGAGGGTCAGTTTGCTTTTATCGATACTTGTTCTCAATCGAAACTTTGCTACAAAGTTATCATTACAGAGTTCAGCAGTTCGGAGAAGACTGAGAGTGATTCTGAATGTTCGAATTGCTCTGATGATGTGCCTTCTCCTCCAGCAATCTCGCATCCAGTCAATACCATCGAATCGACGACTTCGGATTCCGAAGAATTCGTCGTGGAAAGAGACGAGGACGTCTTCAGAGTGTATGAACAGGTATTGATTACGTCCAACTTTGAGAAAAAACATTTGTTATTCTAAATTATTCTTTTGAAGATATAATTTTGAATTTCAGGAAATCCTAAATTTGTTCTCCGACTCCAAAAATAATGAGTGCTTCTTCTCCTCGAACGCTCCTTGGAAGTCTCTCTCCCACTACGGATTCGCTCCCCATCCCAAAAAAATCGAATTTGTGGTACGCACTTTTTTGGCAATATGCAAACTCTAACAATGGTGATTTATCAACTAATCATCATTTTTCAGCGCTCCATGCCCGAATTCGACTGGGAATATTCCAAATTTCCCTCCTTCTCGACTGTAGTCGATCCGAAAGTTCTGATGGCCATTCATCCCCACTTTCGCCTATGAACCGAAACGTGAATGCTGAGATAGCTTGCGCCCTTGGAGTGGCTCCCATTATTGACTGAGAAGAATAATCGGAATTCTCATTTTGAAATTTGTTAATTCTCGAAAATTTAGGTTTTTCTAATCGGTATTTTTCACTCTGCATCGACATGAATTATTTAAACCTTGTGAATTGTCACTCAATTGATCAATTGCGATAAAATTATGAAACATTCCTGATTATTCATTTATTTAATTTCCTCAGAATCATAACTGTTCCAATTTGAACGACACAAGATATGAATACAATACTACTTCATAGAAAATTTAACCGGAAAGTGTGCAATTCAAAACATGGGTATAGTAGTGCAATATTAGCTTATCAAAATTGGGGCATTGCAATAATACAGGATTAAACTAACGGCACTATTTCAATCGACCTGTATAACACACGTCTTCTGATAGAACGCAGGTGCAGTGTTACAAAATATTCACAGTGCTCCGATCTCGACAGAATTTGGACCAATGATTCATATCAGGATTTATAGCTTTTTTTGAAAAGTCCCGAGCCGTAAAGTAAAAAATGCCTAAATTCCGGCTCTGAGAACTTCAAAAGTTATGTAATCAATAACTTGGTTCAAAATTATCGTAGAAGGTCGCTCAAAAAAAAAGAAATGATCTCCTCAAAGAGTTCTACAACACTACGTTAAAGTCATTGTCAACTCGCTTCGAAATCACATGGAAACTACGAAAACCCGAAAATACGTGTTCAAATATTAGCCGCCCTGAAAAAAATTTTGCTTTTTTCAAGTTGGTTTATTACATGTTTGAATTCTTCAGATCATTTTAGATCGGATACCTTCATTTCAGAATTTTAAAATTTAATGCCGGGCATTTATAGCTTTCAGAAGTCCAAAAAAGCCGATTTTTCGAAAATTTCGAAAAATCAAAGATAAATAATTCCCGAATTCTTGCTTCCAAACTGGAACTCTCGGGTTAAAATATCATCTCGGGGTCACTACAACCAGTTTTGAAGTTTGTAAGTGTTTTGAAGAAAATTTTTTTTTATCGAATGTTTTGAAACTTTTCGAGGGTGCGAGGAAATTTTTTTTCATCCCGAAATTTTTTATCTCGATTTTTTTATCGTAACCTCAAAACTGATTGTACAAAAGTCAATTACAGGCTTTGCTCATTTATATCACTGGCCAAATCCTGGAATATTTCAATTTGCTTCTTCTGATCGGATCTCTCTTCTTCGTGCGACTGAACAGTAAGCATTGCGTGCATTTAACAGTGTCCGGGTATTCGAGGGAATCGAGGGATAGAGCTCTCTTCAGAACCGATGTCCCTCCATCGTCGCCTTCTCCTGCTGGCTGTCGCTGTTCAGATCCCTGAAAATGGACTGTTCCGTGAGTGAATGAATGAGTTACCCGCTTCCTAATTTCTAACATGTAGACCATGAGAAAAGTCCATATAACTTATTGATATTGCAGTAGGAAGGTAATGCAGAAGTCATAATATGTTTAAGTTGTGTTATTATTCCAGATTTCATTCCATTGTTCGGAGCATACGCAAGGAATGCCCTATTGCTTCTCTTCCCCATGGCTTATTACGCGACCACGATCAACCAGGAAAATTAAATGTAAATCTATGCTGAACAGATCGTGATCGCTAAACTTTCTGAAACTTGTATAGAACATACCATGGCAAGATGAATTCGTGTTGATTGTTTCCGGAAGTTGCAGTGTTTGCCAGACTGATCGCTGAAATGTCGGTTTTCAACTCTCAATCAAAATCGCTATGTTTAAAATTTGTGATCATGCATACCTGTGACTCTCCGTTGAGGTTGTGACTTGCTGTGTATGGCGTTGGTCTCTAGGGCGAATCTGAAGGAGTTGTTTCTCTCTTCCTGACACTTGAGTAAATGTGGTGAAGGCGAGTTTGTCGATAGCGGTATCGTAGGGAAATGAGGGGAGGAGAGGGGAGAAAGACTCGAATGATGCCCCTCAGGACAAAGCTCATAATCAATATTTTCGAAAGCAGATTTCGAAGAATGATTCACGCTGATGAGGGAAGTCCACAGCCAAAAATTGCCCCCAAAAATATACACTTTGAAGGTGGTTTTTATACACATATTCTTCCATGCCTTGTACGCTATTCAACAAATTTACCATTGCAGTTAATAATTCTGTACACTCTCGAGTCACACTGCATAGTGCGCATGCTGTACACGTGTGTCATGCCCGTAATCATTGGAGTGATAACTGTAAGTTGGGATGAACAATAAAAATCAATATAACTTTTTCCTATCCGGCATATCTGATGAAGGAAAAACAACTTTAAACTTTCTAATCAAATATGAGAGCGTTTGCCTAAAAGTCGAGCAGATCCGAAATATTTTGGCACATCAAAAAAAGTCAATTTTCCAATTTTGAGTGATTTGGTCAATTTTCCAATTTTGAGTGATATTCTTTATCGATGGCGCTGAAGAAGATAGGCATACGCATTTTGTACGTAGAGCTTCCGTTGGCTCCAGACGATTTTGCGTCGAATTCACATTTTGAGACTTTCCACAGCTCAATTGAGCGCTAAAATTAGTTGAACAAGATTTCGAGGGGTGAAATTTTATGGTGAACACGCGTGTGTATTTCAATTATCATAATTTTCTAATTTAAAAATTAAAAATTCAACTTTTCGCTCAATCAATAGCGAGCTTAGCAAATACATGGATGGAACCGCCGTGACGAGAGGATTTCAAGTATGTAATTTCATCTAAATACGACTAAAAACTTTACAGAAATGTTGCAAATAGTGCTCCGTTTGAACCTGATTTGGCGTGTTACCGTCCGATCTTCCTCCTTCACTTGTCCTCAGACCCTCTGGCAGTCCCCTCCTCTTCCTCTATCAGACGCTCCCTGGCAGTTTCAGTGCATTGCCTCGTCCAACCTCGCGTTTTCATCTGTTTTGAGCGCAGTTTATTTTAGTTTTCTCAAATGTTGATGTCGTAATTAGATGAAATTACATACTTGAAATCCTCTCGTCACGGCGGTTCCATCCATTTATTTGCTAAGCTTTTGATGGAGCGAAAAGTTTAATTTTTATTTTTTTAAATAGAAAATTATGATAATTGAAATACACAGGCGTGTTCGCCATAAAATTTCACCCCAGAAAACTTGTTTCACTAATTTTAGCGCTCAAGTGAGCTGTGGAAAACAATGTTTATAGAGAACAATGTTTATTTTTTATATTCGCATGATGTTCTGATTCACTAATAAAAGTTGTTTCAAAGCTCGCATAGATATAGAAACGTAGTGATGAGAGCAATCAATTTGAAATTGAGAAAATTGACATGGCACGGCAATTCTGACATTTCTATACTTTTGAAAGTAGCATGCATATTCAATGCAATCTAGCCATATATATTCACGAATGCATTCCCACTTCTAAAGAAGAGAGGTGCAACATTTGCATACAGAAAGTTGGAGCGGACTCGATTTGGAACCCGGTTTTCAGCGTACCAACAACCGAGATATAGATACTGAAAGCAACGATTATTGTCACTTCTCAGAATTTGATTATTTTATTATAGCAGAAAACAGAACCAAAGAGCCATGGACCTCACAATCGGGATCCTTATGCGAGCTCCTTCATTTGTCTCTGTCTTTTTATCCGCATTCATCATGAATATCTTCGCCTTCGAGCGAATTGTTCAACTGGGGGTCCACCCTATCTTGGGGGCGCTGTTGAAGTGCATGAGCGATCACTGTCTGCACATTCAAACGTCAGTGAAGCGAATCCACATCCGTTTTGAGTACCATCTTTCTAATTACAAGCTGTGCATTAACCCATACATTTGCGAAAGATCTCATTTTTGGAATCTCACTTAGGAAAGATTCTTTGAACTTCTCTCCCCACTGCACTCCTTTACATTTCTTCCCTCTGTTCACTCTTAACCTTCCTCTCCCTCTGGCTTACCTCGCACAATATCGGATACAGGGGGGTATCCGATGAGGTTCCAATTTACACCCAGAACGGCTGCTTCCGACAACAACAGCTATAAAAGGCCAAGAGTGTCGCACACTTCATGCACTCACTCATTCATTCACTGCTCACGATGTCTACCACCTCTTCTTCCTCTTCTAATGGCCTATGGAGCTACGGAGCCTACTTCGATCGGATTCTTCAGTTAGTACTTTCAATAATTTCATATTACTATAGAAATTGACATCCAAATTTTTGGTGGAAAAGTCACAGGCGAACTAGATTAAGTACTAATAATTTCTATTTCAGAAAGCCAAAGTCGGCTTTTCCCGATCAGGATCGAGCCCGTGAGCACATCAACGATGTCTTATGGCGCATCCACCAGGTCATCGTTCCCGAAATCGTGAAATATGTCAAATGGTGAGCATTTTGTAAGATAATACGAAATAACTTACATGAGAGGTCACTTTGGAGATCAGTGTGCGAATTTTATTCGTTTCTTATTTTATTTGTTAAGCTCGTTTCCTCCACCTCGAGCATCGAAATCCCTTCCTGGCGAGTCTTATCTCGATCGAGAGGGCAGACAAGTATCCGAAGCCGTCGACTACTACAGAGGAATCTGTGATCGAGTCGACTGGGTCATTCGGAACTCCAACTATCGAGAGGTACTAATTTCTGGATCAAATTAGGGTTTTACACTAGTTGAACAAACATTTGTATTTTTAGTAAATGTGCTCATATACATGTTAGTTTAGCAATATACACCTTCTTTCCGATTCATTCCTCACCGACTCTCTTCAGAGACAGGCGATGGGAGTACTCGATCATGAGATTCTTCGACTCCGTTTCGTTCTCCAATCCATCGACAAACTCGCCTTCACCACATTTACTCAAGTGTCAGGAAGAGAGAAACAACTCCTTCAGATTCACCCTAGAGACCAACGCCATACACAGCAAGTCACAACCTCAACGGAGAGTCACAGGTATGCATGATCACAAATTTTAAACATAGCGATTTTGATTGAGAGTTGAAAACCGACATTTCAGCGATCAGTCTGGCAAACACTGCAACTTCCGGAAACAATCAACACGAATTCATCTTGCCATGGTATGTTCTATACAAGTTTCAGAAAGTTTAGCGATCACGATCTGTTCAGCATAGATTTACATTTAATTTTCAGGGTAGCCGTCCAGCTTCTGTGCGCAGCAATTCGACCTCTGATTCCGACTGGACATCGTGCAATGAGAGTCCCAGAGAAGGTCAGTTTGCAATTATCGATAATTGTTCTCAATCGAAACTTTCTGCAAAGTCTCATTACAGAGGTTACCAGTTCCGAGAAGACTGAAAGCGATTCTGAATATTCTGATTGTTCTGATGAGGTGCCTTCTCCTCCAGAAATCTCTCGTCCAGTGAACACCATACAGTCGACGACTTCTGATTCCGAAGAATTCGAAGTGGAAAGAGACGAGGACGTCTTCAGAGTGTATGAACAGGTATTGATCATGTCCAACTTTGAGAACAAAATGTGTTATTCTAAATTATTCTGTTGAAAATTTATAATTTTGACTTTCAGGAAATCCTAAATTTGTTCTCCAACCCCTCAAACAATGAGTGCTCCTTCTCCTCGAATTCTCCTTGGAAGCCCCTCTCCCACTACGGATTCGCTCCCCATCCTACAAAGATCGAATTTGTGGTACGTACTTCTTTTTTTGGCAATATGCAACCCCTAACAATGGTGAATTATCAACTAATCATCATTTTGCAGCGCTCCATGCCCGAATTCGACTGGGAATATTCCAAATTTCCCTCCTTCTTAACTGTAGTCGATCCGAAAGTTCTGATGGCCATTCATCCTCACTTTCGACTATGAACCGAAACGTTAATGCTGAGATGGCTTTCGCCCTTGGAGTGGCTCTCATTATTCACTGAGAAGAATAATTGGAATTCTCATTTGCAACTGGTTAATTCTAGAAAATTTAGGTTTTATAATCGGTATTTTTCACTTTGCATCGACATGTTTAAACCTTGTGAATTATCGCTCAATTGATCATTCCCGATAAAAATTATGAAACATTCCTGACTACTCATTTATTTCCTTTCCTCAGAATCATCACTGTTCCAATTCGAACGACTCAAGATATGAAAAAAATACAACATCATAGAAAATTTAACCGGAAAATGTGCAATACACAGTAAGGGGGTTAGGGGATCGCCATATTGCAAGCTGGCCGTCCCTCTGGTTAGCTATCAGAGAAAGTTGATCAATTTCTCTTGATTTTTTTAAAAATATTGATGCGTTTTCAAGCTATATCGAAAATTGTGAAATTATCTCTTACACCGTACCGTATTTATTCAACAAGAGAAATGGGGAGCAATAAAATTCCTTTTCATTCATTTATACTTTATCCTTCTCATCATTGCAACAATTTCCACGAGAAGCGAACGAGAAAAAACCCTCTGTACAAGAGTCCCTATTAATTATACGAATCCCCGCTAATTTTACTGAAACATAACTTTACTAGTTCATACTACAACAGTTTTGATACGCAGGATTGCGAGACTAAAGAAGAGAGGTGCAAGAGTTGCATACAGAAAGTTAGAGAGGACTCGATTTTGATCCCGGGTGTTAGCGTACCACCAACCGAAATAAAGATGCTGAAAGCAACAACTATTTTCAATTGCTCCGATTTGGTTATTTAGCAGAAAACAGAATAAAAAAGCTCCATAAACCTCACAGTCGGGAGATACATTGTTAAGCATGTGTGAGTGTAGACCTGATCAAGTGAAAGTGGTCTTAGAATAGTATCATTATGCGGACTCCTTCACTTGTTTCTGTATTTTATCCGCATTCATCATGAATATCTTCGTCTTAGAGTGAAAAGGAATGTAGAACTGGAGGTCCACCCTATCTCTGACTTGGGGGCGCTGTTAAAGTGAATGAGCAGCACCGTCTGCTCTTTCGAACTTTCGAACGTCAGTGGACGATGCAATACGGTTTGAGTATCATCTTTCTAATTGTAACCTGTGCATTCACTCATATATTTGTAAAAGATCTAATTTTTGGATTCTCTCAGAGGAAAGATTCCTTGAAGTCAATCCCTTCTCTCCCCACTGGCACTCCTTCACATTTACTCCCTTGGTTACTGTCCACTCTCAACGTGCCTCTCCCTCTCCCTCCCACCTTTCCTCACCCTCTGGCGTACCTCGAACAATATCGGATACACGGCTATCTGATGAGGTTCCAATTTACACCCAGGACGGCTGCTTCCGATAACAACGGCTATAAAAGGCTGGATTATATCGCTGGATCTTATTGAAAGAAAAGTTAGAGCAACTTAGTGAGCTCGAAGAGTTATTCCGATGAGAGTAAATATCTTCAATTCAACTCGGTTATCTTTTGTGCAGAATTCAAGATATTGTTTATGGTTTTAAAAACTCATGATAGTATTCGTATTAGTTTTTCGAATACACTTGGTAGCATTAGGAATAGAGTGCGGAGATGAAGAGGAAGAGGAAGAGTTTACCGCTCTTTCGAGCGGTTGAACGACGAATGATGAAGAGAGGGGTGAAAGGGCGAGCTCTTCAAGAAGAGCGAGAGGGTCTTCTTGAAGAGCAAAACTATTTTCCAGAGATTGAGGACAGAAAAATCACTTTTTTGTGCATTGCAATAGCCCATTTGCATCTGCTAGCCACCCTTTACATCCATCGACTCGACTGTCCTGTCTCCACTCCCAATTTGCATGCGCTCGTATTACAAGTCCAGATTGGACTCGAGTGCACGATCATTTATCTTTTGTTCGACTATTACGCGTGCCTTATCGCTTTGCTGTTCTATTCCTTTCCTTGCAGTCCCAATCCCGACCAAGGAACCTCATCCCCGCCACCACTCGAGTTTGGATTGGTGGGCAGTCCAATTGGTGCGTGTTTTCCCATTTTCTGTCGAACTTTCGACAGCATTGACTTCCCTTAATGTCTGTATCCATTGTTCGGTTGCCGTTTCCTGTCCTTTCAGTAGTTATGCTGACGGATGCTGAGGCAGTTACCGTACCCAATGTCGACCAAGAATCTCGCGCAGACAAGAACTCCAGCTGTGGCACCAATCGTGAGTGCTGTTCTTTGACCCATGTTTCTTGCCCAAATTGACTGCGAATTTTGTCCTATTCGGTCAACATTTCAGTGCTGGTAAGGCCCAACGATCCACTCGTTGTGGTGAAGGCCGGCTTAAGAAGCGACTGAGTGTATCTTCGATGTACTGGACGTTTTCTGGGTCTACACAAGATCTCCACGGCTGCACTAACTTATCGTGTGAGTTATCTCTCGATTTTCTCAATTCCCCTTGATTGGATGAGCTTAGAGCTTTGGTTTGACCTATACTAGAGAGGAAGCAAGATGGAGCTATTTCCCCGTAGGATTATATTTTTTCTTTGAGTGTGTGCTGCTTCTCCCTTTACAGGAGCTGTCCCTCCAACCCTCTTCGTCATCGCCTGCACCTCTGGTCATACCCTCTCCTGGAGCTGCATCAATTCCGTCCTCCCTCTCTGAATCCGCACTATTCACTAACTATTTCCGATCAACTTACTTACTTTGCTTTGTTGTCAGTTCAATTTATGTGTTTCTTATTGATTTGTCACGTTTCCTAATTTTTAGCGTCATTATCGATATCTGAGAGCGCACCATATTGACAAAAATATTGTATTCCCTTGTTGTAACTGTTCACAGACCATGCAAAACACATCTCATCAATGCTGGCACCATCTACATCACTGAAAACGAACTTAAATGGAGAAACACCCATTTTTGCCCTTTTCTCTGCAAGAAGAGAACCCCTCTCTTCTTGCAGAGAAACCGCTCGCTCTCACTCTTCAAGAAGAGATGAGCTCAATTTGCATCCTTCCTCTCACTCGTCACTCTTCATCTCCGCACTCTAATTTAGGAATAACAACTATCAGTCGCTTTCGTACAGACATGAGTAAAGACAGAAAAAGTTTAAAAGTCTGAATCCGATTGGTGTCCAAGTAACATGAAATGGGTTGATATCATCTTTCTAAGCAGTGCATTCACTCGTACATTGTGAAAGATCTCATTTTTGGAATCTCTCAGAGGAAAGATTCTTTGAAGTCCATCCCTTCTCTCCCCACTGGCACTCCTTTACATGCCCCTCCCTTGGTTTCTTTCCACTCTCAACCTTCCTCTCCCTCACCCTCCAACCTTTCCTCGCCCTCTGGCGTACCTCGCAAAATCTCGGATACATGGGGTATCTGATGAGTCTCCAATTTACACCCAGGACGGCTGCTTCCGACAACAACAGCTATAAAAGGCCAAGAGTGACGCATACTTCATGCACTCATTCATTCATTCACTGCTCACGATGTCTACCACCTCTTCTTCCTCTTCTAATGGCCGATGGAGCTATGGACCCTACTTCGATCGGATTCTTCAGTTAGTACTTTCAATACTTTCATATTACTGCAGAAATTAACATCCAAATTTTTAATGGGAAAGCGCCACAAGCTGTCTAGATTAAAGGAGGAGTAAATGCAAACGCGCGCCCGGTTGGAATATGTTTCAACGAGGGACGCACTCTCTTCAAGTTGCGTGCTATCTCGCCCCCTTCCCTGAGCTTTCCCTGATCTGGCTCCCAGCCAACTTGCTATAACTTTGTTCGGAATGGAGATATCAATATGAAAATTTCGGAGCTTCTTATCGTTGTGAAGCTCTAGGCAGTGTATATGATAGCTTCAAAAATTGAATTTTGAGTTTACTCCTCCTTTAAGTACTAATAATTTCTATTTCAGAAAGCCAAAGTCGGCTTTTCCCGATCAGGATCGAGCCCGTGAGCACATCAACGATGTCTTATGGCGCATCCACCAGGTCATTATTCCCGAAATCATGAAATACTTTAAATGGTGAGCTACTTCCAGCACATTAATAATGTGTTTTAGTATTTTGTAAGATAATACGAAATAACTTATATGAGAGGTCACTTTGGAGATCAGTGTGCGAATTTTATTCGTTTCTTATATTATTTGTTAAGCTCGTTTCCTCCACCTCGAGCATCGAAATCCCTTCCTGGCGAGTCTTATCTCGATCGAGAGGGCAGACAAGTATCTGAAGCCGTCGACTACTACAGAGGAATCTGTGATCGAGTCGACTGGGTCATTCGGAACTCCAACTATCGAGAGGTACTAATTTCTGGATCAAATCAGTGTTTTATACTAGCTGAACAAATATTTGAATTTGTAGTAAATGGGCTCATCTACATTTTAGTTCAAAATACGCATTTTATTTACGATTCTTTTCTCACCGATTGTCTTCAGAGACAGACGATGGGAGTACTTGACCACGTGATTCTTCGACTCCGTTTCGTTCTCCAATCCATCGACAAGCTCGCCTTCACCACATTTGCTCAAGTGTCAGGAGGAGAGAAACAACTCCTTCAGCTTCGCCCGAGAGGCCAACGCCATACACAGCAAGTGGAAAACTCAATGGAGAGTGACAGGTAGGCATGTTTACAAATATTAATAATAGCGATTTTGATTGAGAGATGAAAACCGACATTTCAGCGATCAGTCTGGCAAACCCTGCAACTTCCGGAAACAATCAACACAAATTCATCTTGCCATGGTATGTTCTATACACGTTTCAGAAAGTTTAGCGATCACTATCCGTTCAGCATAAATTAACATGTAATTTTCAGGGTATCCGTCCAGCTTCTGTGCGCAGCAATTCGACCTCTGATTCCGACTGGACATCGTACAATGAGAGTCCCAGAGAAGGTCAGTTTGCAATTATCGATACTTGTCATCAATAGAAACTGTGCTACAAAGTCTCATTACAGAGGTTACCAGTTCCGAGATGACTGAAAGCGATTCTGAATATTCTGATTGTTCTGATGAGGTGCCTTCTCCTCCAGAAATCTCTCCTACAGTCAATACCATCGAATCGACGACTTCGGATTCCGAAGAATTCGTCGTGGAAAGAGACGAGGACGTCTTCAGAGTGTATGAACAGGTATTGATGACGTCCACCTTTGAGAAAAAAAGCATGTTTTTATTCAAAATTATTCTGTTGATGATTTATAATTTCGACTTTCAGGAAATCCTAAATTTGTTCTCCGACCTCTCAAACACTGAGTGCTTCTTCTCCTCGAATGCTCCTTGGAAGCCTCTCTCCCACTACGGATTCGCTCCGCAGCCTAAAAAATCGAATTTGTGGTACGTTCTTATTTTTTTGGCAATATGGAAACCTTAACAATCAACTAATCATCATTTTTCAGCGCTCCATGCCCGAATTCGACTGGGAATGTTCCAAATTTCCCTCCTTCTCGACTGTTGTCGATCCGAAAGTTCTGATGGCCATTCATCCTCACTTTAGCTATTAGAAGATGGCTTTCGCCCTTGGAGTGGCTCCCATTATTCACTGAGAAGAATATTCGGAATTCTCATTTTGAACGTTGTCAATTTTCGAAAATTTAGGTTTTGTAATCGGTATTGTTCACTCTGCATCGACATGTTTAAACATTGTGAATTGATCATTCTCGATAAAATTATGAAACATTCCTGATTACTCATTTATTTCCTTTCCTCAGAATCATAACTGTTCCCATTCGAACGATACAAGATCATATCTACGATACAGACATATTATGATAAAATACAACTTCATAATATATTTAACCGGAAAATATGCAATATACAGTTAGGGTATAGTAGTACAGCATTAGCGGTTCACAGAGGGGCATTGAAACAAGACAAAATGAAAAGAACAGCTCTGTTTCAATCGACCTTCTCAGAGCGGCGTTACAATTTGCAAGTGGCCGCTGAGCGAGCACGGAGACGCCAGTTGTCAATGGAAGAGGGAGCAGCAAGAAGAAGAAGCAGAAACAGTCCATCCCAACTCTCACGGTTACTCATCAGGGTTGATATTGAACTTTCCAATGTATAAATGAACTTTTCTCGCACGATTTGCCCTTTTTTCCTCATTCGCCTAATTCGTATGACGATTGAAGAAATCAAAATTTTTGAACCTAAAAGCCTGTAGACGATACTAACACAAACAGTGTTGAGCAACCCAGCAAGTAGTTCACAGTCTTCCCCTTTCTCCTATCGGCCATCTGCCATCCATTCACGAGTCTCACTTCCTTTCTCTCACATTTCGCAACTGCTTCCCTTGTGTGAAAGAAATCACATTAACACGACATGGTACGCAATATGTGTCTTCTTCTCTTCCTCTTCTGGAAAAAAACTTTCTCTAAAATGGTTATGCTAATCAATATTGGCCTGTCTGGAAATTGTAAGATTCACGTTAATTCGTTAGGGCTCGCCCGTTACTAACTTTACGTGATCATTTATCATTTTCTAAAGTTCAATTATATATTTGTCCGACTGGATCAGAACTCCAATCTTCCATGATCGTTTTCAGATATCTAAATTCAATAGGTAATGATCTTCAAGAGGATAGCGACATTCCATTGAAAGAATGATTGTTTAGGATGAATGCGAAATCAGCTGAGTGGAGGTGGAGCTGTGAGATGCCCATTGGAATAGACAGCGGCTGTTCACTCAGACAGTTGCAGTCTCACTCACTCTTTCCCTTCTCCCTCTTTTCTCAGGGCGTGTCTCTCTTCCACCTTCTAAGCAGATCAATTACGTCTTATTTGTTAATGTAGGCCAGATCACCGATGGACTTCAACGAGAGACAACTAAATGGGACAACTACAAACAATTGGAAGGGCAGTGATCACTTCCTGGATGGTCCTTGGCATACATGGTTGTCCCTTCCTCCCCATAGATGGCCACATACTGCTTGGAGGGGTGCACGGGGGTCCCTCAGCCAGGGGGCTTCTCGGAAGAAACCCGAGATTTCATTCTCCTTTGCGTCCTTCTCGCAATCTTAAATGTGAAACTGCGTGATTTGTGAAAACAAATGAACCAAGAAACAAGTGATTTTAATTTGTGGAAATAATATTCCTCCAACTGCCACAACTTTGAACATAACTATGTATTCGCTAAGAAAAATTTTAAAAAAATACCAAAATGACTCACCCTCAGTATTCATAGTCTCCTCCTTCCATCTTGCCACGTAGAAGGGGAGTTCTTCATCTCCGGGAGGTTTCCTCGCCTCTTCACAGACAGTGAGAATCTTCTCCATATCTTCCTTCTCGAAGTAGCCGTCGATCACTGCTTCCCTCGCGTTCTCTGAACAAGGAAATTATTGACTAAACCTAAAAGGTAAACAGCAATTTAAGAGAAGCCAATAGGGTGGATTCCATTTGGAGTGCCCACTTTTCGCCAGACCTATTTGCCATTTTGAAAACACGGCTGCCAGTTCCCCATCCTCAATGGTTGTCCATTGAGTATAAGTATCTTAGTCGGAAAACCTAGTAGGTAAATTTTTCTTTCTCTTCACCGCCCTCATTATGCCCTATCCTAAGATATAGCTGACTGTGACAAAAAAATTCCACCGCAAAAGAATCCCATTCTTATATGTTTTTACAGAAGATCCGCTCTAAAAACGTCACATACAGATGAACATCAAGAGATGCCGATATTCTCAGGTTCATCAAAGGAATTATGTACAGAGATACCAAGAGTGGAGGTGAAACTAATAAAGATTGGATTAGACAAAGGTACTGACCCTCGATGCGCGCAGCTTCCTTGTATCTGCACTCTGCTCTGCTGATGGTCATCGTCTTCTCGATCAGAGATCTCTTCAGTTCTTCCTTCGAAGAATAGACGAGAGACCTGCTCCACGTCCTTCCCGGACTGAAAATACACATTGGGAATAGGATAAAGGACTTTCGAAATGGAAGCTCACCCATGGTAGTGCACGGTCTTCGCACGAATGATCGGTCTGCAATGTATGAAATTAGACGCAACGTCACTATTTCTGCAGTATGCCCCTATATGCCTACTCCAATTCTTTGTGAAATACAAAGAGAAATCTTCTGGTCACCTCTTGGGAGACTCCTGAGGTACACTAGAAGTAGAAGGGGCGTGGCCCTGCAGGACGAAGTGATCAGCTCTCGACGGCACCTTCCGCTTCTCAGCTCTCGGAGCTCTCTTGACAGGAGCCCTGAGAATGGGTTACATGAGGTTGCGCGGAGAGAAGGCATCTCAAACAACGTAATAAAAATAAGGACAATGAAAATGTGAAACACAGAGAGCAGAGGACGGAAGATGAGAGATAAGGTGAACAAGAATGGGCTTGGCCCAGAAACGGGAAATAATCTCCAAAAGATTATTCAGCCGCTCACCTTTTCTGCAGTTCATCGATGAATCGAGTTGTCTGCCTTACAGATCGCTTCGGCCTGACAGAGAATGGATTACAAGGAGTGTCGAGGGAAAGACTGAGCAATTCGAGAAAGAATAGCATCAAACTAACCGAGAGGGTGCAACACAATTCTCCTCTCCTGCCATCTTCTCGCATTCATCCGTTCCAATATCCTGGATGCAAACGATGGGGAGAGCGTTCATTTGAGAGAGTGACCTTAAGAAGTTGATGAATAGATACCCCACGACGTGAAAAGTAATTAATATCGGAATGAGCGAAAAAATAAGGAGAAGGGAGTAAGGAAATGTGCAGCACAGAGAGCAGTGGAAGATGAGAGATAAAGGGAACAAGACTGGGTTTGGTCCAGAAATTGAAGAGATCTTTTGCCTACCGGAAGGCCACACAGGAAGAAATAGAACGGAAACTCCCCATCTCCATGACTGTCTATGCAAGCACAAAAAAGAAATCCCTAAATGGTGAGGTTTCTTTGCACTGGGGTTTTTCGCAGACGCCTAACTATTTGAATGGACCTCATAAATGTGGAGCTCATAATGAGTTAGGAGTAAGAGAATGGAGAAAACAAAGGAGAGCAAAGCACAATCCCGAAACGGCCTGATTGAGATAAAGGAATCGGGTAGACTAATCGATTTTCCCAGGGGGGAGACGAGGGGGTAGATCAAACCCACATTTGTGATGTGGAGAATTAGACATGTGAAATATCTTCTCTCCTTTCATCTTCTTAATATTTATCTTTACGGTTGTTTGCATGTTAACAGCTGAGGAAACACTTAATTTTCTAGTTGTCTCGATTGTGTGACCCAAGGGTGATAAATAAGTTAATTAATACTCCATGCAGTGAATAGAAGAAGGATGGAGATTGCGATAAAGGTGTATACAAAATAGAGTGAAGAACTGACACAGCACAATGAGCAGTGGAGGATGAGTGAGGAGGGAATAGACAAGGACTGGCAGATCTGAGATGGGAGAACGGGGTCATCCGATCTCCGTTGACTGGAAGACTAAGATGACTTCCGATCTTGTCCTAGACTGATTCATACATTGCATATCCAGAGGCAGTGCTCGATATATCACAATGAAATATTTTATTTTTCGAAGTATTGAACGAGTATATGGGTCGACGATAACTATATATTTTTAGAATCGTTTATGATGTAGATATTAATTGGTGATAAGTCCTTCTGAATGTACTGGTTCCAATCTACAGTAATATTGAGGATTCCGAGCCACTCGAAGTGGGGTTGAAACTGGATTCAAATTTGTGAAGAAAAAATTGTCTCTCGTTGCACTGAAATTCATAGATATTTACCAAAGTAGTAACTAACAAGAAGATAATGCATTAAACATTTACCACTTGTTTATGGTCATATGCTAGTCTTTGAGATCGAAATTGGCTTCCGCAAGAGCAGGTAAGATAATAACCGAGCTTAAGAAGAGATGGGAATTGATTCGAGCATGTGAAGAATACCTTTTTCAGAGTTGAATTGTGTTTAAAACGCGTTCTCTGTAAGTCTCGGACGGGCCCCTGCAGGGGGTGGCACAAGACTTCAAAATGATCGTATCGACTTGCAACTTTGGGGGTGTCATGCCTATGGGAAGGGTATGCTCCCATATGATTTTTGTGTCCCTAGCTCAACCTTTTGACCTACCAAATTTGAAAAATGAACCTCAACATTCAAGGGCATGCTATATACCATTCGAAAGAGCATGACAAGTTATGCCTAAATCTATGTTTTCGTGAGAATTGGTGCATGTTCGCACGAGATATTGCATGAAAAGCGCCATTTTGAGCAGTTTTTGGCATTTGATGCAGTGTTTGGCAGTGAAGGGATAATTTCTGCAAAATGCTTTTGCGACTACTCGGTGCAGAATTCAATTCTCTATCGAACTGCATTTTTCGTTTTATAAACAAAACCTCACAATTTGCGAGGCAGCGTGATTTTCATCATGCATTCGCCCACCCGGGTTCAAATCCCGTCCGATGCATTCATGTTTTGTCAATTATATTCAACTGTACTTTTCTATATTTTATGTTTTCTACGAGTGTTTGGCTTTATAAGATCATTGGATGTATTCTAAGTACACGTTATTCCTTTATCGTACATAACAAAATGAACACAATATGATCATTTCATCAATCCACTTGTATTGTGTTCGTAGCATATACACACTCTTATACTCTCACAGTTCTACATATAATTCCTCCGGTACGAAGAGGAAGCCGTGAATCGGCACTTCGATGAGGGGGAGCTTCGAGTTGCGATCCACGTCTCTGAATTGAGCGTCGAATGCGGGGCCGATGGGCATGAACAGCTGTAACATTCCAATTCTCAACCATCTGATAATGTTCATTTACCCCCTTGCGGCCTCGTCGAACACGAGTCCGATCGCTCTTGGAGGAACGCCACAGACGATGGCGAAGATACTGAATTCTTTCTTGGCCATTTCGATCCCTGTCAAAAGCCCCCCGTTTGAATATGAACTCCTCGTATTCCTGTAAAGTAATAAGAGTAAAGCAACTATTAAAGAGCCTTGAATACATTTTTTTTTCTGAACGGAAATAGTGGGGATCTTTGGAAAAACCAAAATGTGCACTACATTGTGCATAATATGCAGTCGTCATGTAAATTGATACACGGAAGATCGCATACTGAGTCATTTACATTGAATTAGGCGATTTGCATGGGCTCGCACGAGTGCCGAGCTCACTTTCTTTTACTTTCCCATCCATCTTCCGGATGCTCTGTGGCTTTCCATCGAACGCCTTCTGCGTGCTGAAAGGCGAAGAAGTGAAGTGTCTTTGCAAGCCCGGGTTCGTCCCAGATGGAGGATCCTGCGTCGATGAAGGTACGTCTCTCTTTCAATCTATGCTTCTTATCGCTTTATGAGTTTAGGTCATTGACTATATTTCCTTTTATAGGATCCTCGCTCTGGATCGTCTTCCTCGTCGTCGGTGCCCTCCTCCTTCTCTTCCTTCTCATCAGTGGCACCGCCTACCTCTGGTTGAGGAAGAGAAGAGGAGGGAGGAGACTTTCGAGGGATCGTCTCATCGAAATCGAGCTGCAAGCGCTCGTGAGTTATTTGAAATCCCATTGAATGTTTGTTTTTTCTTATCTTGGTAATTAAAAACGTTTCTTCGTTCAGGAAAACGCAACGTTCACCCTGGAATAAGCAGTACCACGAGAGATACGGACACACACATCGATTCCTGTTGTTTTCTTCTCCTGTGTTTTGACGATAAATGTTAGTTGCTAGAATTTGATTGTGATTGTAAACTTGAAGACGATAGGGGTAGTGTTTTTTTTATCAGTAACGGGTGTTGAACGAGCGAAATTTCATTAGATGTACTCACTACAGTTGAAAAAATTGGTATTGAATAATAATCAAGTTGACAAAACATGAATGCATCGGACGGGATTTGAACCTGGGTGGGCGAATGCATGATGAAAATCACGCTGTCTCGCAAATTGTGAGGTTTTGTTTATAAAACGAAAAAATGCAGTTCGATAGAGAATTGAATTCTGCACCGAGTAGTCGCAAAAGCTTTTTGCAGAAATTATCCCTTCACTGCCAACACTGCATCAAATGCCAAAAACTGCTCAAAATGGCACTTTTCATGCAATATCTCGTGCGAACATGCACCAATTCTCACGAAAACATAGATTTAGGCATAACTTGTCATGCTCTTTCGAATGGTATATAGCATGCCCTTGAATGTTGAGGTTTATTTTTCAAATTTGGTGGGTCAAAAGGTTGAGCTAGGGACACAAAAATCATATGGGAGCATACCCTTCCCATAGGCATGACACCCCCAAAGTTGCAAGTCGATATGATCATTTTGAAGTCTTGTGCCACCCCTCTCCGAATCTTACAGAGAACGCGTTTTAATAGAGAGATGTCGGGAGAAGCAGCTCATCGATTCGGGAAATCTCTAAGTATTTATTTATTGCTTTCAAAATCTTTAGAATTCCACTCACATTGCAGTCTTTGAAGATGCATTTGGAAGTCGAAGGGACCTCATTCAGAGCAATCAGGCTAATTTGTGGAACCTCGGTGCACTGGAAAAAATCGTTGTTTGTCCAAAAAATCGTAGTCCAATTTGAAAATATTTCCACGCATTCCCATAACTGATACGAAACGTATGCAAGTGGTGGGGCGACCGAGGGTGATCTGAAAAAGTTGGGATGGAGCGGAGCCCGGTGCCCATCCCAACTGCTCCGGATCACCCGAGGTCTCCCGAGCTTTTTACAACGGTGTAAGTATGCTCTGAACAGTCGCGTCCAACTATTATCCTTGATACCTGTTCCCGTGAATAATGTAGAATGTTTCTAGTTTCAAATATTTTTCATATTTTTAGTGAATATTTTCTTGATCAAAAAGCATGCAGTGCCGATGGCATTTAAAGAATGTCGACGTGCCTCTTCTTTTTGGGAGAAATTTTGAGGTACACATGAAAATTATTTATTCGTAAAAAGATGTTACCTTGATACTTTGATGAGGTCCACTTCTTGTTCGAATAACTGTGAAATTTGCTACATTACACTGAAATGAATACTATTTGGCTTTCAATATTGGTTAAGAGACCGGATCGGTAAGATTGGAGCACCCCCCGGTTATGCGGTAGTCCGGAATCGGAACTGGGCCGCCATGCTTCAAGCATGGATGCCCCTTGGCCCCATGATGCACAATAAATAGGCTATTGCTCGATTCCGCTTTTCAGTAAGAAATTATAAGGTGCCAAACTTGAAAAATCGAAATTTCATATTTTTCGAACGCGATGAGATAGACTCAAAATCTCTTGTGCGTTGTATTAGGGATGACCAATGACCAAAAATGAACCACCCTGATCGAATCGGGATTGGTTGGAAACTTGATTTCGTGCCCCAATTTTTCACTTTTTCCGGATTATATTCTAAATATTGGAGGGGGGCAATATCGCACTATGCCTATAATGTAGCCCGATGAATTCTACATCGAACTGTTTCAAGGCGAAAAGATTTCGACGTTTCCGTTTTCTTCATATCGAGGTCCGAACATGTCCGATAATTTCGGAAAACATTTCGGAATCAAGTCGATTTTCATGACATCGATTTTATCGAAATTCGAGCTCATGAAACTATGCAATTTCAATCATATGATGGTGAACACTGTATAATTCGTAAAGTAGGTTTCCATATGAGTGAGAAATTCGCAAAATATTGCTTTTTTCTTATCGTTAAGAATGTCATTTTTTCGCCCCAAAACGCAAAACCGAGGGTGTCGAACAAAATTGTTGGACTGAAATTTGACGAAATCGACGAATTTCAGTAACTTTGAATTATTTTACTTACAGAAATGTGAAAAACAAATCAAAAAATTGGAACACCGCAAAAATCGGAAAAATATGACAATCCAGCTTCGATTCTACCCATGTTTGAGCTGTGAAAACTCCAGATTTCATAAATATAACTCGTGTCTTTTATTATCTTTGTGTAGTACAGTAACACTTAAGTTAAATAAATGTTGCTATAAGTTGCTCACCTTAAGTATTTTCCTGATAGTCGTTGACAAATCTCGATAAAGTCAATGATATCATAAGGGAAAATTCCTCTTATTTCCTATATTATCGAACAAATTGATTCACATTTATAGTCAATAATTATAATAAGTCACTTGAATTTAAAAACCGATGTACATTTTATGTTATCAAGGGAGTCTAAATTTTGAATTTTCACATGTATTTGGAAATCTGATTACTTCAGATTGAATCAGTTTAATCAAATTTTCGAGTTTTTTGAAAGAATATATGAAGTAAAATTCAAAACGATTTCATACACATTGAATTCTGCTCTATCAGCGGAAATATGTGCCCAAATATCTCATATCTCCTCTAATTTTACCGATATTTGGGAAGGATTATCAAGACAACGAATAAAGAGGGGCACTTTTTGCAACACTTGTTTTACTAAATTGCTCCCCTACTACCGGTTGGTAGTAAAGAATACGGCAAAAGTTTAGTCGTATGTGTTTTTTTTTTTCAAGTCGTAGAATCGAAGTTGGATTGTCATTTTTTTCCGATTTTTGCGGTGTTCCTTTTTTTTATCTGTTTTTCACATTTCTTTAAGTAAAATAATTCAAAGTTACTGAAATTCGTCGATTTCGTCAAATTTCAGTCCAATAATTTCGTTCGACACCCTCGGTTTTGCGTTTTGGGCCGAAAAAATGACATTCTTAACGATATGAAAAAAGCAATATTTTGCGAATTTCTCACTCATATGGAAACCTACTTTACGAATTATACAGTGTTCATCATCATATGATTGAAATTGTATAGTTTCATGAGCTCGAATTTCGATAAAAATCGATGTCATGAAAATCGACTTTTTCAGAATGAACAAAAGTTCAATTTTCAAGACAAAATTACTAATTATTATTCTTGTTGTTTAATTTTCCACCAAATGAGCACGTTTAACAGTTCATTTGGTCGACATACTCGTAATTTCACAGAATTCCGAAATGATCGGACATGTTCGGACCTCGATATGAAGAAAACGGAAACGTCGAAATCTTTTCGCTTTGAAACAGTTCGATGTAGAATTCATCGGGCTACATTATAGGCATAGTGCGATATTGCCCCGCTCCAATATTTAGAATATAACATGGAAAAAGTGAAAAATTGGGGCACGAAATCAAGTTTCCAACCAATCCCGATTCGATCAGGGTGGTTCATTTTTGGTCATTTGTCATCCCTAAAACAACGCACAAGAGATTTTGAGTCTATCTCATCGCGTTCGAAAAATATGAAATTTCGATTTTTCAAGTTTGGCACCTTATAATTTCTTACTGAAAAGCGGAATCGAGCAATAGCCTATATATTGTGTATCATGGGGCCAAGGGGCATCCATGCTTGAAGCATGGCGGCCCAGTTCCGATTCCGGACTACCGCATGTCCGGGGGGTATCCATTATGATTGATTCTTACCGATCCGGCCTCTTAATATGCCGACTCCTTATTAAACTGCGAAAGAAGAATCGAGTGTTTCACAGAGTATGATCATCGTAGGAAACATCGTGAATATATGTTGAAACTATCCACTTTATCTGTCACAGGTCCGAGTCCTTTCGTTCTTTGACATGTGGTCTTATTCAATCTTTCTCTCTTGTAATTCTCGGTTTAACCATGAAGATAAACTCGCTTCAAGACACAGTAAACGCTCATAGATCTGAGAAGGTTTGGCATACACATCATTTTATACATTTTAATATTAATAATTTATCATGTTATCGGGCGCAAGAAAATTTTCAATTGTTTATCTCGTTCTTTGCTATTAGACGACCACGATTTGTTCTTTTATCAAATGAGACGAATTGCAGATATCTGCAAACACGCCAGTAGTAGCTCTCACGCAAGCACAAAATGGATCATCGACAGTTTGTTTTTTAGGGCATGGGAAATCCCGAATGATACATCCTTGCAGTCTCGTTCGAATCATTCAATCAAAGAGGAACCAATTGACTATTCCTTCACGGTGTGTTTAATTTTTAACCTGCTGCTGTAAAATATATTTAGATTTCGGGTGGGACGAATGGTGCGAACACAGAACAAACATTCATTTCAATGGTACGATTGAGCAATATCTCCCATTGATAGGACGATTTAGGCAGCCATGGACAATTGCAATCTTGAGACCGATGGAGAATCCGATATAGAAATGATCGAAGAAGGAAATGAACAGGAAGGCAGCAGTCAAAGTTACAATCTGACACAAAAGGTCCATCGAAATATGACACATATTTGGTTTTCGTTAAACTTAGATCAAAGCAGGAGATACCTCGCGCTCAATTGGGATCCGTTAAAAATTATCCATTAAAGCTCAGCGATACTCTGATGGAGTGTCCCATGGATAAGTGCGATGTGAGTCTGACAATGAGAACGATTATCTAATTATAAATCCAATTTACATACTCCCATTCTTTCTTCTATGTATTTAGATAATATATTTTCAATTTTTTCGTTTGCAGTATAAGTCGAAGGCAATACGAGCCTTCATTAACCACTTAAAAAGTGATCACCTAATGACGCCCCGCTTGGTAATGTTTTGTTGGTTAATTAAGTTTCCGAAAGTGCAGATCCTTTCATTCAATATGGGAAAATTCTATTTACTGGCATTTGAATCTCACAGGCAAATATCGCTTTCCGCTGTGAGTGTGGATATGAAGGGACTTCGTACCAACACGCTGTATTTGTAAGATTTTAAAAAAAATTATGCGTGTTTAGTTTTTTTGTAAAACCGTACTCAATGAGTACCACTTAAGGATCAATCACGATTTTATGTTTTTAAATTATATTTTCTCATTGGAGTGTGTTAGACATGCCATGCATGAGCTACAAATAGGAACCAAGATAAAAATTGGTGAATGATTATATTACTCGATTCTTCTTTCGCAGTTTAATCCGGAGTCGGCATATTAAGAGGCCGGATCGGTAAGAATCGATCATAATGGATACCCCCCGGACATGCGGTAGTCCGGAATCGGAACTGGGCCGCCATGCTTCAAGCATGGATGCCCCTTGGCCCCATGACACACAATATATAGGCTATTGCTCGATTCCGCTTTTCAGTAAGAAATTATAAGGTGCCAAACTTGAAAAATCGAAATTTCATATTTTTCGATCGCGATGAGATAGACTCAAAATCTCTTGTGCGTTGTTTTAGGGATGACCAATGACCAAAAATGAACCACCCTGATCGAATCGGGATTGGTTGGAAACTTGATTTCGTGCCCCAATTTTTCACTTTTTCCGGGTTATATTCTAAATATTGGAGCGGGGCAATATCGCACTATGCCTATAATGTAGCCCGATGAATTCTACATCGAACTGTTTCAAAGCGAAAAGATTTCGAGGTTTCCGTTTTCTTCATATCGAGGTCCGAACATGTCCGATCATTTCGGAATTCTGTGAAATTACGAGTATGTCGACCAAATGAACTGTTAAACGTGCTCATTTGGTGGAAAATTAAACAACAAGAATAATAATTAGTAATTTTGTCTTGAAAATTGAACTTTAGTTCATTCTGAAAAAGTCGATTTTCATGACATCGATTTTATCGAAATTCGAGCTCATGAAACTATACAATTTCAATCATATGATGATGAACACTGTATAATTCGTAAAGTAGGTTTCCATATGAGTGAGAAATTCGCAAAATATTGCTTTTTTCATATCGTTAAGAATGTCATTTTTTCGGCCCAAAACGCAAAACCGAGGGTGTCGAACAAAATTATTGGACTGAAATTTGACGAAATCGACGAATTTCAGTAACTTTGAATTATTTTACTTAGGGAAATGTGAAAAACAGATAAAAAAAGGAACACCGCAAAAATCGGAAAAAAATGACAATCCAACTTCGATTCTACCCATGTTTGAGCTGTGAAAACATACGACTTGATAAACTTTTGCCGTATTCTTTACTACCAACCGGTAGTAGGGGAGCAATTTAGTAAAACAAGTGTTGCAAAAAGTGCCCCTCTTTATTCGTTGTCTTGATAATCCTTCCCAAATATCGGTAAAATTAGAGGAGATATGAGATACAATACAATACAATACAATATTTATTCAAGCTTCAGGTGGTATGCCTGTTGAACGATGCAAGTTTTCCATAAATCAGGGTGTCTTCTGCACTTAGATTCCCAGTTCGGTCCAATCGCCTTGACAAACTCATCTCTCCATCGTATCTTCGGTCTACCGGGCGGTCTCGTTCTATCTAGAGGCGACCAATTTGTTATTTTTCTTGCCCACCGATCATCTCCTATAGTGGCAATTCGCTTGGCCCAATTCCATTTTCTGCACATTGCTCGCACACGGATATCTGGTAGGGGAACTTTCAAGCTGAGCCACTCATTTGTTTTCCTGTCCAGTCTCGTGACTCCAGCCATTTTTCTCATCATTGCACGCTGCGTTACGATTAGCCGTTTTCTCTCCTTCTTAGTTGAATTCCATAGTTCAGATCCGTACAGAAAATTCGGTTCAATACACATTCTGAATACTTTGGTCTTAAGTGACATTCCGACTCCTCGGCTCGTCATGAAATCATAGAATTTGTTAAACGATTTCCAAGCACCGCCAATTCTCCTGTTCAACTCAAGCATTAAGTTCTGGTCGAATGATAGTCGCACTCCGAGGTATATAAAGGAATTCACGTATTTTAGGTGATTTCCGTCAACAGATTGGGGGACAGGTACATCGTTCGTCATCATTACAGTCTTGCTTTGATTTATCTCTAATCCAACTTTCTTACTTGATGCACATAGCTCCTCCAACATTCTTTCAATCTCCTTGGGACAGTGCGATATTAATACAACATCGTCGGCGTATCGTAGGTGGTTTAATCGCTCTCCCTCTATTTTGATACCGTATTGCTCCCAGCTCAGCTTTCGGAAAATCTCTTCAATGATCGCATTAAAAAGATGTGGGCTTAGAGGATCGCCTTGCCGCACTCCACGTCTGATATCTATTGGAACTTTGTCTCTCCCTATTCGAACGGATACACAACTTCTGCTATATATGAACCGTAGAGTATTGATTATTTTTGGATGAATGCCGTGGTTGAATAGTGCCTCCCAAACCTTGTGGAACTCGACTGAGTCAAAGGCCTTCTTGTAGTCAATGAATGAGAGATACACCGGGAAACGATATTCTTCTGAGAGACTGATGAGTTCTGAGATTGCGTATACATGATCAATGGTGGAAAAATTTCTCCGGAATCCTGCTTGCTCTCTACTTTGATTTGCAGATAATTGGTTTTCTATTCGTGAATCGAGTACGGTGGCAAATAATTTGTAGATGATGTTCAGTAATGAAATCGGACGGTAATTAGCGATATCCAAGGCATTTCCTTTCTTGAATATTAATGAAATAATCGCTTCCGGTAAATCATCAGGGACACATTCGTCGTTTATCCACTTGTTGAATAAAACTCTCAATGGACGAGTTAGAACCTCAATTCCGCATTTCAGATATTCAGATTTGATTCTATCCGGTCCCGCTGCCTTGTCATTTTTCAGCTTCTCGATTCCTCGTTTAACTTCACTATCCATTATGGGCAAAAAGCGATCATTGCATCGGAAAGTACACCGTCGTGGCCGCATCGATTGGGAAAATAGCTTATTGTAGAAAGCTTGAACGATACTGTTGATTTCATCCTTGGAACTCGCGACAGTTCCGTCATTTTTCAAATTGGTTTATTTGAGTTCGGCCAATCTGAGATGATTGCAGGGCTCTTCTAGTACTTTTCCCGTAATAGACGGCTTTACGCACAGTCTCCAGATGTCCTCGATAGAGATCCTCCTTTATTGACATTCTAAGAGCCTTCCCTGTCAAGGAAAAATTGATTCCGTTGAGGGGATTGGGATCGGCCATTCTCAGTCGTCTCCTTTCTGCAAATAAACTTCGGGTTTTTACAGAAAATCGTTCTTTAGGCGGTATTGGAATCATTGATGATTGAGCAGTTGTTAATAGAGTTCGCTGAATGTTTTTGTAAGTATCGAGCTCCTTGGTTGGTATTGTGTGGATGGTTGATACAAATTGCGCTTTCGACAATTCTAGGGGTCTCGGAGCTTTACGTCGATGATGGCGTATTCTTGTCTCAAAGCGGAACTTGGCCATTAACAATCGGTGATCAGTGCTCAGGTCGAAGCTCCCCACAATCGACACATCCAACACGTTCGAGAGGGCTCTTGAAAGGATGTAATCGATCTGATTCTTCGAGTTCATATTAGGGGACATCCATGTCCACTTTCTACTGTCTCTTTTCTGGAATCGAGTATTCAGGAGGTGTAACTTGTGTTCAGCGCAAAATTCGAGTAACAATTGGCCTCTGTCGTTTCTCGTACCGAGTCCGTGACGCCCAATGTAGTCCTCATCCTCAGATAGCTTCGACCCGACCTTCGCATTAAAATCACCCAGCACAATCAACTGCCATTTTCCACACCCCGGGCGCAGATCACGACGCGTCGAATTAGCAATGACTGTACTGAGGTCATTCATTAGCGTGAGGTATTCGTTATCAGGGTGAGCAGAAGTCGGCATATAAACATTAATAATGCGTATTCGGAGGAGAGGAAGGTCAAGGTAGGATAGACGCTCGCTGACTGAGTGGAATATGGAGTTAGAAGCCCAATGACTGGCTACTAGGAATCCAGTCCCGTAAGCGGAACGGGTACCGAAGCCCACTATGAGGTGATTGGAAGCTCCTAGGGTTAGAGAGGTCAAGCCCGACCGTCTCGTTTCCTGTAGGCCAATAACGTCAAAGGGGATCGTACTCACAGCCTCCTCCAACTCAGCAACGCGGTCGTCCTTCTTGAGAGTGCGCACGTTGACAGTCCCGACTGGAAGAGTGACTTGCATCCGGACGGACAGGCTACCACCGACGGTTGTCCAGGCGACGTCGGGGGACTCCCACTCGATTGCGGACAGAGAGGGGAGTGAAGACCGACCGCCTCTCAGCCGCGCACGAATGGAGATATTTGCACGAATGAGCACGAATGAGATATTTGGGCACATATTTCCGCTGATAGAGCAGAATTCAATGTGTATGAAATCGTTTTGAATTTTACTTCATATATTCTTTCAAAAAACTCGAAAGTTTGATTAAACTGATTCAATCTGAAGTAATCAGATTTCCAAATACATGTGAAAATTCAAAATTTAGACTCCCTTGATAACATAAAATGTACATCGGTTTTTAAATTCAAGTGACTTATTTTAATTATTGACTATAAATGTGAATCAATTTGTTCGATAATATAGGAAATAAGAGGAATTTTCCCTTATGATATCATTGACTTTATCGAGATTTGTCAACGACTATCAGGAAAATACTTAAAGAAGGATTGTCAGCAAAGTAAAATTTAAACGGTTGGGACTCTTGCACAGAAAAATCGTCCCTATCAAGCGGAAACTGTAGACTTTCCAGACTGAGATTTCGCAGCAATCCTTGCTAACCACAGTGTTTGCGATTCACTGCGCAACTCACTTTCTATTTTCCCTTTTTTTGGTTAAGCTGAACTTCCCCGTGATATTTTGCTGCTCTTTTGTGCGTTTATTGTCACAACTCATTAATAAATTGCCCTAAACGCTGCAGTTTAAAGTGCTAACTTCTTCAAATCTGACCTTACGTGATTTGTCCACTTAGGATAGTTCACATTGCTTCCATATAGTTTTCTTTTGCCTTACTTGTTTAAGGATTGCTAAATTCGATGCCATTTCATGAGATTGCTAATGATAATAATTATAGCTTATTTAAATAGGCCAGTTCACGATTCTGCCGATGTTTGTGTAGCCTATAAGCTGGTTGTTGAAATCCGTTGTTTCATTATTTCGCTTTTTTGTCGTTAAAAGGGCGTTCAGAGGATGCTTTCTTGTTACTTCGTTGTTGTTTGTATGTTGTTTTTGTTCAATATCCCCTTTTTACATTCTTTTTTCATCAGATTTACCACTCAACATGGGACGCATCCGTACCAAGACCGTGAAGAAGGCCTCTAAGGTCATCATCGAGAAGTACTACACCAAGATGACCCATGACTTCCACACCAACAAGCGCATCTGCGACGAGATCGCTATAGGCCGGTAACAAAGTATGTTCCCTTCTCAATATCAGCATGTTCATTTATTGTTATATTTCACTATCAAAACAGTCGAAAATAATTTATTAACGAAGACATGAACACAATGTGTACATAAAATAAATAGGACGTGATATAACAGTGTCAATCTACTGCAAGAATTAATGATTGATTCTGTTGGAAGCGTTATACTACAGTCCGGTCAGATCCCTACATGAAAACGGGACACCCCGGGTGTCCCCGGGTGTCCCCCCGTGTCCCCCCGCCATTTTTCGGCTCGGGCAGAGAAAGAACTAATTCGAATTTTCGGTTTTCAGACGCAGGGGGTCCTTCCCGATCGATTGGCATACAATTCATAAATTCATAAATTTGCTATTTATCGTAATTTAATTTTGAAACTAAAGATAATTAATTTGACACACCCGGAACTACAGTAGTTAATTTGATATTCACCGGTCCGGCTCTGAGACTCGATTTCTGCGAGCTTGCAGTTTGCTGCCACGTTTTCGTTCGTTTTTGCTTTCAAATTAGCTAATTTTGTATTTCAAAACCTTCGCCTGATTGAATACGTTGATTCTAGAGCAGTTACAGCCTCTCGTCGATTATCGGTAGCCCTGTTTTGGAAATGCTTGATTTTCTGCTAATTTTCTATGGATTCTAGTCACTTTTCCTTCGATTTTAGAGCTTCTTTTGTTATAAATTTAGGCTTATTATTGTTTCTGCAGGTCGCCCTTACTGCGACACGCCCCTGGAGTCTGGGGCGTCATGAGCGACTCTTCTCTGCTAGTCAGGTCCGACTTTTTTCCATTTTCTTTTCTATTTTCTATGCGGTGTCGGCTTGTGGTTTCCTTTTTTAAGGACCTCTGCTTGCATCACAAGGGAAGGAACAAGAATTTATATACAACGATGCATCAACGGAAACTTCTTAACGGTCAGGTATTTTTGTATTTACAAAGTGATGGGGTAAACTTCTGAGTTAGGCTAGTTTCAAAGAACTTCTATTATTGTAAATTTGTATAATTTAACGGGGAATAACTTCAGAAATGGAGTTAACGTGTTATTCATCGTTAACCATTGAATTGTTAGAAGAGTCTTCGTTTTGAGGGAAAGTGTATGTTGAAGATTGAACTCTTCTTGTCAGATTATTGTAGTTGTACCTTAGCATCCTCTTTTGTAATAACCTTTTGAGTCTGCATAACGAACCTGGACACGAATCTATTCCAGTCGGTAGTGCACTGTCTCGGGTTAGTAGGATGGCGAAGTTTACGGTATTGCTAAAAATGTAAACTAAAAATGTAAGACAAATCTGCCGACTTCTTGAGCGAATCGAGTCCTCATGCGATCCCTTTCCTGCACCTTCTTTCCAGTCTCACTCGGAAGGCAAACGGTATCAAGTAGGACACGAATGAAGGAGGAATCAGAGGGATTGGACTCAGCCAATTGATTGACTTCCTCTGCTGCCATGAACTCAGGTCCATTGTCTATAGTTTTGATAGCTTTTACAATTCATATGAATCTGGATTCTAAAACGATTACTTACATGAAGACGGTGTCTTCACTGCCATATTATCATAGATAGTCTTCATCAATTGATCCTGGTCCTCCTGTTTCTTGATCACTTTATTGAGCAAATCCCGTAGCTAAATTTATATCCTGAACTTATTCATTGGTTTATAAACCTCAATATGCGAAGCGGAAGGAATTGCAGTTGGCTGCACGATCGGAGAGACCACAGAGAGAGGAAGTGAGGGAGGAATCCCTTTCTACAATCGATTGTGTTGTACTATGGTGCGGATAAAACGCTATTTTTATTAATTATCTTAACTGTTTCCGATTCACCTCTGTTGTGTGATTGGAGTAGGAAGGGCTGGTGCCGATAATTTCATAGGGGGCACACTATTCCTCCTATTGGATGCGATAGTCTTTTCATCTAGAATTCCCTCTGTAAGCGGATATTTATGAGTAGAAATGTAAAATACTGGGACGAGTAGGAATACGAGCGGTGGCCTTGCTCGAAGATTGTTCGTCCAATGGCTCTTCCTTCACTCTCAGCTCACTCTCAGCTTCATTTCCAGCAACTAAATTCCGGAAGATTAATCGAGGTTGGATCAAACTAACGATTGGTGATTCTCTTCATGGCTGCTCTACATTGCCCTTTTGTTCCCATGTGGTAGATGACTCTCTCCACTTCCACTCCCCCATCCATTCTGTATGTGACGATCTCTTCCATCTTCTTCTTTCCCTTTGTGACCATTCTAGATGGAAAGATGTCGAATCTCTCGACAGTGAGACATTTACCCAACACGAATGCCATCTGATGAATAAAGGAATACATCAACGGGAATAAGAGCAACAGATTCACAACAACCATGATCGAATTGTGCAAAATACATTTGAACAAAATAAAAAACTGCACCGTGTGTGGTCTGAATTGTGAAATATCTGCGGAATAAGTGCGTAGCATCCCATGCTTTTGTTCTCTATATTTTCATTGATTTTCATCGCAGCCATCGCACCGTGACGGTAATCCGTTTTCCCTATTTTCACTTGCTTTATTCACTTTCAGATGACTCGACTCTCTGAGCATGCTCAGGTAGAGCTTCGACTGCAGAAAAATCTAGGCCAATCCGCACATCAAGCCTTTATCCATTTGAGAAATGTGAAGAAAATTAATGTGTCTTATCCATCCGTGCTAAGATACTACAAGGAGCTCGAGAAGACAATTGCGGAGAAAAAGTATAGGTACACAATTTAGTTCCTACACGATCACTATTACCTAAAACTTTTGCTAAACAGTTCCTACGTTCTTGGAGACACAACACAAGATGTTGGAGTAATGGTCAAAACATTGTACATGGAGGACAAGAGGCGCTCCGAACAAATGGTGGAAATATTTTATAATTCGCAAAGATTAAGCCACTATTTTCTCGAAAGAAGTATCTTGAACAAGTGAAAAAAAGAGTAAATTATTCAAGATATCGGACTATTTCAACAGAAAATAGTGGCTCGCAACACAAATAAATGACTCAAATAGATTGTCTCCCTTCTATCTTCTCGATTCGGCGTCGCCGTGAAGAGAGGAATCGTCCGAGAACTGAAAAAAATGATGCATCTTAAAACTGTTCCTATCATGTGCGTTTTATAAATATTCTACGCAATTTAAGTGAGCTATTTCAGCAAGGTTCCGTTTATCAATCCAGCCCAAAGGATGAAGAGATTTAATTTCGTTTTTGATCTGGTGCATAATGAAGAAACGTTTCAACATTGGGTAATAAATAATTAGCAATGGTTGAGAATTGACTCGGTGACTTCAGGTTTGGTCGGATGAGTCTATCGTTCAGCTAGGCGGTAACGCAGGATGGGTCACTGTTGAAAGTGACTACGATAAGGACCGATTTCAGATGACCAAAAAATTCCCAGTTAAGGTATTTTAGTTCTCATGACAAAAGCAAGGTTGTCGTTCAGGTCCAAGTTTGGGCCGTAAATTACGTTCGATGGTCATGGACCGCTTTGTTTCCTAAATCAAGGAGAGACTCTCGGAGCAGAGGCGTATCAAGGAATTCTCGAGGAATACCTTCTTCCCTTCCTCGATGGATGGATCGGTCGTGGTGCAGCCATCTTCCAGCAGGATGGCGCTTCGGCGCACACCGCCCGATCGACCATGAAGAAAATGGATGAGTGGGGAGTCACCGTGTCCCCGTGGCCTCCTTCCTCCCCCGACATAAACCCAATCGAGTTTGTATGGAGGGACATGAAGGAGTGGATTCGAATCAACCGCAAGCCAACTACTCTAGAGGAGCTAAAGGAAGCCATCCTTCACTACTGGGAGTTCCAACTGACTAAGTAGAAATGCATCAAATATATTCCCCCTCGGCTTTACGAAGAATACAACCAGTACTTCAAATATATTAATCACGTAAAAGAGAATGTTCAGTTAGTTTATGGGTGCGGTGGAGGCCCCATTGTAGATAAATGGAAAGATCATAACCTCCAGTAGCTATTAATTTGTTGTTGATACTAGCCTAATTCAGAAGTTTACCCCATCACTTTGTAAATACAAAAATACCTGACCGTTAAGAAGTTTCCGTTGATGCATCGTTGTATATAAATTCTTGTTCCTTCCCTTGTGATGCAAGCAGAGGTCCTTAAAAAAGGAAACCACAAGCCGACACCGCATAGAAAATAGAAAAGAAAATGGAAAAAAGTCGGACCTGACTAGCAGAGAAGAGTCGCTCATGACGCCCCAGACTCCAGGGGCGTGTCGCAGTAAGGGCGACCTGCAGAAACAATAATAAGCCTAAATTTATAACAAAAGAAGCTCTAAAATCGAAGGAAAAGTGACTAGAATCCATAGAAAATTAGCAGAAAATCAAGCATTTCCAAAACAGGGCTACCGATAATCGACGAGAGGCTGTAACCGCTCTAGAATCAACGTATTCAATCAGGCGAAGGTTTTGAAATACAAAATTAGCTAATTTGAAAGCAAAAACGAACGAAAACGTGGCAGCAAACTGCAAGCTCGCAGAAATCGAGTCTCAGAGCCGGACCGGTGAATATCAAATTAACTACTGTAGTTCCGGGTGTGTCAAATTAATTATCTTTAGTTTCAAAATTAAATTACGATAAATAGCAAATTTATGAATTTATGAATTGTATGCCAATCGATCGGGAAGGACCCCCTGCGTCTGAAAACCGAAAATTCGAATTAGTTCTTTCTCTGCCCGAGCCGAAAAATGGCGGGGGGACACGGGGGGACACCCGGGGACACCCGGGGTGTCCCGTTTTCATGTAGGGATCTGACCGGACTGTACTACTCATCCGGTTCCTTTTCCAGGGCCGCATCCAGAAGCGACTCCAGTTGCCATCGGAGAGTCCATCGGAGTGAGGGCGGGGAGAAGGAGGCCATCCTCCTCGTCCTCCTCATCACTGGACGAATCAATATTTTGGTCGGCAGCGGAGGGACGACTCGGTCTGGTGAGTACTTCCCACAACTCCTTTAACAAATAATTAAATATTGTCCCCGTAACTCCGGTCCAAACTCTTTGCCGCTTGAGTGCTGCCTTTCTTCTTCTCTCAGTAGCATCTGGAGTCTCAATCATCTTCTCGCGTACCTGGAATAGGGATTACTGGGTATTTCCTCATTCGGTTCTGGTGTTAACCTTGTATGTACCCTGCTTTATGTCGTTTCTCCAGGTGTGCGAGGCGGACTTGCGCACTTTCCTCCACACCTTCTTCTTGTGTGTTGGGTTGGTGTAGGACTTCTTGCCCACATGAAATAGAATCCCCTATAGTAGGTTAGGGGGGGGAATGTTCATACCACCGGCCTCGATCCATCCATTGCAGTGGCCTTGAGGTGATTCCAGTGGAGAACAGTGAGACGAGTACGAAGCTAGTGGCCCGATCTTTTCAGTAGAGCGTATTAATGCGACTAGAACTACTGAGACTACCTGATGAAGTATAGATCTTTGGGCGCGTATCTCCATGCGAGGGCATTAATGCTTTCACATGGAGACGTATCGAGATTAGCACTGACACTTTTGATATCCTCGCAGTTCTTCTCCGTGAATACCTTTAATTCTAATTTTTAGGAAAGAGTGCGGAGGGGGGGGGGAGAGAGTACCTGGTCCTCCAGTCTCTTGTAGGGGCCTCCTCCCTTGGGAAGATAAATTCTCGGATTCTTGGGAGGGTCATGTGGGCATTCCTTCAATACTTTGAAGGATGGATCCTACAATATTTCCTTTTGATTTATTACTTGAATTCTTATTATACTTGGTCAAACTTGTGCTGCCCAGCAATACAGCACAGGATGGCACGGAATTTCTCAGAGGCTAGTTCTCCATTCCCCTGGGCAGAAAGCACAGCATCATAACATCTATTGATTATGGGCTTAACCCAAATCCTGGCGGGCGTCATATATTTGGCTTTGCAAATCTGCGAAAAAAAGAGACATATATTTTCCATTCCTACAACATTCACCTTGACTAAGGCGAGGGTGATGTTGCGGAAGAAATGCCACGGGTCATAAAGGTGGTTGATCCCCGGAAATTTACCGTGCATCATCTTAGTGACTGCTAGGTGTCGATCGGTGACGAGACTAGCAATTCCATCTACTCCTCCAATCATGAGGGCGAGCTCTCTCAACCCTTGCTCCATTGCAGCCACCTATTTTTTGTTTTTTTTTTACTAAGGTCCTTATCCGAACTAACTTCCATTGTGCTCGATGAACCAGTGTCCGTCTTGTGCATGATGATATAATGTAGGACCTCTCCAGTCTCTGCATTAAGCAGGAAATATCGGCAATAGGCAGCCGAGTACCCTCGAGAATCGAAACTGCCGTCCCCACATAGATGAACCTTCTCCCCCTTCAATACACCACTTTTCTGCTTGAATGGCTGTTCTATTCCGACCTTTGCAATCCTCTCCCTGATTGAATCGATTAGGGCACCCTGTGTTCTCCAAAAGAGCTCATCAACGGCTGGACGAACGTAGTGCTTTTTCAAGCGATGGAAGGTGGAGGGGGAGATCGGGGAGATGCCAGACATTAGGAAGATCTGCCGCAGCTTCTGAAATTAATGCCAGCTATTCCACGAGTTGAAAGTTCTTCAGTTCATTCAAGCCCCCCCCCCTTTTTGTTATTTCATTTATGATGACTATATCAGAACTCACAGTTCCTCCTACTGCTGTGATGATTGCACCAGTCACAACATCGACATTGATCTTAGCCAATCTCTCCTTGTTTCCCTCATTGGCTGTCTTCAGCACGGGGCTTCCTGACCAAGTGTCAGTGAACCCGCACTTATTTCACCGCGTGCTGCACTGCACGGCCAGGCCTTCCATGTGGAAGGACAAGTGGTTCGCTCCCTCTACGCATTTCTTGCACTTATCGAGAAGTGAAACGAGCGCATCTCTCGATACTACGAGATATTCCGCAGCAGGGAGGCCTAGAGTAGTGGGAGGGAGAAAGGGCGGGGGAGTCCAATTAGGATCTCTCTTCAGGTCTGACTTCTGAAATAAATAATTGTGTACAATTACGTAGATGGTACTAATCGATAATGAATACACACCTGTTCAGGTCTGCAGCAGCACTCGCAGCACGGAGGAGGACGGCGGTCCATCAGAGGGAGCGGGCGACTGGAAGGAGGAGGAAGGACGAAGATGGAAGAGGAGGGAGGAGGGGTCAAGGTAGGAGGGAGAAGAGTAGGTGAGAGGGGTACGGTAGACATCATACCACTCGTCTCCTAAAGGCTTGTTGTATTACTGCACTTGATAGTAATAAAGTTCCTTTTTTTCCTAAGCTGTTTGTTCTACTCACAGCATTGAAGGGGACAGAATCAGATCGAAGAAGGATTGTCGAGAGAGAGTGCACGTATTGGGAAGAGTCGAAGTGAGAGGCACAGAGGAAGGGCTTTCTGGTATCACTTAGCTTGGCCATGAGTGATCTCCTTCCCTCGATGGTGTTACGAAGGGCATTTACCCACTTCCTCCGCTTGACCTCGTTCTCAGAGAATAGATGCATCGCCTTTTCATCACATTTCTTCTCACAGACGACGCACGTACGGCGTTGCATCTGATATGTCAGGGGAAGTATGAGATTATGGGAACCAAGTTCATAGATAGATCATTCATGAATTTGACATTTTGCATTAGAAATCGTAGCACAGATTCATCACAACTCTTTATTAGCACGCAATCATTCTTCGGGGAACAGTTCCATGGGCTTGAAGCCAGTGTACTTTCCGTCGGCACTAGGCCATCTCGTCCTGACTGCGTCGATCACGCACGCAGGGAGACGTACTCTCACTCCCCGACCAAGAGGCCCAAGGAGGGAAGCAACAATGACGCGGTAGCAAACATCTCCTTCCGCGAACATCTTCTGTTCCTTCTCCAAGTACGCGTCCCATTTGGAGAGGACTCGCTCGACTTCTTTGTCATCGGGGAGGAACTGCATCTAGATCAGTGATAGATTAGTAACGGACGAGAAAGAAGCAAAACGGTACATAAAAAACGGTGAAAAGAGATAGGAAAAGACCAGCAATGAGCTGATCACGATGCATCGAAAGTATGCAAATAGTATCGACCGATTGGATGAAGAGTCTCCTCATGATCTCTCATGACGTCATGAGAGGTCAGCCTCACTTTGCTCTTTGTATTCCATTATGTTCTTCTATTTTCGTTCAAATGTTCAACTGTGCGATAAATGCATTGGAATCTTTTCATAATCAGTTGTAAAGCATAATCACATGTATATGATGTATTTTAATGACAATCAAAACATCCTGCAAAATGATGGTCACCGGCAGGATTTGAACCAGCCTTTCCCTCCCTCATTTGCCATTCAAAGTGGACCGAGAAGGGAAGAGGGGGGGAAAGGCGAGGGAGGTGAGAAAGTGGTCAGCCAGAGGGCGCGCTATTCAAAATGAGTGTTTTTCATTATTTCGCGCGAGCGTATCTCCCTTCAAAATGGACCTCAGACTTTCATCTTTTGGGATTCTCTCATCGTTCATGAGACCAATACGCGTATTGTCCCATATGCAATTCTCAACTTTCCTGACACTCCTTCTTTAAGGTGAGCAACTTATAGCAACATTTATTTAACTTAAGTGTTACTGTACTACACAAAGATAATAAAAGACATGAGTTATATTTATGAAATCTGGAGTTTTCACAGCTCAAACATGGGTAGAATCGAAGCTGGATTGTCATATTTTTCCGATTTTTGCGGTGTTCCAATTTTTTGATCTGTTTTTCACATTTCTGTAAGTAAAATAATTCAAAGTTACTGAAATTCGTCGATTTCGTCAAATTTCAGTCCAACAATTTTGTTCGACACCCTCGGTTTTGCGTTTTGGGGCGAAAAAATGACATTCTTAACGATAAGAAAAAAGCAATATTTTGCGAATTTCTCACTCATATGGAAACCTACTTTACGAATTATACAGTGTTCATCATCATATGATTGAAATTGCATAGTTTCATGAGCTCGAATTTCGATAAAATCGATGTCATGAAAATCGACTTGATTCCGAAATGTTTTCCGAAATGATCGGACATGTTCGGACCTCGATATGAAGAAAACGGAAACGTCGAAATCTTTTCGCCTTGAAACAGTTCGATGTAGAATTCATCGGGCTACATTATAGGCATAGTGCGATATTGCCCTCCAATATTTAGAATATAATCCGGAAAAAGTGAAAAATTGGGGCACGAAATCAAGTTTCCAACCAATCCCGATTCGATCAGGGTGGTTCATTTTTGGTCATTGGTCATCCCTAATACAACGCACAAGAGATTTTGAGTCTATCTCATCGCGTTCGAAAAATATGAAATTTCGATTTTTCAAGTTTGGCGCCTTATAATTTCTTACTGAAAAGCGGAATCGAGCAATAGCGTATTTATTCTGCATCATGGGGCCAAGGGGCATCCATGCTTGAAGCATGGCGGCCCAGTTCCGATTCCGGACTACCGCATGACCGGGGGGTGCTCCAATCTTACCGATCCGGTCTCTTAACCAATATTGAAAGCCAAATAGTATTCATTTCAGTGTAATGTAGCAAATTTCACAGTTATTCGAACAAGAAGTGGACCTCATCAAAGTATCAAGGTAACATCTTTTTACGAATAAATAATTTTCATGTGTACCTCAAAATTTCTCCCAAAAAGAAGAGGCACGTCGACATTCTTTAAATGCCATCGGCACTGCATGCTTTTTGATCAAGAAAATATTCACTAAAAATATGAAAAATATTTGAAACTAGAAACATTCTACATTATTCACGGGAACAGGTATCAAGGATAATAGTTGGACGCGACTGTTCAGAGCATACTTACACCGTTGTAAAAAGCTCGGGAGACCTCGGGTGATCCGGAGCAGTTGGGATGGGCACCGGGCTCCGCTCCATCCCAACTTTTTCAGATCACCCTCGGTCGCCCCACCACTTGCATACGTTTCGTATCAGTTATGGGAATGCGTGGAAATATTTTCAAATTGGACTACGATTTTTTGGACAAACAACGATTTTTTCCAGTGCACCGAGGTTCCACAAATTAGCCTGATTGCTCTGAATGAGGTCCCTTCGACTTCCAAATGCATCTTCAAAGACTGCAATGTGAGTGGAATTCTAAAGATTTTGAAAGCAATAAATAAATACTTAGAGATTTCCCGAATCGATGAGCTGCTTCTCCCGACATCTCTCTATTAAAACGCGTTCTCTGTAAGATTCGGAGAGGGGTGGCACAAGACTTCTTGTTCGAATAACTGTGAAATTTGCTACATTACACTGAAATGAATACTATTTGGCTTTCAATATTGGTTAAGAGACCGGATCGGTAAGATTGGAGCACCCCCCGGTCATGCGGTAGTCCGGAATCGGAACTGGGCCGCCATGCTTCAAGCATGGATGCCCCTTGGCCCCATGATGCACAATAAATAGGCTATTGCTCGATTCCGCTTTTCAGTAAGAAATTATAAGGTGCCAAACTTGAAAAATCGAAATTTCATATTTTTCGAACGCGATGAGATAGACTCAAAATCTCTTGTGCGTTGTATTAGGGATGACCAATGACCAAAAATGAACCACCCTGATCGAATCGGGATTGGTTGGAAACTTGATTTCGTGCCCCAATTTTTCACTTTTTCCGGATTATATTCTAAATATTGGAGGGGGGCAATATCGCACTATGCCTATAATGTAGCCCGATGAATTCTACATCGAACTGTTTCAAAGCGAAAAGATTTCGACGTTTCCGTTTTCTTCATATCGAGGTCCGAACATGTCCGATCATTTCGGAAAACATTTCGGAATCAAGTCGATTTTCATGACATCGATTTTATCGAAATTCGAGCTCATGAAACTATGCAATTTCAATCATATGATGATGAACACTGTATAATTCGTAAAGTAGGTTTCCATATGAGTGAGAAATTCGCAAAATATTGCTTTTTTCATATCGTTAAGAATGTCATTTTTTCGGCCCAAAACGCAAAACCGAGGGTGTCGAACAAAATTGTTGGACTGAAATTTGACGAAATCGACGAATTTCAGTAACTTTGAATTATTTTACTTACAGAAATGTGAAAAACAGATCAAAAAATTGGAACACCGCAAAAATCGGAAAAATATGACAATCCAGCTTCGATTCTACCCATGTTTGAGCTGTGAAAACTCCAGATTTCATAAATATAACTCATGTCTTTTATTATCTTTGTGTAGTACAGTAACACTTAAGTTAAATAAATGTTGCTATAAGTTGCTCACCTTAAGTATTTTCCTGATAGTCGTTGACAAATCTCGATAAAGTCAATGATATCATAAGGGAAAATTCCTCTTATTTCCTATATTATCGAACAAATTGATTCACATTTATAGTCAATAATTAAAATAAGTCACTTGAATTTAAAAACCGATGTACATTTTATGTTATCAAGGGAGTCTAAATTTTGAATTTTCACATGTATTTGGAAATCTGATTACTTCAGATTGAATCAGTTTAATCAAACTTTCGAGTTTTTTGAAAGAATATATGAAGTAAAATTCAAAACGATTTCATACACATTGAATTCTGCTCTATCAGCGGAAATATGTGCCCAAATATCTCATTCGTGCTCATTCGTGCAAATATCTCCATTCGTGCGCGGCTGAGAGGCGGTCGGTCTTCACTCCCCTCTCTGTCCGCAATCGAGTGGGAGTCCCCCGACGTCGCCTGGACAACCGTCGGTGGTAGCCTGTCCGTCCGGATGCAAGTCACTCTTCCAGTCGGGACTGTCAACGTGCGCACTCTCAAGAAGGACGACCGCGTTGCTGAGTTGGAGGAGGCTGTGAGTACGATCCCCTTTGACGTTATTGGCCTACAGGAAACGAGACGGTCGGGCTTGACCTCTCTAACCCTAGGAGCTTCCAATCACCTCATAGTGGGCTTCGGTACCCGTTCCGCTTACGGGACTGGATTCCTAGTAGCCAGTCATTGGGCTTCTAACTCCATATTCCACTCAGTCAGCGAGCGTCTATCCTACCTTGACCTTCCTCTCCTCCGAATACGCATTATTAATGTTTATATGCCGACTTCTGCTCACCCTGATAACGAATACCTCACGCTAATGAATGACCTCAGTACAGTCATTGCTAATTCGACGCGTCGTGATCTGCGCCCGGGGTGTGGAAAATGGCAGTTGATTGTGCTGGGTGATTTTAATGCGAAGGTCGGGTCGAAGCTATCTGAGGATGAGGACTACATTGGGCGTCACGGACTCGGTACGAGAAACGACAGAGGCCAATTGTTACTCGAATTTTGCGCTGAACACAAGTTACACCTCCTGAATACTCGATTCCAGAAAAGAGACAGTAGAAAGTGGACATGGATGTCCCCTAATATGAACTCGAAGAATCAGATCGATTACATCCTTTCAAGAGCCCTCTCGAACGTGTTGGATGTGTCGATTGTGGGGAGCTTCGACCTGAGCACTGATCACCGATTGTTAATGGCCAAGTTCCGCTTTGAGACAAGAATACGCCATCATCGACGTAAAGCTCCGAGACCCCTAGAATTGTCGAAAGCGCAATTTGTATCAACCATCCACACAATACCAACCAAGGAGCTCGATACTTACAAAAACATTCAGCGAACTCTATTAACAACTGCTCAATCATCAATGATTCCAATACCGCCTAAAGAACGATTTTCTGTAAAAACCCGAAGTTTATTTGCAGAAAGGAGACGACTGAGAATGGCCGATCCCAATCCCCTCAACGGAATCAATTTTTCCTTGACAGGGAAGGCTCTTAGAATGTCAATAAAGGAGGATCTCTATCGAGGACATCTGGAGACTGTGCGTAAAGCCGTCTATTACGGGAAAAGTACTAGAAGAGCCCTGCAATCATCTCAGATTGGCCGAACTCAAATAAACCAATTTGAAAAATGACGGAACTGTCGCGAGTTCCAAGGATGAAATCAACAGTATCGTTCAAGCTTTCTACAATAAGCTATTTTCCCAATCGATGCGGCCACGACGGTGTACTTTCCGATGCAATGATCGCTTTTTGCCCATAATGGATAGTGAAGTTAAACGAGGAATCGAGAAGCTGAAAAATGACAAGGCAGCGGGACCGGATAGAATCAAATCTGAATATCTGAAATGCGGAATTGAGGTTCTAACTCGTCCATTGAGAGTTTTATTCAACAAGTGGATAAACGACGAATGTGTCCCTGATGATTTACCGGAAGCGATTATTTCATTAATATTCAAGAAAGGAAATGCCTTGGATATCGCTAATTACCGTCCGATTTCATTACTGAACATCATCTACAAATTATTTGCCACCGTACTCGATTCACGAATAGAAAACCAATTATCTGCAAATCAAAGTAGAGAGCAAGCAGGATTCCGGAGAAATTTTTCCACCATTGATCATGTATACGCAATCTCAGAACTCATCAGTCTCTCAGAAGAATATCGTTTCCCGGTGTATCTCTCATTCATTGACTACAAGAAGGCCTTTGACTCAGTCGAGTTCCACAAGGTTTGGGAGGCACTATTCAACCACGGCATTCATCCAAAAATAATCAATACTCTACGGTTCATATATAGCAGAAGTTGTGTATCCGTTCGAATAGGGAGAGACAAAGTTCCAATAGATATCAGACGTGGAGTGCGGCAAGGCGATCCTCTAAGCCCACATCTTTTTAATGCGATCATTGAAGAGATTTTCCGAAAGCTGAGCTGGGAGCAATACGGTATCAAAATAGACGGAGAGCGATTAAACCACCTACGATACGCCGACGATGTTGTATTAATATCGCACTGTCCCAAGGAGATTGAAAGAATGTTGGAGGAGCTATGTGCATCAAGTAAGAAAGTTGGATTAGAGATAAATCAAAGCAAGACTGTAATGATGACGAACGATGTACCTGTCCCCCAATCTGTTGACGGAAATCACCTAAAATACGTGAATTCCTTTATATACCTCGGAGTGCGACTATCATTCGACCAGAACTTAATGCTTGAGTTGAACAGGAGAATTGGCGGTGCTTGGAAATCGTTTAACAAATTCTATGATTTCATGACGAGCCGAGGAGTCGGAATGTCACTTAAGACCAAAGTATTCAGAATGTGTATTGAACCGAATTTTCTGTACGGATCTGAACTATGGAATTCAACTAAGAAGGAGAGAAAACGGCTAATCGTAACGCAGCGTGCAATGATGAGAAAAATGGCTGGAGTCACGAGACTGGACAGGAAAACAAATGAGTGGCTCAGCTTGAAAGTTCCCCTACCAGATATCCGTGTGCGAGCAATGTGCAGAAAATGGAATTGGGCCAAGCGAATTGCCACTATAGGAGATGATCGGTGGGCAAGAAAAATAACAAATTGGTCGCCTCTAGATAGAACGAGACCGCCCGGTAGACCGAAGATACGATGGAGAGATGAGTTTGTCAAGGCGATTGGACCGAACTGGGAATCTAAGTGCAGAAGACACCCTGATTTATGGAAAACTTGCATCGTTCAACAGGCATACCACCTGAAGCTTGAATAAATATTGTATTGTATTGTATTGTATCTCATATCTCCTCTAATTTTACCGATATTTGGGAAGGATTATCAAGACAACGAATAAAGAGGGGCACTTTTTGCAACACTTGTTTTACTAAATTGCTCCCCTACTACCGGTTGGTAGTAAAGAATACGGCAAAAGTTTATCAAGTCGTATGTTTTCACAGCTCAAACATGGGTAGAATCGAAGTTGGATTGTCATTTTTTTCCGATTTTTGCGGTGTTCCTTTTTTTTATCTGTTTTTCACATTTCCTTAAGTAAAATAATTCAAAGTTACTGAAATTCGTCGATTTCGTCAAATTTCAGTCCAATAATTTTGTTCGACACCCTCGGTTTTGCGTTTTGGGCCGAAAAAATGACATTCTTAACGATATGAAAAAAGCAATATTTTGCGAATTTCTCACTCATATGGAAACCTACTTTACGAATTATACAGTGTTCATCATCATATGATTGAAATTGTATAGTTTCATGAGCTCGAATTTCGATAAAATCGATGTCATGAAAATCGACTTTTTCAGAATGAACTAAAGTTCAATTTTCAAGACAAAATTACTAATTATTATTCTTGTTGTTTAATTTTCCACCAAATGAGCACGTTTAACAGTTCATTTGGTCGACATACTCGTAATTTCACAGAATTCCGAAATGATCGGACATGTTCGGACCTCGATATGAAGAAAACGGAAACCTCGAAATCTTTTCGCTTTGAAACAGTTCGATGTAGAATTCATCGGGCTACATTATAGGCATAGTGCGATATTGCCCCGCTCCAATATTTAGAATATAACCCGGAAAAAGTGAAAAATTGGGGCACGAAATCAAGTTTCCAACCAATCCCGATTCGATCAGGGTGGTTCATTTTTGGTCATTGGTCATCCCTAAAACAACGCACAAGAGATTTTGAGTCTATCTCATCGCGATCGAAAAATATGAAATTTCGATTTTTCAAGTTTGGCACCTTATAATTTCTTACTGAAAAGCGGAATCGAGCAATAGCCTATATATTGTGTATCATGGGGCCAAGGGGCATCCATGCTTGAAGCATGGCGGCCCAGTTCCGATTCCGGACTACCGCATGTCCGGGGGGTATCCATTATGATCGATTCTTACCGATCCGGCCTCTTAATATGCCGACTCCGGATTAAACTGCGAAAGAAGAATCGAGTAATATAATCATTCACCAATTTTTATCTTGGTTCCTATTTGTAGCTCATGCATGGCATGTCTAACACACTCCAATGAGAAAATATAATTTAAAAACATAAAATCGTGATTGATCCTTAAGTGGTACTCATTGAGTACGGTTTTACAAAAAAACTAAACACGCATAATTTTTTTTTAAATCTTACAAATACAGCGTGTTGGTACGAAGTCCCTTCATATCCACACTCACAGCGGAAAGCGATATTTGCCTGTGAGATTCAAATGCCAGTAAATAGAATTTTCCCATATTGAATGAAAGGATCTGCACTTTCGGAAACTTAATTAACCAACAAAACATTACCAAGCGGGGCGTCATTAGGTGATCACTTTTTAAGTGGTTAATGAAGGCTCGTATTGCCTTCGACTTATACTGCAAACGAAAAAATTGAAAATATATTATCTAAATACATAGAAGAAAGAATGGGAGTATGTAAATTGGATTTATAATTAGATAATCGTTCTCATTGTCAGACTCACATCGCACTTATCCATGGGACACTCCATCAGAGTATCGCTGAGCTTTAATGGATAATTTTTAACGGATCCCAATTGAGCGCGAGGTATCTCCTGCTTTGATCTAAGTTTAACGAAAACCAAATATGTGTCATATTTCGATGGACCTTTTGTGTCAGATTGTAACTTTGACTGCTGCCTTCCTGTTCATTTCCTTCTTCGATCATTTCTATATCGGATTCTCCATCGGTCTCAAGATTGCAATTGTCCATGGCTGCCTAAATCGTCCTATCAATGGGAGATATTGCTCAATCGTACCATTGAAATGAATGTTTGTTCTGTGTTCGCACCATTCGTCCCACCCGAAATCTAAATATATTTTACAGCAGCAGGTTAAAAATTAAACACACCCTGAAGGAATAGTCAATTGGTTCCTCTTTGATTGAATGATTCGAACGAGACTGCAAGGATGTATCATTCGGGATTTCCCATGCCCTAAAAAACAAACTGTCGATGATCCATTTTGTGCTTGCGTGAGAGCTACTACTGGCGTGTTTGCAGATATCTGCAATTCGTCTCATTTGATAAAAGAACAAATCGTGGTCGTCTAATAGCAAAGAACGAGATAAACAATTGAAAATTTTCTTGCGCCCGATAACATGATAAATTATTAATATTAAAATGTATAAAATGATGTGTATGCCAAACCTTCTCAGATCTATGAGCGTTTACTGTGTCTTGAAGCGAGTTTATCTTCATGGTTAAACCGAGAATTACAAGAGAGAAAGATTGAATAAGACCACATGTCAAAGAACGAAAGGACTCGGACCTGTGACAGATAAAGTGGATAGTTTCAACATATATTCACGATGTTTCCTACGATGATCATACTCTGTGAAACCAGTATCGCCATCAGTAAATAACTTACTGCTCTTTCTCGAATCGTGTTGTGATCACTCGTTGTGAATTGAGCATTAGCAATTCATATTCGATTTGCTGAAAAGATTGGACAGATTCCATGAGAAATTAAAAAGAAACAGAAAGTTTAGAAAAAGCAAGTCTCACATCTCGATCGGATTTCTCGGAGAGGAGAACATCCATTAGCTCGAATGCCTTCGTCATTACTATGTAGAAAAAAGACAAGATGTCTGTCTGTCCGTTCGTCTGTTTGTGTGTTTGTTTGTTTGTTTGTTTGTGTGTTTGTTTGTCTGTCACGCTCTCCGTTTTTCGCTCATAACTCGCTTCAAACTCATCGTACGCCTACAACTAGGGTACCAATCGACTCCACTCGGCGAGCTCTTTCAAAATCGATAATTATTGCGTCATCATGACGTCATATTGCATCATCACTACGCAATATCTCGTTTTTTCCTCATAACTCGCTTTAAAGAAGGACTGTCAGCAAAGTTGAAATTTTGACGTTGTCATAACCATGACCGACCTTTGTACAACCATAAGAGATTCTGAAAATTTAAAATGCGTATCTCTATTTTGAACCGAGTTATCATTGGTTGGCAGAATGCCAAGGAGGGCTTGAAGGGAAGGGACGTGCGGGAATTCAAATATCTAGAAGATTTTTCAAAAACTTGTGGGATTCGAACCCGCAACCTTCCGATTACGCGGCGACTGCTTTACCACTGAGCTATGCGATTGACCTTTGCCTATCCTCTTAGCTCGCGCTATGATCGTTGGATGATTGTCTATGTCATGGTTATGAGAGCGTCAAAAATTTAACTTTGCTGACACTCCTTCTTTAAACTTAACCTAGAACGGTAATTCCTTGACCAATCGGATCCCCAGGCTCGGCACTTCCAAAATCGATAATGATTGCGTCATCATGACGTCATATTGCATCATCACTACGCAATATCTCGTTTTTTCCTCATAACTCGCTTCAAACTTAACCTAGAACGGTAATTCCTTGACCGGTCTGATCCCTAGGCTCGACACTTTTAAAATGGATAATTATTGCATCATCACGGCGTCATATTGAATCATCACTACGCAATATCTCGTTGTTTCCTCATATCTCGATTCTAATTCATCGTACACCTACAAGTAAGGTACCATACAACTCCCCTTGAGAAAATCTTTCTATTGCATCACCGATTTCATCATCATTACGTAATTATAATGCAATAATGCAATATCTCGGCTCCCAGCCAACACCCAGACCTCGGACCTTGACTATTCGACTCCCCAGAGTGAGCTCTTTCAAAATTTGGTATTACATCATCATTATGCAACATGATGCAATAATTGCGTTTTTGGCCATAAATCGCTTCAAAGTGGTCACCCAGGCACCGGGCCTTTACCTTTCGACTCCACAGAGTGAGATCTTTTAAAATTGTGTATTACGTCATCATTATACAATATGGCGCAATGTTCATTTTGACCATAAATGCAACCTAACCTTGCTCTCACTCCCCGCAGCGTGAGCGTTGTGAAAGGCTCGTGAGGCCTCGGGCGATCCGAAAAAGTTGGAATGGGGCGAAGCCCCATTCCAACTTTTTCGGATCGCCCGAGGAGTCACGAGTCTTTTACAACGTTTTAAGCAGGCTCTCACCAGTCGCTTATAATTATATTTTCATGCATAAAACTGGTGCCAAACGCGGTTGACTGACATTCCATGCGGAACTTATACAAAAATTCTTCCCAACCTGCTCTCACTCCCCGCAGCGTGAGCGTTGTGAAAGGCTCGTGAGGCCTCGGGCGCCCGAGGCCTCACGAGATTTTTACAACGTTTTAAGCAGGCTCTCACCAGTCGCTTACAATTCTATTTTCATGCATAAAACTGGTGCCAAACGCGGTTGACTGACATTCCATGCGAAATTTGTACAAAAATTCTTCCCAACCTGCTCTCACTCCCCGCAGCGTGAGCGTTGTGGAAGGCTCGTGAGGCCGAGGGCGATCCGAAAAAGTTGGAATGGGGCGAAGCCGAGGGCGATCCGAAAAAGTTGGAATGGGGCGAAGCCCCATTCCAACTTTTTCGGATCGCCCGAGGCCTCACGAGCCTTTTACAACGTTTTAAGCAGGCTCTCACCAGTCGCTTACAATTCTATTTTCATGCATAAAACTGGTGCCAAACGCGGTTGACTGACATTCCATGCGAAATTTGTACAAAAATTCTTCCCAACCTGCTCTCACTCCCCGCAGCGTGAGCGTTGTGGAAGGCTCGTGAGGCCGAGGGCGATCCGAAAAAGTTGGAATGGGGCGAAGCCGAGGGCGATCCGAAAAAGTTGGAATGGGGCGAAGCCCCATTCCAACTTTTTCGGATCGCCCGAGGCCTCACGAGCCTTTTACAACGTTTTAAGCAGGCTCTCACCAGTCGCTTACAATTATATTTTCATGCATAAAACTGGTGCCAAACGCGGTTGACTGACATTCCATGCGGAATTTATACAAAAATTCTTCCCAACCTGCTCTCACTCCCCGCAGCGTGAGCGTTGTGAAAGGCTCGTGAGGCCTCGGGCGCCCGAGGCCTCACGAGATTTTTACAACGTTTTAAGCAGGCTCTCACCAGTCGCTTACAATTATATTTTCATGCATAAAACTGGTGCCAAACGCGGTTGACTGACATTCCATGCGTAATTTATACAAAAATTCTTCCCAACCTGCTCTCACTCCCCGCAGCGTGAGCGTTGTGAAAGGCTCGTGAGGCCTCGGGCGCCCGAGGCCTCACGCGATTTTTACAACGTTTTAAGCAGGCTCTCACCAGTCGCTTACAATTATATTTTCATGCATAAAACTGGTGCCAAACGCGGTTGACTGACATTCCATGCGGAATTTATACAAAAATTCTTCCCAACCTGCTCTCACTCCCCGCAGCGTGAGCATTGTGAAAGGCTCGTGAGGCCTCGGGCGCCCGAGGCCTCACGAGATTTTTACAACGTTTTAAGCAGGCTCTCACCAGTCGCTTACAATTCTATTTTCATGCATAAAACTGGTGCCAAACGCGGTTGACTGACATTCCATGCGAAATTTGTACAAAAATTCTTCCCAACCTGCTCTCACTCCCCGCAGCGTGAGCGTTGTGGAAGGCTCGTGAGGCCGAGGGCGATCCGAAAAAGTTGGAATGGGGCGAAGCCCCATTCCAACTTTTTCGGATCGCCCGAGGCCTCACGAGCCTTTTACAACGTTTTAAGCAGGCTCTCACCAGTCGCTTACAATTATATTTTCATGCATAAAACTGGTGCCAAACGCGGTTGACTGACATTCCATGCGGAATTTATACAATAATTCTTCCCAACCTGCTCTCACTCCCCGCAGCGTGAGCGTTGTGAAAGGCTCGTGAGGCCGAGGGCGATCCGAAAAAGTTGGAATGGGGCGAAGCCCCATTCCAACTTTTTCGGATCGCCCGAGGCCTCACGAGCCTTTTACAACGTTTTAAGCAAGCTCTCACCAGTCGCTTACAATTATATTTTCATACATAAAACTGGTGCCAAACGCGGTTGACTGACATTCCATGCGGAATTTATACAAAAATTCTTCCCAACCTGCTCTCACTCCCCGCAGCGTGAGCATTGTGAAAGGCTCGTGAGGCCTCGGGCGCCCGAGGCCTCACGAGATTTTTACAACGTTTTAAGCAGGCTCTCACCAGTCGCTTACAATTCTATTTTCATGCATAAAACTGGTGCCAAACGCGGTTGACTGACATTCCATGCGAAATTTGTACAAAAATTCTTCCCAACCTGCTCTCACTCCCCGCAGCGTGAGCGTTGTGGAAGGCTCGTGAGGCCGAGGGCGATCCGAAAAAGTTGGAATGGGGCGAAGCCGAGGGCGATCCGAAAAAGTTGGAATGGGGCGAAGCCCCATTCCAACTTTTTCGGATCGCCCGAGGCCTCACGAGCCTTTTACAACGTTTTAAGCAGGCTCTCACCAGTCGCTTACAATTATATTTTCATGCATAAAACTGGTGCCAAACGCGGTTGACTGACATTCCATGCGGAATTTATACAAAAATTCTTCCCAACCTGCTCTCACTCCCCGCAGCGTGAGCGTTGTGAAAGGCTCGTGAGGCCTCGGGCGCCCGAGGCCTCACGAGATTTTTACAACGTTTTAAGCAGGCTCTCACCAGTCGCTTACAATTATATTTTCATGCATAAAACTGGTGCCAAACGCGGTTGACTGACATTCCATGCGTAATTTATACAAAAATTCTTCCCAACCTGCTCTCACTCCCCGCAGCGTGAGCGTTGTGAAAGGCTCGTGAGGCCTCGGGCGCCCGAGGCCTCACGAGCCTTTTACAACGTTTTAAGCAGGCTCTCACCATTCGCTTACAATTATATTTTCATGCATAAAACTGGTACCAAACGCGGTTGACTGACATTCCATGCGAAATTTATACAAAAATTCTTCCCAACCTGCTCTCACTCCCCGCAGCGTGAGCGTTGTGAAAGGCTCGTGAGGCCGAGGGCGATCCGAAAAAGTTGGAATGGGGCGAAGCCGAGGGCGATCCGAAAAAGTTGGAATGGGGCTTCGCCTTCGCCCCATTCCGAAGGCGAAGTTGGAATGGGGCTTCGCCCCATTCCAACTTTTTCGGATCACCCGAGGCCTCACGAGCCTTTTACAACGTTTTAAGCAGGCTCTCACCAGTCGCTTACAATTATATTTTCATGCATAAAACTGGTGCCAAACGCGGTTGACTGACATTCCATGCGAAATTTATGCAAAAATTCTTCCCAACCTACTCTCACTCCCCGCAGCGTGAGCGTTGTGAAAGGCTCGTGAGGCCTCGGGCGCCCTCGGCCTCACGAGCCTTTTACAACGTTTTAAGCAGGCTCTCACCATTCGCTTACAATTATATTTTCATGCATAAAACTGGTGCCAAACGCGGTTGACTGACATTCCATGCGAAATTTATACAAAAATGCTTCCCAGCCTACTCTCACTCCCCGCAGCGTGAGCATTGTGAAAGGCTCGTGAGGCCTCGGGCGCCCGAGGCCTCACGAGCTTTTTACAACGTTTTAAGCAGGCTCTCACCAGTCCTGTACAACATTTATCCTTATCACACAACCCCGCGAACCACGTAGCGACCGAAGGTCGCTAGTTAATGAGAGAAGACGGTCATTTGAAGTTCTTGTGAACTCAGCACTCTCAAATTGGGTAATCACACAAACATGAAATTTTTTCAGTGAAAATGAGGTAAGCTCACCCTCTTCAACCACTCTTTCACGATGTCGGAGGGAACTTCTGGTTGAGTCATGACTAAAATTGTCAAGTTTAAAAACAAAAAAACGAGAGCGATAAAAAAGCGATATTCATGGAGAGACAATATTCGATGAGAGCAATAGGGAAGGCAGAAGTGACGAGTCCGTCGCTCAAAGAAATTTTCTCTTCGCGAGAGTGGAAACTTCTTCGAACAGACTGTGCTATTATTTGCAGAGACACACAACCGACCATCGTTTCTCAGTGCCTGCATGCTGTTGGGATAGTGTCCATTGGATCGAAATGCTGACGGCAAGGCCATACACATCGCAACATTGGATGAAGCGCAGTACGAAGGAAGGACAAAGGACGCTGCTACATAAGAACATGGGAAGTCATTTTGAATGAGGAGGAGAGAAATGAGATGCTGCTTTGGTCTTTATTCCTATACAGTTGTTATTCTTCCTATGTGTTCTTTCTGTAACATTGTAAGGCCGAGTAACAGTATATCTCTCCTCTCGCTCCCTCTCACCTTTTACCTGTTACTCTGACTTTCTCTAATTGTCGATACTAGGTAAGTGAAAAGGGAGAACTCTCGATAATAGGTCGATTACACATAGGAGATGTTGCACAAAGGTCTTTTAAATAATCGAAACGAAGAATACACTATCTCGTTCACTCTAGGAAGTCATCTTCCTCGCCGTGGGAGCTAACAGTATCTCTCATATCTGGAGGGTTTTGCACTCAAACTTTCACACATTTATCAAGAACGTGTTGAAAATTCCAAAAATGAGGAAGAGTAAGTAATTGAAAAACTGTTTGTCCCTCGTTTTGGGCTGTCAGTCGTGTGTGATTGCGTCTCGTTATTGCCATTTCACGTGCTTTCTGATTAGCAGAGAATTGCAAATACGGGAAGATGCGGCGGAGGAGGATAATTGGTGGAAGTTAACAATGAAACATGAATCCCAGCTTGATACAAATATGTTCGTGTTTTGTACCATTGCAATTGAATTGAACATTTATCGTTCGATGAATTCAAGTCGATATTCAGTCGATATAATATTCATTGACGAAGATTATAATACGAATTCGAATTAGGAGGGAAGGAGAGGGAATCTTCAGCCCTTCTCATGGCGACGAGATCGGGCTGTGGATGAGCACTGCAATTGATATTTTCTTGATGCATAATTAACTTGCCAACGAATACTTCTGATCAGAAGTCCATGTTGGCGTTGGGTTAATTAAGCCTATTTAGTAAAATCAGTGAACGTACCCCAATGCGCTACGCAGCGTTTCCGCTGATCCCTCGCTCTCGTTCGTGAACACAGGCTTCCCCCTCTTTGCCTCATTGTATCTATAACCAGAAAGTTAGCAAAGCTAATTTATTTGTATCCGCTATGACTAATGGTAAAGCTCATCATTATCATACTTTATTCCGCAGGGACCTCGCCGTTTGAGATGAGAAGTCGGAGTTACTCTGTAACGAATACTCAATTTTCATTGCCTACATTCCACCAATAAAAGCTGCATTCGATCATTTCTAAGTTACGTACTTCGCAGTGACATTCGCCGTGTAGGTCGGGTCACCCCAGGTGTCGTCCTCTTCCTTGAAGATATCCTCGGACTCGTGTAGATCACTGAAAAAAATGGGATAGACATAATCTTGTTCTCTGTTTGCAATAAATCAATATTTTGGCGGATATGCAATACCGATCTGCTTACTTACCTTTGTACCGTAGATGCGGCGGAGCTCGAGGCCTGTCCATACATTTCACAAGCCTCTTCTCTTGATACGCTGAAAGTGATCAGTGTTCTTCAACATCATCTTAATGTTGCACGAACATGCTGTCAAAGCAAATTTCAACCGATTCGATCCAATCGACTGAAATCTGTTTCTTGTATACACTCTCGTCATTTATTGAAATCTCATCCCTAACGGAATAAATTAATGAATTAATGAATATACATGTCGTAGGATGAGGATAGAATGCCCTACCCTGGAGGAGTCCATCCCGCTGCTACTGCATCTCTCACGAGCACCTCGATGTCCTTCGACTTTCCCTTCTTGATCTCGTTACTGGAATTATTGATCAACTGCGAGCAAAGCGTCAACGAAAGCATACAGTTTGAATCCGAGCGATGTACGAACGTGCGTTGTGATCGTATTGTAGTGAGAAGCAGAGTCGGCCTCATTGAGATCAGAGGCGATCGTACAACACTCTGCAAAACGGACAAGTATTTTCATTCGAAAATGGAACTGCAGTTCTCCAGAACCTCCATGTCTGTACTGGAATAATTTTCGCATATCAATGTTCATAACTCGATGAAATTATTTTGAAGAGGGAACAGACCTACGATGGCGTCGATGAATTCCTGAGGGAGGGGGAAGTACATCGAGGCTTTCGTAGCCGCGCTGTACACACACTGCACTTCCTTCTTCAAAACCTGTAAGAGAATATATTTTTAAAAAATTATCGCAGTCATTCAAATTCCTGCTTATTCAAGCGTCACTCATCTAAATTTTCTCAAAATTTACGCTGGATTGTGCAATTTCTGCAACCAGTTCTCGAATTTCCGGCCCAGTATAATTCGCTGGCGTAGTGACAAGCATTCTACGAACTATCTAGCCGTTCAAACGGGCGAGAGCGCACACAGAGAGTTTTCTTGCGAAGCGCATACCTACACTAGATACGATTGGTATGATAGATCTGGCTCACCGCATCGAGTATCTCCCTTGCCATCTGTCTCCATCGATCAGTGATCGACGAAGCTGTCAGATGAACCTTAGATGCGATGTCCCTCATATCGATGATATCTCCCGGATATCCCGGTCTCTCGATCTCCAGTTTGTCTTGCTTGAGCAGCGAGAGTTCAGTTGGCATGTCGGGCATGATCACGTTCTGAAATCAGAACAGACATATGAGACCGTTCGCGATAGATTCGACAAAGCCTCGGAACAGCCCACAATATCCACCACATAAAAACATGTTTCCTGGGGTAGTTTTCGATGCTGAACATTGTGGTCCCCTTCATTTTACATGAATCGCTCATTTGATGCCGGTGTGGCGCCACTTCACTTTCCGTCAAACTTACTTTGTTTGTTGTATCATCTTTGACACACACGGTAGGAGCACGAAATCTCGCGTTCCCGAGCAGAATCTCAAGGAGAATCGAGCCTTGTAATCGGTTCGGCATGGCCTTTCCTTGTTCGTGAGAAAAATTGACTTTTTGGCTCGATGAAGTGCTAGAGTGGAGACCTAAACCATTCGAACCGCCTTGCCACGCTGATTCTAATGGTATAGGCATGTGTGGGGTTTGGAGGTGCCTCGCGAGCGCTATGCCTCTTTTTCTGAGTTTTCCCCCTTTTCACTGTGGAAATGCGGAATGAAAGGGATTAATTCATCGAGAAATGATTCTCCCTCTCATTCTTCGCCCTCTGATTCCGCTTTTCCACAGGGAATAGGGCGAAAAAAAACGGAAAAGGAGGCATAGCGTTCGCGAGGAACCTCCAAACCCCACACATGCCTATACCATTAGAATCAGCATGGCAAGGCGGTTCGAATGGTTTAGGTCTCCACTCTCGCACTTCATCGAGCCAAAAAGTCAATTTTTCTCACGAACAAGGAAAGGCCATGCCGAACCGATTACAAGGCTCGATTCTCCTTGAGATTCTGCTCGGGAACGGGAGATTTCGTGCTCCTACAGTGTGTTTCAAAGATGATACAACGAACAAAGTAAGTTTGACGGAAAATGAAGTGGCGCCACACCGGCATCAAATGAGCGATTCATGCAAAATGAAGTGGACCACGATGTTCAGCATCGAAAACTACCCCAGGAAAAATGTTTTTCTGTGGTGCATATTTTGGGCTGGTCCGAGGCATCGTTACGATTTGTTGAATCTATCGCAAACGGTCTCATATTATTAAGTGAAACATTGAATTTGAGCTCGACAATAGGATTTTGACCTAACTTCGTAAAGTCGTGCTCGAGCTGATTATTAAACCGATCGAGCATAGACTTTGTGGCATAGTGATCTTCTGCGAACCATTCCAATGTGATACCAGAATTTTCTTGACTTTCCTAGGTCCTCACTTGGTGAAACCCCAATTCCCTCCCTTCGCACGTGCTCACCTTGTTCTTGAGCGATCCCAGTGATCCCTCGAGATTCCTCATTGCTTCTCTCTGTTTGGCGCACTGATCAGACATCACGGCAGCATTGTAGTTGAACTGAAATTTAATTTCGCCGTCGGTATTAAAACGCTTTGTCGTATCACTGCTCTTCAGATTCCATCATCATCTAAAGACCGAAATAGCTACGATATCCCAAGAAGGAAGATGAGACCGTACCGCTTCGCACAATGCATACTGGAAGAGTGTCTCTAGTCGTGACTTGTCTGCCTCATCGTCCCACGACGCGAGTCTCACTGCTGTCTTAGATGAATCGATCGACAACGGACGTCCCTTGCAGAGTTCGTGCAGTCGCTTCTCAAATTGGCTTCTTCGGCGTTATCTTAGGCTCTTGCCCCCAAGTATTTGCGTACACCACAATCCACCCGCCGATTCAGATAAATTACATCTACCCGGCTAGTACAATGGGATCCAAAGGGCGCTAGGTCGGATGAGAACTATGGCGTCATGCCGCCTTTAATAGATCAAAGGCTACATGCGTAGTTCTCATCCGTCCTATTTCCGCACCAAAGACACTGCTACAATATTATGCAGGTGCACCATGATTGCCGTCTGATAAGATAATCTACGCGATAGAATGGGAGTGCTTGCCCTGTCTGACCTGCACCAGTCCAGTCTTCCCATTGATTGGACTGCTTCCGATGACTTCTTGAGTGATCAGGACGATGTCCACGGGACGAGGCGCTTCCGCTCTGGCCTTGATATCGGGCTTCTCTATCTCAAATGGTTTCTTGCGAATTACTTTGCGTACCCATTAGACCGATATCTCTAATTTTTATGTATCTCTCCTACCTTGTTTGTCTGCTTCTGCCCATAACCATTTGCCTCTTCATATTCTTCATGACCATTCAGATCTGAATGAGGATAATGAAGTCTGACAAATTACGGTAGGAGCGAGACGTTTACTAACCTGCCATAGTACTTCTTTAAAGTCTTATCGAACGAGTAGATCACCGGGATCAAGTCGGTAACTGAAGCAAGAGAGTGGATGGGAAGAACTAGTGGGGGGGACGAGGCAATTAGTGGACCAGTGCGAGAGAAGGGTGGGAAAGACGCGTATTGCTCCTCGGCTATAACCAAACTAATGGAGTCTAATGGACCATTTCTTTCGTTATTAGTGAGAAAATGGGATTGGAGAATATCTGGTCTTTAGATCCAATACTTTATGAGGGGTTATGGAAGTGATCGGAAGAGTGGATGCATCCAATCGAACAGCGATGCCACTGGGTAAACAACAAATACACAATCGAATGAGGCGTCAATACAAGCTAGATCGTTGCCATTCTCTTCATTCATGCAACCAGTATCGTGATACATCTACATTTGGCTTCAACATTATTTCTAATTTGAAAAATAAAAATATTGCCTCGAAGATTCGTGATAATAGGCGCACTAACAGTGACTAATCAGGAAATTGTGTTTGACACGAATCGAGAACTAGTAGTAAAGCTATTAGGTCGTGCGTCGCGGTTGCGCGGTATTAGTGACCTAGCCCGCTTTGTGATTGGTTTCTGCGCGATTCGAGTGTCCATCAGGATGCATCCAGTTCCGTTGTTTGTTCCTTGGTTCAATCCCGGTATAATCAGTCCACAAGCTTTGTTAAATTTAAAGCATATTTAGTGCCATATGAATTTTTGTCTGCTTTTCACTCTTTCCTACACAGCAGAATCTCCTTTTTCAACCTCGCGGGAGCCCTTTTTTTATCCTCCATGTCCTGTATCGACCCACTTTTACCGGCTGCGCGGCAACTGTGTGCGGCCTTTATAAATTATTGTTTGGAATATTGAGTCAAACGTGTTGATATGCTATGTCACTTTTCTGAGTAAGGAACGAAAGCACCTCGTCCGCTTTGCAGGAATGGCTCAAGCGGATGGAGCACTGGCGGTTGTGAAGAACTGGCAGAGGAAGGTAAGCACTTACTTGGTTTCTGTTTGCTCTTGTCTGATGTTTAATTTGAAATGTTATCCTTGAGACCGATCATAGTGTTACACTAAAAGTGATGTCCCTAATTCAAAAAAATAGAACTCTGGCATTGGTTTGTGACCATTGCGTTCAAAACTCCTATTGCAAATTATATAAGAGCCTAATACTGACATCTTGTTTGCAGGGATTCGAGCTGACGAATCAGTCGAACGACCGCCTTCTCTCCCTGATGGCGAAGGCTCTCGAGACGATGAATGTCTTCCTCTCCAAGGGATCAGATAGAGATGTGAGTTGGAAGAATACCAAAAAATTCGAATACATGATAATTAGTGCATCAGATTAGGAAAAGAGTGATCAATAGGGCTGTAATGATTTCTAAGCGATTACGAGATCGGAATGGAGATATCAGGGACTGATACGCAGATATATTCATCTAAGTACAATATTGGTACTTCCATATAACGAGGATATTCAAATTCCTGACGTTTTTTGGGATTAAATAAAGCTAGAGATCGTGAAGAGCAGTACTCCCACTGTACATACGTCATCTAAATGACAGGAGAGTCCTAGTTCGAGGACGAAATGAGCAGTGGTCCTTTACAGAAAGTATTGAATTATCAAATAATTGTTGTATGTCATTTCAGAATATCATCTGTTCGCTGCTTGAATTGGATTCGCAACGATCGATTACGATGCGGTTCGAAAACTCGAAGTGAGTACACATGATAATTGCAAAAACGTTACGTTTTATCCTGCAGGAATTGCACAATTAGCTGAGTATTGTTTAGTTACATTAGTGTTCATTGGGACATTACAAGTAAGACAATATTTTGGGTGAAGCTAAGATTGAACTAAGGTAGGGAGAAGTAGAAGCACAATGGACTGTGAAGGGGGGATTCCTCTCTCGCAAAGTCAACCTTCCGATTTGCAGTTCTGATCCCGTTCGTACAATGGTCTTTGGTTTGATCCAATCACTCCAAGCCACACTTCTGGAGCAAACTGAGATTGGCGCTCGGAAGAACGAAGTATTCACTACATTCAACGATGCACCATCGACGTCGAACACAGCAGAAGACAGCCAGGTTGAGTACCATTTGAACAGCTTGAATTCAATGGCTATTCACAGAGTCCTTTCTTCTCATCTTCACTGAAGCTTCCGAAAGAAGAGGAGTTCGCTGCAAACCAGGTATGAAAGGGACGAACGCGTTCTTAAATGGCGATGTCTCTTTAGATGCATCCCTTCATGGGAGATGAAATTGTCAAGGAGGAAGAGGATCTTTTCGATGCAGACACTGTTAGTACTTCCATTCTAAAATACACCTGTGTTGTATTAGTGAACCAATCTTAGATTAATTAAAATCGGCATCTTCCAGGTAGCTCGGGCTAGTGGTCTGGGCACTGCAGGAATCCCGAATCCGAGCAGACGAGTAAATGAGGAAGAGTTCGCAGAGGAGGAAGGAATGGACTACTTCCCGGGCCAGGTGAGATTGAGGGATATTTAAATGCGTTGGAGTTGCACGATGACTTCCATTGTTCACGTCGAATTAATGCGTTTATGACTGGGTTGTGTAAAGCTCATATAGAAAAAAATATTATGTAGAATCCGAGTTAGGCACTGTCCTATAATCTACTGCGAGTACAGACTTGAAGGCGGGATGCACCCTTACTTTGATAACCTGTGACGTGTGAGGCATATATATATATTGCAGACAGTTGGTCAAGTGATTCGAAAGAAGGTCCTCAAGAGGAGATCGTCTCAAGAAAAGCAAGAATCTGCCAAGAAACTGAAGATCTCGACCGAATTGGAATCTTGTGGACCGGAGTGCAATCTGTGCGATGTCGCTTATCTAGGAGCAGATAGGAGCAAGACAGGGCTTATCCCAAGGAAGAATACCGACTATGTAAGTTGAACTATGATCGGAATCTGTAGCAAAGTATATATTTTCCAGATTACTCCTCACTGCATGGTCATGGAGTGCATGGTGAGTACGTTCTAGTTGCTCTTGAGAGTCACTCCTAATTTCGAGATTGGAATAGAATGGCATGTCATTTAGGGGGAATGAGTAAATTAAGCGATAACATAAACCGTGCGTGATACAACAAGTGTAACATAACCAGATGTTAATTTCAGAAGCACCCGAGTACTCTCACCAGCTATGCAGAGCATCTCAAGAAAGATCACAACTCCAGTCTCATTCAGGTTCGCACTTCTGGAGATCATAAACCATTCTCGATCTATCTCTCTACAGACGCAAGAAGGCTGTGATTTGCTCTTTCTTACAAAAATATTCATAATTACCTCGTTTTCAGTTGGGATACATTCTGCGATGCGAATGCGGAGTCGAGGTGCAATCGAAGAAAACTGGTCACAAGCACAATCAGACGGTCAGCAATCTAATCTTGCAATTTTTTCACGTTCCTATCGTAAAAAAATGGGCAAGCAAAAGCAAATTTTATAATTTTCAGTGTGCTATTCGGAATTTCACAATACACAAGCTGAATGAAGAAGACTTGCCATAGAGGAGATTGAGTTCTCTTCCGAATATGCGTGTACATATATGAAAGAGATGAATTTTGCCACAAAATATACGTCAATTGGTATTCAGGAAATAATAATTGCATTTATGATCTTCATTACCACTCACATAGGGTCGCTGTATCACTAAAATTGGAAAAAAATGCGATAAAGACTGAAATTCGCATTAAATTTGAATCGGAAGTAGCTGTGAAAAGCCAGATCCTCTATTGTTATGTAGTTCCTCTTGAACCCGGTAACTATTGCAGAAACGAGCAGATAAATGCCAGTCATCGTTTGATGTTTGCGATGACTGAAGAATTTACAGTGGCCAAAAATCGGGCTGATAAAGGGGAGAGGGACTTGAGTGAAAAGTGAGATGAGAAGACGGGTCAATCCTTTGACCTACTTCTCTCTCTCCTTTGAAACGTGAGTTTTTGTTAGATTGAGCAAACTACATTACATTTATTCATATGTAATAGATATGTACATTCGAGTGGGTGACTATTCCTCAATCGTCAGTCTATTTCATCCTCTTCTGGTCCATCCATACTTGGAGATGAAGAGTGCCTGGCCGATGAAGATGGCACCACTAGCAATGGCAACTGCACCAGGAGGGAAGAATTTGCCTCCTTTACGGTATCGATTTCCCATCGCCACAGTAAGAGCTCCAGAGATTACTGTAATCGACTAGTATTGATCACTGCTTGCAATGAAGGATGACCTACCGGAGACAATGGTTGGCTGAGCGGGAATAGCGTAGAGAGTGGAGAGGCCCACAATGGCTCCAGTGCCGACACCAGCCAGAAGGGATGGGAGAGATCCTGGGAAGGAGAGAACTCGATTCATCCATGGAAAGGAAGGAGAGACTCACCCTTCTTAGCGAATCCAATCGCTCCACCTGCAGCAAGGAATCCAGCGTAGAGAAGACATAGAAGATCACGATCCATGGTTTGAATACTTTCCTGAAAAAGAGGTGATCGCCATATCACTCCCTTATCGGAGTGGTGAAAAAGTGGGAAAGGACAGAAAGGGGTATGTATACGTGTTTACACAAATGTGTACACAATAAGCACAACATGCCAAACGTAATTTGTGATATACGAGACTCTGACAACATATTCGCTATTTACGAGGATACTTTTGCTCACAAGACCCAGGCACGCAAACTTTTTTCAAATTTGAGTGTTTACCCAAGATAAATTATAAACAAACAATGAGGAGTGAAAGAGAAAGTGAGGCAATCGTTGGCGCTCTTGAGGTGAGCTGACTCGTTCGCCTCGTATATGGCGTTGTGCGTGTTCGCCCGACTGTCCATTTGTATCAAAAATATTAGCAGAATTTTATGTTGCTGCTTCGGTCACAAGTACATCTATTTGAATATAGCCCTGTTTGATATCATCAAGTCTTCATCGTCGCTCCGTATTTCTTCATTTCCCTAATGTCTCATTAGGTCACACTGTATTTGCTTATGTATTCATATTCTATTGATGAAAAAATCCTCACACAAAACAGAGCTTTGAAGGAATGGCTCAATTGGATCCGCCGTTGACAATCGTGAAAGAATGGCAGAGGAAGGTATGAAATGTCTTGGCGAATTATTCAAATAGATGAATATATATTCTTGCCAAAATGATAGATTGACGAGTAGAAAAGCTGAGGAGCTGAAGGGCCATTTGAGATTAACAAAGAAAAAATATTTGCAGAGCTTCGAGTTCAATAACCAATCGAAGGATCGACTGCTGTCACTGATAACGAAGACGTTCGAAACGATGAGTGATGTTCTATCCGCAGATTCCGATCGCGAAGTGAGTTTGAGTCTGCTTTTACCTTCCTAAATGCATAATCGCCCTCCTTTGTCAACCTATTGTGAATGAAATGTTAATATATTTGGCCCATACGAGTGATAAGACTTGGTCAATCTGGCTAATAACAGATCAAAAAGCAAGATAATGATAAAATATCTTGTATGAAAGACATTTACCTTTGTACTATTTCAGCTCATTCTCTGTTCGTTGCTCAGTCTCGACTCGCAGCGATCGATCACTATCAAATTCGAAAACAACCAGTGAGTTACAGATCAATATGGCTACGCAATAGGTCGGGTGAGAGCCAAAACCGTACCCTCCTCCAGTATTCTCACATTAGGTTCAAACATTGTCTAAGCGTATTTTGCTTTTTTTTGTTCTCATTCGGTGGCTTTCCATCCGTTGGGCTTCACTCAACCTAGTTCCCTATTGCTGTACTTCTCCACCGCTTCCCGTATCCCGCCTCATGCTTTTAGACTCATGCTCTGTCCCAATGAAAGGTAGTAGTTTCCGAAAGTCGAAAAATGGAAGAGGGCAAGAGCTACGGTAGGTAACCGATGGAAAGATTATGAAGTGATTGGTCGGATATAACAAGGCTAGCATTACCGTAGCTTTATCAGCAATACTTTAAGAGGGTACAGCCGGTATGATATGGACTTGAGGTGTACTGGACCGTTATAATTGGTAGGATTGTGATAGAATTTAGGAGATTGTGCGGGACGTCTCCGAAAAATCTAATAATCGACAAAATTTCAGCGCTGACGTTCTTCGGACGTTGATGTTCGGTCTGATTCAATCTCTGCAAGTGACCCTCTTCGAGTTGACTGAGAAAAGCCCTGATGGGAAACCCCCATCGCATTCCAATGTGGATCAATGCACGCAAACAGAGGTAACATACATTTATGTTCTGAATAAAAATATGGATGCGATAGTAGTAATCTTAATGCTATTCAGAACAATGCTGAAGAGTTTTCGGGATCAGATAATTGCCCATCAACTTCGAGTTCTTTCGAACCAGAGTACAATCAGGTAATTTGAGTTACTTAAATTTTGATTTGGAACTTTTTTATCAGGTCCCTCTATTCGCAATTACGATACCGAAAGAAGAAGAGCAAGACGATGCCCTTTTCAATGATGTGAGTATTTTTTTAAAAATCAGTTCTATTTTAAGGACCAATTTTAGGCAAACAATTTTCTAATTCATGATAATATGCAATTCAAGGACGAAGAACTAACCAATAGCAGCCCGGTATGACTTCTTTCTCAGCATTTTTGATAGCTCACTACTTTTAGTCCAGTCCTTGTTTATGCATTTTAATAAAAATATTGTTACAGGTGAATCAAGTGAACCCCTCACCATCCGAGGTCGATGATTTAGACGACGATATACTGTGGGATGAGGAATATCAACCAGAAGAGCAAGGAACGAGTCAGCAAACAAATGTAAGTGATTGGACCATTTAAAGAAGGGATGCCCGCAAAAATTAGAACGCGTGGGTGATGGGCAGAATTATAAATCGTGTGTCATCTCTCAATTTCTCATTCGCTCGTGTCCAGACCCGTGTCCACTATCAAAAACACAGCAAATTTTCAGTAACTCGGATAAAACAGACAATATCAAAATAAACTGTTTTTAGATCTCTTCTCAATCGGGAGTTAATAATACGAGGAAGAGAAAGTATGCAGAGTCGAATAGAAAGACGAAGACTCCCAAACAGTCATCAACGAAGATGAATTGCCCCATTCCAGACTGTAAAGTACGTTTTCACTGCTTTGTTCATACTTTCGTATTCACATATCACATTTTCAGTACTTTGCATATAGCGTCACTAATTTGTTGGCACATCTCCGTTATAAGCATGATACAACCCTTAGATTGGTAAGTTAAATGCATGATGATAAGGCCATATTGATAGAGCACATTCAGGCAAATGCGATATTAAAGTGTGATTGCGGGGAAACATGTATTTCAGAAGTTCACAGCAAAAGGGTGAGAAATCGAATTCCAATACGGGAGTTTCTATCGAGCCAAACGCATATTTCAGTGCAAGATTGCTAACTTTGAAGTGGTTAAAGTGAACGACGGACCCATTCGAAGACTCTCGGACATTAAAACAGTTAGTAAAATGCTACAACTGCTTATTTGATGTTCTGCTTACTTACGCTTACTAAAAATTTTTAATTTTCAGGCCAGTGTACGATGCATTGTTGATGGCTGCGAGGTAAGCTATCATCCACTAAACAAAGGAGTATTTATCCTAGCGTCAGGAGCGGTCCTGTAGTACCCAAACACATATTTATGATGTGCTAAACTTACTGGGTCGCTACCAAATATCAATGCCAAATGTGTTCAGAGGATCTTGAAAAGCCCCTTCAATTATGGAAGCCACCTTCAGCGTACCCATTCTACCAGTCTGAAAATGGTTCGTTAATCAGCATTTATTGAGTAAAAAAAGAGTTTTCAGGAGGGATACTACATACTGTGTGAGTGTGGCACTCGAATCGGATCTGTTAATGTAGCCGCGAAACATCACGTAAGTATAGGTAGCTAAAACGACTAGGAATTGCGAAGCGTATTCAAACGAATCTATGCCATTGAAAAATGAATTCGTATATTTTCAGTGTGAAATGGAAGATTTCACGGTTCGCAAGCTGAGCGAAGAATGAATCTTCGTTCCGCAACCTGGTGCAGGACTTCTTTTTGCAATCCACCTTTAACATTCTCAAACGCGCTATTACGATATAATTCTCATCCGACCTTGTGCCAAAAATACCTTTCCACGTTTTGTTCGAGAAACGGACTCATAATATTACTCTACCTCAAATATTGTCAACTCTTGAGCTTTCATGCATAAAATAATTGATTACGTTCCATTCAATATTATCGACTCGTTGAATCCTCGATGAATACCTGTCAATAAGTCCTGCAATTAGACTCGCATATTCCCTCATCCCCCCACTGCCTCCTTGAGTCACTTAGAATATTTGCTTATGCTTTGAATTATGACTTGAAGGAATGGCTCAACTGGATCCACCGTTGGCAATAGTGAAAGAATGGCAAAGAAAGGTATGACCGCTAATTTTTTTTTCAAATTGCAAGTATTATGAATGCTATATCTGTGATATAGTGCTGCGCAATGCATTAACAAAGAAAATAATATTTGCAGAGCTTCGAGTTCAATAACCAATCGAAAGATCGACTGCTGTCACTGATAATGAAGACATTCGAGACCATGAGCGATGTTCTCTCAGCAGACTCCGATCGAGAAGTAAATTTTTTTGCAGTCTTTTCTTTTCCTTCCTCCACAATTTCCCCGATTCAACGGAATGTGGGTTAAAATTCAACATATTTGGCCTAAAAGAGTGATGAGTATTGGATAAACTGGACAATAACAGAGTAATTTTGAAACCAGGCAAAGATTGAGATGTATGAAATGCATCTATCTGTTCAATATTTCAGCTGATTCTCTGTTCGTTGCTCAGTCTCGACTCTCAGCGATCGATCACTATGAAATTCGAAAACAACCAGTGAGTTGCAAATGAATATTGCTGGGTTTCTCCATTGCTTCCCGTATGCCACCTCATGCTGTCAGCTACCATTGGAAGTAGATTCCGAAAATCGAGGACTGGAAAATAGTAAGGGCAACAGCAGGTCATTATGTTTGACTACGTTGAAGTGATTGGGCCGACTATGCAAAGCTAGAAGGGGGAGGGTGGCAGGATGTGGACTTGCAGATGTACTGTACAGTTGCAATTAGGAGGATTATTAAAATTAGGAAACATGTGCTAGCATCGTGAGATTGGAGAGCATTTCCCCGAAAAAATCACATCCGATAAATTCCAGATCTGACGTCATTCGGACATTGGTGTTCGGTCTGATTCAAGCTCTGCAAGTGACCCTCTTCGAGTTGACTGAGAAGAGTACCGATGGGAAACCAGCATCGCATTCCAATGTGGATCAATACACGCAAACAGAGGTAACCAATCATTTATTATCTGTCTGAAAATATGGATGCGATATTCGTAATCTTAAAGTGACTCACACTAACATTGTCAGAACAATGCTGAGGACCTCTCCGGACCAAATAATTGTCCATCAAGTTCAAGTTCATTCGTATCAGAATACAATCGGGTGATTTTAGTAAATGAAATGATGGTTAGGAACATTTCTTGATCAGGTTCATCAATTCACAATTGCGATACCGAAAAAAGAAGCATCAGATGATGTCCAATACAATGATGTGAGTATTTTAAGAATTGACATGCGAAAGTTCTAATTTTAGGCCAACAACTTCTTGCTTGATGATATGCAATTCAAGGATGATGAACTAACCAATAGCAGCTCGGTATGACTTATTTCTCAGTATATTGCTACTTAGTCCATTCCTTCTCTCCATTAATATATGTACGAAGTGTATCATGTTATACGGCAAAAGTGTATTTATTGTAATTATTATTTTAATCGTAATATAATTGGAGGTGAATCGAGGGAACGCCTCGCCATCTGAAGTCGATGATTTAGACGACGATATACTATGGGATGATGAATATCAAGCAGAAGAGCAAGGAAAGAGTCAGCAAAATAATGTAAGTTATTTGCCCATTTAAAGAAGGAATTCCCGCAAAGATGAGTTCGCATTGGTGATAGAAAATAATGAGGAATCGTTTGCTGTCTCTCCATTTCTTCCCTTTCGCTCCGGACCCGTGTCCACTGTCCCGAAAACGCAGTCACTTTGCGTAACTCGGATCAATCTGAGAATATTCAAATAAACTGTGTTATAGATCTCTTCTCAATCGGGAGTTAATAATGCGAAGAAGAGAAAATATGCAGAATTGAATGAAACGACGAAAATTCCTAAATTGTCAGCCACTAAAATGCTTTGCCCCATTGAAGACTGTGAAGTAAGTCTACGCGGATTTATCCATACTTCCATTTTCACTTATCACATTTTCAGTACTTTTCTCATTGCGTGACTAATTTCTTGGCACATCTACGATATAAGCATGATACCACCCTAAAATTGGTAAGTTAAATGATAAGTAATGAACGACTGCTTGTACAACATTAAGACTATAATGATCGAAAACATTCAGGCAAATGCGATATTGAAGTGTGAGTGCGGGCAAAAATGTTTTTCACGAGCTCATAGTGAAAGGGTGAGAAATCGAATTCCAATAGGTCAGAGGTTTCGATCGAATCAAACTCATATTTCAGTGCAAGATTGCTAACTTCGAAGTGATTCAAGTGAGCTGCGGGCCCATTCGAAGACGCTCTGAAGCGAAAACGGTTGGTAAAAACTAGGGTCAATTGAATAATGAGACGGAGCGCTCCCTCTTGATTCTCCACGGCATGCAAATTGCCTCATTCCTTGGAGGAGGGCGAGAGAGGATCGCAGCTCTCTCTCTCATCCTCCTTAAACATTATTATAATGTCATCAACAATGTCATTAAAAAATTATTATAATGAGACAATTGTTTTCATCAGCCATTTTTTGTCACCCCTTATAAATACTACGAATGCTCATTTTAATTGTTTTTTTCAGGCTAATGTCCGGTGCATAATTGATGGCTGCGAGGTAAGCTATTAGTGCTTAATTGTAGATGTATTTATCCTGGCGTCAGGAGTGGTCCTGAATGGCCCGAATAAATCTTTATGACGTGCTAACTTAACTGGGTCACTGCCAAATATCAATTCCAAATGTGTTCAGAAGTTCTTAAAAAATCCGTACAACTATGGTAACCATCTCCGGCGTTCCCATTCTTCCAGTCTACGAATGGTTCGTTAATCAGCCTTGACTAGTTCCCAAAAAGATTCTTCAGGAGGGGTACTATATACTGTGTGAGTGTGGTACACGAATCACGTCGATTACTGTAGCCGAGAATCATCACGTAAGTACGGGGAAACTTGAATGCATCATTCGCAGGAATGAACAACGCAGGAAAGAATTTTTATGTAGACTGTTGCCAACTGGTGCACAACTTATACATAAGAACAAGTGTGATTTGAAAGTTGAGTTCGTGCATTTTCAGTGTGAAATGGAAAAGTTCACGGTTCACAAGCTTAACGAAGATCCGATCGATGGCAATTTAGTATCAGCTCGCAGTCATGGAAACGCAAGATAAAATTTATTTTTCTCATCCGACATAGATTACTGTTCAACTTTTGTTTGATTCGAATATAATCAAAGTCATATTATTATTATTAAATATTATCAAATATTGTCAGCTTTCATGTATAAACTAATTTAATTATGTTCACTTCAATAATATCCACTCGTTGAATCCTCGATGAATACCTGTCGTGTCCTGCACATCCCCGCATCTTCTTCATTCTGTGTTGAGGGGTGCATTGTCGTGCATCGCGGTTGTTCTTCTCGTATGAACGGTAAGTGATTGCCGATACTAACAATAAGCCCCGCAATAAGCGGGGTAATTTTAAAGACTAAATAATGCACGGATGAGAACTATGACGTCATGCCGCCTTTGATATATTAAAGATGGCATGACGTCATAGTTCTCATCCGACCTAATGTCTTCCAGCGTACTCCTTCGACGGTCTCATCGTCGTCGCTCTCCTTCTCATCTGCTCCTGTGCTTATCTCAAGCGAATTCCTCGTATCAACCAGCTTCTCCTTTCCGAGAAGAAGGGACTCTTCGGTGTGTTCTACAAGGTCTGCCAATTTACATTTATCAGCTTTCCGTAGTTTTCAGTGCATACATTAACTCAATGAACTCAGGCTGCCGTAGTGGGAATTCGTCTTCACCACGTGGTATCCTTCGCCTGTCTCTCAACCGCATTCTACACTCTCTTCCTCCGGTAGATCAAAATGGTTCAGCACAAGATCAAACAAAAGGTATTTTAGAATTAAGGAAAGAGGAGGATGAGTGCAATTTGAGCAAACGCTTCCGAAGGGCTGCAAGGCGAAGGTGAAGAAGGGGAAGCAGACAGTGGGAGGACCGAGGAAGGGCCACAACCTTCATGTAAGAAACAGGAAATCAAGATGGGCAATAGAGCAACCCCGTAGCGTATAGACTGCAGAATAGATCAGTATTACCAGAGTGGATGAGATACTTCAGATCGCGCCCAAGAAGAAGGGTGCAGTGGAGGAGGCGCGGACTTCTGCCGAGGTGTCCAAAGTGATCAATGATAAGAACGAGGAGATGGTGAGAGGAAGAGCGGATGTCGCCGTGGGAAAGAGCAGCAAGGGCAAGAAGTAGAAGGAGTCCTTCCCTTTCTACCTTTGCAAAATCATGATCACCTTGTTTATTATCTTGTTATTGTGAGCGTACGTAGCAATACGCATAATCTATATTTTGTCCTTGATTTTTATCCATTCCTCTGACTCGTGAATTAGTACATCTGTTCATCATATTCTACCTTTTTGTAATGTAATATGTTTGGGATAAACTGGTTGCGGATTAATTTAAACTGACATGTAACACGCGTGTCGAGGATAGAATAGATTCGTGAAGAGCCTGGTACATTTTTTTACCCCTGCATCTGTGAACATTTTTAGATAGTTCCTAATATGCCTCAACATAAACCAACAACTTTTGTTCCATATCTCCATCGTCGACGATGTGAGACGTCGTCAAAGATGATGGATAACTGCCGACTTTGCAGCCACAATGCTCAGCCCACAGGGGGTCTGATGGCCCGTCATAAAAAGCAAATCTGCATCAAAATACACGGAGAATACGCCTGTGCTAATTAGCCATCGATACAACTATTAATATTAGGTTGGTGCAAAAGTCTTGCTGTTTTTTGATATTTTGCCTTCCATCTTCCTTTCAGTTTGAGGGATGACCTTCCGTATATTAATTATTAATGAGGCCTTGTATACTCTTTCATATACGCACCCTATCAACATTGCCCAATCGGAGAGCAGAACAAAGTTAAAATTGCGAAAATGTATCCATCGAAAACGACACATTTCTCAATATTCTGTTCCCTCTGATGCATGAATACTCAATTCCTGGTCGTTATATGAAGTTCCCATCTTTACGCTATCCATAATTTTCTCATGGATGATGGAAGTTACAACCTTTTGAGAAATGCATTGATATGTAAATGACTACATATTGCATTTTTATGTTGATTTCGCATATTTTTGAAAAATGAGAAATTCAAATTTTCTGAAACGAGAAAGGTGCAGGAGCCAAATTTTTTTCTGAGAATAAAGCCTCTTGGTGGGTGAATATAGCGCACTCATAGTGAAGCCTGTATGCTTGGTCTTCGATGCAAAAAATCCGAAAAAGTTTCATGTAGCCAGCATCGACAGCATATTTTCAATAGCATGTAATTCGGTCCAAACTTAATCGAGACACAGTTGAAACATATTTTCTGAAAGGGTATACGTAATACTTCTCAGACATCAGTATGGGTAGTCGTGGCAGTAGTCGGCCTCACCGCACTACACCACCTCCTTACGCACTACACCGTAGTCGTTTACGACTGTAAAATCGCTTGACGTGGCTGCACCTTTACCTAGTATGGGCAGTTTTCGTGATTTTTGCCAACAAATATCCAGTAAAATACATTAAATGCAAAATTTTGAGCATCAATTGCAATTGAGTTTATCATAATTTATTGCGTTGATTGTGATATCGGATTGATTGAAATGTGTGTATGTAAAGTACAAGCATACCTCTAAACACTGCTATGTTTGCTAGTCATTGTGATTTGGGACGAGATAATTATGATAGTTCAAAGTACGGACCCAAAAAACCGCAAGACTTTTGCACCAACCTGATATTTTCACATATCGATTAAAATTATTAATTTTTGTATTTTTTGGTACCATTGAATTTTAATGGCTACTGCTCGATGAGACGAATCGAATGCTATGCTGGATGCCAAATCTAAAAGGGTGAGAAAGATTTCAAAATCACGTTCGAAAATCTGTTCGACTTCTTGCTTGATACACTCGAGTCTTGATCAAGGAATATATTCAATTCTTGGCGTCTCCCATTCATCATCCCGATTGGCTCAGCAGGTAGTGCGATCGCAATTTTTGCAGTACGTCAGGGGTTCAACCCCCGACACGCGTGGTAATTAGTCGTCAGCTTCAAAAGTTACCACAATACCCATTGCTCTATGTCAAGGAGAAATATAGATTAAGAGCAGGAGTATCTTCGAAACATTGAACATTTTTCCATTGCCTAGTACTAACGACACCTATGAGAGAGAGGAAAAACATGACGTGATTGAAGTGCACTGGCACGCCATTTGTGACATCTGCGCATTACAGGTGTGCGTGCAGTTGTTGTTTTGTTTGTTTCTCTAACAGAAATCCTCCCATCGGTGCTAACTTTTCCGGTATTTTTCTCCCCATTTCAAAATATTTTAAATAGTTTCAATAATTAGTTTTACTAAACCACAGATTGTGTAGTGCGAACCGTGAGGAGTACTCGCCCTAGTTGAGTGTGTAGGTCTTCCTTTCCTCTTCCTTCCTTGATTAACCACTTCAAATTTTCCACATATTCTCTATCAGAGAGCTTCTGATCGATCGCCTACTGCACTACTGCACTATTTTAGCACTGCCTGAACGTTTGATTCACAGGAATGACTCAAGTGGAATCACCATTGTCAATTATAAAAGGATGGCAGAACAAGGTGGGATCTCCAAGTTGCTAGTTAGCCGATCAGTTTTATCTTATGAAAAAGCCATAAGAATATCTTGCGGAATACTTGCAAGAATTCCCTTGTTCTCGCATAGGTCAGGGAATCATGTTTTGGCGGTCAAGCCGGCTGGCTCTTCAGCTCCGATAGCGAGAGAAAAAAAGTTATATATAATATATGCGAGTGTGTTCTTTAAATTCCTACCGAATGCAGAGTGTGTTCTCTAAATTCCTACCGAAGTAATGGTTGCAACATTTACAATAATCTGAAAGGGTTTTTGACTGGCGCTTTCGTTTCGAGCGAGATTTTGATAGTATGTCCCCATCCGGAATACAAGGTCAGCAGACGAAAAAGATTTCAGAAATTTACAGAAGAAAATTTTTTACGACCAAAAAATAGGTGTTCGTTGGTCTGTTACAGTAACCCGTAGTGGCGTTGGGTCAGATCTTGTGTCAGCTTCATGATTTCATCGGCGGATCGAAGCAAAACTTCGATACCGTAGTATTACCGTAACGGAACGCTACCGTAACCATTAGCCGTGGGTCGGACGCTGGGTCAGATTTATGATTTCGTTGGTAAATCGACATAAAACGTCGATACTGTACTCCTACCGTATTCGAAAGCCACGGTAGCCCGTGGCAGTGGGACAGTCGCTGGGTCAGATTAATGATTTCGTCGGTCAATCTTTTCAAAATGTTGATACTGTGCCCTCACCGTCCGTAAGATCTATCGTGTGGTCAGACGCGGCCTGATAACCGTGATTTTTCCGGTATTTTCGTATTCGATCGGGCAATGATTTTCGAAATTTTCCAACATTGAAAGAAGCGTAGTTGCCCACTAGTTAATATTATATCTTCATAATATTATGTCTTCTAGGGCTGTTGTTGCCAGAAGCTTGATTGACTTCCTACGAAAGACAGTATTTGCAGAGTCTCGAGTTCAACACTCAATCGAAAGATCGCCTACTGCCGTTGATGACGAAGACTTTCGAGACAATGAGTGACCTACTATCAGGGGAATTCGATCGAGAAGTCAGATGAGTCGTGGCTACCTTCACCAATCATATCCCGTAATCTATAACTAGACATTAGCTTCATTGCAAAGCATCTCTGCTACGCTCATCCTTCGCAGGATGTTCTACTCGCTCTGCTCAACCTCGACTCCCAACGAGCAAACACAATGCGATTCGAGAGCAAAAAGTGAGATAGGATGAAGGAACATTTCAAAAACAGAAAATTGAAATGGATAAGCTCCCAGTCGTAATATGTTGCATACGACGTGTTTCTAAATTATCAGAGTTGTGTTCAGTACTGACGCCATTCGCACTTTGGTCTTCGGTCTCATTCAATCATTGCAACTCATTCTACTCGACTTGACTGAGAAGGGGAGTTCTTCTGAAATTCCCTCAAAATGCTCGACAATGGACGAATGCACGCAAACTGAAGTGAGCTAACGAAGATTGCACAGTTTTAGTATTAAAAATGAACGGAAAGCAGGCCAAAATTGTACATCAGATGTTCTCGATATTCTCACAGCGCTGAATGACAATCGAAATTTTGTCAGGTAAATGATGAAGATTCCTCTGGAACAAGCTATTTTCCACTCCCAAGCAGTTCGGCCGATTCAGACTGTAATCAGGTAATTGGAAAAAAGTTAAAAGTTGTACATATAATCCAGTGTTCTCCTCAGGTCCCACCATTCACAATTTTGATACCGAAAGAAGAAAATATCGAAACGATCAACTTCAATTACAATGAGGTGTGTTTCTGAACCCTGGTGGTAGACGGGAAAGGTTAATTTTAGGCAAACAACTTTCAAATAAATGATTATGCGCAATTCAAGGATGAAGAGCCAACCACTTCAAGCATGGTATGTTTGAAGCCTAAATATAGCTATTTGTTACTACTTTTTCTTCCATTACATTTTCAATAATTTCTATGTTTTGAATATACTTTTCCATTTTAATACAAACATACAGGTGAATCGAGCGAATGACTCCTATGAAGATGAAGATTTGAATGAAGAGATGACATTGGACGAGGAGGATCAAGCAGAAGAGGAAGGAATGGACCAGGAGTGGAATGTACGATTTGTACCATTTAGAAGAACTAGATGCATGAAAGTGGTGTCGCTTTCAATCTACTGGCAATGATCCATAGGTGTCCAGAAATGGCGGCGAGGGGGGGGGGGGGGTGCTGCGCATCGCCTCACATGTAAGGCGGTGCGCAAGACATGTATAGGGTTTCATGGAAAAATCGATTTGTAAGTCATGGTAGGTCAAGACGAAGTTCCGTACCCAATCGATAGTACAGTACCAGTAGATACCGTATACCACTACCGTAACCCGCTATTATCACGAACTGACTTTATTTTCAAAAAATTAAAGTACCGTACCCAATTGACTACCCCCCCCGATACCATATACCACTACCGTAACCCACGATTATCGCAAACTAAATTTATTTTTAAAAATCCCTGTCACCGTGCCAGTACCCAAGTAACTACCGTAACCCAGTTCCTTGGGTCAAACATTTTTCTAAAAATTTCAAACCTTTTTCTAAAAATCCAAAATCGATCATAAAATGATTCAAGTGTAATGAGATCTATGTCAGGATACTTTACAATAATTTAATGCTCGATTTTGGATTTTTAGAAAAATCTTTGACCCAAGGAACTGGATTTGACCCAAGAAACTGGGTTACGGTAGTTACTTGGGTACTGTACAATCGATTGGGCACGGTGCCAGGGCTTTTAAAAAATAATGTTAGTTTGCGATAATCGTGGGTTACGGTAGTGATACACGGTATCTACTGGTACTGTACTATCGATTGGGTACGGTACTTAGTCTTGACCTACCATGACTTACAAATCGATTTTTCCATGAACACCATACATGCCTTGCGCACCGCCTCACGTGTGAGGCGGTGCGCACGCCGCCGGCGTGGACACCTATGCAATGATCACTGCTCTGATTATAAATCACACTGTCTTCTGACAATTTGCTCTGATTCTAAGAAACAGTGCCTTCTCGTTTCCCTTTTTCGTTAGTCGAAAGATCCTTTTTGAAAATTGGCTTTACAGATAAATGATCAGACTGTAGCTAAGACGTCGAAGGAGAGGATATCATCCAAGAAAATGATGTGTCCCGAGCTGGGTTGCAACGTAAGATCAGAATATTTTAGAATGCGCATTCTCTAGCTGTGCTTTTTCAGTTCTTCTCCTATTATGCGAAAAAATTGATTTCACATCTTCGTGTTAAACATGACACTACTCTCAAGTTGGTAAGACCTGTTAGGCATTACCTTTTCTTAAAATATAAACAATCGAGCCCGTGCCTGCTACTTTTTATTCTTTTTACTCAAGAGTACGGTGACTGATGTCGCGACTGTATGTCCAATACATACGTGCATTTAGGCGAACGCAACATTAAAATGTGAATGCGGGCACCTTTGTTTATCATCGCTTCATGGTGAAAGGGTAAGAAATCCCATAAATTGGGGCATTTTCAGAATCCTTGAACTTTTTCAGTGCCGACTGGCGAACTTCGAAGTAATTCGAACGGGCGGCGGGCCAGTTCGCAGACTTTCTGACGTTAAAATGGCTAGTAATCATTACTATTCCATGCTTTCATCGGTGTTATTTTCAGATTACGGTGCGATGCTTTGTTGGCAAATGCGAAGTGAGTATTTAACATAAACTTAAAATTGTCGACAATTTTAAGTTTATGTGAAATAGAATAACCGCAGTAGGGAGTCAACACTTGTTTTCAGAAGTACAGTAAATCTCCAGATATTTATTGCAAACACCTCGAGCGAGCTCACTCTACCAGCTTGATAAAGGTGAGGAAATCAATAACGATTTATCCTCATGAACATCTCCAGGAAGGATACTTCTTGCTCTGTGAATGCGGTGGGCGAATTACGTCTGTAAAAGTTGCACGAAAACACGAGGTAATTATGATACGCACAAATTACCTCCATCAGGCGTACAGAAACGGAATGCACGTACCTTTCAGTGTCAACTGGCAAGGTTCTCTCTTCGCAAGCTATGAGGAGGCGGATCAACTGTTACTGTTTCCCGAATATATTGTGTCATTGTATTCATTGTGTGATCTCAAAAATTAATGATAGTCCTATGTTTAGTAATTAGTTGCATAACATCACAACAACATTCTCATGTTTATATTTATAGGCTTTCTCTTCAAATTTTAATTATTATAGGGCTATGTAAGTTGAAAATCATATATATTTGTACATATATTTGATCACTAAATTGGAGATGCAGAGTTTTGTCGACATAAAAATATTACAAACAATATTGTGATTTCCGATCTCATTATGAGTTAAATTTCTCATTTAGCTTAAATTGAGAATTTCTGATACACTCATCATTTCCCTGAAATTTTCCGATGAGTAAAATAATGGATGTGACCGGGCGATAGAAGAAGGGTGAGTGAGGGGTGCTGACGCGCTTGAGAAACGATGGTACACCAAGGGAGTCGATCTGCCCATTGTATGCGCAATTTAAAAGTATTTGCATGTTTATTGTTTTGATTAGGTAAATAATCCACTAATAATCCAGGTTTTGTTAGATTTTTCTTCTGGAATCGGTCGATGTGGTTAGTGTCCTTTTGTCTGGCAGCTTCTCCGTTTGCTCGCATTTTTGTACGATAACCTGCCGGTGATAGTGCCTTGAAAACACACTTTCCATACATCCTCGTAGAACGGCTTCACTGTTCATATTACCTTTATTTATCGTAATATTTTGATCTCAAACTTGACCATGGTAAACCATCCGCGGACAGGAAAGCCTTTCATTCTAAGAGCTACAGTACAGCCAGAGGGGATTTGCGAGGTTGTGCGAAAGTTCGAGAGAGCAGACAAAAACATGAGAGTGGCAGGGTGTAGCTGAATTGTTTACGATTGCTGGCAAACTAAGATGGAACACCGCTTCCTATCATAATTAATGCTCTTGAATCGACAATCTAAGAGACCAGGTCATTAACCTTGACATTTCCGCCTTGCTTACCGTCAATATACGTTTTTTTGTTCATCTCTTTCTGATTGAAACTATGCGATCACGTATCTGCTCCATCAATAACGTAGTCGTAGTCCTTACGTAGTCCTTACTAATTATATGTTTTGTTGCAGATATGAACGAATCGGAGAAATCGGTTACTACAGTCAAGGAATGGCAGAAAAAGGTGAGATTCATCTCAAATCCCCGTCTAGAAACACGGAAATTTGGCTAACTTCTAGAATTGCAGAGTTCCGACTTCTTCAGTCAGTCGAACGACAGTCTTCTCTCCTTGATTGCGAAAGGATTCGAGACAATGAGTGTCTCCCTCTCGGATGATTCGGATAGGAAGGTGTGGTGATTGCGACATTGGACAAATACGGGCGGCTTTGTAAATCGTAATGTTGTTGATCATGAGAGTTTATCTACAACAATCCGAACCAGAGTTGGCTATTCGAGACGAGTTGCAGCATTGCAATGCCTGTACATCGCTTAACTGCGAAATCCGGGGAAATGCAACGGTGGCATTGCAACGTTGCAACATGACTTCGAATAGCCAACTAAATCAATCCGATTAGTCACTTCTCAATCTCTATTGCAGCACGTGCAATGCGCTCTGCTCAATCTGGAGTCGCAGAGAAAGATTACCATGCAGTTCGAGGACAATGAGTGAGCATTTGATTACTCGTGAATTACGCAGGACGAGAATAGGAAGAACGGGGCGTAGAGGAAATATGATAGTTAATAATGAACGTGAAAAGGACATTCTAATGCGTAATTCGAAGTAATCTTTGCAGTTCCGATCCTCTTCGTTCCTTAACGTACGGACTCATTGAATCTATTCACCTCACTCTCCAAAAACTGCATAGGAAGATTGACGCTCTACAACCTCAAAGGGCAAGTGAATATCTCAATAATCTTCCACGTTAATAAGATTGAACATGAACAATCATATCATGCTAAGAACCATCTATCTACACACCCTTTGTGAATTCATTCATCAAAATAACCGTGGATCACATCTTGGATATGTGTACAACAACATTTCTTCAGCAGTTAAGGAATCTACCGCGAGTCGAACAGCCGACGAGACCTCGTGGAATAGTGAAAACTCCGATTCCGTTTTCTGAATCAGAGAATAGCCAATCAACAGTGAGTATAATGCTTGAAGTTTTTTAAATGCATTCAATCTCGATTATCATTGTCTTCAACTCAGACACCGAAATCTTCGGGTATGCAAGATGCGATTCCGAAAGAAGAAAAGAGCGCTACTCTCAGTCGTCGCCCTAAGGAGGTATGGTTGCAAAATGATAATACATTGAACGAAATTTCAATACTAGGCTTCTAATATGTCACTAATGGCCGATTCGGATTTCAAAGAAGAGCCGTTTGATGAGTTTCAATCGACCTCCGACGCAAATACGGTAATATAAATCGAGGTTTTCAGTCTAATACATTCATATCAGACTCCCAATCTGTTCTCGGATGACAACATCAAACAGGAAGAGATTTCCGACGAGAGCCCGGTGCGTTTTTAAAGTGCATTTTTTTATGAAAAAAAGGAGCGACTCCATTTTCGAAGTAGCTTTTACACTCAGTATCTGGTGCTTGACACATCTTCAGTTCTAAGAATGCGATGGAAAATGAGTGCCTTGTAGGTCGATAGAATGGAGGGCACAAATGAGTCGTATGACTTCACCTTCGACGAAGATGGTTACTATGATGATGAAGAAGAAGGGGAAGGAGGGGAAGATCACAGACTTGATACTGACCGCCGTCAGCCCAAGGTTATACACCCCAGGGCAGAATTTTCCCATTCAAATATGAGAATCATGACCTAAATATTTTTCAAAAAGATTTAACTGTAACGGTTGGTATCTATAATTCTATTTTTTCAGGGCAACATGAAAAGGCCATCGAGAAGCGTGGGAATGCCAAAGAGATACGTCGAGGACTATGATGCCCCTGGACCCTCAGTGAAGAAGAAATGCAAAAACGTTAGTAATTTTGAAATGATTAACTAACCTATTCTAGAAAGCATAATATCGTAAATTTCACTTTGGAACTAACATATGGAACTGACATAACCATTTCGCAAGCATATTTCAGCTGTGAGATAAATTAATTAACAGGTCACTCGAGCGCATCCTGTTGCCGATGAGGAATGGACGAATGAGATGGAAGGAGATGATGGAGAATACGAAGAAGAGGAGGGCGCAGATGACACTTCCTTGCACAATGCGGATGTATGCTGTCATTCCCTACTTTTCAATGTTAACACTTCTTAGTAAACCGCACAACACACTCATCTAGTACGGTACTTCGCTATTTCAGATGAAAAGAACACCGGGGAATGGAGGGAAGACCTTCCATCCATCGACGATGTCTCTGTCTTGTCCAGTACCGGAGTGCCCGGTAAACACCCCCTTTCATTAAACTGTGAAAAAGTAATCATTCCGATTCCATTCATTTAAGTTTTTCTCACGATACCCTAAGACGTGGTTAGCCCATCTGAGAAAGAAGCACAATACAACTCCTTCTTTGGTAAGCCCGTTGACAATTTTTTCACCAAAGTTTTAGAAGCGAAAAATCCTAAACCACATCCTAATATGAAATTCGGCTGTATCATTGAGATTCATCCATATCTTTCAAAATTACACCCCCCACACCAATCTCCTTTATTCTCGTATGTAATTGAAGCACTCCGGTGGCTCCCGATAAAGACAAATATTAATTATTGCAGGCAAATGTGGCATTGAAATGCAAATGCGGTATGGTATCGCTCTCATGCGCGCATGCTAATGTGGTGAGATACTCGGATTAAACATTTTCATATTTTGAATTACGCTTTACTCAATTTTTCAGTGCGAGATCTCGCATTTCGAAGTAGTCCGGACGAATGATGGGCCCATCCGAAGAAAGACTAATTCTGAATGGGTACGTTACTCCTAATTCGATTCACAAAGCAATTTTCAATACTTTTTCTAGGACACCCCTATCTGCATGATGACGAGAAACAATAAGCCATGCAACGTGAGTTTCTACCGTGTAAATTATCTCACAAATGCAAGTTTTTTTCTTGCAAGTTTTTTTATGATTGCATTTTGTGAGTGCTCAAAACGTATTCTTGTTGTTGCAGAAGCGTCCGAGTACTCTCACCAGTTTCACTGCGCACATCCATCGAGATCACAACTCCAGTCTGATAAAAGTACGTCAGAATTCACAATAACATATGTAGCAGGACGAGTTGAAGATATTAAATTACTGGTTCTTCAGAAGTTACATATTGGATATGTGACATTATCGGAATAGAAATAAAAATTCAATCAATAGAATTTTTTGCGTGATTGATTCTAATAAGGGGAGGGGGCATGATCTGAAGCAATGTCGATGGGGATTAGTATTCATCTTACGTTCGTCTATTAATCTCATTTCAGGAAGGCTACTATCTGCGATGCGAGTGTGGAGAGGAAGCAAACACCCAGTCGACCTGCCATAGACATGTTCAGAGGGTCAGTTATTTTTAAATTCTTCAAAATTTTAAATTTTTCTGAAAATAAAAAAATTTTCTGAAAATAAATGTTAGAACTTTTTTTTTTGCCTCAGCACTTGCGATCTTCAAATTTCAGTGCACCATGCACAACTTCTCGCTGCATAAGCTGCACGAGGGCACACCTCAACAGACCCTCTTTAATTCGACCAAGGTGTGGCCCGCACCGAGTTTATGAGTACAACTGATTACAATAGCATATGTTGATGATTGATGGTATAGGATACATAGATTCTCATGAAGTATGTGAAGTACTGTTTCGTCCGTTATATAAATATCCTTTTTTATCTTTGTTATTTTGATTTTCCAAATAGTTTTCTGTTTACTAGATGCTGGTATCTAAACTATTTTTTTTCTGTTTCATCCCCCTTTTGAGTAACCTGCTACATATCTGCTCATGATGAAATAAAGATATATTCGCGATGGCATCAAATTTAAGTAATCTACGCGTATATGAAAGATCGCAAACTTTTATCTTCGCAATTTATCAATTTCCAACTGCTTCTCGACATGATATTTGGATTGTATTAGTGGTATAGAAGTGTAACTTGAATTATCGCACACTTTCGTTACAGAAATGGTTGGTTCTCAGGAGTCCCTGTGGACTGTAAAAAGATGGCAGCAGAAGGTGGGACTCATAAATTACAGTGATCACTTTAAATGTAATGGTGCACCGTGTATTGCGCTAATCGTAGATAGGTGGATGTCGTCAATTTAAAATAATTTCTGATTTCAGAGCACTGACTTCTTCAGTAGGTCCAACGACAGTCTCATCTCGTTGATCTCGAAAGGATTCGAGACGATGAGCTTCTCCCTATCAGAAGATTCGGATCCAAAAGTGAGAATGGAGATTTTTGTAGGGAATCATAAATATTCGGAAGTACTGCCTTTGGTTTTGTCTAGATTGTGGTTTAATTTCCATGTCGTTTATAACTCACATGATCTAGCTGTTTAGAAGAGTAGTTTACTCGATGTATGTTATGCTCGTCTCAAATTCCAGCACGTCCAATGCGCTCTTCTCACTCTCGAATCACAGCGAGTGATCACGATGCAATTCGAGGAGAAGAAGTAAGTAGACAATTATTCGCATTTTAGCCAGTTATCTAACGGATAACATAAAATATGGGTATTGCCCCTTGCTTAATGTTAGCAAAAGCGGGTTATGATCATGCAAATAATTCAGTAGTGTTCAGGATATGGACGAAGTGTTGGAGTAGTCGCGATTGATCGTTTACTGTTCTTTGAATGATTGCATATTTCCAGTTCCGATGCTCTCCGTTCCTTGGCGTATGGACTCATTGAATCTCTTCATCTCACTCTCCAAAATTTGCACAAAAAGATGAACGAACTTCAAGCTCATCAGGTGGCTGATTCATTTGAATCACAAGTAACAGCACTGATATTTTCCCTAAAATCTGGTATTAATGAGGCTAACGACATACAAGCCATTCAGGGAGCGAAGATATCCAAGTTGAGCGAAGAGGCAGTGAAGGATGAGAATGCAGAAGAGACAACTCAGCCGCATTCTGAAGCAGAGAATAACATCTCCACAGCGAATCTCCCAAGAACATTCTCTTCCAGTCTCGAAGTAATTCCTAAAGAAGAAAGCATCGATAATCTGATAGAAGGCCTAAACGAGGTTTGCAACTGTGTGTATTTGAAGATGGCACTATTTCGTCCTAGCCCTGAATGTACCAACACTCTCCCTGAAAGTTTTCAAATGTCTGATCTATAATAACTATGGTATTACTTTAGAAAACAATGCAACATTAATAGATTGCTGGTCCATACATAATCGATGAACTGAAGGAGGAAGATTTGTTCGATGATAGTACGGTTAGTTATTAATGAATATTTGGCAACTAAAAGCTGAACACAAATTATTAAAAATGTTAAATTCAGATCGATGAATTTAATCAGAATTCAGATCAATTCAGATTAAATTCAGATCGAAGACAAGGACACGAGTGGAGAAGGAAACCGCAGATCAGATGATTTCGAGAACACTGATGCAAATCATCAGAATTTCACGGAATCTTCAAAAAGTACTAACGCGAAGAAAACAAATAGAAAATCCAAAGTGAGTTTTTTTACTCGACATGCCCACGAAAACAATGCGTAAATTCGCTTAATTTCAGCCGTTGACGCACGACATAGCCCGGAAGCGAAGCTTAGGGTTGACCGATCGGGAATCAACGGAGTCCAATCGTCAACGATATCTAAATTCGAAACGAAGAAGATACGTGAAAGAGAGCAGCACCAAGATGGTGTGCCCTGTACAGGAATGCAAAGTGAGTTTGTTAATATTCGAGGCAAAACTTTGTAAGAATATTATGTGGCTCAATGCTCAGTGCTTTCAGTATGCTACTTGCGTCGTGAGTTCATTCATGGACCATCTCCGCGTCAAGCACAACACAAATGCGTATTTGGTGAGTTTATGGTGATCTTATGATTTGATTAGCTTGAAAACGTCACTGCACCAATAAAAACACAACGAAAAAGAATCGCAAGAATTGTTTCAAACACTTACAGGCGAACATCGTCCTGCGTTGCGAGTGTGGTCAAGAGTGCCTCTCGAAGAAGCACACGATGCAGGTATGAACATGACAAGGAGGCATCGGCTAAGCAGCATGAGATTTATTTTAAAGGCAATTGAATATGGCCTTTTGCAGTGTGATTTGTCCAATTTCACAGTAGAGAAGACGAACGATTTGCCGATTCGAACAATCGCAGATCAGAAGGTAAGCGATTCTAGGAATCTCACATTCAATTTTTCCACCTTCCATATTCCCCCATTTCCTCAATTGGAAGAGTAGTTCAGCAGATGATCTCGTTATTTCAGGCAACTCCTCAGTGCGTTCGATGTGATGTGAGTATCCTTTATAATTTTGAAATTACAATTGCTTTGTTATAAATGTACCAATTGATCATGTTATGATTACATACTATTGGGGTGTCCGGAAAGTTCGTATAATGCTTCGGAAAAAAGTCAGTTCGCGATCAAATGCAGTGATTGCGCAATCTGTTTGTCAACAATGTGTTGCATCATTCTGACGTTGAGTAGTGAGAGGATTTAATCAGTCTCCTAGTTGCTACATTGATTCTTGTGATGGACTCCCATCTATACCTCCGAACAGTTTTACTTCATTACTACCGTCTTGGCCGATCCGTGAAGGAGGCCCACTCTGCCCTGGCCCAGTCGGAAGGAGCTGACGCCCCCTCCATACCCTTCTGCTATAAGTGGTTCTCCCGCTTCAAGAAAGGGGAGTTTGGTCTCGATGATCAACCCCGCTCTGGACGCCCTCCCTCCCTCGATCAGCCTCTCGTTCTCCGCACACTGAAGCGCAAGCCCATGGCCAGTGTGCGTGAGTTGAAGAAGGATACTGGTACTCCCAGATCAACGGTGTCCGATATCCTCCATCGATCTGGGAAGAAGCCGAAACTCCCACAAGTGATTCCCCATGACCTCTCCCCCGAACAGCTGAAAAATCGTGTTCAAGTCTGTCGGGAATTACTCCATCGTAGATCCAATCTTCGATGGGTCAATTCCAACATCGCTACAGATGAGAAGTGGATCACGTACGATAACCCTGTGAGGAGACTGCAATGGGTGGATGCAGATGAGAAGCCCACGCCCGTCCCGAAGAAGGAAGAGCACGGAAAGAAGGAACTCCTCTGCTTCTTCTTCTCAGTGCTCGGTCCCATCTACTGGGAGATCCTCGCCCCTGGCACCAGCATCAATGCCGACCTCTTCTCTGAACAACTGCAAGATGTCGCGATCATAGTCCCTCCCAGACTCCTGAACCAGGGCAAAATTCTTCTTCTGATGGACAATGCTCGCCCACATCGAGCGAAGATGACCCAGAAGAAAATGGACGAGCTGAAGATCGAGAGGATTTCCCATTCACCGTATTCCCCGGATCTCTCCCCATGCGACTACCACTGCTTCCGCTCTTTCTCTGACTTCTGCAAAGGAAAGAAGTTCAAGAATCGAGATGAAGTTGTGAGGGCTTTCGTGAACTGGGCGGTCTCGAAGAAACCCGCATTCTGGAAGAGAGGAATCGAGACCCTGCCCAATCGCTGGAGGGAGGTAGTGAGAAAGAAGGGGGCATGCATTGGTCACTGAGAATTGTAAAGCATTGAATAAAAAATAAAAACAAAAAAATTATACGAACTTTCCGGACACCCCAATATGACTCTACAACCATGACTATGGATACTCATATCATTGGTTCGATTCTCTCTCAATCAATATTCTTCAGGCTCATCCGACCACTGCTCGAGGCTACGCTGTTCATCTCGACACTCACCCCAATTCTTGTCTACTTGATGTGAGTCTATCAGCCATTTTTGTCACTTTCTCCGGAATTACTTGAAAATTGTGTTCTAGGAAGGGATCTATCTCAAGTGCGGATGCGGCTTCAAGGTCCGTTCAAATGTTTATGACCCAAATCACTCCAAGAAGAAGGTATATAATTTTATCACTCTATTGTTAACATTGGCTTACATCGGTTGCCACATTCATCTTAATCATATATTTAATTGCAGTGTCCTGACCAGCGACAGTTTACACTTCATCATTTACTCAAGGAAGAAGACGAGTGAAATTGAATTTTGGTTGTTAATTTTATTGAATCAAATATTGCTGGAACCGTTGTCATCAATGAAGAGATCGTTAATATGTCATTGATTATTTCTATGTTTGCCTTTTTATGATCCATTCATTGTAAATTGTTTTGAGGAAATGAAAGAAACATCTATTTTTCTCTGGTTACTGTGGCCTTACAGCTCCTCTGTTCTCGTTGCATATTACGACGTGCTTAGTCGTTCATCATTAGGCCCATTACGTGTCTCTGGCTGGACACTTTTGCTTGTTGACACCGTCGTCCTTTTGTGTTCCATTCTGCAGGAAATTTACGTAAACAGTGTGTGTACTGTAGCATTCCCTCTACGTAGGAAGTGAGTCATCAGAAGGAAGAAGGGCGGAGCACAGTCTAAAGGAATGGAAGGCCATTCTCTTCTTTCGAATTTTGCATATATTTTGGAAATTTGTTATTGATGTCTCTTCATGAAGTTTTAGATGGAAGTGTCTCACATCTGGGAGTACTACTCGAGTACAGTCCCATCGATAGAATCAACGTGGGATGAAGGTGATTACATGTCAGGTATTCAACCAAATTCTACCAATAGAGGCGAATGAATGCGTCATAACTTCTTCAGTTGTCCACCCCATAATGATGCTATTGTCTGGTCTTCGAATCTCTGGCTGCGCTATTCTCACGGGACGATGCAATACAACGTATCAAGTGAGAACTATGCGTCCAAATAGATCATAGAATTTTGAGTGACAAAAATATAAATTGGTATTTTTAAAGTTAAAACTGCAGTGGTTCGCTCCACTCTTCTCGGCCGAGGCGGTGTGCCACTCGCTCTTCTTCATCTACGAATTCCTCCTTAACTACTACGAAGACTTGCTGACTGAGGTAAATGACTAATTTAATCCAGCTAACAATTTGCAAACTGTTTTGAACTCATTTAATTAATAAAATGTATTCCATCATTGTCACTAGAAAATCTTAAAGGTTTTCTGCAACTTCCTGGTCAATGAGATGCATGGCATGTATAATATGTCGCTGGATTGCATTGGGCGATTTTCTACTTCCTCTTCCAAGAGAATGGCAATAATCTCAATCCATTCGCCCTATTAGTCCTCACTTTCTTTCTCATGATCGCTGGGGTGAGATGTTCGAAGCACATCCTCACGTGTAAAAAGGAAATACGAAGTGTAAATTTTTGTTCACGTCAAAATCATTTGATAGATCCGTTGTTATAGATAGCATCCATCTGGGATGCGTCCGTCAAGAAGGATTCGGTCTGCGAGAAGAAGGAGTTCACCGGATTCGCCTTCGTATGTATTCAGAGTTATACTGAAAGACGACTTCGCGCAAATTTTGGATATTCGGAATAGGGCATTCAATTGCTTGCTTGAACACTCAATATTCCCATCAAGGCGTACATGGTCCTAGCTGTGATTGCCGTCTTCCTCACTCTACTCACTCTGGTCGGATGGTGTGCATGTGAGTGCTTTTCTCAATTAATATATGGTCGATACATTCGTGGCAATGGAGGGTCTGATCGATATATTCACTCTTTTCGAGGCAGTCTCTACACATCAAATCTCGACAAGCGCATCTACTTCATCATTCTCTTCACTGCAGTGGCTGTGCGAGTACCTGGACTCGGCAAGTCTTTGAGATTGTGATCCTTGGATTGGCTATTCGGAGCAAAATGGCGATATCGCGATCTTCCCCCTCTTGAAATTTCGAAATATGCGAGGGGAGGAATACCAATCTTAGTGAATACCTGCTGTGAATGAATTACGATAAATAAAAATGATTTCCCCAAGAGATGGTACCTCAGATGTTCTTACTCATCACATCCTCGTCAATCCTCCTGCTCCAGTTCTCATCGTTCTTCGAGAAATTCCCCTCATCTATCCCCTCGTCTTCCTCGTCGTTACTAGAGGGAGACTATACACTTCTTTCCGAGAATTTCCCACATCGGAAACCGACTAGGATAAATCGGATTCCATTCGTGAAAGATACTCTGTTGCAGCAATGACAAGTCTATTATAAATTAATTGATAACCTTCTCCAGTTGGATATTTATTGAACAAACACAATTAACTTTCATGCATGGAACATTTTAGTCGCAGAACTTCGGATTGCATCATTCTTGTCGCTATGTGCACAAAAGACTGTGTTGCGGTTGCATATTACGCCGTGCTTATTCATTCATCATGAGACCCATTACCCGTTGTCACTTTTCCCTGTTGACACCATCGTCTTTGTGTTTCATTCTGCACCAAGTTTACGTAAACAGTTTGTGTCCAGTTCCCTCTGAGCAAGAGAAACATGACACCACATGGGAGAAGGGTGGAGCACAGTCTGAAGGAATGGAAGGCCATTGATTAGTCTCCTTTCGAATTTTACATATATTTTGACAATTTTCTTTCATATCTTTTCACGAAATTGTAGATGAAACTATCTCACATTTCGGAATACAGCTCGAATACTGTCCCACCGATAAAATTGCACAAAAGGTGTTTTACCCCCCGTTTGTTCAATCGTTTCTTGTTTCCATGCCGGATTTGTTTTGTATGTTTAAGATGGACCTTAAGTCCATCTTAAACACCAGTCAAAAATGAGTCCATCTTAAACAGGTACCCACCAGTCAAAAATAAACTGTGCTCAATTTGCGCAGTTTTGTTCCCTCATTTCAATTCAATTCAATTCAATTATTTATTCCGTTCATGTGGGAATATTCAAGATATCATTGTGGAATGGTGTCGAAAAACGGAGGTCCGTCGATGTGGTCGAATCGGGTTTGCTTGCAGCAAGGGTATAGAAGGGAAGGGGTGGGTTCTCATTGATGTAGCCAATTATGGATAACGGATTTGGGAAATGATAGAGGGGGCTGTGAGGAGATGAGAGAACGGAAGGAATTATGTGGGAGAACAACAAAATCTGTGGTAAGAGAATTCCAAAAGGAAATGGATCTAGATACGAGTGTGGAATACGAATTCGGAGGGATAAAGGGTAAGGTTATTCGAAGAGGGTGACCATTACGGAGAGGGCGGGTGAGAGGGGCAGGGATAAGAAGAGAAGAAAAGTCATGTAAATAGCGACTGTGTAGAATGGAATGAAGGAACACAATATCGGTTACGGTTCTACGGCTTTCAAGAGTTGTTAATTCAAGAAATTGCATTCGTTCAAAATAAGGTACATGAGGAAGAACGCACCGGGAGTAAAGCCTACGAGAGAAGTCACGTTGTACTTTTTCTAGTTCCTTAGTCAATTCGACAGAATGGGATGGGTTCCAAATAACTGAACAATATTCAAGGGTAGGAAGAACAAATGTTGTATAGGCTTTCTTGTAAATGGTGGGGCATTTACTATGAAATGACTTAAACATGAGGTTAATTTTGGAGCGGGCCTTAGCAACAATCTTTTGTATATGATAAGAGAAAGAGAGATTGGGGGAGAAATGGACACCTAAGTCTTTAACGATTACTTTTGTTACATTCTTCTCTTTTACAGTGGGCTCATTGAGGAGAACCCCATTAATAAAGTACGATCTACGGGGATTATGCAAGCCGAAATGTACAATATGACATTTGGTCTCAGAGATACCTAAATTCCATTGAGAGGACCAAGAGGAGACCGAGTCTAATGCATTTTGAAGATCGTCAGAATATTTGGGCACTTCAGCATACAATTTGAGGTCATCTGCATACACGGAATAGTGAATGGTCATTGGGAATTGGGAACTAATATCATTAATGAATAGAATGAAGAGGAGAGGACCTAAGCAGGATCCCTGCGGAAATCCCGATCTCATAAGGAGAGGGGGAGAAATAGATGAGTCTATAAAAAAAAAATTTCAATGCACTAATTCAAAAAAATTAAATAAATTTTATTAAAGCTAAAAATAAACAAACCCGGGAAATAAAAATATTTGCTGTTCGTGTAGTCGAGGTATTACAATTACGGTATTTGATACGAATTGATTAAAATTTTCATGGACTGGTCGCACTCGAACTCTTTCAACCATTTTCCGCTGTTTTCCTGTTTATTTTCAGCGATTCTTGTTGTATTTTACTTAAAACTGCTTTGTATTGTATCGCTAATCACGTTTGTTCGTATGTATGCGGTTAGTAAACCAGTTTAACGCAACTGCGCACGAATGAACTTAGACTATTTTGTGTTCTGCTGTCAATGTATATCGTGCAATTGCCTCCTATTAGATGCCCTTCAAATGCGTTGTCTGCCCACGTAAAGTAGAGGTCGCGAAAACGGTACCGAAGAAGGAGGAGAAGAGGAAGGAGTGGCTGCTGCGATTGAATCTACTGGAGGAGGAGCACGACGAGCTGGAGAAGAGAGTAGCCGGGATGTACGCTGAAGGGAAGACGCCTAGGATGTGTCTCAATCACTTCAAGAGAGGAGGGCCTCTACCGGACGACGTGAGTATCTATTGATCTAGTGTTATCTATCGATTGTGCCTCTAATACTCGCACTGCACCCCCGCAGTATTCAGTTGTTGTATTACGTTGTTATTATGCTACCTATCAGTTGCGAGAAGACCAATCCACGGATGCTCCAAGGCTTGAAAGGGAGGATAGGAAACAGGTATTGTACGCATTATTATATCATATAGGCCACAATCGTTTCTCTAGTATGCCCTGGGGAGGCAATGGAAACATAAGATATGCCCTGAGGAGGTAATTTGCACAAGCCCTGGGGAGGCGAAAATAAGCATTTGAATCAAAATAACAATACGAATGTTACAGAGTGGGACGATGGACGAAGATCCATCCGAGGGTAGCATAGATGGCATCGCAACTGCGATGTTTGACCTACCGTTTGATCCACCGACAGAACCTCCATCTCCGCATCGTGCGCAATCTGGGGTACGCAAATGATTCAGTTGAGACACATATCAGATGATATAAGTAGAAAAGTACTTTAGTCTTTACTGCACAAATAGCATACAAGACAATTTCAATGGTTCTGAGTTATAAAACAATGTGATTTAAATTTTTAAAAAAATGAGAATGATGTAAATACTATTCCTCGAATTATCACATAGTGGGGATACTAGGGATGGAATCGCAAGAAAAGATTTTCGTCTTCCTTCTCCATAGTCTTCCACCCGTGCGGAGAGCACGCAGAATAAGTACATTTATTGCAATGCCATCCCTATCGCCTAGGTACTTTGGATCGTTTTGGACACAATGAAAATCGAAATTCAGTCATACGCACCATCTCAAGAAACTATGTGCACTGAGGCAACATCGGACAACGAAGTGGAAAAAAACGGGCCGACAATACAAGACGAAAACACTTTCTACATGGTCTCCAAGTCGTCCCTTCTCCCCCTCTTCAAACGTTGTCGTGAGTGTGGCACCGCCGAGATCCGAGCCGGATCCTTCCGCTCGTGGTGTGTCGGATCCGCCCTCTGTCTGGAATGGTTTTGCAATCTTTGCGAACGGATTGTGAAGTGGACTTCCCAAGAACAGATCGAGGGCTTTTTCGAGGGTAACCTCAAACTATCGACGACCCTCCACACCACAGTCGTTTCTACTCCGGTTAGCATATGCCTATTGAAGATTAGATCATAATAGATGGACTATATCGAAAGTAATATGAGCCCGATTGTGAAATTCAGAGATTTCTCGACATGGGGAAAGAATTGGGAGTCGCCCTTCCATGCTACAGCACACTGAAATCGCATCTGGCAGAGGTCGTCGAGGATACAGTCAGAAATGTCAGCGGGGTCAGAGATTTCACGGTTTCAATCAGATTTGTTATTTGAACTGTAGCTTACCTCAAAATCAGACGAGCGCAGGCCCCGGCCGCTTACCTCGGCCCGTTCCTGAAAAAGTGCCCATGAGGGGATACGGTACTTACTAATATACCCCTCCCTCCCCTCATAACCTCATAGTGCTCCTGCCGGTGCTGCATTGAGATGGGCGAGTCTCTTCTCGGATCTGAAATATCAGACTGTAAAATTAGTTAAACATAAAATCACTTGGTGTCCGTATAAAGGTAAAAAATCTTAATCGAGTTTTAACTGTTTAGAAGAGAGGAATCGATGTGGCTGTCGATGGTCGGTACGGTACACGGGGGTTCACTGCTCGGAACAACACCAACAGCATCGTTGATCTTGCCACAAACCTAGTTCTCAAGGCAGTCAACATGCACAAGGACATGAAGGGAATAGGTAGTGTTAGGTGATATTAGTAACTAATGAGTTGATCACAAGTGGTATACATTACAGATGGTGTGAGTGGGCGGATGGAGAAAGAGGGAGTGAAGCGAGGGCTGAAGATATTATTGTCAAAACTCTTTACGGTCAGCTATCACAGTTCAGGACTAACTAATCAGCAGTAGTGAAACATGACTAATGCTACGCCTTCCTAGATAAGAAGTGTAACTTCTGACAATGACGCTAAAATCGGAAAAATGCTAAGAACCGATCCACTCTTCTCCAAAATTAGACACTCTCTTGACTTCTGGCACCTAGTGAAGGGAATCAACAGCGATCTGAGAGAGGTAATTGATTAGTAGTTAGAGAAGCAAGCGTTAAAGTACCCCACCGAGGAACGTGTTTTTTTAAAAACATTTTTCTAAAAATCAAAAATTGATCATAAAATGATTATACAATAATCACATATACGGTAGGATACTTTAAAATAATGTTAAAACCTATTTTGGATTTTTAGAAAAATGTTTGACCCAAGGAACTGGATCTGACCCAAGGAACTGGGTTACGGTAGTTACTTGGGTGCTGTATAATCGATTGAACATGGTACCAGGACTTTAAAAAAATAAAGTTAGTTCACGATAATCGGGGTTACGGTAGTGATATACGGTATCAGGGGTACTGTACTATCTATTGGGTACGGTATAGAGCAAGAATCAACTCAATGGTAAATGTTTTGGAAAAACGTCAGTTTACGATTGACCGCAGTGGTGTGGATTACGGTAGCAAGGGGTACTTTACACAGGGTTACGGTATGGGTACTGTAGGATAGATTGGGTACGGTATATTGACTTTTTGAAAATAAAGTTAGTTCACGATATTCTGGAGTACGGTAGCATCATACGGTATCTGGGGGTACTGTACGATCGATTAGGTACGATACTTAGTCTTGATCTACCATGACCCAAAATACATGCCTCGTGCAGCACTCCCCGGGTAATCTATATACTGTATGATACAGTATTTTTTGAAATTGCGCGTCAGGGTATTGATTTTCCCTCTGTTCAAGCTCTTACATCGAATTCGAAAAAACGCTCCTCGGTGGGGTACTTTAAAACATGATACGTATACAGTATTTACAACTGAATTTAGCTGAGCAAGAAGAAGAAATGCGCCCTGGTCAAGCATTGGTGGAAGCCCATTATTAATCACTGCTACCACGTCCACTACCAATACCGGAAGAGCAGGGCAAAGGGTCTCGAGAGATGGAAGAGCGTCCTCGCTCATGTGTGTGGGCGTCATAGGCACTTCGAGAAAGTTAGTGCGAATACATAATTAAATAATTGACTATTAGATGTATTATCTCATGCATGAAATGTGTTAAAATGAATACAACAAAGGTGCCGTTTCTGTCTGGGATCAGCGAATGCATGCACAAGGATCTACCGGAGTCACCACAGCACAAGATCGACAGGAAGAGCGAGGAATTCCGACTGCTCAAAAAGGTGATACTGAAGCCCACCTTCCTCTCTGGATTCCTCCGTGCTTCACCCAAGAAGAACACCTCTCCCTGCGAATCCTTAAACCGACTGATTAACCTCTATGTGCCCAAGGATATCGCCATGTAAGACATTATAAGACCTACGCATTATGGAAGCTGAGCAAAAGTTTAAAGAACCAGCTACAGTAACTGAGCTACTACAATGCATATTCAGCTCCCCCAACTTCTACCATGAGAAGATCAAACTCGCGGTGCTGCATCGCGATGGCCGATCTTCTCCATCTCAGGAAGGAGAAATCCTCATATGTGACAAGAGTGAAGGGAAGGGAGGTGCTGAGCGTGAAGAGGAAAATGGCTGCAGTAGATCACAAATGGAGAGGAGAGGTTAGCATCTTTAAAAAAAATAGCATTCCATCTCAGTAATATATTTGCTAGTAGAAAACAAACAAATATTTTAGGTTTGGAAGGAGGTCCAAGACGTGGTTCGCCAAAGGAAGCTGGACGCATACCTCAAGAAGGTCGGCGCCCCCGATTCGTTCACCTATGTGAAGACGCTCTACGGGGAGGAGCAGGGCCAGGAGGAAGGGAATGCGGTAGACGATGGAGGAGAGAGTGATGCGTCCGTCGAGTTGGGAGGAGGATACGGTGAAGAGGTCGACTCGGACTCGAACCCCATCATGGACCCGATCGTGTTCAGTGATGAACGCGATTCGGAGTCGGATCATGAGAGGGGAGAGACGAGGGAGGAGACTCGTTCTTCTGGTTCCGAGTGGAACGAAGGAGAGGAGGAGGAGCCGAAGACTCCAGCTGATCGTGGAAGGGGGCGAAGGGAGCAAGGGAAGGCGAGAGGAAGCACCAGAGGGAAGGGGAGGGTGGCAGAGGAAGACGAGACATCTGAGGAAGAGGAAGCAGGCGAAGAAGGGGAGGTGAAGCAGCCAGAGAGACCGAGGAGAGTGAGGAAGACGAAGAGGGGAAGAGGGGAGGAAGCGGATGGAGAAGAGGAAGGTTACGAGGGGGATGGAAACGAGCCAGCCAAGAGGGGCAGAGGGAAGAAGTAGGATTAGTTAACAGGAACATGCAGGGACTGGACAATTGTTAGGGGCACATGCGTATTTTCCAACTTTCATTATTATGTCATCCCACCTATGTTATCCTCAATTTGTACTTGTGTTGATGGTGATTAATAAATAACTTTTGAAAATATACCCCCCCCCCCCCTGTCCATCCGCTCCTACTCACCTTGGTCTCCTTCAGTCGATGGGCGTAGATGGCTCCCTCATCTCGCAGCACGTCGAACTCGCACGTGGCGAATAGGGCGCGCGGCAGGTCGGACAGATCGGGCTGCATCATCGGAGCGAAGTCCGGATTCGTCAGGAACGGCATGACGTTCTCCTACAAAACCAGATTGTGATCGATTATCGTAGCCAAGGCTACCGCAGAACATGGGCACCCTTGATTCTAGCAGCAAAGCCATCCCGGTTTTGGATAATACCATACGTGGGCAGGCAACGACCCACAATTTTTACGAAGTTGTTCAGTTCCTCCTGTACTTTGGCTCAAAGTAGGCTGTGGAACGGTCGTTCTAAAAATCTAATACCTTTGGTCCTAATCAAATGCCCCTATGAGATAATCTAATGCCCTCAAATTTGGGCAGGACCGTGCCCACCTCTGGATAATACTTCTGCCAATTTTAGTGCACCAGTTTCCGTAAACCTTGCCGGTTTTGTCACTGAACTAGTGGGCGCCATCCCGGGTTATAAAACTCAGCAGCAATCACTGCCCACGTATGGGCTACCGTACCATCAACTCCTTCTTGACGATCACCGGCTGCGGGAGGTCCGTGCCATTAACATCGTCATGGAAGGCCTCCGGCAGCACGTTGTAGTCCATGTACTGTAACGATCAATACCTTCTCATACCGTAACCATCAATCGATACCGTACCTGATTCCTGGCCTCCTCGCTCACGTATCCGTTGGTGGTTGCGGCGTGGACGAACTCGGGGTGCGCATTCACGTCGACGCCCGCGTACCACAGGCAGTAAAAGGCCACAGAGAGGGGTCTACAACAATTATAGTAAATATGGTTTCGGCTGAGACTAGTGTTTTTTTTCCAACAAAGCCTTTCCTATGGTTGACTGCGTTTTGGAATACAAATATAAAGAGGATGAATCGAAAAATTGAACCATTAAATGGCCACGATAAATATGTCAATGTTGAGTTGAATGGAGTGATATTCCATCGAGATAGTGTACGTTGAAATAATTGCCGCTGTATATACAAGCCCTCACTAGAGATGATCACCACTTTCCCCACGTCCATACTAAGGATGGCCAAGCGAGGAGCCTTGCGACCTCACTATACGACCCTATTCGACCATCCCATTCCCTAGCTCCCTCGCTTACCTGGGGCATCCTGGCATTAGATATCGATTAGATATTGATTGAACAATGACCAATACCTGTTTCAACCACAGCAGGTCATCCTTCATCTGATCCATTTCCCATCCTTGTATGTCATCGGGCAGATTCATGTAGGCACGCGCTTCTTCCACAATCGTGTCCTGTGTATATCAAAGGTCAATTTCAACCACAGTCGTATACCTTTATCTTCTCGGCCATATAGGATGAGCCAGCCTCGGAGATCGAAGGAATGTCGAGGTACCTGTGTGAGATTGGCGTTATCGTTTGTCATATTTTCGAAAATCTAGAAATAATATTTAAAAAATTCTTACATCGCTGAATTGAGCATGCCGAACGGCGCGTTCGCCGTGGGTAGTGCCTCGAAGAAGCGTCGTTCTAGGGGCGCGATCTGGGTCTGTAAGGACATCAATTTTAATTAGACATCAGGTTAAAACCACCGAATCCTCACGAGACCGTACCCGTCCGCAGTATTTGTTGTCGCTGTTGTGGCGCGTTTCTACCTCTTGCTCGGTGGGGTGGGGTGGGAAACTACAAAATATTATCCTTAGCATATTTTCGTTTTTTCAAATTTTTATTTAAAATATTTAAAAATAACTTACCCCTGCAGCCAGTTGAGGATGAGCTGCATGTCGGAGTTGGTGACGTTTGGCAGTGGGATGACAAAGTCGGAGTTGATGCCAGACTGCACCTACAGTATAAGGTCCAATCAGTAGCTGCAGTACTCCTATATTCGAAATGCCACGAGTCCTTCGCAAAGTGATCGCTCGTCCCACCACTTTCATGTTTCATCGACACCTCATAAACGAATCGTCCGAAACACGAACCTCGCGGTGAAACTTGGAGAACAGTCGGGGGTGCTGCTTGTGGGAGAAGCTCTCGACCATATGCTGGAATCCGAAACACTTGAAGTGCACGGATACCAGCTTGTACGCGCACATCACCTGGCATTCGATATTTAAATAATTTAATTATAAACATTTTGGATCTTCTTGAGAATCACAAATTGGCTTGGCAACTTTTAGAATTCATGAGGGACCATCACAATCAAAAAATACAAATTCACTATGGCGATCTGAGAATCAAAAGTAGATCCAATATATCTTCGACAAACAGACCGGCCGCAGGCTAGTTATCTAGTTACCCTCGACATTTTCGGCTCCGGGCTCTCTTTTTTTCTGGCACGAGTTTCAGCAATAATTAGGATAGCTACTTTTCAGTTTCAAGGAAATGATATGGCGAATCCCGTCATTAAAAATAGAGCCTACTTACCGTCGGCCGGCTCCCGGAACTCCTTGTTGTTGGCGATGTCGATGGGACGACCTCCCGCTACGCCAGCTCCTCCTTCGAGAAGTTGCACGCCTGAGTTTTTAATAATTAAAAATAATTTTAAATGTTGAACAGTAAAATAACGACAAACAGGTTGACCCTACGAGCATATTTGCGCATTCAATAATTAAATCTAAACTAGTAATCGCAATGCATACGTCCTTCAATATCACTCTTGTAAGGTTAATTGATCTTCAAGTCGCACATTTTAAGAGGGGAGCCCACTCGATGCCTGATCAATCAAAGTGGATGGAGGAACCCGAAATGGATCAACCACGCATCTTCAATAAGCCGTATGTGAGCTAAATCATTTTAATCTTTTCATTAAAATAGTTCATTAATTATTTAATTTATTGATGCAATCGTTCATTCATTACGTTGGCATGCGGGAAAAAACAGGATACATTAGCAGTTGCACTACAGAAACCAAGAGCACTCGATAATACCATTTTACGGATTTCACATGAATGTATCACTTATAAGTCATTGTCTAATTATCGAAAATAGAGAGGGTACACAACGGGAGAGCGCATCCTTGATTCTTCATAGATGGGGGGGGAACTGTTTCCCGGCGACCGCATTTCATGAATTTCGCCTTTTAATTTTTCCATTTTACTAAATTGAATGTGTTCAGGCTCAAGTACCTTATATACTGGGAGTTCGAGTTCGCGGGGCTGCGGAACATGCCACTGTTTGACGAAAAGTTTCCATACCGCATGTCCAACAACCTCGTATTCGTTGGTTCGCCTTCATACACAAGTTTCTTAGAAATTTATGTTTCAATGTGCTAAAGATGTAATATAAATGAAGCGCTGGGAGCTCTGTCGTGCCGAGTACCAACTACTTCCATTGACCGACCTATTCGTGTACCACACTGTGTCCACGGATGTGAACGATAAAGACAACATAGTACGAAAAGTGTCCAATATGTGGATAAACAACGCGAGGTTTGATATGAGTTGTTGACCTAGGAATAAAGTTTGGCACTTCTTGGATAATTGGTCCACTCCTCAAATTTCATTTTCAATCAAATTCAATGCTGTTTGTTCCTACTTTTGGATGTCATCTTTTGTTAGAGATAAATCTTGATAAGGTTATTATAGTGGCAAATAGGAAAACGTGGGTTGGTAAGAAGTTGATGACGGGAAAATTACCAATTATCCAAGAAGTGCAGAACCTTTGAAAAATAGAATACTACTTTTCACGATAAAGAACAATACTGATTTTCAGTTTCGCTCGAGCAATGATAGACTTCAGGAAACGCATGCAGCAATTGTATCCCGATACGAAAAATGACTGTCCTTTGTAAAAAATACTTAGTAAAATTAGATAAAAGTTTTGTCAAAAAGTTGTACTTCTCATCTCCATTCTAAATATGCTGATGGCACATGTGTGTCCCAAGGTGCCTTATTGTGCCTTTTCGGAGATCCGTGTCCAAAGGTGCCTTATTGTGCCTTTTCGAAGATCCGTGTCCCAAGGTGCCTTATTGTGCCTTTTCGAAGATCCGTGTCCCTAGGTGCCTTATTGTGCCTTTTCGAAGATCCGTGTCCCACGTTGCGTTATTGTGCCTTTTCGGAGATCCGTGTAACAAGGTGCCTTATTGTGCCTTTTCGAAGATCCGTGTCCAAAGGTGCCTTATTGTGCCTTTTCGAAGATCCCTGTCCCAAGGTGCCTTATTGTGCCTTTTCGAAGATCCGTGTCCCAAGGTGCCTTATTGTGCCTTTTCGAAGATCCGTGTCCCACGGTGCCTTATTGTGCCTTTTCGAAGATCCGTGTCCCAAGGTGCCTTATTGTGCCTTTTCGAAGATCCGTGTCCCAAGGTGCCTTATTGTGCCTTTTCGAAGATCCCTGTCCCAAGGTGCCTTATTGTGCCTTTTCGAAGATCCGTGTCCCACGGTGCCTTATTGTGCCTTTTCGAAGATCCCTTTCCCAAGGTGCCTTATTGTGCCTTTTCGAAGATCCGTGAATTGTTGGCAAAGATCGGGGAGGGGTAAAATGTTTTTTTCTAATGGAACATAGTTTTACAGAGAGTAGCAATGAATGACGATTACATTAATTGGGGCTCCATATATTGCCATTGCTCCCTATCATGATGGGATTCTTGAAAAAACACGCTGTGTAAATCAGGCGATCAGGCGAAATCAGGCGAATTTCAGAATCAAATGATCTGGTGACATCATGATAGGGTGCAATGGCGCAGTAAGACTAAATAAGGTGGAGAGAGAGGGGGGATCGAGGAGTCGAGAAGGCTGAAAGATGGAGGAACAAGTGCACTTATTCTTTTACTCCTCTCTGATAGCCGGGACGGCCAATAAATCAGAGGTGGCAAATAGAGAGAGAGGAATGTGACAGCTGAACGAGGTTAGAAACATTGACGCGGACGAGAGGCGAGGGGCAAGATCCATTCTAAATAAGGCAAAACTGGCAAGGCGTGATAGACGGAGGGGTGCAGCGAGTTGAGATTCATGGCTTTTCGGAGGAAACACATTTGTCAAACATGCACTAGGAAAAATCATTGGACCTGCATTTGGGCCTTTTACGATGCGGAAAAATTTGTAACATATTTACGAAGAGTGTGCTCTTTGAGGTTCTTGTTGAAAGTCGATCCATGGAGAAATAACTTCATTTATAGAGTGGAATGAATTGCGAAAGAGCATCAACTTTCTTCGCAGAGGATGAATCTATCGGCAGAAGGCCCTTCCTCTGTTGCATCTTCCTCCTTCCATTCCACGATGGCCATGGGCTCTGAACGATAAATAATGTTCCGCAACATGAGATTACTGGAGTCCGAGTCGGAGTTCAATATTCGTTTTAATTTCGAATGGGGTAAAGTGACCCTACTTGCAGCACTCGTTTCTCTCCCTCTCGATTCTTCCGCACACCAGATTGCATGGCTCGACGTAGACTGACTCTGGGAATCCAATAATTTATTTTACGATCACTAATTGCAGAGGTTTACCGGATACGTGGAGAGTGGCAACGACGAAGAAGAGAAGGACGAAGAGGAACTTGGGAGACATCTGAAGAGGCACCAAGTAGAATGGGGATGAAAGTACCAGACTACAAGGTTTATAAACAAACAGCTTGATGTCAGAACGGTGTGCGCAAGCCTTCTTATACCGCCTGAGCATTCGATCGGAAGCGTCAGAGGCTCTCCCAGCTTTGCATATCCTCTCAGTAGACAGAGAAATGAGATATTGGTTTAAAAGTGGAGACTGTTATCAACTTTTAACTAACCTTGCAAAGAACCTTAACCCCGTTTGGAGATAAATAGATTTGGCGAAGTGAGGTCAACAAGCTAACAGCACGTTCATTTGATAACAGATCGAACTAGAGATGAGAGATTGCGTCGCATTGCTCAATGTTAGTAAGGAAAGTATACTTACTTACTTAGTTACTTAGTAGATCCATCTTCAACGGGCGAGGCCGCGTGGATCACAGTTCCGCCAGTCTTCTCTATCGCGTGCTCGAGTAGTCCAATGGCGATATGGCACTCTTGTAGCGAATGATCTCGTACTCCGTCCGACTCTGTAGGGCATCTTGGCGTACTCCTCGATTGAGTCTCTCCATCTTGCGGGTGGTCTCCCCGATGGCCGACTGAGATCGGGAGGAGAGAACCACTGCGTGACTCATGTAGACCATCTGTCATCGTCTCTCCGAAGTACGTGTCCAGCCCATCGATGCTTAGCTCTCCTGATGTAGTCGATAGGGTCGGTGAGGAGGTAGAGTCGACGGACATCCTCGGAGCTCTGCTTCGCTTGTCGCATCGAGTACAGGGTCGTGCCGATGAGCGATCTCTCGAGTGCACGATGCGTGGTCTGGATGAAAGAGATGGATGTAGTTGTTAGCGGCCACGTCTCAGCGGCGTAACAAAGGGCAGGAAGGACGTGAGAATCGAAGAGATGGGCACGGATCTTCGGATCTTGAAGTTGTGATGCAACTTCTCGAATGCCGCCCATGCAGCGCGTTTCCTCCTTCGTAGTTCCGTCATGATCGAACGGAGTTCTCTTCCGAGGTAGACGTAAGCGTCAGTCTCCTCCAGTGGTTCGCCGTGCAAGGTGATGGCAGGGCCAGGACACCACGCGTTCTTCATGAGCTGGGTCTTCTTCTTGTTGATTGAGAGGCCAATCCTTGCTCCTGCTTCGTCCAGCTGCTCGAGCATCCTCTGGAGGGCAATGGTGTCTCGTCCCAGCAGCACGATGTCGTCTGCGATTCTGAGGTGGGACAGCCACTTTCCGTTGATGCAGATCCCCTCCTCATCCCAATCCAATCCTCGCATGCAGTCTTGGAGAGCCGCAGTGAAGAGTTTGGGTGAGATTGTGTCTCCTTGGCGTACACCTTTCCCTATCGGCACTCTGATAGGTCGCTCAAACGGCTTCAAAGTATGGCGAGTTTATATTCAATTTCTCATGACCAAAGTAAAGGTTAGCCGAAATATAAACATGCGGCGATACATTTGATTTCATCTCAAATTGTTATCAATTGTGTGTTTACTCCTTTCAAATTCAAGGTGAGAGACTAGAGAGCATATCGGGCCACGGCTCTCTCCCAGACAGGGAGAATGCAAGTTTACACGTGAAGTTGAGATAAACCACCCCTCCCTTCGCATGCTTTAGATGTATCTACACATTTCGTTTCTCAATATATTATTACATGTTCGAAGAGCAATGTGCGTAGTCATTGGCCACAGAACATATCGTAGCATGATGATTTCAGAAAGTAAGATTAACAATCAGTGCATAAAGGTCGGATCGTCGTACTCGTTTGCCTCTTCCTCTCCGATTAAGTGAATTGTGTAGTCCCGACCGTTGCACTGAGCATGGATTGATATATATTTAGTAGAGTTTGAAATGTAACGCTACCCGGGATAGTTGAGACCCGAGTGGGCAGAATAGTTCTGTTCAATTACCCGGGATAGTTGGATGCAAATCGCAATTTCGCATCATTTCTGCTCGCTTTTGCGGTGAGGTACAGATCGAACTATCCCGGGTAATTGACTTATTATTTTCCACTATCCCGGGTAATTCTCATTCCTCGCCATTCTTCTCGATTACCCGGTCGGGTCCGAATTACCCGCCCCGAATTAAAAACTCTAATATTTAGGTACTGGTTTTGTTTTCGCAGTATTTTGGATGTCGTACGTAATGTTGGATTTTTGAAATTCCCAGATAAACAATTTTAGCGTGAATGGAAGGAATGCTTTCTTCGCTCACTTCTTCTTCGTGTCCTTTCGTGAATGAAGAAGCAGAAGATGCACTGAATCCACACGAACATTCGATGTAGATTCCCGCCTGAGTGGAAAGAACTCATTTTATAGGATATTGAAGTGATCGAAGTGACAATGCTCTATTTTCGAAAATGAAAATGAAACGAGAACGGAGTTGACCTCAATGAGGGAGAGTTGGTGGTTCTCTCGGAGATGAAGAGCATACGCACGAGCAGACTTCGGATGCTCCTCATTTTTGATTATTGGAAAACTTTGAAGTAATTTTTTCAACAAAAATACAACTTACCTCACAGCGAACACACTGCTGACTTCCGCCCTGAAACTGCACGATTGACAACTGCAGAATTTTCCGCTTACCGTATGTCTCACTCTCTTGATGGGCTTAGATCCCTTTCGGACGAGTGTGGTGCGGCCGATGGTGCACTAAAGTGAACATGTTATGACTACGTTAAAGGATGAGTGTACCTTTTCACTGTGTAGTCTCGACTGCGATTCGTGACCACAATCGCATCGGAAGAAGAGATTCGCCTTCAATATTACTGTATTCAGGCAACATTTTACTTAAATGTTCGCAATTTGTTAATAAAAAAGTCATGAAAATCTCACAAGAACGAGTGTGGTGTCATGGTTGTATCTAAGATGGGCGCAGATGGATCTCACGGAGTTCGTCACATACTGCAATTGTCATTTATCTTCTTAATGGAAGATTTAGTACATACCTCGCACTCAAGGCATTTCAGCTCATTGGTCTGCCTCACTCTCTTGATCATGATTGGTTTGACCCGTCGTCGATCTGATTGTGAAGCAATCTCAGGAGAAACCTCAAGTTAAAAATTCATAAATTTTAAATCATTACAACTTTTAAGTTGGAATGAAAAAAATTGCAACACACTTCTCGTTCGATAGGCTCAGTTGTGTCTCCATTTTCCGTAGACTCATTCAATTGTGCTTCAGGTAGCAGTTTTTCAGAGGGCGTTTTGAAAAGAATCTAAAAAGTGTTACAGTCGAAGAATAGCGTGTTGACTCACCGAGTTGCTTTCCTGCATACTTATGATTCTGTTAATTACTTCAATATCCATTTCATCTTCCGTTGAATCGAATTTTTCGGGGTTCTGTATAGAATTGCATTTTCCATCTACGGACTCATATCTTAGTTTATCATTTAGTTTGATTTCACGGACCTCGCGGATTTCACGGATCACGGATTTCACGGATTTCACGGATCTGTGTTCTTTTTCAATAGAACACTTTCTTCTTCCTTTTGGGCGGAATCAGTATCATCATTTTCTTTGACATGCAGTTCCTGAAATGTGACATGAGGAACATAGCAAATATTTAAAAGGACTTACCTCTAATTTAGACGATCCAGGCTCGAAGGCAATTGGACTTGATTTGAAATTTGCGAATATGGACTTGAATCCTTCTTTTGAAGTGAAAGGGCGAAAGAATGGCTGAAGACGAACGGTGTAAGGACGAAAACACTAAATCTACCAACGATTCGTTTGATTGGACCCTTGCCCTTCCGAATGAGAGTAGTGCGAGATTTAGGGCACTGAAATAATGTGTTCGTCATAGAAGACTGTTAAGAAATACATACCATTGAGCTGTGGAAGTACGACTGCGTTTCTTGTCCGCATTCACATCGGAAGTACAGTTTGCACTGAATTTCTGTTGGTTTTTTACAAGAGTATTAGGGTGTCCCATAATTTCGTATAATTTTTTCTGAATTTATTCTCACACGAAGCATAAGTCAATGAAACTAATCACCACTTCTATCTATTATAGGTAGACCTGAAATATATTTTGCAAAGGATATTTCTGTATATGATTGCCTAGTGAAGATGATATAGTAAAAAATGTGCGTTTTTTGGCCCATGAATTTGTAATATTATTTCCTTTTAAGTTGCAACACTCTGGTTTATTGTGAATTAGAGGTAGCAATTATACTTTCAATTGAGCCATTAAAATTACATCTCTTTGCATTAACCGCCGGAAAACAGCAAAACTTGTCATTATAATATTTTCGAGGGAAGGTCATTTTCAGAATTTTTCAAATTTTCACGGTTGCTTGCTAATCAATCGCCCTCATTTTACAATGTAAATTTGCCTTGAATTATTAATTGTAGTTTGGAACCTTTGTTTGTACCAAAATCGATGACAATTGTACAAACACGCTGAAAATTGTGATTTTCGCAATAAAGATACAGCTCGATTATGGAAGGCCGGGATAGTGTCCAGTAAGTTACTTGGCAACTACAAAGTAACTAGGCATTATAACATGAGTCACGTCTCTTCATAGGAAAGAATTTCACGTTTGGTCATTTTTGATACACAACTTCGGAATCGCACCATTCTTGTAATCTTTAAAATTCCTTATCTATATAGCACGGAAATTGAAGAGCACCGATTGCCCAACTCAATGGTATGTACTATTAGTCTGTAAGATTCATTGCTTCAAAGAAAGAAATTTTCAAAAAAATTATACGAAATTATGGGACACCCTAATATTTCATTTTACTCACAAGAGCGGGTGTCGTATTATGATTGACTCTCAGATGGTTACAAAATTGACGAACATAACAGCTCTTGAACTGAAAATGAATAGATTTCTGAGCATGATCTGAAAAGAGAGAGCTTACCTCACACCCATTGACAATGCACTGCAGCTCGTTCAATTCTCCCTTTGGAACCTTCCCCGTCTTTGCATCCTTCACAGCCCGCCATTTGAATTCCGAAGATCCGTTTAGTATCGAGTTCTCAAAGTATAAGCAATTGAATTATGGAGACAAAATTCAACCAACGTTGGTTGTCTCTGGTCTTTCTTCCAGCGTTTTGTTGTCTCGAACATCTGATGTGCCAGCAACGTCTATCTGATGGTCCTAAATTTTATATTTTTTATCAATAAGATAAAATATCAAAACTGACAGTCGTTTCTCCCTCCTGCTCGATTACGGCTTTCAACGCGATGTCGATGTACGAATTGAGCTCCGACTTAGATATCACATACTATCATACATTGACATATTGCCTTACTTGTATATTTTTATTCCAACTCTCGATGAATTTTCTCCAATCATTTCTCTCATTGTTCATCTGACCGAGAACGAGATAAATGCATTGGAATACTCCGTAGATCAATTGGCGATCTTCAGAATCTCTGAAAATTTTAATTCGTCCGATAAAGGGAAATTTTAAGTGAAAGAACTTGAAAACTACCTGAAAACTGCGAAAAACTCACCTCAACCTATCGATCTGCAAAGAATACAAACGAGCATTTTCGAGCGATTGAAGAGACCGAAGAACTAGCTGAAAAATACCATTTGTTCATTAATCTTACCCTGACATTTACTCAAACTAATTTTTTAATGGGAATTAGATTAGTTATGTATGCGATTCAGAAGGGATCATAATATAATCTTCGCAACTAAAAAGTACTCCACAGAGACGGGATTCCCCTCATGAGACCCAGCAACGTCTCTGGTCATTTCGTCGCTAAGTAAACGACGAAGAGGCTCGAAGTTTCGGTTAATGAGCCCTAAGCCTCGGTGAGAGAAATAGGGGGGGGGGGTTGTAGGGTACTACTGTTAGAAACTGACATCGTAATTCGATGGACACTCGAGTATTCGCGTCATTACTTCAAATCCTTGCGATATTACGGAGACGATGCTGTCTTGCGATCGAGTGTAGCAGTCAGCACTCTGTAACGGAAAGTTCACACATGTCTATTGTAAGATGGTATGAAATGGCCAGATATTCTCACCTTTCTCCTCCATTCGTCAGCTACCGACGCGGCCATACCTAGTGAAGAGTAAGAGAAGAGGGTGAGTAAGAAGAGAGGTGGCCTTTCTGCCGTGAGACCTAAGCAAACAAATGAGGCAAACGGGCTTAGGACTGCCTCGCGAAGATGCAATTACGGAATGCGCTAATGAACATGAAAACATTGAGAACAGGGTGAGATTACGAACAGAGACACTCGTGACTCTCGAATTTTCCTTTCGTTTTGTCTGCGACGGCTTCATAGGGGGGAATTGGTTGCTGGGCAGCCAGGGGGCCTGCTATTGTCCACTCCCCATTCCCCTCTCACATTCTAGTATGCATTGCCGCAAATGATAGATAGTCGGAAATTAAAAGTTTATTAGTGGCTGTGTTTATCAATTCATCTCTCCATACATGTCACGTAAACCCAAGCACATAATTAATTCAACAACAAATGACTTGTGATCTTATTGCTCACTGGGAGTTCGCTATAGTAGATGGAAGTCTTTCGATGCTGAAGGAAACGAGACGACACTGAAATCACAGAATTAGTGGAGCATCATACAATTGTCTCTTAACGACACTAAATTCGCTTTCCGTACCTACACCTTTACCTTTTTCGTTTTATAGTGAAATTAGTTTCTTCAAATCGATAAAAAAGCTGATCTTCTACTAGATAAAAGAAGAATGAACTCAAATTCCGATGTCGATGAGTACCTGTAGCTGAGAACAAGTTCTGCCCGCACGCACACTGAATGTAGACACCATTCTGGGAATGATAACGAAATCAAGGAGAAAAAGGATGATGAACCTTATCGAGTCGTGAATCGTGCACAGTTTCGATGTGGCGAGCGAAATTGCTAGCTGTTTTTAGTTGCTTTTGCATGCAATTTGTAAACTAGCTTTATCATCAGAAAGTTTAGGCTCACCTTGCATAATATGCACTTCACACGGCTTTTCTGTGAATTATCTTGCTAAACAATTGAGAGTAGAGCGATAGAGCTAGGGACTGCAACGGTGTTAACGAACAAGCAAAACAATTCACAAATTGGTAAGCAATTGAAAGCTATGCCTACCCCATTTCGACTTTTCACTTTAGTTTTTAATAAAAATGGCCAAAAAAGAGAAAAACAATAATAAACATAAGTCAAAATGCCGACGCTTTCAGTCCAAGTGGACCGCATCTCAAGTCACTCCTTTACTTCTACCTATCGCAAACTGAAACAATCATTTTTGCCTGATTTGTGTTTAAATCGCGTAGAGTATTGTGTCTACATATTTGCCGCGTACAAGCAAGAACTAAATATAATTTTTTGCTAGAAACACGCACCAAACATTAAACATACGTTCAACAGAAACGTAAACATGCGTGGATTACGGTAGTCGCAACTTTGAAGTCTGTTTAAAAAAAGGCGCAGATAGTATATTTTTAGTTTTTACGTATGATACGCGGAATAGTGTGCTGAAACAAATACCCAAAAATCTCGAACATACGGTTTGCACCTTCCAAGGAAACACGAATTATGCATTTTCACAACGGTAAAACGCTCAACTTTGACGGTCTCATTCTCTAATATCTGATATTTATTTTTATTTTTATTTTGAAAACAATTTTTTGTGCCTCATAATCTACAAATACTGAGAAAATGAAGCTTCAACACTTAGTTCTGAAAACGAGATTATTTTCGATCGCGTCGTACTTCTCCAGTTCTGCAACATGTCCTGTCTTCTCATGTTTGGCGTTCTTTCATTATGTGTTCATATTCATTGCAATCAATAAAGTAGTTTAAAAATCGCATTAAATATTTTTTAAATGTTTTAAAATATTGAAAGAATTTGGCTTGAAAAGTACGGTAGTTTGAAAGCAAAAGCGTCGGAAGGAGGCAACCAATATTCCGTACTCAAAAATTCGGGCTGCCGTCCCTAGATAGAGCACATAATATGAAAAAATTATGTTCTTATCGAATTTGTTCCAATATCTATTCCTCCGTAGTTTGACATTGAATTGGTGAAGGACTTGTAATCCTCCTACACTCTGTAAGTTCATCATGCATCGGTTGGATTAATCCCACCTGTATCTTCCTGTTCCAATTCTCGATGAATCTCCTCATTTCGTGCCTTTCTTCGTTCCACTGATTCAGAATGATACCCATGGATTGCAAGGTTCCATGCATCAGATCACGAATCGGATCCTCTCTAGTGAAACATGTCTTTTGTTCCAATTAATGAAAGTTAATAACCTCGATCTATCGCAATGTTGTGAGCTCAATCGTTGAGGGGAAACAGCAGCCAGAGAAATAAGAATTCCCTTCAGAAGGAAATTGAATCATTGAAAAAAAATTCCAAAAAAAAAATTGAATCATTGTTCGCTCCACTCACTTCATATTCAGTCTTTCCACTCATAATTGCCTCCATCGCTTCGAATCCTTTAGAGAAAACATTGATAATCACGTCTTGAGTGTTTTCGCATGTCTCCAAACTCTGGAAAGCATACTACATCAACCGCAATAGTCATTGAACAAATACATATAATTATTTAACAACTTACCTTTTTCTTCAACTCTTCAACTTTCGACAAGGAGGTATTGTACGCATCCATAGTTATGAAGTAATACAGAATACAGAATACAGAATATTTATCAGGAGTCGCAAAGTTGCGCTGATCAGGCTTTAGGTGGTCCATTCTTCATCAGTTAAGCTCCACCATTTCCTGCCCTTCCCTCTTGCTATCTCGTTTCTCCATCTCTCCCGAGGTCTTCCCTGTCCTCTGCTGTTAGCTCTGGTGTAAGGGATCCATGTTGTTAACCTCCTTGTCCACCGTTCGTCCATTCTTCGGATCTTATTTGCCCAGTTCATCTTTCGTCTAGTTGCTTCCTCTACCCAGTCAACGACTCCTGTTTCCATTCGCACTCGTTCGTTACTCCATCGATCCATCCATGTTACTCCAATCATGCGCCTCTCCATTTTTCTCTGCGCAACTCGCAGCACTTGTTTGTCTGACTCTCTCATTGTCCAAGCTTCGCAGCCATAAAGCACGGTCGACATGAGACAAGCGTTGAAGGCGCGTTTCCTTATCTCTCTGTTGACAGTCGCGTGTTTGAGTAAATGGCCAATGTTTCTCCAAGCGAGCCAAGCACACTGGATCCGGCGTTTGACTTCAATTGAGGGGTCCAAAGGGAGGGAGATCCAACTTCCTAGATATTTTGCACCATCTTTGTACTCAAAGATTCCTCCATCGACTTCGATCTGTTCTCTATTTGTTGCACTCGAAGTCAGCAAGATGGATTTTCGTGGGTGAACTTCGAGTCCAACTCTTCCAGCCGCATGAATAACTTTTGTCAACATTCTCCTCAGTTCAACTCTGTTTTTCGCTACAATAATGACATCGTCTGCGTATGATAAGGTGGTCAGCTGCTTTCCATCAATAGTCATCCCATCTCCATCCCAATCAACGCTGTCGAGAGCCATACGTAAGACGCAGTTGAAAAGTTTCGGAGATATTGTGTCGCCCTGTTTCACTCCTCTCTTCACTCTCACTTCGACCGCACGTTCGTTTACTTGAATTCGGGTATTTGTTCCTTCATAGAATCTTCGAAGCACATCGATCAAACGTGAATGGATTCCTTGAATTAGTCGAGAATTAGTTATGAGAATTTGTCGAGAATTAGTTATGAAGTAAGTCGAGACCTTTCCCTCCAAAACGCTCAAACATTCAGAAGGCAAATAACCTCCTTTCTTGTGACTCCTTTCCAGTCCGTGGGGTGAAACATTATCTTTTGAGAGAAGGAAGGTGAGGAGTTAGGAAGAAATTTGGAGGAGGAGGAGGGTAATAGGCTGGGAGAACTGAAGATTCAGAGAAGTTGAAAGACTCGCGAGGATATTTTGTCGGTGCTGATTTGGTAGAGCACACAGTCAAATGGTGACTTTCATTATTCTCGGGTGCCCAGACTGGTCTCTCGGATATCAGTGCATTCTCAGTGCAAGGGATCTCGGTGCAATAAAACAATGACTTGAGGGAGAAGGTCACGCCTTGTCGAGCAGGACTTCTCTCCCTTCTCAAACATGATGAATGTATCAGACAGACCTGCCTAGCACTCGTCCCTGTCTATGGGAGAGTGGAGATCCATTCACTCATCGATGTTCCCCTACCTCCTCCTCCTCATTCAGGTCCAATTCCGATTACGGTAGTCTCCTAAGATTCCTTTCCAGCCCTCAGCCTCCTTTAACTGCTACTTGCCTGAGTCGAGTAGCAAATCCCTCCAAATTCTCGATGGAATCAATGTCCCCACTAAGAGAGCCTGCGAGTACCAGTGTGACCAAGTGAATGGAGTAAGTTGACCTCCATGGCCCCTCAAATTAACGAATCCCTACGGTGCACGGCCTTCAAGTACAACCCTTTGTCATTTTCCGAGTGGACTTGCGCCCTTATGGAAGCTGAGATCCCCTCCTTTTTTTTTTATTGGCCCAGGATCGTTAATAAATGGCCAGGATGCTACGGTGAGGTTGAACTATGGTTTGGTTTGAGATAAAGGAATGTTCAGAATGCTCTTATCTTCTGTCTGAGGAAATCGGGGCCGACCCGTGCATTGATGATACCGTGGGAGGAACGGCCCTCACTCAGCCTGCGTGCCCCAATAAGATCAACGGAGCTCCTTCCTACTACATCATTCGGTATTTGTATTTGACCTTTTCAAACCAATGAGATGGACATTTCCATACATTTATAGGAGTGAGGCTACTCATTAGTGTGATCTTGAACGTTGTCATTGAACCAAAGACTTGAAAAGCGACATTCTCCCCATATCCAGAGCGATTCTCCCGAACGGCACTCGAGTGACTCTCGACGACGATCAGCTGTCCACTCGTCTCTGTGACAAGACCACCAATCTCTGGGCCTACCACTACAGCTTCTATGTTAACTTCACCCAGCAAGTCGTCGCAGCTTCGTGTGTCGTCGCTGGTGAGAATTTGCTTATTCTTCAAACTTTTTGTTTCGTATATTTATCCATTGGCGTAAACTTCGAAAGTGGAATGGATATCATTGAGGTGCTAGCAAGTGTCCGTGTCCTCCCCTCGAGACAACTGTGGCTGAAGAGTCTCCCGTGGTCGTCGATCGCATTGGACCCTGCGACGCCGGACTCAGACTCAAGTTCGTACAATAAAGAAGGACGAATTAGTCAAGCTCTGCTCTAACTGACGAGAGACCAAGAATCCGCTCATTCCTTAAATGAAGTGATTCGTTTAGGTACTGGTGCATGAAAAGAGGCTCAATTGATTACACAAGTGCTGTGGAGACTCCCCTGGTTAGCATCACATTTCGAAATATTGTTTCAGTTGTATTCATCTCCTCATCCCATCTCCACTATACTCATCCATTCAGACGGAGATCCGTTGCCAGGCTGGTTCGTGGATCGCCTACCAGACTGGAACGGGCAACGCGTGGACTGTGACCAACGCCAGCTGTGTTGTGTAAAGGGAGAAAGGGAGAGAATGAAATATTGCAATATGATTTAGATTAGGATGTACTCCAGTAATTGAAATTACGCGCATTTGTATATTGCCCGCATTACAGTGTTGTCGCAGTGCCCCTCTCTAGTAGCTTCGATAAAGTACTTTTGTGAAGATGAGTAATATTTTTGCCGATTCAACGCAATGTCACTACCACAACTGGGTGTAACCAGTCAGTAAACTGTTTATTTTCAAACCGATGATGAAACGTTGTTATTTTATTTTTTACTCATTGGCCTTTATCCTTCACTTGGCTTAGACGTCCAGATCCAAGACTTGAGCGATATCGACAACAGAAATGTCGTATGGGCACATACGATGTTCGTATGTGGTGAAATGAGATCCATTTACGAAGATCTAAAATTACCGGTTGCTAATGAATTAGTGTAGAATTTCTAGAGAAGTAATTTAGAATTTAAGGAGAAATCACGAAAAGATAGTATCACTTGGAATCCGTTTGCCTCATTAGCAACCGCCACTTCGAAGCGAACATTTCTCCGGAACGGACTGCTTGTGATGAGCTGCTGCTTCATCCACTGTCCGTTCTTTTTCGTGTTGAGCTCGACGTTCTGTAATGGTAAATAGTATCTATATTTAAAGCGAAATTATCCACAAATAGTTACTTTTCGATCGAACCAAGGCTTGATGCACAGGGCGATGTCTCCGTTTTTGCGGACGAATTTGATAGCAAAGCTGAAACATTGGACAATTTTCTTTTTGTCTCTCTTCCATACTTCTCTACTTCGACGATTCCAGAAACGACAATTAATTTGCACTCTGTTACTTGGTGGCGAGTAGTGTATCTGTGCGCAATATTTTGAAGACAAATCGACCCCCCAACTTTTCTCACTTTTCTCTCTTCGTGGCACACGTTTTGCTGTTGCAAACAGGGAATCCGTTCACTATGCTGTTATCAACGGAAGTAATCTGGAAAATACCTTATATTATGATTAAACGACATTTTACTTCTTCAGTGAAGTCTTAGTCTTTAGAACTGACTTGCATATTGCTTCTCCTCGATCTTGACAGAGTCAATTTGAGCAGTTCCGTAGATGAAGAGATGAGAGGCTCGTTTGAATGACATGCGAGACTTGTATCCGTAGAAGATCTTCTTGTTGAAGAACACCTTCAATAACATCGATGTGACGCTGACCAAATTGTCATATTAACCCTTTTCTAATCGTCGCACCTGGTAAAAGTCGTTGACCACGCGAATTCGGATGTCGAAAGAAGATCCCCTTTTCAGTGGATTCAGTTTACGTTCCCCCTCACTCCACTTTCCTTTGGTGAGAGTCCCAAGAACGACCTAAAGAGTAAGCCAGCTCACTCTCATTTTATCATCAAATAAGGCAAATGAGGTGTGTGCCCTACCACTCCTTGCCAAATGCGGAAGCTGACGTGGAACTGAATGTCTTCTTTATTCTTCACTGAATTCTTTGTCGTTTCCGTTCCAGATTGAAGGTTTATCGTGAAATTAAAAGTGAATTTCATCTGCTAAATAAGCGTTGTTAAGTCAAAAATCAAGAAATACATACAGTGCCGCACGGTCTCCTCCCAGACGAGAGCGGCGCGGCGTGGCGCAGCGGGTCGCATTAGGTCGCATCACTCTCAGAGACACTTCACAGTGTGTATTTTTCGCGGAATTTTCTGCTTTTGATTCTTCTGATCTATCCAATCTATCTGCGAAATCTTCGTTTCAAAATATTCAGTTTGAGCTACTGTTCGGATGTGTCATCTTTGGAGTCCCTCTCATCCCCTCCCCTCATTTCCCTACGACACCGCTCACTAGCCAGAATGAAGACGAATGATATCGTAGGGAGATGAGGGGAGGGGATGAGAGGGACTCCAAAGATGACACATCCGAACAGTAGCTCAAACTGAATATTTTGAAACACAGATTTCGCAGATAGATTGGGTGTCATCAGAAGAAGCCAAAGCAGAAAATTCAGCCAAAAATTCACACTTCGAAGTATCTCTGGGAGTGATGCGACCTAATGCGACCCGCCGCGCCACGCCGCGCAGCTCTCGTCTGGGAGGAGACCGTGCGGTAATGTAATTTACCCGACTCACCAAGAGTCAGAAGCATTTGCAAATGTAGATCCCTTTATGATTATAGTTTGTCCATGTTCGAGCTTAGCTGGGAACGGTGAAGAGTAGCGGAGATCCTGAATCGAGTGATCACTATTGTTTTAGCATTAAAAATGATTGTGTCCTTGGCTAACCGTTCTCTTCGAAACCATCATCTGCCCGTTAGTCTCAATATCTTCGACAGGAGGATTAATGCGGACGAATAAGGAACTGGCTAAAAAGAGAAAACATCAGTATATTGAGGGAAATTACCCCAGTAGTGCTAGGCTTACAGAGTTTTTAGAATAGGTCTCAGAAACTAAGTAAAGCCTCCAAATTTCGTTCAAACCACAAATTTTAGTCAAAACTGAGATAACTATAAATTTGCAATTTTCCAAAGGAATAGGAGACAACGATTAGTTAGAGCCTGTCATTCCTCGATGCGCGTTGTCGAGTGAGCTGTTCCCTAGAGCACTATCTTACGGTGCTCTTTCCTCCCAAGTGTACGTAGTCGATGGATCCTCCTCCGTAAATGAATAGATTCGAGATCAATGAGAGGGGCAGGCGTGCTCGGTATATATGAAACTGATTCTCATTGTAGAATATCTGAAAGCTATTTCAAAGAACAAAAAAAATATAAATCGCAAACCTCGAAACGATCAGCGTAAACGTGGATGCGGAGATCTATTGAAGCTCCCCTCTTGAGAGGGTTCCTTTTCCGATCCTCCGTACTCCATACACCTTTAGTGAGGGTCGTAAAAACCACCTAAACATACAATATTAGCATTTTTCTTCGAATTAAGCAGTTTCCTTACAATTCCCTGTGAGATGCGGAAGCTGACGTGGAATGGAATGTGTTCTCTCCTCTGCACTGATACTGAAGAAGTTTGTGTGCCCGATTGCAAATTGACAGTGAAACTGATAACTTTGATATGTTAGCGCGCGCTGGTTTCATATTTCTTTACTGTGGCGAGTCCGTGGTTGTAGTTCCTTTGATAGTGATAATACGTCCCGGCTCGATCTTCTCGTCGAAATGCATTCGGAATGGCAAGCGCTGATAAATGTTGTAAGACGATTGGATAATGCAAGCGATGAAATGAAAACATTTCCCCAATTATTTTCGTTTGCTCAGAAAGGTGAATAAACTATTTGGAAATTGAACTGCGATTAGTTCCACGACTATCACCAACCATTCGTGCAGTCACTTTTTCTCCTCGATAAATGGATGCTTCTTTCATTGATGTTTGAGATTCCACTGGAGCGGGGAATTGAGTTTCTGTGAATGCATTCGTTGATAAGAACGAATCATTTTTTCGGACATCCGAAGCCAATTTAAGCTTACATAAGCGTTGTAAGCTTTAACATTAATTCGGGAAATATCTTCATCGCTCTTACCATACAAGCACATTGCTTTCTTCTTTCCGATGGAGACGCTCCCAATAAGGAAATCATTTTTCTAAATAAATTGTGAAGTTATCGTACGCATTTGTTCTCATATAAAAGTAGAAGTCTCACATCAGTAAAGATCTTATCCCACACAAGATCAGGAGGATCAGCTGTGAACTTCGCTCCGACTATGACCCTCGAGCATCGTTTTTCAGTCTCGGACACATCTACCTGAGCACGATAGCAAGATAAGATGGCTTGAATGGACTTTAAATGCTAAGTGGGACAAAACAAACATCAGCATCAATGACGAAATAACAGTTGGAATCAAAGTACACAGTGCGATACGGAAGCGAATCGCATTTAATCCTGTGAACTTCGGCTGAAAATTTTACTTACTTTCCTATTTCATTTTGTAGAAGTAATTACAGGTATGTATTAATATATTAGTGTGAAATACGAAGGAACGAAATATGACTAAACATATTCACGGCACAAATATTGTACTCACAGTAATGCTGAGATAGCTTAGTGATAATTCCCGCTGAAGTTGTGCGTAGAAGCAAAGATTTTAAGAAGATGAATTTCATCATGTTGGAATTTGAAATTGGGAAAAAAACGGACAATTTTTTCTCTTATAGGCTTCGTTGTGCGGTGATAAACACGATGATAAATTCGCTTTCTTCAAAGACGATTTTTTATTGGCACTTTGTACATCTCTCCTGCTTCAACCGTACATCAGCATTCAGACAATATAAATACTGTTGTTAAAAAAACAATTTATCTGGACTGCTATCGACTTCTCTCCTCGACTTTCAGTGCTTCGACTTTGGTTCGACTGAAATTAGCTTGTTATTGGTTTTCCATTGTTTTTAATTTCGGAATGACAATGAAATTCACTTATAACGGACGTGGTAGTCGGTGCTAGAGAGTTCCTCTTCACATTTTCACACAATCGACCAGAGTGGAACAGACACATGATCAACCTGAATGAGTATTTCACTCGTTCGTTCCGCATTAGTGTGATAAAAATCGTATAATTCGTTCATCTGTGTGATGGCGCAGAAACCTTCATGTTTTTCAACGTTTCCCAGGCCCGAATATATCGCGATTACAATTCAAGCGCAAAAGTCACTCACTTTTAGAACGAATGAATATCTCTGAGATGAACAAAAATAATTGCAAAATATTGCGACAAACCCGTCAGTAGCGTGGCATGCAACCCAAGCGAAGGAAGTAGAGAAGAAGATCTAAAGTTGAATTATAACATCAGTTACTGATCCGGGATAATATTCAGTATAGAGTTTCTGTCTATATAACTACCTCCCACTGCGTGTGGGCGAATGTGCAGATAACGTAGAAACAGAGGATCTCAAAGCCGAAAGTCGAAGATTGGCAGATCGCCTGGAAAATAGATTAGCCATCTCTTGTCATTGTTTTGCTGAAGTGGTAATTTAGTAGCGTTCAATATCAGAAAAAAAAGTTGAACCTGAATGAAGAATCTCGTCTCCATCTTCCTCTTTGCGTGCATTTCTCGACTTCCCGTGAGTGAGGCGTTCTTCTGAATTCCTCCATTTAGAGATTGATTGAGACGACTTCATCCAATTTTGTTCTGTTCCAGATCGTCGGAAATGTCTATACTCCTCACATTGTTCATCAATCTCAGTTTGAGTGCAGTCGATAAGTCGAACGTAGTCATGAGAACGAAGACTGTCATCGAAGTGTAGAAGTCGAAGTACGTCGAGATGTACAGACTGAATTCCATTTCAATAGCGTAGTCATGTCATACCAAGGCCAAGAAGATCAGGCTACGGAACAGCCACAGCATAGACAAGGGCCAGTCTGCAGGAATCTCTCACGCCACTACTTCCGTTAAAGGAGGATTAAACTCAAAATGCAATTTTTGAAGCTATCATATGCACTGCCTAGAGCTCCACAACGATAAGAAGCTCCGAAATTATCACATTGATATCTCCATTCCGAACAGAGTTTTAGCTAGTTGGCTGGGAGCCAGATCAGGGAAAGCTCAAGGAAGGTGGCGAGATAGCACGCGACTTGAAGAGAGTGCGTCCCTAGGTGAAACATATTCCAACCGGGCGCGCGTTTGCATTTAGTCCTCCTTTAAGTGTAGAACCGGATGTTTCGTGCCAGACTCGAAGAGCACTGAACAGAGGCAGCAAACTCACACGCACGGCCCCTCTGTGAACGTCCACACCCACGTAGTCGGCTCGTAGAAGACGAAGCAGTCGTTCACTGCAATTCGTTTAAATGCTTACTGAAGTCAGACATCTAATTTTCCCTTCGAAGAAACATTACCAATCACATTTTTTTCAAACCAATGCAATGTGGAATTGAAATTATATCTTGATAAAAAATAATTTCATCCACTCACCCCAGAAGTATGGCGTTATGTGGCAGAGGGCGATGGCCCAGGGAACACAGAAGAAGACGCCGATTATCCGAGGCGTGAAGACTCGCTTTGCCTGAATTTACATTGTTATTTTAATCCAAATTGAATGATTTGCGGTGAAGCATTTAACAAAATATGCCAGTATTATAAAAATGGTTAGCTGACATTTCACCCCGAGCTCACCTTGAGCGGGAAAGTGATGCAGATGAATCGATTGATGGAGATGGATAGATGGGAGTAGACAGTGGCATTCCAGAAGAGGAAGTTGATCTGCCCGACTCGCTTCCCCTCCACTGTCGAAGTGAGCACTGCGTTCTGCCTGCAACTTTGAAGATTGAAAGACGAAGAATTGGGAAAATATTACCATATTGTCGTAGGTGCGCACCAAGCCGCGAAGGTGAAGCACACTCCAAAATTGGCGGCGCAGTGAGAGAGGCAGAGGAATCCGAAGGAATTGTGGAGATGTCGACCTGCTCGTTCAACATTATTGACAGGCAGTGATGATTTGGGCTAAAAGCGCTTCTTCAAAAACAAACATTTGTACACTGTGAAAATCGCGAGTCCGTTGGAGCAGACTCCGAAGAGACCTGCCTGTAAATTTAATATTAATTTTAAAAAAATTACAAGTGAATTCTTACAACAAACATGACGATGCCAGCCCAGAGGTTGTTGGTAGGGTCCATTCGTGTGGAAAGAAAGGTCTGGGCAAAAGAAGTTGGTGATTAATTTGTGGACTTCAGCGAATTCCAGAAGGAAAATTGGCGGTCTGGCTGGCGGAAACAGATGGAAGGTTTTTTCAGTACACCTATCCTATGAGCTCTCTGCCCTCTTTCATCTCTCTCAGATTCGTTCTTCATCTACTTGTGACATCGTGGACGTGGGAATTAACCCCGTTTGTCCAGAGTGAGATTCGATTGTTGAGACTCATTCTGCAAACTCTTTCTGTTGCAAACGCCAACGCAAATTGGCTAGAGCGAGAATTCGACACTTGATCTTAACAAATTTAGATCGAATCACTTAGCGAGCCGTCGGTCGTGTCCACCGATAGCAGCGTTCTGTGAAGTTTGGCTCGCTAAATCAAACTCTCGCCAAAAATAGTAGAGAGGTGTTAGTGAAGTCACACAAGGTTAGTGCCACGTATTTATCATTCTTCCGTAACAACAATAACATGTTTAAATATTAGTATTCGGTGTTTGTTTCCTTGAGCTTCACTGCCTCGGCCTGGATTCGACTGAAAAAAAACATATTATTCATTCTTAATTAAAATTTTAAAAATGTAAAAAAAATAAATATTTATCAAAAATCACGTATGACAGACGTAGTCGTTGCTTGGGTCGAGCTTCTCTTCTGTCTATCGTACAGTCTACTCGAGTGGAAGAGACACATGATCAGCCTGAACAATTGATCAGTTGATCTACAATATTCGTTTCACACAAATGTTTCGTGTGCTCTAAATGCTGCTTTGCGACTCTGGGAAAATTGGCACCCAGACAAAAAGTACATTCACTTCAACGCTCGCTTTTAGACGTTTTTGTGAGATCACGAGCGTACGCTCACTTCGCAGTTCGAACTCAGCGATTTCGAATTTCTTCTCGCATTCTGATCGAAAATCGCGAGAGAATCGTGAGAATCACGATGGTGAGAATGGAAAGATCAGCATCTACAACTAACCCGTCAGTCGCATGGCAAGCAACCCACGCGAAGGAAGTGGAAAAGAAAACCTGCAAGGAGCAAACATCATACACACCTTAAAGTAAAGCTTTGAACAAGAAACTTATAAGTAAATGAAGGCACGAACCTCCCACTGAGTTTCAGTAAATGTATAGATAACGTTGAAGCAGAAGATCTCGATGAAGAACGTACAGGATTGACAGATAGACTGAAATAATGATGGTACTTCGAGAATTGGAAATCGAACCTGCACGAAGAAGCGAATCTCCATTCTTCTACTCGCTCGAACTTTGCGAGTGCTCGTGATTGCCGCATTTTTCTAAAAAGCATATTTCAAAATTGAACGGACACTGATCATTTTCGAAAGAAGATATCTTCACTTTGTGCATGAGTCTCAATTGAAGAGCCGTAGAGAGATCGAGAGTGGTCATCAGAATAGCTACTGCCAGAGAGGAGTAGAAATCAAAGTAGGTCGAGATGTACAACCTGGAATAGTTTTGAGTATTGTTGGTCAAATGAAATAGGGGGAAGCTTACACGCAGGGTCCTTCGGTAAACGTCCACAACCAAGTTGTCGCATCGTAGAAAACAAAACAATCATTCACTAGAAAGATATAAGAATATGTTTTGTTATTGGTATGAAAAATCGCCCACCCCAGAAGTATGGCACGATGTGGCAGATACCGAGGGCCCATGGAATAGCAAAGAAGACGCCGATAATTTTAGGAGTGAATATGGTTTTCGCCTGAAAACATTTCAGTTTCCATTCCATTCCCACTGAATGATTACTTACCTGTAGCGGAAAAGTGATGCAGATGAATCGATTGATGGAGATTGAGAGATGCGAATAAACAACAGCATTCCAGAAGAGGAAATTTATCTGACCTACTCGTTTTCCCTCCACGGAAGCTGTGAGTTCCTTGTTTTGCCTGTAGAAGTTTCTATCGACCGGAAAGTTAGCACTACTAACCAGACAGTAGTCGGTGCACACCAAGCAGCGAAAGTGAAGCAGACTCCGAGATTGGCCGCGCAGTGAGAGAGACAGAGGATACCGAAGGAATTGTGCAAGTGATGACCTAAGAAATTTAAATGGAACATCCCTTGATTATTATTTTCAATCGCAAATGAGCAACAAATATGTACATTTGTACACCGTGAATATCGCCAATCCATTGGAACAGACGCCAAAGAGGCCTGCCTGAAATATTTTTCAATAGTGAAGGAAACCATTTCGAAAATCAAACCACAAACATGACGACTCCTGCCCAGAGGTTGTTCGTAGAATCCATAATAGGGTTCGCAAAATGATTACGGCGTTGCGGCGTGTCCTCTAAAGACGAACGGTGTTATTATATTAGAGCGCTCTACGAGCATATGCGAGCGAGACATGAAGCGGTGTCGGGGATGCGAAGCAGCTCTCTCTGGTCAAATTTTTAAAAAAACGTCAACACTGCAGAACTACAAGATAGAGAAAAAGGGAGTAATAGTAACAAATTTATGTTTAATACGATTGATGAAGCATTAATTTAGGAAGATCTTTGAAATGATGACCACTTTCCGGAGTATGCAGATCTCGCGGTTCGTGGGTGCACTAAAGGAAGTCTATCAATTTCTTTTCACTGTCGCTTGCGGTATCGTGAGAATCTTTCCGTTTGTAGGGTGAGGGATTTGTCCATTGGGTGACGATCGTTCACCCTTCTCATTCTCACTCCATTAATTTTTGATCTGGAAAGATAAAAAGGTAAAATCTCCTGTCCCAATTGCACAATCTCGCTCTGATCGATAGAAAAGTGAGTGATCGTATGACGTCATAACTTATCTTCACATCGCTCGAAATGCGGAATCGACGGAAGCTCAGCTGGCCAAACATCGATGGTTTTCGAGGATTGGGAGGTGGCACTTCCCTTCACTCCATCACATTTCCCCCCATATTACAGGGATTACGAAATGCTGCACCTTCCCTTCCTCTTCGCGTTGCTGGTGAGAGGAGCGGAGGCGAAAGTCAAGTGCTTCCATTGCTCCAATGCCCTGAATGTTCGTCGGTTTTCTTTAAAACTTAGTTTTTTCTTACATTTTTGTTTTCAAAATCAATGAAATTACAGGTGGAATGCACCGAGAGCTCAACTTGCGAGGGCACAAGCTGCTTCCTTGGTAATGACTTCCTCCTGTAGTGTTAATCAACAAATCGAAGCCAAACTAAAGATCTTTCTTCACATTTGTCACTCTATCTCTCTGCGCGTAAAAGAATCGGAAGAGGAGTGGAGAGATAAGTAGAATTCCCCCTTTCAATCCCCCAATCTTCAAGATATTCTCAATACCCTCAATCCCTCTTCTCCCTCGAATCAACGCCGTTAGAGACCCTGGGGGCGTTAGATTCGATGTGACCCCTGTATACAACCACATCCACCACAAGCTATCGAAGACTATATTTGCATTTCCCCTATACTTGGCGAAACTTGGCGAATAAAATAATTGAATAGAATATAATTCTCGGAATACTGCTTGCAGCTCAGCAGAACATCAGCTTCTACGCCGGCTGCACGAATGAGCCGATGATGCAGGAGGCTGCATGCTTCACCAAGGCCCCGCGGTCAATATTTAAATTTCAAATAATTCTTCCGCCGTTACAAAATTTTCATGAATCTGACACTCTAGAGTGAAATAATAATCATAAATTTGAAGCCGTATCTGCGGGTGCTCCGGAGAGCTGTGCAACTTCGGAGACAGAATGGGCAATTTCGTGAATGTGGATATCCCTCCCGTGGCATTCATTCACCTCTCCACCTTCTTCGATGTTAGTTGATCAATTGCATTCAATCTCACTGTGCAAATAAAAAGAAAAAAGGAAAGAAATGTATGAGTTTTTCGTCGCATATCTATTAGTCCAGTGAGCTAACCCATTTCCCTTTAACATTGCCTTTCACCCTCAGAATCTCCCTCCCATCTCCGGTGTCCCTGTTGCCTCCACGGAAGCTGCGCCAGCCAAATCAACCGAGCAAGCCAAGGCCTCTTCGGTACGTACCAAATACGACATTTACCAAATAATAAAAAAATGGGAACTTCGATCAATTTCGGCAGGTTGCAGCATTCAAATAAAGCTATAGGTTTCGTGAGGATGTCTTTGAATGATGAATGATGATCACTATTTCACTACAATTAGATCCGGATACAATCTATTCACATGCCTCATTCTATTTCATTACTGATAAGCTGATTTTTCCAGGCCGCGCCTGAAGTTGTTGCCAGTTCGCAGACTTCTGCTTCCACCACTGGTACGACATTAACAATTTTTTTCAACCAGAATTCTCTTTACTCTGTGTGAAACAAACGACTCCAGACTCTTCGGCAGAGAACTCGTCTGAGGAAGTAGACTCTTCCAATTCGACGACTCCCTCTGGTGAAACTCCCAAACCGAACGGCAGTTCAGTCGTGCCTTTCCTCATCGCAGCAGGTCTCAATCATAGTTTAATTAACTTAATATTTAATGATTTAGTGTTCATTTTAGTGCTTCTGTGCACGGCTCTTCTCTTCTGACTAGCCCATATGAAGAAGCACTACCGATTCGCTGACAACTTCAACACTCTCTACCATCGATTCTGAATCCCCATCAACAATCGATAAACTCTTCACTTGTTTTCAGATTATCTATATAAAAAAGAGAAAATTTCAACCTGATAAACAATATTCCATGGATGTAGTCATGCTGAATAAAATGGAAGAAGAGTTTGATAAAATATAAAAGGAAACAAAACTAGCAGCGAGTGGTTTCGAACCACCGACCTCTGGGTTATGGGCCCAGCACGCTTCCACTGCGCCACGCTGCTGATGGTAGTGTTGTTCGTTGGACTATTACATTTCAGATGATGAACTCGCTGAAAATTCTCTAAAAGAAACAATGAAAGACTTTGAGTAGGCATTAGCCATTACCTAGTTCAACAAACGACACTGTCTGACACATAAGGACAAGACTCTTCTTACTGCATCTCAAATATTCGGGAATTTCTTTCTTCTCAAACATGACAGATAGTATTTGATGATCCCTTTGACACTAAAAAATCAAGAAATTGAACCATAAATCGTGAGTTCTGAATAGTGTCTAGAGACGAGATGCGCCAAAGTGCCGACATAAAACCGAGGATCCATTGAGGCCATCTGGTATAAATTGGGGAGCAACTCCACTAGAATTCACATCAGCTGCCTCTCTTCCCTTCTCCACTTCCTTCCCAACTTACTCTTTTCTTTTTCAGGTAACAATGAACTCAATCCTCCTCTTCTCCATCATCGGTGTCGCCTTTGCCTCATCTGACGAGCTTCTCTCCGTCAACGTCGTGAGTCTTCAGAATCCGATCTATTTCTTAGCAATGACTCCACTTATCCCGAACCTCCTAAGGTGATTCGTCATGCCGATCGCTCGGCAACATCCGGATGGGCAACTTCAGAATCTCCTTCGATTCTATTCCGCGGAAATGGAGAATTGACGGATGTGCGATGCACTTTCTACTAAAATAATATTCTCATCTGGATTTTCAGGATGGAATCGACAACGCATTCGCGCAGGGAAAGGACTTCAAGGAGAGATACGTGAAGAGTGGATTCATTGACAAGAGATTCCTTCCTTATGAGGTACGGTAGATTACCGTAATCCCTTCCTCTCAGATTTCCCAGGTCGTCGTTCGATCTTCCGCCGTAAATCGATGCCTCATGAGTGCAGCTTCCTTCACAAATGCCCTCTTCAAGAGGTGAAGACTAATTCTTCATCCTCATCCAATCGTTCACTTGTAGAACTCCTAAGGACCACGCCGTCGTCCCTCCCATCTTCACTAAGGATGTGGAGACAGACGGGGTAGATCATCCTCTCTGATCTTTGATCTCTCCCTCCTCTCAGCTCCTCGTTCCTCTTCTCACATGTACGGATGCATGGGAAGACGTCATCACTAAATTCAATCTCACCTCCAACCTCGATGTCCAGAAGACTGCTCTCGTTGCCATGATGATGACTCAGTGGCCGGCCGCGTGCTCCGTAAGTACAGTATCAATGTCACTATCAATCCCGATCGAGAAGTAAATTTATTCCTCTCTGTTTCAGACTGTCAACCCGGCTCTGATTGATGCAATCGTCTCTGAACTGCCCAACAAGAAGATCAAGATGCCTGCTAACTACAAGGCGTGTGCCGAGGGACCCGCGAAGGAGTTCATGTACAAGGTTCGGTAATCAATAACTGTATCTCTCCGCACCTTTCCTACAGTATATCGAACTGCTGGCTGGAGCTGGTGATCACTACAACGAGGTTCGCATCAAGAGAGTCGCTGGTCTTCTCACTACTGAACTTCTCGCTAACTTTGCTGCCGTGAGTGAATAACTACAGTATATCTTACTATTACCGTACACTTTCAGGCCGCCAACTGTGCTACAGTTCCCTGCCCTGGCAAACCCAAGATGCGCGTTTACTATACGGTAAGTCGCTGTAGTGATTAATCGACAAATGACTTATTCTCAGCACGACGTCAACATCCTCGCCCTTTCTCACATTTTCGGAGTTCTCGATAGATTCAACGTCAGTTACTGTAATCCATTCCAGGCCTCGATCAATCGATATCAGGGCGTCACTCCTGCCTTCTCCTCTGCTCTCGTCTTCGAAACTCGTCGCAACGCCAACGGTCCCTATGTGAAGGTATTAATCAACGGAGACATTGCTCTCTTACAAGGGTACAGGGACTCGGTAAAATTATTAAGTCTGACATATCAGTCGTCAATCTGCTTTCGAAAGCTATTATAGTTAGGATTTCTTCAATCCCTTTCACAGATCTACCAGAAGGACGGACAGAAGGCAGCCTTCGTCGACACCAACAATTGCGCTTCCGATTGCTCTCTTGCTGCAGTCACTGCGGTTAGTGAAATCTCCTACTCTAACTCGACTATTCGATCTTTCCAGGCTGCTTCTCCACTCGCAATCACCCAGCAGATTGAGTGTGCTTGAATCGATCCTTTCATTGTACTCGTTACCGATAAATAGTTTAGCAATCAAGAATCAATAAATACGTATACAACGAAATGATCTTAACGAAGGAGTAAAGGCAAACACGCGCCCGGTTGAAATATTTTTTACTTCGTCGGAAATATTGAGGCCTATTACTGACACATTTTTGAGTACCAAAATGAAACCGAGATCGCTTGGAATGGTGTCCTTCGGTGCTGCCTTCTCTTGATATCGACCTCTCCCATTAATTTGATTAGGTTAGCTATTTAGGTGAGTGCGCACCCTATCAAACCATCCCCCCTGCTGATAGCAGTTATTTTTGCGTGTAACCGTCTGTATGATCCTATCTCTTCAATCTTTCCTTCCCATATTCATACTCACATTGTGTCTAGGATTATTTTATTTTCCTATATTATTCCACTATTCATTTCTCTACAGACTGGCAGGTGGTTGAAGGCACTTGATTGTGATAAGGATACAAGACGAGTAGTGTGTCTTACAGAAACGAAATAGACAGTTCAAAAGTTGTTCATGTTAAGTCTTTCATTCCCAAGTTCTCAATATAAACCTTGTCATGTCAATTCTTCTCCTTTACTTTGCATCTTCAGTACATTCAATGACCAAACTGCTTGATTCTTCCTACACCATCGAAGATCTCATTAGCAAGTGCTTTCTCAAGATCGAGAATGTCAATGGACGCGTCGAGTATGAGGTACGGCACTGTAATATCAATTTTCCACCACGTATTCCAGATTTGCCACTTGGAAAACGCGAAATCATACTGGTCAAAGATTGCTCGAATTGACCTTCGGTGGTTGAGTGAAGAAGACAGAACGAAATATCCCTCATCAATATTCGTCAAGGTTTGAAACACCTATTCTCATCCTCGATAATATGGAATCTCACACAAAGTGATTGATGAAGGCCCAATTAAACCATTCCTTGAAAATAATACCTGTCTTTTACGAAGGCTTAAATTGCACAATGCGTCATAAAATTCAATATTTGCGTTGCATTCGGGATGGACGATCTTGAATTTACCATGGTTTCTAGGTGCCGATTATTGCTATCAGGGTCGTCGATTATTTCGACAACCAGAAGGCGCTGATTGACTACACCGCCAATGAACTGCGATTCTATGAAACGATGAATGTGAGTCGGGATAAGGTTTACCGTCTTCAACAAGGCCGCCTGCGCTCTATTTCCCAGAACCGAATCATTCCTGGCTTCCCCTATCCGCACTACTACTTCGGAGAAGGAGTGGGAGAGGAGGGAAGGGATGGATGTCTCGTACTGGAGGATCTCAGCGAGAAAATTGCGTCGCCTGACTACATTCCCGGCTTCACCATACCGCAGGTGCATAGTCTATGGAGAATGCAATATTCATATTCAGTGTGAATCGGTCTCGGTCTAATCAAGCGCGAAACCCCTCATTCTCAGTCTACTTCTTTTCAAAAACAACTATACATTTTTGGTTGAAAAGATGCGTATTCTTCCAGGTTGAATGTCTAATGGATAGTCTAGCATCCTGGCATGCCCACTTATTTGACCATCTCGAGCTTACGAAGCCCTTCCTTCCGCTGAAGTTCATCGACGCAGAATTCATGAGTTTATTTGTAAGTCCTATTAAATTATGCCATTCAACACAGGGGCACCCTATACGTGGGTTGTAGTGTAGTGGTTGTGTCGTAGGCTTGGTGCCCGTGACACATGGGTTCGTTTCCCGCCTGTGCGTGGAAGGGGGATGATGGCAAAGGTTAGAGTACTGAAAGGACACAGACAGATCAGTCCGTTTCCGTGTGGTAAACTGTTCACGCTGACCCTTTTGCCGCCTTTTTTACCCACTGTCCATTCTCTGAACGTTCCTTTTAAAAACAGTGATATTTGGCTACATTGAGCTAGAAGGTGTAGTTCCTATTCCAGTTCACTGAGAGTCTGAAGCTGGAATCATTGTGCCCCGAAGTCTTCGAAAGCCGCACTCGACCCCTCGAGAAGTACTTCTCCGTGGAATACGCTCACGGGGCAATTAGGAGCTTCAGTGAACTTGGTAGGGTAAGTACAAAATAGGAGAAAGAGTGGATGAATGCAGGCATTCCTCCCGTAATCGTGCACATGGATATGAACACGGCTAATCTGCTGTGCAAGAAGGAGACGATGGAAACGAATCCCGAAGTTCACAGTCTATCCTATTAATAGATTTTTGTGTATAATTTTTGAGCCAAAGTACAGCATAAATTCAGCTCATGTCAATAATCGACTTCCAACTGGTGCACACTGGCAATCTCTGTGAGGATATCGCGCGTATTCTGCAAATTGGATTGAGCCAAGAACTGAGGAGGTAACAAAATAATTACGGGAAATTCCTGATAATTTCCTACCGGGACAAGTGTATCACTTCGACGTATAAAGCAGGATGGTCGAAAATGAGAGCTTTAGTGATCACAATCACAGAGAGCACGAAGATCGCCTGCTCAATCGATATCATCAGAAGCTGGATTCGATGATGTGTGTGAGGAATCCCGTGAGCATTGAATAGGTAAGACAAGCGCCTGCAGGGTCATCACCGAGTAGTAAACATGAAATATTTGAAATTTGTTTCCTCTCTGACTGGGCTAAGATCCCTTGTTTGCATTCTCATTACAATAATGAACTTCTTCCCATAGGTCCGTTCCGCCTATCGTCGCGTCTTTCCCTTTCTATCCACTTGGTCGCTTTTCGCGATTGTCTGCTATCATTCGATGTACGAAGAGACGGAGAAAGACGAGTTGAAGAGGAAGTAGAAGCAGGACGAGCTTTTCTGGAGGGCCAAAGGGATCCTCGAAGATGTGTACAGATTCGAGCAGATAGTGAATGGCATTTTCGAACAGTTTTCCCCAGACTCCTTTCAGCTCCTATGATTTATGGTTCAATTTCTTGAATTTTGACTATCTATCGTGTTTGAGATTCAAAAAAAGATATAAAATATTTGTGAAGCCATAAACGATTTTTCAATCTGATCTCTTTGGAATTTACGTTTCCTTCACATAGAGTCTTGGATATATAATACAATACCTTTATTGTCATTTTTTTGTAAATCATTTTTTAGATTTACTAAATTTAACGATCGCGCAGTACGAAGATTTTTTTGAAATGCAGGGCGTGAATTTTTCTTAACGACACTGAAGGAATGAACGAAAGGAAGACCCGTCAGCAGCGTGGCGCAGTGGAAGCGTGCTGGGCCCATAACCCAGAGGTCGGTGGATCGAAACCACTCGCTGCTAGTTATATTGCTTTTTTTCATGTTCTGATAATATTTGTACAATAATAGTTTTTTTTCATATTCTGCTATTGTTTCTAATAGTCGCGCACAAATATTTTTTTCTCTCCGATCGAGGCTCAGATATCGCAGTTCTTCTTCTCCTCTGCAGTACCCTTCCTTTGCATTTAATTTCCGCTGCAGGCCAGTTCCAGATCGTCCCTTTCTCTCTAGTTTTCTCATCTTCCATTCTAAATAGATGTCCCTTCCCCCTCCCCTCCCTCACCCTTCCTTGACCATTCCCCCGTTGTGCCACTCCTCCACTGACCACTGCAGTCAACAACAAAACGGGCTTCTTCCGCCTCTTTTTCAGGCCTCTCCCGTTCAAATTACTTCTGCTCCCCGTAACCTCTCTCCTCTTCTCTCAAGGGCTCCTCCTCTCCTCCTCCTCTTCCTCCTCCTGGGTTCCCGAGTCTATGACGGCCGATTCTCTGCACACTCCGCACATTTTTCTGTCCCGTCAGGCCCGTTCTCTCTCGATTTCCCCTGTTCTCTCGTCTCCCCTCTGCGTCTCTTACCCACTGGCACTGCCTGTCGCGCCCCCGCCCGCCTGGGGCGACTCGGGCTGGCGAGAGTGGCAGACGGCCAGAGTGGGCAGGGGAGAGGGAGCACTCGGGGAGCGGAGAGGGAAGTACTGGAGCTGCACTTTGTAGAGAGGAGGAGAGGGGACGAAGGAAGGAGAGGGGAAGGGGCGAAAAAGAGACACCACACCACTATCCGCCCCACTACCCGCAACATCTTGTTCGAGCCTAGTGACCTACCGTACCACGTGGGTACTGTTCCTACCGTACTTTTACCGTACCCGTCCCAATGACCTCTGACCCAATTGTTCGTCTCGGCTGAATCCTACGTGTATTGCGCTGCTTTCTCGATAGCCATCAAGGACGAGATGGAAGAGGTTCGTAATTTATGGTGATTACGAAGAGAGGAGAGGTTGACACTGCTCGACACGGTTCGTGCTAGCGACTAGATTCGGTTCCACTTCTCGACCTACTTATCCCGGTTTTTTGCGCTGATCTTTCTGGATACGGTAGGTATTTCCGGTCTGGATTCGGGAAATATCGATTGATACCGTCATTGGCGTGTTGACATTCTGTGATGCAAGGAAACGAGGGGGGAAGGAAACTGCAAGGAACGAGAAGGGAAAAGGGGAGTGGGCACAGGCAATTTTTGAGAGGGACGAGGGAATGCTCGTACTGTCGGGTAGGTCAACCAGAGTCTTTCTCCAGTTCCCCTTTTAGGCGTTGAAATTCCCCCATTGTCTGCTATCCATGGTACATGATTAGGTATGATTCATACATGATAGTTCTGTTGAATCGTTGTTAAGATTCGAATCTCTGTCAGATCGTGATGGAAAAAATGTTCTTGATCTCTACGACTCTTTAATCAGGGAAGTCATGGGACTTTTTTTCGTATTGTTCTCCACAGAATAAGCACATTCTCGGCCAAGCGGTTCCAGACATTCAAAAAACTGTCCGTCTCGAGACAGCCTTGTTTTCTACTCTCCGACCAAAGGTCACCCCAGTCATCCCATCGCGTGCCCTTTGGCTGCGCAGAAGAAAGAAAGAAAGAGAGCCAGCAATCAGTCACCAGCCTGTCAGTCCCCCTCTTCCCCTCCTCCTCCTATGATCTCCCTCCTTTCCTCGAGTGCAGCATTCTGGTATGCAGCCAGAGAGGGCGAGAGAGCATGTGAATTGGAGAGAGTCTTCTCCCTTGCACTGCTGACTGCCCCATACAACTGTCAGTCAGTCCCCTCTGTTTTTGTGTTGCCTCAGAGCACACCTCCTCGTGATCCGCCCTCCTTGTCCCTCTTACTTTATCGATTAGGATCGAATACCGTAGCCATATTCCCTATCTGTGTCGGTGATGGATGAAACATCGTGCACTTTCTTGTCTCCTCTTGTGGCTAAACTGCACCCTTCACCGTTGATTTATAGTCATAGGCAGTCACCGAAAGGCAGCAGGAAACAGCGAACATCTGGCACCCGTTTCGCCCTCTTACTTCTAATTGACTCGCGCTGCGCATATTACTGCGAGTAGTGGCCATACTTCTCCTCTCGAAGAGTTCGGTTACTGTAGTTATGAGCCTCCCTTGGGAATGGTCAGCTTCTTCTCCCGTATCTCTGCAAATAGACCACAACTCCAGTCCTTTTCTTCTCCACTCAATCACTGAGTATTATTCTGGGAAAGTGCTGTGATGACTGAGGTTGTTTTCCGTTTTCTTTCCGCTCGAGGGACCTCAGTTATCACAACTCGATGACTATCCTTCCCTTTCTTGCCGACAGAAAGCTTTCTCGATGGGGTCGCGGGGGAAAGATGCAAGCAGGGCGTTTCTTCCTTCTCTGAATCAGGAATGAGCTTCAGAGAAGTTGCCCATTCCCCTGTTTCGTACGCAGTTTTTTCATCCCTTTCTCAAGCCTGGAAAATATCGAAGTTTGCTTCCTCTTTTGACTGATTTGGATAATATACATATTCTGAATTCGATACGACTAATCTACATAGTTGTTTTGCAGTATTCAAAAATAACTAAATTATAGTGCAATCCTATGAAGTCCTACGAATTGGAAACTTGGTACCGTATCCTTGCGGCTCAATTTTTTTTGTCTACCGATCAACTCGCCTTTCTCTCTTCACCCCCATTAAAAGTTGCGCTCAAAGAGGTCAATCGCAACACCCCATTAACTCTTCTGCCCATTGGCGGCTAGTACCATCTATCCCTGGAGATACGGTAGCACCGCTCACTTCTCGATCGTCAAGTATCTACCGTACTCGTGCCACGCCATTTCGCACCACCACCGGTCAGTTCCTCTCTTCACTTGCGTTCTCGCAAACCGCGGAAATAATGTTTGCCCCTCTGCTCCGCTAGTGTGTGTGGAAAACTGTCGACGCCAGAGCTCGAGAGTAGAGTAGGGTCGAGAGGGGGAGGAGAGGGGGGAGAGCAGGGGTAGATGCAACCGCCTCCCCTCCCTTCCTCCCTCGTCCCGTCCCGACACAGCCTAGCACTGACTAGGGGGAGCGAGCGAGGGAGGGGAGGAGACCCCCCCCGTAGAGTGGTTTACTAGAGCATTTCGGCGAGAATGCCGAGGTGGAGCCAATAATGATGAGAGGATATGAACGATCCAAGGCTGGAGCTAATTGACCTAATAGTCGATGGATCGATCGATTCATCACGGGAACTGACGGCTGAATGAGAGGCAAGGACGCCCATAATTGGAGACTGCACACTCAGCGGTTTTTTACCGTTCTCAATCACGTACCGACCCGATGTGGTTGACAAACAAGGGATAGAGATAAGGGGTGTTAGCCAGCTCGACGAAAGTGGTACACAAGAGTTGTATACCAGACGCCGTTCTTTTTTCGTCTGATTCTCTGTGATCTCTCCGATCTTCTCATCTCTCTCTCTCTCTCTCTCTCTCTCGGTCTCGTCTCTCCTCTTCCCGCTGGCAAACCTTCTCCTCCCTCCATCACTTTTCGAATCGGAGATGCGATAACTGGGGATGCCCATCCATTGGAATAGCAAAGATCTCTTCCTCTGGGGTCAATCCTCTCTCTCTTGACCTGCCTCCCTCTGCTACGCAATCGAAAGAGTGTTCCCTCACTGGCCACTAGCCCATTTTCTCCTCTCGAGGCCTCAGGGTCGAACAACCCTTCGCCCCCCCCTCCCCCTCCTGCTCCCTTATGCGCGCCCAGCTAGCCCCCATTCAGTCCTACTCCTCCACATCTTCCCTCCACGAGATGACTAATCGGCCTCTGACCCCCTCCTCCTCCTTCCACCCTCCTTCTTCTCACTCTCGTTCCCTCCGTTCGGCGCAGTTTGTGGTTGTGTTTGTGTTTGGTTTGCATCCTCGAGTCGAGGTACGGCCATTCTCACTGATCGAGTCACGAGCCATTGTTGATATGATGCCCCCTTGATCCCCTCATTATATCTGAATCTAGGATGATTTATCCGCTCCTGACCATTATCCACTTACTTAGGATGCTGTCACTCGTCAAGGGAGAGATGGCGAAAGTGGTTGGTGGCAGTGGGTCTGGCCATTTCCTTGACCAGTCAACTCCCTCAACGCCGTCCATCCATCACTTCTACGTCGTTACACATCCTACTCCCACTACTCGTTCTCTGTCGCAATAGCCCCTACTCCCTCCACTCCCGTCGATTGGAAGCGAGTAGATCGTGTAGGAGAGGTCGTGCAGCTTCGACCTATTCTTATCCCGTTGAAGTGGGCAGAATCACGCGCCAGTTTGTAGCATGTGAGAGCTGAAAAAAACAGCACGCGCGTGATATTATAGCGGAGTTGCTTGAGACGTTCATCTTTCCACTGAGACGGGGATTATCCGCCAATTCAGGGAAAATATTCCCCGCCCTAGACTATATCAGCTGATATTTGCTTGTGCTCGCGAAATTCGAGAGCAAACACACATTTTGATTTCCCGCTGTCTCTCTATTTTCCTCCACTGCTCACGCGCGATTCGAATCAAGTGACGACCATTTGACTGCCTTTCTCCCCTGTGTCTGAAACCTTCCCAGCTCACGCGTCAGTTCTTGTGGCAGTATCCCATTTCTCTCCTCTCCAATTGTTGTTTGTTTCGAGAGGAGAAGGAGGACCTCCACTGGCCATTTCGAAGCGTCCCTATGACAATGGACGCAGAGGGCCGCCCATTCCAGTAGAGAACTGCCCGAGTTTCGAGGCAGTGCCTGCTACTCCTTTTCCTTCTTTGCTCCATATGCTCTCGATGATTTCCCGTTACGGAGCATAGTGCAGTGAGCTATGACCTCGCCACCCCCTCGCAAACCTTCCGTTATCACTCTCCCCTCCCGGTTAGTATCGATGCACTTGCTGACACGACCCGGCACGGGCATCTGCGATAAGGGCCCATTGCACAATCGTCATAACCTCCCGATTCCCATTGTGATCTTGTCGGTCGAAGCTCGCTTTCCCCTCTATCAGATCATCCACTTATTTTTTATATTTCTTGGTGCTGATGCAGTTGGAAAAATAACGTATGGCTAGTTGTATCTTCAGATGGGATCTTCAGGCGCTGTAAGGTGTACCCTATCAATATCTGTCATCTCGTAACCTTTACCTAGCTGTGACCTATGGAAGACAGGATCACCTACAAGATAAATGGCAAATGCATCAGCCCTGTTCGTCATCCCCCTTTCCCCTCTCGATTCCTTCTTCCATTCAGATGAGAAGGGAGACGGATTCTCCGCTATCGATTTCATTCCCAATATCTCTTCACTGTATTCAACCGCACTTCAATCGCTCCTGTGGCTTGATCGCAAGCTGTTCTCTCCCCCTCCTATCTTTCTCTCGATCGAACCTAGGGGGCGAAATAGCCCTGGCCATAAAGGCAATAATCCCCGTCCCAGATTGACTCTGCAGTGTTCTCCCAGTAGTGGGCGAGAGTGTGTGTGTTAGCCGGGGCTCCGCTCGCTCGCTAGCCACTACTACTCTGCTCGATCGCATTCCGTCCTTGACCCCCCTCTTCGTCCCCCTCGCTTCCTCCCCCTGGGTCCCCTGCTTCCATCCGGGGCTCTACCGTATCCTTCGTTGCCATGGGTACCGGAGCCATTTCCAAGTGAGAGGCCCAATTGGGAGGCAGCTGAAAAGATGGCCACGTTGGTCCACGGGTCTGTCTTAAATTTCAGTAACGGCTTCTGCACCTGTCAAGCGGTCGAGTTTCACTGCCTTCGTAAGACCATAGTTGATCAGATATCAATTTCTTCCGGAATGGGTTGAGTTTAAAAATTTCGCAAAATCTTATACTTCAGTCGGTAATAATTCGCGCTTCAAGGTCGGGCGCATAAGTAATGCGTCAAGTGGTCATGGTAACCGACGGGGTGACGTCCCCTGTCTCCTCCATTCAATTGTCCTCCTCTCCCATGGTAGATCAAGAACCACTCGATTGCCCCTGAAATCCATTGGATCTCACTCTTCCGCTCTCATTTCCATTGCCCAATCGGCCTGACCCCATAGCCTTGAACTAAAATCCTCCCCACTCCCTCTTCCTTCTCTCTCTTTCTCTCGTTCCATTTCACATTGCGTTCCCTCTACTCCGTTCCAATTTTCCGCGGCCACTGTTGCTACTACTCGTGTTTTCGCGCGTTCGCTCCTTTTGTTTTGCAAGTGTGACCTACCGGACTGCACACAGTACCCTTTCTTGTTACAGTATGCCCTCGCTCCTGCGGTGGTGGTCGGCAGGTTCGACGGCTGCGACTGACACGGCCAAGGAGGCTGCAGCAATAGCAGCCGCTGCTGCTTCGGTCGCAGCCTCGACGGCTCCAGCATCCACAGTCACAGTAGAGACACAGACGATGCCCCTGCACAAGAGAATGAGACAGATCATCGTGAATCAGGTGATTACAACTCTTTTTGAGTATTTGAACCATCCCCTGAAATATAATTGTTTGCTCCAGTGCAAGGACAATGAAAGCGATTGATAGAATCGGTTAAAGAGTCCAACATTAAGCTTATTAAAGATGATATTTCAGTCAATTCTGGCGCAATTCTTCAAGTTGATCGTCCTCTTCGTCATCGCTCTCATCCACGTCTTCTACGCCAGAGACTTCCTCAACGTATTCAGGTGAGAGAGACGATGATTATGTATGCCAATAAATCAATAGTAATGAATACAATTTAACATTAGATTTGCAAACATTTTTTACCTCAACAGAGAAACTCTGTAAAGTTGCGGAACGTGCAAAAGCAAAATGTAGCGAGAGGTGAAAATTAACGAGTTGAGTTTGAAGAGGCACTCAAAAGCGAAATTATTTCTGGAGATCTAATTGCAGAATGACACTTCCTAATTGCTCTTCGAAAGATCAAAGATCACCTGATTCCAGGGAGATGGAGATGTTCATCGAGTTGGCACTCTCGAGAGCTCCCGAGGCACGCGAAATCTACCGTGCCACCTTCCTCCTCGATCTACTCGTTGACGTGAGTACCGTAACCGAGTGGACTATCTGACCCAACGAACTCTGCCTTATTAATCACGACGGTGACCCAGTCGAACTCCCTCAGGAGTACTGTAATCGAGTTACTGTTGCAGTACAAGAAGAACCTGTGGATGTCAGTGTCGGCGATGTGCGCCTGTCTCTCCTCCGCTTGCTTCTTCCTCCTCCTCATCCGAGAGGAGGCATACAAGCCGTATCTGCTCGTACTGGTCAGTTACCGTAGTCATTCAGGGTATCGTAACAGGATACTGTAGAGAGAATGTTGGAAGTGAATCCAAGACTAATTTGTAGATGCGAGTGATCGACGCCTTCCTGTTCTTCACTCTGCCCGTCTTGTTGTACGCACGCAGCATGCTCGTCGGAGCGATCATCAGACACGCCGGTGAGTGAGGAGGAGTACGGTAGAATACTGTAGCAAGAAAGGTGGAGGATAGCATAAAATGCATGAGATCATTGAGTTACGGTGACGAACTGAGATCAACATTGTGGATCTGTCGTAAACAAATTACAATATTTTTCGCATTTAAAATCAAAGATTTATTGCAGACGATGCATTGGTGCAGGCGTCAAAGCAGGCCAGTCCCTCCCACATGATGAACACCCTCCACTGCTCCGTCACCATGAGGTAACGTTTTATTCGCTAATCAGCTAGATGTTTGCGCATAGACGGTGTGATCGCAGACAGATCTTGTGGAAGTGTAAACGAAATCTGACAATCGTACACACATTGAAAGCGGTAGTATGTCTGGTTAATATCCCACTCATTGCAGGGAGAATGTCCCGCTGTGCTCTGCTCTCATCGAGAGAGCCATTTTCCCGGTCGTCCTACTACAGTGAGTACAACATCACTTTTTCGTTTTCCTTCATTTTGATCTTCGTTAGTCGTGTGGAAAAACAATGATCAGCATTTTCTATTGAGTTTCACCAATTACTCAACTGATTGAAACATTTCTTTAACAAATTCGATGCATCTGCCGTTATCGCCGAATACAAAACATAGTCATTGCGGTTCCCTTTAGACAATGCATTGATTCTGAACTCCAACCTTTCTTTCGATATTCCAAACATCTTCTGATTCGCTCCATCTCAGGTATCTCGTCGTCCTCTGCATCATCACTGCTGCCTACGTCGGACTGGCCTATCTCATCGTCTACTGCATCAAGCACTGGTCAGTATTTGACTTTATTTTCGTAACTAATATTAATATAATTTCATAATTGTATTAGAATTTCATAATTATGATAGGAGAAGAAAGAGCCCCATCTCGAGACTGATCTTTGATTTTTTCAGGTTCCCCCATGAGAAGGAGTTGTTCGAGAAGCGGCCGTGCCACGAGTGCGCCAAGGCATGCAGGTAATCCTTTTTATAATTTTTAAGCAATCTGCTAAACAGCGAGGATCGATCCATGGGAAGTCTAGTTAAAACAGTGTTTATTTGGGAAATGTATAAGTTGGAAGAGGATTTTTACAAAAATTCTCCTTGCAGCTGCAGCCAGCCGGATCTTCGTCGTCTGTCGAATCTCCGAGTGCCAACCCTCCGACCACTCGTCCATCCCTCCTACGCCCCTCTCCCCACCAGCCAAGCATAAGTTGCATCTGCAATCAAGCATCAGCATCAGCATCTGCAGCAGTCCCTGCTGCACCCATTGCCTTCCCCCACTTAACACACGCGTCCTCGCTCCAAAGCCTCTAGCTTTACTCGCCTTACTAAGTTATTTCGCTGCTCCCTCTTCCCTTTCAACATGCCCATGACTTGTTCCCGATTCTACGTTTACATGTGATTTGCCTTGTACAAGGTCCTGGACGGATGCTCCCTCCTCCCTGTAGCCTCTCTCTCTCTCTCTCTCCCGTTGCCTAAAAGGCGGTTGTTAGCAGCTCCCGTGTAAGAGAGCCTATCAGAGATTTCTATCGCACGCACTTATTCCTCTTCCTTTAACAAGACATTCTGCAATAAGCCGTTCCCCTTCTTGAAGAGACATCACCGTATCAAAGACACACTCACACATGCCTACAGTACCCCTCACACACCACACCAAGAGAGTGCAACGCCGTCTTTCTGTTCTTTCCAGCCCCTTTCACTGCACATGCAGCACGACCCTTCGTGTACCTACCGTATGACAGCACCCACCTCACACACCATCCCTGCTCGTCCCCGTTATTCTTTCACGAGAACCTCTGCATGTTATTTAAGACGATGTAACTGATTCCCGCGTCATTTCTCTGTTCCCCGTAAGACTCTTTCAAGTCGACCCACCTCCATTTCTCTTAGTCTACTACCGTATCCAAACGGGCTCTCCCCACCTCGTATTATCGATTCCTAGTCCCGTTGATCTACTCTGCCCCTACCGTACTCGTCAAGTTCTTTCCACCAACCACCAACAGCTGCAATCACAGTCACCGATTCTATCGCAAACTGATTCGATAGGATGCGCGAGGGCAAAAGTGTAATAGCTCTTCTATAATTGTTCACCTTCACCGACTCTCTTCCTCCTTTTCTCCTTTGCCATGTACATCCCTCTTCCTCGTCGTATTTGATTGTGTAGAAACTAGTCCCAACACCAAAATCTCGATTCAACTTTTATCACTTTCTGTTTGTATAAATCACGATAACTTATATCGTTTTCTTTCCACTTCGAAGTTTTGTTGAGAACGAATTGCAATAAAACTCTATCAATGACGTTGTTTGGACACGAACATTCCGAATGGGTAGCGAAACACCTGTTTATTCTCAGGGAATATTCAGCAGCGGATTGATCCATCAATTGTTTTTGCGGAATCAGCAGAAAAAATAACGACTGCAATGCAATGCAGAATTCTTGAGAATTTTCTTACTTCGGTTCGCTGAATAAGATGGCTGGTGTAACACTTGATGAATGATTCAAAAAAATTGCATCTAACTAGGAAAACGTATACTCGGAAATTGTCGCATCTTGATAGGCGCACTCTCGTCGACAGCAGTCTTGGCAACTGTTTGGCTGCACGTCTGCGTTGAACTTTGATTTGAATAAGTGGATCATTCATTGATAAATGCTTGAAATGCACCTAAGATTTTGGGAGACGTCTGATTGAAAAAGCAGGTGGAACCCACAACATGCCACGCCTTCGGGCTTCGAACACGTGTTTTGTCAGCTCACTTTCACAAGTGAATCAGTCGACTCCTTCTACACCGATTCGTTGTGTTATCAGCTACAGTTGTTTCAAGAAGAACCAGTATAGTGATGTATTTCGATAAAGTAAGAACGCCTCCAATGATGAAGTAGTTCTGGCCTCGTTCACTTCCCTTCTTCTATATTAGTGGATGACTTCGTTCGCTTCCTTCGATCATCTTCCCTTTCCCATTCCCGTCAACGCCATCATTCATCTCGCCCCCTTACTCGACGCCGATTGAAAAGACGTCGAAAATGGGCGTGAGAAACGCTGGATTCTCCACTTTTGAATACTCTCAGATGGCGGAATTCAAATGGGAAGCCGCGAGACTCCGCCCCCTTCCTGGCTAGAAGCTATCGGGAAGTAGTTATAGCCGCTATGATGCCCTGAACGGGACGTTTACCGTAGGATTTCTCTTAAAATTAGACTTCACGTAGTCGACTCCCTCGATCGTCTCCCCTTAGATGTGTTGTGGACTCTGTAGACTCGCACAATCTGCGTGAGGAATGCTAATCTCAGCCTGCAATCGTCGTAGTAAGCGGGATCTTTGCCATGCATCTGCGAAACCTAATTATTCATGAGATCGCTGATAAGATGCAATTTACTGCGAGTAACCGTAGGAGAAAGAGACTACGCAAAACAGTGACACGTAATCTACTTCTGCCAATTCGTGCCTGTCCTTCGCGTGGGCAGCAATCGTTCATCTGTTCCAGTACCCCATTTCGGATTCTATCTGAACGAGTCGAATTGGATTTGCATCCAATCCGAAGCAGTAAATCGGACCTGCCTCCATTTAATTATGTGTTCTCCCTTTCGCTCGTTCCTTATCTCTTTCTCTCTGCAGTCCGAATTGAAGTATTATTTAAGATTAGTTTTTAAGGTAATAAAAACATGCGATCGGTCCTCCTCCTTCTTCTCGCTGCAATCTTCGCCTTCTCTCTCGCCATGAACCCCCAGGAAGTCAAGAGGGTCAGTTGTCTGACACATCGCACGACCCAACTCAAAATTTTTGGCGATTTGAGACATTTTTGCATTGCAGGACGACATGATGGGCTTCGGCGACATCTCGGCGATCGACACTCTGGGCGGAATCGGACTGGGAAAGAGATCGCTGCCCTACGATGAGGTGAAAGATCTTTGAAATTTCGTAGAGATATCTGCAAATCGCAAAAGAAAAATAAGAAAACTTCTGATTTCTGTAGATTACTTTTGTGCCGATCAATGAAACATGATCAATGCAACAAACATTACTTTTTATCTGTCTCTTTTCAGGGAAAACTGATGCTCGCTCGATATCGTGCGCTGATGAAAGAGAGAAACGGCATGTATTGAAGGCGAAGAAATGGAGAGATCAAAGATCATCTTATTAGCTTTTTTCACTTCTCTTTACCCCAACCCGTATTTTCGATGTCTGAACGAGGAGATTGTCAATAAATAACGTTGAAAATGGCATATTGATTGACCCAAAATGAGTTTCCAAACAGAGTGTTCAGAAGACAAATTGAAGGTCGTGCGGGGGTGAACCCGGACCTCTCAACTTACACTAACACACCACGTCATCTCACGAAAATTTCACTCGAATTCCACGCATAGAAGCCGTAGTAGGCACCTTCCAAAGAAGCCATTGTTTCATCGTCCCAAATCGCTTCTACTCCATTCACGAACGAAATTGCCGTGAAGTTGTGCAGACATTGCGTTGCTTCTCTAGTGGAGCAAACAAAAAGCAGTCGGAGGGCATAATCGGGGATGAATTGCTGAACAACACTGATCGAGCTCACAGTTATTAATATTCTCCACATGAATCAAAGATCTTATCCTGCTCATCCTATTTTTCTTTTCCCTCAATCAGCTTAGACAGGGCGAGATTCGGGTCAAGCGGCTGACCTTTTCACTTTCCCCTCTGCACCCACGCGCTATATTGCGAGATTTCCCCTTCCTCGTCCTACTCCATTTCCATAGTGAAATGCAATCATATTTGGCTGATTCAGCAGCATTCTTCTCCCTTATCGAACGTGTCCTCTTCTCCCATCGGGTAACTGACAGGTTCTGCTTATCGTCCGTTGCAGTTTGGCATCTGTCGTCTCGTCTGAGTTTACGCATGCGTGTCCTTCCCCTTCAGTTGTTTACCCGCTAGTGACGCGTTCGATCGATCCCCGAATACTCGTACTCATTCATACTCGTTCTTCCTGAGAACTAATTCCCTCCCATTTTCTTCGCGCGTTTTGATACATTTTTGTGGGGAATTTCGTTATGTTTACGAGTAAACACATTTTTGATTACGTGTTTGTTCGTTTTTTATCATAACAATTGCATTCCACTTCTCTGATTTTCCTCTAATCGGTCTAATCTCATAGAGCCCTGACAAAAGTGAGGATAACTTCCGTCGTGTGCTCTATTTCTGCTATTTCCCATTACACAACTGTCTAGCCCTCAATTGAGTCTTTCCAGGATGATCGTATTGTTGCTGGCAGCTCCTCTTCTCCTTTCTCTCGTCTCTGCCAAATCAAAATGTGTCGACGGCATGGACAATGTGCTCAAGATGCACGACATGTTCCAAGGTTAGCCGTTACCTGGCTGTTTTCAGACGCCTGGCTTTCCTTTAGAATTTCAGCTGGTTTCGGGGGCGTGCGAAATTATCATACTCGTGTTTTGGCCTAAAACATGAGGTTGTGAATAAATCATGTACGCGCACTCGTATGATGATTTTCGTCGAACTTTCCCACGGAAAACGTGCGATTATTCTGTTCATGGCATACAAATGAACGACGAAGTCTCCAGATAGATGATATCAGTTTTCGCGGGGGTAGTCAGTTTTAACCCGGAAGAGCCAGACTAGGTGATCAAAGAGACAGGCCTCAATGAGACAAGGAAGTTGGGCACTAGGTCGGATGAGAAAAATTACGACGTCATGCCGATTTTGATATATATATGATATATCAATGCGGCATGACGTCATAGTTCTCATCCGACCTAGTGCCTGAAATAAATGGTGAATGGCAGGGAAGAAGGACATCGTCTTCGAGGATTTCATCCTGCTAACGTACGATAATCTGAAGAGACCCTCGTGTGCAGGGAAGGGAAAGGGAAAGGTCGTCCTCCCCGGATACTACAAATTCGCCTCGGGTGAGCCATTTAGAGTTATGAGGAGGCTTTGTGAGGAAGGACAAACAAGTGAATTGGTCTATTTCAGGGAAGATTCGAGTGAAGAAGGAGGTTCCCATGGTGGGGGCGACGAATCTCAACTTCAATCTGGAAAAGAACTCCATGTTCATCGGAGTGGTCAGAGATCCTACATCTGCTGTTTCGAAATCCCTAAATATTTTGAAATTTAGCAATTTATTGATTTGTAGGTATGCAAGAACGGACAGAGCAACAACGCTTTCGTCGGAGACGATTTGTGGTAAGCAAATTGGCTGTGTTTACCCTACCACACTCTTTAGAAAACAATGATTGCTTGCACGTCTGCAATTTTAAACCCCTTATCTGGTGAACCACCGTGTTCCATTGTTTTCGAACAGTGGTTCGCTGCTGAATACAGTGCAAAGAATGAGCAAAACACGTGGTAATTTCAGCAATGTCGACCTCTTCTCACTCGCCTCTCCCGCCGCCTTCAAACAATTCCAGAAGGAGGGTGTCAAAGATATCTTGTCAGACTCTCGTCGCACTTATCTGTTTACAGTCAAAAGTATCAATTTGAAAGTGCACTAGAACTGTTCCGAACAGTTAAGAATGTGCACTAGAACAAAACTGATCAAGACAGGGTCTCAATGTTCAAGAACATTACCAGAGCCACTATTTGATCTTTTGAACTTTGAAGGGAACTTCCTGGTGACTGGGGAGAGATGAAGCCTATGATCAGGCAGGACAACCCCTACGTCGAGGTGAATAATTTCGTAAATTTTTTTGTAAATTATTTTAAAATATTGCAGGGCGAATGGAAGGTGTCGGTAGCCCTGACGATGGCTGGATCTTCCTTCGCCGGAGTCAACATCGGAGATGGATGGATCGATGTGTCGACTGAAGATGCGGCCAAGCAGGAGTTGTAGAATATCCAATTCAATCGTGCCTTATAACGAGTATATTCATATATCTGTGATTCCCTCTCTATGTTGTGAGATAAAAGACAATAAACTGTCAATAAACCGTCGAGCTGTTTTCCGGAATTTTCTACTGTTTGGTTAGCTGTGTTGAGGAATTAGTCAGCGGGCTGACTCGAATAATCTCATTGCGATACCTGAGAGGGCGAATCTTATCAGATTAACCGGAGGCAGAGAAGAATGGAAAACAGAAGTGTCATACTGTACTCAGGAATCTACGAGAAGGAGAACTGAATCGTCACAGATTATCTAGTGTAGTTTGTTTTTTTTGAGAAAAATGTCATCGGATTGAAATTTATTGAATAATACTTTTCTAAATGAAATATTTGACCACGCAATTAAAAAATACCTCTAATTTGTGTTATGTTTCTGTGCGTTTCTCAAATCGAAGAACGTCCTGATATCAGGCTGTAAGTTCATCTCCGACCACAATCAACAGATTCCGTGGTAAATTGTGATAAATTGTATTATTATCACATATATTGAAACGAAATTATGATAGTGATTGCGGTTTGATGGCTCTAGCAAAGAAGTTAAATCACTGCACTGTTTCATAATTTTCATTTTCAAAGATATTATTGCCCTCATATGCACAAAGGAAACCGTGGAAGTATGGTGTGAATCAAAGGGCTGCCATAAAAATATGCCCTCTGCCCCTCTGTTTATCGCAGTGCTATCAAGTAGCCAAATATAAGAGGACGAAGGGGCGTGAGAACGAGAGACGTCCTGATCGACACCTACTCAGACTACGGTAAGAATCAGTTATTGATAGCCACAGTAATCCGCGCGCTTTGAGATGAGATTGCTTGCGTTGTGTCTCGCTTCTCTACTGATTGCTACTCCGGTGAACGCGCAAGCCGAAGGCATTTTTGGATTTGTCGGTGAGCAAAAATTGCATTTTCTTCTACATTGCGTTTCATTTTCATTTTCTAATTTATTCAGAGGACGTCTTCCAATTTTTGTGCAATCGATGCAAGGATTTCATCACAACTCTTGACAATGTGATCGAAAACCAACCGTTCAAAAAGGTAAATTTTCCATGAATTGTTCGTCTATTCTGGATATACTTCACCGTCATTACAAAACGATAGTAAGTAGCACATTGATCGTAGGGAAATGTAAAATGGGATAAAATGCACTTTAACCAAAACGTTCAAGGAACTGGACGGGGTCTGTCGCAACTTCATACCCGAACCGACGATACAAGCGATCTGCATCAATCTTGTCGACACGATTCTTGGAGGAGTATACGATCAGCTGAAGAAACTCGAACCGAGACCAGAGGTATCCTCTAGACACTGCATCGTAGCTGGTGTTTCCAAGTTTCGAATATCGTTATTCAAATACGATACATGTAATCCAATTTGAGGTCTGTACGTCCCTCCGTCTCTGTCTCGAGTGTGGAGTCCCGCAGACATTCAATGTGAGACCAATATCTCATATACCAATATCTCATATGCTTCATTCCCTCCACTCCAAAATCCCCATGCTGTGTGGTGCCTTTGATTGGGATCTCGAGTAGAGCACAAAGTGCTCTCGCACTGCGCTTAGGAGTTGCTGAGTAATCAAAATAAACCAAGCTCCTGCAAAAGAAAAAGCCTAGTACCGTAATCATCCTAAACAATACCGTACCCTTCCCTGATTATCAATTTCCCCTTCAGATCCCCACCTCTCCGCCATTCCCTCCCAAACCGACGCTTCCCAACGACCTCTTCTCCCAATTCGACCTCAACAAGATCAACAACCCTGGTGAGTAATGCAACCGGGAAGTTCCGAGGCATCTGAGGATTACTTGCTCTCTGATCGATTGAGTCTATTATGTGCAGCAATCAGTGTCAACAGTTGATTACTGCCTGAAAATTGGCACAATTTGTGTGACCTTACTGCTGGTATCACTCGATGGTATCAGAGAGAGTCTCATGAAAACAATTTTCACTTCTGCACACAGATTCCTCGTCATTCCGACGCCGCCGATCAGTTGATGGAGAGGAGAAGGAAGAAGAGAAGAAGGAGGGAGAGAAGGAAGTGAAGGAGGGGGAGAAAGAATCCGAGGATGGTGTTCAAGTGGGTTCAGAGGATCCTGATGACAGATCGACGAGAGAAAAACATGGAATGTTTCAATTGTGCAGGTAGAGCCCGTCTCTACCTCTGGACTCCGAAACAAGAACGACAGCGACCCCTTCGACCCCATTCAGTTCTACGGAAAGGTGCGTCTACCTTCGTCTTCATGCCCACCCCCAGTATTACCGCGATGCCATATTTTCAACCAAGATAGATTATTTTTCAAACATCTCACTTTTGTTTTGTAAGACTAAATTCAAAAATGAATTCCAGGTGGCTGAACTTGCATCGACCGTTGCTCGATTGAGAAGAATGGCGGCCGATAAGCAGCCAGTGGTCGACGAAGGACTGTGAAGGGAACAATGAGCTAGCCTCGAAATTACTACTCACCCTGTACATAATCGATTATTGCTGATATTGTGCCTGAAGATAAAGGAATTCCTATTTTACAATACTTTGCCTGATGCGAACTAGAAGGAACCGAGTGATTTGGTAATTTGAACAAAAGAAGGAGATAAGACGAGGAGAAGAACGACTCCAAGGATGGTAATAGAGCGAATCTGATCACGCAATAAAATAATATAAATGCCACAGATGTGGTTCGTTAGTTTATTATTTTTTTCGAAAAATTAATTATACAAAACAGTCAAAATAGTCAAAGTAAGTATCCATTGTTGAATTTCAGGTGATACCGTATTTTTGACCAATGACAGTGGTTGGCGAAACAATTTGAAATTATGTTTTTGATGATTTTGAATATATTAGGTTGGTGGAAAAGTTTCTTTACAAGGTATTTTCGAAGTTTTCTCGTAATTGCTTTACTTGTTCCAAAAACCACTCAGGTATTATTTGAGGCAGCATAGATGTACCACAATCATTGGTTTATATCGAATCGATCTTACATCGATCGCGGGAAAAATAATGTTATTCCAAAATTCGCAAAATTCGAGTTTTTTAGATATTCGGCAAAAATTATCATAACATTTAAGTGAACGGAATACAACTTTCGTTCTTTTGAGAAGTTGATCAATAACGGTTGATGTGTCCGCCGAACCCTTGAACTGGTGGTTTTGTAATCTCGTGGACATCTTATGAGGTCGAAAAGACCGATTCCGTCTATCAAATTTCGAATTCAGCACTTTGAAAAGTGCTGCTCGTGAGAGGAACAATAAATCATGACCATTTTTCTATTGGAGCATTAACATAATAGGTTCTTCTGATTTAGCTTTATATGGGATCAATTGGTCATACAGCAAAACTGTAGAGCGCGACTATTAACATTATGCTAGTTTCAAGAACTGTTGTATCCGAAAATCGTCCCTCCCTTAGCAAGCGATTTCAAGGCTGATCTGGCGCAGCTGATACAATATAATTCCCAGTAAATGTACTTTACGAAAATGCTGTTGGTGTGGTATAATCACTACAGTATTTAGAGAAATAATCTATCAAATATTCCGGCTGAAATTTGATTTTTTTGTCTTTGGCATCTTGCCCCGCCTGAACATCCGAATGAGCAAGATTGAGCACAGATGCGCTATGGAGAGTATGCATCTACTAACATAATAAGAAACACCATATTAAGATTGCTCAATAGCGGAGCAAGATATAGCACGAAAACTGGGGAAGTGATTTTGTAAAGAAACTTTTGCACCAACCTAATATTTGAGAGCGATATGGCCCATATCGCCCTATCCCATACCACATGGGTCAATTGGCGCTTTGGAAGCATTGCTGTCAGTACTCTGTTTTTTTAAAGGAAATTGTCAATGACGACGTTGTAGAGGTGTATGTACTTCGCTAAATTTTGGGAACGATGTCAACTTCGATCCGTCCGTACTCGAAAAATATTTTTTAAATAATTGGCCAATGCGGTTTGAAAGAGCTTGATTCAAAGTACTTCTGGTGATTTTTGTTTTGTGAATTTTTAACAATATTGATTTATTTTTTCATATCGTGCTCGAATCTCTCGCGATTCGTCTCTGAAATACTCGAATAGTGAGCCCTGAAACAGCCCATCCCCCATTCCAATATTTTGTCCGTATCTTGATCTAATTGAAGCAGTCGATTGAGAGGGTTTGGTCTCCGTTCCACTTGTCTGTGCTCTTTCTTCGATCGCGATGTAAAATTCTTAACGAGTTTTGTACAGACACACGTCGAAAAGAACAAAAAAAAACAATTCAAAGGGTGCATAAAGTCTTTTCGATGCCTATTCTCGGCATGTAATTCTAAATACTTGGGTTGTTTCGGCGCGTTCGGATCGATAAATAGTTTTTCGTTTCAGTTCATTTCACACCCTTGACATGCTTGCTTTTGTCAATCTGTTTCCGTCAGACATATAACAGTTCATTTATATCTAGGAAGATGTCGTATTCTCTCCTCCTCACGATCTTCATCGCAATTGCTGCAGTGAGAAGACTATTAGCACTACTCAAGGGCCTTTCAATAGCATTAGCATTTCATCTATGCTCCATTGATTAGCACATATTCCAGGGCAGCGATGATGATTTCTTCGAGACTCTGAAGCTCAAGGAAAATCTTCTTCGTGGAATCCACGCTGTAGGTCTTGAGAAGCCATCTATTATTCAGCAGAATGCCATCTCCTCTTGCATTACTGGTAAGGGAAAGGAACCCTCCACAAGAGGAAGTTTCAAGTGTGCATGGGCCGTCATAAATCCTTTTCTTCCTTTATATTAAGTGAGTGATCCGATTTCTTATCGGGATAAGCAATGAATTCTATTATCGGTTTGGAAAAAGTTTCGGTCGATACCTCTTCAAAGCTTGAAAAATGTACTCCGCGTAAAAACCGAATTCCGCAATTGGACTGCGAGACAAAAATAAATTGACAAGTTATTACGTAAAGACCAAAAATTCCGATCCGAAATGCCGTCATGCCTAAGTCCTAGAAAAAAGTGTGGAAATTATCGAATAAGTAGCCATCCGTTTACCTGTAACGTTCTCAGGGTATCTTCAGTTTCCTATATTTTATTGTATTAAAATAATTAAATCTATTATAATTTATTTCAGGAAAAAATGTTATCATCCAAACGCCGACTGGTACCGAAAAGACTGCCACCATCTCTGTGCCGATTCTGCAGAGAATTGATGAGAGTTCCCCCCAACTCCAGGCTGTCGTCATGGCTCCCTCTCGGGAACGCGTCCAGCAGGTATCTCTCACTCTCAGCAACGCTAGATGCAGTGGAGTAAGGCCGACTGCTGCTAGGACTACGTAACCCTGCTGTCCAAATTGCTTCTAGGAAACGTTACCTTTCCACTACTAATTTACCGCCCCCGGAGGGGGTTAAAGGGCTTGGTCTGCCCAGGCGGGGCTCGAACTGAAGACCCTTTTTATGACGAGCGGCGCCTCACACCACTGCTAATAGTAAACTTATCTTAGAATTGCACTTTATAAAAACTTGAACAAAGAATTTACAAAAACCATTTCTTCAAATCTTGACAAAAAATGTTTCACCCAACTCATCCGTGATTGGTGGTGTACGCTATCGCAAACTTCGGTCTGAGCCGTTGTTGTCGTCTTAGTAAAACACATCAAGCGAACACAAATTGTGCCACGTGATCATATAATTCGCCTGTCAGTTAACAATTTTCAAGTCCAGAAGTTCACTTTCCTGCTTTCAGATCCAGCAGGACATCTCCGCCCTCGGTCAATTCATGAATATCACCGTGCATGCTATCGTAGGTGAGTTCAATTAGTTGATAAATTAGTTCAAAGATCAAAATTTGAGGGACCAAGCCACGCCCCTTTTTCGCATATGTGTTACTTAGGTGGCACCTCGATTTTGAAATACGTGCGGCAGCTCCAGGAGGGTGGTCACGTTGTCGTCGGAACCCCTCTCCGTGTCCTCGACATGATCAATCGCCGTGCTCTGCGCAAGTTCTATTTCTTGTGTTTTCATGTGTATTCCTTCTCAAAAAGCATCGTAGTCATGTGTATGTAGCTTTCTAGGCCGTCAATGAAAGTAGACCAGAAATGTGGTTCGCTAGGGTAAGGTTTGAAACAATTTAGCTCGAGTCTAAATCGATCACGCACATTTACAGTAGCCTTCGGTATTCTATTTTGAGTCTGAAGGGGCCTAAGCCTGAGGCTTAATCCTAAGCTCAATGGATGCGCGCATTTGCAGGCACCGAGCATGTCCAGATGCTCGTCCTTGACGATGCCGACCGGATGCTCGATAGTTCTGAAGATGATCAAATTGTGATTGCCTTCAGCCAGGAAATTGAGGAGACGATAAGGTTGATGTCCGATAAGATACAAATCGTTACCCTCTCGGCCACCCTGGACAGTTATGGATTCGAAAAGTTTGCGCCGAAATACATGAAGGATCCCATAAAGATCCAGGAGGGGCCCACCATTGAGGGATAGCTACAGAATGGGAATGAAACTATTTTAACCCGCTCAATTTAGATGTGCCCACTTTAATACGATTGTAACAAATATGATTACATTCCATATATCCGATAAATATACATACGTCGACTTGGGAATTCATACATACGCTCATTAAGCTGTTTGCGAGTTAGGCACAATCTGCCAGCTCGTTCCTCTCCCCAGATCATTTCAGGCTCAATATACAGGTATAGTTTGCCTGTCATTACACGAATAAGAGAAGGACGTGTAGTGAATGACTCATCAGTGCCACTCTTTTGGTCAAAGCAGCGATAATGAGGGATTTAAAGAGATCCGTAGGGTTTTCCCCTGAGGCGATGAGGCAACCAAACTTGTTGCACGCTCAATAGGGGAGAGGGGAGAGAGTGCAGAGAAATGATCCGGGGAGAACGATCCGAGAGGCAAAGGATGGAAGGGAAGAGGGCTGAGATCAGGTTGAGATCTATATTGGCAGCATACTTTGGCACACCTCTCTCGCGATGTTCCCCGAATCAGTTCTTTCTTTTCATTCACCGCTATTCAATCGTAAATCAATAAACTGTATGAATCTTTACCTGTTGATTTGGTTCTATTCGTCTAATCTAAGGGCTAATTCAAAACAACGTTTCGTGTAAGATTGTGTTCATATGCCGGTAACAGAGAACAATCTTCGGGTTCCAACGTGTACTCACACGATTTGAAATTTTTTCGATGCGGTTATCACTTGTGCTCTTCTTCTTCCTCGTTTCTGCTGTGAATGCGGATTTCTCCCCTCACTTCGCGCGATGGCTCGAGACCTACTACAACAAGCAGATCAAAGATCAACTGGAGAGGTCGATTTGCTCTTCTACAACTTCTTATCATTGCGTTATTCATAACCTTCATTTCAGGAAAGACTTGGGTGCAAAGGGATCCTTCGGAGGGAAGAATAGCGACAACGACGTCCTCAAACATCAGCCAGTCGTATTCGTGCATGGGGTCTCCGATACTGCGGGGCAGATAATCAGAGCATCGGCTGATTATTTCAAGTAGTTTATCGATTTATACTGGGACAACCTCAATTATCTGCCATTCCGATCACATGCTTTGGTGTTCATTCGCTAAAAAGCCACATGGTGAAGCGAACTGAGCAAAAGAACACCGCTGCTTCAATGGTACGTGTTGGATCGCTAAGGAGGGGCACACTCATTCTCGTTCTTGCTCAATCCTTTCTTGCTCAATAGTCCATTGGGCAATAGGCCGCGGGATAGGATGGCCTGTTCTGTGCAGAGAAAATAGCAGTGATTGAGAATGGATAATTACAGGACTCAGGGCTACACTGATGCTGAAATGTATGGCACCACGTATTTCAATGGCAACCAGGTATCATATATTTTGTATTTGTGAATTTTCAGTAGGAAGTATCATGTAAATTTCCAATTTGGGCAATCATCAGTCTTTCCATAACCGCTGATCTTTGAGGGCAATGCGTTGAAGTGGACCGAATACACGATGAAGTGCGAATATGTCAAGCAGGTTTGATCTAATTTTGTTATCTTAATGAAGGAAGAGTATCAAAAGGGCCTTGTTCCGTTATAGTTTGCGCTTGAAGCATAACCAAAATCACTCTACTAGTAGTACCTGCGCAAGTCTTTCAGAAAACTCTTTTGAGCTTTGCAGCTCCATTCCTTCTCTCGATTATTCTTTGATTTCTATAGGTGCGTGCCCTGCTCGTCTCCGTCCGTCTGTACACTGGTCGTGCAGTGGACGTCGTTTCGTACTCACTGGGAGTTCCCATCTCGAGGAAGGCCATTCTGGGAGGTGAGACAGCATAGATAACCAGAGAGATGCAACATAGAAAATATATTCCTTATGGAATTGCTGTAATTTTTAACCATTATTTTTATTCATTCACTAGTAGTTGAGAATAGAAAAATGAGTAATGATGACGGAACATAACATGACTTGGATCGACTCGGATTGTAATTCGTGCAGCCCTCGGCCTTCGAACAAATGGATCGAAAATCCTGTAAAATATCTGCTCTCCATCAGGTCGTTGCGTGGACACAGGCGAGGAACTCGGCGGACCTCTCACTGGAATCGTTGACTCTTTCGTCGGAGTCGCAGGACCCAACCACGGAGTGGCGCAGCAGGTGATCAGAGATCAAAGATCAACTAGAGTAACGAAGAAACAAAGGATTGTGTGAAAGTGAAAGTGACTGTGCAACTATGACTGAAATATTCGAGAGTTCAAAGATCAAAGGGAGAACGAAAACTGTTTATAGTTCCGTGTGGCTGAGCACGGGGGGCGTTCATAGTGAAAGGTTCAATGGAATCATCGTGAATTGAGATAGATGGCCATCATCAGGGGAGCCATCAGCAGACTCAAGTAGCCTCGGGCGTCTCCCGAGTGGTTCAGCGCGGTCCTCAGCTGAACAAAATCGATATTTCAATTAGGATTCGGGCAGAAATCCGCACCACTCGTTCCTGGTGTTCTTTCGAGTTGCACTTCTCCAACGCGCAGCGACAGATCGCCTTAAATCATTTCAATTTTGAAAAATATTTTCGAAATTCTTGCCTTGTGCTCCCCTTGGTACTTCCAGCAGCCAAGCTTTGTCGTCTGGTCGGAAATGCAGCTACCTGCAAGAAATGCGTCGCTTGGGAATGGAGTTACAGTAATGGACCTGTCATCTTCTCGATGGCGTTAAGTGCCATTCCCTTGTACTGCACCACCAACTCGCACACTTCGCCATTGCATGTGCCCGCGCCTGCAGAGATCAAAGATCAGTTCAAAGCGCTCTTTCCATCTCGTCGATTCGTTCGATCAGAGCTGAGTGCGTGCCAATCCTGACCATGCCAATCCTAGATATCAAAGATCAATGATACCAGTGGCCTTTTCATCGTACGATCCGGAGTAGCATTCGAACGCAGCCTCGACTATACTGCTGCCTGGAATTATGCATTTAATAGTGATGAAAATAAAATATATAGCAATTCTGTATAGGTTCTAGTGCGAAGTGGTGCACCAGTCGATGATGAGACTACGGTAGGATTTATGGTAATATTTATCGAAAAAATAGCTGACCTATGAAGAAGAGTGTGAGGAGAGAGGCTGCCAGCCGCCCGCGAGTGAACATCGGGATAGGAATGAGTGGAGAAGGGAGGGAGAGGAGGAGAGGGAGGGGAGAGAGTGAGAGGGGGGGGGGGAGAGGAGGAGAGGGAGGGGAGAGAGTGAGAGGGGGGGAGAGAATAGCCATTGTGAGCTGTTATTGTGCAAATGAGGCAAAGTAAATGTTTAAATCACTCGTAGTCATAGAGAACCAACTTAGTCAATAGTATCTCTGCAATTGAAGGTGGGAGGAATAGCGATTCCCGGATGCGCCCTGCCTGGAATTCCCATCTGCAACCAGGTGAGTTTTTTTTGTATTTTACACTCTTATTTAGCTACATAATTATATTAATGCTTGTCAGGTGACGGGTCTCTACTCGGGCAACTGCCCGCAGCAGTCTACTTTCCTGAATGTGAGAAGTGTTCCTGTTTAGATATTCCCGCTTCAGAATGAACGTTTTCTGTTTCGTTTCACTAGCCTGATTAGAGTCCGTAGTGGTATTCTATGATGATAATACCCAGCTTATCGGTATAACAAAGAAAGCATAAGAAACTGTGTTGAGGACATCAACTCGTACTCTCGGTACGAGGCTCAGAACATCTTCACGATCTCCTCCACTTCCGATCACATCGTCGGATTTTATGTTTGCAATCAGGTGGCAGACTTTAGCCTTAGCCTCACCTTATTGTTCCACTTTATTCATATTTATTATTTCACTATTTTTGTCTATTAACATACCTGAACATAGCACCTAACAAAACAATACAAGACATAAAGCAAGACGGAATCAAGTGAAAGCTAGGAAAAAAATCGGAAAATATAGCATAATTTGCGTGTACCAGACCTTATCCGTTCCCTCATTCCAGCCCACCTCTCGAATCGCGTACTCCAACGGCGAGAAAGTGTACACGAACGGATGGAATCACGACGATGTTCGTTTTTTTCTTTTTTTTCTTCCCTTTTCACTTCGCGGACCATGAGGGACTGTTGTTTACCAGGAAAGTAGTCTGGCGTAAAAGCGGTAGACAGGAAGGCGTCTGTAACGTATACTAATATCGCCTTCGGCTATATCTGGAATTCCCTTCTTTTCAGGTTTTCAAGAATTCGTATCATCAGCAGCTTCGAATGGTGCGAGACCACGTAGTCGAATAGAGCAACACGGAATTTCCCAGATTCATTCTAGAGATCTGTTCACATTCAGGAATAACAATTATATCCTTTCGCCTAGATGCCGTTGAATTATTCGTTTTCTTATAGCCATATAATTGTGTGCTAGAACGACAAAATTTTCTTGCCAGACTCCATCCATTCTCTGTGTTTTCGTATCCACTCAATGACAAGGAATACGACCAAAAGTGCGGTCGGACTAAGAGCTCATTCGTCGGCCAATTCGCACTTCCTCAATGGAATCTCGTCGTTTTCCTCGTCCCTCGAAGCTTTACTCGACCTCTCTATTCGCTTCTTTGCCAGTCAATAAAGCGGATTCCCCTCTAAATTATGTATTTCTCCTCCATTTGCTTTATTGGATCCGCTTGTGTGAGCGCACTCGGACAAATGAGTTCAGAGGGAGGAGGAAGAAGGAGAACGATGAGGGGAAGGAAGAGAAGGCAAGGCAGGCAAATACGGAGGGAAGCGAGTCCCGTGCCTTCTCCTTCACTTCTTCCCATCGATTCGCGTAGAGAGCGAAAGAAGACGACCAGAGGGAAGGGGAGAGAGATAGCGTGCCAGAGAGAGTCCCTCCCCTCCCCCTTCTCAGTTCTCAGGAGCCCTCATAATCTCGGCTAATTTCAATAAAGTCCTCCCCCATCCCCCTTCTCCTCCCTCTATATTCTCCTCTCCACTTCCTCCCCAGTCATGCGAGTGAGGGGGCGCGTAAACCGTAGCCAATCAGTCCTTCTGTAAACTCCCACCGCCCCCCACATTTGATCGTCACTTGTGAGGGTTGTGTATACAGAGTGGCTGCACTAACACACGAGCCAAGTCACGCTCAGAGGTCAATGAATAGGCGCCTTCTTTCATTGAAATTTGATCGAATCCCTTCGTTGAAGCCCACTATTCATCCCCCTTCTCTCTAATGTAAACGCATTCCGTATTCAACGAATTTCGCTTCGAAATATCCTTAAATTATTCACCCTCGGAACCATAAAATATGAGGCGTTGAATGAGTGGTATTCACTCGAGCGTGCATAGATTATCCCCGAGTTGTAAGCTGAATTGAGTTGAATTAATGATAAGTTCCAGCATTCTCTGTTCGCTTTGCTCGATATCTTCCATATTCGATGACAGTCGCTTTATAAAAGGGCTTCGAAGGGCTAAAGTTTCACACTCGACGTTACTTGTCATCTTTATCGCCATGTAGCTTGAATCACTCCAGTTTAATCTGTTTGCGAGTCCCCTGATTGACAGTTCTCTATGCACTTCCTCTTCTTAAGATTTCGCGTGACCTCCTCTGCAATTCAGTCGTTTCCTTCTCCTTCTCTGCATCATTTTCGATTCCACCCGATTGCACATCCACTCTGGCCGGACTTCCGGCGGTTATCGTCCCCAACTCCCGATTTCCCACGCAACCCAACCCATTTCCACGAACCTCGTGCTCTGCGCGATTGCGTGGTGTGAAACACTAGGGGCTCGTGATCAGCGAAGATAGCTTCAACGCATCTACTTCATCTTTTTTCGCAGTGTCAATGTTGTCTGCATACGTTTTCTCTAAATCTGAAGATATTCCCTGATTCAGGGGATGAATTGATCGTCTTCTGGGAGGATCTTCAGCAGTCTCTTCACTCGTCACTCGATGCCCACGTACACTCCACCCGATTACATCCACCTGCGTATGGCACCGAACGAAAGCCAGATGCAGCTCATCAACATGGACGGAACCGAACCTTCTCCCAGGTTGGCAAATGCATTCATTCTGGAGTTAGCTCACTGAGAAAACATGGTAACAAAAGACACCACTTTTTACTTGGTCGAAGAAAAATGAGACCTATTTTTCATTGTGATTGATACGTGCCATATTATTCAAAGAGAGAATAGGAATCAATCATGAGTCTTCACAAAAAAATCAATAATGTTGTTCTGGTTGTTGATGTAGTTACATGGAATGAAGTGAAGAACCAATGAAGATGGCAGCTTCAGTTCCAGTTCTCCCTGCTTCGATACCCCGTACGCGCCCACTACCACCGAATGTCCTCCGACTGGAGGATCTGCATTGGCTGGAGTCAAGTACCGATCGGGCAAATTAACCGCCGTGAGTTATCCTTCTTCACTTATTCTTCTTATTTCGGTAAACAGCTACGTTTAAACTGAAGCTTGAGGTCCTGATAGAGGTCTTTCCTAAAATTTCTGAATGCGATAATGAGGTTCCGCTCGATTGTTTCCTTTTCCGCCGTCACTCATCCTCTCCTGTCACAATTAGCTGGGTGAAACCAGACACTGAGTCTTCGCGCTCATTACTGCCCTCTTCTTCTCTGTATCATATCTATCTGTTTGAGTGCAGTGTTGTGAATTCCGCCCGAGAACGTCAAACAGTACGGGGCACGTCTCTATCAGTAAACACTCGCTGCTAACTTTCGCCCCCCCGTCGGTTCTGATTGGTCCATCATCGATTGATAAGTGGCATCATGGGGTCGCCACGGGCCTGCTCTAGACTCGTCGCAGTATCTGCCGCAGCCATCGAGAGTTGGACTCCGACGAGGGTAGGTCAGGGGGTTACGAGGTTGCGCTTGCTCTTGATGTAGTGATCACTCCGCGACCACTCTATCGGATTCCACAATGTTTTCATGACTCTTTATGAATTTTATATTTTTATATTCTTTGTTTTTGATGAAAAAGTACGTAATTGCACATCGTTCGCACAGCTCAGGGGGCATTATGAGGGAGTAAGCGGGAATGGATGGGGGCATAATCTGGCCCTTCTCCCGTTCGACGACCTCTTTAATCTCTCCCGCCCGTTTCGCCGCCCGATTCATGCAGTATTCAGTAGTGATCACGATATTTTCGAGAGAAGAAGAGGGAGAAAGAGGGGAAAGTGGCCATCATCCAGTCGCCTTTTCCTCGTCTGTAGTCGCCAGTTCGAAGGGGAAAGAGCCACCAGCCTTTTCTCCCTTCCAAGATTGATCTCCTCGCTTCTTTTACCATGCCGGAGCCAGTGCCGAAAAAGGTTGACATAGGCTTTGAGGGATTCTCTTCATTACAAATGCACCATAGTCTGCCAGACAGAGTGAAGGAGCATGTAAAACGGAGAAAATCATTGCCTTGAAATATCTTCTTCGAATTCCACGTTTTTCCTCGAATCCTCACGTTTAGCGCGATATAAATGGCTTCGTTGGAGAGAATATCGGAATAATCCATTCACGTTAATGGAGGAATCCTCTAATGGATTCGGTAGAGATTCATTTAGCTGAGAGCAGATTAAGTGTTCTACGAAAAGCGCATATTTAGAAATGAACAAAGGTTGATCTTTGATATCTCCCTCTGATCCTCTTTTTCCTCAGGGCATCTCATCATGGTGGCGAATCCGCACGTTCCTCGAGAAGTTCCTGCTCATCGTCATTCTGATCCTCCTCCTCTGTGGTATCGTCATCGTCGTGCTTATGGCCCAGTTCGCCGCAGGTAACTTACCACCCTTCCGTATGTAATTCTCGAACAAAGCAGCTCAGACAACTTACTCTAGTCTCAATTACTTTGGTAAAAAGTGAAATATCGCACCATCTCGGTTTTGTGAATTCTAAAAGAACTTCTGTTTACCCATCGTCTGACTAGAATATTGGAAAAGTCAAGCAGATATTGAATCATCGCTTTTCTATTCCTCAATTCCTCATTGAAGGACGACATTAGTCAGAGAACAACTGGTAATTGGGTTATGTTCATGAATCATGATGTCTTCACATCGATAAGTGAATGACCACGAGGTTGAGTGCAGGCGAGATGTTGATTGTGCCTTTGACTCGGGACGTCCACATCACAGTTTACACAGAGACTCTGGCAGAGATCACTCGAGAACTAAAATAAACTATATGAATGTGCAAATTGCCACCGAAAAAAACGTGATCATACAACTGAGAAACTAATTATAAATATTCGGACAATTGCCATAAAAATGGTTGAAAGTAGCTGGATCGGATTTCTGTGCAGTTTAAAATTTCTCCGATCACCGAAACATGGACAGAACGAAAGGATTAAATGGATTCTTCAGAAGCGAACTCATCGAATGCCGCCCTGGCAGCCCTCTCCACTACTGTCTCTACCGAGGCTGCGACCGACGCGACCACTACGACCACTGCAGCAACTCCAGCACCAACCGAACCTCCCACGACTCCCCCGACCACCACTGTCAAGCCGGAGCCCAAAGTTTGCACCACAGCAGGCTGTGTGAGGGCAGCGAACTATCTGGTGAGATTTAATTTTCGAAAATATGATAATAAAAAAATAATTTACCAATTCAGATGGACGCGATGAACATCACGGCGGATCCGTGCGAGAACTTCTTTGAATATGCTTGCGGTTCGCTTTCCCCATTTTTTCGAGCTTATTCTTATCAAATGGAAATTACTAGACAAATTAATGTCAACTCCAACTTTTTAGGTCAATGGAACTACGCGCATCCGATCCCCGACGACTCGGCAGTCTACGGCACCTTCACTTACGTGAGGGACATCGTGAGACAGCAGCTGAGAGGCACGTAATCCTCACCATTTATCCCCCCCTTTTCAACATTTTCATGTAATTTATCAAATGGAACAGGAAAAAAGGAAATCAATAAATTGGTGATGATTCAGTCTCTGTGGAGTCGGATGTCTCTCATCCATCTCGCTCCGTTCGAATGGCCAAGACTGCCTACAAGATCTGCATGAATGTCACTGAGTTGGAGAAGATTCGATCTGAGTTAGTTTTTTTTTCCGTTTTGTTTCTTCTAGTTCAGATTTGCCATAAGACTCCAAGAGGAAGACCCAAGAATTTATCTGTAGAGCATATTTCAACCATCCTTTCCAGTCCCGTCCTTGCTGCGATCAAATCTCTCGGAGGATGGCCGCTCATGATGGGCGACCAATGGAAATCGGAGGGACTCGATCTCACAGCTGTTCTCGGCAAGGCGAGGTAGGCATATTTCAAGAATTCGAGAGAAGTTGCTATGGCATTCCTAAGCTTCTCCATCCTACTGGTAGAGTTCTTTATGAATAGAAAAAAAAGAGATCTCTGCTACAATTCGTATCTCTCAGACACGACTACGCTAACGAGGTCTTCTTCGGGACGTACGTGTACGCTGATGCGAAGAATACGACCAGGAACATCATTCAGGTCGACAATGACAATCAACATGATAAAATTCCTACAAGATTAGAATATTTTGAAACATTTCCAAAGAATCCATCTGAGCTTTGGAAATTGTATCTAATGATTCATCAGATCTGAATAACCGCTGGGAAAAACAATACCGTTTGAAACAAATGAAAAGAAAACCATTCCAGCTGGACCAGGGTTCGCTGTCTCTGGGACGAGGATCGCGTGACTACTACCTGAACAACACTATGTTCGGATCGCATATGGCAGCATTCGAGAAATTCTTCTATAAGGTCAGAAAAGACTAATTCAATATCTGTGAGTGAATATTCCTCTTCAGACGGCGATGCTGATCGTGGGAGATGCTGGTCTCAACGGGACTGCGGCCATGAACGAGACGATCCAGAAGACGCTCGCATTCGAAAAGAAGATGGCTGAGGTGAATCACTCTCATTTCACTTTCCTTATTAAAGTACATTTATAAAAAAGTGTTCAAAAGGGGATCAATGTCATACTCAGATGCTGACTCCTGAGGACGATCGTCGCAACTCGACGAGGCAGTACAACAAGATGCGCATCGCCGACCTCTACACACTCATGCCTCAGGTTTGGATTGAAGTAGGCTAAAACGAATTTATCTGTTTCAGCTGGACTGGGTTCGTTACTTCAAGCTGATCGCTCCTTCCTCCGTGCACGACATCCTGTCGAATGAGACCCAGATCATCGTGACGGAAGTGGATTACATGAAGAAGGTTTGTTTTGCCTTCCCTTATGTTAGGATCAGGAGAGTACTGAAGCTGAAACTTATCTGAATCCGGGCACATAAACCGTGTGAATCCTTTTACAGTTGTCGACGCTTCTCTCCGTAACTGAGACTCGCACTATTATCGACTACCTCTTCTGGCGTCTCGTCCACTCGATGACCAAGTACCTCGACGATCGATACGAAGACGTGCGCCATGTGAGTTTTATCTCCCTCAGGATAATTGTTTTTTTGGAAGGGAAGTGCTAGGATAACATATGCTTCTATCGTTTTGAGTGACTAAACGCTGATTGTGAAACAAGAAGCAGTGAATAGATTGACATTATATCCCTGCAGGAACTCAACCGCGTGATGTCCGGCCAGCAGATGCAGTCTCCAAGATGGAAGGAGTGCACCCAGGTGAGATAATGGACTGATTCCTTGGAAGATCTTCTGAATCACTTAGGCTTATCTTGCCTTGAGTTCGATTCATTAGAAGCGTCGTAATACGAAGTATGATTTGAAAAATCGATAAGTCTTGGAATGCTTATTATTGGGGTGTCCGGAAAGTTCGTATAATGTCTCGGAAAAAAGACAGTTCGCGATCAAATGCAGTGATTGCGCAATCTGTTTGTCAACAATGTATTGCATCATTCTGACGTTGAGTAGTGAGAGGATTTAATCAGTCTCCTAGTTGCTACATTGATTCTTGTGATGGAATCCCATCTCTACTTCCGAGCAGTTTTACTTCATTACTACCGTCTTGGCCGATCCGTGAAGGAGGCCCACTCTGCCCTGGCCCAATCGGAAGGAGCTGACGCCCCCTCCATACCCTTCTGCTATAAGTGGTTCTCCCGCTTCAAGAAAGGGGAGTTTGGTCTCGATGATCAACCCCGCTCTGGACGCCCTCCCTCCCTCGATCAGCCTCTCGTTCTCCGCACACTGAAGCGCAAGCCCATGGCCCGTGTGCGTGAGTTGTAGAAGGATACTGGTACTCCCAGATCAACGGTGTCCGATATCATCCATCGATCTGGGAAGAAGCCGAAACTCCCATAAGTGATTCCCCATGACCTCTCCCCCGAACAGCTGAAAAATCGTGTTCAAGTCTGTCGGGAATTACTCCATCGTAGATCCAATCTTCGATGGGTCAATTCCATCATCGCTACAGATGAGAACTGGATCACGTACGATAACCCTGTGAGGAGACTGCAATGGGTGGATGCAGATGAGAAGCCCACGCCCGTCCCGAAGAAGGAAGAGCACGGAAAGAAGGAACTCCTCTGCTTCTTCTTCTCAGTGCTCGGTCCCATCTACTGGGAGATCCTCGCCCCTGGCACCAGCATCAATGCCGACCTCTTCTCTGTACAACTGGAAGATGTCGCGATCAGAGTCCCTCCCAGACTCCTGAACCAGGGCAAAATTCTTCTTCTGATGGACAATGCTCGCCCACATCGAGCGAAGGTAACCCAGAAGAAAATGGACGAGCTGAAGATCGAGAGGATTCCCCATCCACCGTATTCCCCGGATCTCTCCCCATGCGACTACCACTGCTTCCGCTCTCTCTCTGACTTCTGCAAAGGAAAGAAGTTCAAGAATCGAGATGAAGTTGTGAGGGCTTTCGTGAACTGGGCAGTCTCGAAGAAACCCGCATTCTGGAAGAGAAGAATCGAGACCCTGCCCAATCGCTGGAGGGAGGTATTGAGAAAGAAGGGGGCATACATTGGTCACTGAGAATTGTAAAGCATTGAATAAAAAATAAAAACAAAAAATTATACGAACTTTCCGGACACCCCAATAAATCACAAATAATGAATACTCAGGTGCCCTCTACGTTCTTCCCTCTGGCAGCTGGTGCCCTCTACGTGGGCGAGCACTTCGACAAGAACGACAAGAAGGAGGCTCAGGTACCGTATCCCTAGAAAATAATCAGTTATTGATGGTCCAAGTAGCGAACCTACCGTAATTTCTGCAGGCGATGATCGCCAATATCCGTGCGTCGTTCGCCTCACTGGTGATGGAGAACGACTGGATGGACACGGATACGAAGCAGATCGCGATCGATAAGGTATCATAATCTACCGTACTCATGAGCTACAGTAATAACTTCAGGCGAATGCAATGGTGCAGCTCATCGGCTACCCTGAACTCATCACGGACCCTGCGAAGTTGGATGAGAAGTACCAGAATGTGAGTGATTTTATAGATCTGAAAACTGCATTTACTTTCGATTCGGTCTCTCATCTGCGACTTCTTACTCTGTAATCATGTCTTATTCTACAGATCGACATCTCCCTCGAGGATTCCTACTTTGGCATGGTCAAGAAGGTCATCGTTTACACAAGTGACAAGGTTCGCCTCATTGTTTACGCTTCATTTGTTGAGCTCAAAGTGTCCTTCTAATGCCATTATCTCTGCAGGAATTCAACAAGCTGAAGCTTCCCTTCGACAAGGAGGAATTCTCCACTTCTCCCGCTGTTGTCAACGCCTTCTACTCCACTGAACAGAACAGCATCAGTGAGCTGAATTAAGATTGTTTCTCAAATTGGATTTCAAATTGGCACGTGCTTGAAAGCTAAATCTTGTTTTCAGCCATCCCAGCCGGCATCCTCCAGCCGCCCTTCTTCTCTGGCTCATTCCCCAAGGTGAGTGGAATTTTGAAATCAAATGAGCTTCAAAATTGTATTTCAGGCCATCAACTACGGAGCGATCGGAGCAGTCATCGGGCACGAAATCACCCACGGATTTGATGATCAAGGTAAGAATTTTTTGTTTATTTTCTGAATTATTACACAGAATAGCTCTAATCAGAGTGGCTACGAGTGATAGGACTGAAACTGTAGAGAGACGGGCCATTTCTGGTTCGCAGGTTCACAGTACGACAAGACGGGCAATCTGGTCAACTGGTGGAACGATCGATCTGCGAAGGGATTCGAGACGAGGAAGCAGTGCATCATCGACCAGTACAATGGATACACCGTCCCGGAGACTGAGATGAAGGTGAGAAGAGGAGATGAGAGGGGAGACGAGTAGGAACATTCAGGTGAACGGGAAGCTGACTCTCGGTGAGAACATCGCTGACAATGGAGGAGTCAAGGAGGCTTACAGGGTATTTTGATTGTTTTCTTTCGAGTCTTCAATATTCTTTCACAGGCGTATCGTGCTCACATCGATAAGTCTTCTGATGAGGAAGAGCCACGACTGCCTGGTCTGCAGCATCTGAGCAACGACCAAGTATTCTTCCTCAGCTACGCCAATGTGAGCATTCCGGTCCACGGGTGCTCAAAACGACCGTTTACCAACAACTAATTTGTTCACAAATCGGCGGCCCCGCCCCCTCGCACTTTGGCGCGCGCCGTCTGCCCACAAGCATGCTCCTATTGCTTTGTGGGCGGAGTCAGAGCTTGGCGCGCGTCATTCCCTCCCAACCGTCGTGCGGGGCCTTGCCAGGGATTTCACAAGTTCAAAACGTTGCTCATGGTTTTTACATGATCGCACAAAAGAAGTGCACTATCGAGCATGATATTGAAACCAGATATAATGCAGAATAAGACTTTATCGCAAGGTATCGATTCGATCGTTAAAAAAACACAAAATTGTTGCTCTTCCGGCGGCCTTGCGCTCGATGATCTTCTTGCTTCCGTTGTCGAGCCTTAGCGTGGTTATGGCGACCTGAATAAGTGGATATGATAAAGACGAACAACTGAAGCTGATTTAGACAAATTGCTGCTGGGAAAACATGCAAAGATTCTATCTTTGCAACGATTTTTAACATCGCATCAGTACGCTCCATTTTATAAGAAAGTTGGAGGAGTGGACTCACGCCGGAGGGGCCGATCCGTAGGGCTTCTCGCAGATGGTCTTGTCGATGTGAACGACGAACTTCTTGCGGTAGACGCGCATGACGCGGCCAGAGTTGCCCTTGTATTCTCCCGTCGGAGGACACGAAGGAGTTCTGCTTCATTATATCCTACACAATAAAAGCATTTTAAATAGCAAACACACAAGCAAACATGTCAAAACAAATCAATAGAAATGGAAAACTGTTTCGAAACAGACTTTCGAAATAGGGTCGCGTGAGGTACAGTAATAGCCAGTTCCCGATAAATTCTAGCGCGTGATTTTATAAATTAATTACTGTAATCCGAGTAATCTTGCACATCCTAATCGCTAGAGGGAGATTTAAAAATATTTTTCCGCCTGGCCGCAATTAGCTGCTGGTTGTGAACACCCGTGCGGTCGTGCGGGTTGATGAAGTTGCGATGATACAAGGAAAAGAAATTGGGCAGTGAGACTAAACCATCTGAGTAAATGGATTGCGAAAGTCATTAATTATGTATTTTCTCAGTTCTGGTGCGGCCACAAGACGCGCGCTGCGGCGATTCAGCAGGTGACACTTCAAATGATAAAATCAGAACTATCACTCAAATTTGAAAATACAAATAAACGTTAACATTGTTATCAGGTACTTCAAGACGAGCACTCTCCCGAGATCTTCCGAGTCATCGGCGTGCTCAGCAATTTCCCTGACTTCGCCAAGGCTTTCAGGTAAGGATGGAGTCCTATTTGTATCTTCCGACTGACCATGGAATATATTTGCTCTTGGAGCTTTACTTATCCATATCAATGTATGATTTCAGTTGTCCGCTAGGATCGAAGCTGAATCCAGAGAAGAAGTGCACCGTCTGGTAGAATTCCCCCTCGATCTCCATCCCATTGTCACATTTATTGTTGTTGATCTCACCAGTATACTTCGTATTCTATTGACCCGACCGAGTCTAGTCCTTGCCTCTGCCTACAGTAGCTTCTAATAACTATACGACCAAAAACTTAAGATAACACCGAATATAGCCTTCTTCATCCCGGTTCTTCCTTTCGCACCGCTACCGTAACCATAACTACCGTAGTCTACCGTGCCCCTACTTGCCATGATCTTCGCAAAACTGTTCTTTATTCTAGCCCCCACTGCACTTCGCTCCCCGCGATCCGCGAACTTACAGTACCCCCACACTCCATATCACACTCGCACCCACACACGCAGCACCACTACCGTAGGCCACGTGCACCACGCAGTACACCACCTCGTTATCGCCCCCTTCATTCCCGGTACAACCCATTCGAGCACTCGCACCAGATGTACATACATCCACCGGTTAACACATACCCGCCGACTGTTCCCCTTTATTTCTGTTACTATGTTTGAGACAACTTCGAGTGAATTCCCATTATTCTTTTGCTTACAACACACCCTTGGACCACATGTTAGTTCGGTTGTTCTCAAGTCTGTCTAGATAAAAGTGAACGATAAACGTTCAAAGGAAGTAGAGATGTGGCCCTCGCTGGCAATGCTCATTGGAATCGGAACAGGAAGAGTTGCTTCTCTTCCTTGATTGATCAGGATATGTGAAAACAGAATGCGGAAGTTATCCAATAGCCTAGCTCGGTTAGACTTTCCGATGCCACTTTTGAGCCTCCCGTGTAGTTGTTTTTTTCCGTGAGTGTTCCTTTTATCGTGTGAGCATAACTCGCAGAGGAGAGGAAACAATCATTTATTCATATCTGTGATCTTCAAATATATATAGAGAGAAGAAAGACTAGTGGGGACTCTGAGCCGAGCACGTAAAGGACGGAAGAAATTGCCAGGTATGTACAAACATCATTCTGTGGTGTTTATAACTTAGGGGTAGTAGTAGGGATGCCTATATAGTCGATCGGAGTAAGGGATGAGGGGGAAGGACACTGGGAAGGGACGGGCTAAATAATGTTATGGCGGTGGCAAAGAAGGGGGCTGTAGCAGGGACGTGGAGACGGGATCGTTTACTGCAATTGATAGGGTCAGAGTAGGTCATTAGGCGCATCAGGTCAAGGTCTAAGGTTAAGACTAGGACTCACAGCTCGTCGCCTCTCCATCCAGGAGTTGATCGAAGCGGTGATCTTGTCGTTCTTCTCCTCCTCGGCATCGTCAGCGTTGAAGTTCTGCTGCTGAAAGGGAGTTCGGTGAGTCACATGATAGGTCAGGTCGATGACTCATGAACCCCCTACGTGTCAATGTGTCACCAGTAACACTTCTTCTCTTTCCGTATGCAATGCATGCGGGAGTACTCTTTCTCTCACACCTTCCGGGGGCCATTCAATGGCTGGCACAATGCTCGTCAAACAGTCGACTCATTTCACGCGTCCCCTGGGCACACAGAGCAAGAAACGTGCGTGTGTTTGCGTGTAAAACAGGTGAGCGGAAGAAGAATGGAGTCAGTTCTTGATCAATCTAGGATACTGTATGTTACCGTACCTTCTTGGCTTTGAGAGGAGCGTAGGCGGCGGGGATTCCGACGGCTGCCGAGGGCCAGTTGGCGACGAGACGGCCGAGCTGAAAGGATCATGTTATATATCGATCGTCGCGGTACTGTAGGAGGGAGGAATACTGTACTCACCTCGGGTCCCCAGTTGGGGGGAGGAGGGGGCACGTAGTTGTAGAAGGGAGTCGCAGGTCTCCACGCGGCACCGTACGTAGACCCTGCAGATTGTACCGGGTTTGGATGTGATACTGTGGTACTCCAATTTGGTACTCGGTTCGGGTACTCACAGATGGGGCAGCAGAAGTAGGGGCCGATGTCGACGGAGTTGGTGGCGTAGCAGTAGGACTGAGGGGGGCACTGGGGCCAGGGTCTCTTGGGGTCGCACTCGATGGGAAGAGAGGGACCTCCTGCAAGAGGGGAGAGGGTTAGAGAAGGTTCGTTATTGGGGGATTGTTTTGTTCTGCACTGCGATATTTGAAAGGTTTGAAGAGCGCATGAATTTCACCGTAAATCGATCTAGTGAAGAGAGGTACGAAAAATTAGCCCGGTTCTTCTATTTTGGTTCTGGTACCAGACGGGGCACATACCAGGGCACTGTCCGACGGGGGCGACAACTGCCGGCTGGGCGGCGACCACGGGCACCACTGGTGCAGCAGCCACGACCGGGCGGGCGACGTACTGACGACGTTTCTCGCCGTTGTTCACGATGTCCTCTGGAAGAAGAGTAGAGGGTAAGGGGAGCCGAGAAGCTATTTAATATCGGCATCGTACACCAAAGGTAGTTGCGTAACTATTCGATTCACGATGCAGTGGAAACGTTTCGAAGATGTTTCAGAAAGGTGCTATGAAGTGAGCGACTAAGAAATGCACACTAGGAGATTGGAGATGAATGGAATGAGAATAAGCCCGTTTCAGTATATAGTAGAAGGCATTGGTGTTGAAAAGGGGTAGGAAAGGGATGAAAGAGAGAATGAATAGCTCGTACCTCCATTGGGATCGGCCAGGGCGACAGCCATCAGAGCGAGACCCACGACGAGTTTGCGTGCCATTGCAGATGAGATGGTTAGAAGAGCTCGATCCGAGTGTCCTGTCTTCTCCGCCGCCGCCTCCTCCTTATATACACGACGCCGCCCCAAACGCGTGAGAGAGAGCGCTGATCCGCGCGAGAAGCGCCAGACGCCCGCGGGCAGAGCGGAGAGAGCACGCGGATCGGAGAGGGCGCAGACGCGTGAGGGAACAAAAACGTGAAGCGGGCGGGAAGGTGTGGAGGGAGTATCTGTTTCCGGGACTGGTAGGATTGGCAAAAAGGTGTGAGAAGGAAGGTGATGGGATTGAGACATTTGATGAGGGGATGATCGACGATCGACTAACTGACGAACGGTGAGTTTCTTCTGTCGAGTAAGAAAGTTGAGGGAATTTCTAGACGATTTCTTCTCGGTCCTCTACTGAAATCGAAGCTAACCATTGCATGATATTTCGCTGTGTTTCTTCGTACATCAACTATTTCATTGCGATGCTGTCAATTGTTCCTTCGTCGTTTAGTTCGTTTCGGAAAATAACGCATCTTACATAGATTATCCACGAAGTCTCTCTATCTATCATAGTTTCTTTCTTGTGGATTTTTGATCTTCGCTTTCGTGAATTGAATCGGCATAAATGCATTATTGTCCATTATTCCTGCAGTCACGGTTGAAATATAATTATATGTTTGTACCATGCTCGCTTCATCAATTTTTCAGTTGATAATTTCCAACTGTATTCAATCACGATGCTAAGATTGTAATTATTCAATTCCTAAGGTGGGCGCATCGATCAAAGTCCAGCCCACATCCGTGAGGGCTCCAGTCTCCTGTCTCCTTACTTTTTCCTTCTCCCGCGCGCACTCTCGAGAGACCTCGAAAAAGTAGAGAATGTGTGCATTGGCAATCAATTAGAGATGGTCATTCAGAGTGGGGGAGAGGGGGAAGGGAGTGGGGGAAGACTATCTAGCTTGGCCCTTCCAGTTGCCCTGCATAAACTTTCTTCGTCCTCCTTCTTTCATTGCTTGGGTACACTCAGTTCTCGATCCGATTACCAAAAGGTGAGGAAGGGAGAGGAAGGAGACTTCCGCTACACGGATTATTCCATCGCGCTACCCCTCTGTTACGTGTTGGAGCATAAGATAAACAGGAGCTGTAGGTTGTCTTGCTCCTTCTAACCCCAGTCGTTCTCTGGCATGCGACTGTTACTGCGATGACTTCATTCCACCCCTCATGCTCACGTGGAATTTCGTCACTAATTAGTGCAGGCATTGTTTTCCAGGGAGACTGCATTACTCTGAACGATACAGAGAGAGATAAATACCTACAGCTAAAATTTGCCTCCGATCTCGAAATAGCTACAGATTGACCGAGAGTGCGAGAGGGTAAGCAGGAATTCCTTGGCTTCTGATTACTTAGCCAGGAAGTGTGATGAGGAGGGAATCCCCCATGATCATCCACTCCTAATCGGAAGGGGCTTCCTTCTTGATAACAAAGCGTCACAAAATCTAGATTTACGACCTCGATTTGTCCTCATTTGCAAAATGCATCGACTTTTTCCATTCTTAGCTAATTTGGAGCAAGAATGTGAGAATATTTGATAGTAGAAATAGAAAATGTAATTCGAAGCTGAGAATAATTTACGGATAACAAATGATCACTTCTTCATATTCATATCTAAGCTGCTGATGACATATTCACAGCACGAATTCTCTTCTAAATAGCATAATCCGCAGGAACATCAGACCAATCCTCGAGCAGGGACCACAGAACGCCCGTTGGTTGACCGTCGCTCTTCTCCTAATCATATCACTCGCTAATTTCTCTCTGTCTATTTGCACACGAATTCCCGGCAACTCCCTCTGGGCGGACCTTTTTCACGCGAAATATCCAGATTCTTCCCTTGAGGAAAGAGAGGATCCATATCTGTTTGTTCTACGCTAATGAAGTGCGAAAAATGGAACGGGATAGGGCGGTGATGATACCCGGAAGGTTCCGATGGCATGAGAAAAACAGCTGATAGAGAATGAAAATAAATCATGATCTACGAAAAGGAATATCGTGGTATGGCATTCCGCTTTATCCTTATAAACAGACAAACACTGCTCGAAAATCACACTAGAACACACTGTAGACGGTGAGATCGCTAGGTATTTTAGGAATGTATCGGGGAAGATGGACAAATATGCATGAATCGTTAGCGAGACTGGTGAAGGGATTAGTGATGAGTGGGTCGTACGAGATTTGGTTCTCAAGAGATGGAAGGGAAGGGAAAGAAGGAGGAAAGCCGAAGCGATAGAATAGAGATGATGCAGAAGACCGGCAAGATTATCTGAACAGGAATCAGTTAGATAACACTGGCAAGAGTTCGCTAATTGGGCTAATTAGTCAGTCCTAGAGTCAGAGGCTCTGCTCGGGGTCGTATGACCTTGGTTGGATTTCGAAGGGATCGATCGAGAATTCGTCAGTGTAGTCGTTCTCGATAGGCTGCGATCGACGTTGTCGAGAGGAGGGAATCATCTGAAGTATCAAAGTTAATACTGTTATGCAAACTAAGAATTCATGATATCACACTCCTTTTTACAAATTTCCAACTTTAAACAATGCCGAAAATAATGATCAATCAAACTGTAGAAACTGATAAAATACGATTGTTTTTCCACGCCGTGACGCAGGTACATCTACCTATTCTTTTTGTGATGTTGTCTGTTTGCGTCGCTAGCAAGCGCGTAATTAAATAATAACGCGGAGGCACTGCTACCAGGTGAATTACCGCCATGTACGAAGGTAAAGCAGTTATTGAGTCAGATACAGAGCACTCGGCTCAAGGACGAAGTACTCCTACGGAATCAGGCAACAAACCACTTGACGCCCCCTCTACGTCAACTGCACCTAGACTCATCTGACTTGTTTTCTTCCCGGGATGATTCATGAAGGGACAATGTTGTGTATATATTGATCACGTCTGGCTACAGAAAGCGACCGACCATTTAAAATGCAAATGGTCAGCGAGATGAATGACATGGTCCTTCAAGTTGACTCACTTCCTCTATCCGGTCATCAGTCTCGTAGTCAACTCCAACAGGCACATAGATAACTCCGCTTCTCCTATCCAGAATGGCGGGCATCGAGAGTACGGTATTGACGAGGATGATAACGAGTAGAAGACTGAGCAGCAAGTATCGCATTATCATCTGCAAGAGGAATGTAAATGAGATTCCGAATGAATTAGTTACGACGCGAATTGTGGGGGAGGAAAGGAGAAACGAATTTACAGATCTATTAATTGGCAGTTGGAGCAGAGTGTTTCAGAGACAAATGCTCGTTCTCTGGATTCCAGAGGCAAAAAACGAGAGAGAATGGGAGTGAGTAGGTGGGGAATTTTCGCATCGTGGAAATGAATTCTGATGAATTAGCTATGTGAACAAAAGGGACGGTGTCAGCCAATACGGATGAAGGCTCATAAAACACTCGACTTGTTATGACACGTAAACCAGGCGCGGTTTGAGGCGGTGCGTCAGTTGAGTAGACAGGTGCAGGGGAGAGGGATCTGCGGAGGGGGGAGGAGGAGGAGGAAACTCTATCGAATTCACACACTCTCGTCGGTAGGAGAAACGAGGAGACGTGCAAAATATGAAGAGGTTTTGTAGCTCGGACTTGTCAGTATCGGATTACACCTGCACGAGAATTTGTCTGCAGTCCCCCCCCCCCCCGCCCTCCGATCGAATCACGTCATTGTGAAATGAACATTCTGTGATCCGAATGGGGAGAGGAGTCAATGCAGATACAGAGGGAAATGAGGGGCAACACAATGAGCAATAGGAGAAGGCACTCTTTGCCTGCACTCGAGGAGTGTGAATAACAAGCTAATCCTAGCTGCATGATGTATATCCCAATTAAGAGCAGAGTGGATACTGAGAAGAGCTGGGCAAAAAGTAACGAACACGCCTCTCTCGCATCATTCACCAGTGCAAAACACTTTCTTTCGCCGTTCGGATACAAAGGTGACACGTACTATCTCTCTGTTTTTGCACTGGAAGACGTGCTCAGCAGTTGTCAACGAAATCGAAATTGCACGAGTTCAGCACATTTTTGAAGCAAATGGGTAGATGTCATAGTTGCCCACGCCGGCGGCGACCCCCATGACACCCTCCCTATTCATGGTTCAGCACTGTTCCCCTCAAATCGAGGGGAGCAGTGCTGAACCATGGTCTGAAAACACCTGGCCGCCAGTGTTGGGCAACTATGGTATATGTTCAAGCTTAGGTACTGTAACAATCCAGAAAAGCTCAACTATTTGACTATATTGCATACTGCACTATATGCTAACATTTTGAAAGGAACTAACTTGGCGCATTTTTTATGCAGTCGCCGTAAGTGATTTCAGACTAAGCTATCTGGCTTCGGAAATGCGACTTCCGGGCTCACTTTTAATTCCGAAAATAGCTGTCTACTGATTAGAGTGCGACTAAGGAGGCGAATGAGATGATATGAGACTGGCGTGGGGGCGAGAAAAGTTAATCTAGTGGGAAATGACGGCATGTGAATTCAATCTCTCGCGAAGGTGCAGGGGCTGAGCGTGAGACATTCGATTGTGAAGATAAAATCGGTTCTGAACATTCTGCGTCAGATTTTGTGAAAAGAATGGATGCGCAACTCAGCTGTATGACGTAAAAGACGCTACTCTTAGTAGGAATCCGTACTACTCTGAATTACGGTATCTAAGGGAAAGCAGCTGTCGGTAATCGAGTTTCAAGGAGTCACAGAGATCAAGCTTTCGAAACTACAAAACAACAATATCTAAAAAAGGTTGGAGGATTACGAAATCCCATCACTTTGGAGCTCCGTAGTGTGATCGAAAACCATCTCGGTGATTATGCATCAGGGACAGCATGTGTGAGAAGGAAAACGGTGGGAGTCTATGTGTACACTCGATAGTGGGAGAAGATGTCCACTTTTCAACTGAAGCGAAGTGAGCTGATGACCGCGCAATTTAGGCAATTATTTTAGAAAAGTGGCAACGCCGTCAAAAGCTAATGGTACGATATCGAGAAGCTTCGCTGATGACTGTTTGAGGTAGGAAATGGAAAGGGGAGGACTCCATCTCTTTTTCTCTGTCCGAAGCCTCGCTATAATCGGGCTGTAAATAAGGGGAATGACCACAATGACTATAGTGAGGAAGGCGTGAAATGGACATAGTAGTAGATGAATTGGAGAGGGTTTCGCTGCTGTCTCTTGCACACTTTAATCGAGTGAAGAAACGAAACAGAAGCATAGTACTAATCCACTTTCGCTAGTTGGACCTTTCTTACGGTCAATGCACAGCAAACAGGTGGAATCATGACAATATTAGCGAAAATCAATTGCTGGTATCCAAGTGCATCGAACGATTATAATGGGTGCATCTATTTAGCGTAACATGAATAATTCAGCTGTTGCGACTTTATAGCGTGACGATGATGTTGAACTTTTGTTCGGGAAGCCGTAAATAGTGCGCCAACTTCGCATTTAGATCATCGAACTGCCGTGAAATTGGTTGCAAATTTGATCGCCGATCAACGAAATGCACATTGATACTATCATTAATCTTCGACATTTGAGTTGTACGTGATATTTCACTATAAAGAGCGAGTCGATGCCGTTATACTCCATAGACCAAATATCTAAATGCATGAATAAGTGAAAACCCTATATCATGACAATACAAATTCTCAGCAATTTTTAATGAACACAATTAGCTAAATTTTGATGACTGGCTTAAGCGAAGGGGTCTACTGTCAGAATTCGCCTCAGCTCAACTCTGTGAATGAGTAATTAAGTAGTGTCCCAGTCAACAAAATGAATGAAATGTCAACGTGGAGTGATGAAAACGTTGCTATTTTCGATTCTTGAAGGGATAATGTCAAGGATTCATTATGTAGTTAATTTAACGGCGCAAAATAGTTGTTCGTGATCGCTTGACCTTTTCAAGTATGAGAAATAGAAACACGGGCTACGGTACTTCCTTAGAAACAATGAATAAACTCTATTGTCTTGTGAGCTGGAGCTGTGAGGGGGAATGGGTGACATCGGGAAAGAGTGGCATTTGTAGACCAACAAAGCGAGCTATTCAATGACTCACCTCTTACGCGGAAGGACCGTTTTTTGCAATTCGGCTAAAAGCCCTTCTTCCTACCATGACGTATGCCAATCATAAAAGATCCATTAAGAATGGATTGAAAAAATGTGGAATATTGTGCCAGTATCGTGAAATTCGGGAGTGTCAACCAAACTGTTCTAGATCACATCCGAAATCTCTAGAGGCACATCCTTGCAAGAGAAGTCAGTGATGCGTCAACGAGCACTATACAGACCAGAAATGGTTCCTGGGAGAGAAAGGCTTCGTAAGCTCATAGCCAGCACATCACCAGTACAGTGATGATGGGAAGAGGGTCGTTGAGGGAGGCCGTATCCCCCTACGCAATATGGGAAGATAGTAAGGGACGGAAACGACTGCACGCAAGAGAGGTCATCGAGAAGGAGAGTTAATTAAAAGAGACGCCCGAATAGGGTTCCCCCTCTTATCTTTGATGACGACGACCCGATTCTGAGAATGAACTACGCCGTCTACTGTCGGGGGGAAACGGGTCGAATGGCAAATGGGAGTTTGCATACTAAACAGCAAGCACTCTGTGCATTTTGAACTCGGTGAGCTGTGCCAGACCCATTTCCCTTGCTCTGAGAAATATTACAGCAACTACAGTAGCTCATAAACTTGACGGAATCGGTGCCAAAACAGCCCCATAAAGTCTCCAATGCGAAACCTTTAAAGATGATGAAAATTCCCGCTGACCCAAATGAAGCCATACCGAAGGGATTGCAATGGTCATCTGGGCCCGCCTCTGAATAATGACGTTTGCTTCCGAGAGGAGCGACTATACGGGACGGAAATTCGTCGTTTATATCGAGAAATGGGTTGCCAGTCTATTGCCAATATAGAAATGGAGTCATAGACAGGGCAAAAAAGAGGGAGTCGGCCGTCATGCAGAAAAGCATGAGAATCGCCCCCGTCAGAGACTCGCTTGCAGGGGATTTGACGCGTCTGCCGAACTCATTTCAAGGGTGATTAGGAGGGAAGAGAGGGAAGACTGCAGGGGAGAAGTTCTTTGAAAAAGGCGCAGACTTCAGGGAAAAAGCAGACTGCATTGCAGTTGATGGATTCATTGAGAGGAGACGAAAGATGTGCTGAATTTCACGAACCAAGAGAGTTGGCAGCTAGGTACTCTCTCTGAGCAAGAGATCAAGCCAAATGGAGAGGCTCAATTGCAACTCCCTTCCGCATTATGCAATTATTCGGGCAGACCGAGAAGCAAAAGACGAGAATTGGCCCGCCTACACATGGCTGGATGCTATTCAGGGAGAGTAGCTGAAGTCCAGTCGACGTCTCATGCTAATTCCCCTCCATTTCCGATTCAGTGACACTTTAAAAGACTACTGCCGATTAATCGAGAAACACGTGAATAATAAGGGCAACACATCAAAACATGACAAGAATGCAGAAATAGTAGGAGCTGCCCACTCAACAGGATGAATGACTATGAAAAGATGAACAGCTACAAAAATGAGCTACATTTGGAAATGAAAAACAACGAAGACTGCAACTCCTTCTCTCTCTCTCTTCTTCTTTTTTTCTCTTCCTGGTAATTGAAACTACATTATGCCGTCATGCTAAGAGCCAAAAGAGATTACATCAAGCTGCTCCGGATCTAATCACATCTCGACCACAGATTCGGACACAAATGTAGCAAACAGTGGGCAATTGGTGATATGGTATCTGCATTGGGGGCGGGGCCACGTCATTGTTTCTGTTTATGAAATAAACAAGTGACTCAGGTTCTCTGGTCACGGGCTAAGAGGAATGAGGGAGAGAGGAACGAGAACTCGTGGATTGAACGCGAGAGCTGCTGTGGAAATAAGAAAGCAACACTGAGTGATGAATCAGCAAGACAGAAGGACGAAGTAAACAGAAGTGATTCGTTGCAGGCTCCTCTTTCTCCATCCCGTGTCCTTTTTCCTCCTCGTGGACTCGCCCCCTCATCCACCCCAACAATCTACTGTGCATGACATGACTAACCAAGCCACTCAGAGACGGAATCCGCAAAATGAATAGCTATTTCCAGCGAATTCTCCGTGCACGAGTGTGTGCTTCAAGTTGCTCATAAGCTGAAGATGCAAGAAAAAGTGCTGCCTCTCCGGGATTGTGCTGAGAACACGTTTACTGGTGTTTTGTCTGAGATAGATTGTGAGTTATTGACACCAATGGCTAAAGCTGTGGAGATAATGAGAGGATGACCTCTCTGGAGGAGCATTAGCTACAATCTGCAGACGGATCTACAACCTCCCGCTAATGGAAAAAGAGGAAGGGAGGTCAAGAGCGACGATCGATGATTCGAACGAGATAAGAGGGGAATGACCGAGTCTGAGACGGGATCTGACCGGCTGTCACGAATTAGTCACCCTACACACCATCGCCCAACAAAAACAAACGAAACAATCTTATCGACACCATCAGACTACTCTTATGCAACGACTGGAACCAGGAAGCTGATTCGATTACAACGCCGTTCCTCTTCCTCCATCATTTCCACTCTAATGAGTGGTCGACTGTACAATTAGGTTCTCCTCCCTCGGAGTGAATGGGAATCACGTCAGAAACGAGTGTTCTTCTTCTCCCCCACACGCGTAATCTTCACTTCTAATCTTGGTCGTGCTTAGTGCCATTCCCCCCGATTCTCGATTGACTCACGGAAAGTCTATTCTTCCCCGCTCTCCCCTCTCGATCGGTCGGTTAATCGACCTCCGTGGGTCCTAAACTCGTTTTCGCACTCCTTCATTTCCGACCCCTCAGAGTCGAAAGGGTAATACAGTCCGGTCCTAGAGGGTAAGTAGTTAGGCTTCCCTCTTCTGCCTCCTCGATTCCGTCAAGGTTGTACCTATACTTGAGAAGTCAGGTAATCTCACCCTGCCATTGTGTCTTTATGTCTGTTCGCACCTCGATAATGCGAAATGCCATCTTTCGAGAAACGATTTTGAAACATTTTCTTCTAGCGTCTCTCCAGTCTGATTTATCTCCTCAGCCCAGACCTATCCCTCCTCTATCCGGGGCCTGCCCCCATAAACTATCATTCTTCTTTGAGAGACCATCTTCAAGTGGATCCATATCCATATAATCTGTATACAGCCCCTCCTCAAGTGTTTCTCCTTCCCTCTCTGACCTCTCTCGCAGTCATCCGATACCCGTAGAAGACTCCATAAACTGTCTCGAACGGACATTATTATTGTTTTTTCTCGAGAACTCCAGAAGAGTGACCGTTCCCACACGTTTATTTCGTGATCACTGTGAGACTCAATTGTTTTTCATGAAATAACTCCTCTCTCTCCATCCGACCTCTGCATCGTTCTCATGCGCATTTCTCATTTCTAATTCATATCTGACCTTCGATCGTCAGTCAATCAATTCGGGAGTTCATTGTCCACTTATTCTATGCGATTCACAGAGAGATCCCTAATTATTGCTGCTCTCTCACGGGAACATCCGATCCGCCTAGAAATAGGCATGGCGAAGAGTGAAGAATGAGTCTGTAGAATGCATTACTTCGCTGGTTCGAGATGCGAAAAAGTATGGAAACAGAGAATTTACAAATTGTTAACCTAAATGGCTAATGAGTTCTCTCTGAAATTATCGTTGCTTGCACACATAGAAACATAAAGTTGGAAGGGTAAATATAGCTTTCAAAAAACTACAGATGCAGACCATGAATCATTGATAGGAGCCCAGTAGTAGATGGTGTGCCCTCTCCCAATCAAGTATTCCATCAACGAATCAGCAAACACTTACTGCTCCTAGCCCTCTCTTTGTTTCACTGCTTCTCTAGCTTCCCTGCTCGATAAGAGTGTGTGCCCCATGGAGAGAGACAGAGTACCACTAGCCCTAGACCCTAATGTATTCTCAAACACATGGGGGAAACACTAGAGGTGTCACATCCCCTCCCCCTCCCTCTCTCGAAAGTATTGCCGACTGGTAGGAACGTGTCTGTTCTCTCCTCGATCCCCTCGCTCTCTCCTCTCTAACCAGGCGGCAAAAAGATCCGCCAGAGTGAGTATCCACCCGGAAAGATATGTCCAGTCCATGGCCCGCGGCACTCATTCATGCCCAATTACCTGGAGTCTCCCCCCCCCCCCTCTTCCTCCCTCTCCATTCCTCCACTGTGACCTTGCTCATCTCTCTATCCACTTTTCGCTCTCTGCCTCTACTCTTTCTTTCCTCTGTTCTCTCCCTCTCCCGAACAGTCCTACGCCCTGATTCCATTTGACTCACTGGTCCACATTCTTATGTTTCGCTCGCGATTTATCCGCCTGTTCAACTTACTTTATGCAATCGTCTCATTGTTTCTCCATAAATTATCCAATTCTGATTCATATCTGTAAATGCCCGCAGTTCCTCCTAATTGATCGGTCTCTCAGTGCCCTATGGGATTAGATCGAGATCTGGATAACTGTTCCCTCCTCCTCCTCCCTTTCTCGTCTTTAGCGCCTTGAGCAAGAAGCGTGTTTTCCCTCCCTCTCCCAATCATTCGAACGGCGTGTCCTGATAGCCAAAGCCCCCCCCCCCCTCTCCCCCCTCTACATCACTGATATTCTCCACTTTATCAGTGCTTTTTTACCATAGCGAACACCATTCAATCGCTCGTTTTATGGACACCGCAATGCGTGAAAATATTTGTGCGTTTATACTTCCCTGATCTACGGCGCTTTTACTTTCCCTGTAGGTACAATGTAGTTCTGAGCTTCGGGATCGTCGTAGAACACCGAACAATTTCCTCCCCTTCCTACTAGGAAGTGCAAATACTCTAAATTAGCAGCCCACTTCTCGAGGATCGAATTCCTCCTTTCCTCCTCCTGTTTAATTATCGCTCTGACCAGATGAGAGACGCGCTCGCTTCCCTCTGATCTTACCGCGAATGCGCCATCCCAATTCGATACCCATTCAATTTTTCCCTTTTGATGCGAGGCCGATTGTTTCTGATTTCCTATTGATTCTTTTAAAAGTCCAGTATGCACTCAGCAAGTTCCCATATTCAAAGAACTACCCAATTACTTTCTCATGGTTTTCATCGTAATTTACGACTTTCTGTAGTGAAACTACAGTCTTTCTCGGAGCGTGCGTTGAATCTCACTGTATCCTCTTCACGGAAGGGAACCCTTCACTTCCCCCAAGTGGACGATGGCTCGTATTTCACCCATTTCCCCTCAAAATACAGCACTTCACGCACTACAGACACAGTACCCGAGAGTGAGGGTGGCCCCTTCTTTGATTCTGAATGTGAAGGAGAAAGGGAAGGGTAAACGGTAGTACCCCAATTCGCGTGCGTGGAGCGAGTTATGCTCATCCAATATCGATTGTATGTTCTATCTTACTGCGATTGATTCAATATCTCATTGAGGAGTGGATTGCAAAATCGATATAACAAAATCAAAATTTTGATGTGTGATTCGGCTAGTGGAAGGGTGGTTTCCCATTTCCTTCTGGCATGGAATAGGCGCGCAAGCTATCGCTTTCTCGCCATGGAGAGACACGCTTTGAAAGAGAAGAGAGATCGACTGTCAACGGCCACTTCTGGATTGGGGCCGTATGCTATTTCACGGATCTACGGAAGCTAGAGGACCAGAAAATAGATTGCATTCCTCAGAATAGCTTTAGTCATGCAATTTTGTCAATGCCCATAAAACTGGGCCATTCACAAGATCAAACGAAAAACATCAAGAAAAATGAATAGGGGTTTAGTACAGCGCTGCTTAGTCCACTTCTCCCAACCCTCCTCTTCATCTGCCCTATCATTCATCACTGACCGGTAGCTTCATCTATTTCTTTCACACATCACTTCATTTTCCTTCTCTCTTCTCTCTTCATCTTAAAAGATTTCTCATCTCTCTGACTGATGACGAACACGAGAAGGGGAGAGAGTGGTCCTTCTCCATCCTCCAGTCTAGATCCCATTCGCCCACCAATTGGTTCTTCTGATTCATGCACCTTTCATCCAACTTCTCTGACTCAACCATGTCAAACATTCCTAATCTTATCACAAGTCTATGTCATCTTATCGCAGTGCTTCATTGGTGCTTGATAAGATATAAACAATGACAGTGCAACGCGAGATTCGATAACCCAGTCGTATCCATTTAGAATGCTGGCTGGTTTCTGAACGTTTCCTGGCCGCTCCCCCATCTATTAGGTCCCATGAGTCATCTCGTACGGGTCAGTTGTTTGAGTGGAGTTGCATCAGCAAGGGAATTTACCGCCCTCGTATCCACTATTTTTCTTGTTCCCATCTGTCGATGAAATTCCTTCCCATGTGATCGAGTTATTTCGGAACTCTCTTTCCTTTCTCGGGACTACCGGTTCAATAACTCGACGTCCAGAGTTTCCTCTCACCTTCATTTCACTCTTCCGGTCATTGCTGATCTGGCACTCTCTCAGATATCCCAGATCTCTCCGTCACCCCCCCCCCCTCACCCCCTCCCCCCTCTCACTCAACAAATCGTCCATTGTCCGCATTGCTTTGCATCAGGAGGAAGAGAGATCAGGAATGGGAGGAGAGGTGAAAGAGTCAAGAGACTCCCTCCCCCTCTCTTCCCCCTAGATAGATATACTGTCCGAGGCTGTTTGTCCTTGTGTCGACGGCTCTCCAAGAAGAACCCATTGTCTCACCACCTCCCCTCTCCCTCTCCCCTTCTCTCTTCCCCTCCTCCCACCTCCCCTCCTCACTCTCTTCCCTCACCACCGCTCTCCAGGCCGCTTGTCAGCTTAACTGATTACGCCCATCTTCTTAGCGCCGCGCTCCGTTTTTTGCTTAGCTCTGCCTCTTTTCTGGAACGATTTGCCCCCGAGAAGGGAAATGAGGAAACCATGATTCTGAACCCATCGATCGCGCATAAATGATCTCGTTCTGTTCGTTCGTTTATTTTATTGAATGCTATTAATTAATTTTTAGAATACTTCCACTATGACGTAACGTCGTCCGATCGCCAGCGACATCAAATTTCCGTAGATCGATGATTCTTAGATGCAGGGTGAGCCTATTTTGTTGTTCAATTGGATCGACTTGAGAAAGATTTGATCTGACGGAACTCAATTTCATCTGCTCCTGAACCATAACCTGCATAGCAGAAACTGCTGCGAAATGATACCTAAGAAAGCGATCATTTGTCTCCTCATTCTACCTTCTCCCTCATGAGTCAGATCAGTGAGAGAGCACGAAGAATGGAGAGATGCAGAGTCCATCCCAGCACCCTGCTGATGACCCCCGTTATTTATGCGCCCATAAACCCTCCGATAGAGTGCTGATAGTGACAATCAGGTTCCCTCCCTGAAGCGAGCCGATTCCCCGCAGTCTAAACCCCCGCCATCGTTATGATTTCAATGAGCATTTTGCGCCAGCGAATGAAGACCGGCTTTGTGATAGCCGAAGAACGAGAAAAAGAGAGTTGAATGAATCGATTGAGAAACCATGGAAATAGGCCGATGTTTTGATTCGTGAAATTGAGATGAACAAGACATTACGAAAATCGTGAAATTCATCTAATTTTATTTTTATTTTCATTTCCAGCTGCGATGCCTGCTCCTCTTCTATCTTTTCTCTCTTCTCAGCGTTTCCCAATCACGTAAGTACTTTTATTTACCTCTTAAAATCATTGATTGCTATCTAAAGGAGAGAGACGATACTACGTACCGTGATCAGTAGTCGTATTTCCACGATAGTCTAATAGAAAAGATCTCTCTTCCGAATTTCCCTCGAATCTCTTCTCAATCCCGCATCTCAACGTGAATCTCAACGTAGTTCTGGCCACATCTCAGAGACCATCGCGCATCTCACTTTCTTCCTTCCTTTCTTCTCACTCCTAGATTGGATTACTCTCTCCCTCCCTGTTGTCCCAGTGTAGCGCTTGTCTCTCTAGAGGTTGATGTTTGTTTTGACTTGTGCCTTGTTGGATTGCAAGATTACCGCACTTCGTTGCTCCAGCTGTGTACATACGGACTGAAAATAGGCATTTTTCATGTGGACTTTAAGGATTTTTTGCGATTTGTACGGGAAAATGGTGCCTTTTTGCAAAATAGTAGGGACGTGTCGAAATGTGAGGTCCACGGTCAATTCCCAATGACCTCCACCATCTTATTTACGGTTTGGCGGCGCCTCAAGAAGGACCACTCAAGCGTTCCGAGAGAGGGCCAATGAGTGCCCTTCTACTGAGAGAGAGCGAAAGTTCGATGGAACTGGTCCCGGAAGTGTAATATGCTAACAGAACTGACGTGTCTCCTTTTCAGAAAGCCCCGCGCTTACGGATTCAGTCGCACCTCAGGTGAGTCGATTCCATCGATTCATCATCCCATTTTGTTGTCTCCCGTCCTGATTAGTTCTTGACATTGTGGAATGGGGACGGGTTAGCGTCGATTTGTCATGCAAAGGAGAAGATGGAAGAGGGTAAATGGTCGTGTTCCCCTCTCTTTGACTTTTGTGACATATCCGAGGACTAGTTTGAGGGCAGAAAGCAGAGGAGGAGAGGAAACATTAGTGGATTGCAAGGGGATCAACGGGTCAGACTGAGTGAAAATATCGATTGAGCCGGAAGTGAGACCATTGCAGGATGCAGCCAATATCACGATCAGTAAAGATGAAAAGGAACCTTCGAGCAGGTGAGTGAGAAGGGTTTAGTTGGACAGGAGCAGAGGAAAACATCGATATTCGACCAAATCAACGCGATTCGAGGATGTTGTGAAAATTATCGTAGTTTGCAATGAAGTGGAATTTGGAGAATCGAGAAATTCCGAAGTTACAAATTTAAAAAAATTCAGGATCGTCGTTCGCCTTACTCCGCTCAAGCACAAATTCTCGCAGTATATCGCGAAAGTCGTCGATATGTCGTGAGCATTACTTCTTCTGTTTTTTAAAACTAAAATTTCGATTTTAGCAGGTTTGATTATAAGCCGGTTTGATGGCTGATATTTAGGAGAGCGCATGCTGAAATATCAAAGATCAACTTCTCTTTCAGCGACGAGGACGTGCGGGACTCCGTTCGAACCTTCCTTGCCTCTGGGACGAACGCCGCTCTGATCAACATCCACAATCTGCACCCTGGACATCATTACAAGTGAGTTACACCCATTCTACCTGGATCATCTATATAACCCATGCACATCATTCAGTGTGCGGTGCTAGAAACAAGATTGTAACGCTATCAAAGATGGTTAATCGAGTTTCGTTCAGAGTGATGCTGCTGGGTCGGAAGGACAACTCGACGACCGTAGTGAAGGAGCAGGACGTGATGATGGATCCTCAGGTTTATCTGCTTTATTTATTTCCTCCCAAGTCGATCCCTATGGACTCCACAGCTCCGTTATATTAGTTTGAAGCACATACGAAACGTTATGGTAACTTTTTTTGTATGATAGCTATTACATTTCACAAATTTTTACTTAAGAATACAAAACTGACCTTCAATCATGTGTAGTTTCAAACATAATGACTTTAAAAATGGAAAATTCAAGGCGCCGAACTTCTCTGCCCGAGGTGCTTCGATCATCGCAGCTGAGACGAACATCACACTGAAGACGAATCTGATTGATAAAGCACTCCAGGTGAGGGAACGGATACTTTCCCATCGAACAAATAGGCTACGTAAAATTGGGAAATCATTAAGAAATAGTGGCCATCATTAATTCGCATTATGCCTATCTGTTGTAAAACGTAATACGTGAATGTCGAAATTTTGTCTAGGAATTTCCTACACTTAGAAGAATGGGCAAAAAATAATCTATTCAATGCAGGACTCATTCCTCATCTCCTATCGACAAGTCTCCCCAGACGAAGCATTCGCCCCCATCGAACTTTCGAATGTGGAAGGACAGAAGCAACTGGAGTTGTTCCTCAATCGGTGAGAGTCATTTCATAGCATGTCTGGAAGATCCTGATCCGAAGTCTAAATCAGGTTCAGATCCTCATGTAGCCCAGCGAATCAGTTTGACTAGGCTTTTTGGAGAAATCACGGTCGAAATTCATTATAGTTCCACTTTAAAATGAACAAGATATTAGTCATTGCTCAAATATAACCTGATTATTATTCAAAAACGAACTACATAATTCAATTTGCTAATTTTGAGGTTGAATCCGGGTCACGACTACGACGTCTCCGTTGTCGCTGTGAAGGGAGGAGTGAAGAGTAGACCATGGCAGGACGTCCTTACCACCAGTGAGTTGAAGAGACTCATCTTAGCTAGAATTTGCGGCATGTTGAACCTTCCATTGGACTCTTCTGAGAAGCATACAACACCGTTTTTGAATCGTCTTTTTCTGTAAATAAAATCGGTAAAGTTACAAACAATTTTCAGAGCCGTCGAAGATCTCCTCTCTGACTGCCATCGATGCTCTTCCCAACTGCATAAATCTCACTTGGTCTCTCCCTCCCAATTCGGGAGTCGACCACTTCGAGATCGCCTTCGGACCACCTGGAGGAGACGTACAGAAGGTCAGATATCTAGTTATTTACAAATCCGACTGGGCATTGACGACACAGCTCCGTTTGTTACTTTAAATTATGTATGGCAATAATAATAATTCATTGACACTAGCTTTTCAAGAACTTGATGAGCCTAAGTCGATCAAAATAACTTGCTGAAAGATCAACGATCTCTTGGGGAACGAAAGAAACTTCAGGAATCAGCGGCGTCCTCCACTCGCTCATTCACTGCCTGTGATGGACTAGCGCCCGGAGTCGCCGCGCTCTTCTCGGTTACGGTAAGTGATCACCAGGGAACTGTAATTACATTATTGCTAACGTAGGAAAGCTTGTTGAATTTGCATTTTTAATTCAAAAACGATAATTCAAAAATGAAAGGAATGCATTGGAGGTGGTGAAGTCATCGGTTGCTTCCTCTCCCGTAACAGTGGAACACGTCCTGCGACCTCGCCCTCCCACGGCATTCAATGTAAGTAAAATCGATTTGGTGAAGAATTAATAGCAAGCCATGTTAAAAGAAATGTGTACGATGATAGTGCTCCAAGGCTCACGAACCCTAAAAATAGCCAAATTCGATCCTTCCTAAATTTGCCTACTTTTCATAAGACTTCATTTCTGCGATGCAATGACAAAATTGGCAGATTCAACCGGACACGTGGTCGTCGAAGTATCGTATCTGGGCGGATGTCCCGGGCGAGGGAAGGATCGACGGATGCGCCTTGAGTGTTGTATCGGGTGAGATCAAGTCCTACTTGTTTCTCAGGACTTTAAGGGGGGGAGGAGGCTATTTTTCCATTTCCCGTCATGCTATATCGGACCAATCAGTTTGAAGAATTTATTACAATTTTTCTTTGATTTGGAGAAAATATTTTTTTTAATTTCATACAAATGCCTTTGCAGAGAAGCTGGATCGGATGGACATGACTGAGAAAGTTGACACAAATAAGTCGAGCTGCGAGTTCCTTCTCCCACTCAAACCAGGAGAGAGATACGAGGTGGGCACCTCAACAACTCATTCTCTAATTTTTGGCTTTTGTATCTTTCCTGAAGTTTAAGTAGTCTCCACGGATCATGCTTTCCAAATAACTATCGTGAGAGGTAACAGGAGAAAGACAGCGAGTCAGATTCTAACTCCATATTCTTGCAGCTTTCTGTGCAGACGACGTCACTGTCCACTCGGAGCACGAAAGTGCAGCGAAGTCTCGCCCTCCCTCCTGCATTTGACATGACTGCATTCGGATTGAGTGTGCAGGTGAGAATGAAGCTGATAGGAATCCGCTTCCTTTTTAGATCGATTGATCAATAGGACACCAATACGTTATGTAGGCCTAATCAGAATGAACAAAGTTGTCATTTACTCTTAAAAATAATGTGAGGACTATCCTACAAAAAAAAATTACAAAAAGGGATACTGCTCTCAGGAAGCTCGTGGTGGGCTGGAGATCGCCTGGCCTGTTTCCGATCTTTTCATCGAGAAGCTGAAGCAGCTGTGGAATAAGGTACTCTATCATTTACATTTGCTTTATTTTTGAGAAATGATGAAATGTGTATTCAATGAATTGCAGGTGGTCGGAGCAGATTCTGTGCTGCATGCTCGTCTCTCGCATCCGAAGAACAACGAGACTCGCCAATTCGAGACTTCCCCCTACACCCTCAAACCCATCTTCATCTCCAATCTCACCCAGGGAGCATGTTACAAAGTATGAATAATTGACGATGACTTTGCTTTTTTGCATTGTTACGAAGCATGAGAAAATTTCGTAGTTTTAAAACAGATCGAGAGGCGATCGACAAAGAATGAGATTGTGTTTTCAGGTCCAACTGTACACAGTGACGAAGTCTGGGATAGTCTCTGATGCTCGTTTCGACGAATCCATCAGAATCTCGCCTCCACCCATCGATGTCACTCTCCACTCCGTCTGTTAGTGACCTACCCATCGATTAGTAAACTACCGTATCCCAATCCCCTGAGTAGCGAACTTAGTTTACTTCTATGCGAAAGAAGAAATGTTCATTGCTTCTATTGCAGCAAAGACAGTGGCGGCTCTCCGTCTCTCTCTGATCAGTCAGAAGAATCTCACTCAACCCGAGTGCCAGACGCTGCTCGTGGTCACGGACGAGAACGGACTGGCAGTGTTCGATCGGTGCGAATGTATCGATTAATTTAGAGAATACAATCAATAATATCTTTAAAACTTGTCACATGTTTTTTGAAAAATTTCTAAGTTTTTTCTTTCTTTCTTACGATTTCTTTCTTTCTGATATGGTCATAGAATCTTCGCAATTTTGCAAAAACTTGACGAGGATTATCTATAATCCGACATCATCTTCAGTCACCTCCCTCTGGCCTCTCCCATCTCCGACGTCCCTCTCGATGGACTGCGACCTTTCCATAAATACGTCGCCACCACACAGGTAATGCCAACGAATTATTATGAATCCCCCTATTGGACTTTCCATCTAAAGAGATAATCTGAAAATATTAATCTCAAACATTTAAAAATATAATAAATATTATTAGGTGCTCTGTGGTTCATCAACCTCCACGTGCCCCGCTGCATCGAGGACGATGCGATCATTGTCATTCGTCACCAGACAAGTCAGTGCAATTTATGACTATTTATTTTCTTGCTGAAGTGATGTGATTTTATGCTTCATAACCTTAATTCATAACAATGGGAAAATAGCACCAGCATATTTGCCAATTGTTACCAAAGTGGATTATTTGGGAATACTTTAATTTTTTTCTGAAATTGAGTCATTTCAAAATTTCATGGGACGAAAGATTACTTCTCTCAGGATCGTCCTGGTCCCGTACTAAATTCTACCGTAACTTCGATAAATTCGTTCTCTGCTCGACTTGCCTGGATGCCACCCTCTCTTCCCAATGGAATCGTCACTCACTATGTTGTGAACATCCAACCAGAGGTACGCTCCTAGAATATATTCAGCATAGAAATCGACCAAGGATTGTTCAATATTAGAAATCTTATCGATCATAGACAGAATTTTTTGACGCATCTTCTTGCAATTAGTGTCGCATCCAATTATTTCCACAAACTAGAAACGGAATGAGCTTCCTGTTCTCTATTTTCATTGTCCTCTTTCAGTCTGGTGAGGCGTGGTCGGTGAACGTGGGTGCCGGAGCCGGGAAGCAGTTGCACTCGATGGAAGCAGTAGTGGATGGCCTAAGAGGAGGAATGAACTACTCATTCCTCATACGGTGAGATCACGGGGAAATAGTAGCGTGTAACAGAACATGAGCGACTGTCTAGATGAAACGCATCAGTTCAAATCACATTTTTAATAGTTTCTAACTGATGGTATTTGTGAAAAAAATTGAGACGATTGTTCTCAAACTGACCTTCTTCAGGGCGGTGACAGAAGCAGGAATGGGCGATCCTCCCGCTGTCTCTGACGCTCCCCGACTACTCATGCCCATCCATGGTAGGTCAACGAGTCTCGTACTTTTTCTTTTCCAGAAGAAGCCTCACGCTTTTCCTAAATTATTTGAATCTGATTCATAAATGATACTACTTTTCGCAAAGCTTAAAAATTAATTTCAGCACCTCCTCGTCCTTCCTCATCTCCATTTGTTGTCCCGCAGTCCGTCCGCCCTCACACTGCAGTCCTCACCCTACCCAGCAGTCTATTCGACACGAGAAATGGACCCATCATACGGTAGCGTACTCTAGTCAGAAATAGGGCAGATCGATCGATAACTGTTTTTTTGTTGTAGATTCTCGGTGCTCGTTGCTGAAGTGGACGAGAGCAGTGACATTCGGATAGAGGACCAGGGCAATTCTTCCTACGTGAGTTTCGCTTGTTTTGTTGTTAAAATGATGAAGATCACGCCTTTCTTCGCTCATTTTCAACGTCATTCCCCCTTTCTGATTAGCACCCTCTGCATTGTTATGCTGCCCCTACCCCCGATGAGGGAAGTGAGAGTAGAGGGAGACGTGATTCCTTCCCTTCTTCTTCGACCCATTCATAGCCGCCCCCTCGAGTACTCGAGAGAGATAATGAATTACAGCTACTCGAGTAGGGGGATAACGATGCGGGGGCAGCGAAGATATTTACGTGTCCCACCATCATTTCAATGATTATGAGAACGGCCGAGAGAGCGCTAAAAAAGGTTTCGAAATTAATGCGAACGGGTCGGAAGTGAGACGTAGAGATAAGTCCTTCCGGCGACGTGACTCACACTCTCCACGCAAAGTCTGCGATTAGCCAGAATGAGTAATTACGGGGTTTCGTAAGTGCTGATTTCACGAGTGAGTAAGACCGATGATAAGCCCATCTAGGCTTTGCACGGTCACTATGACTAAGGAAGTTTGCAGCAGAGTTTGCTCTCCTCCTCATCATTGATGACGGAATATTTGACCGGGGCACAATAAGATTTCCGGCGAACGATTCAGTGATCGGTCACAATCGACGCGGGGGCGACAGCGCATTACTCGACCCATTCAAAGGCGGAAAAAAGACTCTGACGAGGGCATTTCCACTTCAATTCCCCGTTTCTTACTGGGAAAAACAGCGAGATGAGAGTCAGAAGGTGATATATCTGATGTTCTCAACAGGAAGTTTTCGACAAGCCATGCACAGAGATCGATGAGATGTTTTGTCATCAACGATGACTTCGTAAAGTCGTAGATGGAATGACTTTCACCAAAAGCATAACAAAGCTGTAGGCATTTACAGATAGATAGAACCGATTGCCAAAGCATAACGTAGTGACGTAACGAGAAGAGTAAGAAATCAATTGCAGACTTGGTCGGAGGTGCAGCCCTTCCATCACTGGCCAGCCTACACGACAGTGGTAGTGGATACGGGCGGACACTCACCACCGCCCACCACCATGGTGAGCGAGAGGAGAAGGGAAATAATTTACACCAAACATGATCGTTTGAAACCATTGGCGACTTCCTTGGTGTGATTAACACTTCATTCGTCTATGGAACTCTCAGCAGAAATATTTAAATTTGATGAGATCTCCAAGAATTCTGACATTTGTGCCTCTATCCAATCGAGTGTCTACAACGCGCGTCTTCCGCTTCTGCGAAATACTCTTACCTTTTCTGAGAATGTCATATTCATCAGAAGGTCTTAGTATCCGATTGAAGTGAAGTAAGCGAGAAGAAGCTCCTGCTTCTCTCTCGCTTCACTGCTCTCGAACACTGGATTTTCCCTCGCTGAACGGGTTTGCATTCAGGAGATTGGCACTTCCGACTCGTGCCTCTCGCTGCCACTCCATTTCGTGTGCAACGGACCCCTCAAGCCAGCCACCAACTATCGGTTATCATTTTCATCTATTGTTATTCCAATTCTTACCATGCTCAATAATCTCAACCTTATCACAAGCGCGAAGTGCATTTAATTTCGAAATGAAGTACAAAATAAAAAAAACGGTTTCTAGATTCTTCGTCCGTCTCTACACGACGCCCACTCTATACACGGACACTCTTCCTTCGGCGATAATCACCACTGGTTCGTAAATAATTAACTTATTTCGAAAATACAAAATAATGTAGCATCGAGAAATTCGAACTCAACGACAACTCGTTCATAGTTGTTTTGCTCGTCTGAGGTCTAGACGAGTCAATACTCTTTATTCGCCCTCATCCCGCAATCTGTCCCTCCCTCCCCCCTCCTCCCCCTCTTCTCCCTCCCCCATCCTCTCTCTCATTCCCTCCGTGTGTGTGTATCAATCTCCTTCCCACGATGTTATAACTCTGTTTATTCCCGAGCCCGCTCCCGACCCCATATCGTTTTACTCCGCGCTCTCTTTCTCTCTCCCCCCACCTCCGCTTCCACCACCTCCCCTCTGCACCACCTCCGCCTTCCTCCCTCTCCCTCTCTCCTCTCCAGTCTTCGCTCTCACCCTCTCATAATCACGCGTCGCAGTCCCGTCTCACCGCCCTCTCCTTATTAAGGATTCATCCCTCAAGCGAGAGAATGAAAATACTCTGAGAAGGGTGGGAAGAAGATCCTATCGATATTCCTCACTTTCTCTCTACCAGATTAGGCAGACAACCTCCACTCCCCCTGATCCTCCTCCTCCTCCGTTCTCGATCCTCTCTGGGAGTGCAGAAGTGCACTCAAAAACGCGTGGGGAGGGAAGAGGGACACGGTGACAATAGAGGGAAGGAGAGCGTCTCGTTTTGCTAGAATGGGAGAGTGGGAGTGGGTGGGTAATCCTCGTTTGCAGTTGTTTTTCCGCCTCTCTCATGTCTAGGGCGGCCGATCTTGGTAAGAGACCGATTCCCCGTGCTTTGATGTTTTCATGTGCTTCGATGTTTTTCCGCCCCCAGGGAGAACCCCCAGGGGATGGGCTGTATTTGCACCACATCATCCTGGGGGTGAGGTTGATTGCGGGCCGAGGCGCAGGGGGAGGAGGCGCTCAAACGAATTTGCCCCCTCCCCCCATCCTTCCCTCAGTCCTAAAGAGCGGCCTGCGACTATTTCCAGCAGCAGCCACCTCCACTTTTCCTCCCCTTCTCCTCCCCCTCTCTCCCCCACTTTTCCTCCCCCCACTTTCTGGAGCCGTAAACACTCGGCAATTTGATTTGAGGCCCCGCAGAGGCATTGGGTCGTTTGTCTCCCTCCCCCTTTCCCTCCCCCCTCCCCTCTCCGAGGGTGGGGGCGGACGTCCCTAATGGAGTGAAGGGCCGTGAGATACGCGGACAACAATCGGCTACTTCTCTCTCTGTTTTCGAATAGCGCGGAAGAATCAAAAGTGCGCGTCGTCAACAGTCGTCCACTTCTCCTCTCTCTTTCTTCTTCTTCTTCTTCCCCCTCAGGAATGGTTCTCAATTTCCGCCCCGCTTCGTCTCATCTTCTCCTTCCCTATTTTGTCGTTGCTCATTCTCTCCTTTTCTCTTCTCTTCTCCACCCCCGCGAGTTCCTTCGACTTCCCTCGTCTTGTTGCGGAGACAAACGAAGCGTGCAGAGCAATTGTAGCCGCCACTCCATCCACCCCAATCAGGAGAGGGCGAACAACTGAAACATTGTGCTTTTCCCATTTTTTTTTTGAATGAACTATGGGAGAAGTTCTTTCGTCTTTGTCTTTAGTTGACTGTGATTGAATCAGCCCCGTATCTTTCCTAGTGATAAGGAATGCAGAAAAACAGCGGAATGAGACTGTCAACTATCGATTCCAGAGAGAGCAAGCGAGGCGAGCAACTAACTGCTCTCACTTCGAGAGACCCGAAGAACTCACTCTAGTCTAACCTTTGTTTTCACGCTTGAGTCCCATGAATTTGCCCGCATCTCGTCCTACTTTCCCCTCTCTTCTCATTGTTGTTCGGCGAGATCTCTCATTACTCCCTCCCAATCAACTCTCTCAGTGATATCGCCATTGCTTCCCTCCATAATCTCCTTCTCTTCTCTCTCTCTCTTTTATCTCAATCTCTCCTCTTTTTATCGCTGACTTCCGGAGGCCGTAAAGCGCGTAGCCACTAGTGAGTGTGAGAGATTGAGAGAGGGAGGGGGAGGGGGGTTCCGCATTCCCTCCTCCACTCCTCATATTTCATCCTTTCCTCCTGCCCCAACCCCCTCATCTTGCCCTGAGAGAGCTGCAAATGCTAGGTGTACCCTCCTGAACGAGCACCCCCATTAGTCGCCCTTTCATCGCTGCTTGCGCAAAATCAGACGCTCACCGGAAACCGCCACCTTTTCACATCTCCTCATGTATTTTTGCTCTCATTTTCCATGGGAAAATCAGCTATTCTCACTGTTTTCTACTGAATTTCAACTCAAAAGTCTGTGAAATTGTAGGTTCTGAGTCGACTGCTGCTTCTGCCTGGATCCTCCTCCTCTCCATTACTCTTCTCTTCTCCGTTCTTCTCGCCATTGTCTGCTTGGTCCTCTGCAACACCGGCCGAAAACCGGACAAGTACGTTTCATTTCAATTTTTAAATTTTTGCGTCCTGAAAATGGCAATTTGATGGAGGCTCAACGTCAACTGTTTTCAACAGACGCGTTTCGTCTCATAACTAGGCCACGCGCGGCTTTAAGTGGCCAGTAATTGGGAGATTGAAGTAGTTTGTTTTGCCTCGTTTCGCTTCATCCTCTAATTAGATCTCAATAGTTTTGTCTGTGCTCATCGCAGACTTCTCTCTCTCCGTGGGGCGAAATGAAATTTGCGGGAACACCCCTCGGGTTGTTTATCGCTCGTCACTCACTGCTTCTTCACTCGAGTGTTCTCTCCTCCTCCTCCTTCTCTTTCTTGCTTCGTCCTGAGCTTTTTTCTCTAGATCTGTCCCATCCAGGCCCGCCCGGACTTTCGAATAGAATACTCAGATTTCGGGAAATATTGGGGTTGAATAGCGTAAAATTCATTCAATTTCGAAGAAAACTTGGACAGGATGACGCTGACTGTAAGTAAATCTACGCGCAGTGGATTTACTTACAGTCTAATGTCGCTGCTTTCGCTGCTTCTCGAACAAAAGGCGTTCATGTTTTCGTTCGCCCTTCTCTCCATTGAATCGACTCCGTTCTTTCCGAGTGATGCGTAAGTCGGACGGCAAACTGAGTGGGGGGGGGGATGCTCGCATACCTCCACTCACGTGTCATTCAACCAAACTCGCGCATTTCCAAACCCCGAATTATCGATTTTGCACGCGGTCGAAGTTCGCACTCCCACAGTGAGTATGTGTGTGTGCACCCTCTCCATCCCCCGACTCGTCTACATTTCCATTTCCCACTCTCCTCCTCCCCCCTTCGTTCTTCTTCTTCTTTTCCACTCGCGCATTATTATGAGCCCTCACTCCTCCCCACTCTTCGCATATAGGGGAACGCCCCTCAGCCTGCCTCCCGTATATTACTCCTCTCCTCATATCTCTCATATTGCACCGCGGGGTGTGCAATCAAACGCGTGCCAGTTTATTGCAAAACGGATTTCTCCAACACCTCTTCCCTTTTTCAGACGTCCCTTCTCCGATACTTCATCTGCTTCGAAGGAATCGCAATGGAGAGCGCTTAGGTACGTGAGAGGGTCCAATCCGAGATGATCCTGATGTTCGTTGCAGAGCTATAATGACTGATCGAGCAGCGGAGTGTCTAGCACGACTTGGACTCGAGCAACCCGCGGATTCTGAGCCGCATCACACCAATTCCCCTGCACAGGTATCATCATCATCATCATGCTCCCATCTTCGATCTCTAGCTGCTTTATGGGGGAACTAGCGGGCGGCTGCCTCTCATTAAAATGCCCCATTATCGGATTCCCATGGGGACGTCGCTCCCTTCTACAACGGGTAGAATCAGTAGCTCGTGACGATGCCATTATCTTCCCGCGTGGAACCTCAATCTCCCTCGACGATGGTGATTTCCCGATGCTTCGAGAATGAATCTCGTGGCTCCTCACTGGCTACTACAGTGTGCAAACACTCCACTTCACACTCGGAGTGTTCTCTGCTTCTGCACATTGTAGTCTCCCACCACCCCCTCAGTCCCCTCCCCCCCCTCCCCCCTCCCCCCCCCCCCCACCTCCTTCTAGGAAATTAGTGCGAAACCGAAGACGACTTGAGAAGGCTAAGTGCTTTACTTCCCTACATTCTTCAGATTGAAGTAGGCTCTAAAATGGCGACGCTAGACAAGTGTCCTTCTGAGGATCGTCATCGTCGGTGTCTCTATTCTCGTATTTCTCCCTGATTCAAGGTCATCATCGTCTTAGTCGTCTGATTCCTCTCTCTTGACGTCGCCGTCGTTCTGTAGCTCATCCCCCGCATCTCTTGATTTCCATGGCGCCTTGTATCTAAGGGGGGCGAGGGGGAGAGGAGGCGTACGGTCTCCGCCCCTCGCTGATGCTCACTTGAGACACAGTCACTGCTAAGTTGCTGTCTCAGCGGAAGTGGCATCAGCCGATAGGTTTCCCATTTCCTGATTATTAGCGATAGGGCTTAGAATGGGACGGATTAGATGAGGCGTGCCCCTTCGTAGGAATCAGTGTGTTGGCACGAAGGCGTGGTCTGTAATAGACGTGTACCCTCACTTGGCAACACATTTTCTTAGTGACCCACCCCTTTCTTTTACATTGTCACACTGCCCCTCAAGATGTTGCGAGGAGTCGGAAGAGAGGTCACTTCTAACTTGTTTTCGCTGGTCAGTGCCCCACCCTGTCCCTTATCAGAGAATATTTCGTGCTCTGGAACATCGTCGTACGTGATATTCTTGCTTGATTCGTGTAGGATGGAGTATTGTCCCTCTCTATGAGTACACTGTCTACCCCATCCATCCTACTTTCATCCTTATCACAGACTGATTCATCTTTATCGTGTAGTCGTTTCCATCGTGCCTTGCGTGTAATTGCCATGGGAAGGCAACGGGAAACAACCCCCCCCCCTCACTCTTTCAAAACACCCCCTCCCCCTAAGGCATGCGTGTGCTCAGAAATAGCATCGTCGTCCCACTCCCTGATTCATTCACTCAACAATTATCACCCCCACGCAATGCACAATCAGCGAGCGAAAGGAAGGAAGAGAGAGAGGTGTCCTTTCCCTTCTCAATTCCTCGCCCCCACACAGGAAGCGTGCTGATACAACCCCCTCCTCCCCCCCCCCCCCCCCCCCTGTAGGATACAATGCCCCCAGGGGACCATTCCCGTAGGCGGAAGTAGGCTCGTGCTATTCATAGCCCCGACAGTCTCCTCCCTCACAATCAATGCCCTTATCTCACTCTGCTCCTCCCCCGCTGAACTTTCCTCTCTAGCAGCGGCGCTATTTCTGCGTGGTTCATGTTGACAGTCTCGTTGCTCTTTCGTTCCTTTCCCTGAGGGGGCGGGATTAGGAGTAGTCGTCGTCGGAATCTCCTGCACTCTCTCTCCCTCTCTCGAGTGATCGCTCTCTGACTTCTGCTACAATAGGTGTGCCACCTCACTAGACCGTGGGACGTCGGCACTTCAACGGACTTCGACCCCCAAGGGCGAAGCTTCCAATACTTAACAATAGGGAGGCTTTCAATATCCCAGTCTGGGATGGTGCTATCTGATGCTCATCACGAGATCATGGAGGGGGTGGCCCCCCCCCCCTTCTCTTCTTCCGTTTTGCCTCCCGCACTCATCATCCATTCATACCCCTCCTCCTTCTTCTCCTCCTCCTCCTCCTCCTCCTTCTCCTCTCTGCCAATCGTCATCCACCTTCTCCTTTCTCTTTCCTCCTCTTCTGACGTCACGATGCGCCCTCTCACTGAATTATTGATAGTCCCTGCTGCGTGATGTTGTGGAGAGAGAGATTATTCAAACGACTCCTGCTACCGCGGTTCCCGAGCGGATTAATACCGTAGTCTGCCATTCCAGGGAGCGATGGTGCACCCACGATCGCCCATTGGAAGAGTGATGATCGACGGAGCGACTGCTTCACCGGCAGCGACTCCTGGAGCAGCGCCCACTCCGAGAAGGACTGGCAGTCTCAGAGAGAGAACAGGAGTTGATCACACGTAAGATCTTGCTTTTTGGGTTAGATAGCATTAATTTCAGCAATAGCTCAACCATAGAGAAAAACTAGACATCATTACGAATCTTTGTGATTCCCCCAGTCGAAATGTTCATCTCACATCTGGCAAAGTCGGTGAACAGCGAGATTCGTGAAAGTGAGCTCAGTCCAGATGGGCCATAACTCGCACTTTGCAGTCTGGACAATCTTCCGTGTGTGCCCGGCCGCCCCCTCCTGAGCACTATACTGCCCGGAGCCGACACCAAGCGCAGGTACGGTACCTCAACTGATTCCGGTGCTTGGATCCGAGGCTGCCATAATAAATTCGGTACCAAGTGGGTTTGGTTGCAGTCGCCCGGTGCCGTTGGATCGCTTTGCGGAGCACGTCCGTCTAATGTCCGCTGACACCGGGTTCCGATTCGCGGAAGAGTATGAGGTATTGCAGATTATATTCGAGAACAGATGTCATTTGGTCTAAAGAAATGCGAAATAAGACGAAATATTTGACGAAAAGGTCAATGAAAAACTCTTCTGAGCACCTGCAAGACACATTGCAAAGCGTGTAACTAAACCGTTGCAAAATACATTTCGATTAGGGAAGTGCTACCAAATCGGCAAGTGCTTCCTTCCTTCTCAAGTGGCTTAGATCAGTAGCACTCAATCAGGCGAAATTGATAGTCGTCATGGGATTATCCAGATTTGTTCGCTGAGTATCGAGGAGGATTTGGTGACGGATGCGAATGCAAGGGAGATTAGGAAACGGAAATGACCCGAGTGATCCATGATGGGCAAATATGAGGCGGAAAGAAAGGGACTAAACGATCGATTTCAGTTGTTCAAGGGCGTGGGCTTGGGCCCGTCAATCAGCGCGGCGAATCTGCCTGAGAACAGACTCAAGAATCGATTCATCAACGTCCTTCCGTGAGTGGATCAATTCGAATTGCATAGTGATGATGAAATCTCTTCAGATTCGACCACTCCCGTGTGAAGCTGCGCGCAAGAGATGATGACTGCACGGGAGAGGACTACATAAACGCCAGTTACATTCCGGTGAGCTATTTTGATGGGATTTGACTGAAATTTTAATGAAAATTAATATAAATTTCATGGTTTTCAGGGCGTTTGCTCTCGCCGCGAGTTTATTGCCTGCCAGGGACCGATGGTGGCGACAAGGGACGACTTCTGGAGAATGGTGAGATTCATTTTTAATTAATAATTAAATTAATTACATGGCTAAATTACAGATAATGGAGCAGGGTGTGCCCGTGATCGTCGCCCTGACTAAGTGCTTCGAGAAGGGGAAGATGAAGTGTGAGCAGTACTGGCCAGACAAGAACAATCTATCACTCGTTTTTGGAGACATCGAGGTACTATTCTGTTTACAATACTGAAATATTAAGTAAAACAAATGCCTGGTTGATGAAGGAATCAGAGGATAATTTTCTGAAAAGAACGGGCGGGTGTATAAGAGGGAAAGATCCCCTGTAGGCTGATGTATGCCCTCCCTCATTAGGGAAGACTCGTGAATCGGAGAGGAGATCCGCCCACGCTTTTGATTCTTGTGACTACATATTTCCTAGTAGAATTGCACAGTTGCAAACAAATTTCTTGCACATTTCTCACTACACATTACATTTATGTGTAGTGAGAAATGAAATTGAACGTAATATATAATGTAGTCGTGCAACCAGTTGTTCCTTTGAACACTCAGAGCATACAGGGTAAGAGAACATAGTCAAGAAGCTCAAGCTTATCTCTTCAGGTAACTCTGCTCTCCGAGACAGAGTCCACTGATCTGGCCATCCGCGAGTTTCGTCTCACTCCTCTCTCCAATCCTGCCGCCGCCCGCTCCATCACCCACTTTCACTACACCACCTGGCCAGATTTCAATGTGCCCGAGACTCCACATGGTATTCTCAGGTACGAGTTGACACTGGTACCGACAGGTACCGGTCATGATCCGGGTCCTCATCATTACCTTATTCAGGCTGATTTCGATCTTCCGCCGCAAGCTGCCCCATGATCCCGCGAACAAGCCGGTCGTCGTGCATTGCAGGTGAGTATCGTACCAGGCTACCGTATCCTGGTACCATAACCCTCTTTGCACCGAACCAATATCGATTGATTCCAGTGCGGGCGTTGGTCGATCGGGCACGTTCATCGCTCTGGATCGACTATTAGTCGACTTGGAGAGAGGCAGAGCCTTGGATCCCTTCGGAACCGTCTGCGAGATGCGCATGGACAGGAGTCAGATGGTGCAGAGCGAGGTTGGTCCCTGGTTCTGAATTGGCACCGCTTGGTTCTCCCTAGTCCCACTAAACCCCATCCCTTTGCAGATCCAGTACATCTTCCTGCACCAGGCGCTGCTGCTGGCGCTGCAGCAGTCGCAAGCTGCAGCAGCTGCAGCAGAGGATGGAGGCTGCTACGCCCTCTCCTCCTCCTTCCAGACTCCGCCCAACTCGGTCGGCAGCGCCAACTCCGCCTACGACGATGAGGACGAAGGCATTGCCGAGTCGGGATTGTGACCTACCGGACTACCTACAGTAACCCTATCGTAACCCCGCCCTTAGAATCCTCAGAGGTTCATGACAAACCAGTTAATCCAGAGAACCATTCCTCCCGATGAGATCCCACTTCCGTTTCTTGCTGTTTTCCATCCCTCGATCGATCCTTCCCCCTCGGAATCTTTCCCATTTATCCCAAACACACAAACACTTGACGACGTTCTTTGTACGCAAAATTAAGTAGTTTACGGGTGCCAATGAATCATCTCATCTCCATTCTCGAGAACAACTATGCCCTCTTTTCCCACACATTGAATAAGAATGTTCCCGTTTTTCTGTTTTCATCGATTGTACTGTAAATAGTTGAGTATAAATTAGAGTACGTTGAAGGAAACCTTGCCTGAAAACAGAGCAAAAATTTCAATAAGCTGCTTGGCCAGGAGGAATAGAAATACAGAAGATTTTGATGACAGACAATGAGCAATATCAGCAACACTCAACTAAAAGGTAAAAAGATCCTTTATTCTATGGATTAGATTTGTTCGACAATAGAGAATAATTCATGTAGCGTCATTCAAATGAATAAGAGGAACATTATAAATATAGTTATTGCAAGCTGATAGTAGTGTCATTGGCAGCTTCTGATTCTTGAACAGCGAGGTCCTCTGGTTGATTTTCGGCTTCATTCTCCATTTGTCTACAACTAATTTTTCAACTTTACCAAATGTATATTTTAACTAACTTCCTCTTCTCTTCCTCCTTCTTCAGTCGTCTTTTCTCCTTCTTCTTCTGTGAATATTTCGCAAATTTTCCAATGATATTGAAGATGATGGGGGCTATCATGGCTTCAATGATCATGTCCAGCATTCTGAAATTTGGAAAAATGTTGAAGAGAAAATGAAAAACTTGCGAACAAAACTCGACAAGAGAAGAGGAAAGAATGCGAATCTGTGCAGCGTCTCATGGATTATATTCTCCGTGATAAGAAATCCTTTAATCTCGAATGACTCAGAAGGATGGGTCGTGCTCGATGAGCAGAAATGTTCATCATGCATCAGTTCAGTAATTCAGTATTCGCCTATATGTATAAAAACCTTGAAACTAAATTGTACGGAAAACTAAATTATTATTGATTCAAAAATTACAAGCATTTGAGTTTTAAACGTACGATACGTCCCCTTATCTATCACATGCATACATCAGAATCTGAAAGGGAGTGAAAACAAGCGAAGAGGTTTTAATCCGGAGTAGAGAGGTGAAGGGTGATTCATTGAAGGGACGAAGCTAGAATGGGAGAGGGGAGCATTCATAGATCAATGAGAAACTCCTCAGCAGTCATGCGGTTATTTGTTCGTAACTTCGATCGCAACCTTCGGTGTTTTTCACTCGAAGAGTCTGAGTCAAAAAGTCTGAAAAGATTAACTATTACCATAATTGATCAGCTCTTAATAAATTTAAAATTAGACAATTTGAATATTAATATGCCAGTCTTATTAATAAATCTCACGTTTCTACCTACTCCTTCCCCTCATTCTCTCCAATCGGGAGCGAGAGGAATGGTCGGCAATGGTTCGTCCTCTCTTCTCCTCACCAGTAGCTCGTTAATTCAGTGCCCTCTCTGATGCTCCTCCTTCTCTCTTATCTAATCTTCATTCCTTTCCAATCATCGGGGGATAATGGAAATGGACAACCTACGAGGGATCCTGAAGAAGCCGATTGGTTCTCATGCGATAAGGTTATTCATTTGACTGTGAATGAGTTAAAATATGGTCCCTCCTCTCAAACATCTCTCGATACTGTAAGCTTCGTTCTTCTACTGTATTCTCATATACAGTATTCGTGCTTTGTTCCGGGGACCTGCATCGGTAAAATGGATAAGAAACTGCGACTAGCGAGACGACCCTTCGATAACTGCACCACTGGAATGATCATACAGATAATGTTAGTGTGGAGGGAGGGAGTGAAGTCATGCATCTTGACATAACAATAAAGGGACACGAAATTAGGTTCTTGGAAGGGATGAGTAGTATGTTGATGACACGGTGTTGTTTGGTGTTGAATGCAGTGAACATAATCGATCACATTAGAAACCGCGATCAATGGGATGTCACGGTCGTTACTGATGTACAAGCTAGTAAAATAGAGGTAAGAAAATTAAAAAAATATCGAATGCAATTTTCTTTATATTTTCAGATGAACTGGGCTATGTTCAAGCCAGCTTATACATGTGATATGACAGCTACGACGGAATCCAATGAGGACTTTTTAAAATTCAAAAGTGACTTGTGAGCTGATCATGTTTCATTCAAGTCTGCATTTTTTCATTCAGATATGAAACCGATAATAGGTGCAAAAGGAGTTAAATGCAATCTCGTGATTAAAAAAAATGATAATTATATATTACGTGTAAGACTTCTACCATATGTAATTTGACAATCATTTGACAGTTGGTATTATTTTTTTTAATTTAAAAATTCGATTATTCAATAATATTTAAACTTAAGTAAGTATAATTCAAACATAAATATTTCAGGATGTTATGTTCCATAAAAAAAACCTACAGATGATCCCACATTTCAATTGGTAGTGACTCCGAAAGGTTGAGGACTTCCAAAGATTTTGAGAAAATTTCTGTTCAGACAACACAGAAAAGCGTATTCATGTGGGCTACATAATTTTTGTACAGCAAGGTTGAAATTATAACTCTCAGGAAATAATCGAAAAACTTTTAGAAATCCAATTTCGAATACCAGATTCTACGAAACCAGACTGGAGTGTTTGCGCTAAGGTTTATTTCCTATCTTTACTATTTTTTATGCGCGGAAATATCATAGTTCATTGAAGTTTTGATCACATTCGTTGCAGCAAAATTGTCTAGTTGCGGGGATTTGTGAGCAAGGAAACCCATTTCAACTTCAAAAAGGGCATACAACAATTAGCGACTGCAAGAACGGAATAGTCTTCAACATTAAGTACATTTCAAGTTACCGTAATATCTTCCGTAACGTGCTTCTTCATATAGGAATCCCGACGAGTGGCAACTCACAATTTATGTCGAATCAGAGCACACTATCAATGGTATAGTCGCGGTAAGGTCATTTTGCCAACAACATAGAATATTAGTATTTCAGTTTCACTGGATAGACAGTAGTTTTATAACATGCAATAAGAATATGAAAAATGAAGCAGAACAGATGGATGTGGGAGGATTCACTGTAACCGGTAAAAAAAATTTCGCATATGTATTTAATTTGAGCTGTGTAGGCCATATTCCCATGATAATCGAGGATTCGAAGGCGTTAAAGTGCACGTTCACTGCGCTCACTTCCAATAAAAAATTCGATGAAGCAACGCAGAAGATAAAGGACGGAGAACTTCAGCTGCAGAGATTCCTTTTTGAGAGGTCTGATAAAGACACTCAGGCGAAGCTTCACTACACAGTTATTGGTGAGAAATTATATATAGAAATTATATATTAAAAATATCATATATGATATTTTTAATTTCCTCAATAATCTGTAAACACCACTGTCCGAAAAAATACATGATAATTCAATGATTGACTTAGTCAAACAATTACTCTATTGAAGTATTAAGATTTTAAACTTCGGTTCAATATTTCCCCCAATATTTAATATTAGCCCGATTGCGCCCCCGCCTTTGGTGGGAGCTCTCGTGGAAGCCAAGTAGATTTAGCAATTAATCGTGGCGAAACTTATTTATGCGCGCTCTTGCAAATTAGGCCATTCAGGAACACACTGTGCGTTATATATGGTAGAGTATATATTGACATGTTTTAAAATAACCTCCCATACACGTTGAAGACACTGGGGGCAAGGAGACATCAGTCGAATTCAGTGGCTACACGGAGGATATTCGTCGTGGTATCTTGTTTACTCTTATGAGAGACTATCTGAGAAGATACACCATAGGCCGTACAGCGAAAAATAAAGTTGCGATTTTAAGATCTCCCTAGGGGTAACTTTTCACGTAGAGTTCGAAAATCGACCTTAGAAAGCCGTATCTCTGACTTCTGATTCCCGGTGACACGCCTCAACGATGAGGTCGGTTTTTGCATTTCTTGAACGGCTTATCCAAACCTCATATATGTATCGTAATTCTGAAAGATCTCGACGAGATAAGCATTTTTGCTGTTGGGAGTGGTGGGCTAGCTCATCTGTGGAAAAAGTTGTGGCCGTTTGAATAATTTTTAAATATAAAAATTTCCGTCATGAAAAATCTTTCGGGGAATGGTAAAAAATAAACGTTTTCAAAAGATTCCTCATGCAAAAGTACCCTAGATATGTTGCTTTCACCCCAAAAAGTGTGCTTATATGAGTAGTTATAGTTCTCCGAATAGTCGGAGCTGCATTTTCCGCCAATATTTCGATTCGGCTCTCTTTAAAAGTAAAGTTCCATATTTACTCCCAATACAGAAATATTTCACAAATGCATTATTTGAAATGTCTTAGACACATAAATTCGCCATAAAGACTGATTTTAATTGATAATGGTAGTCCGGTAGCAGCATTTTTCGACAATTTTTTGTATCATACCAATCCGGTGGGTTTTTTGCAACAATATATCAGTAAGAAATAATTGTTCCATTGAAAGTTTGCAAATATAGGTCCATTATGATCTATTAAAGATGATTAAGTTATTTGGGAACCTTTGCTACACTTTGCAAGTTTGCAAAAGTCCGATATTTGCAAATTTCGTGCTTATGTCACACGAATCATTAATGATAGCAGCCTTAAACATAATTTTAAAGACCTCTAATGTGAAAATTCAGATTCTACGAGTGAAAACACATACTGGTGTGTCGATTTCAGATGTTTTCGGAATTTCGACTTTTTCACCCCCTTCTACCCATGGGGCAAAAATGTGAAAAATATTTTTTTCCCAAAATTCACGAAATATGTATATATTCTGGAGTATTTTCACTCGTAGAATCTGAATTTTCATATTTGAGGTCTTGAAAATTATGTTTGCGGCTGCTATCATTAATGATTCGAGTGACAGAAGCACGAAATTTGCAAATATCGGACTTTTGCAAACTTGCAAAGTGTAATAAAGGTTCCCAAATAACTTAATCATCTTTAATAAATCATAATGGACCTATATTTGCAAACTTTCAATGGAACAATTATTTCTTACTGATATATTGTTGCAAAAAACCACCGGATTAGTATGATACAAAAAAATGTCGAACAATTCTGCTACCGGACGACCATTATCAATTAAAATCAGTCTTTATGGCGAATTTATGTGTCTAAGACATTTCAAATAATGCATTTGTGAAATATTTCTGTATTGGGAGTAAATATTAAACTTTATTTTTGAAGAGAGCCGAATCGAAATATTGGCGAAAATACAGCTCCGACTATTCGGCGAACTATAACTACTCATATAAGCACACTTTTTGGGGTGAAAGCAACATATGTAGGGGTACTTTTGCATGAGGAATCTTTTGAAAACGTTTATTTTTTACCATTCCCCGAAAATTTTTTCATGACGGAAATTTTTTAATTTAAAAATTATTCAAACGGCCACAACTTTTTCCACAGATGAGCTAGCCCATCACTCCCAACAGCAAAAATGCTTATCACGTCGAGATCTTTCAGAATTACTATACATGTATGAGGTTTGGATAAGCCGTTCAAGAAATGCAAAAACCGACCTCATCGTTGAGGCGTGTCACCGGGAATCAGAAGTCAGAGATACGGCTTTCTAAGGTCGATTTTCGAACTCTGCGTGAAAAGTTACCCCTAGCGAGATCTTAAAATCGCAACTTTTTTTTCGCTGTACGGCCTATAGGTTGAATTGCTCAGTTTTATCAGAAAGTCTCTCTTATAATACTCTTGTTTCATATGATAATTGATAACATAGAAGCTCAATAATCTTGACTTCTTATTTTTTGAAAAAAAAGTCAAAAGTCGTTTCAGAATTGAATTTTGATCGAGACGAACCTGTTTGTGTGGGATGCCCCAAGGCAGTTGATTCTGTTGATGATAGTGTCGTCTACTCAGATGGTCCTTGCGAGACATATGATGTAGGCCGGCACTTCTACTAGCATCCCTTCAAATATACTTTGGATTCCGCTTTGACATAATCAATTTCAGTGCTTTAATAAAGACGCTAAAATGACCGTGAATGGTAGATTTATGATGCAGAAATTTCTCAACTGCACAGCCTACCAATGGAGACTTCACGTATACTATAGAGAATCTTCCAAGTAATCACTCCTGTTTCAGAATGGCGAATACAAAAGGGGAAAACCAGAGTATACAATAATTGAAAATCTGGAAAGCGTCACATGCACTCAAAGTAATGTCGTTTCGTGTCGTGTATCTATACCAATCCTTTGCAGAGCACGATTGTCAGGAAATTATGCCCCTCAGATCAAATTGCGGAAAGATTCCTGTATATCAATGTGAAAAGGTGAGAATGTGTTACGTAAGAAAAATAGTGATCAGACAAATAAACTTCATAAATGAGTTTATTTTTGCAGATCAACATTACCAAGAGACCATTCAACGCTTATTGCCCTGATAACTTCAATCTGTATTTCTCAAATCCAAAATATAAGGTTCGGTTCAATCTGAATATTCAAAATGTGTTTCTCTCACTCAGGACTCAAGGCTATTGTCATCCATTCGATGCGAAGAGTGAGCTTTTCCCATGTTTAAATGGAGAGATTAGGGTGAACTTAAGACCAGTTCACTTCAGAAGCACTGGTGACTGGGAGATGTACGTGGATGCTAATAAAAAGATCGAAGTGAAGGAGGGAGGAATACTCGCGTGTATACGAAAGGGATACGGTAGTCCTTCAATTGTATGAATACCATATGAAGCTGCTCTTCTTTACAGAGGCATCAGCGATTCCGAAGGGATGGGAGACCGAAAGGGAGACGCAGTCTCACACTGTCATCATCGTCTCCCTCTCTACACTCGGAGTCGTAGTAGGGGTAGGTCACAAGGAAAGAGGTGGAGTGGAAGGAATAATGTGTGTATAAGCATTGCCTTGTGGATAGATCCTTGCCTCGTAGATATTTTGCCTAGAAAGCAATTCGGGTCAATTGATTCTTCAAAATAGTGATAATAATTGCAGCTCGTGGTCGTTTGTGTGGTCGGGGCGATTGTCTGCTCGAAGATCAGAACTCGAGTGAGACAGAGTTCAAAGATCAATTTAGCAATGGATATTTCAGAAAGAGAAGCCGGTCGGCCTACCCGAGGGAACTTCTGTTGTGAGTTAGATAGAATGTTCATCATACATATCAAGTGGATTGAGAGTCAACCACCGGCGGTTCTCACTGTTCAGAAGATGGATATGAAGAGACAAGCAGGGATGATGAACACTTGAAGGGGAACAAGCTGAATAACGTAGACAAAAACCAGAACCGAATAAAGATTATGATCGGAAAGAAGGGAAAATGGCAAATGATGGACTAGAACATGGCATCATCTCTGCTAGTTTATCGAAACATACAATGTGATACGAATGATGAGGGTGCTACTGAAGTCCATGGAAGCATTACTAGAATGTTCGGATATACGGATGAGCATGAGCAATCAGGCATAGTTGCGAACCTTTCAAGTACACATAAAAGGGAGCATCGGGTTTGGAAATAGGGGGAGGAATTCGCATTCCAACACGAAGATCGTTCCACTGCTCGCAGTTCTTTCCACTGTAATGGACAACTTCGGGTGACTCAGAGTAAGTTTGTGCTCTAATCCCTAGAAGTCCCCAACGATGTTCCACATACACAAAGCTCTTCGGGAATACAGATTGTGCAATTGTCTACCCGTTACTTCTTCGGTTACCGGAAGAGCGCCACTCGGGACGATTTGGCAAAAAAAAAGGTTCTCGTTATTCACTAATGATACACTGTATCGTATGCTCCGATTCGAAGACTCTTAGCAATACATTACTTTGGAGAATTTATGGTAAACAGAGAGAAGCAGGTATCCCTCCAAATCTCTCTTTCGAGGGGAAATGTGCTATGGGGAGGGGCTGGGGCTGCGACAAGATCACGAATTGCAGTATTCATAGTTAATGTAATGCTTGATCTTGTTTTAGTGTTGTTTACCTCTTCGAAATCCGATATGTTTCACCCCTCTTCTCCCTCTACTCACTCAGGAATAATCAACTCGATTGAAATATTCCACCCCACTCTCCACTCTCTCGCTCTCTCATCCTCATTTTGCGTACGCCTCTCAACCTCATTAGACTGTCCTCCTCTGCCTATAAAAGGGTCTCCCTTCCCTCTCCTCCTCACACCTCAGCCATGGCTCAGTCAGTCGCCCCTGGAGATATCATCACCGCTCCCAACACCAAGATCGTCTTCAACGGCCCCTACGATGACAAGCACACCTACCACATCAAGGTACCGTACCCCTCCCCTCCCCTACCCCCCCCCCCCCCATATACCGTGTCCTATCCCTCTTTCTCCTCGTTCGAGACCATGCACCGTATCCTCCTACCGTACTCTCTCCTCCTTTCTACCGTAACCACTTGCTTTGAAGGTGACCAACAACTCTGCTCGTCGCATTGGCTGGGCCTTCAAGACCACCAACATGAAGAGACTCGGTGTCGACCCCGGATCGGGAGTCCTCGACCCCAAGGAGAACGCCCTCATCGCCGTCTCCTGCGACGCCTTCGCCTACGGACAGGAGGTACGGTACTAATCCCCCTTCCCCTTCACCCTTGATCCAGTGTCAAGCACTTTAGCATGTCCCACTTGGTTACCGTATTCTTTCTAATGCTGTTCACTTCAGGACACCAACAACGACCGTATCACCATCGAGTGGACCAACACCCCCGACGGAGCCGCCAAGCAGTTCCGCCGCGAGTGGTTCCAGGGAGACGGAATGGTCCGCAGAAAGAACCTCCCCATCGAGTACAACCCCTGAATGGTTATGGTGATAAAAGGGGTTTAGAATAAACCTTGAATGGTTCTGATTGTGCAATTCAATGGGCATCGACCGCTCAACACACTGGGAATGGGGTGAATTGGAAGGGGTGGGTAGAGGAGATTTGATCATTGGCACGTCGACAGTGCATTTGCAATGTCCGAAGAAGACTCTCTCTCTCTCTTCCCATCAATGACTGCTCTTTGTTTTCGTTCTCGAAGTCTCCTTTGCTCTAGAAATCTTTCATTCCTCATCATTTTCATCACCTCTTCAGTTAGGCAGAGAATCTTCATATTCATTTTCTAAACATTTGGTTCGCCTCTGGTTTGAAACAAATGTTTGTTTCTCCCGTCGGACAAGTTTAACGATAGTTGTTACTATTGTGCATTGAATGCCTTCAGAGCATCAGTTCAGATTGTATTGTCGGATTTTGACGCAATGGTTGGAAGAGGATGAATGCGTTGCCGAACTTATTCCACGAGAGAAGTGATATAGCAATATTAAAACGTTTCGACAATATTAGTTGGCCTCCTAAGCAGCTAAACCTCTGAGCCGGCTTTTAGTACTTTAATTATTATACTCTTAAAAGTGTCTTTAATTTCAATTCTTGCGTTCAATCATCACCACATATCAGGCTATTGGGTTTGAAGAAAATATGCGGCTAAAAAGATTATATGAAATAACTTTCTAATTTTTCGTTCCGCTTGTTTAGTCGCGTACTCGGCATGGTGTAGGACATACATTTCTAATCCAATACTAGAAGAACACTTTTGTTCCTTGCTGTGTCGATGTCAATGAAGTGGGGTCAGAAGTTCTGAAGCTGAAGCTGACTCAGAAGCTGTAGCAGCCGATTTCGACGTACGTGCTGCAGTTGCATCAGAACAGTTCTGCGTTATCTGAAGCTTTGACGGACTGGAAAAGAAAAACGTATTTTATCCTCCCCCTTTCACTTGGCCAGCTATTAATGTTCTAATGTGAAGTCTCTGTGAGAAAGTTGTAACGATAGAAGAAAATGCTAAGCATGAGTTCTTAGAATAGTATGACATTATTATGATGAGGACAAAGGCAGCTTGGGAATACATTGTTATTTATCACGTAGTGGAATATTTTTTTAAAAAATGGGAAAATGCCACGAGCCGGGATCGAACCGGAGACCTTTAGATCTTCAGTCTAACGCTCTCCCAACTGAGCTATCATGGCACGCGGTTCTGTCACCATTGTAGAGCAACACGTAGAATATTTTCAAATGGAAGCATCGTCAGCAATCCACCACCACTCTGACTAACGAATATATTGATAATACAAAAGATGGCTTTAGGTGACAACTGGATATCAATCCAGAGCAAACATTTCAAAAAGTGCTAATTTCCCGAGAACCTCCCCTTCTCATTGATCTCGTACTTAGTCTGCTGCATCTGTGCCTTTGGAGGTGAGCAATATCCGAACTATTTTTCGGATTGTAAATTATCCGAGATGTATGAAGGTGATTCCAGATCACGGAGAGGAAGGTGATTCCAGATCACGGAGAGCCTGGTACCAGCCTGAGATCGGAAGCGCCCCTTCCGATCCCAGGCTGGTACCATGCTTGGGCCCAGTGGGTGTCAAAGAGATACAGTTCTTAATATCGATTATGAACATTGATTATGGTGTTGATTCTATTTCGAGATTGCTTTATATATGATTCAATTAATGATACTGCATTCATTCTGACTCCATTGAGCTCACATTAATCAATATTCATAATCGAAATGCTTAAAGAAGGACTGTCAGCAAAGTTGAAATTTTGACGTTGTCATAACCATAACCGACATTTGTACAACCATAAGAGGTTCTGAAAATTTAAAATGCGTATCTCTATTTTGAACCGAGTTATCTTTCGTTGGCAGAATGCCAAGGAGGGCTTGAAGGGAAGGGACGTGCGGGAATTCAAATATCTAGAATATTTTCAAAAACTGGTTGGATTCGAACCCGCAACCTTCCGATTACTTCACCACTGAGCTATGTGATTGACCTTTGCCTATTCTCTTAGCTCGCGCTATGATCGTTGGCTGATTGTCCAGGTCATGGTTATGAAAGCGTCAAAAATTTAACTTTGCTGACACTCCTTCTTTAACTGAATCTCGTTGGCACCCACTGGGCCGACGGGGTGCGCTTCCGTTCTCAGGCTGGTACCAGGGTCCCATACCCTACAGGTGTGGATCCTTCCGGCATCTCTGGTAATTTACAATCAGAAGGAGTATAGTAACCACGTCGACCTTCCGAATCCTTCAGTATATCTCGAGTTATCGATGGACGATAGTCGTGTCTCCCATCCTCAGTTCTCAACTATGAACCTCAATGACCAGACCCTTATGGATGATTCCTTCCCATTCATTCATGATCTGCCCCCATCCCCTGATTCCTCATCTTCATTCAATCTTGCTGTTCCCATTGTTCACCAACCTCATCCCACCCCATCTTCTTCCCATTCCCAATATTCCAACTATCAATCTCATCATATTTCTCCCACTCCGTTCTTCAATGATATGCCTGTCCACCATTCAAATGACCAATATTTTATGCCTGATCCTCCTCATTCTTCTCAGTCTTTCCATTCTTGCTCTTCTCTTTATTCTAATAACGCTGTTCCTACTATTTATAATTGTTCTTACCCTTCCGATAACCAATACACTTTGCCTGCTCCCAATTCCATTCAACCTCATCCATCAAATGCATATGTTGCATTCCCTCACAATCAATACTTTCATCAACCTCTCCACCATCAAGTCCCTCCACAGGAACCTCCCATCTCCTGCTATGCCCAGTATCAGTCCCATCCCAATCCTCACCCCTCTTCTGGCTCTTCTCACAACACCAATTATTCCCTCAACTTCGACGAAATCGATGGATCAGTCAAGAATTTCTTCGTCCCCAAAACTCATGGTTAGTTCGCATTCTTACATTTGTCGACTAAGTTTATCAGATTGTGGAATCGCTGGGCCTTCGAACGCTCTGCCCATAACTCGTGCGGAGTACAAGAAAAGGAAAGGCATGACTAGTCAGATGTGCAGGAAGTTCCCCACTGTTCTTCCAGACAACAGGGAGAAATCCACCAAGCAAAAGACAGGTCAGAGATTTGAGAATTTGGCATTTTTATTCAATTGTTTTGTTCTCCTATGAATGTTCTCCTTCAGAGAAAGACCAGCTGTGGGTCATCCTTCTGAAACTTCTCGTGGACGTCGACAACAAATCGATAATCGCATGGACTGGAAAGCAGCGAGAATTCAAAGTCAAAAATCCTGGAGAAGTATGTCGCCTGTGGTCGAAACACAACGAGCGTAGCAATATCGTGAGTTAATTATTTCTAAGCTGTTCTTCATAGATTGACTCTAACTTTTAATTCCTCCTTTCAGACGGCGTGGGAAACTCTTCGTCGTACGATGAGAACTTGCGGAGAAAATTTAATACTCATGGCTGTTCCATCTGAGACCCGCAGAGGGAGAAACAAGAAAGGCGTCTTTGCATATGTGATTGAACCCTCTCATTATGTTGATATGACCAGGCAACAACTGGATCCTAAGTGCGCTTTTATTTAATCGAGGGAATCACTGAAAAATAATGTTTCTAGTGCGTGCAATTTCATACATTATTGTGCATTATTTTCTGTATCCCAAATATCAAGAGTTTATTCGTCAAGGCAAATGGTAATAAGCAGATCGTTATAGCTAAGCTGGTTAGATGCGGAAATATACTCAGATGCCAAGAGTTCAATGAAGAGGAGATGAAATCAAGAGGATGATCTAAGAAAGAGAGTAAATTCAAAGACTGATAGCATTCTGATTATCATTTTTTCCTCCAATCCCCACTGCACTATCAAATCGTCGACGTGCCAATGATCAAATCTCCTCTACCCACCCCTTTCATTTCATCCCACTCACAGTGTGTTGAGTGGTCGGTGTCAATCAAATTACACAATATCAGAACCATTCAGGGTTTATTCTGAATTTCTTTTATCACCATAACCATTCAGGGGTTGTACTCGATGGGGAGGTTCTTTCTGCGGACCATGCCGTCTCCCTGGAACCACTCGCGGCGGAACTGCTTGGCGGCTCCGTCGGGGGTGTTGGTCCACTCGATGGTGATACGGTCGTTGTTGGTGTCCTGAAGTGGGAAAGCTTTAAGAGGAATACGGTAATCAAGAGGGGAGTGCTAAAGAGCTTGATACTGGATCAAGGGTGAAGGGGGAGGGGGATGAATACCGTACCTCCTGTCCTTAGGCGAAGGCGTCGCATAAGACGGCGATGAGGGCGTTCTCCTTGGGGTCGAGGACTCCCGATCCGGGGTCGACACCGAGTCTCTTCATGTTGGTGGTCTTGAAGGCCCAGCCAATGCGACGAGCAGAGTTGTTGGTCACCTTCAAAGCAAGTGGTTACGGTAGAAAGGAGGAGAGGGTACGGTAGGAAGATACGGTGCACGGTCTCGACCGAGAAGAAAGAGGGATAGGATACGGTACAGGGGTGGGGAGGGGTACGGTACCTTGATGTGGTAGGTGTGCTTGTCATCGTAGGGGGCGTTGAAGACGATCTTGGTGTTGGGAGCGGTGATGATATCTCCAGGGGCGACTGACTGAGCCATGGCTGAGGTGTGAGGAGGAGAGGGAGGGGAGACCCTTTTATAGGCAGAGGAGGACAGTCTAATCAGTTTGAAAGTGCAGTCAAAGTGGGGATGATAGAGTGAGAGAGTGGATCAATTCAATCAACTCGATTGCTTTGTCCGGAGAGGGATGATGATGATGATGATGAGGATGATGGAGAGGGATGATGAGGATGATGAGGATGGATGATGAGGAGGATGAGGGAGATGGTAATAGAAAGGTTGTAGAGTGGATGTAGATCGAATTGAGAAGGTGTGCCTTCTGAGTATGTTTTATCGTTTTATACTCAAGACTGATGAAATTCCTCGATTAGCATAATTTCGAATGTCAGAACAAAGAAAGGCACAAATTTCGCTCCAACGTAAACTATTGTTATTCCTGCTTTGATTTCGCGATGCACAGCACCTTTTTGAAAACGAAAGGCACGATTTTCAAAGAAGAATATGCAAATGTAAACATAGTAAGGACGAAAATGGCAATTATATCTGCATTATGGTACTCGATCCAATTCATGTCGTAGGATTGAGGACGAAGTGCTGGAGAAGGACCGAATTCAGCTGCGAATTCGACGTGTCTGCAATTATGCTTGTTAATCTATCTACAAAAAAATCTACCATGCTGAGAAATGAAAAAATTCAAAATTTCGAAAAATATTTCACTTTATCAGCTGTTCCTTTGCACTAAACGGTTTCTTCGCGATCATGGAAGAAATTCGACGTGCGTTTTCGTAGTAACTGAAATGTTTACTTTGCATGACAACAATTTCTAAATTTCACCTCTGATTTTCGATCAAGTCCTTCACTGCTGCAGTGAATTTAGTGGCATCGGAAATGTCGTGCTTATCGAAGACCTGCGATTAGATTTTAAATAAATATATTAATATTACGTTTCAACTTTGCCCAGCCCGTTTCTCTCCATGGCCCCCGCATTTCTCGGTTGATCTCCGAAGCAGGGAACGAAGAGGCCTGAAGATATTCTGTGTCTATTCCACCTTACCTTGCTTTTGTTTCTTGAGTTCATTCTGATTTCTAGACGCCTAACCGGGTTTGCCTCTCCTCATCGTCTCCTGTGTGCTGCCCATTCCCGCGTGCGTGATAAACGCAGTAAGTCTCGGATCTCCGAGCAAGTCGTTCTGAGGAATCCACTTAGAGAGATGGAGATTGGGCGATTTTCTTTGGGCTTCCTGAAATTCGAAAGTAACTTTTAAATAAATGTTATGGTATACACAAACCTTAGCAAAATCGTCTTCAGGCTTCTCGTATTTCCAGATGAATGTCACTTCAGGAAATTGTGAGACTGTCTGAACAACTTGGAGAGTCGAAGTAAAATAATTTGAGCAATACCTCGACGATGGAATCCTTCACTTCTTGTCTCAATTGACTCGATAAAACGACTGAACCGAACGAGATGAGGATGGTTTTAGAGCGAAGATTGAGAATCGAATCGAGATTCTGAACAACATCTTAGAGAATGAGTCGAATGAGGAAATCTTACTTTATCAACTGCCTTCGGCTCCTGTGCTCCGAGTCCTCCCACATAGATAATGCGATTGAGAGTCGGAGTTGCGAAGTCGACGAGTGGCTCGGAGTTCACTATCGTGTACGCAGCGTGCGATGAGATCTCCTGAATCGCGACTATATTATTAGCAATGAAGGAATAAGCTACCGTTAGACTCGGGAAGCTTGGCCCGTACTTCTCTTTGAACAGCTGCTCGACCTGCACAAGAATTGGTTGTTCCCAACAATTTTGCACCTAGTTTAAAGCCAAATGATTGACCATAGATCTACTTGTGTAGAAGAACCCGTAGAACATCGCCTCTGCGTAGATATTCTTTAGTCGACTCCAGAATGAATGCACGTCGAGATGGGAAGTCAAGGGACCTGAATGGGATATTTGGTAGTACTTTCTATTCTTGGCCATACTAGGATTGTAGCTCCACGCCTTCGGCAGGCCGAACTCGTCGAAATTCCATGCCATAGGCACGGAAGCTGCACCGTTCACTAGTGCCTTCGGTTTGATCAGGTGCGAGATACCTGAAGTTTTTAATTGATTGTAATCATAAAGAAGATTCTCCTCGCTCTCATTTTCTTTCTACGAAAAGAAGGAATATTCTTATGGCTGCAAACCGACAAAGATCAAGTTCGCGTTCTCTCAGTGATCTTTTGAGTGCTTATCAGCCAGAGAGAGAGAGAGAGTCGACCTTTCTTGAATCAGCCATTGATTGCTACTGTTATCTCAAAGAGAGAAAGCACTGACCGATCCCGCACATGTCGAAGTTCTCAGTGATCATCACGTCGAATTTATCGGCCCTCAATCGATCGATCAGTCCCGGTTCTTCAAGTGTTCCTCTGCACTGGAGGGCGAATCGATCGGAGTACGCCGTTCCTTCCTAACATAAATGTACCTAGAGAAGGGGAGAGAGGATCTCACAACGAAAGGAGCGATGGGATCAAGCATGTTTATGCTGAACCAGTCAGTATCTTCGTGTCGCAGGGCGTCCGTTATCTGAAACAGTTGATCAACTTGCAGCTTTGTCATACTAATAGCTACCTGTTTGCACTCCTTAGTTTGCTGGGCGTATATTTTCTTTGATTTGTGAGTCCCATCGCCCCAAGCTGGATCGAGTTGAGGAAGTAGAGTGGTCTACAGAAGAATTGTATTAAAATTACATAAATTTCCAAACTCACGACATCATGACCTGCTTCAACGAGAATATCTGCGACGTTCCCATAGAAATTGATGTTCGAATGCCCGCACTTCGAGTTGTACACGAGGATTTTGTACGAGAAACTAATGGGAAGGGTGAGAAAGAAGAAGAAAGCGCGCCTCATTGCAATATTAATGATCAATCGACTCTAATGGAGACGAATGGGCTGGTAGAGATAATCTCTCGCCACCCCAATAGTGACACGACTAATGGTGGCGAGATTAAAGAACCAGAATGAGCAATGTGGACACAGGAGTTCATTCCTGAAGTTTATGCCCAAGAAGAGGAAAGTGTTCATTATGATTCTAACAAAGACGGGTTTGGCGCACATTGCGTGAAATAAAATGGCTGGTTGTGCTTGCAGTGTATCGCTCGAGTTTTTCCACATTCGCAACAAAGTGAGCATTATATTCGGGAATTAATCCTTGATTCCGGATTCAGTATGTAACGTCTACGGACAGGTGCTCACATTCCCCGGAAACGAATCGGGATATCACATTCAGAACCGCTCAAACAATGAGAATTCCAGTAAGCAACGTCTCCACAGACCATTTCTCCAAATCACCTGTCCCCAGTGTCCGCCTCGCGCATTTTTGTCTCTTTCCTTTGGCAAATACGAAAGTTGTTCATCTGGTAAAGATCCTGAGCTTCAGCTTAAATAAAATTACAAATTTTCACCTGGTTATTCTGACCGTCGTTAATTTTAAGTATTCATAATATTTTATCTCCTGACTGATTAAGCACTTTCCTAGAAAGATAAAAAGGCTCACCTGGTTGAGGACAAAGTGTAAGTATCTTGAACCAACTTCAGGTGCTGGTTTCGCATTAAGAGTATAAGTGAAGAAGCCACTACCTGAGCCACTATTTTGAGGTAACTACGTGCGTTGAAAAAATAGCCGTTTCAATTAATTCACAGCCTTTGTAATGAATTACCATGCTGTAAATTCTCACATTTGCAATTGTGAAATGAGTAAACATATTTTCTTGCTTTTTATTCGATTGTGATAATGTCAAACAAATATTAGAGAGCTCTCACGATCCGGTGCTCAGTTTGTTCTTATACCCTTTTCGCGACTATTGATAGGGAGATGATATTTTTTCATTCGTAATGTAATACTACCAAGTCTGAAAGGTAAGACAGTGTCGACCCCTCGATGATTTCTCTAGGGGAAATTTTCAATCTTGCGTTATATCAAAATGAAGTAAATCTCCCCTTCTCATTTTCCCATCTTAATTCGACGTACGCGGATTCGATTACCTCCGCGAGTGCGACTCCAGTGCAATTCCTTTTTCAAACTCGAGCCCAACTTTTCCCGAGTTCCGTGACCCTTTCTGATTTAGTATTGATTGTGGGCATGGATTTAATGTAACATTGTATCTTTTAAACCCTCATGGACCGTCACTCTCCAATCCATAATTCGAAAAAGAATAAAAAAGTAAGAATGTAATGTTGGGTTAGGTTGAACTCGCGAAGGCAATCGAACCCGTCTTCTTCGAAATAAGCGTGGAAAAAGAGAGGGAGAGAATACTCTAACTTTTTTTTGTAAAATTTGAATTTTTTACACCCACACTGTTCATTGATATTTTCAAGGGGTGTATTTTTCACAAGGCATTCACATTCTTTCCAAGAATGTTTAGAATGTTTCCTATAAGTTTTCGGTGGCAAGGGAGTTGTTCCTCGCAATTAATTTATCCTATCATCGTGTTGCGACCATGCCCATTCGAGCATGTTATAAACGTATTTGTGCATCTATACTTACTAGGATGTCGAGCAACTGGGCTACAGTAACCCGCGCAGTGACTCTCTGTGAAAGCGCTGTGATTTTTCTCATCTACGCTGTCTTCCTATTGCTTCTGAGTGAGTTCACCCCCTTCCACCTTGTACTTTGTTATCACCAATTTGTTCTTCAGGTAGAAACACGAAAGTGTCTCAATCGTATCGAATTGTGCTCATAATCATCGCTGTTCATGGATTGCTGTATGGATTCAACATTTGGCTGGTGCTGTCTGTGAGTAGAATCTTGCGAATACGTATTAGAAAATAAATTATGTATGAATCGTGCATTGCACATCCAGAGTTAGCTCACAATTCTGATTTATATCGTTATTTTGAAAATTGCGTCCAGAGACGACTGTGCGAGGGGATAAAGCTATCTTATAACAATTGAGGCGCATGTCTTCCACCATGGTCACTTCTCCGTTCCTCTCTACGGCCCTCTTGTTCCCTTACTTCCTAAAGTACTCCAGGTGCACACGAACATATTTCAAGATCTTATTTTTCATAGAATCTTACTTCCTCGTGCATTTTTGGCCGAGCAGCTGACAATCAGACAACATTGGGATTTCAGACTTGAGATTAGGTGCACAGAAGCAGATGTTTGTATGAAATTTAGCTATTCTCATTCGACTGCACGTCTGCCAGCCGTGTGAAAAGTTACTGGGAATTGGATTGTATTACTTTTTTGCAAGAGGGAGAACATATGCAAACATGAAAAAAATATATACTTGAACAACTAAATTCAATTCGTGAATGGATGAAGGAATGAATGACCTCTTTGAGCACGCTTCGATGATATGTCTCACGATCTTCTCCTATCTCATCTGGCAACTCATTCCCGGCCCTTGCCTGATGCAGTATTTAGCTCTCACTAGGTATTCCGGGTTATAATTACACACTAGATCTGGCTAACTGGTATCCAGGTGCATCTTACATTTAGATCTTATTTCCGCGAGCAAGTAACACATGATCAGGTTGCTCGACCACAATTTCAGACCACAGCTGAATATTTACAAGCGCTCGATAATCTCCTATCTGATCACCATCTGCTTTGTAGTTTACGATTATGTAAGCATTTCCCTTTCTTAGAATTAACAAAGTGATTAACTTGGTACTCCATACAATTCACGAGGGACAACGATATTTGACAAGTATTCCATTTGTAGTTCTTCGTGAGGGAACTCGTGCCCACTGCAGAGTACGAGAAGATTATACAGAACACCTCGAGGGTAATCTCATTTGCAATATGAGAGGAAAGATATCTTTATAATTTAGGAAGCCTTCGATCTCGATGAGAGCGAGCAATTCGTCGTTTATGGTCTGCCATTTGCGCGTATGCCTGAGAATGTGAGCTTCCAAAATGGACAATTAGTTTTGCGCAGAAAAAAAAAATTAATTTTTCTAGACAAAAGTGAGTCCTCTATTTTTAATATATTTTTTATTGTATTCCACAAGGGCGCTTTATCAAGCGCAAAATGTACGATAATATAGTGAATGTATAAGGGGGGAATGGGAGGGGGAGTTAATCATCCGATGCTTGTCGCACAACTTCTATGTGTTCCGTTTAGAACAACAGAACGTGCATCACTCTCGCCCTTGGCTGCGTCATCTCTACTTATTCCCTGTCTTACATCATCTTTGGCACGATCATTCACATGGTTTGACCTTTCATCCTTAGAGGAAGTGAAGAGTGGCTTTCAGATTCGTCGTCATCTCAAGTCATTCGGAGTGAAACTGAGCGAGAAGACACTCAAGATGGAGAACACCTTCTACAGGATGCAGCTGCTGCAGGTGAGGGAAGCGGAGGGAGGATGGAAGGGATCATGATCAGAGTAGTTGTCATTCACTGAATTACCGAGTCTCGATCAGAATCACTCGAAGAAGTGATATTCAATCGTAAAGTATTCTCCAAAGGTAGAGGAGGAATGGGGTAAACTGACCATGGCATAATCTTCATTCACCTAATTTCCAATGAACACAGTCTGCATCTTTCAAAAAAAGATATCTCACAATCCATTGCAGAGTATTCTCCCCGTGGTCATTATCTCATTTCCGGTTGCCATCTTCATCGTTCCTTCGCGTAAACAAGCTTGTAGGCATGAACAAAAACATGATGTTCAGTGACGTCATCGGATCTCGGCCCGGCCACTCTGGCAATGACTTTCTCAGTGTGGATGGTGCCGATGGTGCAGGTTAGCTGCGGCGTAAGAATTTCATCGAGGCTGTAACGGTCTTCGTTGCAGGGCTCAGTATTCGTCTACTATCTCAAGACCTCATTGCAGAATCAGAAAGCGTCACAAGTAAATATCGATATAATTTCTGAAGTTTTCGAAATATTTTAGGTCGCGCCGACGACATCTTCGAAGAATTCTAACAAAGTGGTCATTGCAAATAAGGCACACACAACCGGATAATTTTATTGTGATCCCGTTTGCATAATTTTTATCAATAAAATTGTTTCACTGTCAAAAGCACCTTTAAAATATTCCGACTAACAACGTTTGTATATAGTTACAAAATGATGGGTGTAACGGTTTTCTGCGAAAAATTCAACGCTACTAGTCGAAATTCGATAAGATAATTACCGAACTACTGGAAGTTTTGCAATCGTTATTATTGGAATAAATTCTAATGGCTGATAATCTGGAGCACGCAAAGTTTAATTTAAAAGGATTTTTGATTATAGCATAAACACAGAACAGTTGAAGAAGCAGATCCAACGTGGCGTTTTGTTCGATTCGGTTTAGCCGATCAGATCGCATTTAATCTTTCAGAATCGTATTGATGTTGATGTTGTAAACTTTCGAAGAGTGGCTTTACAGGCGCTATTTAGTGTTCGATTCAAGAGGAAGATTGGTACAAAATACACTGATCTGCTTGGCGATTATGCCTTTCTAGAATGATACAGTTTCTGGCGTTGCTATTCTTCCGTCAGTGGCTGACGCCGCCATTCCAACAAGATCTGCAGCTCATTACTGTAAGTAGAATTACCCATTACCTACATCAAATACTGTTAAAATCAGCCGATGCTCTCAAGATAAAGTGCGACGCACTTCCTTACCGTACAGTGTTCTTCGAATTCAACTGCTATTTCGCCATCGACGCTAATCAGTTATTCCTCTTGACGGCTACTTCTATTTCCTAATTGAGACGAATGAAAATCCAGCTGGATTCATCAACCGCTTCGAAACAATGCTCAATCATTCTCACGGGCTCTCAACTCACGGAAAATGCGCCTAACGCGGTTTGGAGATCTCTGTTCATGGATGTGAGGTTACAGCCAGAATGATCCCTACTATCAAGCTAAATATGCTGATTCATCTGATGAAACTTTCAGAAGAGTAAATTCCTTGGCGAATCGGGTGGATCCGACAAGGCTATGTGCAAATTAGGTTAGAGTCATTGCCCTACCCTTGGTTCGAAAATGTCCAGTTTCAGTCGGTCAATAATTCAAGTGGTTCGATTTCATCCATTGCTGGTCGATGTCTTCACTTTGGAGACATGAAGATGAACTATCGACAGGTTTCTGACCCGAGGAAAATGAGAGAAAGACTTATTTCACGAAGAGTAACTTGCAGGCTGACAGCTTCTGCTCTCGTGTTGGCTCTCTTCCTTCTCCGATAATTGACCTTGAAAACCGAGATGTAGCTGGTGAGATGTGCAAAGTTGATTATCCAGCTCAAAATTCTATGTGATACAAATCTATCAACCTCCAAAATTTTGTTGTTTTTCGAAAAGGCGCTTTTCGGAGAAGGAGAGATTGCTATTCCAAAAAGGAATTTTACGGCAAGCGCAGTCAAAGCATCTCCTAAGAAAATGCAAGCTGTATTTCGCAATTGATATCAGGCTGATGCAAAAGTTTCTAACTATTTTCATATTTTGACAAAATGACCTCCCTAGTTATTCGAAATCGATCAATCAACTAATTGTTTTCGACAGTTGATGCGGCCTTGAGAATGCTATGTTACAAGCGCTATATCAGGCCAACGTGATCAACAAGGATATCATGGTTACCAGCCGAAATTTTCACAGTGCGCAATAAATCTGATTTTTGAACTGATTGTAATTCTAATGAGAACCGTGGTATCAGCACAACCAATGAATTGTTTTGAAGGTCAATTAATGGCCATTTTAAGTGGCCTAGTAAAACAGAATTGGCATCGAAGGTTCACTTGAAAATGACCCGTTCAGCAAAATTTTATATTCTGCGAAAATATGTATTCCGGGATTTTACAAGTGCGAATCAATTAATACCGATAAATTGATACACATTTTGAAGTACCCTTCAGTACTAGTATGCAGTTACATTTTGGAGATTATTAATCTATCTCTTTAGGAATAGGGTGTTTCGAAATCGTAATGTAGAGGTTTGAACGCGGAAAACAACACTTTTGGCTGTTTCCTTTCTCTAAAGCGCGTGTTAGATCTGTTATATCACCATTAGCTGAACAAGAAACTCTTAACCTACCACTGACATAGTGGGCTAATTCGGTAGAACACATATATTTGAGGAGCAGGGTTCAATCGAAAACACAAAATAACCACTATTTCTGCATATTTTGACGTGGAAGCAATTTTCTCAGGCACACTACGAGCAATATTCGATTCAAATATATTTTAGTAGTCTACTAGTTAGTTGTTAACTAAAACCATGAAGGAATGACAGTCAGTCAAAATACACCTAGAGAAACTTCGAAAATGGAATAGTCAGAAACTTTTGCATCAACCTAATCTCTTTGCAGCAGCTTGGATTCGTCCGTCTCATGCAGGAAAGTGGACGGGGCGAACGACATTCTCGCGGTTTGGATCGTGTGCTCAATCTCCGTTCTGTAAGTATCTCCCTCCGAATGAGGCTAAATGGAGGATCTTTTTTTAGATGTTGCGCAAAACCCCAAGTGGTGTTCCTCAACTGTAGCAATTGCAGTGAATTATCCTGCACGAGGATACTGGACGCTCGCTGAGCAAACCGCCTTGTGAGAGATTATCACTGTCTGTTCACTTATGCCGAATTCCGGCAAGTTCGGAATACATTTTTTTTTCAAAATTCATAGTGACAATGATATTGAGGCTGGATGTTGTATGTGTCGGAGACGCAGACAATACTGAATTCTGGACAGGTTTGTCTGTTAGATTTGCAAAAACAACTGAGTTTAAGCACCTCCCAAGCCAAAACCTAAGCCAGCTGAACCGTCAGGTTTCTGACCCGAGGAAAATGAGAGAAAGACTTATTTCACGAAGAGTAACTTGCAGGCTGACAGCTTCTGCTCTCGTGTTGGCTCTCTTCCTTCTCCGATAATTGACCTTGAAAACCGAGATGTAGCTGGTGAGATGTGCAAAGTTGATTATCCAGCTCAAAATTCTATGTGATACAAATCTATCAACCTCCAAAATTTTGTTGTTTTTCGAAAAGGCGCTTTTCGGAGAAGGAGAGATTGCTATTCCAAAAAGGAATTTTACGGCAAGCGCAGTCAAAGCATCTCCTAAGAAAATGCAAGCTGTATTTCGCAATTGATATCAGGCTGATGCAAAAGTTTCTAACTATTTTCATATTTTGACAAAATGACCTCCCTAGTTATTCGAAATCGATCAATCAACTAATTGTTTTCGACAGTTGATGCGGCCTTGAGAATGCTATGTTACAAGCGCTATATCAGGCCAACGTGATCAACAAGGATATCATGGTTACCAGCCGAAATTTTCACAGTGCGCAATAAATCTGATTTTTGAACTGATTGTAATTCTAATGAGAACCGTGGTATCAGCACAACCAATGAATTGTTTTGAAGGTCAATTAATGGCCATTTTAAGTGGCCTAGTAAAACAGAATTGGCATCGAAGGTTCACTTGAAAATGACCCGTTCAGCAAAATTTTATATTCTGCGAAAATATGTATTCCGGGATTTTACAAGTGCGAATCAATTAATACCGATAAATTGATACACATTTTGAAGTACCCTTCAGTACTAGTATGCAGTTACATTTTGGAGATTATTAATCTATCTCTTTAGGAATAGGGTGTTTCGAAATCGTAATGTAGAGGTTTGAACGCGGAAAACAACACTTTTGGCTGTTTCCTTTCTCTAAAGCGCGTGTTAGATCTGTTATATCACCATTAGCTGAACAAGAAACTCTTAACCTACCACTGACATAGTGGGCTAATTCGGTAGAACACATATATTTGAGGAGCAGGGTTCAATCGAAAACACAAAATAACCACTATTTCTGCATATTTTGACGTGGAAGCAATTTTCTCAGGCACACTACGAGCAATATTCGATTCAAATATATTTTAGTAGTCTACTAGTTAGTTGTTAACTAAAACCATGAAGGAATGACAGTCAGTCAAAATACACCTAGAGAAACTTCGAAAATGGAATAGTCAGAAACTTTTGCATCAACCTAATCTCTTTGCAGCAGCTTGGATTCGTCCGTCTCATGCAGGAAAGTGGACGGGGCGAACGACATTCTCGCGGTTTGGATCGTGTGCTCAATCTCCGTTCTGTAAGTATCTCCCTCCGAATGAGGCTAAATGGAGGATCTTTTTTTAGATGTTGCGCAAAACCCCAAGTGGTGTTCCTCAACTGTAGCAATTGCAGTGAATTATCCTGCACGAGGATACTGGACGCTCGCTGAGCAAACCGCCTTGTGAGAGATTATCACTGTCTGTTCACTTATGCCGAATTCCGGCAAGTTCGGAATACATTTTTTTTTCAAAATTCATAGTGACAATGATATTGAGGCTGGATGTTGTATGTGTCGGAGACGCAGACAATACTGAATTCTGGACAGGTTTGTCTGTTAGATTTGCAAAAACAACTGAGTTTAAGCACCTCCCAAGCCAAAACCTAAGCCAGCTGAACCGTGTAAAGATGATCACACATGAGACGAGTCAACTGAGCGGTGCGCGTGTAAGTTCTACTTCTGCGTCACAATTACAACTCCAATATTGTTCAGGGACGGGTCCTGTGGATGCATGTGTGAAACTGATCAGTCTGGACAATATTACCGGTTAAGTAACCATTCCTAAAGACTCCATAGCCGCCGCAAAAACGAGCGCTGTGTCCAAGACATTCGCTGATCTGGTGAGAACAAATCGTATAATGGAAAACCTTAAGCTCAACTTTCCAAAGTTGCAAAGGCAACGAATACAAAATCTATTTATGAAACATTTATTCAATACAATCTAGAACAACATAAACTGCATTCAAAACACAGACGACGCGTGTGATCGTTCGACGAGGTTGCATGGCTACATTCGTTCGACGAGGTTGCATGGCTACATTCGTTCGACGAGGTTGCATGGCTACATTCGTTCGACGAGGTTGCATGGCTACATTCGTTCGACGAGGTTGCATGGCTACATTCGTTCGACGAGGTTGCATGGCTACATTCGTTCGACGAGGTTGCATGGCTACATTCGTTCGACGAGGTTGCATGGCTACATTCGTTCGACGAGGTTGCATGGCTACATTCGTTCGACGAGGTTGCATGGCTACATTCGTTCGATGAGGTTGCATGGCTACATTCGTTCGACGAGGTTGCATGGCTACATTCGTTCGACGAGGTTGCATGGCTACATTCGTTCGACGAGGTTGCATGGCTACATTCTGGAACAACGATTTCGGATATATATCCCACATAAGAGCTGAGGTACAATCTTATTTCGACTTATTTAGAAATGATTTAAAGCTCCTGTTCAACATTATTATTCGAGTTTTCAGCTAAAAATGTTGAAAAACGTCGAATACGGAGACTACTTCCTGGAGACTTACGAGACGGGATCAGTGGAAACAACAAGTAGGCTCCGATCTTTTCCTTTTTACACTGACGCTTTCACAGTTAGCGAAGGCTTGACTGCCGTATCATGCTATTGTGATCCCATCGAAATTGCAACAATTAAACCGACAAAAACACCGTGTGTGGACCATCACGAATGGAGTGAAGAACAGCAGAAATGCGTTTGTGAGTAACAGTACGTAAATATACCAGCAGAGTACTGAGGATAACATCTTACGTTTGGAGAGTCATGCTATGAAGAATCAAATTGATGAAATTAGTCAAATGTGAGTTATTCAGAAATTTCAGGGAATTGGGATGACAAATTCGCGGCCGAGATTTACAATTACCAGGGAATGAAGTTCCTGCTCGAAATTCCAAGTCAGACAGAACTCAATTTAATTACATATATCAGTGCGTTCGCCTAAGAACCGCAGAATCCTCTGAAAAATAGGAGCAGGTAAATGAGGCACTTTGGGTATTTCGCAGAATCTGATACCCCTATGGGTCCTGCTTCGATTCCACTACTGCATGCTAACAGCAAACATTAATTTGCATAATTACGCGTGTGATTAGTTCGACCAATTCTGTCGTTTTTTGATTATATTTCGGGTAAATGGAGCCCAAATCAAACGAAAAACTGAATTTAGACTAATCTCGATGTGCTGAATCCGCCTATGTTATTGGTTTATGCAAATTCAAAATTTTAATTTTTCTTCGAATTTTCAACGATTTTTAAAAAAATTACAAAAAAACATATATTTTCAATTTTTTGATATGTGGTTGACCTTGATGATAAGTACCTCACAAAAAAATTTCGTCTCAAATTTCGGGGACCCTGATATGCTAAGACCGTAAAAACTGGAAATTTCCTTTAAAGGGAAACCCTTCATTCCGACCTGCTCGATCGTCCCGTGCGGTCAGAAATGAAGTGGAAAATTTGATTGTCGTTGTTGCCATTCTTGTTCATTTCGAAATAGTCTGTTCACAATATCGTTCTTGGTATAATGGATAATGCATCAGTCAATCCTTTTGAAAGTAGCGTGTTCGATGTCGCATTTTGCCCGCTATGTTTTGCTACGTTCCCAATTCTGATTGAAAGGGGTGCAATGCAGAGCGCTTTGGCTGTCATACTACAGTAGCTATTTGAAACAATCGGTGAGGGTAATACAACAAAATATCTTTCTATTCATAGTGGTATGTTGCCTTAAACATTTCAATGCCTAAAAGACTGCAGTCACAAGTCCTTTAGAAGACACTTGTTAACTTTCCATTAATTTCGCTTTTAAAAGTGACCGGCATTTTTCAATCAGAATTGGGAACGTAGCAAAACATAGCGGGCAAAATGCGACATCGAACTCGCTACTTTCAAAAGGATTGACTGATGCATTATCCATTATACCAAGAACAATATTGTGAACAGACTATTTCGAAATGGTCAAAAATGGCAACAACGACAATCAAATTTTCCACTTCATTTCTGACCGCACGGGCCGATCGAGCAGGTCGGAATGAAGGGTTTCCCTCTAAAGGAAATTTCCAGTTTTTACGGTCTTAGCATATCAGGGTCCCCGAAATTTGAGACGAAATTTTTTTGTGAGGTACCTATCATCAAGGTCAACCACATATCAAAAAATTGAAAATATATGTTTTTTTGTAATTTTTTTTTAAATCGTTGAAAATTCGATGAAAAATTAAAATTTTGAATTTGCATAAACCAATAACATAGGCGGATTCAGCACATCGAGATTAGTCTAAATCCAGGTTTTCGTTTGATTTGGGCTCCATTTACCCGAGATATAATCAAAAAACGACAGAATTGGTCGAACTAATCACACGCGTAATTATGCAAATTAATGTTTGCTGTTAGCATGCAGTAGTGGAATCGAAGCAGGACCCATAGGAGTATCAGATTCTGCGAAATACCCAAAGTGCCTCATTTACCTGCTCCCTCTGGTCTGCGATTCTTAGACGAACGCACTGATATTCATTTCCAGACTGGCCTCTGAGCAAGCGCGCCGATCTGAACTTTGGCAATGCCAGAATGGCTGACTATTAATTCCAGGTCAATTTTATTCTCCTTTTTGATAATTAGAATGGGCAAGTATTCCAGCAGACAACTCGAATCATCGTTCGCCAGGGCTGCTTCTGCACTATGTATTGTGACTATCATTTAGGATCGGTACTGTAATCTCTTTTTTTGACAATTCGATGATTTCCTTTTGTTTTAATTTTTTTCACGACCATTATGTTTCAGTGGCAATCTCTTAGCACCGTCGGAAACGGCATTCACGATGTTGCATCCCCATACTCAAGCGGGAAACTCAAAGTGGATAAAAAGTATGGGGCCATGAGAGTCGTGTGCGAGTGCATGAATGGAGACAGTGGAAAAGGTGTGGAGTACATAATGAGGAGAGAGGTCGTAGGGAGAATCCATGTTGTCCTACTCAGAATAGCATAGCTTCAGACTATTCCAGAACGGCTGGTTCGTATCCCCACTCCACCGAAATGCATCGACATGCACACTTATAACAGTGATACAAAGAGATGAGAGTGTGAGTTATATACGGATATTTCGTTTATTGGTTGCATATTTTTGTACGAATCGAGTGATATTTCAACAGGGACGGGTCCTGCTAATGGATGTGCGAAGATAACGAACACTCGGGATGAGACCAAATTATTGACCATTCCCAATTGACCTGCGAGTGTGGCGGCTTCTGTAAGTTTTCATTTTTTCCTTTATATGTAGGGACCACAAGGGGTATAGCCGAAATGAACCTATGCCACCCTAACTATGCTCAAAATGCCCGCTGGGATCCAAATAAGATCATACTTTTGGCCGTTTGTCGATATCTCATCTCTGAATCGCGCTAGAGGTCATAAAGTACGTGAAAAGGTGTCAACGGAAAGCGGCAGAAAAGCGAGACGAGGAAGAAAGGGGCGGAGCCAATTCCGCTGCCTCTCCAGACAAATCGCCAAAAATTTGGGCGCGGCTTCGCCCTTTCCCGGATGCGCCTCACCCACAATAGGTAAGACGAGGAAGGGATGCAAGCGCGCTCTTTTGCAGGCCCAGGCGCTCTCTACACGCGCCGGGGCAGAAACTGGTGCAAAAGAGGGAGGAGGGGAGAGAGAGAATGCACTCCGCTCTCTCCGCCTAATCAGTGTATCGCGGACTGGTTTCTTTTGAATCACAAATCAATGAAACAATATTTCATCGAGTTTTCTTGATAGAGGTACTAGAATACCGATAGGCGAGCTTGGGGAGTCTATTTATATGGAAACAGCAATCGCGGCAATTTCTTTAAAAAATATTTGTCCCTTTCAGCACGAAATGTCTGGCTCGACGTGGATCGATCAGGTCAGACATGCATTGTTAAAGCAGAAACGCTTTTTAGACAAATATTATTTTTCATGATATCGGTGAAATGATTTTGTATCTGAGATCTCGTGGTTGACGGTGAGACGTGGCTGCGAAGTCGTGCTTTACGTGGAAAGACCAGAACTTGATTATGAAGCTGAGGTTACATTTAGATAACATTTTCAGATATTGGGAAAATGATGTTTAAGATTATTTATATTGCAATTCATTAATCACTTAACCCAAGATATGAGTCAATAAGAACACACTTTCCAGTACACAGTCATCGATCGGTCTAACATATTGTACGGCACGTATCGCGTGCCCCAGAAGAGCTTCGGAGATGTCGAAGGAGGATGTAAGTAAAAGAAAGACATACATCCGAGGGAAACGATGCACAAACTCAAATAATCGAAAACCGCGTTGTTGAAGTTGCTGGGATGGCACCGAAGCGAGTGAACTGCATATGCGATGCATCCCTGACGTCGCCAACTCATGCGAGTCTAAAGACGCCTTGCCTAACTGGTAAACACATTCATTCAGGACTTCATTTAAAATTTATAACTTTCCAGGGCACGCGTACGATCAGAAGACTGGTCAATGCGAATGTTGGTCTTAATTTCTCCTTTTTTTAAGTTTATTGATAAGCTATTTGCAAGAGTTCAACGAAAGATGTATTGTGAAAACGACGGAAGCTTTTTTTCTTATTTGTATTACACTAGAAAAATATAATTTATTTTAGGGTCTCGCGACAAGCGAATTGTAGCTGAGATTCGAAACGACAAAGGAGAGTCGATGGAGATTGAAATGCCCAGTGAGTGGAAATATTTGATGATCGATTCGATAAGAGAGCCGCCACTTGTGATTACATCTATGACCTTACTAACCGAATAATCCTTTCACTGTATTTCAGATTGGCCGATGGAAAAGCGACTAACGTGGAATCTGAGATGGGCAACAAGAATACAGAAATCCAAACTTTTCCTCAATCGAGTATTGCCAAGAATTGTTTGGGTGTGGTTAGACTAACTATGTTTTAGCTTGCTGGAGTTTTCGTTCGACAGCATTGCTTCGTCACTCTCTACAGCGGCGATTCCTTTAACAGTGTATTTTTTTAAATATTCTATATCCAATATATCTCCATACAAATACTAATGAAACAATCAGAAAATTTAATGATCTGAAAAGAATGAAATTAGAGAAAAAAAGGAAATGATTTCATTTATTTCAGAAGCCCACTCTCCCTACAGTTGGCTACGGCAACTACACTGCCAAAGGGAACTGTGAGAATCGAGGAATAGAGGTAAGATGTCTCGAATGATTATCAATCGTTGTATGATCGATAAAGTAAACCCGATATCATATTGATTCTCCAATATGCAAGCTATGTGATAATGCAATAGTATGGGACATAGGAATATTTGCTGGGGAAGGATCCAATATTTCCTTCAACAGAGAAAGGGTAACTGTATGAACTGTATACATCGAGCATCTCACTTTTTGAGCACAACATGCGCCGTAAAAAAGTCGTAAAATCCTCTTTGAATGTTGTCCGAAATAGATGGTTGTGAAGAACGCAAACGTTTACACAGCTGATCAAAGCTCATTGTAATTTACGAACGATTACATGAAATTCTGCTGATGCCCATAAAAGATTCTTTCTATTTCGAAAAAGTCCAAAACCAAGTGGAGGAAATCATTTTTTATTCATTCATTAATCAGATCACGTCGATTCCAGCGAGTACGATGAGAACTGAACCGGCGATGAGAGCGAGAAGAATCGCCCAGTAGAGAATGAAACAGAATCCCCTCAATTACACCATTGTAAAGCTCATTTAAACGAAATTAACAAATTTCTGGCTCAAATTATTAATCAAGCTATCAATGAAAGCATCAATTTCTTCCATAGATGTTCTTCGTGTGAATAAAAAGGGCTATTCTTCGCCTTCCTCAATCTTTCATTCTATCTTTCTTATTGTTGTTTTGTTTGTATTTGTTCAATATTTCAACGTAGTTTACATTACAAGTTGGATTTCAACTTGTAAGCCGGTAAGAAATGCAAAAGAGTAAGCGAAGAGAACGATTGAATTGCAGGTTGGAAAAAAGATTGGGGAGGCCTTATAAACGAGCATCAAATGGAGGAGTGAGGGAGAGAGATAAGAAAGGCGAGAGATCAAAGGTAAACGAGTGGAAAGAAGTCGCACCTGAATGGTTTCCAAAAGGATGCCAGCAGCTTCTCGTCCAATTCCTCTTGCGAGAGACCGAATTTCGGCTTCCTCAGACGAAGCTGAAACCGAATTTCAAGACTCAGTTACACAATTTAAATATTTACCGATTCGCATTCCACAATGGAGATTTTCTCACAATCGTTGACGACGGTGGTCATTGTTACTGAATTTTTCAAATTATAATGTGATTTCAACGATTGAAAATGAGAGAAACAGTGAATAAAATTGAGGGAAAGCGGGTGATTCTTATCACTAGACGTGAGATCGATGGTGCTAATCGGATTGAGTGCAGTGACTGTTTATCATCATTCCACTGAAGCAGTGGGCATCGCAAACTGAGTGGAGAATGATGCAGTATGTCAAAGAAGAGATCGATATGCCAATGTTGAACCAGAAGATGAATGGTATTTTGGTGAGTCAAATACCATAGCAATGTCTTCGAACAAATTTCAACAGAGTAACGCATGATAGGGGATTGGGAAATGCATTGGGGGACAGATAGAGAGACGGTTATTTCGTTCCATTGAATTTTATGACGACTACTGCACTGAGCTGGTCGAAATCCCCCTCCCCCGAAACACCACTACGAATGAATTCAATGATCAATGAACAATGGATTTCCATGTTAGTGTTCCTTCTTCTTTGATCACCATCGCGAACTCATCTCTCCCAAATGAGTGAAATTTCGAACATCTTCAACTTTTGATTTTAAACATAACTCTCTTCGTTACTCGATGTTTCCGGAGTGAATTGTTTTCGCAAGAATAGATAAACCCCTTTTAAGCTGCAGAGAAACGTCGATCACAGTTTTGAATCAACCAAAAATACTGAAATCGGCACTTGTTTGATCAATTATTCAATCTCTCATCATTCATAATCTATGAGTTGTGAACAATAATTCAGCAGGAACAGTGTTTATTCGAGATGTCTTCTGATTGGATTCAGGAGGAGGGAGCAGGAGGGTTGGATTTAACAGGCTTCTTCGCCTCTCCATTCGCGTCCCTTCTCTTCTTCTTCCTTTGCTTCTTGCTTCCACTCGTAGACACTAAACATCATGCTGGATCCAGAAGGAATCAATGGTTCTCACTTGGATTCGACCCGAACTCTGACAGGTACTCCCGCAGGAGAGAAGAGTGCGCCCGATGTGCTCTACAATGGTATTCTTGTGAGATCAAAGATCAAATATATCCATTCTAACGCTAAGAAAGGAGGTGGGAAATCTAACTTGCAGAGAGTGCACAGCCCAACTCCGAAAACTGCGAGCATTATTATAATTATGAGAATGGGAAGGGTCACATCGATTGCTTTTCTCGATTTCATGTTCTGAAGGAGAACATTATTAGCGAACGTAAGGCAATTATTAAAGTTTGGCACTGTTACTCTTCTCATTTCATACATTTCTCTCGCTTTGTGTGTGAGAGATTGTGTCAAATGAGAAGAGTCGGTGATGAACGGTTAGAACAAAGGACGAACAGCTGCGATCATCTCTGCACAGTAATCAGCGCCCTTTATCTGCTCCAGTGTCACGTTCTAAAGAGAGCTATGAGTTGGCTATTTTCCAGTCAGAAATACATGACGTCACTGATCAACTAATGTTTTGGCGGAGTAATTCCGAATTGCATTGAGAACTCCCTTCCCTCCCTCCACTCACTGAGCAGTCTTCCTTACTACAGGCGACTTCTCTCATCTCTTCATCATAATGGATACACTTTGGGGCGAATTCTGCTTCACGCTCGAATTTCGGAGTCTCCATGTGATATTTGTCCCCTGCAATGCCAGATGTTTTTTCTGCAACATTTAGTACGAACCTTGTCGGACCCATTTGTACAGACAGTAGGAATATTTGGATGAGTGCGCTCTGGAATCAGACCGTCATGGGAAAGGAAAAGGGGGGGGCGAACTCGACGAGATACTCAGTCTCCCCGCATCGAAGATAGCGAAAATGAGCTGAATTATGGGATATTTTATGCTGGATTCATAGTCGAAAAAGCTGAGGGGTCACTCTCTTCATTTCCCGAACTCTCTCGACCGGTCTACCGGTGAGAGAGTTCAGGAAGTGAGGAGAGTGACCCCTCAGCTTTTATCGACTATGAATGGGCCATTAGAGAGGGATAATTGCGAACTCACGGTGACAAGATGTTGAATTCTTCGAGATGCTGAATTTCTTCTAAAATAAAAAAATGTAATTAAATTTTAAAATGTGTACTACATCACAATCGTCCTCATCACAAAAATATTCTATTCTCGATTCAGTCGAATTGAAATAACAATACGGAACACTATGGCTGCCAATAATCACAGGCTTTGCTACCACTGTTCGCTTTAATTTTCCTGAACTTCAGAGGTTTTAGGGACGTTAGGAAGAATTGATCACCATTTGATATCTCTAAAGCGAGGCTACAGCCCAGTTTCTCTCTGCAATAGGTGTCAAAGGGGAGAATCCGGCAGTTCTGCGATATTTGCCCCCCCCCCCCTCATCCCCTATCATTTCTCATCCCACCTCAGGGGTTGTTTGGCTGACAATCAGAACAAAGATATGTAAACATATGTGAGGAGACGGGGGGGGGGGGGGGGGGTGGACCAAATATCGAAGAAGTGCCGAGAATCCTCAGATATGCCCACCCTTCCCGCAAGGTTCTATTCTCTACGTTCTTCCTTCCATTGCAAGATATCTCCAGTTCTGCAATAATCCCAAGTTGGATTTGTTGCTGGGTTCACTCAACTCGACTGGAAACAATGTTGAGAAGCAGTATGGAGATCGATCTGAAGTAATGATTGGGTGACTGCAGCATTGTATTGAGTTCCAACCACACAGCTGTTGGTGTAGCAATATGCCCAGAACTCCTGTTTGCCATAGAGCGGATCGCAGTTCTGAAAAGTGAGGGACAGTAATCAATTAGAAATTGACCCTGACAGTCTCTTCGCTTTTCCTTCCCAGTCCCATCGATGATCGATTCCACTTCTGCAGCTTTCCTGAACAGGTTTACTTCTCATTATCACACGAGGATTTGCATATGACAACACGTACCGTCGAATTTGAAACTATTTGAGCAGTAAAGGGATTCGTTAGCAGAGATGCATTCTTTAATCATGCTCGAGAAAGCTTGAACTTGACCACAGATGAACTTGTACTCCGGGTTATCCATTGTGCTGTCGCACTCTGGAAGGATTGTTATTGTTTCCTTCGCGAATAGGAAAAAAACTTGCTTTTTGCAGTGACGAGCAATAAGCAGGTGGATATCCATAGGCATCGAATCATTCGAGGGACGAGCAACCGAGTCGAAGGAGGGAAGAGAGAGGGAATGAATGGAGAAGGGGAGAGGGAGAGAGTAAAATCTGTTCATTATTGCTATTCAAATCCAATTAATTCACTAGTTATTTTCTGCTTCATTTTTTGACGATTGCATCTGTTCTCGATTACGTGTTCACCGTGTGTGAACGGATATCGTGTCGTTCATGTTCTATTTCTATGTAAGATCAAATATCCGTTGCTGGTGATGACTAAATGAATGTAAATCGGAATATACTCATTTTTATTCACATTATGAATGCCATGAATTGTACAATTTGAAAGAAAACGAACGGTCTTATGATATGAAATCCGTAAAATTGGAACCTTGAAATAGAGGGTTGTTCCGATCAACAAATAAGTGCTACTCATGGCTGTCTAATTGCCTCCCTTGAGATCTCCCATCACTTTTGCGAGGGCGGCATTGCACATCGCTGCGTAGGGATTCATCATAGCCAGTTGCATGCGGGCGAAGGGAGAACCGAGAGAGGCTGCTGATGAGAAATCCGCCTGCAAAGAAAGATCGATTGTGCTGCTGGTTAGACATGTCATCTGTTATGGATACGGAGTGTATGAAATCACAATCATGTGGATAGGGTAAACGAAAGAGGAGACTCACCTTGGCAGCCTCCTTGTCGTCCCTTAGTCGGTGGATCATCGCTCGTTGAGTAAAGGCCTGCAAATAATGACGTTAATTTTTTGAACAAATGCCGAGATAACTATTGTCTCACACGCGTACGGCGATAAAGATATTGAAAAAGAAAGTTCATAATGAATTAACCTCATAAATTGATCTGCGGATAAACTGGGGTGAAATGAAGAACTCTCACACTTTTCTGATGAAGTATCTTTTCAATGACTAGTGAAGTACTATCGTTCTTCGAACATCATTCGATTGCTGCTCACCTGACAGGCACTCCTTCCCTTTCCGCCAGACAGCCGAATGGATTCATCGAGATCAGGGAAGGCTTCTGCAGATCGAGATTTTCGAAATTGTTATGGTTGTTTTTTAGATAGATTTGTTCAGTTTATAGTATGAATACAATGGGTGTTTTTTTTTATTTTGGCAAAACAACACGTGCGCAGAGGAAGAGCGGAGTATGAAATTCATAGATTTCCATGGAAGAGTGCATCATGCATTCATAACGAACTCAGGAGTATTCTAGAGAACATAAGGAAGTCAAGCTAGATCCTTAATGTTTTCGTTAAACATAGGCTTACCCTCGGGTCGGCCACTCAACTGCAGTGCTTGTGCGCGATTATTGAAGGCAGACGGAGCGATCGGGCAGGCCTACATGTTCCATGTTGATATTTGTCAATAATATTTTTTTCAGAACAACAACATAAAAATCTAGCAAGAGAGACCCCTCTAAAATCACCCTAACAAGCAAGAAAGATCGCTTCGTCTGGTAGAATAAAGTACCTGAATTGCCTTGGTGAACAGTTCAATGGCCTTCTCCAGTTCCTTCTTTTCAGCTGCGAGAATTCCTTCCTGCTCGAATCTTCTGCATTCGTCGATGGAAGGATGATAAATTGGGGCTGAAATCACACAAAGATAAGTAAATTTTTAAATTAGAACATCGTAGAATCAGGATAGAATGAAACATTTGATGCAGTCGCCACATCGGGTAAACAGCAAAAAGAAAGGGAAAGTTTTAGGGCTAGCTTAGATCGTTGCTAAAACAGGATTTGAGCGGCTTGATCCTACTTGGACAGATCTCTCCTCCACGCTGAACATGGCTGAGTGGTCTAGTGGTATGATTCTCGCTTAGGGTGCGAGAGGTCCCTGGTTCAATCCCCGGCTCAGCCCTACTTTTGCCCTTTTCTCACCGTCCTCTTCGATGTCCTTGACGTCTCCCGTAGGCATGAGCGGATTGAGGATGGCGTTGAGTACTTCCTTGTCGTGAGCCGTAGCCATCTTACTCGACCCTACTAACAATTAATTAAAAATTAATTAAAAGCGCAATTGCTATCTGAAATAGAAGTGCACGCGGGAACGGCCATGGACACTACAAGCTGTTTACTGCTTGTGGAAGGGCAAAATTGGTTTCAATATACGTCACGCAATGAAGCAATGGCCCGCCTCAGACAAATAATATTTTCATAAATAACAGTCTAGATACATAATATAGTTCGATGAAAATAATGTTGAAATATGAAGGGGAAATCGAGCGTCAGACAGTGGTGAGTGTGCAGTGAATAAATAAGTGAGTTCATCACATGGTGGTGCATCAACGAAATTGCGCCCGCGTCGTTCATAGAGCAGTAAAGATCACTGAGTGAGGAGAAATAGCATGAGAATGATAGAGAAACAGAGTAATCGAGATGGTAGAGAGTATGCGTATTGATGAGAGTCGAAAGAACGAGAGAGGGCGACCTGATTTTATTCCCCCTCGATTTACAAAGTTCGAGTTACGATGGGGTGTGAGGGAGGGGGAGGACAGTGACGAAACTCTCCATTCCTTGACCTGTCTCGTCGATCAGAGAAAATAGAGAGCATTGGAATAGAGAGATCGCGTCCTTTGCCCCACTGGAGAGTAGTGGAGGTGTCAGCGAAACAGCCAAAATTAGACCCGGGAGTCCTCCCGAAATAGCACTGTTGAATCTGCTGCAGAAGCTGTTGTTGATCTTTCGCTCTGTGCGTAAAAATACTACCACGGGCATCATCAGGTTCTCTGTCCTCCCACTTTCATCCAAATATATTCATTTTTTTTATCATTTTGACCAAATCACGAAATTTTCATGAGAAACAAATTTCCGGTTGAATAATATATCGAAAAACGAATGCGCATTCTGAAGAAGAACCATATTAGATTCGTGGCTATTTTGTGCTCTCGAATATTTCTGGTACTGTCATAAACTCCACTATAAGTGCCGTGCAATTCATCCGTCCCGAAATACGAATTGGAATTTTTGAGGTGCAGCCGTAAACAGTACTGTCCGCCTTTTTATTTTTCCCAAAGGACATACCACATGACTTTGACTTCTTCCAAACACCGTCTTTCTATCATATCGACTTCACAGCAATGTTTAGCAAAAGTCCCAAATCCGTGCAGAGGTTAGCTATTCGAAATTGCTGCGGGAATCACCGATATCTCATACCACGTGCACCACTCTTGCGTCACACGACCTCTGATGTGACTAGACGTAGCTTCCTCCTCTCTCTCTTAACCTCTCCTTCTTTCCATGTTCTTCTCTCGCCCCCTCAGCAGCGTCGAGACCTGTCAACAGCCGAGTTTCACACGCCGGAAGGAACCGGAGACCGCTTGCTCCCCCATTATTTCCAGCCATTGTTTTCATTCTGCTATTCCGTCATGCCATTCGATCATTCTGCTCTGCATACTTCTTCCCTGAAGATAAATGATCTTCCGCGATTCGAGACCGAGAAGCAACAGCACGTGGGAGATAAACGTGGCCATCAATGGATGCATGACATCACTGAGCCAATCTCGGCTTCTTTAGGATGTTTGGACCCATTTTTAGGCTCCTCTAATCTCTTCTCACAATGATGCATTGCCCCTCTTGAGAGACCCGAACTTGTCTCTCCCTTGTTCACTCTCTCTGCTGGATAGAGAAGAGGAGATGGAAAGAGCATCTCGCTCCTCCCTCTTCTGAGTCCTGTGAGCACTTGAGTAGTGACCACGCCCATCTAAACCCTCTCATTCAATCACTCTACCGGGTGATTCCACTAGATCCGAACCTCGCTGTCACATGCGCATCGTTTGAAAGTAGCATTGCAAAAATAGCAAAAAAAAGATGAAAATATATTCATCAAGCTTTCGTGACTCACAACGATTTCGACTTGTCACTCTTTCGAAACTTGCCTACTCAAAATAGGGATATTTGTTCCCCGAAATGCCGCTGGTTGTGACCATATTCCATTTTCTGTTCCGACTACTCTTCACAGTGGAATCTCATATGTATTCCTTCGTGAATCATTCATACGATTATTCATTCTTCCATCCTCTGGATTCATTTTCTTTCGACATCCACTGTAGTAGTCCCTTCTGATTGAACCCAATCATTCACAATAATTTATATTCAAAAGCAAATACATCATATCCCGTATTTATCGTAATTAGAGTTGTCCTTAATTGGAGTGCACGATAATTGGTAGGAAGTGAATTATTTGGAGTCAGTGCTACTTGCAGCGCATAATTGCAACAACCTTTGCGTGAGATTCTTTCCCTGAACTTAATTCTCCTTTTTCCTGAAAATAATTTTGCAGGTATCCACAATGCAACTAAAGTCATTCATCGCTTTTCTTCTGCTCCTTCTCTGTTCTGCTGTACTCTCCGCGGAATTGGCGGTATTTAATAAAATTTTGGTAATGAAATTAAATTGAACAGGAATTTGCACAAACGAGCATGTTTTCTCAATAACCACACGCGAATTCGAATTAATATCTAGTGGGCGTCGTTGTTTTCCGCAAAGATGATGGAGTGTCTACGAGGTTTCCTCAGGCATCAAGCATCAAGACGATGATGAATGAAGGAATTATCTCTTCATTCTATTAGCTCACTTGCTTGTTTGGCGACAGAAATAGTCGAATGACGAGACATGAAATAAATTCGCTATCCCCATATAGGCATCCACAACAACAGGAAACATTCACAAGCTGCGGCCCGCATTGAAATGATTCTGACATTTGCTTGTTTTCGCGTGGGTTGACGGAGGACTTCCTGGCCCGATTTGCATACCTTAGCTCGTTCAAATGCATTAGTTCCTTTTTGGTCAAGCACAGTGCTGCCAACCCAATCAAAGTGGTGCTTTCAATTCAATTCGCTGTTCTTCAGAACACTCCGGAACTGGATCTGGACGGAATGTTCTTCTCTCCCTACAGAATCGGAAAGAGAAGCAACTTCTACGCCATGAACAAGTTGGTGCCACGAGATATCATCTATCGATACTGATGAATATCTGATAAACCTTGAACATCTGTCCTGAACTAATTCGACGTCAACACTTATCATTGAAGGAAATTCGCGAGGAGGCCATACGCGCATCTCGCGGACCTCTTCGATCGAGATTATCGAAAATAAACATACAAACTTCCAACAAAAAATCAATCGTTGACACCCTTCCGCTTGCTTCTTTCTGTATACTTTCTGTAAGCGACACCATAAAAGCAGTTGATAAGAAAATTATTTTATTATCTCTTTGAACCTGATTAATTGCACAATAAATATAGCCAGGGTGAGTGGGGCCAGACCTGATGCGTGGGTTGAAAGGCGGGACTTCTCTCGAAAGACAATTTGTCGTATGGCACAGTGCCTTCTACAGGCCGAAAATAGAGCAATGGCATTTAAATAAACAGCGAATGCTATGACAAAGGTATACGTTTCTCTCTGAAACTTCAGCAGAGCAACTACGACACTAGACGAAATTTCGAGAGCTCCATCACGGAAACAATATGACATAGTGAAGCTGAAAAGAGGGTTATCGATACTCTGGTGGAGCAAGACTGATCTGCTGCTGCAGCTCCTCTGATGCACTCTACGACAGTGCAGAAGCAACGATGTATCCAGGACTGAGTCGAGGGGGAGAACAGTGGTCACAGGCGGTGGAGGCACCTGTTCCTGCGACGCCAGTCTCGCCAGCGGGGCCATCCTGCAATGAGATATTTAGAACCATAATATGACCAATGTCTGGAGTTTCGTTTTCCTCTTTGTTTCACCCAAAACATAACTTCCTCAACAGGTCAAACGCCCTTTGTATTCCTCCTCCGAGGGCGGATAATAGTTTCTCAAGTACGCAAGCATTTGTCATGATTGAATGTCCGTTCATGAGAGCGCTTCCTAGTGCAATTTCAGTGCATTCTTTTATTCATCAAACAACAGAAAGGTGCGCACCACTCCTTTGGCTCCGTCGATTCCTGGTGTTCCCTGGTCGCCCATCTCTCCTGGTTTTCCGCTGCGTCCACGACGACCCTTCGCTCCCTGAGGAGAATCAGAGATTAGATCACACTTTCTTCGTTCTTCATACTCTCTTTATATGACCGAAGAAAGATATTATAAGGTGGAACATCAGTGGAACAAACCTTGGGTCCGGGATTTCCGGGCGGTCCTTTGGGTCCGGGTGGGCCGGCTGGTCCCGGTGAGCCCTCGGGATAATCCACCAGCTATGATAATTGATTTTATTGAATCTTAATCGAAAAACCGTACCTCTCCATCTGCTCCCTTCTCTCCGGGTGCTCCTGCTTCTCCATCGGGTCCAGGTGGTCCCGGGGGACCAGGTCGGCCTGGGGTCGACACAAACGATGGCTGGCCGGGTGCACCAGGAATTCCGTCGTTTCCACGAGCTCCCTGAAATAAGTTAAATTCCATATTTCTGGTTTAATATTGATTCAAATTGGGAATATGCAGTGTCGTCTCGTTCCTTTACCTTCTTTCCGGGTCTTCCTGGTCTTCCGACTGGTCCCTCGGGGCACTCATAACATGGTCCTCCGAATGAGATGAAGGCGTAAGGATCGGGTTGGTAGTCGGCACCGTGTTCACCAGCCACACCAGGTACTCCATCCTCTCCTGCATTTTATTGCTCTCCATTGATTGAGTCTCCATTATTTGAGATTGTGCATGACATCTAATCTCTACTTACTGATTGCATAATTACATTTTAAAACCCCCTTGTACAGACAGTTATGTACTCTATTGTACTGTGTATTAATATATTTTTTGGTCATGGGGAGAAACCCATGGTTACATTTACAGATTCATCGTCACACCTCCATGCACATTGAGTAGATTGTGGCAATCTATGATTCTCTATTATGATTCTTCGTCATAATATTAGCCAGTTATTCAAATTTCCGGTTCCATATATGTTTTGTCGATTCTACCGTTTGCTGGTTAAAGACCATTTCAATGAAATTAGTCAGTGTAGGAATAATTTGCTGCAGCAAATCCTACGTGAGCTCAACAATGCACAATTGATCTTTAGGTTCTCCCAATCCGAACATTTTCTCACTCTTTCCTTGATTTCACGGCGATGGAACTGCGACATCTCTTCTTTATCCCCTGCTTTCCCTTTTCCCCACTGGCGCCAATCAACACAGGAAGCTAAAATTGATAGAGACTGTCCATTTGCGATTTGAAAAAGGATGAGAGACGAGCATTGTCTAGAACTGTTTACGCCCTTCATCCAGCTTGTTTTGCACCGCCTTGAGCACTCCAATCCCTGTGCTCAGAGAAAAATAGGAAGATACTCGTAGGAATGAACGATATAAATTAAAAAGTTGAATGAAAAAGTTTTTAAAAAGGTTCGAAACGCACCCCTCTCTCCATCGTCTCCGGGAGGTCCAGGCTCTCCCGGTTCGCCGAAGGAACAACCACAACATTGAGACGAAGAGGACGAAGGAGTCTGAAGCAAGAATCAACCATATAAAGAAGTATTATTTTTAATTGAATTATTTCGGCAGAGTTACCAACCTCCGTTCTTCTTCCGGGATAAGGCCGGCCGGGTCCTCCGGACATGGCTGATCCGCGTGAGCGCGGTGGAGCGTGAGCAGGCGGTGATCCGCTCGCGGAGCGTGGAGGTGGAACGCGGCTCTCGTAGGATGGAATTTGAGGCGTTGAAGATGGTCGAGACGTTGTCGTTGTATCTTGCTCGTATCCACGAGTGCTGCTGAATGAGAAATATTTCAAGATAAATTCTCATTGATCTACAACTTGCACTTTCGTACAGAATGCTTGAGTACCTATGGCTTAAGGTGACACTACCTTTCATATCCGGGTTGTTGATACCCCGTGGTGGTCGTCTCCTCTTCCTCTCTCTGGGGGAACTGAGGACTGCCGGGAGTGTGGTAGTCAGGGTACGAGGGTGGGTACTGCTCCTGCGGCTTCGGGATCGTGTCTGGTTCCGGATTCAGCGGCTGCTCGTAGGGGTTCTCCGGATTGTAAGGTCGACCGGTGGTGATGGTGTTACCGTATCCCGGGTAGTTTCCGGGCGTGCGGTGGGTCGTGCCCATGTACGTGGCAGTGTAGGGCAAGCGGGGAGGAGTGTAAGCCGGTGAGTAGGGATCCACTCGAGAAGGAGTATAACCGGGAGAAGTGGGCGGTTTCCTGCAATGAATTTCAGGGTTATGTAAACGAATAATAATTGATCGATACCTGGGAGGCGTGCGCACCTCGCCGGTAGTGACGCGCGGCTGTGGGGGCGCTGCTTCTGAATGGAATATTTTGTTTAAATCGATTTTCTAGCAAACTTACCGTATCCATTGGTAGTGTGGTGCTGCACAAGCGGGCCACCCTCGAATGCGGTCATCTCTTCGCCCTGATATTGATTATTTAATACTGTGCCTCAAAAAGATAGATTGATCGATAGTTAGATATTTTACCGTAGAGTAGCCGGCTGACTTCTCCATTGGCTTCAATGTTGTGGTCGTCGGAGCACTGAAAATTAAATTAGATATTGATCGACATATCTACCGTATACCTCTGATCGTATCCTCCTCTACCGTAGGCCGCAGGTACGGGACGGGAGCGCGCAGGCATGAACACTTCCTGAAATGAGCCACGGAATAGTCAATGAATTCGAATTGCTTCTAGATCTATTCATCAGCGGTAAGAGCTATAACAATCGATTTCTCTGTCATGTTGATGTCAGTTCAAACAAAAAATTCAAAATGTCTGATCTCAGCTCTGTGATGTTTTTTTCTCATAATTCCTTCGCTTACCTGGTGCATCAAATATGCCTTATCTGCGTAGCTTCCAGTCTTGTGCTCTTCCTGAACATGAAGAATTAGTAAACTGTTGTTCGCCAACATTATAACTGACTATATTTAGCTTAATATTCTGGGTTCTCTTTCCGGTGTTTTGGAATCATACAATCAAAATCAGCAAATAACAGCCTGATTCCTGAGAGGAGAATGATCTACCGTGGTCTCCGTTTCGTTGTCCTCTGGTTCTCTGAAGTGGCCGAAGTACGTCTCTCGCTTCAGTCGACCAGCAACGCCCTTCTGATGATATAGCTGTAAAGGAAATTATCGTCAACTCATGTTTCATATCATTTAGCGATCTAGATTCATCACATTTTTTCATCACATTTCGGTCTCTAAGTTACCGAAATAGTGAGTAGCAATTGTGAAATGAGTATCATCTCACCGTTTCGTACTCCTTCCACAACTCGACGGCACTCCATCTGCAGTGGATGAGCTCGTTGTCTACTGCGGACTGGACGTGCTGAATCCAGACGGCGAGGGAGGGAATGAGAAATGCCACCTGAAAGGGGCGATTAGATTATTTCATCGAAATTGCCCACATTTTTCAGTGCAAATTGTACGCATCTTGCATGCGAACTGCATACAGCAAACTTGAATGATTTTTGTTAAAGTCATATCATTCTTTACTCACCACTACGGCCGACACAGTGGCCACGGCGACAGAGACGCGCGCAAGTCTGCGGAAATCGCGATATCGTCGAAGTAGATCCGCATCTGCTGCCCCTCCCATCTGAGAAGACACGGAAGTGAAGAATGATTGCATGATGAGAAACGTTGGAGGATGAGCTTGAATGCGAAACTAGTGAAAGCGGCATGAAATCTACCAAGAAAGATGGACATCGAATAGCAATCACATTGTGAGAAATGAATGCAGAGATTCACTGTTGACGTGCAGTTCCGGATTAATTCGAAGGTCCTCCGAAAGAGCGGGTTTCACAAATAATAATAACTATAGAATTGTCGTGAGAAACTAATGGTGCCAAGGGGAACACCATCATAAAACACTGCGCAGAAAGGGAAATCTAGGGAACCGGAATGGGCAAGCTTAGACTATCGGAAGTGGCAACGAAGACAATATTTAAAATGCAATTTTTGAGAAACAACTGTTCGATAAAAGAGGCGATCAATGTACAGGAGAACTGAAAAAGACACGGTCAGGTAGGCAATTAATCATGGTTCTAATGAGAAACGAGCAGCGGGAGAAAATGAAAGGGAAGAGAAAGAGATGGGCAGAAACAATCCTGATCTCACCATCCATTTCGAATCGCCAAGGGGATATTGTGGGTTGATCAAGTACAGTGTAACTGAGCATAACAACTAAGTTCAATGATAAACATAAGCGAGGAGATAGTTACTCTTGCAGAAGACTCGCTTCAGATATGGCAAAGTGAACAGACTTCCTACTCTTTTAATTTTATTTTTGTTCAAGTAAGGCGTATGAAATAGCACCCAGTGGCTGAAGGAGTGTTCGATATGAGGAACATCAGGAGGACAACGAAGGAAAGAAACCGTATTGACACGAGAAGTGCAATCCATACAAATCTCAATCATTCCATACAAATCCCCATCGATCCTGCCAGCGCAAGCAATGCAACCGTAAACATCTCCCAAAGTGCAGCGATATCCGGATTTAAGCTGATTTCCCAGCTCTCTAACGATAACAGAACGGGGAGAGCGTTGATGGATCGTAAAAGTCTCCCCTCTCTTCCATCCTAGACAAAACGCGTAGATCTAATGGCAAAATGAAATGGTCAGCAGAATTGGAATAGGCAGACAAAGGGAAGATTGCGATCTGGGGAAGGGCGAGGATGGGAAAGAGAAGCAGGGTGTGAACACCTATGTGATGCTCAATGAAAAACTGCTCAGTCTTCCGGAATCAGTCGAATCATTAGCTAAAGGGAATTTACGTCGACGATGAACACAATCCCCCCATGTGAAGCGAATAAAGAACAAATTTCACTTTCTTCGAACGTTCTTTCGCTAATCAGGGAAAAGATTGTCGACCTCCCGTCGACCGGGAGAAGAGGTGCAATACAGCATTCAAAATTATTAGAGAGAACGGATCTCGGGAAGGGCGGGGAGAACTGGGGGAGCAGTCCCCACTCCTTCCCTTCTCTCCATCCCCAAGGGATGAGATCGAAAGGGAGTTGTCCTCAAAAAACGGGATCAGTGTTTTAGCAACCTGCCGTTTTGCGGGTAGGAAACGCATCCTTACAGTTGATATTTACTTTTCAACTACGCCTAAACAGCCACAAGAATTATCTTATCTGAACTTATCACTGTTCCAACAGCAACAAACCAATCCATCCTCGGCTATTAAAGAGCGGTTCCGGTACGGAGAGAAAAGCGCGAAAAGGTAGAAGTGAGAAGAAAGAGAAAATCTGGAATGGAACGGCGTGATTTATCACATGAATGGAAAGGAGAAGGGAAGATATGCATCCTAGGAAAAAAAACGGATGCAGAACGGGGAGAATGATGGAAATGAGAAGAATGAGGAGAGAGAGAGAGGTCGAAGAATCAATTCAATTATGAACCAAGGCTGGCTTATACTCTGAATGCCTCTGCTCATCACATCTGTGCGAAAAGTCTCACTTCTAAAATCAAAACATGTTATTGATCTTTTGAAAAATGTTATTGTTCGTAATGCAAATGCGCTCCATTATCTCCTCATCTCTCCCTCTCCTTCATTCACTTCCACCCTTCTCCATCTCGAAGAATGGTCTCGTCCTCCCGTCGCTCCAGAAGAAATGAGAGGTGAGTGGGTGCAGGGGGAGGGGACGGTACCCTGGTACCATCACTACCATAACCTACCGTAACCAATCGATTCCTCAGATCGAAGCATCGATCGAGATCGACGTCTCGCTCTTCGACGGGTACCGACAGCAGTGCTCCCACCTACAGGGTCGAGGAGGATTCGCACGGCAATCTGGTCGGTCAAGGGGCGGAGTTTGGAGTGGGCGGAGCCAAATTCAACCCCGTTCCAGGTGAACAGGGAGCTGGGTGTGGTGTGGCCTACGCGTGTCCACAACGCGGTAAGCGTGCGTCTTCGGCAGTGAGTGGGCGGAGTCTATCGATCGATTGCAGACTTCTTACTCGTCTGCGCCGTCGCCATGGCTGGAGAGCGAGCCGGAATCGGATGCGGTGAGAGATCGAAGATGAGAAAATGTCAAAGATCAACTTGAGCCGTGCGAGAAGATCTCGCAAGAGGAGGTGAACGAGATCCGATTGGCTCGAGGGGAGAAGCCGAGGGAGAGACGGGATGGCTCGCCGCAGTATGTCTCGCTGTCGGATCGAACTGACAAGGTACTACCGTAACCCGAACATTCGTGACGAGACCTGCAGCAGATACAAGAGGCGATGACGAAAGGGATTCTGGAGAAGGTGGACTCCTACGTCTTCAGCACGGTAGAGAATGGAGAAAGATCAAAGATGAGGGCTGATTGAAGGTCGAGGAGTTGGATGCATTCCTGGCCAAGAGCAAGGCAGAAGGTAACAGCGTCGTCACTGCTGAATCTGCACCTGCTGAGTCTGCTCCTGCTTCCCCTGCTAAGTCTGCTACGACTATCTCCTCGCCCAGTATTACCGAGGTGAGAGGACTACGGTAGCTACCGAGCAAGTACGGACACAGTAATCGATACCGTATATAGGTGCACGGAGAAGAGGCTGCTCGCCACTACATCGGCGTTCGTTCGCGTCGAGCCGTCGACAAGAAGCTAACGTGAGTGCTTTCATATTCATATTTATTCATATTTATTCATATTTATCCTGACGTCAGGCACAATGGTCCTGCAGGAGGGTGACTTCAGTGTAGAGGGAATGGGGATCTTCGGTCTCAGAGCGTCGTTAGGTCAAGGGATGGGATCTTCTTTGGCTTCTCTGGTCAACTGTAGGGACGATCGTGACGGATCTCCGTTGAGCATCGAAGTAGATCATCCTGCCGCCGAACACCTGACTTGCGCCGGTTAGGAACTCACAACGCAGACAGCGAGGTTTTCTTGACGGTAGATCACTCGAGACGATGGGAATCCGTCCGTGCTCCTCCTCTTGAAGTGTACCAAGTAGGCGATACTCTCCGGGTTGCCCAAGCTGACGGGAGAGGATTCCCCAAACTAGGTCGGAAAAGAGCGGGGTCAGGGACGACCGCCTATCACGAGCGCTAGAATGGGAAATCTAGTGCTTTAGTGGAAATCTAGTGCGTGCGTGAGTGCTTTAGCGAAGACAATTTTAGTTGTAAGGTGATCGATCGATTTACTTGCAGGCCCGGTCAGTTCCTCATGTACTACGAGAAGCCGTCGGATGGCGAGATTCCCATCACGCTCGATCTCAAGATCGGCTACATGAGCTCCGCCAGCAAGGTATAAGGTGGAACCAGAGCCGGATTTTGTCACGACCGGATACGGAGCCGGAAAATTGCAGATCTACCACTTCCCGATCCAGCGCTTCGAGTGCCAGGGCGATCCGTACTACGCAGTGATGCAGGCGGACACGGAAGTGAAGATGGTGAGGGATACTGTAGCTTACTGTAGGTATAGGTTACCGTTCCCACCGATTACCGTATCCTTGCAGTTCCCAACGATCGCCTCCCTCGTGAAGCACTACCACACCTTCTCGAACGTGGACCCTGAGACGGGCCGTCTCGAGACCTTTGGCCTGCCCATCTGAGATACTGTAGCTGTGGATTATCGATTCACAATTGATCGATACCTATCCCCTCACCCTCTATTCTTCGGTCTCGAAGCAAACGTTGAACCAAATCCAAATTCATAGCAGATAAATGCTTCGAGGCCAACCCTTGTTTATCACATTGAAAGATCCTAACAATACATCAAACCCTCTGTTATGAGAACGGTCGTTAAGTTACTGTAACCCAGCTGTTATACATGTTCTCACAACAGGCTTTGTTTTTTTGGAATCACTATTCCGCATATATTTCTTTCTCACTCAAATGCTTTGCTTGCAGAACGAATACGTCGGTGATTACATTGCCCCCAGTTTTTTTCTTTCCGTTGAAGAGTTACATCCTTCTCAAACGTTCTGAAACCTGTGAAGACGTTGTGAGATAGAAGCAGATTATCGCAGAAGGTTACGGTTGATCGATAATCGAAACGGTAGATCACGGGGCCCATCCTCCAACGTACTCACACTTTATCGCTTACGCAGGCATTAGTTTCTTTTCTTCTCAGATGATCAATCAATGAAATTCAGAGGTATGTAAGGGACAGAAACGGGATAAAGCGCAGAGATGGTTACGGTAGATCGATAGTCGATAGGTAGATCACAGGGCGAACGATTGAATGGACGAGGCGAATACTAAGGGAGAGGAGGGAGCAGAGCGAGAGACGAGCAAGATCGATCAACTAGAGTGTACGGTAGTATGTCTTGGTGTACGGTACTTCACTGCTGAGGCTGCGAGTGCTGCAATTATAAGACTTCATCTTCAGGCAGGACCGGGAATTGCCGGGGCCAGAACCGGAAAGTGCCAGGCTCACCATGGTGATGAGGTAGTCGCAGAACTTGCTCGTCGTTCGGTCCTGGTTGGTGACGATCCCGGCTGCTGCGCGTTTCGCCATTCTACGGCTCTGAAAGAATTCCCGAATGATGCATAAATAAACTCTTTCCGGTTCTGTATTTCCCGGCTCGGAACTCACCGACTCTGCGCACACATCAAGAAGATTAGCGACGTTGCGAGTATGGCGAGTGAGCTTGAAGTTGGAAAGACCAGACAAGTCGAGGTCGTTCACACCAGACATACCCGGACCGGAAAAACAGACAACGATTAGCGAGTTGTGAGCCTTATTCCCGCTAGCCGCCCTAATTGCGTTCATTATTCTACGTCTGGTTGAAGCTGACGGATACTATACACGGTTTGATCATTCTCCGATCAATCTTTCCAAATCACTTTCAGTAGAAAACAAATGAAATTGATCTAAAATCAATTAGTCAATCCGGAACCTTTCTATGATGTAGTCGACTTCATTATCTACTGTTCTGTGAAACTACGTCAAGCACTATGAAATTCAATAACGCGAAATTTCTACGAAACATTAAAGTTGCCACTGAAGGAAACAAAATTTGTTCTCGCTGATAGCACATTTAGCACAAAATGAGATCATAAGTTGAAATAAGCTCACTGAACGATAGCCATGTGCCGGCGTCTACCGTAATCGCGACGAGCAGAAGCGAGAGGACGACGATCGATGATGATGATGCGGCCATTGAGATGCAGTGGATACTGTATTGGGGGACCCTGCAAGAGGTACGGTTGTCCACGATTGATTGAATTTGTAAAGTGAAAGCTATGGGTGAGAAGTTTCTCAGAGCAGAGAAAATTCTCAGAATACAGTGTGCAAAACATATCCCATTACGAAGAGGAGGGAGAGGGAAGAAGCGATGAAAAAGTCATGAGTACACTCGCTTTCCTTCATCTAATCGCACGAGGTTGATGATTCAGAAGCCATGAAGTTACAGTCAACTGTATTGCACTTTTCGATTCATAGGTGCAAATATGTACGTCAGGAGTACTCTGAAGAACTGTCGCATAGAATGAAGACTCCCCGCTGAGACTCCTTCCTCCGCTTCCGTCGAAATGTCACACCCTCACACAAGCACTACTTCTCTGACAAGGACTACTTGTGAGGCAAAGGCAGCAATATTGCTTTGCACAGCAGGGAAATATCCAGTGGAAACGCATGCGGTCAGCGGCCCGACTTAAGCGAGAGCCGGAGAAATTGACGCCGGTAATTAGATTGGTGTGCGCAGCTAATAACCACCCCTCGTCAGTCTGTTTCTAGTAATTGCGCATATTTTGAGTCAGAAGGCGACTTGTGATAGAGTTCCGAATTATGATCTTGTCATAGGCAAAAGAACAGACACAACTTGAAACTGCCGACTCTGGATGCATAGAGGATCTCAGACTGGGCTGCTTCTGAATAATGCACAATCATTAGTTCATCTGAAGCGACGGCAGAGAGGAGATCTATCTATTCGGGGATAATTACACCTACTCATGCTACGTGTGCTAGAATATATACAACTGAAGGAATCAGATCTGAACAAGACATCATAACCAGATCTTTCCATGGGGAAATTGACTGCAGTCATTATCCATTTCCCATCGGACAATCACATCACCACCAGGAAGTTAGAAACATGTTTTGACTTGCAACTTCACAGAAAATAAGGAAAAATAGTATTCAGAGGCGGTAATGAGAATAGTCTGCAGCCAGGGAATCCACCATGAAATCGATGATCAGGGGAAGTGTAGATAGTTCCCAGATGCACGCAAGACCCGGCACTTTCTGGCATCATTCTCTCGTATCCTCCTCCACTCTCTCACGACTCTCACCTTTCAGACTGCAGCGAGTCTTTTTCTCTCGTCGCGACGGAATAAAATCCCCACTTCCATTCGCCTCCTCCATACGAATAGTAACGATTATAGGCAGGAGGAAATGGAGGGGTTCGCAACGATGAGGGAAGGGACAGGGAAGGGTCAGGAGGGGATAAAGCACGATGGGTGCACGCACGAATCGGGCAGACTACCGTCAGACACGCTTCTGCCCCCCCCCCCCCATTCCAATCTCTCCCCCCATGAGCTTCAAATGAATTTATACTACCACACAGCTATACTTATATGATTATGGTGCCCGATATAACTCAGACGGATGTCAACTTAACGCGCACTTCTAATGCAAAGGGTGACTGAGTGGGTATCCGATCCGAGGTCTCTCGAGGGGAGAATGAAATCGAGAGATCACCAGGGGGCCTCATAATGCATGTATTAGCTACTTCTGCCAGGTGAGCAGTACGCCCTTTCCATTGTCTTCTCCACGCGATGTGTGAACAATGCGCAGTGAGCATTTCCCTTCCATTCAGCTATTGTTTGGCGCTCAATCTGGTGGCAATTTCGCTAACTCCTCCGAGACATGATCACGCAGATGCATGACGAGTATTTTCGAGTTTAGCGGAATAATAAATTATGCGCACTTCTAACCCAATCCAGTCCTCACATACAAGTTCATTTGCTAGCCGACTTTATCCTAAATAACTTTTGCCAACATTGAAACAAATTACGATATCTTATGCTATTGCATATGCTTTGAAGACTACGCAACAAGGCTGAGACACGGAGATCGGTGTAACAACTTAAGTCTGGGCTAGAGATCAAAGATCAGCCCAGCGTCAGTCACGGTTACAACAATGAAATAAAGAAAGGTGGAATCTAATTAAATTTAGAGGGGGGGGATGAGGCGAGAGACCAGCCACAAGCCCTGGAGGCATAAAGAGGCCATGGGATCTGCGAAATGAGGGGGCGTGGCTTCGGGGGAGGGCGGGGCGGGGCAAGGTGCGGCCACCGATCCGATACGGAACCCGTACTACGCCTTTCGAGGGGTCAGACACGGGAGGAACCAGGAAAAAGAAAATGTGGATGTCAGGGAGAGAAAAGATCAAAGGTATAGTAATGGGGGAACGAAAAGAAGGTGAATGTGGTAGGGGCAAGTGGGGAAATGAGAGAGGTGGGAATAAAGAACGATAAAATTCACTATCTCTCCATAATAAGGTAATCGCGAAAACGAGGCAATAGAGGGGAATGCGAAATGCTCTCGAGTCTATCGAAGTAACTCAGCCAGACAGTTTCTGATGGGGGGAGGGGGAATGGTGAACATGGAAAGTGGACAGGAATAGTATGAGAATAGTGGAGGAATTCTCTCGAAGAATCGCATCGAAGCTTCCTCCTCATGTGACCTTCAAAGACTTATTTAGTAAATAATACTTCCATAAATATTAATATTTAATAATTTTTGCCTGTATATTTATTTACGCACTATTTGTCTTAGGGACCATTTTCATCGGACAATCACACAAATCTTGAACGTCACTCCATTTTCTGCTTCCTCCCACCCGTAGTCCACATAAATATCCGAGTAGGGGTGAACAGTAGTCATCGTGTTTGGCTACTAGCGTGCTATGAGGAAGCGCCAAATAAGCATCAGGGAGGATAAAAACATGTTGCTGCAACTATCTCTTATCCTTCTCCACTAACGAAAATGGCACAACTCTTCTACCCCTCCACCCTCACGCACTGCACACGATATGAAACATTATATTCCTTATAATGTCGAAAGATATCATCAAGACCCAGTAGACAAGTGCATCAGAATCCCAAGCTAATTTTAACCCGTTCCATTTGATAGCATTTAGTGGCAGCATGGCCAAAAAATAAATAGTCTATTCAGCTGACCCCGGGAACCGAACGATGTGGCACCATATTTCATCCGAATGGAGTGCCCATTATTGCGCGTTTGCTCAAACAAGCAAAAAAAAGAAGAGACGTGTTTGAACCGCAATTTTAATGCTCCCTCTTGCACGCGTAAAGTGCGCAAATTGAAACCCATCGAAGCACCCATCATTCTCTCCCTTCCCTCGCGTTCATTTCAACCACGCAAACTTTGGCCGCGTAAAAAGTGTGCGAATTGTTCCTGGTAACGGAGCCAATCGGCATGTGGTGGGGGGGTGAGAAACTTCGAGGCTTCTACAAACCCCACGCAGAACTACGTGAAGGTACTATCGGACATACTAAAGTGAACACCTTCTTCCAGAGTACAGCAATTGTACCTAATGGAGTGCGACATGTAGAATACTTTATTCACAATACCCACCACAGTGCCACTGTAAATCGTCTACAATGGTGATTCCGGCCTCCACAGGCATCCAATATCGCCCCAATTCCATTGTTTTCGCTCTAAATCGGCGGGTGCAAAGCGTCTCTATTTCCAATATAGGGTGCCCCCCTCCTTCCTCCTTTCTCCTCTGCTTCCGAATCCGCGCGCCTCACTTTTCATTAGAAGATGATGTGGTTGCCTCCTCATACTATAGAGGAGGAGGGTGAGGAGGGGCTCAATCGGGGTCATGCCCCCCCCTTCGAAAAACACATTCAATCTCGGGTAGGGTGGGAGGGGAGGGGGGGGGGTGAAAACACTCATCATCTTCATCATGGGTTGCTCATTATTGTTATTAGTTTGCTGCAGTGCCATCCTAGTGTGTAGATACAAAGGGGCCGCAGACTCTATTCAAAGTTCGATCTAAGTCCTCGCCCGAGGACAATACAGAAAAACCGTACAATTGAAAACACGGTAATATTTTAAAGAAAACATTGAAAATCGTAGATAGGATCGACATCTCTGAAAGCCAGACAGCAAAATATATTTGCACATCTTCTAATATCGAGGGCGTAATTAAGCCCATCCACCTTCCCACTGTTTTGATTGTAAATGGCGCCCAAAGAGGCCTCAACTCTAAATTGAATTTTCGGGGGATCCTCAAATTTCGCATGCGGAAGCAGCGGGATTCGAGAGCCTCTCTCTCTTCGCAGTCTTTACTCTCCCCTTATTGTTTGCCGATGGTGGCGATTCGAATGACGTTGTGGGGGAGAGGGAGAGAGAGGGAGAGAGGGAGGACCTCATGATGGAGAGCCACTTAGGGAAGGGAAGGTGGAAATGGCACGATGGATAGGCCAGGGCACGATCACTCCCCTTCAAGAGTCAGTAGGAACGCATTCATTGTCAATGATGTGAATATCGAAGTGCAAAAAAAAATTTTAACAAAAGTTGAGCAGTTTCACTTTCTCGGATCGAAACCCAGGGTGCTACAAAATGCATTCTCTCTCTTACATACACACTTATGCACTCAGAAAATGCACATCAGGTACTCCCATCGAAAAGGCAATTGCTCAATTTTGCTCGCTTCATTTAACCATATTCTCAGGACTACTCGAGAAGGTACGGAAATGGCCTTCCCCTAAGGGTGGCGTGACCTACCGCCATAATCCCTAAATATGGACCTTCCATCCCACAAAGAACACGAGGAGGTACTCTCGCCTGACGTCTAAACTCCCCCGTCTAACACCCCTTCACCACGCGAGACTGGCCAAAGAAGTCTGGAAAACCTCCCTCCGCGCGCGCCTTCCACCTACCACGCAATGGAGTCCTTTCCTTCCAGGAGGAATGCTTATTTTCGAAAATAGAGAGAAGAATTCGTCACCTCTCACTCCTCCTTCATCAGCTCGTCTTCCTGCTCCTGAGAGATGTCCACGCCCGAGATATCCTGCGAAATAAATAGATACTCAATTTGCTTTTAAAACTAGGGATCGTAGGTATACATAGTGGCAAATGATGGACAAATTAGGGACTTTCTGGTATGTAAAACATTGTTTTATGAAGGAAATGGCTTGAAACGTGCGGTGGTTTCAATGGGAAAGGAAGACTGACAATGGGATTGGAGGAGGAGGATGCGCCGTCGACCTCGAGAGATGCAGCCGTTATCACGTACGGAAGATCACCCTGCAGAGAAACGTAGTTTAATGGATGAATCAATATTGAGTATGGCAGATCAGATTGTGCATCGAGTAATTCAAGAACACTAACTGAGTATGTCTTCATTGACAGAAGGTTTTCCATTTGGTGGACAGAGAAAAAATTAACACAATTGACTAAGCGTCAAACTACTTTTCCATCCTAGTGTTAGTCCTAGTGCCAACGGTAGGATACAAAATTTAATCCAATCAATATTAGAATTAACCTTGTTGATCTCCTCCGCGAGTTGCATGTGGATGAGGCCGAGGATGTTTCTTCCCTGGGCAATCTGAAATGCAAATTTATACCCATATTCTGCAAAACTTTAAAACTCTCGAACTTACCTGAGGAGCCATAGCAATCGCCTCCTTGTCCAGCAGAGGAACCATCGATATCTGAAATATATTTTATGATTGTACAAATATTTACATCTTCTCTACGACAGAAGATTAGATTTCGAAGTGCCACTATTATGGAAAAATCATTGGTGTATACCGCTTTTGTGAATATCATTTACGAATATCGTGTTTCTTCATATTATGGTACTTTCCTTTGCACTCGCTCACTAGTCAATGATAGGAAGCGAGATGCAAAGGTTGACTAACCTCTATCTTGGAGTTGGTCTTGGCCATATCATCTGCCCACTTGTGCACGAACTGCACGCGAGTCCCACTTCCGAAGATGGCGTCGCCCGCGTAGCTGAAGGGAGATCAGGTTATACCAGTTCTGGCGTTCAGTCTGGACTAGTAGAAGACCATCGCACTATTTATTCACTCCATTAACTCTACACTATGATCAGAATCACTCATTACTTCGTAGTAATGACTTATCGAATGCAGCTGAACAAATCGGACAAATTTATTATTTAAAAAATGGTATAATGGATTCAATTTATGCTGACATCAACTTAGCCTGCCAATATAATTTTTAAACTCAAAATCTTGGGATTGTAACATGTCGCTTACGTGTGCACGATGATCTTGTTGATGGAGGTGTTGAGGAAGTCGCGCATCTCAGAGCACTGCTGGGCCTGACAAAAACAATTGCTATAACACTGTTATATTCAGTGGATAACGAACCAAATTAAAGTGCTCCACGTGATTATAATATTTCAATCAATCAATAAGTATCCATCTACCGTACCTTGGCCCTCATGGCATTGTAAGTGGCGATGACTCCGCCCTCACGACGCCATTCCTCGATATCCGAACGATCGATCTGCAGAGGGGAAGAAGTATGCATTTCGGATAGCGGGATGCACCATAGAATTATAAGAATATGCTTATCGTGATCATATTTTGATCAGTCGTCTTTCATCCCAAATTGGAAAACATCATTTATCCTCAGAATATGATTGGTTGATTCTCCCACTCGATGGCTAGGTAATGTCTTGTAGTTACTCTTCACACTGACCTTGTTCTCCTTGAGGAACTCCCTCGCGAGTTGGCCGTATGTTTTGGAGCCAGACTTGCTCTTCTGCAAGGCACACTTATTACCCACTCTGGACATATTGTCAGCCAAAAAAAAAGTATCATTCAAATCGATATCGTAACCTAGCCAAATTCTGGCTACTGTATCTTTTTCCCTCCTTACCGTAATCGTGAACTTGTCCTCGTCCTGCACGGTGGCGAGTAGCTCCTCGCAGTCCTTCCCCGTGAGTTGCTTGCACTGCAATTGGAGACTTCCCTTCACTTGTTCAATTCGACAATCATGAGCTCATTCAAGTTTAATTACGAAAATCAAACATAATTCGTATTTTACAGAACAACTTGATTAGCGTGTTGCTCAGTATTTAAAATCTTATCACTTGGTCGACTTGAAAGGAGGTAAACTTGGTTAACTAGTCCGACCTTCTCAATCTGGTAGTAGTGGTCGACACTCGAGTACACGCAGCCATCCATCACGATCGGGAACTGCAATTTAGCATACTTTCAGTTTGAAGTTGAATATTTTATCCAATATGACGGATCCAACACATTCATTCAGAAGCAGGTTCCAACCACATGAGAAAGATGGAAAGACATTAAGAGCCAATTTGATAAAAAAATTAAATCCTCAAAAAACGAAAATCATCGTAAAAATAAGCCAAACTATATCAGCTAGATTAGCTATACAATGTGTTCTTAACCCAAAGGTAGCTCACCTCGTGCTGGGTGGTGAGTACACTTTGTAGTCCCTGGAAGCAGACGAGATTCTCGCCCTTGACCAAGAACGACTTTGACTCCACGGCATCGGGAATCGACTTGAACTGAAACAAAGGAACATTTAAGATCAATATTTCTACAGCGTGATCTAAAATGTAGGCAAGTGGCCCGCGCACCTCGAGATCCGTCGATTTGTTGTTGCGACGCTTCATCGGCGGCTTCCCGTTCTGGTTGTTTCTCTGAACGGTCATCATGATTACTGTATTTGCATGCCGATTTTTTCACACTATAAAGCATCCGTATCCTGCAAATCTCCTCAACCGTACCCTTGGTCCTCCATCCCTTCCTCCGAATGGTCGATTTCCGTCTCTCGGTCTGTCCTTCATCGGAGTGCTCGAGGCAGCAGGTGCAATGCGAGAAGGGACAGAATCGCCCCTATGAGATATTGGTTGATCACGAGAACAAACGTCTCTTTATTTCATCTTCCTTATCGTATTTTATCTGACTCATTCTTCGACATTTTTCATATCCCTCCCGGTCTATCTGTATTTGTAGAGGAAGGAAACAATCATCAGGCTCCCTACAGTCTTCGCGCTGTTCTTCACTATTTAGATTTTTTCATATATTGGGGTGTCCGGAAAGTTCGTATAATGTCTCGGAAAAAAGTCAGTTCGCGATCAAATGCAGTGATTGCGCAATCTGTTTGTCAACAATGTATTGCGTCACTCTGACGTTAAGTGAGATGTGGGTTGGATCAGTCTCGTAGTTTCTACACTTGTTGAAGTGGTGAAGTATAGCCGATATTTTGATACAGTTGTGTTGAATTACTGTCGGAAATCGCTCCATCGTAGATCGGATCTTCGATGGACAGATTCCATAATAGACATGTGCGAGGAGTGAATCATGTATAATAACCCAGCGAAGAGACAACAGTGTTTCGACACCGATGCGAAGCACAAACCCGTTCCCTTGAAGAAAATGAGGAAATTCACTGATTCTTTCTATCATTACTTGTTCCGATCTAATAAGAGATCCTTCCTACTGGAACCGCCATCAATGCCGACCTCTTCTCTGAACAACTGGAAGATGTCGCGATCAGAGTCCCTCCCAGACTCCTGAACCAGGGCAAAATTCTTCTTCTGATGGACAATGCTCGCCCACATCGAGCGAAGATGACCCAGAAGAAAATGGACGAGCTGAAGATCGAGAGGATTCCCCATCCACCGTATTCCCCGGATCTCTCCCCATGCGACTACCACTGCTTCCGCTCTCTCTCTGACTTCTGCAAAGGAAAGAAGTTCAAGAATCGAGATGAAGTTGTGAGAGCTTTCGTGAACTGGGCGGTCTCGAAGAAACCCGCATTCTGGAAGAGAGGAATCGAGACCCTGCCCAATCGCTGGAGGGAGGTAGTGAGAAAGAAGGGGGCATACATTGGTCACTGAGAATTGTAAAGCATTGAATAAAAAATAAAAACAAAAAATTATACGAACTTTCCGGACACCCCAATACTATTTATTTTGTTTTAAATGAGCAAGCTCAATAAATGAATAAGAAAATTTTATCACCCATTCTAATTAGTCACTCACTTCTTCTGCTTGGGCGATGCTCCCTCGTTCACACGGCGAGGCGCGTTATCACCTCTGAATTGCATCATTTAATTATTTAAAAATGTTAAATTACTTTAGCATATACAAACGAGTCTAATTAGTGCGAGCTTAGTGGGCTCACCCGCTCTTCCTTCTATCGTTCTGCCTTCTGTCTCCTCCTCCATTCCGATTGTTGTTGTAGTTGTTCCGTCCTCCGCCATTGCGATTATCGTTTCTGTATCCGTCTCTGCCCCCGAAGCGACGATCCTCCTGCGGCATCCCTGCACATTCCCATAATTACGTCATCATCATCGTGAATCATTAACAATTGACTCAACATCCCTCTCAACATCACATCTCAACATCTCAACTCAACATCTTTTTTTAATAATTTACGTTGCGTATCAATATATCTAGAGGAGGAAGGATATTTTCGCGTCGACACTTTCTGGCGAAATTAATTGGATTACCCTTTCTTTGTCCGGAGAGAGGGAGAGGGGGGGGGGGTGCAATCTAATTGATTTTTAGAGAGTGTGGAGATTGGAGAGAGCGATCATTTCGTGGTGATTCGAGGAGGGCGAGCGGTCTGAGGGGGGGAAGAAAGGGGAGGGGAGAGGGAAAAGGTTGGTGGAGGGGAAAGGGGAAGAGGGAGAGGAGCGGATAAGGAAAGGCGGAGGTGAATGAGGATACGGCGAAGGTGAAGGAAAAGTGATGATCCAAGAGATAGGAGGAGGGATAAGGTCCTAGAAATAGGAGGGGGGATAAGGTCCGAGAAATATGAGAGGGGGAGAAGGTCCTAGAAATAGGGGAGGGGGAGGAGAGGGTCCTAGAGATAGGAGAGGGGGAGGAGAAGGTCCTAGAGATAGGAAAGAGGGAATACAGTACTAGAGATAGGAGAGGGGGGAAGGCCCTAGAAATGGGAGGGGGATAAGGTCCTAGAGGTAGGAGAGGGGGGAGGAGAGGGTCCCAGAGATAGGAGAGGGGGGTGGGTCCTAGAGATAGGAGAGGGGAGGGGAGGGGGTCCTAGAGATAGGAGAGGGGGAGGGTAAGCTCCTAGAGATAGGAGAGGGGGAGGAGAGGGTCCTAGAGATAGGAGAAGGGAGGAGAGGGTCCTAGAGATAGGAGAAGGGTTGAGAGTGTCCTAGAGATAGGATAGGGGGAGGGTCCTAGAGATAGGAGAGGGGAGGAGGGGGTCTTAGAGATAGGAGAGGGGAGGAGAGGGTCCTGGGGAGGAGAGGGTCCTAGAGATAGGAGAGGGGGATAAGGTCCTAGAGGTAGGAGAGGGGTTCAGAGTTTCCTAGAGATAGGAGAGGGGAGGAGAGGGTCCTAGATATAGGATAGGGGGAGGAGAGGGTCCCAGAGATAGGAGAGGGGGAGAGGGCCCTAGAGATAGGAGAGGGGGAGGAGAGGGTCCTAGAGATAGGAGAGGGGAGGAGAGGGTCCTAGAGATAGGAGAGGGGTTGGGAGTGTCCTAGAGATAGGAGAGGGTCCTAGAGATAGGAGAGGGGGAGGAGAGGGTCCTAGAGATAGGAGAGGGGGAGGAGAGGGTCCTAGAGATAGGAGAGGGGAGGGGAGGGGGTCCTAGAGATAGGAGATGGGGATGAGAGGGTCCTAGAGATAGGAGAGGGGAAGGCGGTACTAGAGATACGGGAAATAGGTTCTACAATAGAGATGGGAAATGAGCATTATTTAAAGCATTCCCGTGATATAAAAACACATGCCACCTCCAAGCCGCCTTTAGGCGGCTAGTCAATATATCTAGAGGAGGAAGGATATTTTCGCGTCGACACTTTCTCGCGAAATTAATTGGATTACCCTTTCTTTGTTCGGAGAGAGGGAAGGGGGGGGGTACGAACTAATTGATTTTGAGAGAGTGTGGAGATTGGAGAGAGTCATTTTCCGTTCGCTCGAGGAGGGCGAGCGGTTTGGGGGGAGGGTGGGGAGGGGGGAAATAATAGGGGGGGGGGGAGGGGAAAGGGGAAGAGGAGGAGGAGGAAAAAGAAAGGTGGAGGTGAATGAGGATAGGAATAGGGGGAGGGGGAGAGAGGGTGAAGGACAGGTGACGGTCCAAGGGATATGAAAGGTTGAAGACAGTCCTAGAGGGAGGAGAAGGGGAGGAGAGAGCCCTAGAGATAGGAGAGGGGGAGGAGAGGGACCTACTAGAAATAGGAGAGGACGGAGAGGACCATAGAGATAGGAGAGGGGGGGGGTGAGAAGGGAAGGTGTGGGTCCTAGAAATAGGAGAGGGGTAGGAGAGGGTCCAAGAGACAGGATAGGGGTAGGAGAGGGTCCTAGAGATAGGAGGGGGAGAGGGTCCTAGACATATGAGAGGGTACAAGGGATAGGAGAGGGGAGGAGAGGGTCCTAGAGAGAGGAGAGGAGGAGGGAGAGTAGAGATAGGAGAAGGGGAGGAGGGAGAGTAGAGATAGGAGAAGGGGAGGAGAGGGTCCTAGAGAGAGGAGAGGAGGAGGGAGAGTAGAGATAGGAGAAGTGGAGGAGAGGGTCCTAGAGATAGGATAGGGGTAGGAGAGGGTCCAAGAGATAGGAGAGGGTACAAGGTATAGGAGAGGGGGGGAGAGGGTCCTAGATAGAGGAGAGGAGGAGGGAGAGTAGAGATAGGAGAAGAGGAGGAGGGAGAGTAGAGATAGGAGAAGGGGAGGAGGGAGAGTAGAGATAGGAGAAGGGGAGGAGAGGGTCCTAGAGAGAGGAGAGGAGGAAGGAGAGTAGAGATAGGAGAAGTGGAGGAGAGGGTCCTAGAAATACGAGAGGGGTAGGAGAGGGTCCAAGAGATATGAGAGGGTACAAGGTATAGGAGAGGGGGGGAGAGGGTCCTAGATAGAGGAGAGGAGGAGGGAGAGTAGAGATAGGAGAAGAGGAGGAGGGAGAGTAGAGATAGGAGAAGGGGAGGAGAGGGTCCTAGAGAGAGGAGAGGAGGAGGGAGAGTAGAGATAGGAGAAGTGGAGGAGAGGGTCCTAGAGATAGGAGGGGGAGAGGGTCCTAGAGATATGAGAGGGTACAAGGGATAGGAGAGAGCCCTAGAGATAGGAGAAGGGGAGGAGAGGGTCCTGTTGAGAGGAGAGGAGGAGGGAGAGTAGAGATAGGAGAAGTGGAGGAGAGGGTCCTAGAGACAGGAGAGGAGGAGGGAGATTAGAGATAGGAGAAGGGGAGGAGAGGGTCCTAGAGAGAGGAGAGGAGGAAGGAGAGTAGAGATAGGAGAAGTGGAGGAGAGGGTCCTAGAAATACGAGAGGGGTAGGAGAGGGTCCAAGAGATATGAGAGGGTACAAGGTATAGGAGAGGGGGGGAGAGGGTCCTAGATAGAGGAGAGGAGGAGGGAGAGTAGAGATAGGAGAAGGGGAGGAGGGAGAGTAGAGATAGGAGAAGGGGAGGAGAGGGTCCTAGAGAGAGGAGAGGAGGAGGGAGAGTAGAGATAGGAGAAGTGGAGGAGAGGGTCCTAGAGATAGGATAGGGGTAGGAGAGGGTCCAAGAGATAGGAGGGGGAGAGGGTCCTAGAGATATGAGAGGGTACAAGGGATAGGAGAGAGCCCTAGAGATAGGAGAAGGGGAGGAGAGGGTCCTGTTGAGAGGAGAGGAGGAAGGAGAGTAGAGATAGGAGAAGTGGAGGAGAGGGTCCTAGAGAGAGGAGAGGAGGAGGGAGAGTAGAGATAGGAGAAGTGGAGGAGAGGGTCCTAGAGAGAGGACAGGAGGAGGGAGAGTAGAGATAGGAGAAGTGGAGGAGAGGGTCCTAGAGACAGGAGAGGAGGAGGGAGATTAGAGATAGGAGAAGGGGAGGAGAGGGTCCTAGAGAGAGGAGAGGAGGAGGGAGAGTAGAGATAGGAGAAGGGGAGGAGAGGGTCCTAGAGAGAGTGGAGGAGGAGGGAGAGTAGAGATAGGAGAAGTGGAGGAGAGGGTCCTAGAGAGAGGAGAGGAGGAGGGAGAGTAGAGATAGGAGAAGTGGAGGAGAGGGTCCTAGAGAGAGGAGAGGAGGAGGGAGAGTAGAGATAGGAGAAGGGGAGGAGAGGGTCCTAGAGAGAGGAGAGGAGGAGCGAGAGTAGAGATAGGAGAAGGGGAGGAGAGGGTCCTAGAGAGAGTGGAGGAGGAGGGAAAGTAGAGATAGGAGAGGGGAGGAGAGGGTCCTAGAGATAGGAGAGGGGTTGGGAGTGTCCTAGAGATAGGAGAGGGTCCTAGAGATAGGAGAGGGGGAGGAGAGGGTCCTAGAGATAGGAGAGGGGGAGGAGAGGGTCCTAGAGATAGGAGAGGGGAAGGCGGTACTAGAGATACGGGAAATAGGTTCTACAATAGAGATGGGAAATGAGCATTATTTAAAGCATTCCCGTGATATAAAAACACATGCCACCTCCAAGCCGCCTTTAGGCGGCTAGTCAATATATCTAGAGGAGGAAGGATATTTTCGCGTCGACACTTTCTCGCGAAATTAATTGGATTACCCTTTCTTTGTTCGGAGAGAGGGAGGGGGGGGGGGGTACGAACTAATTGATTTTGAGAGAGTGTGGAGATTGGAGAGAGTCATTTTCCGTTCGCTCGAGGAGGGCGAGCGGTTTGGGGGGAGGGTGGGGAGGGGGGAAATAATAGGGGGGGGGGGGAGGGGAAAGGGGAAGAGGAGGAGGAGGAAAAAGAAAGGTGGAGGTGAATGAGGATAGGAATAGGGGGAGGGGGAGAGAGGGTGAAGGACAGGTGACGGTCCAAGGGATATGAAAGGTTGAAGACAGTCCTAGAGGGAGGAGAAGGGGAGGAGAGAGCCCTAGAGATAGGAGAGGGGGAGGAGAGGGACCTACTAGAAATAGGAGAGGACGGAGAGGACCATAGAGATAGGAGAGGGGGGGGGGGTGAGAAGGGAAGGTGTGGGTCCTAGAAATAGGAGAGGGGTAGGAGAGGGTCCAAGAGACAGGATAGGGGTAGGAGAGGGTCCTAGAGATAGGAGGGGGAGAGGGTCCTAGACATATGAGAGGGTACAAGGGATAGGAGAGGGGAGGAGAGGGTCCTAGAGAGAGGAGAGGAGGGAGAGTAGAGATAGGAGAAGGGGAGGAGAGGGTCCTAGAGAGAGGAGAGGAGGAAGGAGAGTAGAGATAGGAGAAGTGGAGGAGAGGGTCCTAGAAATACGAGAGGGGTAGGAGAGGGTCCAAGAGATATGAGTGGGTACAAGGTATAGGAGAGGGGGGGAGAGGGTCCTAGATAGAGGAGAGGAGGAGGGAGAGTAGAGATAGGAGAAGAGGAGGAGGGAGAGTAGAGATAGGAGAAGGGGAGGAGAGGGTCCTAGAGAGAGGAGAGGAGGAGGGAGAGTAGAGATAGGAGAAGTGGAGGAGAGGGTCCTAGAGATAGGATAGGGGTAGGAGAGGGTCCTAGAGATAGGAGGGGGAGAGGGTCCTAGAGATATGAGAGGGTACAAGGGATAGGAGAAGAGGAGGAGGGAGAGTAGAGATAGGAGAAGGGGAGGAGAGGGTCCTGTTGAGAGGAGAGGAGGAAGGAGAGTAGAGATAGGAGAAGTGGAGGAGAGGGTCCTAGAGAGAGGAGAGGAGGAGGGAGAGTAGAGATAGGAGAAGTGGAGGAGAGGGTCCTAGAGAGAGGAGAGGAGGAGGGCGAGTAGAGATAGGAGAAGTGGAGGAGAGGGTCCAAGAGAGAGGAGAGGAGGAGGGAGAGTAGAGATAGGAGAAGGGGAGGAGAGGGTCCTAGAGAGAGTGGAGGAGGAGGGAGAGTAGAGATAGGAGAAGTGGAGGAGAGGGTCCTAGAGACAGGAGAGGAGGAGGGAGAGTAGAGATAGGAGAAGGGGAGGAGAGGGTCCTAGAGAGAGTGGAGGAGGAGGGAGAGTAGAGATAGGAGAAGTGGAGGAGAGGGTCCTAGAGAGAGGAGAGGAGGAGGGAGAGTAGAGATAGGAGAAGTGGAGGAGAGGGTCCTAGAGAGAGGAGAGGAGGAGGGAGAGTAGAGATAGGAGAAGTGGAGGAGAGGGTCCTAGAGAGAGGAGAGGAGGAGGGAGAGTAGAGATAGGAGAAGGGGAGGAGAGGGTCCTAGAGAGAGGAGAGGAGGAGCGAGAGTAGAGATAGGAGAAGGGGAGGAGAGGGTCCTAGAGAGAGGAGAGGAGGAGGGAGAGTAGAGATAGGAGAAGTGGAGGAGAGGGTCCTAGAGACAGGAGAGGAGGAGGGAGAGTAGAGATAGGAGAAGGGGAGGAGAGGGTCCTAGAGAGAGTGGAGGAGGAGGGAGAGTAGAGATAGGAGAAGTGGAGGAGAGGGTCCTAGAGAGAGGAGAGGAGGAGGGAGAGTAGAGATAGGAGAAGGGGAGGAGAGGGTCCTAGAGAGAGGAGAGGAGGAGCGAGAGTAGAGATAGGAGAAGGGGAGGAGAGGGTCCTAGAGAGAGGAGAGGAGGAGGGAGAGTAGAGATAGGAGAAGGGGAGGAGAGGGTCCTAGAGAGAAGAGAGGAGGAGCGAGAGTAGAGATAGGTGAAGGGGAGGAGAGGGTCCTAGAGAGAGTGGAGGAGGAGGGAAAGTAGAGATAGGAGAAGTGGAAGAGAGGGTCCTAGAGAGACGAGAGCGGGAGGACAGAGTCATAGAGATAGGAGAGGGGGAGGAGACGCTCCTAGAGATGGGAGAGGGGGGTCAGTCTTAGAAATAAGAGAAATAGCGTCGATCCTAGAGATGGTAAATGAGAAGAGAGGGGGCGGAAAAATTATTTTTTCAAGCATTCCCGGTAGACAAAAACACATGCCACCTCCTAGCCGCCTTTAGGCGGCTAGTTTTACATAAAGAAACAAGAAGTTAACCAAAAGACTGACACTGCCTATCGTCTCTCCTTCCTCCATCTCTCCTGTCTCTTCTGTCATCGTAGCGGTCATTGCGACCATTGAATGAGGAGCTGAGCGGGCGAAGAGCCCCGTACGAAGAACCTCCTAAAAAAAGTGAAAACTAACGGATTAAAGTATCGATAAGAAAGGAAAAAAATAAAAAAATAGATAGTAGTGTACGAACCAGACATGAGACTGGAGTACATGGGCTGCGAGGTGAGTGATTGCATTGGATTCATCGGACGAGAAGAGAGAGACTGCTGAAGTACACAGTCCTTCTTTTCGAGTACATTTAGGCGTTATGTCTCGTTCAAAAAAACAATATAGTTTCACATGCAAACAGTGAATTCACGTGAAGAGAGTAAATCTATCCCGCAAGACCGACCTGCTCGAATACTTGGGAGTATCGAGGCTGCTCGAAGTGCTGCTGGTATCTCGGCTGAGGCTGCGTCGCCCAGATGTTGCCAGTCTGACTGCAATGCGAACATTTGAGTCTTAATTTGAGCCAATCTTTTACATGTAATGCACCAATACTGAATCATGTGCAACTTTCAATAAACAACGGCTGTTTTATAGTTGCTAATTTTTCATTTTCTGGAATTTTCAGCGGATTTAAAGCTCACTTCAATGCCCACGTCGAGTCGGTCATTGCGTAGCGAGCTGAGCCGTACGGTTCGGTAGCAGCTCTCGAGTCGAGAGGGCGCGGCTCATCACGAGCAAATGCCGAGTTGGAGAACGAGCCAAAGTAGGACATCTAAATGAGCTGGTTCGAGAGCTGGTTACAGCATAATTGAATACACAACAGAATATACAAACATAAATAATACTTATGAAATTTTACCGGACGCCTTCAAGGCCCTCACTACAGTATCCATTAGTTGGGTCGGTGTCTTGTGTCATGCTTTTCATTTTCTTTTTATATTTTAATATTAATATTTGTTTAATTATAATTTTAATTAGTCTATTAATATTAATAATAAATTACACCACCGAGAAACACCATTTTATGCAAGACAATCAAAGTTGAATGAAGGAGTGGAGTGAGGACTTCCCTCCTTCGTTCAATCAACCTAGTTCTCATTTGTTTGACTTCCTGCAATCAGAAGAGGTTATTCCGGAACTAAAGTGAAGTGAAATGATATGAAATGTACCTCGAATAGTATTGCCACTTCACGCTCAGTCACGTGATAAGACACCATGTGTCCTGCAGGCAATCCCCGGTCGAATTCATCGAGGACGAGGAAAGTGATGAGACGAAGAATGTGCTTCGTTGCTCGGAACGTGTCGTCAATGATGATGCATCGGTTGCCGTATCGACGGATCCATTCCACCTGTTCATCCGTGATGATCACTGCAATGAGAGGGTTCATCCGAATCATCAGGCCAGAGGGAATGAGAACGCCAGGAGGAGAAAAACAAATAAACATGACGAGAAAATAAACATTACTGACCAAACTGAGTAGAGTTTGTGTTGGCGCTGTCGTACTGAGAGAGGCGCAGTCCTTCTACAGTGCCTGAAATTCGAGAGATCGAGAGAGTGTGGTAAATGAAGAGACGATTACATGAATCGCGAACTCAATTACAGAGTGAATGGACACTAACCTGTCTTGAACCTCTCCACTACTGACTGGTGGTCGTTCTCATGGAATTGGAATTCCATGTTCTTCCTCCGGTACACATATCTGCGGATCTGTCTCTCGGTCAGCCATTACAGTCGATTCGTTTGTCCATGCTTCCTCAGTTCTGTTCTCAGAGTAGCGAAGTCGAGCCCCTGAATGTTGATCTCAGCACTAATATGGACAACTCTCCTATTTTCGCATGCTCTCTCACTTTCCCTGATAGCTGATCAAACATTTTCGACGTATGAGTGTTTGAATCTAAGAGTCGTACCTGATCAATTATTGCGAAGAGGTGTTCCTTCTCTTCATCGTTCATTGGAACTTTGGCCAGGCTTGTCTCGTGCCCAAGATGATCTCTACAGAATTTAACAGTCACGTAGAAGTCCTTCTTCTTGGTCATCTGTAAAAAGTTTACTTGGAATTCAACGACTGGGCAAAGAGTAGTACAGTGACAACATGGAGAGATCACTCACATTGAGAAAGGCAGGACAGTAGCAGATGTCTCTCTTCGATCTCTTTGGTTTGATTGAGTCCTCGTCTCTTCGATCTCGATTCCCTCGACTACACCAGTAGTAGACTCTATCTTCACGACTCGTCTCCACAGTGAACGACGACTTCGTCTCGTTCTCGAACATTCTCTTCCACTCCTGAAAAGTCAATATTCACTAGTGCTTCTACATGCGCACGAAAGTTCTAACAAGATGAGATCAATGAAACTAACATTAAAGTCATCGAGATCATCGAATCTCTTCTCCTCGATGAGAAAGGGAGACTCTTCTGTAGCATGTTCCTGTGCGCAGTGAAGAGCCAATTCTTCCCTCGATCTCACTCGGATGTCGCAAGTCTCGATGGGGCAATGCACCGTGTTGAAATCGGGCACCTCAAATATTGGAACGTCATGAATCTCAGTCAGTGAATGGCATTAAAGATCTTTCAGGACTTCTAGGATAATTCCCCCCCCCTCTTTCTCCTCTAGTTCACTAATTTTTAGATATCAATCCCTGATCTTCGGTCGAGTAACCCCTTTGTGGTGTGGAGGGGATGGAAAATGATAGGGCTGGAGAGGGTGTGGGCCAGATATCAAAGGAATTCTGGTCTTTCTATTTAACTCAATCAGGCATTGAAATACTCACATCCTTCTTATGCTGCCTCCTGATGTGCTGCTGAAGCTGCTTCACATCTCGATGCCGTTCCTCGCAGTGCGGACATTCCAGGGGCAATCCTGCCTGACTCGCCTGCAGAAACTGTTATTCGCAAGATCAATTGATTATTACTCTACAATAACTAGAAGTCTACTAGTAAAGGGTGGAGAACAGAATGGATGGGGGTATTCCTAATGTGACTCGCTCTGACAGAAACGCACTATGACAAATAGTACCTTCTTGGTCGCTTCCTTCTTCTCCTTCTGCCAATCCTTGACTTGTTGATCAGTCCAGTTGTGCGGCGGGCTCTTCAGATGCCGAGGGAGATTGTAGCTTTGTCGAACTTCGTGGACGCAGCCGGAGACTGGGCACGGAATCATCATTCCGGCAGGGACAGATGTGGATCCAGACCGTCAACCGGGCCCCTTTTATTGGGGACCGATGGCGCACGCCCTAACGCCAGACTCCGGGCCGATGCTTCATGCTTTTTGCAGACTTTCTCCCCTATCTTACGGACACTTTGAAGTACTGTAAAATCTTTATTTTAGATCGTTTGACTTCGAAATTTCACAGGAAGCAAGAGCAGAAGATGTTCGACGAGGGGTATCTGAGATACAGGACCTATCTTTATCACATTCGTTTCAGCAGATCGATAATCAATATTATGGTATCAAGAAACGAACTTGTGAACAGAATTATGAGGGTTCAACGGCCATTTGAAGCAGCTGAATTCACCAAGAATCTCAGTTTAGTGTTAACTAGTCTTCGGCATCTGTCTGCTTCTACTCAGAGATTTGGCCATTCAATTGCGTGGAATGATCTACCCGGCACTATGTAATTTGAGATGTAATTCTGGGGTTCTGAAGATGAGAGCGACCCTCCCCCCTTGCAGTGATCATCTGGAAGATTACTGTAGCCGTACCATCTGTAGTAGCACTGAAGTTCTTCCATGCATCCATCCAACTTAGCTTGTTTTGCATGCCTCTCATTACTCCTTTCCTGATTATGTCATTCTGATTCGGCACGATAAGATGGTCGGAAGACTGGGTCTCATCACTTCCTTCACCCGCCCCCTCTCTACTTCTTGTATTATCTTTATCGTAGGCAATAGATCAATATGGTCTGACATCAAACAAATGAGAACTAGGTTGATTGAACGAAGGAGGGAAGTCCTCACTCCACTTCTTCATTCAACTTTGATTGTCTTGCATAAAATGGTGTTTCTCGGTGGTGTAATTTATTATTAATATTAATAGACTAATTAAAATTATAATTAAACAAATATTAATATTAAAATATAAAAAGAAAATGAAAAGCATGACACAAGACACCGACCCAACTAATGGATACTGTAGTGAGGGCCTTGAAGGCGTCCGGTAATATTTCATAAGTCATAAATAATACGAAAAACCAACGTTGATTGGTGTTGTTGATCGACTTTCCACGAACAACGAAATCCACCGTAGTCAACGTTTTTGGTACATGCTCGTAAACTAATTTTTTTACATTTATCTACTAATTTTGATCGACAATAGAACTGTGTGCTTTAAAATAACCAAATTAGACGGCATAAATTAGAAGCCAATTATTTAAAATTATCATAAACAGATTTAATTTAAAACATCAATTCATGATCTACTTAAAAAACAGCTGGCGGTATACGGTATGCATATTTACCCAAAGCGCTGTGCTCTCTTCCAACTCTCCATATTCTTCGATTATTCATTGTACCCCGATCTCCTTGTCTCCTGATTCCTCACCGAATCACTGCTCAGTATTCACGCAGTGCTTGGCGGTCTCACGAGGTCTCTTCCCTCCCCCTTGTCGTCACTCTAGGGCAAAGTCCAAAGTACGTCTCCTCCCTCGCTACCCTCTCGCGTTCCTTATCTCCTCCTTCTCTCGTTTTCTTACACTATTCTCCTGTTTCTTCTTTACTCTTCCCGATCTGGTCTCTCACCCTCAATAGTTCCTTCGTACTTTGACCATGGAGTCACAATCTCTCACGTTGCCCCTCATTTTTGTCAGTGTCGAATTCCTCGTGTCCATCGTCTTTCCGTTAGTCTAATTATCGTTCGTTTTCGTTGCAGAATGTTGTCCAGACTCGCCCCCAACTCAGCAGTTAGATCCGCCATCTCTGGATCCAAGTAAGACTATTTTTTTCTACTGATAATTTTAGTTTTTTATTGTTGTATGAATAAGGCATAGCTTACAGAATATTTACAATTAAATAACTTAATTGTCCTTATTGAGTGCCGTTCGCTTCGCTTCCGCTGCGGCTGCTGAGAAGAAGATCGAGAAGAAACCCGCGAGCAAGGCCCAGGTACGAATCTTCCTTGAAATCCATGGGTTTCAAGCTGCATTCGGTGCCAAACCTGCATCTTCCGAATGAAAAGATGATTTGTAATTCCAATGGACCCAATGGACACCTTTCAGGACTCTGATTCCTTCTGCATGAATCTGTTCCGTGGCAAGACCAAGGTCGATCAGGTCTTCCCCTTCCCACTTAACCTCGACGAGGAGAGGAAAGAGACGCTTCAGGTGAGAACTTTATATTTCTGCCTTCCAACTCCGACCTCGAGATCATTAATTTTCTAAACGTTAGTGATCATCATTTTCCAGATGATCCTCGATCCCACCTCCAAGTTCCTGAATGAAGTCAACGACGTCGTCAAGTAAGCAATCGATCTATCAATATACGCACAGGGAAATCAATAACGACCTCAATAAATCAATAATCCGTGCAGGAACGACGAGAATGCGGAGACGCCGATGGAGGTGCTCAAGCAGTTCGCCGAGCTGGGAGCATTCGGAGCACTCGTCCCTCCCGAGTCAGTGGAGACTTTTGATGGAATCTGTGCCTTTTTTAATAACATTATTTAAACATTTAAATATTTATTTTAATAATAATTCTTCCTCCAGGTACGAGGGAGCTGGTCTGAACAACACGCAGATGGCCAGACTGGCCGAGATCGTCGGTTCGCACGACCTCGGACTGGGAGTCATCATGGGCGCCCACCAGGTGATTAATTTATTTTTAAATATTAAAATTGCTTCAGTCGCGAGATGAAAACGATATCAACAGCTGTGCTCTAAATGCGATTTTGAGATTATGATTCAATCATAGACTTTGATAAATGTGAAATTGTGCTCTGTTTGTGGGTTTATCGGGCACATACCAAACTATACAGAGCTCACCTTAAATTGCTTGTACCTCTTGTGCTTAGAGTATTTTAGAAATCTGTGAGACCGTGCTGATAGTAATTTGACGATGATGAAAGAAAGAAAAAGTTATGCTAATCACATACCATCTAATCCCTCTCAATCCTTAGCAGTCGATCGGGTGCAAAAACACTTGAGACGTGGATACAAAAATTCATTTATCAAGCAATCTTAGTCAAGAATGTGTTATAAAATTCTGCTTAACTCCTTCCCTTGCAGTCGATCGGCTACAAGGGCATTCTCCTCTTCGGAACTGAGGAACAGAAGAAGAAGTACCTACCCGATCTCGCAACTGGCAGGTGCGCAGAAATTTTTTTTAAAAATAGTCAAACATTAACTTTCGATATTGAGGGTACAAGTTGTTTGTGATGTGAATTGACGTAATTTCTAAGAATTGACTGATCATTTAAAATAAATAAATTCACACAAATATCTGCAGGAAGTTCGCTGCCTTCTGTCTCACCGAGTCCTCGACCGGATCGGATGCCAACGTAAGCACTCACTTTAGATGGACTTCCGTGTCCCTTGGCTCGCAGAACCGTGTCCAGATACTGCAAAATTCACCGTAACCGTATGCTCGTTAAGGGAGTGAAATCGATGGCGCGCAAGTCTGAGGACGGCTCTCACTACATCCTCAACGCCAACAAGATCTTCATCTCCAACGGAGGATTCGCTGATGTTTTCACTGTCTTCGCACAGGTTGGTGGAAGCATCAGAAGCTAAGAGATTGGCCTATAATTGTGACGAAGACAACTAATCTTGTCCAAGAGTTTTTGTTAGAAGTACACGCAATCCGAGGAAGAGAAGATATTTATTCCTCACATGAATCATGTGAAGATGCAAATATGCAAGCATGAGGGAATATTGAGATTGCAAAAGAGGGGAAAAGTGGTTCCACTGAAACAATTATGAAGAAGTCATGCCACTGGTTCAGGGCAAGAAAAATGAAACAATATATTTTATTTCGTTTACTCAGAATGAACTGAACCACATTGCAGATGCCCATCCAGCAGGCCGACGGCACCACCAAGAACAAGGTAAGAGGGCGTCACTGAAACACCCTGTCTGTCATTGCTTCCAAAAATTACCCTGGTTCTCGCATACAATCTCTGTTATTGATCTTTGACATCTTGTAGGTGACAGCCTTCATCGTCGAGCGTGGCTTCGGCGGCGTCACGAACGGACCTCCCGAGAAGAAGATGGGCATCAAGGTACGATATATTTCATTGTTGTTTCGATCCTTGTGATCTCTGAACTCTGCAGGGCTCGAACACCGCTGTGGTCGACTTCGAGAATGTAAAGATCCCCAAGGAGAATCTGCTCGGAGGAGAGGGAGAGGGATTCAAGGTAGAATAGGGATGCAAGGGATGTAGTCGAGGAGGAAGTATTGAAAGACATTCCACATTACAGCTTGGACAATCCGGAATGTTCTTTATTTTTCAACAATATCGTTCAAATATTGAACGAGTCTTCTTCAGATCGCTATGAACATCCTCAACAATGGCCGATTCGGAATCCCCGCTGCGATGACTGGAGCCATGAAGCACTGCATTAAGAAGACGGTGAGAAATGGGAAAGATGAAAGTACCAATTCCGTGCCTTTACGGAAAACTTCCATCACGCGATGTTCACAATTAGTCATGTTGTGCCTTACTCTTGCTCACCACACTTCATGCATACAATCAATAATGATTCTTCTCTCCACAGATTGATCAAGTGACCACTCGCGAGCAGTTTGGCAGCAAGCTCGAGGAGTACGGGAACGTACAGGAGAAGCTGGCCACCATGATCGCCAAGTGCGTTTCCCCCTTCATTTCAATTTTACCTCATCGAACTATGTGCAATGTACGTTTGTTATTCACTCAACGGAACCTGGATTGTTGTTGGCTATGCGCTCGCATTGACTTCTGCTTTCTCTCTTCTGCAAAGTCGTTCGCATTAGTTTTTTTCTTGTTGGTGGAAGGAAACGGTGACACGTTTACCCTAAAAACATCTTTTATGTGACAATAGTCGATATTTCGATTTCAATTAGGAATAAAATTACTGATTACGTCGTTTCGTCTCTTCAGGCAGTATGCATGCGAATCGATTCTGTACATCCTCGCCTCCAACATGGACAGAGGCATCCAGGACTACCAACTGGAGGCAGCCATTGCCAAGGTCTTCACCTCGGTAAGGGAGACTACTCATTTCCGCATGCTATCGTTGTGGAGTAGTTGAACGTTGTCTACTATTCCTTTAATGAAATATGCGATACCAATTATCGACCTTTCTTCACTTCAGGAGTGCGCGTGGGAGACGTGCGACGAGGCGATTCAGGTGCACGGAGGAATGGGATTCATGAAGGAGACTGGTAAGGGAATACATTAGGCATACACTATTCGGGTCATAGTAGGATACTATTCAGTATGTGATAGCCTTATCTACAGTAACCTCTCTCCTCTTAGGTCTTGAGCGCGTGCTCCGTGATCTTCGCATCTTCCGAATCTTCGAGGGCGCCAATGACATCATGCGCATCTTTGTCGGACTCACGGGAATTCAGGTGAGGAGAGAAGAGATATCCACTATGCATGCTCCCTCTCTCGCTCGTACTCTATGGAAGATGAGAGAGCGGGTGGAATGGATTACCTTACTGAAGTGTCGTAAACAAAACCCACTCCGAGATCTATGTTGAGGAATGTTTCGCTCTACGTTTTATGTGATCATTAGAATAACTGTAGGGCTCTCTCAATTTTTTTGAGGAATTTGATTGCAAAAATAAAATGATTACTATACAGGTTTAAAGTTATACAGAAACACGGCTTATCTGACAACATTGCACAAGATAATTCCTTGGAATGAACTTCTTAGAAATTTCTTCATCGGTTCCAGTAACTGATTGGTTTCCTTTTGTAGCACGCTGGCAAGCACTTGACCGAGCAAGCGAAGGGAGGAATCGGAGGATTGATCGGAGTTGCCATGAGCAGATTCTCGTAAGTGGGAAATAATGTGGTGTGTTGTGTGGAACAACATTTACTAAACGTCGTTGTGGTATACCTAGTCTAATACTTTCATTCAGCGGTCCCTCGGGTGCGTTCAACGGTGTCGTCGATCCGTCGCTCAAGAAGTCGGCCGACGCTCTCGACAATGTACGTGGTAGAGTCAGTTAGCGATTGATCGCTGAGTACGGTACTCGATATTATTGATTGATTTCTTCTTTATTGCAGTGCGTGACGCTCTTCGGTCGCACCGTTCAGGATCTGCTCATGAACCACAAGAAGGGAATCATCCGTGAGTTATCGATTGAGATGATTACGGCGGAACGGAAATATATCTCGTTTGTCAGTCTGAAGATATTTTCGTTGTACACACTTAATGAGATATATAAAAGTATTGCGGATTACGATGGTTAACCATATTGATTGCAGACCGTCAGTATGAGGTGGTGCGAGTGGCCGACGCTGCCATTAACATCTACGCCATGGCTGCGACCCTGTCCAGGTACGCCAGGGATACTGTTTTTGTGGTGCAGTGTCTTTGCATATTGGCGCGTTGCCACGTATGATAATGAATTGCTTCCCTTCCAGATGCACTCAGACTTCCAAGTCTGCCGGATCGACTGCCGAGTACGAGAAGAAGGTCGCCAACTTCTTCTGTGAGACGGTAAGGAAAAGACGATGAGGAAATCGCAGAATTATGCGCACCACAAACAACACCAACCGACAGAATTGAACTCGAATTATATTATATCCTTTTCAGGCTGCTGCACGCGCTGAGGCCAGCCTGAAGGCAGCCGCCTCCCCCAACGATGTGAGAATACTTTCCACTAGGGTTGGCAAAAATAGTCCGAGAGGACCGCTCCGTTGACGTGGAATGAGATCAGAATGAGTCTGAATGAAAATGATCCCTCGCTTTTGGGACTATTGATAGTCCCAGCAAAATGAAACATAACTGGTTGGATACTATTTATAGTCCCAAAGAAATCGTCTTAAATTTTGAATCGTGAATCATATATTGCAAAATTCAATTGAACAAAGGAAAACAACGCTCAATTCAAAGCAAAATTGTTCGGAACAAAATCTATGTTTCAGTTGTGGGACTATTCCGACTCTCGGACTATTGATAGTCCTAAAGTTTCGGACTATAAATAGTCTCAGACAAATTTAGTTTCGGACTATAAATAGTCTCAGACAAATAAATAGTCTGGACTATCCATTGGATTATTTTTGCCAACCCTACTTTCCACTATCGTGTATTGAGTGTGTATCAAGGGATGACTTTATCCGCTCCTTTTCAGGCGATTGTCAACACGATCAAGGAGATCTCGAAGGGAGCGTGCTCCGCTGGAAACAACCCCATCGCCCACCCCATCGATACCATCTAGATTACGCCATCCCTACTATCGATTAGCCATCCCTACTATCGATCGATAACTGATTGAGTACTGTAGGTCACGTACCCTCGTACACATTTCGCATCAAAAATGTTTGTTTACTATGTATTGTATACCGTTTGCATCTCCCCAAATGACCTCCCCTTGATTCTGAGATCTATCGACAACTGATTATTTATTAGGACGAATCGTGCCTTCTGTACCCCTCTGTTTGTACCAATTACGAGAGTAGCATAGAGGTTTCACCGGGTAATCTGAGTAATTGTATCAAACAAATATATTTATAAAGAGCATGTGTTACGCGGAATCTTCTCTCGTTCGTTGGAGTTATACGCTAAGGCTCGTTTGATGATAATGTCACATGTTTCTCAGTCGTTGGTGCAAACGTGCGCTGAACTAGGATTCGTAAGCACGATCACGTGATTTGCATGGTCGTGGTCACTGCTAATTCCGGCTCCGCATAATCGGTCTTCATTATTTTCGCATCTGTCTCCTCTCCGAATCACTACTCGCTGTTCCCTCGGTGCTTGGCGGTCTCACGAGAGTCACTCGAAGTTAAACTTTCATTGGGCATATTGAGTGCCGTTCGCTTCGCTTCCGCTGCGGCTGCTGAGAAGAAGATCGAGAAGAAACCCGCGAGCAAGGCCCAGGTACGGATCTTTGGCTCTTTCAGCATCGAAAGCTTTACTTCTTTCATTCATCTTTTACCGCACTACGTGATGGTTGCTTTGCAAACGGAAACCCTAGATTCTAAAATTTTCTGCAAAGAGCGCACTCGATGAGAGTCGTTCACCACATCCTCCTTGCAGGACTCTGACTCCTTCTGCATGGATCTGTTCCGTGGAAAGGCCAAGGTCAATCAGGTCTTCCCCTTCCCCCTCAATCTCGACGAGGAGAGGAAGGAGACGCTACAGGTTGCTTCTTTCACTCCAATCAACGAGTTGTATGCGTAATAGTTTAGTGGAACTACATAATTCGAAATCACTTGTCGTAAGACCGTAATAATGAAAACTGTATCGAAGAATTTTGCCGGATTTCAGATGATCACCGACCCATGCGCCAAATTCCTCAAAGAAGTCAACGATGTTGTTAAGTAAGTGTACAATCCATCAATCTGTTGACAACCCGATACTTGAGGAACGACGAGAATGCGGAGACGCCGATGGAGGTGCTCAAGCAGTTCGCCGAATTGGGGAGCATTCGGAGCGATGGTCCCGCCAGAGTCAGTTGGTCCATGATTGATCTATTAATTTATTGGCTGTATTGCGCAAAAATCTGTGTTGACTCCAGCTATTCTAGGGCACCAGACTTAACGCAATCTCGCAATTTACCCTTCTACTCTCGCTCTCATCAGGTACGAGGGCGCTGGTCTGAACAACACGCAGGCGGCGCGTCTGTGCGAGATCGTAGGCGCGCACGATATCGGAATCGGAGTCATCATGGGCGGGCACCAGGTGACGATTGGCCCTGTTTATATATTTTTAATTAGAATAATAGACTTGGGCGCTGAAGTGAATTGAGTCACGCGGATTAGAAATTCAGATTACCTAGTATGGTAATGCAAAATGTTCTACCGAATTCTATCTAACTCTTCGTCTTTTCAGTCGATCGGTTACAAGGGCATTCTCCTCTTCGGAACTGAGGAACAGAATAAGAAGTACCTACCCGATCTCGCCACTGGCAGGTACACTAAGTTTAGCTTGTTTTTGAGGTCAATCCTTTTTGCTAAATAGTAACTTCCAAGATCAAGGCTACAGATTGATTGACCAGACAAAGACTATTCATTTTATGTGGAAATCATTGTTCATCTACTTTTAAGCTAAAAATCTGATATCAAAAATTTTCAGGAAGTGGGCCTCCTTCTGTCTCACTGAGCCTTCGACCGGATCGGATGCTAAGGTGAGTGTCTTTCAATAGTTGAACTGAAATAGTTCAACTAATCAATACAGGCCTGAAAGTGTTACCGTAACTCATTTTGTTCAGTCTATTAAATCGATAGCGCGCAAGTCTGAGGACGGATCTCACTACATCCTCAACGCCAACAAGATCTTCATCACCAACGGAGGATTCGCTGACATCTTCACTGTCTTCGCACAGGTTTGAAATTTTTATCAATATTTCCATCAATCGTATTGTGTTGAGTAGGAAAAGTGTATTGGTTCTGAATGTTAAGCATTTCGATCTGAAGTAACTTGATATTAGATCTGAAGTAAATCGACCACGTTGCAGTTGCCCATCAAGCAGGCCGACGGCACCACCACGAACCAGGTATGGATACTGATTGGGACCCCCAATTTGATCTTTAATCTCTTGAAGGTGACAGCCTTCATCGTCGAGCGTGGCTTCGGCGGCGTCACGCACGGACCTCCCGAGAAGAAGATGGGCATCAAGGTACGATTCGGACTGTGATTTTGCTAATTTTTACTTCTGTAGGCTAGAATATTTCGTTGGTAGTTTGATCTCTACAGGGCTCGTACACGGCAGTTATGGACTTCGAAAACGTGAAGATCCCCAAGGAGAATCTGCTCGGAAAGGAGGGAGAGGGATTCAAGGTATACATTGTATTCGGATGAAAACACTTTGAAAAGCGATCCTATTTCCTCATTTATGTCATGGAGTGCTGTAGTTACTTCGTTGGTCGAATGTTTAACGATTATCTTGCTTCAGTTGGCAGTGAACATCCTCAACAACGGTCGCTTTGCCGTTCCCTCGATGTGCACTGGAGCGATGAGCTACTGCATTAGGAAGACGGTGAGAAGGAAGAGGGAGTAGTACGGAAAGGTCCAAAACCCGGTTAGAAAGGGATCTATTGGGTATTGTGAAGATGATGAGATTGATAAACGTCCACCATGTAGTTCTGAGACATAGATTTATGTTGCAGATTGATCACGTGACCACTCGTGAGCAGTTCGGCAACAAGCTCGAGGAGTACGGTAACGTACAGGAGAAACTGGCCAACATGATCGCCAAGTGAGTAAAATATTCTCTTCAAACAGATCTTCAGATTTGGTACTTTCAAAAGTTGCTTAGCAAACCATTGATGAAAATTGAATAGCTCGAGAGATGCTGCGCACAATATATTAATTCTTATATTCATTTTAGTGACGCAATCTTAATTGATCTCCTCTTCAGACACTACGCGTGCGAATCGATTCTGTACATGCTTGCCTCCAAGATGGACAAGGGCATCAAGGACTTCCAACTCGAAGCTGCCATCGCCAAGGTCTTCACCTCGGTAAGCTACTCACTATGACTATGCACTTCATACTTTCCGAAAAATACTAGCCGATATATTTTTCAAATTTGTATTACTATTCAGTAACGGGATCATCGAATGGCGAAGCCATTTAAAATATTTTTATATAAACGTTTCGTTATCGTTCTCATTAATTATCTCTTCTCTTCAGGAATCCGCGTGGGACACGTGTGACGAGGCGATTCAGGTGCACGGAGGAATGGGATTCATGAAGGAGACTGGTGAGGGAATAATGTCTAGAGGATACTATAGATGTTGCCACTCCTCGATAAGCCAAAGTGTACCGTACTCTTTGAGGTCTGGAGCGAGTGCTCCGTGATCTTCGCATCATGCGAATCTTCGAGGGCGCCAATGACGTCTTGCGCAACTTCATCGGACTCACGGGAATTCAGGTATGAGAGGGGATATATAGAGAGGAGATTGAATCGGTGATTGATTGAGATGAAGGAGGCATAAAGATGTTAGCACTGGTGACCCTTGTAATAGTACAGCTGATTATAATGAGCATAGTACGCACTTTATCACTCATGTCTCATTTACAGCACGCTGGCAAGCACTTGTCTGATGCCTCTCAGGGCGGAATCGGCGGAGTGATCGGAGTTGCCATGAACAAATTCGCGTGAGTGGAGTATTGTGGCGTGTGGTGTGAAACGACGTTCAATAAACGTCGTTGTGGTGTGCCTACAGTAATCCTATAATTCAGCGGTCCCTCTGGTGCGTTCAACGACGTAGTCGACCACGAGCTCCAGGAATCGGCCGACGCCCTCGACAAGGTATGTTGTAGAGAGTCAGTTAGCGATCGAAATACGGTTGCCTATAATATTGATTGACGTATATTATATTCAGTGCGTGACGCTCTTCGGTCGCACCGTGCAGGATCTGCTCATGAAGCACAAGAAGGGAATCATCCGTGAGTTATCGATCGATTGAGATGATTACGGTGGAACGGAAAGAGCGATTTTGTGTACTTAAATCCGATCGGATTGAAAAATATCAGTTTTGCGAGAAACTTTAGTTTATTTGACGGATAGTATTTCCAAAATATAATTAAGGGTATGGCAGGTCCATTGCAGACCGTCAGTACGAGGTGGCGCGAGTGGCCGATGCCGCTGTCCACATCTACGCCATGGCTGTGACTCTGTCCAGGTACGGTAGGGATACTGTATGGAAGAGAGGGATACACTTGAGAAGATATTCTTCGTTTGTGTTGTGTACGGCCAACGTGACTTTGTCAGTGCAAATGATCTTTCTTTTTGCGAACAAAAAATAATGTGAGGAATGGGCAAACATAAATTTGATGATGTTGTTCACTTCTAGATGCACTCAGACTTCGAAGTCGGCCGGAGCAAATGCCGAGTACGAGATGAAGGTCGCCAACTTCTTCTGTGAGACGGTAAGAAGACGACGTTTGGGAAAATGTAGAATTATGTGTGCCACATTATACACAAACTAGATACTATGCATTATTTCTATTTGACATTGTTTTCAGGCTGCTGCACGCGCCGAGGCCAGTCTAAAGGCAGCCGCTTCCCCCAACGAGGTGAGATACAGTACTCGGCATTTTTCTAGAAGCGTACCAAGCCCCGCCCCATATCTCCTCTTCTCATTATAAAGTTGCTTTGAACCTGACTTAGACTGCTTAAGCTTAAGATAATGTTGCTTGGAGTTTTGCTTAGACTGCTTAGGCTCGGATTTCGATTGCTTAAGGCTACGTACTCTGCCACGCCCCCATGGGGGTCGAGCCAAGAGGGCGGGGCTTGGTAGGCTTCTAGGAAAGTTCCCAGTACTCTTATCGTATACTGAACATGAATCGAGAACTGACTTTATTCCTTGCAGGGGATTGTCAACACGATCAAGGAGAAGGGAGCGTGCTCCGCTGGAAACAACCCCATCGCCCACCCCATCGATACCATCTAGATTACGGTAGCCATCCCTACTATCGATCGATAACTGATTGAGTACTGTAGGTCACGTACCCTCGTACATATTTCGCATTAAAAATTTTTGTTTTTCGTAGCACCTAGTGCAATAGGTTATGCTTTATATGCTACAAGCCTCTCCCAGTGATCTCCCCTGATTCTGAGCTTTCTCTGTCCCCATCCTCCCTGTGTACCAATTGCGAGCTGTCATAATAGTTTTACATAGTAGATTTTCCCAGGTAATCTGAGCAATTGTATCAAATAAATGCTTGTAGAATGATTGTCTGATCGACTGTTCTTTGAAGGTGCACAAGAATGATCGCTTTGATGCAGTCACACGTTTTTATCAGTCGGTGTTTAATTTGTGAGCATCAGAAAAGACTTTTCTCTTCTATCTGCAGAGGAAAATGAATTGAGGATGAGAGAGAGAGGTTCTTCATTAGTCATCTTTATTGTCTCAAGTTATCATGGGAGAGTGACTAAGTTCTTCTCAACTCCATCCGTAAGCGACGTTTCCATTCCCTCTTCATTCTAGTAAGCCTTCGTGTTATAGCCCACACCTGATAAGAGGACGTGCAGAGATCATAGCGAAATGAGAGAGCGATGATAAAAAGTCGTGGCCAAATCCCTTGGTGATGCGGGCTATGTCACCGCTGCAACCCGCTGTTTCCCCGTTACGTAATGAAATAAGGCGGTCATAACCACCCCCATTTCATTTTCCATTCTGTTTCGTTTCGCTTATTCGTCCTCGGGTTGATCTTTGATTTCTAGGGTGATGCTCCTTCTCGTTCGTCTGTTTCTTCTCGTGGGAGGGGCACTTGCTATGAGGTGATTCATGATACTTTCTAAAAGTGAGCATTACGATTGGAAATGTCCAATGAAGATCACATTTTTTATATTCGTCAAGCATCTCGTGATTTTAGAGAGCCTCTGTACAACCCAGATTTCAACCTCAACTGGCATAATATTTCTTCGAATTCTAGGAATCTCGTTCTTGTGCTTTTTGTTGTAAAACTATGCAACCAATTTCGAAATAGCGGAAATTCTCCCGTAGCGAAATGATTCACAAAGATAGAACATATCTTGTCAGATTTGAATATCCATACCCCTCTGAGAAGAGATATGGAAATGCCGTTGGAAGAAAGGAAACCCTGGATGAGACCATTCCCGATGGGCTCGATCTGGTGTACATTAGTAATGTGAGTGATCCAGTCTTCTTGATAATCTTGATCTCCAGATGCTTTGATATTTTCTATTGTATTCTTTGTGATGAAACATATGAACGAAAATTTCCTTTAATTCCAGCAGATCAACGAAATATATGAAATATTCCTGCCAAACTTCTTAAAGGAAAGGTCAACGATCAGTTCCTCAGATCTGGCGACACGGTGATCGAGCGCCTACTTCAGCCATGGTCGGAGAGAAGGCACCCGAGGAGTACTGGACATTCGGAGGAGGAGGATGGGGCGAACTCAGTCCGGTTTGTGCTTGCTCTTTGATCTCTCACTCATGAGATCATGTCCAGATCGGTATGAGGCAGCATTTTAACCTCGGAAAGAAGCTGTATGACAGGTATTTTGAAGAATTGCTGTTCTTGCTGAATTTAGAAAAATGATTGACATATTGTAGTTACAAAATGTTTTAGATACGCAGCCAACAATAAGTTTCTGTCAGAAACCTACAAGGCAAAAGAGGTTAGCAGTGAGGTTTGTAGGAGCAAAAAGTTTTTGGAGGCATGGGGAATTGAACCCCAGCCCTCTCGCATGCTAAGCGAGCGCTCTACCACTGAGCTATGCCCCCCAGTTGTGTTTTCACTTCTATTTGAGATCTATGTGCATTGCACAGACAAGAACCGGACGATCACCTCTGCGATGTCCCACCTGGCTGGAATGTACTCGCGACCAAAGGCGAAAGTCGGCAGAGACTATCCTGGTAGGGAGAGAAATAGAGAAACAAAGAATGAGCTCACATTTTCTTTGTGAATTTCTCATCTTTTCGTATTGAAACTTGCTTGTATCCATTTACAACAATAAAAATTCAATTTCTAGACATTTCGGAATGGCCGAAGGTCTTCATTCCCATCCCAGTTCACACTGAATGGGCTGGCAACGATCATGTGAGACCGTTGCAATTTAGGGAGAGAATAATAATAATAATAATAATAGTAATGAATAATAATTAAAGAGAATAATAATTTACAATTTAGGGAGAGAATAACTATAAAATTTGTAAGATCTCATACTCTGGTGCTTATTTGAAGCTATGGTATCAAAGATCAAAGATAAGGCCAAAATTGCCCCGGCGCTTCGCGCCGGGGCTAAATAATGAATTGAATACTTTCAGATTGGTGATCCAGCTACGTATTGTCCGAGGCAGGACGACCTGTGGAAACTGGTGCAGAAAACGCAGGATTACAAGGACGCCAATGGAGATTACGTGAGAAAATCATAAAGCACAGTTACTAAATTGAGCTCTCTTCAGACTCAGCAGACGTTGCAGTACTTGAGAGCAGCGATTGGAGTGGACGATGCATCGATAACTTTCGAGAACGTCTACAAGATCTGGGACAATATGCTCATCGAGGTAAGACGTGATTCCTGCCCGATGTGTGATTTTTTTCTGGCAGATTCTGAAGTATCTGACTGTCTAGATAACTCTGATGGCAGTTTGCCTACAGATAATGTATCATAATGCAGTAGAAAAGAATAGTTTGACTGATATGAATCTCCCCATATACTGTTTACTGCAGGGTATCTGGTTCCCCGACAACGTCACCGACTGGTATCCCTACTACACAGACGACGTCAACGAGCAAGTGACAACCATCAACGACTGGGGAATCGATCTGGTCAATGGAATTATGAGTGAGATCTTCTAAGAATGAACATTTTCTCTAGTTGATAAAGCTTGGCAGCTTGGCAGCTTAGCTCGATAGTTTCGGTTTGTTGAAGGAATAGCCATAATCCTTTTCAGATGACTCGGTGATCGACGGGTACGATCTTCCACTGGAGATTAATAGAATCCGTGCAGGACCACTAATTAATGATGTGAGATTATCAATACACGAAGCTACAATATTTATGAAATTGTTGAAAAGATATGAAAATACTCGTTGATCTATCCAGATCATGGCGAAGGCTCGCGGGGTGCTGCAGTGTCGTCTACGCGACTCCTACGGGCAGCAGAATGACTGCAAGGATGGAGATCACTTCTACCGCAATCTCAAGTACCACGCCGTATCCTCTGTTAGTTTTCGTAATCAATTGTATTGAATGGATCTTGATGGAACTGCATAGAAAGAGCAAATATTAGTGGTAATAACCAACCAACTTATCACGTAGATTCCACAAACATCAATCATAACGAATTGTAGCACGACACTACGATCTCAGCGTATCTCACTGTGCTCGGAGCAAAGACGAAAGTGCTCACTAGTAAGGGTTCAAAATCATTCTCGATTTATTGTGCACTGAATTTTTATTGAGCGTATTAACATTTCAAAATGAAGATTGATGATCTTGATCTTTGATCTCCCCTTGCAGGAGGCTACCCCTGGTACTCGGCTGCGGTAGTCACTGAATTTTACATCGACAGGAGGAATGGTGGGACGGATCAAGTGTTCAGGGTAATACATTCGTGAATTCCTATTTTCAATGCATTGAATTTGCTTTTGAGAAGCTTGTTTTGAAAAGTCCCAATTCCTTTTTGTTTACCATGTAATATCTAGCGTCTAGAAACATTTGAAGGTGATCTACCACGACAACGAGGACTCTGACTTCCGTGTGATTACTCCCCTAGTCGATGGATGCGATGGAAAGGATTTCTGCCCCGTCGAGGTACAGACCATTCCTTACGAAATCCTTCTAATTTCGCTTTTAGAAAGAGAAGGTGTGATAGATTTTTCTCGTTGACAGCTCGAGTTTCTATTTTCTACAGGTGCTTCAGAATGTAGCCGATAAGTACGCGCCTCCAGGTGGAATCAATGTGGTATGTTTCCAAACATAGTAATTGAAAAAATCGAATTATTAATTTTGCAGCTCTGCAATCAACGGATCAACGCATGACTACATGTAGATTTGTGAAAGCTTCAGGAATCTATAAATTCGTGCCTGTAAAGTCTCATTTGAGAGCGATCATCGATTGTGCAATTAGAAGACGATTAATGATTTATCGAGAAGCAGTCGTTAGCAGCATCTCTACGGTTTCTCTTTTCCTGCTGAAGGACAAAGAAGAGGCTGGATCGAGGAAACTTGGGCATTTAGTGCACAACTCTTCTTGACGCCCTTGTGTTGTCTCCTGATGGCTGAACGTTGCGTTGTAATTCGCTTGCTCGCCACTAGAGATCATCGTCTTGTGCGCGTTCTCGGTGAGTTGATCGTCAGCTGACGCGTTCGATGTGCAGTCAGCATCGATCATCACTGCAAGTCGAATGTGGTTGTGAGATCTGCAGGATTTAGAAGTGAGGATCGTTCAGAAAGAGTGGAAATCAGGTAAATCACGAAATATGATATATTTCCCGAAACTACAGAAAACAAGAGACACGAGAAAAAGGAAATTAGCAAGGAGAGATCTCGATAAATCCGTCAACCCGGGAAGGGAGTGAGTGAGTGTTTGAGTGAGGGAGAGAGGACACTCGATCAGCTGTCGGATCTCTCTGTTGATGCTCTGCTCTGTTTGCACTGGATGAATCGAATGGCACGCGAGATCCACTCATGGGTGGTCACCCACTAATCTCGATCTATTGATTAACACGATTCGCATTTTGTGTATATTGAGGTTATAGAGTAAGATTCTACTTGAAATCTTCGTGTAGCCTATGGTTGGACAAGTTGGGCTGATCCTCATCAGAGTTTATTAATACGTTTCGGGCAATAGCCCAGCATCAGTAAGGAAAATCTTTTTTGAGACTAATAACAATGAAGATATAAGATATTTATCAATTTCACTGGCCTCATAAATAGAACCTGGGAATGTAGTACACATAAACATGAATGGATATAGAGAGTGTATACAAGTACTCGTACAAGTCTCAATTCGCAATCGAGGGATCATAGTTGGGGCAGTTTGATCCTTAACTTTGCTGGGCAATCTTGTTTGCCGGTGGATCCTCAGCGTCTGCGTCATTCTTTCTCTTGCGCACTTCAGGAACCACTTGACGCACTTCCTGAGGGTCCAAATCCTCGAACATCTTCACGTAGGCGGTATTCATCCTTCAGAAGGGACAGATGACAGTCCCTGCCGGAGTCTGCGCGAGTTCATCGGCGCAAGTCGCGCACAGAATGTGGCCGCACGCAGTCATCACGGCACGCCTTCGGGAATTCGCAGTGAGGCAAATGGAGCAGGAACGGGAGTAACGAAGGGACTGCGAATGACTGCAACACAAGATTTTTTCCTGCATCTTTTATCGAGGAAGGATAAAATAAACTGTGTAATTTCTTTAACTTTCGTTTCTCTGCATAGTTGAAGATAATTCGAATTTGAAGAGAGATTAAATCGTTCCATGCTCCTCTCAAAGATGATCATTTCTTTCTTCTGTAGATCCATCGACTCACGGTATTTCATCTTCAGGCCGGGTAGCTTTGTTCTTCTCTCTTCTCCTGGCTCCTGCCTCATCTTTAGCTCGTTCAACTTCCTTCCGGAGCTCCTCCAATTCAGCAGCGCGTCTCGTATTTCCCTCCCTCATCGCAAGGAGACTGCAATCGAAAGTATTCATAAGCACAATTGACTGATGCTGATAAGATCACTAGATTGCTCCTTCTTTAGTCAAATGTATACATTATGAAAAACGAGATAGACTAAACCGTACCTCTGCATTTCTCTCCGTACTTCTTCCTTCTTTCTTCTGATGATCTCCCTCTGCTCCTTCTCCTCCCTCGCCTCTTCTATCTTCTCCATCCTCCTCCTGTTCTCTCTCTCCCTCATCGTTTCCATTAACTCCTCCAGTCTCTCCTGAGCAGCTCGCTCAGTTCTCTCTGCTTCCTCTTGCACTGCATCCATTCTCCGTGCTTCTTCCCTTTCTTGTTCCTCCCTTTCCTCCTCTTCCAATCTCTTCTTCTCGTCGTCTCTAGTCTGCATTTTTACTCTGAAATGAATGCATTAATATATTGATCTCACTCTTTCATTGTGAACAAGGAAAATGATAACGGCACTGAAAGGAACAGTTCTGGTTTTTTAAAATAATCTACACGCTTTCAATCTAATATTGCTCATCGATCACCTTATTCATCATTATCTGCATTGCTACTTTCAACACAGATGAATTAAATTCTTCTGTTTCCCTTTCCTCCCCTCTATTCGGTTCATCATCTTCTGAATCCAATTCAATGACTTCTGGATCTTCTGGCCTCCCAGCAGGCGTTTGATCCGCGCGTGAAGCGGCTTCCGGAGTGGACGGAGAAGCGGATGCGGACTGATTGTGGTTTGCAATGATTTGCTTCGCTTCCGCAATGGCGGATCGCATCAATTGCCGCGTTTCTGCTGATATGGACATGTCTGGAAAAGAAGTCTATGAGAAGTCTATCTGGAAAAGACATCCTATGTTTAGGACTAGATAATGCTATGAATAGACTCTTTAATTCACGCGCCTTTCAAAGGCATATAGTTTCAATTGAATAGTATCTTGTGTTACCAAATACACTACCATGGGTCAGATTCGTGACAGACGATTTGGTGTTTCTAAATATTTCTGTCATGAGAGAAAATATTCATTCTCTAGGTTGCTTTGTTTGAATACATAGTGTTGGATGCATCCAACTGATTAGTTAGAACGATAAAAAAGGAGCAATGATAAATATAATTCTAGAATTCAATGCAAGGCATATATGTACATTCATGCTAAGCCGATGGTAATCGCAATTCGTGAATTTTACAATTAATATTCTACTATTGAAACTTCACATTTAAATCCATACTGTTGAGAGTCAAATTATGGCCTATAAAAATTATCGCATGTTTCCTACATTGTTAAAGACGGCATCCCTAGTCACAATGTGCTCGTCCAAAAGCACTTTTTTTCGCATCATCCTCTCCATCTCCATCAACTTTTCGCTTGCGGTGCTTCAATGTGTCATGAAGCGTAGGCGGCGTCTCCAATTCCTCTAGTATCTTCACATAGTTAGTGTTCTTTCTGCAGTAAGGGCAGAGAACTGCTCCTTCACTCGTCTGCTCGAGTTCCTCGGCGCAATTCCCGCACGTGTAGTGTCCGCAAGTTGTGAGAACTGCGAGTCGACGGGGATTGTCGTTGATGCAGATGGAGCAGCTTCGAGAGTACGACAGTGTGAAGGGATTCCTGAAATGCTTTACTGCACTTACAGTCCCGTTCCACCAACGGAAACTGCGCGAAGTCACTGTGTGTTGTGTGCCCTATTCCCCTTGAAAATGCATATTTCTGACTATTTTTTAGAGGTCATGGTTCGAGTCCACCCTACTTCCAATCCGTCATCTGCAGCTGACGAAGAAAAAAATCCAATCATGGGTGCGACACGCTGCCAGGTTCCGCGCATTTTCCGTAAGTGGCGACTCTGCATCACTGCATTTGATTTTCAAAAAGTTAGATTTGGCATAATTCACCGCATATAACTCACTGGTCTTCGAACATTGCGACGTAGGTTGTGCATTTTCTACAGCATGGGCAGACGACCTTCCCGGTCGAAGACTGCGCGAGTTCATCGGCGCAAGTCGCGCATGTAACGTGTCCGCACACAGTCATCACTGCGCGTTTACGAGGAGTCGAGGTGGAACAAATGGGGCAAGTTCGAGAGTATCGGAGAGACTGGATGTGACTGAAAATGACCATTCAGATATTTATATTTCTTTAAAAAGGTCTAGTTCGAGATTCTAAAATTTTTCAGATCTTCGCCGCGATTCTAATGTAATAGAAGGTAAGACAGGTGAATCTACGTCAAGCGTATAACGTAATGCATCGAGATGATAAGGCGGAAGTTCGTCGACCTCTCTGCTCCTCTTCATGCGTGTCTTCCTCTTCGATACTGCAGTTTCTCTCGCTCTTTCCACCATCATCCGATCTGCTGCCAAAAATCCATCGCTCAACTCGCACTCTTCTTCCAACTTTTGGAGACTGCAATGCGATAGGTTTTTAGACTAAAACTTAGATAAAACAAAACATTTAGCTTTATTTTAGAACTTTAAAATTTCATAACATAATCATAATTTTTGGCTATCGATGTCATAAAGGAATATATAAGTACCCTTCTTCCTCCTCTCTCAGTTCCTCCTTCAACTGCTTGATGTGACTTCTCCTCAGTCGTCGCTCGCTCTCCTCCTTCTGCTGCTCCATTCTTCTCTTGTGCTCTATCGGTCTGATCCACTGTAACTTCCTCTCCAACTCCTTCTGTGCCTCTTTCTCGTCCTTCTCTGCCTCATCAATCAGTCTCTCCATCCATCGCCTCTTTTTCTCTTCCTCTCTCCTCTTCTTACTCTCGTCCTCATCCAGTATTTGCTTCAGTTCTGTGAAGAATTCTTCATTTTTCCTCTCGAAAGCGTCTGTGATCTCATTTAGAAGAGGTAGCAATCGCTCGGATTCCGAAATGGCAAGCCGTATGTTCTTCAGTGTGTCCTCAGAGAGCGCCATTCCTATAACGACAAGATGTAGCACAACAGAATACAATTACAATGAGTTCGGCAAAGAAAAAGACTGACAGAAATCGTTATGACAAACTGCAAGAATACAAGAGTAAACAATTTGTTTATTTAAACCGAAAGATGCACGCCAGCCTTCTTAGAATGAGATGATAAGTGCATCAGGTCAGATATTTGACAAAGTCAACAATAATACTAAGAACGCGTGTGTTGAAATACCTCTCACTAACGATTCCTATCAAAATAATTTGAGACCCTGAATATTTAAATTACATATTTTTTCGATAATTTGATTATCAAGGTGAAATGAGTCACTTCTAATTCAACTGGTATACATGATGAGAAATTTATGTGCAAGGAGTAAATAAGTGAGTAGAGCAGGGCTATTGATCGAGGGAAAATAAAGAAAGAGTATGGGGAAGAGAGAGAGGAGAGGGAAACAGAGCAGGAGAGAAGGATAGTTGTTAGCAAGAGACGATAGAGAAAGATATGCCTCCGACCTCCCCAGTCGCTCACTTTTCCTCCATTCGTTCCTTCCCGTCCCTCTTCTCGCCCAGTATCCCATATTCATCTGTACAGTGTCTTTGTCCTGTTATTGAATTTGATATATATTTTATCATTTTCAGCTGCCTACCTCAGCTCAATGGTTGTACCTTATATCTAGCCGCAAAATTTTCCAATCCTCATAACGGTTCGTTATTTTAACTTGATTTATCCAAGAGCTTTTATTTTCAGACTCCCGTGAAATTAAAAAAATCATTGATTATGGAGATCGAAATATATGAAAAATACAGGAATAAGAAGCGATAATGCACGTGTGTTCTCCCTCTCTTTGGCCCATATTCTTCTTCTTCCCTCCCTCAATCGTTGTTTGCAGCCTATTATCACCGCTCATCTGCAACTCTCGTCTCGAAGTTCCGACAATGCAGGTCAGTTGGCACTGTTCGAAGCAATCAGAGATACTTTGGCGATTTCCTCATATTGTCTTGTGCAGGGTATTATCACGATTTACTCGGGACTGATCCTAACGATGATCTGATAACGCCGGTCAGTTTCCTCTCTCTCTGGCTCTCCACTCAAATGTTCACTTCTTAGCCGTCAATCGTTCTTTGCAGCGTACTATCACCGCTCATCCGCAATTCTCGGCCCGAAGATCTGATAACGCAGGTCAGTTAATCTTGGACGATTCGAAGCTGTCAGAGATGATTTAGCGATCCCCTCAAACTGTCACTTGTAGGATACTATAACAAAAACAATCGAAATCGAAAAACATCCGATGGGCAGATAACGCCGGTCAGTTTGAATCCCTCGTCTCACTGCTCGCTTTGAATAGGTCAACTCAATCGGTCTATTCAGGTGCGTATCACGATTCCCCTCCAACAGCCGCTCCCGCGTCGCTCCTCTCCAGGATTCAAACAAATGTTTATGATGAAATAAAATGATAAATATATTGTTGTATTCTCTTTGGGGGGTAGAATGTAATATGCTGGGAAATTTAATAGTGTAAGTAACGAAGTGTGTCGGAAATAAGAGATGATCTGGTGAACGATACTTCCGCTTTTCATTTCGCTTTAGTCCGATCGTTGGCGGAGGGAATAGTGCATGGAAATGATGGAGCAAATGGGAGGAAGAAGGGAAAGAGGGTAGAGACACACTGCAAACAAGAGGGATAGAGAGAGGATTGTTCGAGAAGAGGCGAGACGAGAGAGAAAGAAATGTGCCCTCTGCGCCTCGCTCACTTCACTCCATTCTCTTTTTATCTTTTCTCTTACCTCCTCATATATTTATGACATATTTATTTTGTTTGTAAATTAAATTTCTTTTCTTCAAATGCATTTTCTACCAAACCTAATAATCTTGCAGCTGCCTACTTCAGCTTTTCTGTCGAGTTCCTCCTCCAATCGACTTCATGAAACGAAATTATGCTGCAAGTAAGATAATATTGTTTATTAAGAAATGTGGAATGAGTTTCGGATCTAACATAAGAATGTAAGGATGGGCTCATGATGAAACAATTCATCTAGGAATCAGAAACAACTGTATAGCGAGTGAAAAAAGAATTGCAGGAACGTATTCGGTTCAAGTGCTCACTTGAACGGTTTGGTCATTCGATGGTTCCGTAGTGCAAAGGAAACAGCAAGATTTTTTATGCATTCTTTCGAGCTGACGAAATTCCCGAAGAAGGAGTTAAGTTCTCGATTTATGAATGGAGGAAAGTAGGTATTTTTAATGAAACATTTTTGTATATTATTTATATGATAGACCAATAATTTATACTATACTCGAATACGTGGGAATTGGGAGGAGTTCAGGAGTGATAACGCAGGTTTGTGATCTCTTATAATTCCGTCGCTTGACCATTCCTCCTCGCTTCCTTGCAGGGACATATAACCGTTCCTCTGCAACCCTCACCTCGAAGAGCAGATAACGCAGGTCAGTTTAACTTTGCTGTACACGGACTTGCCTTACTGCTCATTTTATTTAGGATACTATAACGATTCCCCTGAAACACGCTCGCCTCCGAAGCCCCTCTGAAGAACTCCAAAGCGAAAGTTAATGAATTTGTCGAATGATAAAAAAATATTTATTGTATCTTCATCGTTCACACTTTAGCGTTTACTTTTTCATTGGGAAGTATGATTTTGAATGGACAGGGAATACGGAAGGGTGAATGATACACGCATGATGCGAGGCTCTGGGAGATGTCTCTACAAAGTTTCTGACATGTATAGAAGCGAATAAGAGAGAGAAGGGGAAGAAATGGAGGGGTGAGATTGTATGAAAGAATAAGAAGAAGGATCGAAATTGATTGTTAAACAAGGCTAATGGTGAGGACGGAGATCATAGTTACTCTTTCCTACATTTCGGAATTTATTTAGGAAAAGTGCAATTAAACAAACTTCATGTTCTTCTTACAATTTATATATTTTTGTATTATTTTGTTTGTGCACGAATTCTTCATCAACAATTTATTTAATCTTTGACAAATACTCATGGATTACGAAAGTTATATATTCTGAGAAATGTATCATCTGACATACACAATAAATCTACTCCATTTTGGCCCTCTTATTGTTAATCGAGATAACATTTGCGAGCGATCTCGCATCTCGCTTGCGCCCTTCCGGTGTCTCTTCGCCCACTTCCGGTGTCTCCACATCCTCGAACAAGACGACGTACTTGGTCTTTCCTCTACAGAAGGGGCAGTCGATCTCCTGCCCTCCTTTGTCCATGTGATAGGCACAGGAGACACACGTCCAGTGGCCACACGAACTCATCACTGCACGTCGACGGGGATTTGGAGTAGTGCAGATCTGGCATCCACGAGAGTAGCGGAGAGGCAGATTGAGACTGAAAGAGAGAATGATTGAACGACAAGGGCAGATACTCGAGTGCATCACTCGTTTTCGAAATATATCGGCACTTCTTGGATATTTGGCCCACCCCCCTCCACTCCTCTATCATTTATCATTCCCTCCCCATCACAAAGGGATTGTGCGACCGAAAATCAAGGAATGAGACCTAGAAATGAGGGGGTAGGGGAGGAAGGGGGGGGGGGGGGTCGGCCAATTATCCAACAAGTGCCAATACCAATATATCAACCCCCTTCGAGCTCGTTTGTTATTATAACTTTTTTTCCCTAGTTGGCAAGGAAGCGAGAAATGCTCACGGATGGTCGTCTATTTCTCTGGTTGCTCTGATGCGGGCTTCTCTCGCCTTTGCAATCTTCAGCCTGTCACTGTGCAGTGCCATTTTCTCAGATTGAATCTCAGCCTTTTTACGGTCGTTCCTCATTTTCTTATCAGCCAGCCTGAAAGAGTACGAAATGTTTCTAATTGAAGAAAAATATTTAATGTAGTCTTTAGAAAGTCCGCAGCACTATATACAAGTGAAACAAACTTACTCCCATTCTAGCTTCTGCAGATCTTCCCTTTTATGTTCAATCATTTCTTCTTCCAGCCGTATCAGTCGATCCTCTTCATCCGCATCACTCTCATCGTCTCGGATTCGCCTTTCCCTCTCTTCCATTTCTCTCTTCGCCTTTCTCTCCTCCATCTCAGCAGTATTCTGCGCCAACTCCAACTTGCGCATCTCGTTTTTGTTAATCATCTCCAATTCCCTCCCCTGTTCATGCTTCCTCTTCTTCCTTTCCTCCTCACTCTCCCTTTTCTTCCTCTCTATCTCCTTCTGTGGCATCTTCTTTTCCTTGAAAGCATCAATTTCGAAACGATCGGAAGCTATTCGGTTCACAAACTTTTTTTGCCGTTCTCAAGAGATTACGAAGAATAATTAATGATAATGCAATGAAAAAAGGTTTCGCTCACCAGAACGACCACACAGTCGTCGTCATCTTCGTCAGAATCTAGCTCGACGACGTTATCCTCTTCATCGACGACTTCCGAGTCGCCGTCGTAATTCTTAGCAAAGTGACTTTCAATCAATGAAATTGATTGCATGGTCCAAAAGCGTACCGGGTCCTCAGGATCCTCTTCTTCCTCATCCATTATATCCTCGTCATCTCCTTCAATTCCGCCCATGTTATTGTCCAATGGTGCGACCAAAGGAGCATCGCCGAAATCCACGACTACTAGATCCTGCTGACATTGAGTAAGGATTACCAACCGATGCAGGGGGTGTTACCTCGTTAACCCCTTCTTCCTCTCCCCCCTCTTCATTCCCAACAATTCGCAAGTCCGCCCGGACATTAGGGAAGCGAAAATTCTGGATAAATTATCATCATGTGTCTTGATTGAGCTTGATAATTACCTCGATCAAAGGCCCCCTGTTCGGGTAAGGGAATACTCTCTGCATGCGTGGATCGACGATATCGTAGTAGGGAAAGTTGTTGACGATCTGAAGACCCTCCATTCAAGTCACGAGTAGGTATTGCTACAAAGATAATCTTACAGTTATCCGAACAATGAGTTCAGTAAAACTTTCGGTAAGCGAAAAAGCGTGATATGATAGCTAAAAATTGGAAGCGGGCAGATCTCAGAGGGATGGGTGATGATATGAGCAGTGCTTGTATGACATCTGATGTGTCCCGTAAAAAAGTGAACGCCACACACTATTTGATAGTGAGAGAGATGAATCCACGCCAGAGGGCACAAAGGCACTACTTTACATCTCTTTTCAGTGAGTGCGCAAAGAGATGTATAGTAGAAGTCCAGAGCGATGTGATGATTAGTGAGATGATTCTACTCGAGTTTGCGAATGAGATTGGCATTTATTTCGGATAGCAGGTTTTTTTAAAATCATACTAGATCGTACTAAGAGAGAGAAAGAGACGAATGATGATTACAAATGACTGGCGTGTAAGTGCCAATACATGAATGAGACCGGATGCACCAGCCGCTATAGTCCCTCTCCCGCCTCTATCGATTAGTTAGAAAGAATATTGTGTTCCAATGTCAAAAAGATTGCATAGGGGAGGATACGGAAAAATAGATGAGCGCATTGGTGTCGAGGAATTGCATGAATTACCCACTTTTATGGATTAAATGAAATTTTGAAAGATAGTATTCAGTCGAGACGATCAGCGATAATACATTTACAAAAAATAGTAACATATTTTGATTGTATCTATTGATACATCTTACCCGAGTAAACCATAAAAAAAAGTTATGATTCGAGATCGGAATCCTCTCTCCCTCTCATCCCATCCAATTCCAGTCTCCCAATAAAAGAGGAGCAGATGCGCCAGAGGGATTAGTTGATATCTCGAGTCATCTTGAGTGAACTTCAGAAACGTCGTCGTCTCGAATGGGCACTTCGAGATACCGATACTTCTTCTTTACAAACCGAATTATTTCAAAGGCTAACTAAATTGCTTGGGATGTGCATCTCTTCGCTCCCGAGAAGTGATATGAGAAGTGTATGAAGTAATGAATGCACCGATAATGTGTGGATAGACATTCCGCTCGTCTTTGTAAGGTCAAAGAATATATGGAGATTGCGAGAAATTTAGATGATACATCTGCTAAAGGAACTCGTCTAACCTACAAGGTGTCATCCATTGAGAACCATGCACACACCCCTCACAATCAACAGAAGTTGTTCTTCTTCTGTGCGATTGTTACTGATTAGACACATTTTCCCTCTCAATTCAACGTGTTCTCTACTCACTCCCCCATTCACACAATGTCCTCTTATCCAATGCTCTTTTACATTTCCCCTGCAGTTAAAACACTATGGAATCCAAGCCAAACGTCGTTTGACGGATTCGCTCGTCGTTCGTTCTTATCAGATTTTCGTTTTTGCTCCATTTGAAGGATATTATCGGGTCAGCTGAGATGTTAGAATTACATATTAGTGTCTCCGAACTGTGAAGGCTCTACTGTAGATCCCGTCTAACTGTAAGATCTAATTATTGATGCCATAACCTTTGTTCAATAATGTGGTTTTTGAAATTCCTGAAAAGTGGTTTACAGAATAGAAATGGATGCAGAACTAGCGAGGAAGCACACTGCGAATCCCATCTCCTTTGAATACACCACTAGAGAAGCCATTGTGTACGCTCTCGCGAGTGAGATATCCTTACCCTTATGTGTATGATGAGAACGGAAGATCAAGATTACGGAAGGTTTAATTTTCCAGATGACAGCAAAACACTTTGAAAATTTTTATTGCAATAGACGACAATCGTTTCTGCCTTCAGTTGGATGCAAGGCGAAGGAAGATCTCCGCTATGTCTACGAGGGTGCGGAGGGATTCATGCCTCTTCCCACTTATGTCGTGGCTTCAGGACTAGATCCAAAACAACTCATCGGATGGCCAGGTACAATAGTAAAAGATCCATTCTCATAAATTATATCAAAACAACAATCTCATTTTTTAGGAGTGAAGCTTAATCCTGTGAAAATTCTACACGGTGAGCAGTACATCGAAACACTCGCACCTCTACCGACTGAGGTCCTGACTGGATATGATTTACGTCGCTAATCGTTGATCTGCAGGGAAAGCTCCGCTCGGAGATGCGCGTAGTTGACATCATCGACAAGGGATCGGGTGCATTGATTATAACTGAGGGTGAGTGAACGATAGCAACGGATTGATTAAAGGCCCAGAAAATATCGGGTCTCGACTGGAACAGCGAGGTGTTCCGTAATATTGCATTGTTTCAGTTACGACATTCGATGCATGGAGTGGAAATAAAGTGGCGATACAGCAGAATAGCGTCTTCCAGGTACGGCAATATTGATTGCCAACCGATTGTCCATCTGATCTCTCAGATTGGCGGAGGAAATTTCGGAGGCGCCAAGACATCCCCTCACGAGATAAAGGGCGCAGTTACTCCGAAGCGACCTGCTGATAAAATCGTATGGGAGACAACATCCGAAGATCAAGTAATTGTCTTAAAATTTCCTTTAGCGTGAGTGAAGATGAATGATAGTAAGCATTCAGGCTGCCCTCTATCGCATGGGATCGGGCGATCTTAATCTCGTTCATATCGATCCTGCGATTGCCAAGGTGGATCTTTGATCTGTAAAACGATTTCCTTACCATGACGATATCGTAATTATCTAATCGAGTAGTTGGTCTTTGATCTTTCTCCAGATGGCCGGATTCCATACGCCGATCCTTCATGGCCTCTGCACTATGGGATTCGCGACTCGGCATGTGCTGAAGAAATTCGCCAATAATGACGCCAGCCTGTTCAAGGCGATTAAGGTTTTATATTTGTTCTAAAAAGGATCAAACATAAAATAAGGTCCGCTTCGCTTCTCCCGTTCTTCTTGGAGAGACACTGGAGACGCACATGTGGGACGAGGGAGACAGAGTAGTCTTCGAGACGAAGGCAATTCTTCTATTCATTAATATAATTGGAATTAGGCGTAATGATAAAGTTTCTGTTCTTTAGATTTTTTGGAGAAGAGTGTTCTCAGAACAATCTACTGCAAAGTTTACGGAACACAGATTTTTTTCGTAAACATGAGACAGTTTTTTAGGTAAAGGAGACAGGCAAGACAGTAATCTCCAATGGCTACATGCTCCTTCACGGAAAGAAGGGACCAGGAGCTGCTAAGCTGTAGAGGATCGATCAATGAATGAAACTTTCTCATTGCTGAACTCATGCAATTTTATGTTTGAATAAACACGGATTCTCGACAAAACACATAGAACACAGCTCAGAACAGGATGTTGTGAAAATGGAAAAGTCTTTTTACAGTTCCTCTCTATCAAATATCCATTGATATAAATCGAGCACGTTTTTAGCAGCACTAAAAAGCCACAAGTTTGCACGATATCAGCGTGATAGTGGACGGCTGAGGTCAGCACTCCTCTTATTTATCGTCGCCTCTATTTCTTTCTCTCCTCTCGTGATCACAACAACTCTCTTTCTAATCAAACTTCAAACATAATACAATAACGCGGCTCATATACAGTAAAAATTCTTGAATGTTCAATATTCAGAATTTTTTGTTTCGATCTATTCATTCTTCCTTTCATAGTTGTGCTTTTCTATGACCCCCATTTCTTTCTTTTAATTGATTACTCTTGGTTTCCTTATCGCTCGTCAATACTTCAATGAATATGCAGCGTCAATGGACCCTCAGCTGGCCAAGCTGCACAAGCCAGACCCCGTCGCTTTCGAGTACACTACCAGAGATGCAATTGTCTATGCACTAGGAAGTGAATGTAGCCACATTCATTTGACCTTTGATCCCTGATTTGAGTTGGATGCAAGGCGAAGGAGGGCATCCGATATGTGTACGAGGGAGCAGAGGGATTCATGCCCCTTCCCACTTACATCGTCGCCCCAGGACTGAATGCGAACAGCTCCCGCAACTGGCCTGGTACAAGCACTTTATTGATTAGCACGATAGCTATCGATTAGTTGTCGTATATAATAGGTCTGAAGATCGATATGAAGCGAATCCTACATGGCGAGCAATACATCGAGCTGTACGCGCCCCTGCCTGTCGAGGTTCGTCCCGCAGAGTAGCTAACGGAATTAGAACATTGAAATATCGTGGCCTACATGTTCAGGGTTCGCTTCGTTCTGAGAAGCGCATCGTTGACATTCTGGACAAGGGATCAGGCGCCCTGATCATGAGCGAGAGTGAGTTTCCCCCTGGGAAAACAGCTGAAAATATAACTGTAATCTCGTTTTAGTCACGACGTTCGACGCAATCACCGGGAAGAAACTTGCGATGCAGCAAATTTGCCTATTCCAGGTTTGATGGTTGAGATATTGGTTAGGACTGAGACAATCCGAAAAATTAGTTGCCATCTCGAGTTCGAGTACCCTTATTAATGATCTTGTATCTACGATTGTTCAGGTCGGAGCGGGCAAGTTTGGTGGCGCGAAGACCTCTTCTCACGACAAGAAAGGGGCTGAGATTCCGAAGAGACCGGCAGATCGAATCCTCTCTGATGTGACATCGGAGGATCAGGCTGCTCTCTATCGCATGGGATCGGGCGATCTGAACCCGCTTCATGTCGACCCAGCATTCGCAAAGGTTGATATCTGCGGCTATAATTTTTTAGAAGGTCCTGGAAATCGGAAAGATGATACTTGCCTTATAGATGGGTGGATTCAACACACCGATTCTTCATGGCCTCTGCACTATGGGATTCGCGACTCGGCATGTGCTCAGAGCTTTCACCAACAATGATGCCAGCCTATTCAAGGCGATCAAGGTGTGATCTTTGGCATTAAAAATATATTACGAATAAATAATGTCACTGCGTTGGACTAGACAAGATCATAGTCATTATTCTTGATATCTCTGCAGGTCCGATTCGCCTCTCCCGTCATCCCAGGGCAGACACTGGAGACGCACATGTGGGACGAAGGAGACAGAGTAGTATTCGAGACGAGGGTGAGATTTAATTTTGCTTAAATTTGAAAAATATAGAGCCACACCCATTAATACTCTCAAATTGTCAGGTGAAGGAGACAGGCAAGACTGTGATCTCCAATGGTTACATGCTCCTGCACGGAAAGAAGGGACGAGGACAGGCGAAACTGTAGAATACATCAAATATCGATTGATAAATAATATGACTATCGCATGGCTAGATTAGTGTGTTGCTTATCTTTACGTTTGTCTAAAATCTATGAACAACTGCAATTGAAAAGTCCCTTGCTCAACCCTGATAAATGATTACATTATTTACCCTCAACAGTGTTTGATAATGCTTGCAACGAATGCAACAATATTGTGCATATCAGTGTCAATTTACGTCTGCGGAGTATCACACTACCCTACAAAGTAATGCGAAGAGAGCAGCAGCCTCGCTCTTGATTCCCTCTGGTACACCTCCATACAAGGTACTCTCCTCTCCTCTCCATCTAAAACCACGCGTGTCTCTTGTACCTGCTACAAACTACGCTGTTCCCCTCTTCCCTCTGTTGATAGTGAATGGTTGGGTACTCTCTACAATCAATGTACTCTCTCGTTTTGACCCTAACCAGAATATATAAATGTTTAGAGAAAACATGCATTTCTTTTTGAAACGGTGTTGCTCGAGGTCATGATTTAGGCAATTCTCGGAACCATTATTCCGAATTAATTTATTTTCTTGCGTGTTTTCATTGGGTTGAGGGAGCAAGGAGCTCAGTGATAAGAGTGCTCTGTGTATTGATCTATTCAACTCCATTGATTTCGATTGTTTCCGCCATTAGCTTTACTGATTCTTGCATTGTAGCATAAAAGATGGACCCAAAGTTGGCAACAGTGCACAAGCCCGACCCCATTGACTTCGAATACACTACCAGAGATGCAATCATCTACGCACTCGGAGGTGAATACTCTGCCTGAAAAGGTCCGAAGTGAAGAGGTAACTTTTCAGTCGGTTGCAAAGCGAAGGAGGACATCCGATATGTCTACGAGGGAGCGGAGGGATTCATGCCCCTTCCCACTTACATCGTCGCACCTGGACTTCTCGCCAATATGATCCTCGATTGGCCAGGTACGGTAGTGTCAGTTATCGATTGTCGAGAATGTGATCCTAAAAATCAATCAGTACGGTGCCTCTCTGCAGGAATCGAATTCGACCTCACGCGAATTCTTCACGGTGAACAGTACATCGAGTTGTATGCGCCGCTTCCAGCTGAGGTGGGTCATATAGATGAAGGCTTGGTCTTCTTTCGTCAGACAACTGAATCGATTTATCGAAGCCACAGTACCTCCCTTCAGGGTTCGCTCCGTTCGGAGACTCGCATCGTCGACCTTCTCGACAAGGGATCAGGAGCACTCATCATGGCTGAGGGTGAGTCTATAATCAAATTATGATATCGATTGCAATATTTTCCTAAACGATGTTCTTGAGTGAGGTAGTCCCCTTGCAGTCACGACGTACGACAAACATACCGGAAAGAAACTGGCGATGCAGCAGTTCGGAACCTTCCAGGTGAAAAAAGAAGCCTCGAATTTTTGAAGTGTCTGAAATTTCTGTTTTCGATTGGTCTCAACGCAAAGCTGTGAAAGGAGCCGCCATCACCTAAAATCATGCACAACTATTTTTTTCCTTTTCTACTGATCTCGGATTTCACAAGTTCAGGTGGGATCAGGCAACTTCGGGGGAGCTCGCACGTCGTCTCACGAGAAGAAGGGAGCAGAGATCCCCAAGAGACCCGCTGACAAGATACTCTCTGATCCAACCTCCGTCGACCAGGTAGGGAAGGGAATTGCAGAAATGATCAAGTGCAAGCATATAATACAAGACACTCTTTCCCAGGATTACAAGAGATAGAGATAAATGTTAATTCAGACAAAACGCGTTTCAAAAAATAATGCTATAAGAGCCCGTTCGCCTAAGAGTCGAACAAACCTTGGCACACGAAATTTTCGAAAACCTGCCAAAAAGGGTAATCGATGGTGCTGATCATCGTGGCCAACTTCATTTTGCTCCATCTCGACCGGTTAAGTCAGGCTGCATGTGGGCTTCATCTACATTTAAGGTGATAAGTCTGGAACCGATTTTAGAAACGACTTGAAATTTTAATATAAGATAATTTATGCCACTACGAAGCCGATGAAATCAAAATATAGCATGTGTTTTCATTACATCATTACGATTTCGACGTTCTCGAATATCACGCAAAAGCTAAAACCAAGAACTACATGCTAAGATGCGCCTTGTTCTGGGGATCATTTTTCGTATACTATGTTGGGTATAAAAATTCGGATGTTTTTCGCTACAAGACGTTTTATGATCAATTTAGCAACTATATGCCGCCAACGTTGTGGGTGATTTTTTTCACCCACAACGTTGGCGGCGGTTCCCGACTTATCACCTTAAATGTAGATGAAGCCCACATGCAGCCTGACTTAACCGTTCGAGATGGAGCAAAATGAAGTTGGCCACGATGATCAGCACCCTTAACTACCCCAAAAAGCATAATTTCGAAATTTCGCTGTGCCAGACCCAACAGCAATTTGTTCGACTCTTACGCGAACGGGCTCATAAATCTTGCAGGCCGCCCTCTACCGCATGGGCTCGGGCGACCTCAACCCCCTCCACATCGACCCCGAATTCGCCACGGTGAGAGATTTATCTTAGATCTACCACGCTCATCATGCTGATGCTCTTCCTTCCAGATGTCTGGCTTCAAGACTCCTATCCTTCACGGTCTGTGCTCCTTGGGATTCGCCACTCGCCACGTACTCAAGGCATTCGCCAACAATGACGCCACTCTCTTCAAGGCAATGAAGGTAATCTTTGATCTTCAATTGCACTTGATTGCGTTAAAATTTGGTCTGTAATCTAAGTATCTTTGATCTCAGGTCCGTTTCTCTGCACCCGTCCTTCCTGGCCAGACACTGGAGACGCACATGTGGGACGAGGGAGACAGAGTCGTCTTCGAGACTAAAGTACGACATTATATGATTAACGCTAATACATAGAATTTATTTCTGAGATTTAAATAAATGAAATTTCAGATAAAGGAGACAGGCAAGACGGTCGTCTCCAACGGCTACATGCTCCTTCACGGAAAGAAGGGACGCGGACAGGCAAAACTCTAAATCGCGATAGATTATCGATCCATATGAATGCCCAACGTTTTTGATGTACAGTGCTCTCTAGATTGCATAAAGTAATTATCATCATATTGCGCAGACGAGTAATCAGATTTTATATGGATAGTTTCCATGATAGCTGAGATACAACAATAATATTGCGTTATTGACCTGCATGCACAACAGCTGATGGCAGAGGAGAGAGAGACAGAAAAAGAGACAACAACAAGGAAAGAGAGGAGAGTTCGATCACAGTGACAGTTTTGGCTGAGTTAACGTTGATACGACTTTGTTTCACGCTCTCTTTCCACTTTAAATGATGGAAAACTTGGATTATATTTGATTTGGGAATGATGATTGTGCTATATTCTCGTTTAAAGGAGGAGTAAATGCAAACGCGCGCCCTGTTGGAATATGTTTCACCTAGGGACGCACTCTATTCAAGTCGCGTGCTATCTCGCCCCATTCCCTGAGCTTTCCCTGATCTGGCTTCAAGCCAACTATCTATAACTCTGTTCGGAATGGAGATATCAGTCTTATCGTTATGGAGCTCTAGACCGTGCATATGATAGCTTACATAATTGAATTTTGAGTTTACTCCTCCTTTAACTTGACGAATTGAACTCCGGACTCTTGCTAGGTCGCCTCTTCTCTAGTTTGCACTTCTAAATCCCCCAGTCTGACAAAAGTCGTGATGTATGAACTCTCTTATCCGCTGTACTCACTCAAGAGAGGACGAGACATTTATCGGTTATAGAATACCAATAATAGCAAAAACAATTATTTTACTTCTTTGCTCTTCTTTGATTTGACTTCAACGAATACCTGCCAGAATACTAGGAAAACATTGATCATATAGTTAACACGTTTTCTGTGTTCATCCGTGTGCAATTTATCTAGCAAAACACGTGGTGGGCAGTGACGAAGACTAACGGTGCAGGCAAACTCAAACTGAGGGTCGAAAGAACTCTGATCAATGGTGTATGATATTTACAGAGCGCATTTCGGTTGGCACAAATGCGCTAAGATACACGATGTTCTCTATGTCTATCTGCTACACAGGGTGTCAATAAGATCATGCGCTTGCTTGTTTACCATTTATTTAAGAGAACGCTCACATTATCGACTGAAAATTGGATTGTGATCTCGCGATGCTTTGATGTCATATCTTACTCATTCAAGGGGCGTGGCCAGATTTGCACCCAGCTGGTGGGATATAAGCCGAGGAACTCATCAAGTTCCCTGCACAATGGCCATCGTCACTCGCCACGTTGTTAATGCATCGCTCAATGCTCGACTATTCAATGCTATGAAGGTTCGAGCTTGGACTTTACTCTCTAGCACTGACTTGCAAGTTATCACACCACCAATACTTGCATTATATATTAGTATGATCGTTCTCCTTTAGACACTCCTCTCCTCTCCCGTTCCCGTTAGACAGTCTCGACGAGGGCACATGTGCGACAAGAGTGGGCCAAATTTGAGTGGAGTATGTACCGGAAAATAACCTAAGTATGTTGTTAAACTTTGCAATTGAGAGACCGATGGTCCCTCAGCTGGCCAAAGAGCACAAAGCAGAGCCCATCGAGTACGATTACACCACCAGAGATGCAATCATCTATGCTCTCGGAGGTAAGTGAATGGGGAGAAGCATTCCTTGCTGCAAGATTGTACGCATAGCAAAGGACTGTACTTCACAAGTGATGCATTATCCTAATCCAAATAATATTCAGAATTGATAAAATAGAAAGTATATTTTCAGTGGGCTTCAATTCAAAAGATGATCTCCGGTATGTCTACGAGGGCGCCGAGGGATTCATGCCCGTCCCTACGTACATCGTCGCACCAGGCCTACACGCTAACAATATCCACCAGTGGCCGGGTACTTTTGCTATCAGTTTTTGATTACGAGTGCTTTCCTGTAGGCATTGAATTCGATCTCACTCGGCTTGTTCATGGAGATCAGTACATTGAAGTGTACGCTCCAATCCCGCCAGAGGTGGGCTTTTATGGGAACGTATGATTTAGGATATTTTCCCTTCCGTCCGAGATGGGACTTGATGGGAAAGGCGGGAGACGGAGATTTGGATTCACTTATCAGGATTAATGGGATATCGATTCACTCATAACGATTCTAATTTCTTCAACCTTAGTGGATGATTGTGCACGTTTAGGGGTCGTTCCGCTCAGAGGCGCGAGTGCTCGACGTGCTTGACAAGGGATCTGGAGCACTCATACTGACCGAGAGTTAGTATTACACGTTTTCATTGGAGGTGCTGAATTGTAAGAATTACAGTCACTACATTTGACAAGAGAACGGGAAAGAAACTGGCGATGCAGCAGTTTGGATTATTTCAGGTCCGCTTTAGAACAGTTGATTTCATTAATCAACTGGGCAAAATTCAGTGTTTTATTTGTGAATTGTGTAGGTCACGATCTAAAAATAGTCTTATCGTGACATTCTCAGAAGGGATCGGGCAACTTCGGAGGATCTCGTACTTCTTCGCTCGAAATAAAGGGAGCGGAGATCCCTAAGAGATCGGCGGACAAGATCATCTCTGAATCGACCTCGCCGGATCAGGTACTTTTCTCCACCTCTCCCGTGCGACTTCTTGTCTGATAGCATTCACTAGCAATATTCCAAGAATGATAAAACAATGAACAATAATATTAAAAGTGTCATGGCAGGCTACCCTCTACCGCCTGAGTGCTGGCGATGTCAACCCTTTACACGTCGATTCCGATTCAGCAAAGGTCAGTTATTGTATTGAAAGAATCAAGAAAGAATGAGGAAAACTTCGATCGTTGATCTTTCTCCAGTTCTCCGGCTTCTCCACTCCGATCCTACAAGGTCTCTGCACTTTGGGATTCGCAGTGCGTCACGTAATCAAGGCTTTCGCAGGCAATGATCATAGTCTGTTCAAGGCCGTAAAGGTGAGGATTGGAATGATATTGTAAGCATAATCCATTCTGCACAATCAGGAGGAAATCTTGCTAGGTGGCTATTTAGTATTAAAGGTATAAACTTTGCGATATCATTCCAGGTTCGTTTCACTTCTCCCGTTTTCCCCGGTCAGACCCTGGAGACGCACATGTGGGATGAGGGAGACAGAATCGTCTTCGAGACTAAGGTATTAAAATATCGACATGTCACATCTAGACAAGTACCTTCGTTACAATAATACCTGACAATGTATCACCATTTTCAGGTGAAGGAAACAGGGAAATTGGCCATTTCCAACAGCTATTTGCTGCTACACGGAAAGAAGGAAAGAGATCAAACGTAGACAACACCAGACATTCGATCGTTAACTTTGCATGGTGAAATATCATAAATAAAGTGTCATGGAGATTGGGTTGCTATATTATCACCTCGCAAATAACTTTGTTATCGATTTTGTCGTCGATATTATACATGCTCTTTCCTAAAGTGAAAGCCCAATTCGATAGACGTGCTCCATTCCACAGTCGTGACGTGCTGATAAGGATCAAGCCCTCAAAGAGCATCGGTCGCCCTCCACTAACAGCCAGTCTGATCAGATTGTCGAGTGAAGGATTCATCGATATTGAGCCCACCAGCAACTTACTCCTTAGAAAATTGATCATCAATTATCACTCAAAACGAGGCGATTGCAACATTCTCTATTCCATCCTTGTTTTCACACAATGTGACTACCCAAAAGTGTGCATCTCAGAGGGCAAAACAGTGAACGTTTCGTGTCCGAGGAAAGTAGAGAGTGCGAAGGGGATGAGGAGAGTATACTAGGCAGAGCCAGTGGGGTATCAATCTGACGTTGGAAGGGTACCACGCTCTCGGCGTATTTGGGAGTTCGCCCTTATCGGACAGTGAGAGCACGCATGAAAACAGTCCCATCTCGCGATATAAGAGACTTGGAAAGATTGCCTGAGCATCACTGATCTTCACGCCATTCGTCAATATCAAGAGATCAAATTCAACAAAAATTGCCGGTCTCAGGCCATTTCTCGCGTCTCTCCGTAGTTAATCTTCCATGCATTAGGAGTATATTCTAGCCGTTCCATCTCCTTATTGCCTTTCGACTGTTCCGAACGATAAGACTGGTCTCTAATACTTTGATTCCTCTTATGAACCTTATAGTGGGAGGGAGAGCACTCCTTCTCGTTCCTTCCATCACTCTGATCATGCGTAGTCTATTCTATCCCTCGCTCTCTTATCAATGCATCCTTCTACCTTTTCTGCTCATTCCCAACTCTCGCTTCCCCTGAGAGAGTTACCTCTCTCACCCTCTTCTCTTTTAAGCCACCCTCGCAGAACCGGTGTGCCCTACTTAGTAGTGACAGTAGAGATACGGATTTGTCACTACCTTGAGGCAATTATATGCTTAATCATTGTTCGAAAAGTGTTTTCGTCTAATAATTTAATTTTTTTCTAGCCATGCCCGAGATTCTCTCAGCAACGCTCTTCGAGACGATCAAGGAGGAGCTCCCGAACAACCAGGTAGATGTATTACCGTACCTCTCATTCAACTCACTCCGATTGCTTATCGAGAATTGACTTTTCATTAACTTTTTTTCAGGCCGAGCTTAAGAAGGTCAATGGCATCGTTGTCTACGAGATTCTCAAGGACGGCAAGCCCGCCGGCAAATACAGTATGTTTCAGTTTGCGATACCAATCAGAGTATGCACATCGAGATTTCATAGAAACTTGGACATTTTATAGAGGGACTGTTCGATTATCAAATCAATGTATGCGAGGTTGAAATACAAAATTCTTTGCAGCGATGGACCTGAAGTCGCCTCCCGGAGACGTCTACCCCGGAGATCCCAAGGCAGGCGCCAAGGTGAACAACGATCTCTTTCTAATAAAATTTTTTTGAATAATGAGAGCCGCCTTGTTCTGAAAATCCACATTTCTAAAATTCATAAATCGCTACTGTAACCTATGCAGCCGAACGTCTCCGTGACGATCGAGGACGAGGTCTTCGTTGCTCTCGCCGCTGGAGAACTCGACCCCGTCAAGGTTGGAAGAAATAGAATTTTTGAAATTGGCGCCAATAAATCAAAACTTGTCTAAAATTAAAACATTTCAAAGGGGAACTGTCATCTTCACTCCGGCGCTAAATTCGAATTCAAATATTGCAGGCATTCATGTCCGGGAAGGTGAAGGCTAAGGGCAACGTCATGCTGCTCCAGAAGCTCTCGAACATCCTCAAGAATGTGAATGCTAAGGCGAAACTGTGAAGAGACTCGATGAATAATGGTAGTTCTCCCTGTTGTAGACGATGCCTCCCCCTTTCCGTGCTGTACATCAATCAGTGTAAAAAATGCGATAAAGAGTCTTCATAATTTTTCTCTGTATGAAGTTGACATTATTCATGTGAAAAATTGTCGCATATTGAAAAACAATAAGATACTGTTCACAAATCTGAATGACCTTGTAGTAACCATTGAACGACCCAAACCGATATATTCTCTATTTCACGTCTCACTGACAGTTGGATTAGGAAATGACGAACAAGCCTCAGGAGAACAAGGCGATAATAATCTAGATGAAACGTCTTATTGTTTGCAGTTCCATATTTCAAGAACATGTTTATCGTAATATTTTAGGACAATGAGCATACATACATTTGCACAGAGTCCACTGGTCGTAGCTTTTATGTATGAATATTAGTGGCAACTCCCACTCGAGTGCTTGTTGCCCATCTATGCTCGTTCGATTCCGACTGGAGTACATGTTGTGGTGAGAAAGAACATAACTGTTGGATGAACCTAGCAACATACAGAGATTTGTTGTTTAGTTTAAATAGAATGTCATTATTCCAATTAATTTCGGTTTGCAATGGTGTGATATTCAATATTTACAGAAAATCGTCGAATCAGCAAACCTCAGATATGGTCGCAGGATGGTGAGAGTGATGAGTGGCGAGACGAATGCGAATATACAAATCGACTATAATTGTTTGTTTTATGTTATTTATAATCGTGACCAGTATCTACTCATAATTTCGACTTATTCTTTGCTGGCCTATCCCACTAGAACCTTCAGATATTGTGTACAAAGCTACACACAACATGGGCTGCTCGCTGTAAGTACATCGACCGGAATATTCCCAATAGGTCGATGAGGAAGCAGCCGCAGCCGCACACCATGCATACCGGCAGCAAGGCTTGTGCAGTGAGCGACCGCAGGATCGACTGCTGCTTATATTATTTTTTTAAATATTATTTAGTAACTGTAAAGAGCGTACACACCAATTTGCTGATTTTCGCTATGAGTTTTGCACGAAGGGCTGCTGTTGTGCCTAGACAGGCCGTGAAGAAACTGATAATGTACACTAGTGATGCCAAAACGGCGCGCGCTCTCCTTGTTTCACACGCTCTCTCGCCGGTCAGACAGAGCGAGAGAGCGTGTGAAAGGAGGAGAGCGCGCGCCGATTTGACATCACTAATGTACACGACTACTCCTCGCTCCAGCCATTTGTCGCCCACTCGGTCCGAGAACAAATCGAAGGTCATGTTCGAGAACTCGGGCAGATCAGGCAAATCAAACGAGCAGCCCTTGTACACTCCGACCGGAAAAGTCGAGGGTTCATGAGCAGATGCCGAATGAACTGACCAATAGAATCCAGCTGGGCGCGGTCGAAGCGAGGGCAATAGCTATGAGAGTAACTCGATTCACGGATTTGCTCGTATGTTGGGAGAGCGCCCAGACTCGGTAGGCAAATGATAGGAGCAGCAGGACGTGCGAGTGACTCAGCAGGGCCAAGTGGAACGCTGAAAGGTGCAGTACGATATGCATGGAAGTCAGGGGGGTTGTTAATACTGTACAGTATTGTTACTGCGTTCATTTAACATTTGTTCATTGAATATAGGCTACATAGTGATTGTCATATTACATATGATTGCGTGACACAGTCGTGCGCCCATGATGGTGCAGGGCCCTGTGTCGACGTGCACTGCCAAACCGTCCACGTTCTCAAACCTAAAGACCCAGGTGAATGAATGTATATCAGGTAGTCATCTCTCGTTTGTCAAGAGTGGTGTTTAAAAAAAGAAAAAAAATGTAAAGGAGCAGCCACGCCAAGCGATTTTACAGTCGTCAAGAGCCAGTACGTCTGTTGTCTCACCGAACTACATCACTACCCTGGGTGATGGAACGCCCTGAAACCTGTGAAAGAGAACCTGATCACCACTGCTGAGCTTGCTATGGCTGCCGCCGTGTCGACAATCGCCGTTTTCATAAGGAAGACCGCGTAAGAACGCAAATACGATGGAGTCCTGGGTTTGCATTGAGTATATCCGAAACGCTTTTGCCAAAGTGCACAAACTATCTAACACCCACGAAAGTGAACAGTCCCCGTTTGATACGTATCAAAAATCCATAATTCAGTGTCAGATCGTGAATCCAAAATATCGCCCAAATTTAAAACCATTTACCGCGTAGTAATTGCAATGATCAGCATGATGTTCAACAGCAATGAAGAGAAATCCAAAGCATAAACGACGATAATGTGAACCGACTCATCTGTAGATAGCATTGGTTAGAAATGAGCTAACTGAATTGATCAATGGATGTTTCTCACCAATCTTGGAAGTAATTGAAATTGCATTTTCTCACAATCACTAATGGCTTTCATTTGAGAAAATAGTGTCGAAGATTGAAAACATTATGAGAATATTGCCGATAATCGACTAGTGATTCGGTAGCTCTGCAAATGAGAACTCTTCAATAATGCCCAGATTTTTTCTCCACGCAACCATGCTCTACAAACAGAATCTACTCATATATTTCAGTTCATAGAACTCAAACTCAATAAAAGATCAAAAAGATTCTGTCATCCGCAGGATTCGAACCTGCGCCCACAGAAGTGGACTGCGACCTGAACGCAGCGCCTTAGACCACTCGGCCAGAATGACATGAGTGCCCAGCTACTCATACCACCTGATGACAATGCATCTCTCCAGGCCACTATGTCGTCTTCCCGTTAAATAATTCGATAATGTAATTCTAACAATGATCAGGTTTCACTTTGTTCACAGCCAGACAATACTGGCACACCCTAACTCGTGTCACGACGATTTGAAACGCCTCAATGGACAAGAAGAATCCATCAAATGAATACTTTATCAAATCACTCGTGTTTGCACGTTTGAACTCGAGTTGTCGTTGAACCCGTGGCTGAGATTGCACCCGTTTACAAGACCAGTCCTCGATTGCGAAGATACTGAAAAGAAAGAGATCAAAGATCAGAGAGTGAAGGGAAGATCACCTTTTTCTCCCTCCTCGCATCTCCCTCGTTCTTCTCCACTCTCATCGGCACGTAGACTCCCTCCTCGCGAGCTCTCAACTTTGATCTTTGATCCATTCATCTCTGATTTTCCTATTGAAATAGAGTCATCGTGAACTCTGACTCCACCCCAACCTTCTCTCCTCTGACCTCAACTCAGCGAATATCCTCCTCCTCATCTTCCCTTCGTCCTCTGCCTTCTTCAGTCTCTTCCGCTTGAGGAGAGAGGCATCGTTGACTCCGAATGAGAGAGTGAGAAGAGAAGTGACGATGAGAGAGACCTCGGACATCTGGAGATCAAAGATAATTCACAACGTCCCACTTAAGTTTTCCAATTCTTGAGTTCATAGGGTAAATCATGCCAAAATGGATACTTGGTGATATTTTTTTACAATAATTCGAAAAAATAAATGAAAACGCACAATGCAGAGAGTCTCTCCCTCGCTCCTCTCCTTCATCTTCAGTGCCATCCTCAACAAGTTGACGACGATGAGATGGAAGAGACAACGACGAGACTGAGATATCAAAGGGATTAATTAATTAATCACAACAACCATTAATCATTAATTAATCACATCTAGAAGTGGATAGGATAGAAGGATTACATGTTGCAGATCTATCGTGTTATAATTTGAATGTCGAGTGACTCACCCATGTTCCCTCTGTTGATCCGTTTTTCTCTTCAGAATCCTGCGACGTGAAGCCCCATCCGTAGCCGATGAAGATGAAGTGAGAGATGATGGCGAGGTACCAGAAGTAGGCCATGCCCGAAGTAAGCCAGAAGCAGAAGCAGTCGGCATGGTCTTTGATCTCTATCAAAACAAAATTTCCGTTACTCGACAACTAGTCAACAAGATTCCTCACTTAGATTGCTTCTGAAGATGCTGAAGAATTCACGGAAGAGAATCACGTAGCTGAGCATCTGAAGGAATAACTGATCTACCCCCGTTAGCGATCACTCTAGCTATTCGACCGTGTACGTCACTGGATGACGATATCATCATCAATACTCATCCAGCAACAACCGTAATCATTTACCATCTCCATGCAATCGAGAACTGATTATTTTCACTGACCAGGACGTAGGCAGTGAACTCGAAGACGCGATCGTGCGCCCAGTTGAAGCGAAGCGACTGCAATAATATTCGATCAGATTGCTGTAATGTAGACGCTATTGCAATCTTCTACATTACAGCAATCTGCCTAACAACTCTGGTTTAACACGTCATAAATAATGATAGTGCAAGTCTAGAGAGTATTCGAGACTTAATCTTTGATCTCTAACCTCGATGAAGATGCGAGTCTTCTCCCTCGATGGAGGCCACAGCCTGGAGGTCGTTCGAGGGATCAGAGGACGACGATGGGGCTGAGATGGAAAGAATGATTCATTGAACTCATCGACTAGCTAGTTTGTTAGATGTTTTAGACAATGTTGAAACTTTAGAAAGCGACTGTTTGGGACACTACGGGATATAGAAGCGGCTAAATATAAAAGAATAAATGACTTGCCAGTTTGGGAGGTTCGATCTTGGCCTCGATGCAGTCGTCGTCTGTCATCGTCACCGTGATCAGATTCTGGAGACTGAATTATGCAAATATTAAGAAGTAAATAAATGTAAAATATCAGAGGAATCGCGAGAGAATCGACCACGCCGCGGCGGTAGGAATCAAGTGTGTCCTATCCCGCTGTAATTTTGGTTACAAGTACATCAAATGATGCTCTTTCAAACTGCGTCGTCAGAATTTTGATATCTGTCGTCATCGTCGGGATTCAGAAGCCCAAACATGACACTATCACTTTTCGATATTCAAATCGGGCACACATAAATGATCATAACTCCGTTTAAAATAAAGATAGAACGTCGTTCTTTTTTCCAAAAGAAAGCTGCCATCATACTCTACAACCTCGACGTGAGCTCATCATTCCTGGTCTTCATCTTGGTTGGGCGCTGTCGGGGGTACCAAAAGTGACGTAACTTTGGAAATCGGAAAAACATTTTGAGTTATCATGCTTAAGTTGTAGAGCATACATGTGCATCACTTCTCGCCAAAAATTAGGAGAATCGGGGGATGGACAAAAAAAGGGCTCAATTTTGTACCACGACCAGAAAATGAGTTCCGGGCAAGAGTACTTCCGTATCTTCAATTGCCCTCATTTTGGCTCAAAATCATTGAAAGTCCTCCAAAACAACATTATAACTTGTTTCCCCAACAGTTATACCACTTTCATTAGTCAAAAATTACGGTATGACCTCAAATTCAAAAATCGATATTTTGAACCCCTTTAACTTGATGGATGGCTCCCAATGTACTAAATGGGTTTCAAATAATGTAAATACATTCCTCGTAACAGCTGTAAGAAAAAGGGCCTGTGAAAAGAGGATTTTTCGCATGAGGAATTCAATTAGAGGCTCAAAACTGTAACCCAGGTCAAAATCGACATAGAGGTATGGTTTATGGCTAGAAGTGTAGAGGATGATGAGATAAACATTTCATCTGTTGAAAGTGAGTCTCTATCTTTTCGTAGAAGCAAGCTACAGAACCTACTCTTGCCCGGAACTCATTTTCTGGTCGTGGTACAAAATTGAGCCCTTTTTTTGTCCATCCCCCGATTCTCCTAATTTTTGGCGAGAAGTGATGCACATGTATGCTCTACAACTTAAGCATGATAACTCAAAATGTTTTTCCGATTTCCAAAGTTACGTCACTTTTGGTACCCCCGACCGCGCCCAACCAAGATGAAGACCAGGAATGATGAGCTCACGTCGAGGTTGTAGAGTATGATGGCAGCTTTCTTTTGGAAAAACGAACGACGTTCTATCTTTATTTTAAACGGAGTTATGATCATTTATGTGAGCCCGATTTGACTATCGAAAAGTGATAGTGCCATATTTGGGCTTCTGAATCTCGACGATGACGATAGATATCAAAATTCTGACGACGCAGTTTGAAAGATCATCATTTGATGTACTTGTAACCAAAATTACAGCGGGATAGGACACACTTGATTCCTACCGCCGCTAATCCACTCAATGGTCGATTCTCTCGCGATTCGCCTCATATAGATGTAAGCCCACACAGACGAAGTAGCCAAAAAAATATGGACGTAGGTTGGTCAAATAATGGGAAATCAGTGGCTGAATGCGCAAAAGGAAGTGGATGAGGGGACGATAATCACACTAGAAAAGGGGGAATTGACACGAACAGGACTCAATTCACAGCCTTGTCATTAGTCTCGACGTGAGAAGAGACGGGAATGAGGGAACGGAGATCCGTAGGAATCACAGATTTCTTAATCTATTAGGATGTTTCAAAAGTTCGTTCGTTTTTTGTTCGAAGGAAGGTAAAATCTGCCGCAGTTATTGCGTACCCCAATTGCCAACACTGTTGAATAGAGTAACCATTACCCGAACGCATCACCCATGGAATTTGCATCAACTGCACTCCCAGATTGTATAGAAAAGTTTATGTGATGGGTACTGCAGTCACCCAAAATCACGTTTTCGTCAATTTTTAATTAATTGTCATAGGGTTCTTCTTCATACCATCATCTTAGTTTCTTCGCACTTTTATCGCACATGATTAACTTAACATATATCTTGAATCTAGGATGAATCGGTCTACTACTGTCTTTACAACAATACAAAATAGTAAAAATCCGGAACCATACTTTCCGCTTTTTCGATAAAATTTCGCATTCAATCAAATAACTAATATTATTTTTCCCTCCAGGCTCGCCAAATGTTCCGTGTAAACGTAATATGGAGTACCACTAAGTACCTTCAATTAGCGCATATTGAAACTACGATTCGATTTGATCGCTTAAAGAAAGATCCTCCACTTTTGCGTTTCATTGTGATCAGTTATGAATGCTCGCATTCATAAAATACAATTCAAAGGAGATAGTGAAGCGCACTAAAATAATTTTGGACTCTTCTGTTTCTATAATAGTTAGTTAAAGATTTACTATGTTCGTGGCCCAGCGCAGGAAAAAAAATAAAGACGAAAACTTGATTTTGGTTTACCAAAGTACTCATCACTTAAATTGTTCTTGAAAACCGAAGACAGCAGCTGATCAAAATTCGATGGGTTATGTGAACGTGTAATGGTAACTCTATTCAACATTGATCTTATTTGGGATGCATAATCATTGCGGCGGATTTTACATTCTTCCGAAAAATAAACGAACGAACTTTTGAAACACCCTAATAGGAAGATTCTCTGCCGTGGATGCGCCCTACGATGCGCGAAAGAAGCGCTAAATCAATAAAAAGAGGAAACCGACCGCTCAGTTCGACAGCAGGGACAGTTCATGAGGGAGGAGCGAGGGACGAATGAATGGAGAGAGGGAGGGGGAGGGGATGCAAATGACTATTGTGAGAGATGGCAATGGAAATCCGTCAGGGTTCACAACGTTTGGAAATAGAGAAGCACTGAGGAGAGAGGGCTAGACAATGTGAGAAAGAGATGGAGAAATTTATGTTTATGATTCATGGAAGGTGACAATGAGATCGGTTAGGTAGAGGTTGTGAATTCCTGAAGAATCTGACACTCACCAGCCCTCCAGTTTGCAATCCGACTCCAATGAGGGGGAGAGGAAATGGGATGAGATGGGAGAGATGAGGGAAAGGCGATGATGGAAGTAACCACTAAGTTCGATCAATCAATGAACGAGTGCTGGAACTAACCGAAATATGAGATCAAGATCGGGAGAGAGAGGGGGGAAGGGGGGGGGGAGAGAGTGTTTATCGCGATGATGAGGGAGAACAAGCGATAAGGCGGAGAAGTGATAGGAGGAGTATCCTAGAGGAGAGATTGAGAGAGATAGACCCTCCCCCAGCCCCTTCTTTCCCACAAAGAATCGTGCAAAAGGTGTGACTGCAATGATATTAGGGAGAGATGAGTTCCTCCCTCATTGCAAGCAGGCCTCGATGATGTGTTGTCATGGTGAATGATTTAAAGTAATCTTCCCCTGTCTGGAAGTTGGGAAAGGGAAGCCACTCACATTCCCTCCACACATTCATGAGTGTTTCTTCACACGCTCACTCACTTCATTATTAACAGACAGATCATACTCCAAAGTGTCATTCAGGTCGAGTGGTCTAAGGCGCTGCGTTCAGGTCGCAGTCCACTTCTGTGGGCGCAGGTTCGAATCCTGCGGATGACAGGACTTTTGCCTCCTTTTTATAATCCCTTACTTTGCCATCATCTTTTGTGCAGACGATGCATGCTTTTGTGCAGACGATACTGGTAAGAATGATTCACTTTTTTTCAAACACGTTTAGAAACGCAAAGAATTGATTCTTCATTGATTGTCACATATAACCAGGCTAAGGTTTCATCAAGGCATGTATTTCGTCAGTAACTGGTTTATTCTAATGAGACTGTTCTTCTTTTCTTGCTAGTAGTCGTGGAGGACTTCGTCACTGTGGTGGTGTTTCCTGCAGTTGTCCATGTCTTCGATCGATACCGTAATCATACAGTACCTGGTCCGCACATGAGTTGATTCGTTCACTCAGAAAGATACGGTATCGACCGCAGATAACGGCGCTCGTTTCGTGGTCCGTTGGCTGTTCACACGTAATCTGAAAGAAAGAAATATGTTTTGATTTCCTTCTCAAAGTTCAATCATCGTCGATCTCTGATCTCACCGAAGTGTCGGTGACGAGTCGATCCCCCAAGTATTCGGCCCAGTCCTCGTCCGTTGCTATCAAGTCCGCCATTATCTGAAATACGATACGATACTGTACGGGAACTGTAGGGATACTGTAGACTTTTTAAACCCTACTCCCCATGGCATCCGTATACCTCATCGACATTCCCCATCACGTGCTTCTTTGGCTCCTGCTCGAAGTCCCATTCGTCTTCACATGTCAACAACGACCAGGTCTCACTGCAAAGGGAATACGGTAAGAGTTGGATATCGATCCGTCCTCACTCTTTCATCTGCGCAGTCTTGTCCACTTTGAGCGCATCGCCTGTGCTCGAGTTACCTTCGATGGTAATCTGGAATGAAGTAGGTGTCTGATAAAGTATGCTGAATGGCTACCGTATACCTGAGTGGGCTCCTCATCGCGATTGTTTCCACCATCCTCGCACGTGAATACTTCTAGTGAATCACACCGGCTGCGAGCTCCCTGAATGTACGGTATCAGGGGATGAGTAAGGTATGATTACTGCATCGTACCCGCTTCGGAGTCTTGAGCAGCAGCTTCTTCTTTTCCTTTGCTTTGGACAGTGACTTGGCTAATTTAGCTGATGATGCTCCTGCCAATGATACAGTAACCACGATAAACATGCCAGGGATACGGTAGTCGAATACCGTACCTCTCCTTACTGCGGCGTGGCTGATGCTGCTGGATGGGGGCAACTCGGCATTCTTCTTCTTTCCCGAGGCGGCGACTGCTGTCTTCTCTGGAGTGACCCTGAGATTACGGTAGATACTCTGGGAATACTGTAGACGATGAGGGATTACGGTAAATAGTTATGGATTACGGTGCATCAGCATATAGGTGGTCTCGCAAGATGGGGTTACGGTATTTTCCTCACTTTGGCGGGTCGGCGGATCTCTTCGATGATGGCTTCTCTTCACCACTCGACTGCACGGGAGGAGGGGTTGAGTGTGACTGTCCTGCCGCTCTTTGAGAAGGCTTCTGCTTGGCAGACTTCCCCAGTCCCGATGACTGAAATACCGTACTCTGGGGAAACTGTGAGTATCGAGAAGTGAGCTACAGTACCTGCTGAACTTGGGTTTTCGGCTGATTCTTGTTCGGTTTAAAACAGTTGATGAAGAGCAGAGGAAGAATGGGAATGACTAGCATGGCTAGATAGAGCATCGGAGGGAGGGAGAACCACTCCGCACCGAGAGAAGTCCATCGAATGAATGGAGGAGGAGAGGAGAGGGCAGGGGGTAGAGGGAAGGGGAAGGAGGAGAGACAATAAGTGGGATAATTAAATTGATAAAAATATGTCATTAAAATGTTAGGAATAGGGAGAATATTAAAATTTGGAAAATAAGGTAAATTGTAAGTGCGACCTAACTCACCAAGAAAATCGGACTGACCGTAGTTATCACAGCGCGCTCTCGAAGCTTCCGTTTTTCGCGTCTTCTGGATTCGGGCTGTAAAGTGGGGGGGGGAGGCTTTGCGGTGTTTTGACCTACTTTATCTTCTCCGATAATCCGCGCGCATCCCTGGTGTGTTGCTTAACCTGTCACCGTGATCATTATCTGGAAATTAGTTCTTTTTTCGTGCGTATATTCGAAATTGTTCCTAAATTTTTGCCTATTTCCTCAATATTATTGTATATTTATATTTTTCTGTAATTAGTTTTATTTAGAATGGCAGCCGCGGCAGAGAGCATTCTCGCACTCACCGGAAAGAGGACGACCGGCCAGTCGATCCGCTCCCAGAATGGTTCGTTTTCGAATTTATCTTTTTCCTTTTTTTTGGGCTGTCCTGATACTGCTTTGTAAATACATTAATTAACTATTCCCGATTTGTGGCTATTCAGTGACTGCGGCTGTGGCGATCGCCAACATCGTCAAATCGTCGCTGGGCCCCGTAGGCCTCGACAAGATGCTCGTCGACGACGTCGGGGACGTCATCATCACGAACGACGGAGCGACAATTCTCAAGCAGCTCGAGGTTTGGATCTTTTCTATTTTAGTTAATTTATTAGTGTTGTTCTAACATATCTTGAGCAAGACTGTCCTTGTTTCAGGTAGAGCATCCCGCGGGCAAAGTGCTGGTGGAGCTGGCCCAACTCCAGGATGAGGAAGTCAGTTTAATTTTATTTATTTTTATTAGTTAAATTAATAAAATGCAGGTGGGAGATGGAACGACCTCCGTCGTCATAGTTGCTGCCGAACTGCTCAAGCTCGCAGACGAACTGGTCAAGAACAAGGTTAGGGTTTATTATTTTCTTCTTTGAGTGTGCTATGGTCGTTACTATTCAGCTCCACCCAACCACCGTGATCAACGGATTCCGCCTCGCCTGCAAGGAGTCAGTGAAGTACCTCAACGTATGTTATTGCTGACAAATTTTATTTGTTTATTGGTAGAAGTATTGGCGTGCAGTGACGGGGGAGTATATTTCATGGGAAGTGAGGGCGAGTGTGGTTGTGTTTGGTGATAGTTGTGCACATTTTGAGGGGCAACTTATGTGATATTTATTGTTGTTAGGTGTAGTATGACATTGGCTACATTCTGATACTATTTGAAAAAATGTTTCAAGCCTTTTTCATTCGATTTGCTAGCTATTTACAAATTCAAGTAGCATGGGTAGGGTAAGGCAGCATTGTGGGTTGGAAAATAAGGGTCTTGTTAGAAAAAAAAAGCGTTTGCATGATTATTATTTATCAATTTAAAATTATATTGCATGAATCTGTTTTGCAGGAGAACTTGTCGTTCCCCGTCGAGGAACTGGGCCGACAATCGCTCATCAACGCAGCCAAGACCAGCATGAGCTCAAAGATCATCGGACCGTGAGTTTTAATGCAATCATTCAATTATTGATTGACCAGTTTCCCCATTCTTCGTTTGAGAGTTGCCAGTCGCGATAGAAAATTTACAAGTGTAGTAAAACCGTTTTTCGAAGAGCTGTAATGGATTTCCTACCATCGATTTAATCGTTACGCCCTCTCATTTTCCTTGGCCTGCTCGGCTTCCACCGGTCTGTGCGCGCAATGAAAATAAAAATGCCCGTAAAAAGATGATCGTCCTTTTCCTACCTCAATTTCTTTTTCTTTGTAGCGACATGGACTTCTTCTCCGAAATGGTCGTCGAGGCGACTGAGTTGGTGAAGGTGACCGACTCTGCCACTGGCAAGATCACCTACCCCATCAAGGTACGAGAGTGGGGAGTCTCCTTTTAATCTTATACGACTAACTTGGTCAAATCCCACCATTTGTATCACATTCTCATCCCCGTGAGATTTCAATATGCTTTAAATTTAAAAAAAAACGTCTTGTAGGCCATCAACGTGCTCAAGGCGCACGGAAAGTCGGCCCGCGAATCGCAGCTCATCAAGGGATACGCCCTAAACTGCACTGTCGCCTGCCAGGGTGAGCAAAGCATGGGGGAGAATGAAAAAATGAAAACAGTACTCTTTGATTTAGCGCCACTGTGTTTATTTTTCAAATAATTTCAATGAGTACTACTCGTTATTTGTATACTTATAGATAGCGTCGAAACACAGATTTGATCCATCCGATTCCACAATCCTTATTCCTCCATTGCAGGAATGCCACTGCAAATCAAGGACGCCAAGATCGCCTGTCTCGATTTCTCGCTCCAGAAGGTTCGACTTAAAAATATTTATATTAAGTGTTAATAAAAATATGTGCAGGCTAAGATGCACCTCGGCATCAGCGTCGTGGTCGACGATCCAGTGAAGCTGGAGGCCATCCGAAGAGAGGAGTTCGACATCGTCAAGAGGAGGATCGAGAAGATCCTCGCAGCTGGAGCCAATGTTGTGCTCACCAGTGGTCAGTTGGGCACGTCATGTCTACCTAACGAGCACCTTATTGATATCTAGAAATTAGTGTACGAACTGGAAAGGGGCTCGCCTGTGATATAGGTACTGCGAGTTGCTCAGTTACTGATAACGCGTATTGGTAAAATACCTATGTGTCATACATTTCTAATGTATTTGCTTCCTTTTGCTGTGAAAAATAAATCAAAATAGTAAGAATATCTGCTAGAATTAACGTAAGTGTGCTAATTGATAGATTGTGAGTGGAGAAGATATCATTAATTCTAAAACTGATTGTGAGTGCAGGTGGAATCGACGACCTCTGTCTCAAGATGTTCACCGAGGCGGGTGCGATGGGAGTGAGAAGATGCAAGAAATCCGACCTCAAGAGAATCGCCAAGGCCACTGGAGGTACGGTAGTGTGGGCGGGAATGTGTCAGTCTATGGTGTGTTACGCTATTTACCGTAATCCTTATCTTTACAGCCACGCTGACGTCCTCTCTGGCTAATCTCGAAGGTGAGGAGACCTTTGACGCCTCGCAGCTCGGACACGCCGAAGAGGTACAGTGGAGATACGGTAGTTGGAGTATTGATTATCTCCTCTTGAAGTTGTAATGGGTCCAGTGGACTAGGGCTCCAGTGATAAATTTATAGTAATTATATCATATTTAAAGTATTGGAATCTGCAGGTGGTGCAGCAGCGCATCTCCGATGACGAGCTGATCCTCATCCGTGGAACCAAGGCACGCACCGCCTCATCCATCATCCTCCGGTGAGCAGGGAGAATCTGATCCGAGATGTTCAATAAACGGGCAAATAATAACGGCAAAACGATCGTGAACTGTTTACGTGTTTATGGTAATTCATTTCTCACATCTCCCTTCCATTCGCTCGGTCTGTGGATTTTCTATCAAAGCGATAATATTGACTAGCAACAAAAACAATCGCACTTGTGAGTGAATTTTCTATTGCGATTCAATCCTGTCCGGTTGCAGTGGTGCAAACGACACTATGCTCGACGAGATGGAGCGATCTGTGCACGACTCGCTCTGCGTAGTCAGAAGGTGAGCGGAGAGAAGTGTATTTTATTTTTATTTTTAATGCTCTGTATCATAGAGGCATACCTGGGCAGACGTTGCTGCTGAGTATCAAACCCCGGGAGGGTGCCCACTAGTTCAGCAACAAAACCGGCAGTGTTTACAGAAACTGGCACCCTTAAACTCAAAGAACTATGATGGCCAAGGTCCTAAAACCGGGAGGGTATTGCTGCTAGCAGTGATGGTACCCATAGGTGGGCACCATTGCCTCCAGAGGCAATACCCCCCCCCCCCCCCCCGGTTTTGGCCTCCGACCCCCTCCCCCCACCCCGGTTTTGGAAATCGCCACCCCCCATCAAGAAGAAAAAAATGCTGAATTACTGCTGTGTTCCCATACTCCATTTCTAAGTGTTGCGCTTCAGTATTCCATGGGTACCGCCAGCCAGATTTTTTGCATCAAAATTTCAAAATCTTATAGATGTCCGCTCGTGATAGGCATTTCCTAGTAAGTAAAATTACAGTTTTGTTATTGGATCGTCCCAACGATTTTGGAGTTCCACCGCGCACTATGAAGGAAGATATACGGATTAATATAAAAAGAATTAACGGTTGTTTCACGTAAAAATTGTGATAAATATATTTTCCTTGCTGATTGATCATTTTCTATCATAAAGGGTAGGAGTTAACATACTGTCTAGTATTCTCGGTTGTAAACTAATTGTATCATTAGCGACGATTATTTTCGAACAGGATAAAATAAGTTGACGCTGAATGATAATACATTTAAAATTTGTCAAGAAGGGGATAAAAAATATAAGATGACGCTGAATGATAATACATTTAAAATTTGTAAAGAAAAGAATGAAACAGAAATAGAACGAAGCGTCAATGAAAACCGGAAAATACGAGGAGAGCCGGGAAAAGGGAAATTTTGCATTCTGTCATACTTGTAACTTTTCCATAACATTAAAATATTCGATGTGCAAAAAATTCATCAAATTTAAATATTTTTCAACTTCAGTCATCCTGATCCATCCCTGGGAGTCGGGAAATGCTTTTGGTTTCATTGGAAAACTCGTCATATAAGCTCCGGAGGGGGTTGCTTTTCTGACATTTCCAGAGTCATCAGAAAAGCAACCCCCTCCGGAGCTTATATGACGAGTTTTCCAATGAAATCTGAAGTTGAAAAATATTTAAATTTTATGAATTTTTTGCACATCGAATATTTTAATGTTAGGGAAAAGTTACAAGTATGACAGAATGCAAAATTTCCCTTTTCCCGGCTCTCGCCGTATTTTCCGGTTTTCATTGACGTCTCGTTTTATTTCTGTTTCATTTTTTTCTTTACAAATTTAAATGTATTAGCATTCAGCATCAACTTATATTTTTATCCCCTTCGAAAAAATCGTAGTTAATGATACAATTAGTTTACAACTGAGAATACTAGACAGTAGGTTATTTATGATGGAAAATGATAAATCAGCAAAGAAAAATATATTTATCACAATTTATACGTGAAACAATCGTTAATTTTGTTATATTATTTCGTATATCTTCCTTCATAGCGCGCGCCGGAAAGAAAAATTTTTTTCTTCCCATTTGACGCCTCAGCACCCCCCCCCCCCCCCCCGGTTTTTGCCCTCCGACCCCCTCCGGTTTTCGAATCTCAGAGGCAACCCCTGCCCACCTATGATGGTACCCACATTTGCATAAAGGTCATTTGATCAATAACTATTCCCGATGGTTGCAGAGTGCTTGAGTCTGGCCGTCTGGTGGCTGGCGGAGGAGCCGTCGAGGCAGCCCTCAACGTCTATCTGGAGTCATTCGCCACGACTCTGGTAAGGACGATGAGGAGGAAAAATAGAGATAGATAGTAAAATATTCACTTCTGGCAAGAAAGTTCAACCTTTACTGTGTCAGCAGTTTCATTGTTTCTGGTCTGTAATTCCACAGAACGACAATGTAAAACATTTTCCCAGAATCTTTTTAGGCTTTACTTATATTTTTTACAGTTAACAAAAGGCATTTTAATATCGATTTTCTATTTGTACAGTAATAACTAGTAATGATAAATTCCACCAATCCTGTGTGAGCGTGTGCTATGTATTTTTTAAAAATACATTCTTCGATGTAATCTCCTCATTTCAGTCGTCTCGCGAGCAGTTGGCAGTGGCTGAGTTCGCGCAGGCCCTCCTCGTCATCCCCAAGACTCTCTCTGCCAATGCAGCCAGGTGAGCAGCTGACTCTTTGGGAAAGGGAGGAGTGATAGGATAATCGAATCAATATTGTTGTTTGGTGTTTTCATTTTGACGTGTATTTTGGAAAGCTGAAGTCTCTATTTGGCCTCCGATGTATTTAATTTAATATGGACTCATTGGACAAATCGTTAGGTTACATCATGCTAGCCATTTCGATTCAATTAGATTATATTTCACCTATGTTTTGAATTTAAAAAATATATAAATTTCCCATTGCAGAGACTCGACTGATCTGGTGGCCAAGCTCCGCGCATTCCACCACAAGGCACAGCAGAACTCGAAGCTGTCCCATCTCAAGTGGTCAGTTAGTTTGGAATTTCGTCAATCGATCGGCTTGTGTGGGGGCGACTATAGTTAGAGGTCAGATTTATGAAGTTATACTTTAACAATTGTTTGTACAGGGCTGGTCTCGATCTGGAGAACGGCGAGGTGCGTGACAACAAGGAGGCCGGAATCTTCGAGCCTTCTATGAGCAAGGTACGGTAGAAACACTGTTGGATATCGATGACACTTACCTTAGCTAGATCCACGTTATGATTCCTTTAATGTTGAAAATAGGGCACTTCTTGGATTGTTGTTAACTAGTAGTTGCCCACCCCCCCCCCCCCCCCCTCCCGTGCTCCCCTATCATTTCTCACCGCCTTCTAATAGCAGAGGGGTTGTGTTACCAAAAGTCAGGGAAAGATACCTAGAAATGAGTTAGGGGGGAGTGGTGGGCCAATTATCCAACAAGTGCCGAAAATTGAGGAATGAGTTCTCATTGACTTTAAACATGACAGATGGAATCAACTGACGAAGTTGTGTCTCCTTACCCTCTTCTCTTCAGGTGAAGTCGATCAAATTCGCGACGGAGGCAGCCATCACCATCCTCCGTATCGACGATCTCATCAAGCTGGACAAGGAGGAGCCCAGAGGAGGCGATCAGTGTGGAGCGTAAGCCACGTCCATATTGACTCCGCCCCCTCTATCCCTTGATCTAATTGCTAATCGAGTCCCCCTTGCACCTGTTACGCTTTTTTCGCATCTCAATTTATTATAGCTTTCTTTCATTTGCAAAATCTCATGTTTGTCAATTTTGCTAAGTGAATTTCTCAGTTTGTCGTGGTAACACATAATGCACACACTTTAATTCACGAAACTCCTTTTGAGGTCGAGTGATGATCTGTTTTGTTGCCGTTTGTTTGCACCCCCTCGTGATTTCTTTATCGAAGGTGTTCTGAGAGAATGCTTGAAATCCAGACCACGTTTGACAAAAAATTCAAACAGCTTGGAGCAGCATTGAAGGGGCTTGATAAAAGGTGATGTAGCTTTGATTTCAAGTTTCGAAGTCTAAATGGCAAAACTGAAAGGCTGCTCTCGATACTTTGTTCAAAGTTGTGTAAAAAAAGTCGTTCAAAGGTGTGTTTTTGTTCGTATTTGCATGAGAAATAATTTTCACATTGGACCGAAAATGATTTGAAAAAAAAGGATCATGTGTCGGAAATTCCTAAAATCCTGTTTTGGATACAAAAAATGGCAGTATTGTAAAAAATATAACCACACTGCAATGAATTTTTTTGCGGATTCGTATTTTTTTGCCCTATAACATCTTCATGTAGCTCTTGCACCATTCCAATTGTTGCTCTATGGCTTCAAATACATCCGAGTCTTCTGAAAAACTGCATAACTGACCCTCCGAGGAACTAAAAGCCGAAAGTTTAAGCAATATCCTCAAGATTATTATGTCAGAGTTTTTTGGGAATGAGACAATATTTGGCGTTAGCCGTTTTTCCAAGAACTGTCATTCGGCATTTTCCAGTTCATGGAAAATCAGCCAACGCCAAATATTGTCTTATTCCCAACATACATGGCATAATTATCTTTAGGAGATTGCTCAAACTTTCGGCTCTTAGTACCTCGGAGCGTCAGTTTTCATTCTGTTTTTCAGAAGACTAGGGGGTATTTGATCCCGCTGAGCTGACATTGGAATGATGCAGGAGGTACATAAATATGTTATAGAGTTAAACAAGTACAACGAAATCGAATCTGCTAAGAACTCATTGCAGTATGGATACATTTTTTTTACCATGCTGTAATTTTTGCATCCAAAAAAAGGAATTTACGACATGACCCTTTTTTCAAATAATTTTGGGTCCAATATCACGTCCCTTCATGACATGATCTAGCTAGGCCAGGTAGCGGAGAGGAAATCGAGAAATGGTTTTTAATCATTTTTTGGCCATTCTGAGGCAGCCTGACTGACCGCTAAAGTGTCATGGTGCATAGTTAATTTTGAGATTCCTTTGACCGGGTGGGATTACGAAAGTCTCAACTTTGGAAGCGTTTATCGCGATTACATTTCGGGATAGTGCAAAATTTACCTTTGAGTGTTTCCCACTCATTTTTTCGAGCTCTATCAGTCTATATCGATCACATCCTCAGAATGTGCATTTTATCCAAACAACATTCAAAATTAGTTTTTTAATAAACGAATATAACGGATCAGCTAAAACTTTGAGAGTGCATACAGTCGAACGAGAGCTTTCGAATGATGTGCTTGCGCAGACAATATGAACATTTAGGTGAAAGTTTCCTCCTTGTAAGTTTCCCGGATCATTTGAAATTTCTTTTCAACAGGCAATTGTCACTCTCGCAGCTCTTTTCCGAACGCCCGGCCAATAATGCTCGATTACAAGTGAATTCTCTGTTGAAAAGAAAGTTAAAATGATCCTGGAAAGTTAATAGTAGGAAAATCACGCAAGTGTTCATATCGTCTGCGCAAGCACATCACTCTAAAGCTCTCGTTCGACTGCATACATTCTCAAAGTTTTAGCTGATGCTTTCCATTCGTTTTCTAGAAAATTATCTTTCAATGTTATTTCGTTAAAGTGCACATTCTGAGGATGTGATCGATATAGACCGATAAGGTTCGAAAAAAACGAGTGGGAAAAACACTCAAAGGCAAATTTTGCACTATCTCGCAATGTAATCGCGATAAACGCTTCCAATGTTAAGGTTTCCGTAATACCACCCGGTCTAAGAAATACCAAAACGAACTATGCACAATGACACTTAAGGGGTCAGTCAAGGACGCCTCAGGATGGCCAAAAATTGTGAGGACCCATTTCTCGATTTTCCTTCCATTCCCAAGAAAAGCTATTTTACTTCGTTTCTGGTGAGAGGCGTGATATGAAAATTATTTCTATCACAAATACAAACACAACACACATTTTTGATCGACCTTTTTTACCCAACTTTGAAAGGAATAATGTTTGTTTGAAGCCGTATGATTGTTTGAAGTTTACGACTTGAAATCAGAGTTCCTTAACCTTTGGTATATCGGCACCTTCAAATACTGCTCGGATTCAAGCTGTGTGCTTCTTTTTATGAAACGACATCTGCGGTCTCAGAATACCTGTTATTATGAATTTTCGAATTTGTAGTTTATGCTTTGTTGTGCGTAATTGTTGAAGTTGCGATAAAATTATCTAATTTCGATGTAAAATGATTGCGGGACGGAATAGATAATTACCGGACGAGGATTACAGTGGCACCAATGATGATAAATCCCACAAGTGCACTAATGTTCTGGTTTTAAATGGAGGGCCCGCAGTGGGTCTTGGTTAGGACCACTGTTGGTCGTGGCTTAGGGCCATATTGGGTCGTAGCTAGACTCACAGTGGGTCCTACTTTCACTCGATTGTATTATTTTTTACCGTTCGCGTCGCGTGATTAATTATTTAGTTTAATTCATAAATTATATTGTACGTTCATCTGTCTCCTTCCTCTTTTTATTTATTATTGGACTTTAGCTTTGGCGTACCTTGTGCAAATTAATTTAATGGGGTGCTAGTCGTCCACATTTCAACCTACTTTCAACTTATCATTGGGGTTGAACAACATGAATAGAACAAGTTACTACAAATTTCTGGACAAAGATAGTTGAATGGTTTTAATGTAAAGAGAGAGTGACATGAAGGGGAGAGAGTTGCCAAGATGCCTGAGCAGAGCATTGGTCTGTTCACAACTCTGCGAATTGAGAGATGCCATAATGGGGACGGACTGAAAGGACCTAAGAGGGAGGGAACTTTTTGGTTGAAATGATGGGGTCCATCCACAACGAAGCGCAAGTTGGCGAATCTATTGGGCTCCCTAACTAATTAGTAAACGGCCAGTCGACGAGCGTTGTCGTAGATTACAGTAGATGGCATGTGTGTGATTACTTGACACAATTGATTGGTCTTATGCAGGCGGAGTCTTCAGTCACATTTGAATATTTAGCGTTTCTGCACAATCCCGGACACACTTATAATTCGAATATATTTGCATTTGCATTCCTTTATCACGGATCTCCTGTAAGAATGCAGGAACCGATGCAACAGAAAAAAATGAACGCATTTTTCGCAGAAACTAATAAGACTGGCCATAATGAGGGCCCTGAGAAGGTCTATCCACTTCATTTCTCGAAATTTGCATGGTGAAGGACAGAAATGACCTACCGCTTCAAAGGATCGTTTCTCAGTCTTATTTTGACCTACAGCGAGCTAATTTTTTTCAAACGACTCGTATTGAAGTTCTCTACAAACGCCTCAGCGAGTACTTCTCACGAAAATATTATCTTTCACTTGTTTTATGTCAAAATGTGTTTTTGCGATCACATCATGCTAATTTTCTCGCTCAGTTTTGCGATACTCACGATTTTTATTCTTGATTCGGATTCCCCATCTAAAATATGAGGTTGATATTTTTTTCGTTTTCTTTATCTCGGGGACGCAGATACCGCTACTCAGTATGGAGAATCCGTACTTGTCCTCATTTTCAAACATTTTACGGTTTAGACTGTATCTCGGTTGTAATTTATTCAAATGAGCATTCTAGGACTATCATTCGATTCCTTTCGACCTGGCCTACAATAATGACTAAGAGGTCCTAAACTTAACCGTTTTTGAGAAATAGCGTTCGCAACGAAGTCAAGAGAGAATGGTGACTTTGACCGAGTCGAGTTCTCCATTCCTATCAGTGAAACTAATCGCATGATATCTTGAAAACGGTTAAGTTTAAGGCCTAGGACCACTTAGTCATTATTGTAGACCAGTTCGAAAGGAATCAATTGATAGTCCTAGAATGCTCATTTGCATAAGAGGCGAATCGCGAGAGAATCGACCATTTTAGGGGATTAGCGGCGGTAGGATTCAACTTTGTCCAATCCCGCTATAATTTTGGTTATAAGTATTTCAAATGATGCTCTTTCAAACTGCGTCGTCAGAATTTTGATATCTGTCGTCATCGTTGAGATTCAGAAGGCCAAACTTGGGACTATCACTTTTCGGCAGTCAAATCGGGCACACTAAAATGATCATATCTCCGTTTAAAATGAAGATAGAATGTCGTTCTTTTTTTACAAAGAAAGCTACCATCATGCACTACACGTTTATGTTGACGACATCATTCCAGGTCCACATCCTGGTGCGGAGTGGTCGGGTGCACCAAAAGTGACATAACTTTGGAAATCGGAAAAAAAGTTCTGAGTTTTCATGCTAAAGTTGTAGTATTGGGGTGTCCGGAAAGTTCGTATAATGCTTCGGAAAAAAGTCAGTTCGCGATCAAATGCAGTGATTGCGCAATCGGTTTGTCAACAATGTATCATTCTGACGTTGAGTAGTGAGAGGATTTAATCAGTCTCCTATTTGCTACATTGATTCTTGTGATGGACTCCCATCTCTACCTCCGAGCAGTTTTACTTCATTACTACCGTCTTGGCCGATCCGTGAAGGAGGCCCACTCTGCCCTGGCCCAGTCGGAAGGAGCTGACGCCCCCTCCATACCCTTCTGCTATAAGTGGTTCTCCCGCTTCAAGAAAGGGGAGTTTGGTCTCGATGATCAACCCCGCTCTGTACGCCCTCCCTCCCTCGATCAGCCTCTCGTTCTCCGCACACTGAAGCGCAAGCCCATGGCCAGTGTGTGTGAGTTGAAGAAAGATACTGGTACTCCCAGATCAACGGTGTCCGATATCCTCCATCGATCTGGGAAGAAGCCGAAACTCCCACAAGTGATTCCCCATGACCTCTCCCCCGAACAGCTGAAAAATCGTCTTCAAGTCTGTCGGGAATTACTCCATCGTAGATCCAATCTTCGATGGGTCAATTCCATCATCGCTACAGATGAGAAGTGGATCACGTACGATAACCCTGTGAGGAGACTGCAATGGGTGGATGCAGATGAGAAGCCCACGCCCGTCCAGAAGAAGGAAGAGCACGGAAAGAAGGAACTCCTCTGCTTCTTCTACTCAGTGCTCGGTCCCATCTACTGGGAGATCCTCGCCCCTGGCACCAGCATCAATGCCGACCTCTTCTCTGAACAACTGGAAGATGTCGCGATCAAAGTCCCTCCCAGACTCCTGAACCAGGGCAAAATTCTTCTTCTGATGGGCAATGCTCGCCCACATCGAGCGAAGATGACCCAGAAGAAAATGGACGAGCTGAAGATCGAGAGGAGTCCCCATCCACCGTATTCCCCGGATCTCTCCCCATGCGACTACCACTGCTTCCGCTCTCTCTCTGACTTCTGCAAAAGAAAGAAGTTCAAGAATCGAGATGAAGTTGTAAGGGCTTTCGTGAACTGGGCGGTCTCGAAGAAACCCGCATTCTGGAAGAGAGGAATCGAGACCCTGCCCAATCGCTGGAGGGAGGTAGTGAGAAAGAAGGGGGCATACATTGGTCACTGAGAATTGTAAAGCATTGAATAAAAAATAAAAACAAAAAATTATACGAACTTTCCGGACACCCCAATACATATATGTGTTTCACTTCTCTCCAAAAATTAGAGAAATCGGAGTATACACAAAAAATAGCGCACTTTGCCGTGTAGAGACCTAAAAATGAGTACCAGGCAAGAGTACTCCCGTGTCTTCAATTGCCCGGATTTGGGCTCAAAATCGTTCAAAAACTTCCAAAACAACATTATTTGTTGAATCCCCCCATGGTATAACAGTTCCTTTGGTCAAAAATTATCATCGGACCGAAAATATGAAAATCGATATTTTGACCCCTATCAACTTGCGGCAAGGGTCCACACGCACTACGTTGATTAAAAATGATGTAACTACATTACTCGAAACCGCTCAGAACAAATGGGAGACTGAAAATGTGATATTTTGACTGAGGGATCCAATGAAAGATGTGAAACTGTATTTCAAGGCGATATCGAGATAGAGACCTGTGCTATGGCTCAAAATGTAGATAATGAAGAGCTAAACATTTCATGTGTTGAAAGTGAGTCTCTATCTTGTCGTTGAACCAGAAGGAAAATTTGAGAAAGAAAATGTTATTTAAATTACCTCTGGAACAGCTCTCAACAGACAATGCGGAAATTAGATGAAGCTTGAGCAGAATGCTGAAATTAGATGAAGCTTGAGCAGAATGGCTGAATGTTTGCAATTAAAGAATACAATTTAGCGAAAAAATACAATTTAAAAAATGCTCTTCACTCGTAAATTGTGAGTTTTACTCGATTTTTCCTCTTTAATAGTGCCGAAGCGTAAAAATAGCCAGTACGGAGAGGGCAAAGGAAGGAGAAAGTACACACCGAGTTCTTATACCCTCCCCTTCCGGGAGAACGATGAAAACAACCGAAGGGAAAGTGAATGGAGAAACGCAGAGCTTCAGAAGCAGACACGGAATGGAGAAAAACATACACGCTCTTCTATTTGGATTCATTTAAAGGGATTTGGCATTATATCATGAATTTATTTCATTTCACTTTAAATGGTCAAATATTATGATAAATGAAAATAAAAAATAATACAAATTAATTTAATAATTAATATATGCAGTTAAAAGTACGGTATTGAAATACCCAGTACGAGAGTAACGTTCATATGCTATGGTCCGCTAAACAGTGAGATGGTGGGATTTGGCAGTTTGCCAAGTTCCTCTCGGTGCTTCTGGTGCTTTTCCGGCGTTCTCTTGGCATTTTCTTTGTATTATTTGCTCATTCAGTGCTTATTTTCTAGTTTGCGTCAAGCTAATCACTATTTTGAACATTCCCACTTGAAATCCACGACACGAACCCAGTCTATCACGCTAGAATGTTGCCTCGTTGAACGAGCCTGGTGACTTCCGTCTCTTTGCCGTGGCGTGTGTTTTATGGTTTGTTAAGCTATAATATTGTGCGCATTACAGAGTGCCATACCGTCCCTCACTATGCCCGAGAAGTTCCAGCACATCCATCGTGTGATGAACACCAACATCGATGGAAACAAGATGATCTCGTTCGCCCCTTCCTCCCAGCAAGGTTTGTCCCGTTTATTTTGGTCGTCAATTCTATATTTTGACTCATATCTTCGGGGAAAAATTGCCCAACTTTCTCCTTATCGCACCCTATATTGCTTCATGACTGGCGAAAGAGCACGTAAAAAGAAGAGTAAGGTCTTTTCGAGGTCTTCTCTGCGAAATTGTTCTTCCCTGTAATATATTCATATGTTTAGTGTGCAGGTTTCGTAGGTAGAATACGCGTTATGTACTTCATCTTCTTCCGTTCAAGGGGTCGACTGGCGAGAAGTTTACCCTCAAGTGGATCGACACTTCCTCCAAGGTCAGCCACGGACGTTTCCAGCCCACGGCCGAAAAGAAGGCCTTCATGTGCAAGAAAGGTACGCTTTTTCGATCAAATAAAATGTCCTGATGTTGTTCTTGGTCTGAAAAAGGAGAATACTTTGTTACAAATCGTTCATGGATAACTGTTTCACGCGCTACTGCTTATTAGCCACGCGAATTTCCTGTGTTTTCATTTTGAGCCTTTCAAACCAACGCTCATCGCTCAATAATAGGTTGCTATTTAACTCTACTATACAATTAATATTTATATCGATTTATAAATATTAAATTATTTAGTTAAAAAAATACTTACTGCTCGAAATGCGCTTAGCGATTATCGATTTTTCTTAAATGTTTTGCTTGGTTGTTCTTATGGATTTCGACAGCTTTAAAATATTCCCCTTATTTTCGTGGTTCGAAAATGGTGCTGTGAGCAATATAATATGAAAAATCGAGCAATTTAGAGATAAGTTTTGACGGCGACTTGATTTGAAGAATAATTTTCACATGATTTTTTTTTCATTTTTCTTAGGCACCCCGCCGGATCCATTTTATGTATTATTTTTCAAAGGCGGATTATCAGTGCCTATATAATTTCAGAAGTTCGAGATCATCGACTATCTCTGCTCCAACCTGAAGGAGGAGGTTCTCAAGATCGTGCCCGTCCAGAAGCAGACCAGGTTTGTAATACTGTGAATAGGTGAAAAAGATGTATCGCCTGGTCCGATATAACGCAAAATTGGCAATGCGTGTTCAAGGACGTTTGATGTACTCGTGTACTTCGAACATTATCGATATGCGCGACATTTTTGTTATTGCAGAGCCGGGTGCTGCACCCGCTTCAAGGCCTTCGTCTCTATTGAAGATTGATTATCTCGGTGAGTGGGTACTCTTTATCACGTCAGCACCATACCATTCCTGGTACCATGTAGGACAAAATCGGCAATTCGGTACCAGATCCGTATCACATAGTAGTGCAGGTACCAGGAATGCATCACGTAGTACCACGACCATACCACGAGGTACCAGACCATCCAATGCCACTAGAAATTTCATATTATCTCGAATGAATACTTTTTAAACCCTTATAACGCGTGCCTCGAGCGGGTTAAAAAAGGAATATACGTTTCCAGTATTTTCAAAAAGTCGAATTGTTCTCCCTCGTGTCATAAAAATATTTTTTATGCAGTGGTGGACGCGGAGGAAAGGAAGTAGAGAAGGAGTGGACGCCCGTGACCAAGCTCGGACGTCTCGCCAAGGACATATAGGTTGGCTAGTTTTGATTTTGTGAAGACAAAAAAAGTACTGGCAAATATAACATATTGCGGGTACAGTAATAACTAGATTTCCACACTGCGCTGCGAAACCTCGAATTCTTCATCCTCGCTAGAATCCCCGAAGTCCAATTGCTCTTCTTCATACATGTCGTAGCCCGACTCTCGCTTTGCCTTCTCCTTCACATCCCACCAGTTCACTAGCTCGTCATACACATCGTCCTCTGGGATACCCAGTCGCGCGACTTCCCTTGCCTCGCTCAGCTCCTCCCGTACTTTCAAGCTTTCCGCCAATATCTGGAAATAAATAAATGTTGAATTTATTTTAGTTGTATTTCGGGAAAGCTAATTATTCACCTCGCCCCTCCAAACATGGGTGCCTGCTCCTCTCTTTCTTTTGGTGGCTTCCACCAAGCGTCCCTTCCTCTTGAGAACAGTGTTGCCTATTTCGGCTCTCTGCCCCAGTCATCGAGCATAAGGCCATTGTAATGGAGCATCGATACTCGCATTTTCAGCTTGTAGTATGGGGGCGAGCTGAACTTATTATTCGCTAATGCTGATCTAGTTGTCCATTGTTTTACTAACCATGCAAGCATCTTCGGGGCATACATCAAGCTCAGTGAGTGGTAGCACTCATTGATCGATGTATCGATCAATGAAGCCGCATTCAAAAATGCCTTTTCGAATCTTGGTGCAAAGACCAGAGAGCGAATCAACTCAAGCTCATCAGAATTTGCCTGCGAATCATGATATAATTTTCGAATATGGTCTCGCAGATTGACTAACCATCAGTATCTCTCGCTTTTCGCCCTTCTTCTGCCTCTTTAGTCTACCATGCTCACACTTGGTGACAAGTTCGAAGCCATCGCCCTATTATTGAATTGTTTCATTGCGATCGCAATATTTGTTCACCTTGTTCCATTTATGCTTCCCCTGGATGTGCATGACGAACGACCTAACTACTTCTAGTGCACGTTTTCGATCTTTCAATAGAGGGTATTTATTATGGACGCAATATAGATGGTTGAAAAACTTCTGATAAATTGGAGCGAGTGCGGGATTGGCTTTTACGAGCTAAATGGTCATTATTTTTTAAAAGAAATATATGTTCTCGTCCCAACCTTCCACCATTCTTTTCTTATTGGTCGCTGGACGTGCCACCAATCATTGAGTACTTCAATATGTGCAGTTTTGGGCTCCTCTCGCAGTTTCTTATTAACCATTGCATTTTGGTCACCAACTCGCGTGCTTAGCATAAAACTTATTTCATCTTAGTTACAACAATAGCTCACGTTATCTCTATCCCTGCATCGTTAAGCTCAACCAGAGCTCTCTTTACTCCCTCGGACTCCATACGAATAGAAATTCCATCTAGAGTATGTATTATTTTTCGGCATTCACAATCCCTTATACCTATCCCTGGCATATTCTTATGCATCGCAACTCCTGCCAATGCCAGTTTCGTATGACAATCAATTACGGTGTCCTTATTATTAGTCGAGGTGAAGCCGGGGCAGTCGAATTGACCATCTATTGACACTTGCAGCCCCTTACCCTAAACGCTACTTTTAATGATCATGCTTAATAGCTTCCTATTTACCACCGATGCGTTCACTGCTACTTCCCGCACTATCTCCTGCATCTCCTCGTGCACTCGCTCAATTGCAACACTCCCTATTTCGCTTACTACTTTCCGCATTTGTCTTTCAGACGACAAATCCATTCCTAGCAAACTCGACCAATCATGCAATCTCTGAAGTTTTTAGTTTAGATTTTTTCGTAGTATTTTTCCTCACCGCAGGTCTCATACCTGTGATGAAAGATGCGATGGGAATGAAGTGATTGGCCGAGTACACTTGGCTTTTCCCTCTCCCAACCTTCTCCTGTCCTTCTTGATGCTAGCTTTGCATTCCAGGCAATCGTAGTTCACTATCAGCGCACTACCCTCAGTCCTCGTCTCGATTAGACTTCGGTCGAGTCGAGCCCCGCACTCTTCACACCGTTGAAACAAGCGCATCAAGCAGCTATGCTCAATAATTCCATAGCGCCTGGCTACATCAATACTCTCGGCCTCTTCCTCATCAATCTCATGATCCTCCTCCTCATGCATGCTATCTTAGGAATATCGATACTCCGTATCCTAGAATCTATTTATTCTAGCATATCCCTCATAACCCACTAACCTCGGGTTCCACAGTAGCCATAGTAGCTGTGGAAACAGCACTTTTAAATTTCTTGGGCACAACTTCATCAGTATCATTCCAGGAATCGACATCGATTGAATCGTTGAGGGAGAGGGAGGCAGTCGACCAAACAGGCTGAATTTTTTTCTCTTCGTTTTTCATTGTTCTCTTTTCGTAATTGTATCATGTACATTGTTTTCCAGTGGTATGTTTTCATCGTTGCTCGTTATGCTCGTTGTGGCAATAGAACATGTAATTTATGAAAATATTGCATAAAGACTTACATTTAGTGTTTCTTCATATGAGAGTGACGACAGTGGAGCACGAGGAGATCCCGTCTCACTCTGAATGTCTCTTTAGCTGGTGATTGAGATATATTTAGAAACGAATGATAATAATGCCAAGTGGGTAAGGATGTTGCTGAGCAGGACTCGCCCGCTCATGCCATGATGGTGATCCATGCAACCGAGAGTTTTGAAGCGTCTTGGGATGAAGGTCTGCCGGCCTCGTGGTTCGAAGGGGTACGGTAGGCAGAGTGAGAGTTCTTACGGGACCAGGCCGAAGCTGGAAGCCCATAGTTCAAGTGAATCTTGATTTATTTATACAAGATAGCAACGAGAAAGGAAGATTACGGTAAGGGAACTCACATCGATTGGTAGATCGTCGATTTGTCTGTTGAAGTGCCGATCGCACCATCGCGGATCTTGTTTCTCTAGGTGTCTTTTGAGAAGATCTGTCGTCTCATCCTCATCTTTGTTCTGTCGTAGAATCCATTCTTTCTGCCTTGACGGTCGACTAGCGGGGGGAAACCGTTTTGTCCACAGAGCTACTTCGTTACACAAGAAACACCGTTTAGGTCTCGCTATTTCCATTATGCTGAATCAGATATTGTATGTTCGATAAATATGGGTAATGGAAAAAGTTGAAAATACATAAAAATCGATGAAAATACGGTAAAAATAAATACGGTGAAAATTGGTGTAGACCGAGCGTGCGCCATAACTTTCCGCAGTTTCTGCACCCAGCCTAGAACCCGGCTCCGGTCTTGAACTTTGGTGTTCATTCTCTGCTTAATAATTAATTTTAATTTTAAATTTTTTTTGCAAAGATGATCGGAAAGGTGATACATTTCATCTGGGCGTCAATGTTCTAAGAGTGCCAGGTCCCTTTAAGAGACCCTCGACGAGAAAACGTAACAACTGTGCAGGGGTCCACGGATGGCCAAAAATTCGATAATTTCCATACTTTTTTCTGAAGTGTAGGCCGCGAGTGCTGATTGATGACCGCAATAACTAAGGCTAGGGGTCGATTTTGAAAAAGTTTCAGGTACCTCCCATTTTTGGGGTCGAAAAAGTCGATATGCCAGAATTACGTGGAATATAGTTTATATGACGTGTTATGTCCCGTAGAAAACGAATTTGGATATGCGAACTCTGAAAAATGCGAAATAATAATGTTAGCCTCGAAAAAACGCTTTTTTGAGTAAAATGTCGAACCGTTCGATTCGAAAACATCCGAGGTGCACCTTCTCTATACGATTTTTAGAATCTACGTCAAAAACCATGACTACAATGAAGATTTCAGATTTTTAAAAATGGACATATATGCAGAAAATTTGGCCCAAAGTGCGTTTTAGTGAGCAAATTGGCAAACATGGCCTCGTTCTGAAGCCTGTATTTTGAACCTAGGTATCTACAATGCTCGGAAAATAGGTCATTCTGAACGAATTAGGTGCTAGGTACTCATTTCCATTTGTTTTTACGAAAGTTGCATTTTTTAAATTTCAAAAATTTTTAAATTTCACTTTTTTTCGACCCCACCAAAAGGACCATAAATGTCGATATTTCAAAATAATATGTATTATACATATTATGGTGTATTTTCACTCCGACAATACGAATTTACTAACCAGACCTTCTGAAAATGTGTTCTGTAGATGTTATGCCCTGTTAAAGGCATGTTTAAAAATTTTGAATTTTGAACATTTTTGAAAATTAATTTAATCATCATTCTTCAACATGAAATGCTATACAAATGATTGTACAAGGTATACGGAAGTGTTTTCGAGCAATGGTAGTTACATAGATTCAAAATACATGCTTCAGAACGCGATCATGTTTGCCAATTTGCACACTAAAACGCACTTCGGGCCAAATTTTCTTCATATATGTCCATTTTTAAAAATCTGGAATTTACACCGTAGACACGGTTTTTAACGTAGATTCTAAAAATCGTATCGAGCAGGTGCACCTCGGACGTTTTCGAATCGATCGGCTCGAATTTTTATTAAAAAAACGGTTTTTCGAAGCTAACATTTTTATTTCGCATTTTTCAGCGTTCGAATATCGAAATTCGCTTTCTGCGGGACAAAACACATCAGAAAAACTATATTACACGTAAGTCTGGGATATCGACTTTTTCGACCCCAAAAAGTGGGGGTGGCTGAAACTTTTTCAAAATCGACCCCTAGCCTTAGTTATTGCGGCCGTCAATCAGCACTCGGGGCCTACACTTCAGAAACAAAGTATGGGAATTATCGAATTTTTGGCCATCCGTGGACCTGTTACGTTCTCTGGTGGAGGGTCTCTTAATGAAATGAGAACACATTCCATAGCATAAAAACATGAAATTATCGAAACTTCAAATTTTCAAAAATCGTCTAACGTTAAACGTCTAACGTCTAACGTTCATAAACAGGCGATATTCCCCCCGAGAGCGCGTACCCGTCTGGCGCTCTCGCCGCCTGACCTCCCTCTCCCTCCCCTCTATTTAGCGCTCCCAGGGCGCGTCTCCCGTCGTTGTCAGCTAACTTCTAGGTTCCGTAGATCGGTTCAACGACAAGATAGAGACTCACTTTCAACAGATGAAATGTTTAGCTCTTCATTCTCTACATTTTGAGCCATAGCACAGGTCTCTATCTCGATATCGTCTTGAAATACAGTTTCACATCTTTCATTGGATCCCTTAGTCAAAATATCACATTTTCAGGCTCCCATTTGTTCTGAGCGGTTTCGAGGAATGCAGTTACATCATTTTAAATCAATGCAGAGCGTTTGGACCCTTGCCGCAAGTTGATAGGGGTCAAAATATCGATTTTCATATTTTCGGTCCGATGATAATTTTTGACCAAAGGAACTGTTATAACATGGGGGGATTCAACAAATAATGTTGTTTTGGAAGTTTTTGAATGATTTTGAGCCCAAATTCGGGCAATTGAAGACACGGGAGTACTCTTGCCTGGTACTCATTTTTAGGTCTCTACACGGCAAAGTGCGCTATTTTTTGTGTATACTCCGATTTCTCTAATTTTTGGAGAGAAGTGAAACACATATATGTACTACAACTTTAGCATGAAAACTCAGAACTTTTTTCCGATTTCTAAAGTTATGTCACTTTTGGTGCACCCGACCACTCCGCACCAGGATGTGGACCTGGAATGATGTCGTCAACATAAACGTGTAGTGCATGATGGTAGCTTTCTTTGTAAAAAAGAACGACCTTCTATCTTCATTTTAAACGGAGATATGATCATTTTAGTGTGCCCGATTTGACTGCCGAAAAGTGATAGTCCCAAGTTTGGCCTTCTGAATCTCAACGATGACGACAGATATCAAAATTCTGACGACGCAGTTTGAAAGAGCATCATTTGAAATACTTATAACCAAAATTATAGCGGGATTGGACAAAGTTGAATCCTACCGCCGCTAATCCCCTAAAATGGTCGATTCTCTCGCGATTCGCCTCATATAATTGTAGAAGGAACGGAGTGACAGAGAGAATGAATGGTACTATATCAATGCTGATGAAGAAGATGGTGTTGGATGGAAATAACAAGAGTGAATGGGATGACCTGTTGCCTTTTGCATTGTATGCATGCAACTCGACAGTGCACTCGACTACTAAACAATCACCCCATTTCCTGCCAGACCCATCTCCAAAGTATTTCCAAATAGTGTGTAAAACATGAGTGATGATTATGAGTCGATTCTGAGAGAAGGATTGAGTGATGTGTATGAGAAAGTAGCAGATGAGATTAAGAAAGAAGGGGCCAATAATAAGGAGTTCGATAAAAAAGCAGTAGACGAAGCCAAATTACCAGTGGAAGGAGATCTAGTAATGATGAGAGTTCCCACCAAGAAAAAAGGAGTCAAAATCCCGAAGGTGACTAATGATTGGAGAGGACCGTACAAAATAACAGAAGCAGGACGAACCTCAGCAACCATCATTAATATACACAATGATACAGAAATCCATCGAGTACGATACGAATTGCTCAAGAAATATCGTGAGGATCTAACCAATGAGCCAGTAGTTACCACTAAGAATAGAGCAAGAGTAAGAGTGAGCAGGGTGAAAATGGAGAAGAAACCCAATAAGGTGAATGAATATGACTCTTACAGGGTGCTCATGAGCCATCCTGCACACCTCGACTACAAGTGCAAGGACTGTACATCGATCTTCTCTGCGATGAGATGATTATGGAGGAAAGAAGAAAGAACGATGAGTTCACGTCTGGAACCACCGCTGTGGCAGCCAGCATGCGAGTTTCCCGCCTCCTCATCGCTGAAGAGGAGGTAGTCTATGCCCTCAACTCCCTGTGTGAACACCGCCTCCCACTGATCACCCAATTGCCCGACACAGTGAAGTATGAGGGAGAAGACATGAAGTTACAGGAGAGCATGACAGCAGGAAAGGCTTTGAAACAAGTGCTACGTGAAGCTGAACAAGAGCTGCGGAAGAATTACCTAGTATCTGTGAATACCCGTTACCTCTCCTATACAGATATGTATGATATACTTCTCCCCCCGTGTGAGGATGGTCATCCGTTTACCCCGATACACACAACTGGAATCCCTACTCAACATCCACCCCGGCCAGTATGTACATATGGTTCCACGTGGCCTAGATGACCAGACCTAGAAACGAATAAGTGAGCTGATCTGTGTACTCGAATCCCTTGGTTGGCGTGGATCGATCGCTCAATCGCCCATTTCGTCAGCTACTTCCAAGCTTGAATACGAGGATTTGGATGAAATGCTAGAATTACTCGAAGTGGGAGAAAATTCAATCGTGGCCTCTCATCGATTTGAGCTATGGAAGGAATTCTCCCCAGTGACTCTCGCCATGTGCAGTGACAAATCCATACTTCCCACCTGGGCGGGATGGGAAAAGCGCGACCCACCACTGGCGAATTTCGGATACCATTCCCGAGGAGGCAACAGAGGAGGAAATCAGAGAGGAGCGTGAGGGGAACTACTGTTAGGGAGGACCTAAGCCATGGAAGATAAGAAGGACGGGATCAGAATGACGGCCTAGCTAAGTCGCGAGTAAGTTTAGGTGTACGGTAGAACCAGGTGACATGGATCCAGGAAATAGCTTGGTGTGTTGGGAAATACGGTGGTCTCACATCACGTTAGTACACTGACCATCGGTGATATAGAGATGCAGAATTTAGATGCAGAGTTTCATAATCGGCTGACTCATGCTAGGAAGAGCCGATAGACGGAGTCAGTTGGAATGCCCCAGATTTCACAACATTGCAGGTTTCACAACTCATTTCGTAACTCATCTTGCGTGTATGTAAGGAGGCCATTCTACTCCTCGGGATCTACTCCTCGCTGGTAGCAGCGAGTTCGATGTTAATCGATCCATCGCATGGATACGGTGGTCTGAGGGGGGCGCTACTTTCAGGTACTTCGGGACGGAAAACTGATCACTTTTTCGCACCGGAAGGAGAGAGGGCAGCGCAACGAGAGGCACGGAAGGAGGGAATTTCTGCTGAGCGGGCACGCAGCGGCCATTACATTGGCGTCCGCAAAGCAGAAATGGACTGGAATCGGTGGTTGCAACCATAAAATTAGGGAAACCATGCATGGTAGAGCAAGGATGAGAGCCGATAGGCGGGCAAAATAATGTCGACGATACCCAATCGTGGGAGATTGGAGGAGCGCACGGAAGAGTAACGAGGGAAGAACAAGCGCACAAGTAACAGAACTGTAAAATCCAGCCAGGAGTGAAGAAATCCAGCCAGGGAAACGCGGACACGAGAGGGAGGAATCCAGCTAAGGAACGAGGAGACAACCACACTAAGGGAGGAGGCAGAATGTACATTTTCAGGGAAAACAGTGGAACGGCGGAACGGAGCTACAGCACAGAAAAGAAATCGAAGACGAGAACCGAGAGGAGAAGAGGAATTTAATTTGAGATTTGCAGGGACAGTTTGCGAGGGACACGGAACACAAAGAGGAAAGAGGATCGAGGACTGCGAACAAGAAAATTTAAGGCTGGTGAAGAAACTCATGGGTAACTGGAGGAGAATCACGTGATGAAAAAGCACGGAGGCAAGGGAAGTGCATGGAATGGATCGAGCAATGGGAGAATCGAGAGACGAAAACCTGAGAAAAGGGGCTAAGCTAAGTAGGCTGGTAATGAGTGAGAACGCCCGTTGGAAAGTGGTCAACGGAGGAGAGGGCATTGAGAACCACTAAACACGAGAGGCAAGGATGGTGCCGATAAAGGGGAGCTACAAAACCTCCGGAACGAGGATGTATCAAGGGGATAGACGGGTGGAATAACATTCAAAAAGGAAGAGATCATGCTCAGGAAGAGAGAAGGGAGAGGAACGATAAGACAAAACAAAGCCCATCTGAAGGGGGAAGATCCAGATCAGGCCACTCCTCCAGGGCGAATCAGCAAGAGGATTGAGTGGAAAGAACCCTCTTAGGGAGGATGTGATCGACGGAACGTCTCATAGTCTAAGCATAAAGGGGGAATATCGACTCGGGGTAGATCACCAACATAGTGTCACAAATTTTGATTTCAGGGACGGCGCTGGCCAACAGGTAAGCCGAGATGTTCGTAAGACCGGGTGCGCTGACGGCATTCTCCGAGGGATGATTCATCGGCCAAGAGTGGCAGAGAAGGGAGAAGGGAAGAAACTTGATCGCTTTCAGATTTGAGGGATCGGAAAAGGAAAAACCAGTAGCAGGGAGACATGGGTTTCCGAAAGGGGACGGGGGGATTCGGGGAATCTACAACAGGACCGAAGTAATGGGAGGAGTATGAGAAATGGGGATGACGAAGAAGGACAATGACGAAGTACGACGAAAGTGCGAGGGTAGTTTGGGAAGGAAACCGGGAGGAACGACGCCCGAGGACAAGTGGAGGAGATGAGAGAGGAAGACACTCTCCTGGGGACACGATCTCTATCTAGGAAATTAAGCGATTACCTGGCGATACGCGGGATCTCGGAAAGGAAGAAGGACGAGCGAGATGAGACGGGTGGAATTTAAAATAGGGTAAAGGAGGAAGGACAGCAATGGCATCTGACAGACAAAGGGAAAGGAAGGAAGGAACGGTCGGAACCTTGGCGACGACATAGCGGAAAGAGGATCGAAAAAAAGGGTACCAACGAAGGGCTGCATCGTAGGAGGGAGATGAGAAAGAAGAAATGGGAACACGAGTGAGGAAGATAGAAAACGGCGTCAGACAAGGCAGAATCTGCGACGAGGAAGATGGAGTGACTAGATACGGATAACACTTTAGGGCGGCAGATATAGGCCGGAGTGGAAAATGTAACAAGAGCAGAAAGGGGCAGATGCTCTAGCAGCAGCTGAAACATCGGTAGCTCAGGCGGCATCATCGAGGCAAAACTACGCCAGTGCTAGGACGATAACCAGAAAGAATCGACACGAACTAGAAACGAAGAAGACCAAAGATCTCCCGATTTGTAAAATTACCAATGTAAAATCAAGGGCGGCAGCAGCAGTAGAACACGGCCATCAACACCTACGTCCACAGATATGCGAAGACTTCACCATTGCTGCGTGAGGTGGGACTAAAAGGGAACCGGCGTCAGGAGCCGTGGATTTAGGTAGGACTGAACGTCATTAAGGAGGGAACGAATCTGGGAACGCATTGAAAGTCCTGAGTATATCAAGGAAGTAGATGGGAGGAATCAGCACAGGATCAGCAGGAATGACGGGAAGAATCGCAGGGACGAACACAAATGGAGGGTGAAAGGAGATGGATGTACCAACCAACCAAGGATTGTAATCGGTTCATTTTCAGAACAAATTGATCAAGAGAGAAGAACAATCGGAAATCGAAGGAATGGGTCGAGCAAGCAGAGTTCCTGCACCAGCCTGGAACACGCACATAGAAGAGAAGGATACGGGAGCAGGGAACGACTCCGACGATGAAGAACAGCGGAGAGAAAGGTCATGAGCTGCATATAAGAAGATTTTGAAACGGGGAAACGAGTCCGGGATTCGAGTTCGACTGGCGGGAGCGATATACTGGGGGGGGGGGGGAAGAAGAGGATCTGAAAATCGAAGCAAATGAAGAAATGATACATCACGGAGCAAGGAAGAAAGGTGTGGGTTTCTTATCCGGCGTGACTAGAGTCAGTAATTCGGGCAGGATACATAAGCAAACGAAAATAAGGGAAGACGCGAAGCGATAGGGAGTCGCAGGCGCACCGTGCCTGAAAGGAGTGAGCAGGGAATCATGAGAACCGATCGATGAGTGACCACGAAAATACACCACGTAACCAAAGCAGGGAGAGGAAGAGGAAACACATGATGACTCAGCCCAATGGGAGAGAGAAATTTAGAGGGCAAATGCCAAGGAGGGGAGAGAAGTTGTGGCAATAAACTTAGAGAAAATACCTGGGAGTGGGGGAACCAACACCCCAGGGTTTTAGGCTACACGTTCTAAACTTACCGATCAGCGATGAACTCGAGGTAAGGTAAGCAAGGGAGCAAAACGGGATCAGGGGAAGGCCTGAAAATAGAAACGATGCACCGATGGCAAAGCAGGCAACGAATTGATTATACCTGGAGGAGGAATCCACGCGACGAAGAAAAGTAGGGAAAAGCCCGAGGAGGGGAGAGATCCCGGCTGGGGGCGCGAAATAGCGCAGGCGCGGAGGAAGGAGGTCACGGGATGACTAAGAGGAGGAGTCGCTACAGTACACCCGTGGGAAAAAAAGGGGCACAATTGGAGGAGGAAGGCCGCGCGACTGAAGAAAATGTGAGGGAGATTCTTTTATATTTGACTTCATCAAAAGGAAATGACGAAAGTGGTTGTGCAATAGGGCAGAGAGGTGGGGAGAAGGATTCTCCTTGTGGGGGGATGGAATTGCTAGAAAGAGCGAGAGAACAAACGAAAGAAAAAGAGTTAGAGAAAAATTCGTGCGTCGCAAAGTAAGGATATGAAACGATAGAGACGGACATTTTGGGTAGTAAGGGATTAGATACGGTAGTTAGCGATACTTCACCTACAAAGGAAAAGGGGGCGAGAGAAGGCGAGAGAACAAGTGGAATGGAGAGTGGCAGAGAAATGGATGCATGTCGAGGGCAGAATAAGGAGGACGCCGGCTTCGGCTCCTCGAGCTCGACTTTGGACGCGGGTGACGAAAGAGAGTGTGGAAACCGGGGTAGTATTTAAGCCCGCGCCGAGGGCAAATATCACATGCAGCCATGGCAGCAACAACTTTTTCACTACGACTCGACACAAAGGACGACCGCCTTCCACGCAACTCCGACTCCTCTTCCAAGAAACCTCGAAGGAGTAAGAGCACCACCAACTACGAGGAGACCAATGGGAGGCAGTTCAAGGAACATCGCAAAGAAATCCGCAATGCGGTGAGTGATGTGTGGTTAGCACGCGTCAAAACTACCGATAACTTAGAAAAAGGGGTGGTGCGAGAACCGCAATCTGCATCAGGACTTCGAGGACAGCAGTGACGAGGATGCTGGATCACGGAGCGATGAGCAGGGAGATGACGACAAGGATGGCGGCTACCAACCACAGATTGCCATGATAGGAATACCATCATCCAAATTTCAGCCCGGGTACTTCACGGGTGATCCGGATGAAGGGAGCTTGGCCAACTATTTGCAGAGATTTGAGGACCTCCTGGCAACTCAGAAGGAGGCAAAGGACGAGGCTACACGCGCTAAGCTTCTCATAGCCAATTTAAGCGGACAAGCAAGGGAAGCTATTTCAGAGATGCCACCTGGAGACCAGGATGATTACGACAAAATAGTGGCACATTTGAAATCCCATTTCGCATCGGATAGGCAAAGGTACTTGGCCCGGCAGACTCTAGGTACTATTAGACAATTGCCCGGTGAGAGTGTGATCAAGTTTTCGGCCCGAATTAGGGAGCTGATTAAGGTAGCTTTCGAAAACCCGAACAGCGACGAGGCGAAGAATAAGCAACTAGAGACTTTTCTGAGCAATCTTCGTGGGAACGTAAGATACTATGTTCGTCTTTCGAGTCCTGGTACGTGGCATCAGGCGGTTGAGAAAGCTCAAACAGTAGAAAGTCTGCTGGCAGAGGTAACAACAGAAAACTGTAGGAACCCGACGTTAAATGCTCTTGGGCATAGAGGCCGACACGAAGGATTCAATCAATGGAAGCCGAGGAGCACGATGACGAGGATTACGACGCGCAGGAGTACGATGACGATCAGGGAGCAGGTCGGAGAAGAGACGATGAGGTGATATGTTTCAGGTGTGAGAGATCAGGGCATTACGCACGCGATTGCACAGAACCGGCATGGGAAGGAAGGAATACGAATGAGTACTCGCAGCGATGGAGGAGACCAACACAAAGGGTGAGAGGGAACGGCCAGTGGTACCAACCAGAAGGAGACTATGACGGTGAGGAAACCAGAACGCGAGACTCTCGACGTGATCGGTATAGGGGACCGACACCAGAAGACACACGGGAGAGGTTGCAGAGGCTGAATACCGCCATAAACAGAATGTGCATGGAATTAGAAGATTTGAATAATGGTTATTAGAAGTAAGTACTTTCAGTCGGGGTTGCAAAAATCAGGCGCGAAGTAAGGGGATACCCTGTATCAGCGCACGAAGGAGGCGTAGGAAATAAGGGGCTAAAAGGAGCCAATCGAAATGGGGAAATATTGCAGTATTCAAACTGAGTAAGGTATTTTTTTTCTTTTTTTGTTTCCAACGTAGCGCTTTCAGGATTCGCGCATTTTTTTAGTGACGGCAATCCCCCGCTCAAACGGATGGATATCTTTATTCGAGACTGTACACCACGGTGGTGGAGTTGACTAGGTTAGGAGCCAGTACAAATAGTGCCAATTTCAGGATACGGGAAAAACAAGTCTACAGAGACCGGCAGATGAAAATTATCCCCGACCACGCGCCTGGTAAGAGACCGGTGGTATGAAAATATGGCTCTTGTAATTAGGGACCACAACGTGGATTGCCGAACTTTCGCAGTTAATGGCAAACATTGCGCAAAATGTCCGTGAGGAACCTAATAAGATGATACTTTTGACCGTTTGTCGATATCTCAACTCTAGCTTGTGCTATGGCTCGAAAAGTGTTCTCGAGTAGTTCAACGGGTGATCGTCGAAAGATGCATGTGGGCGGAGCCTATTACGATGCCTAGTAATCAAGTATCGTCAGAGGAACGACCCTAGCACCTGACCGCATGGTGTAGTGGTGAAGCTCATCGGCCTTGTGTCACGGGACCGTGTGTTCGTCTCCCCTTCCGTGCAAGACTTTTGCAGATAGCAGAGATAAACAGCGGAAGTCGTATTCCAATAAATACGCGTGCTGTCCGATAGTTATTTGCAATCGACTATTCGAACTTAAATCTATTTTATATTTTATTTGTACTGAAGTGATGATAAAAATCAGGGGAACGTTGCTGGACTTAGGCGAAAGCCGAATATTCATCGGAAGTACAAAAATTGGGGAATGCATAACCTTCCAATCGATTTTTTGTAAATTTTAAAAAATCAAATCATGATCGCCATTTCGCAGATTGTAAAGACTGATGAGACCTAGAATTTGGTTACGAATTCGCTTAGTCGTTAGGAGTGCCAGATTTTGGGGCGTTCTTTCTCCCTCAAAGTGGGCGGAGCTTGCGGTCTCTACTTGTAATCTGCAGAAATCGGATTTATCAGCTTAAAATGAGGGGATGCAACGCCACGCGGACTCGATGATGGGACTGACGCTTTGCCCGGCAGGCATAATTGGGTTCCAATCCCAATACTCGCACCCTTGGAAAGGCGAGATATCTTGGGGACTTTGAAAACTTCGAAAAAATTCAAAACCAAAAATAACTTGACATCATCAACAAGCAAAAATAGAGTATTCATCCATGAAAACCAGAATGGAAATCCCCACTCATATTTCAGGACAAAACTCCATGATGAGGCACGATCACCATGATCGCATGATCCCCAGGATAGGAAACTATAAAACGAGACGTTAAAAGTAAGAAAGGACAACTTTAGACGGAGCACAGCGACGAGGGATGACCACTGACACCAATTCAGAAATGCAGCCTGGCTAGAGGTGAAAATCCTGGCCATGTACACGGTCGAGTTTGTTAAAGCCATATCCAAAACAACCAACACCGATAATCTTAAATTTTCAGCGCCCGAAGTTCGGCTCGGACACAGGGATTCAAAAAAAAAAATTTTTTTAAAGGTAAATCTCTCAAAACAGCAATTAATCAAACAAAGATCGACTGCCCACGCTGTGTTCTTGGAACCACTTGTAGAAACCATACTGAGCTCTTAGTAGAGATCTCAAGAGACTCAAAAAAAGCTCGGTAGAATTGTTATAAACAAAATAATAGGTTCTCTTTATGACCTTCAGGAAAAGGAAGTTCTCCATCTGCGTTCACCCATCTCGACGCTAGCCGAGGAGGTCAACACGAGAGTGGTCAGGAGGGTTCTTCGGCAGAACGGGAGCACGATTGGAACCACTTCCACGAGCGAGCGAATGGCGGGAACTCACTCTCGCTGCAGACTGTCGAGGGTGCCACCCTGCTACAACTGCAAGCATGGGAGTGGAAACAATGACTGAGATTTGAAGAAAGACCAAACACAGATTACTCCTGACCTTCCTAAAGCGGACTGGCACAACCTGTGTTGGACTGATACCGGAGATCGGAGATGGACATTGGTCAGCCCTCTACACCGTTGTGGAGTGTTACAATGTGTACAATACGGTGTGCCTTTCCGGCGCTACATCACTCTCGATCTAACATCGAAGGACGTGCTGGCCAGAACTCGTGGCTTCGCCAGGAAGCATCTAGCACTCAGTGGCCAAATCTGGATCTACATAATCACACCTACGATGAGGATGGTACAATCGAAGACACCAGAGAGGATGGGACCACGCAACATGGATGGAAACCTCAACCAACCTACCCAATGGATGTTGGACCGCCTTCAGAGCGAGACGTTTCTCGACGGTGATACCCACGGAGGAAACCTACGATAGGATGTGTGGGACAGCGCGTGACGGCATCACAATTGAAGGAGGGGTAACAGAAGTACCCAGTAAGTTAAAATTTCAACATGATCACCAAAAACTAAAATAATAAAACTAAACTGATTAAGGTAACGCGTAAGCTCCGGAACAAGGAGGGATTATTCGTGATCACTTTCCGACGAAGAGCAACGCGCGCCTATTCTTCTTTGCTCCACCCATCTCGGCCAGGCGGAAGAGATCCACACGAGAGCGTTCAGAGCACAGGCTCCTTCACGAATGAGGGGTGGAATCTACGTGATGCGTACAGAATCAGTAGATGATGACCAGGACCTTCTCGCGGAATCTAAGACTAATGACACCCTAATGATGAACCAAGAAATAACGGTACAGATAGAATTCGAGGACAAGTCATTCGTCTACTCACGAATCCAGTACTCTTGGATCAAGGGCACCTGTCAGGCGGTTAGGATCGTCATGCAAGCATCGGCCAAGGCCCCCACGTTCGGAAAACCATGAGCAAGGGGAAGTATATATGAAGAAGGAGCCATTCATAATCCAGCTGAGGAAACTATGGCAAACGGAGTCTAGATTCCCAGGTACTCAAGGATACAACGACTCCTGGCGATAGCCTATGAGTGCAGGGGGGAGAAGCACCACATGAACCTCCTGCCCTGACAGCGAACGTCTCGAGAGCCATAGAAGTAATGGACGGCGATCAACTCAGATTCGTTCACTATGCAGCGACGGATCTCCCACTCGTCTACATGGACGCATCAGCCGGCTGTGGCAAGACGACGGCTCTCAGGGCATCAGCAGACAACTACCTGCAGAGTGGAGATTCGACAACAGTAGTGATCATCGCAACGGCAACGAACACGGTGGTTACTGTAGCAACCAGGAAGATGCAGGAGATGGACATCATGAGAATCGTGGCTAAGTCTGAGGACGAATTAACACGAGTACACTTGCAAGACTTGCAGGAAAGTCCAAAATCACATCTGAGGTGCTCGCCATTGTATGTCTCAAAGTGATGGTCATCACGCTGAACACGCTGATCGCAACACTGCATGGGAGAGATTCCCTCAATTAGTTCCTGAAGGAAGCCTAGAAGGCAGTAGAAGGAGTGATGATAACGTAGGCGATGCGGTTTCCTGACGTTTTCCACCACTACGCAGGCGATCCCGCCCAACTGGAACCTCATTGTCTGATCACAAGGGCGAATTTCGCTTGTGACTTCGGAGGCGAGAGTGCTCTTGCAGGCCTGAAATGGATCGAGGGGGACCCTCAGATAGTACAGGATAATGCACCCAGGCATCTGTAAAGTGCTATCTCACTTGTTCTACATAGACTCGTTGGATACACACGAGGAGAGAGCAGCTCCATTCCCGCTCCCCGATGTGAACCGACCGATTCTCCTGATCAACGTTCGAGGCAGAAAGAAAATTGCGGTATCCGGTTCCAGGTACAACTTGGAGGAGACGAAGGTGTCTGGCGAACTGGCGAGACAGCTGAGAAGATTCACGTCAAGCATCCTGGTGCTCAGCTACTATCGGGAGCACATGATCAGATTCAAGAAGGACTTCCCGAAGATCGAGGTACGGTCCTATTGATTATTAAATAAGGTGTCGAACCAGACCAACAGAGCACTAACTGACTGAACAATCTGAAATCGCAGTGCACCACAATTGACTCCGCTCAAGGGAGTGAGCGTGACGTCATCTTGATCATGACCACGAAGACGGTCGCCCAGAGAAGCGCGTTCGTCCACGATAGCAAGCGCACGAACATGGCTTTCACGAGAGCTCGGAGGGCGCTGTTCCTGATCGGGAGCAAGGACACTCTCAAGGAGCTGGAGCACTGGGGAAGGTGAGAATAACAGTGCCCAGAGGGAGGTGTAATGCGAGTCATTGCAGGATTGTGACCTTCCTGGAACAGCGAGGCCTCGTCAAGGAAGTGGGAGAGTTCATGCTGGGCTAGGCACAAGGTAAGAATAGTTGGAAGTAGTTGGAAAAGCCGGGACGGCTTCTGGTGGAAAAGGGAGGTGTTAGGGAGGATCTAAGCCATGGAAGATAAGAAGGACGGGATCAGAATGACGGCCTAGCTAAGTCGCGAGTAAGCTTAGGTGTACGGTAGAACCAGGTGACATGAATCCAGGAAATAGCTTGGTGTGTTGGGAAATACGGTGGTCTCACATCACGTTAGTACACTGACCATCAGTGATATAGAGATGCAGAATTTAGATGCAGAGTTTCATAATCGGCTGACTCATGCTAGGAAGAGCCGATAGACGGAGTCAGTTGGAATGCCCCAGATTTCACAACATTGCAGGTTTCACAACTCATTTCGTAACTCATCTTGCGGGTATATAAGGAGGCCATTCTACTACTCGGTATCCTCCGGCACCAGTCCGCAACTACCTCCACCATGTTATTTGCCTCACAGTTATCTTGTTGTTATCGTAAGATAAACCTATTGCTGCTGAACCGCGTCCCACCACACCTCAGAACACGTATTCATCATCTCTACAATGGAGGGGAAATCAGAGAGGAACAAACACATGGGTGCACAGAGGAGGACGAGGAGGAACTCCCAACAACCGTGTCACCACCAACAACAACAGAGGAGCAAGAGGAATAGGAGGTGTTCGAGGAGGATTTGTCTCCAAAAAGACATCCCAGCCCCATTAATAGAATCACTCTATTCTACCCTATTCTATTCTATTTTAGCCTAATTTCAATTATATTTCGTTTTTACGGCTAGCATTCATATCTATTCTAGTTTGCAGAATCTTGCTGAAAGGTCTAGTGGCCCAGATCGAAGTGGGATGGGACCAGGGTAGAAGCCCGGCTCCGAGGATGTGCGTCATGTAATACAGTACATGCTAATCGCCCCATATCCGGCCGCGGCGGGCCGCGGATCCCGCGGATCGATTTTGCGGGAAAACCAGCAGCTTTCAAGAAGTAAGGTTTCGATTTTTGAATTCCTCGTGCACTTTCACATCGGACTCAATTTAAAATATTAATTTGATAATAGAATAAATAATGAGGGGATCGAAGGGAATTCGGCTACAGTACTCTTTTAAATAGTCCCTCCGTTTTTTTGGATTTGAATTCTATCAGGGAATTAATCTTTTTTCCGGTTTTGATTCAGATATTTCCGGTTTTGGATTTAAATTTTCATTTTTTCTAGGGACTGCAACGGTGTTAACGAACGAGCAAAACAATTCACAAATGGGTGCCCAATCGAATAGTATGCCTACCCCATTCCGACTTATCCCTTTAGTTTTAAAAAATAATTATCAACTAAAGAGAAAAACAATAATAAACATATGTCAAAATGCCGACGCTTTCAGTCCAAGTGGAGCGCATCTCAAGTCACCCTTCACTCCGAATTATCGCAAACTGAAGTATTGAAGTCACTCAAAACCATTTAGTGTATGGTTTTTCCTTGTGAATAGCTCTCTAACAAACACTAATTATCAGTTATAAGTACAAATTCGGAAAGAAATTATTCTAGGCACCTTGAAGCCACACTGACAACCATAGATTACGGTAGTTGCAAGTTCGACGTTCATTTTCTCTGAGGACGACATTCGTATATTTCTAATTATGTAATATAAGATGCGCATCGATGTCCTGAAATACATACTTAAAAATCTCAGATATACGAATGTCGTCCTCCGAGGAAACATTGAAAGTTCATTTTCGTAACGGTAAAATGCTCAATTTTGACGGCCTCATTCTCTTTTATTTGATATTTATAATTATTTTTATGTTGAAAACTATTTTCTGTGCTTCATAATCTACAAATACTGAGAAAACGAAGCTTCAACACTTAGTTCTGAAAACACATGTATTTTCGATCGCTTCGTGCTTCTCCAATGCTGTAACATGTCTCTTCTTGCTATGCTTGGTGTTCTTTCAATATGTGTTCATATTCATTCCAATCAATAAAATAGCTTAAAAATCATATTAAATATTTTTAAAAAATGTTTTAAAATATTGAAAGCATTTGGCTTGAAAAGTACGGTAGTTTGAAAGCAAAAGCGTCGGAAGGAGGCACCCATTATTCCGTACTCAAATATTCGGGCTGCCGTCCCTAATTTTTTCAGCCTATTGATAAGTTTCTCGGTTTCCCTCACGGAGGAGCCGGATAGAACAAAAGAGCTCGTAGCGTACTGATGCGCGTTCGAGTAGCACCACACACCACCAAAATGCCGACTTTCCCGAAATGTTGCAAAATCGGGTTTCTATTTTACGGCTTTCACGGATTTGCCATAATTTATTATAATCATATATTGCTGGTTGCCACCTTTGATTGCCCGTTATGTGTCGACGTATCTATTGCTAAAGAAAAATAAATTAAAGAAGGCGAATTGGAAAAAATTACCACCCCTTTCTTACAATTACTACTCTTTCTGGTTATAGCAGTCTTTCGAAACACACGCTCGGGCCCAAACACTTTTTCCTTTTCTGTCCTATTTGTGCGGGTTTTGTTTGTAAACGCTTGATTTTAATGATTTCAAGTAGTTGTATCGGGTTACGAATGCCTATACTTTCACTATGTTGCTTGGCAGTATATTTTTTTCTCGAAATAGTCGCGGTTTTCACCGAATATTGCTTAACTTTTGTGTTTTTTTCGTTGAAATCCAGTTATACAAGTGTATGAGGACTTTTTTGCAGGTCATCGAAGTTGGATACTTCACCCACACCTGCGAGGATGATATCGTCTTAACGCGCCCATTTATTTCGAAAACAAGGACCGACTGGGAAAGGTTGATGAGATCTTCGGCGGACCCAAGAATAACGTAAGCTAGTTGTCTAACATTCGTTGTATATTAAATTATATACATTTTCGATAAATAATTTTTAAGGGGTTCTCCGTGAAGTTGCCCGAAGGAATCAAGGCGTCTTCCTTCAAGGAGCCAGAAGGTTTGTGTTCTTTGTGGCAGATATACAAAAATGCTCATTTTAACGCTTTCTTTTCACTTGCCGCGTTGTTTTAATGAAAGTGATCATAGGTGACAGCGAGCGGAAGATTGTTAGGGCCGGGAGGGCCGTGCAAACTAACTTAACTAAACGATCCAGTCAAAAAAATCCAAAACCTTATAGATCGACCCGGCAAAGCTGTTGCCCGTGGAACGTTACCGCCCTCAAGCTCCTAGTTCACGCGGAAGAGGGCGAGGCGGAGCTCGAGGTAGCAGAGGTGGACGCGGCGGTGGAGGATTCGGAGGTATACATGTGTATCACGAAGAAATGTCACTGAATACTAAATATTCAGGCTGTGGCGGTGGTGATCGCGGAGGAAGAGGAGGCTTCAAGAGTAGTTTCGATGGTGGAAATGGCGGCTCTGGCAAAAGAACAAAATTCGATGATCAATCTGTTGTTTATCGTTATCAATTCGTTTCTAATGACTTATACCACTTTGAACATTGTTACTTCTTGTTATTGTTACACGCACATTTGTTGATAAATATACGTAATCTTAATTTATGCTGGCGAGTATACCACAAACGGTAGAAAGAATCTTCAACTGCACGGAGTATTGCTCAAACTGTTTATTCGTTATATTGAAAACGGCAAGAAGCTGGAAGGAATTCATTTAAACCCTCGAAAACAAAAAAAACTAATTCTATCAAAATGGAACCCTTCCAGAATAACTGCAACAAACGCCAAATCTACAGTAGTTAGTGTTTAACGCAAACTGAAAGCTAACAGACTACGGTAAAAAAATGACCAAAAGTACCGTAGTCAAATTTGAATATTTCGCTGAGCCATTTCACCTACAACGTCCCGGCTCTTCCGTGCCCTTGCTTTGCTTTGGTTATACTATCCACTTTGTGGAATACTATAAACCAATCAAAGCAAGGAAAACCGTGCAACTTTTCAATAGTCTGAAAACCGGAACATTTTGAATCAAAACCGGAAAAAAAGATTAATTGCCTGATAGAATTCAAATCCCAAAAACGGAGGGACTATTTAAAAAAGTACTGTAGCCGAATTCCCTTCGAGTCGATCCCCTCATTATTTATTCTATTATCAAATTAATATTTTATATTGAGTCCGATGCGAAATTGCACGAGGAATTCAAAAATCGAAACCTCATTTCATGAAAGCTGCTGGTTTTCCCTCAAAATCGATCCGCGATCCGCGGCCCTCCGCGGCCGCATATGGGCAAGGCAGAATCAGTGATTCCACACCTATTTTCGGATTATTTAGGATGAGAGGCAGTGAAAATACTGTTTTGGATATTCAGCTTGCTTTCCACGGAAAATATATTTAAATCGCTGAATAACGTACAAAAGTGCGCGGACCTAGCACAATGCAACAACACTTTAAGGTATCATTCTCTGTGGGGCTTGATCTGACGATCCTCTATTCCGTGCTACTTAATGCGCGTGTAGTGGCGAATATTTAACTGGGACATGAGAAGACCACGAAAGGATGCGTTCGAGCTTTCGAGATTCATATCCGCAAGAATGTGATTTCGAAGCACATCTCTTTTGGATGCGCTCTAAGTTCCTGGTGGTGGAAACAGAGGCCGTTTTCCCTGCCCCGGACGATCCTTCTCCGTATCAAACCTTTGGTACATAATAACGGAACCGGAAGCCGCCGAATTTTGAAAGCCCCTATGATCGATGTTACACAGTGCTTCTACAGGTAGTCAATGCGGGTTTGAAGCGACTAGACATCGCCATTACTAGAATACTTTACTAACTGGCATGATGCCTTGAATAGCGAAAGAGCAATGGACAATCGTCATGAATATGCAATGTTGATCGCGCAAATCGATTGGGCCGCGGGTCCACAGAATGTTGAATTCAGTCCGGGTAATTTTGGCGCACCCTGTAGCTTTTATTGTTTTATTGTTTTATTGTCTTTTATTGTTTTATTGTCATTTATAAGTAGCTTTTATTGTTTCTCCAAATTTCGCAGTGGAAGCGAATTTAGGCGTGCGGGGCGGCAAGTCGTGATACGGTTGCCATCACCTAATATTGCATCGCTAACTGTGTTATTTGCATGTTGCTTTTCCCTCTCTCTTCCCTCATCTCATTTTACATTTCCTCACTGCACACCTAATGTCCCTTTGTCTTCATCCATTTCCCACGCCCCGTCTGTATGCTAAGTGATAGGATAGTCTGTATTGTAACACGTAGCTAGGGAGTCTCGTCTCGTTTCGTGGTGACGTGTGGTCGCCAAGTTTTCGCTGTCTCTTCTTCTTTTGCTGTTTCGGAGGATTGTCAAGTAAGGCTTATAAAGTCGTTTTTAAACACTTTCTACTCTAGTATTACGTCTAAGTGGGATACAGTGTCTAGCTCTAAGTAGCATACTCTAAGTAGTCAGTTAGTCACGAGAATTTACTGGGGATGCTAGATCTTGGCCGAGTGGACAACATTGATGACGAGGTTCGTCAACGGTTCTTTCGCGGATTCATTCAAGGAGTACGAAGAAGCGCCGAAGAGTCCAATACCCAATGGATGGGCTCTACGAACGAGGAAGACGAGTGATCCCTACGATCCATTTTGCGAACAAGATGGTCACAGATTTATTCGAAGAATTCTTCAGAGCTGGCATGAAGCTGCGCCCGGAGGAGGCTGAGAGGATAAAGGATAAAAGAGACAGCGAGGAAATCCTGCCATCGCAACGGATGAGCCGTGACCAGATCAAAAACCGAATCAGAACTCTCCTAGCCGGCAAGAAGGATGAACAGAAGAAGAAAACAGAAACAGGAATCATCGAATGGTGGCCATCATCGCAGATGTGGAGAAGGATATGGATGAGGAAGGAGCGTTCCATCTCATGGTTTAACTATAAACAACCTCATACAACTTATAATAATAATAATAATTATTATTTTACGCCCGAGGTGCGACGATTGCATGAAAAACATATTAATTATTGATTACAGGAGGGTGGAGGGGGGGGGGGGCTCTCTTGAGTCATTGAGGGTGATAGAGGTCTGCTTCTGTGGGGTGGCTTTCCAGTCGACGCTTAAATACACGTAAATACACGGATGTTGGGGGAAGTTCGAAGAATGACATCGGGAGGTTTTCGAATATCATCGGGAGGTTCGAACAGGGAAAGAGTGAAATCTGGCGATGCTTGTTGTCATTTCAATTTTAATACCAAAGGAAGAGGCACGGTCTCGCTTGGGTTTGTAGACGTAGAATGATGAACAAGGGATGATATTAGAACGAGACATAATCATATGAGCCATACAAAGATCACCTATGACTCTTCTCTCAGCAAGCATGCGCAGGCCAAGAGGCGCAGGCCTCATGCGATCAGAATAAGAAGGTAGAGAAAGAGGATATCACGCCTCTCACGAGAGAATCGAGCTGATGCAGGGGATGGAGAGACAATCGTCAAATGGGTTCTTACCGGTTTTGATCATTCCAAGGCATGCCTGGCTAACACCCAAAGTCCCAATTTGCATACTTCATTTTGGAGCTCCCTACACCGGGTCGGCTGCAGGCTGCTCCCACTTTGATCGCGATTTTTTCGATTCTAGTGATAGATAGACGAAAATATTCCTTTGAGCGACCCCCACTCATTGTTCGTGCTCTATCGATCCATGCAAACCATTTTCCATGAAAGTCAATTTTAACTGTGCTACATTCAAAGCCAACTTTCTCAAAAGTGTAGGTAAAATAGTAGCTAAAATTTTCACAGTGTGTGCAGCTCAACGAGAGCTTTCCAACGAGTGGTTTGCGCAAAAAAGTGCAGTCCTCGAAAGAGAGTTATGTCCTTATTAGGGTCAGTGTTCATTTGAACTATTATTTCAACGGCATGATTGAGAGAAAACGTATATACCGAGCGCTCCGAAAAGTGCGGTGGAAAATGGAATGAAATGAGTTTTCTCTTTATTTTGATGTTGAAAAAATAGTTCAAATGATCGCTGACCCTAATAAGGACATAACTAGCTTTCGAGGACTGCACTTTTTGGCGCAAACCACTCGTTGGATAGCTCTCGTTGAGCTGCACACACTGTGAAAATTTGGGCTGCTATTTTACCTACACTTTTTAGAAAATTGGCTTTGAATGTAGCACAGTTAAAATTGACTTTCATGGGAAATGGTTTGCATGGATCGATAGAGCACGAAAAATGAGTGAGGGTCACTCAACGGAATATTTTCGTCTATCTAGCACTAGAATAGCAAAAATCGCGATCAAAGTTGGAGCAGCCTACAGCCGACCCGGTGTAGGGAGCTCCAAAATGAAGTATGCAAATTGGGACTTTGGGTGTTAGTCAGGCATGCCTTGGAATGATCAAAACCGGTAAGAACCCATTTGACGATTTGACTCCATTCCCTGCATCAGCTCGATTCTCTCGTGAGAGGCATTGAATGAGATACGGCAATTTTTATATGTAGATCACAAAAATCGATAATCTGCAAATTTGACCAAACCAAGTGGATAGGCCTTCTTCTAACCTCCAACGATATCCATACACCAAGTTTATTGAAAATCGATGACATAAAATTTTTCTAGTATCCAGCGTTCCTACGTTTTTACAGGAATCCCGTGTTAACACTCAACCCCGCGAACCACATAGCGAGCTAAGGTCTACGAGAATCCTCCGCAAGAGAGGGAGTGTTGTGGAAAGGAAGACGTACTGTGAGATATCCTCCGATGAAGAGATCGATGCGTTCACTCTGATGACGAATACAGTGCACGACGATTTATCAGATGTATTCAGCGAGGAAGAGTAGTTTATTCATCAACATTACTTCCCGTTTGCGTTGTTATAGTTCAATTATTTGTTCATTTATTGCGTTCTAGTGATAAATGACCGATATTAATGTATTTCAGGTACTTGTACGGACTAAATCAAATATACAAGGAATGGTGCTCACACAGAGCAAACCAAAACTTATCTGGACACGAAGAAGGTCTCGATAGAATGAATTAGAGAAGATTGAGAGTGATGAATGAACGACGAATTATCCCGAATGAGAGCGAAATGCGAGGAAATGTCAGCGCAGCCAGAGATCTTCCTTCTTCAGAGATCCTCCTTCTCTCGAAACAGGGCAGAACGTGTTGAAGGATGATGCAAAGTAGAGGACTGCTAGGGGAGAAACGGGAGGGGGAAAGAGAGACCAGTCAGAGGGTCTGATTACGGAGAGAGTAGCGTTCAACTGTTATCCTTAACACTCAACCCCGCGAACCACATAGCGAGCTAAGGACGGCAGTCTTAAATACAATAAATGCATTATTGTTCAATGAATGATTCTGGCATTGTATCAACAAAGTTCCATGTGATACATTCAAATCATTTTCGATTGTAATTTAGATTTTCCTATCAGGTATACCTAAGTAGCTTATTTAGCGATTCATCTAACTATCTGCTTCGCTCTCATACATAGAGAGGAATCGCGAGATAATCGAGCACTCAGCGGCGGTGAATTCAAAATTTTCCATAAAATTTTAAATTGGAAAAATAAAATTAATTTCAATTGGAGTTTGGTCGCCGGGTTGGTATTGAACAGAGGAGCAAATTTGTGTATTTCAGTGTTCCTTCTTTGCTGTTCACTTTTAAAAAGTACTCTGAAATATTAGGTTGGCAGGAAAGTCTTTGTCACTGATTTTGTTTTTCCATTGCTCGTCGCAGATGGACTTTGACGTTTCCTCGTGCCTAGTGAATAAGAAGCAGTGAAGGGCCTTTATGGCAAATAACTTCTAATTCCCTTCCCATCAGTAAGGCTCAAGTAGAGGAACAATGTATGTCCCAAGTGCCATCCACTTCCGTCATGTTATGCTTTGCATGCTTTGCATCTAGACCCTACTGCACATGCCACCTCTACAACACCATAAGGAATTGGCTCCATCGCTTCGAAGAAGACGACTTTTCCCTCAATGATCATGATCGTTCTGGAAGACCTGGTGAGTTGGATTTGGAAACGTTGAAGAAAGTTGTGGAAACAGACCCATTTCAAACTGTCTGTGAAATGGTTATCACATTTCGAGCCCACCATAGCACTGTCAGAGAAGGCTTGAGATCCCTTGGAATGTGGAAATTTATCGGTCGATTCATATCCCATGATCTGTGCCAAGCCAGCCATGACCGTCGAGTCGATGATTCTATTACTCTCCTCATTATCCCAGGCATGGATCGATGGCTGGAACGGCTCATAACTGGGTATGAGAAGTGTGTCCTCTACGATAACAACCACATGAAAGCCCAGTGGGTTGAAGAAGGAGGGACTCCACAGGGTGTTCTCAAACTTGACCTGCACCCCAAGAAAAACAAGCTGGCAATGTGATTGGGAGTGAATGGCGTGATCTTCTCGAAGCTACTACCTGAGGGCATGTTAATCACCGGGGTATATCACACACCTACAGAATTTGAAGTTGGAAGTTGATCGTTCAAGGCTGAAGGGCAATAAAGTGTATAATCAGCAAAATGACCCCCGTCACCAGGTCTCAAATCAAGTCAAGCAGGAACTGGCTGAATAGGGATCTATGGTCCTCCCTCATCCCCGTATTCTCCTGATATGGCATCGTCCGATTAATGGCTTTTTGCAGAACTGACCCATGCCATTCGAGGTAGGGCGTTCAATTCCTGTGGAAGTCTCGAGGTTTAACTCAAGCAATTCTTCGCATCGCGCCCAGCCGGGTACTACAGGGAGGGGATTCACAAATTGAATGAACATAGGGCATATATTGTCAATAATGATGGTAAGTATAATTGACATCGTGCTACTGTTTCTTCAAAGAAATAAAGTTTTGAAAAAGTGACAAAGACTTTCATGCCAACCTAATAGTAGGCGTCTTTTTTCGAAACAAACTCATTTCCCGCCAAAATATACCAAATGTTTTATTTTATTTAGGCACTAACTATAATATGTTCAATCTACTAGTTCGATTTTGTGCATTTATTTTCATAGAACTTTGGACTATTCGAAAATTATTAACGTTAATATTAGTATGTTACCGTTAATCTCTTCCAAAGCAAATATTACTCTTTTTCCCGTTTCTTTTTATCTGGAATTCACTATCACCCTATCATTTTACCATATGAGGCCGTCCGCGATAGATTCAGCAAGGCCTTGGAACAGCCCAAAAAGTGGAACCCATGAAAATTGAAAACATGTTTTGTGGGGTAGTTTTTGATGCTGAACATTGTGGTTCACTTCATTTTGCGTGAATTGTTCATTGAATGTCGGTGTGGTGCCATGTCACTTCAGGCTAAAATTGGTATTTCGCTTGATTCTGGCTCAAGAAACATGCTCTAAGCATGAAATTTCGCGTACCCGAGCAGAATTTAACGGAGAATCGAACCTTTTGATTGGTTAAGAATGAAGTTTTCTCGTTTATGAGATAATGTCACTTTTTGATTCGATAATTTGAGCGAGTGGAGACCGAAACAGATCGGTGCGCATTTTCATACTGATTCGAATGGTATAGGCATGTGTGGAGATCAGAGCTACCCCACGGCCGCTGCAACCGTTTTTCTAATTTTATTGAGCATTTGACTGCACAAATGAGGAATGAGAGGGGCGAAAATGAGAGGCGTGTCGTTTTCCTCCCCCTCATTCCTCGATTATCACTCGATTTCACCGTGAAAAGCACTCAATATGCGGAAAAACGGTTGCAGCGGCCGTGGGGTACCTCTGATCCCCACACATGCCGATACCATTCGAATCAGCATGAAAAGGCGCATTGATCTGTTTCGGTCTCCACTCGCTCAAATTGTGGAATCAAAAAGTGACATTGTCTCATAAACGAGAAAACTTCATTCTTAACCAAACAAAAGGTTCGATTCTCCGTTAAATTCTGCTCGGGTGCGCGAAATTTCATGCTTCAAGCATGTTTTCTGAGCCAGAATCAAGCGAAAAACCAATTTTGGCCGGTAGTGACATGGCAACACACCGACATTCAATGAACCATTCACGCAAAATGAAGTGCACCACGATGTTTAGCATCAAAAACTACCCCAGAAAACATGTTTTCATGGGTTCCACTTTTTGGGCTGTTCCGAGGCCTTGCTACGAGTTGTTGAATCTATCGCGGACGGCCTCATATATCATAACGATTTTCGTTGTTGTTTTCGTAATTATCATATATAACGCACCACGCCGGTTTTGGCCATCCTGGGGCATGCCTGACACTCCCGCAAAGTCTCATTGTGTATACTTTATTTTGATCTTCACTACACCGGATATCTAGACATCTCCAATTTTGAGAGCCGTTATGGATACAGCGAATGATAGAGCAAAATTGGGCTCTGAATAACCCCGGCTCATTTTTCGAGCTCTATCGATCTATCTTCATTTTAAAGGTCAATTTTAACACGTTTCATTTTAGATAAATATTCTCAAAAATGTAGGTAAACGAGGGGTAAGACAATTCCGCAACCTCATTTCCGGAACGGGGCGCCATTCGCTTGTGAGTTAGAGTAGCAACTTGGGAGTTGCTTCATTGTTGCTAGTATGTGCTCCCATGAACTTGTATTTATAAATTTTTCCAGGTGAGTTTGAGTTTCGCATCTCACCAATGACAAGAGGGTCACGAATAAAAACTGAAAAATTGAGATTATTTGACAAGCGATTAGACACGGGGGGGGGGGGCTAATTCCTACCCATTCCCAACCAAATCGCCAAGAATATAGGCAGAGTTACGCCTCGGAAATTTCCCGAAAGTGACTGTCCAGGTAGCGAGCTCTATACACACGCCGGTGCAAAAACAGGTGAGAAAGAGGGAGGAGGGGAAAGAGAGAATCCACGTTGCTCTCCCCGGGTAATGCGTTTCCTCCTTCGTAGTTCCGTCATGACCGAGCCGTCGCAAAAGAGTTCTCTTCCGAGGTAGCGTCAGTCTCCTCATGTTTTCATGAGCTGGGTCTTCTTCCTGTTGATTTAGAGGCCAATCCTTGTTCCTGCTTCGTCCAGCTGCTCGAGCATCCTCTGGAGGGCAATGGTGTCTCGTCCCAGCAGTACGATGTCGTCTGCGAATCTGAGATGGGACAACCACTTTCCGTTGATGCAGATCCCCTCCTCATCCCAATCCAATCCGCTCATGCAGTCTTGGAGAGCCGCAGTGAAGAGTTTGGGTGAGATTGTGTCTCCTTGGCGTACACCTTTATCTATCGGCACTCTGATCGGTCGCTCAAACGGCTTCAACAGAGTGTAACAGTCAGTGTTGAGCGAGTCGAGGCACTGCACGTAGGAGGGGTCGATGTCAGAGCGAGAAAGTGCTGTGAGGACTGCGGGCACTTCCACACTGTCGAATGCCTTGGTGTAGTCGACGAACACCAGGGCGAGAGATAGATCAAACTCCCGGTGGTGCTCGATGACTGAAGCGACATCCGAATCGACGGCGGAATCCGGCTTGCTCCACGGGTTGGGCCTCATCCAATCTGCTTTCCATCCTTGTTACCAGCACTTTCGTAAAGAGCTTGTAAGGGATGGATAGCAGGGAAATCGGTCGGAAGTTGTTGAGGTCGGCTCGATCTCCCTTCTTGTGGATTAGGATCGAATTTGAGGCCTTCCACTGCTTGGGATATTCCTGGATGGTGAGGTAGTGGGAGAAGCGGGATGCGAGAATGGAGTGAAGGGTGGGACCTCCGTCGCGAAGCATCGATCCGCTGATCTTGTCAGGGCCGGCAGCTCCGTCTCTCTTTGTCCTCGTGATTGCGCTTCGGATCTCGGAGGTGAGGATGGACAGGGTCACATTAGGGAGAGGGGTGGGGTATCGTGGGACGAGTGTCTCCGAACGGAAGAGATTGGAGTAGAACCCCATCATTCTCTCCTCGATTCGTGCTCTACTCGTGAAGGGGATGCCGTTCCGGTCCAGCACTGCATCCATCGGGGTCCTTCCTTTCAACAGGGACATCTTCGCCTTCTTGAGTCTCGACGGCTGCCTTCGTCAGTACTCTCAGTCGGTGCTCCTTGATGTCAGCCTTCACGAAGGCCTGGCAGGCCTTGTGCGCCATGTGCTGTTCAAAAGCAGAACATGTCGGGTCGCGGTAGCAACTTCCTCGCCTCTGGATCCAGAATCGAGAGCGGTCTGAAAGGCGGGGAGGGGGAAGGGGGGGGGGGGGGGTGCTTCCGAACGCCTAGTACACATCTTCATGCCGATTGAGAGCAGTTCAAAACCCTTCGTAGGGTCGGGATCCGATTTCCACTCGTACTCATCAATCGCAATCCTGTAGAGGAAAGGATCGATGACTGGTCGAGGAGGCGGGCGCCGGGAGTACTGCCAGCTCTTTTCAATCCGTACTTCGAGATGTATGGCGATGGTCGGAGGGGAAGGAGAAGCCCTTTACGACGCTTATATCCTGAATCATCCAGCGACGGTTGACGAGGATATGGCCGATTTCGTGGCGCGTCTGTCCTCCGGGTGACACCCATGTCCAACGGTTTCTCAACTTCTTCTCGAAGAAGGAGTTACCGTGGAAGGACCGAGTGAGGGAGAGGAAGTCGCGGAGGAGGTCGTCGGGATCACCTTCCCGCTCCGAGTGGAAGGTGCCGGCTCGAAAGTCGCCGTCTCTTCTCTCTCCGACTCGAAGGTTGAAATCACCAGCAACTACACGATAGAAGTGCTTCTTCTCCGCTTGATAGAGGGAGGCAAGCTGTTCGAAGAAGGCTTGTCGTTCCTCGAGTGGAGCGGAGGAAGTGGGGGCGTAGACGGAGATGAGGGAGAGAGTCGACCGGCCGAGACGAATCCGGATGACAGCGAGACGGGGAGAGAGGATGGAGAATGAGATGATAGAGGGGGCGAGGCGGGGGTGAACAAGGAAGCCAACACCTCCAACATTCTTCCCCTTCACCATGATGCCGAGGATGAGTCGGGCACCGTTGTCGAAGTCCAATGGTGCCCGACTCATCCTTTTTTATTTATCGTACACCTATGTGGTGTACGATAAATAAAAAAAGTCCCTCTTCGTCATCTTGGATGCCTTAGGCTCTTGGAAGCAGACAACGTCGTATCGAATGCCCTCGAAGGCATGCTCCAGGGTTGCTATCGATGCCTCGGAGGCGATGGTCCGGCCGTTGAGATTGCATACGCGGAGGTCATGGTCGTGGCGGGTGGTACGGGGGTGGTCCGGGGGTCCTTGCTGATGTCCTGAATGCTGCTCCGTGATTAGATCGCCCTGCCCCCTTTGTTTCGACCGACATCGGAGACGAGCAGGGAGGGGGCGCGGAGGACTCGGGCGGGAGCGGGGGTACACATCAGTTTGCAAAGCCCATGTACTGCGTGAGCGTTTAGCTCGTTAGCACAACACTCGTAGCAATAGAGGTTGCCATACCATTACACCACTATGAGGTGAGCAATGTAAAAGCTCCATCACATTATGTTGTGCAACTTCACTAGAAATACATAATGAATGTTTCAATGATTGAATGAATAAATGCATGTTAAGGTCCATAAACTTGTTTACAGACCATGGCGAACACACCTAAAGATGCTCGGGATATTCCACAGCGCGCATCACCGAAGTGCACTATCTGCTACCAAGATTTACTGAGAAAGGTTAGTTTCTTCAAATACTGAAAATTATCGATTAGAGACCGTTTGCGATAGCTCATAGCGATATACCTCGAGACAAGCCATAGAAAAATGAAGATATCATATGTAGATGTGTTCTCTTATCTCTAGTGATACATTTTTCTTGATTCATACCAAAATAGGACCCTCCGCAGTGTTTTTTCAGAAGATTTCTTGACACTGTGGTAACATCGAACTGATGTGTATTATATTTGGTCATCATTCGGAAGGTTATCATCCGACGGTGTTTATCCGACCTGATGCCTGATTGCTGCACATTGCAGCGTTTCCTAACACTTCCATGCGGAGATGCCTTCCATCGAACATGTTTGCTGCGAGTGTGCGAGTCAGACAACTGCAAACATGATAAGGTTAGTCGTCAGCTAAGAATTAAGCGCAACAGACATGGTTAGGATTCAGGAAACTGGACTCATTCCAACTAGATTCCGCTCTGGTTACAGTTTACACCCGCTCTGCCTGATTTTATGAAAAACTCCAAAACTTGGAGAAAAGCTTCGCATCCTTGCTCGAAAGGGAGAGGAATGGGAGAGGGTGCCAAGAACACGCGCTCTCTATACACGCCGAGTGAAAGACCCGCGAGAAGTAGAGAGGAAGCATCGCCCCTTTGCTGTCCCATTAGCGCAGGTTCTTGAACCTCTGAAATTCAGCGACCAACCGGAAAAAATAAAAAAATAATCAGGTTGGCGGGAAAGTCTTTGTCCATGGTTTTGTTTTAACACTGCTCGTCGCAAGTGCGCTTTGGCGTTCCCTCGTTCCTAGTGAATAACAGTCAGCGATGGGCCTTTATAGTAAACAACTCCCCATTCCCTCTCATCCAGTCAAGCTCTAGTAGAGCAACGATGTATGTTGCTTGTGACACCCACTTCCAACATGTTATGCTTTACCTCTCTCTATCCTGCACAACAATGTAGGATTCGGAGACCCTACTGAAGAATGTTTATCACACACATGCCCTCTCTACAACACCTTCAGCAATTGGATCCATCGCTTCGAATAAGCCGACTTTTCCCTCGATGAATGGGATCGATCTGGGAGACCGCGTAAATTGCATTTTGAGACATAGAAGAAAGCAGTTGAAACGGAACCATTTCAAAGTGCCCATTAAATGACTAATGCACTTAGAGTCCACCATAGCACTGCCAAAGAATGCTTGAGATCTCTTGCAACGAGTAAATTTATCTGTCGATTCATACCCCATGATCTGATCCAAGCCAGACATTACCGTCGAGTCGATGATTCCATTACTCTCCTTATTCTCCTAGATGGGGATCGATGGCTTAAACGGTTAATAACGTGGAATGAGAAGTGGGCCTTCTACGATAACAACCATATGCGAGCTCAGCTGGTCAGATAAGGATGGAGTCCACAGGGTGTCTCCAAACTTGACCTGCACCCCAAGAAACACAAGCTGTAAATTAGGGATGGCGAATGAAGAAAAAAATCGTCATTTTTCGATTTCTTATATCGTCTGTAGCATGTAAATGAGATGGGAAACATAGTGAAGAATTGCTTGGAATAGTTTCCCAAACCATTATGGAACATAATTTTGTATTGTGCTGATAATAATATTGACGTTCTTCAGTTTTATTCAAAATCTCTTCATGAAGAATGCATGTTTTTTGTTAATTTTTAAATTATCGGCTCTAAAAATATACAGGGTGCATGTGACCGGTCAAATACAGTTTATACAGGAGTGGATCCATCACATGAATCCCTTCTGCGTCTAAAAGCTAGAATTTTAAATGAAATGTGCACGTAACGTCGATTTTACGTTTTATTTTGTTCTTCATTCGCCATCCCTACTGTAAATGCGGAGTTGAGTGGATGACGTGATCTACTCGGAGCTGCTCCCTGAGGGCATGACAATCACCGGGGCCAAGTACGTCACACAACTACAGAATTTAAATTTGGAAGTCGATCGTTCAAAGCTAAAGGACAAGAAAATGTATAATCAGCAAAATTATCCCCGTCCCCATGGCTCCGAACAATTCAAGCAAGAACTGGCTGGATACGGGTGGACGGTTCTCCTGCACCCACCGAATTCTCCTGACTTGGCTACTTCAGATTACTGGCTTTTCGCAGGCCTGTCCCATTCACTTAGTGCTAGGAAAATCAATTCCCGTGGAAGTTTCGAGTCTGCTCACAAGCAGTTCTTTTGTTCGCGCCAAGGCGGGTTCTAAAGGGATGGGATCCATACATTGTAGGTACGTTGGGCACATATTGCCATTAATGAGGACAAGTATATTTGAACTCATGCTTTTCCATTCCCAAAGAATTAAAGTTTTTAAAAATGGACAAAGACTTTCCCGCCAACCTAATACGTTCTCGGTGTCAAACGACGCCTAAAATCAGGAACTATCCACCACACTTTGTCTGCCTTAAGTAATGCCGTCTGAACCCTTCCGTTTCCCTATCACAAATAGGCCATTTAAAGATATGAGAGACTTTCTGAGAGAACTGAGCAATATCCCTATAGGCCGTACAACGAAAAATAAAGTTCTGATTTTAATTTTTTTTTTAAGGGTAACTTTTCACGTAGAGTTCGAAAATCTACCTTAGAAAGCCGTATCTCTGACTTCTGATTTCCGGTGACACAGTTTCTGTATTTTTTGAATGGATCATCCCAACCCCATACATGTATAGTAATCCTGAAAGATCTCGTCGAGATAAGCATTTTTTGATGTTGGAGGTGAAAGGCTATCTCATCTGCGAAAAAAGTTATGACCATTTGAAATCTCAAAATTTTTGTCCTGAAAAATTTTTCGTGGAAAGGTACAAAATAAACTTTTCCATTCGATTCGTCATGCAAAACTACCCCCAGATACATTTATTTCGAAAGGCGTGGACATATGGAGTCTTTTGATATGCCGAATGTGAGCGCATCAGTGGTTTTCGCGTCTTCGCGTTTACAATTTTTTTCAATCATGATCCAGAATTACCAAATTCCTCTACATTTTATAGCACAGCTTAAAAATAATAAGTAAAACGTTTTCCAGGCTTATTGAATTGATAGTTCAGCCAAAATAACTTGAAAAACGACAAAAGTTACGATTTTTGAAAGTTGAAAATTGTTTTAAATTTGATTTTTCTTTGTTTTCTATGCATCTGTTATATTTGTTATGTTTGTTTCATTAAATGAACGACGAATCGTATTAGTATTTTTTTTAAAATTAAGGTAATTGTAAGTTCATTTAGTTTCTTCTTTAATTTCGCGGATGCATTCGGAACAATAATACGTGTTTCCGGAGCTACTCTCTTTTATCCCTTCACATTCTCCTTAGTTTATTTATTTACTAGCTGGTTCGCGTCCTATAGCGACTTATTTACCCGCTCCCTCTCTTCCCCTCTCGTCTATTTTGCTGTTATTCGTCTTTTGAAATTCAGTTCTGCGTATCATGCAATGATTTATTTAAAAAGAACAATCAGACACAACACAGTCAATTCGCAAACAGTTTTGCATGATTCTTCTCATTGCTGAAGAATGTCCAATACTCGTCGTACTCATCTTCAGGCTCACAGTCCTCCTCGTACTCCCACTCTCCTTCCTCCACTTCCTCAACCTTCCATTCAATCACATCCTCCTTCAGATCCACTTCCAATGCCACCTCCGATCTTCTCGCACGCAGAACGAAAGTCTTCTTTGTGGGGGTAATCACGAGTCGGCCGAAGTATCTCTTTATCTGCTCTCTGCTCATGCGTTCCTCGAGAGAGATAGTCTTGTCGCTGCACATCTTCTTGAATGCCATCTCCGGGTCGATTCTCTTGCTCTCCTTCTTTTTCTCGATCGCCTGGAGCATTTTCTTCGCTTTTTTTCCAAGTATTTCAGAGGAGCGGAAGGAATTGGGGGTAAATGAGTGGTCAAGTACTTGGGTCCATTTTGCTTAAAATTTTCAAGGAAAGCTGCCCTTGCACATTCAAATAGGATATCAATCACCACTCTCTTCATTAGAGATGCTAGAATACCTGCAAATTTTTTTTCGAAATCTCCACGTAACAGATCCAGGAATTGAGAGGAATTTACTGATCTCTCAAGCACTTATGCCTCTCGCTTTCTCACTTCCTTTTTGAGCTAATTCTCAGCGAGATCTGCGTCTCTCTTGCGCCGACCCCCAAGTCCTAGGGAATTGGAATTCAATGGGTATCCCTACGCACAAATGCTGCTGTGTTTCATTTTGTAAATGGAGTTAATAGTGTTCAAGTGTATCTCCGTTAAACTATTGAAGCGTTTTCAAAATATTTTCAGAGCCATTATTTACAGTTTCCTTGCCCGAAATGTAATACATCGTTCGAATTCACAAAAGGAGTTTTTGATGAACGAGGGCGGAATAATCGGTACAAAGTAATCGGATTCGGACCCATCACTCACGTATGTTATCGTAAATAATAAAATAAAATAGTTTTTTGCAAAATTAAACGGTTCATTTGTATGATATATGAGGTTAACAAAACGTGTCAGGTAGTCCACATCACACGAAAATATTTGCTTCCTTAGTCAGAGTGAGAACACTGTTACAGTAGCGCTCATATGTCATGGGACACTTTTTGCTTTTATTGTAACTTTTTGCCAAGGAAATGCATCATTCTGGCACTAAGGTGGAATGTACCAAATCCATTGGAGAATATGCTCATGATATTGGGGTATGACGCAATAGCCTAGTTATTGCGTAGTGATGACGCAATCAAAGGGTACTTTTTCAAAACGGCATTATTCTTACATGGATTTTTTTCCTACTCGCCAAACTTTATGAGGTTGTAGATATGTCTGAGGACTACCAAGAAACAATTTTTGAAGTTTCTGCGCGACCGCACATTTGCTGCAGCCTTGCTGCAAAAACAGGGTCGCAAATTCAGAACTCGGCTTCTAGATGAGATAAACACTCGTGCAAAGCATCAAAATGATCGCCGTCATGAGTACATATGATCCTGAGAATATGAAAACAATATCTCAACATTTGCCCTCAGGGCATGAAAAAATCACTTTTACACATGACCACTTTTTGGAGATTCATAACTTTTCGGGAAAGGTAGGTAAAAATCTGATTTTTGCATAGGAATGTTAAAAAATGTATTAATGATATGAATCCCAACTTTTTAGAGCGATTGGATATCTTTCCTGCCTGTGGCGATCGTTTCCCGGAGGTATACTAGGGTCGGGAAACACCTTGTTTACCACTATGGACGAGAGAGTGCAGACAACGAGAGTGCGTAAACAGGATGTTTCCTGACCCTAGTATCCCTCCGGAAAACTGTCGCCGCGGGCAGGAAAGGTGTCCAATCGCTCTAAAAAGTTGGAAATCAGTACAGCGATACATTTTGAACATCCCTATTCAAAAATCAGATTTTTATATGCATTTCCTACAAAGTTATGGATGTCCAAATAATGGTCATATAAAAAAGTGATTTTTTCATGCCCTGAGGGCACATTTCGAGATATTGCTTTCTAATTGTCAGGATCACATGTACTCATGATAGCGATCATTTTGGTGCCTTGAACAGGTATCTAGCCCATCCAGAAGCCGAGTTCTGAATTTGCGACCTTGTTTTTGCAGCAAGGCTGCAGCAAATGTGCGGTCGCGCAGCAACTTCAAAAATTGTTTCTGGGTAGTCCTCAGACATATCTACAACCTCATAATGTTTGGCGAGTAGGAAAAAATCCAAGAAAAATGCCGTTTTGAAAAAGTACTCTTTGATTGCGTCATCACTTCGCAATAACTAGGCTATTGCGTCATACTCCCATTTCATAAGCATAATCTCCAATGGATTTGGTACATCCTACCTTAGTTCCAGAATGATGAATTTCCTGGGCAAAAAGTTACAGTAAAAGCAAAAAGTGTCCCATGACTTATGAGCGCTACTTTATTTGAATTATTAGGTTGGACATAAAGTTTTTGCCGATTTTGACCATGAAGCATTCTTGCCGCTCCCATCGTTCGTTGTTGTGCAATCGGCTCGAGTCTTTTAGTGATAGATAGGTACATTTATAGTCTCCTTAGCGCATGTTATCTTATGTCTGTCCAGCAAAGAAAACAAATACAGTAATGTCGTAAACTGAATGGGGCTGACCAAAAACATGTCTTTTTAAATGCTCAGCATTCCATTCTTTTAAGACCACGAGATGCATATTAGAGATGAGTGAGTAACCCGAGTTTGGGTTTTCATGATTGGGTTCCAGTTGAGATTTTGGCTTACGGTATCTATACCAATCCGTCTCGCGATTTCAATTATCCACCAATGTAAACTGCCTTGCCAATATGTGTCATAATTATATTCGAGATACGGTGCGGCTCTTAATTCAGGAGCATGGTTCTTCAGCATTTAGGTACCTAATTTTGAACGTCGAAATTCACTCTTTTGGCATTTTTGCGATAGCCCCGTGATTTTAAGAGCAGTAATTTCATGAGCAAATTAATGAACAACTCTTGCCCTATCACTCACTAAATAGAAAGATTTTTGAGATCTCTACTTTTTCTAGAGCAAGATGTGCCTGAAACTTTTCGTCGTAATTTTCGTCGAAAAATAGTTTTTCGACAAACTTCGCTTTTTAGGCAGGAAAGCAGAGTGGGTTCTAAAATATCGATATAATCGAAAGTCCAGAAGGTATTGATTATAGCGCCCTTAGATAGGTGTCAGACTCGTCAATCCCGGAAAACAGGAAATTTGGTCAGGTAAATTTTCATTTTTCTATTGAGTCCGGATTCATCCGTCTGTACGAAGGAAATAACTAATTCAGCAGGTCTCTATTTTTGGTACTAGGGAGAGCACGCCCCGGGGTTCTTAATAAAATTAGAGAGCTTCCTCTCAAAAATTCAACCATGAAGTGCCGCTATTTTAGAGAAAATCTGATTTTTTTCTAAAAAGTCCACTGTTACGCTTAACTCGATTTCTCCTATATTAGACATCCTTGCACCTCTATAACCCTAATGTTGTTAACGTTTAATGTGCCCCTATATAATACTAGAGGGACAACAGGAGGCGATTTGAGACAAGCAAAATATGCGAGCTGAAAGTTGGGGTCCGAAATCGGCAAAAACTTTCTGACCAACCTAATATTTGCTAATTTCTCTCCACGAATATTTTTCAGCCATCGAGATACTCATTGACCCATGTATTAAACAATCTGCCTGAATACCGATTCTATTTGGATGAATTGACAAGAATCACGACGTAAGATAAGCAATATGGCGAAAAGACCAACCGCGTTTACGGGTTGTATTTGTTCAAAGATAACTATTTTGTTTATCTTCTATTGGATTGCTGGATTACAGTTAGATAAACCTAGGAATGAAAAGTCTCATAAAACATAGAAAATGTAGAGATGCTATTTTATCACTGAAATATTTCAGGGAGTGGCTGGTTGAAGTATTAAAAGATGAAGAGGAAGCTCTTCAGGGCAATACTACACAAGAATACTTGCAAGATCTAATTGACGAGAAAAAGAAATTAGTAACACGTCTTCAGATAACTGAGGACTTGCATGATAGAAAGACAGTTATAGAGGTGTGTAACGGTGTTTGAATATCGAATATCATAATAATATACCGAAAATATATTCCGGAACGAATCCCATACGATTCTATATTATACCGAATCTGTGCTGATTAGCGAATCAGATAGTCCAATACTCGATTGCTGCATAGTGCTTTATCGATGGGCGACGATAGAATAAGCCAATGAATGGGAAATCTGCCGGGTTCTTCTCAGAGACCGTCGACTATCGAAAAGACTATTAAAATTGATAGTCGATTCGGCCAATCGCCTATCCTTTGTTAGTCCATTAATCTTCTAATTTATGGCGTCATCAGTCGACTATTCATTTTCCTGTCAATTTGGAACTGGAACAGTCGCTCGCACCCAAAATCCAATAGTCGAAATGACTGGAATAGTCGACTGGTCAGTCGCCTTTTTTAGATAGTCGGATGATAAAATAGTCGGTTAGCCGGTCAGTCCACTTTCGGTGTGAGCAGAATGATTTTCATTTCTCGTCAATTTACTTTCCAGTAAGTCGATAGACGGTCTCTAGTTCTTATACTCTCGACTTGGCGCAGTTCGCCGCTAGAACAGCGGAGAGAAAGGGCAGAGAACAGTTCGGAAAGGGGATGGCGGAGTCCTAGATAAGATCTATCACAGAGAGAAAATGCATGCATCCAGGTTGAATGAACTTTGATCAATGCTTACTGTGTACAAGAATGGTATATTCTTGACAGAATCTGTGTTTAGCAAAAAATACTTCATGGATTGAAAAGGTCCACATCTCTTTTTTTCATCCAAAATATAATTTTTTAAAATTATATTTTGGATGAAAAACAGCCTTCCATTCGTAAAAACATAGATTTTTATTTTCCATTACTAAAATCGTAAATATGAAGCGATGAGAAATGCAGCGAGCATAAGCACGACTCACGAAGTTGTATTTTGTGTGTTTTCAAAGTTTCTGGACAAAGATTTGGTACAATACTGAATCTTCGATTCGTTCCGGAATATATGTTCGGAAAGTACATACCATAGATTTATTTTTTCAAATATAAAATTTTCAAATGAGCTGTTCTCCTAAGAACCGAGCAAGGCCCCACAGCGATTTTTCACAAAATTGGGAAAAGGGGTTTTCAAGGGTGCTGATCATCCTGGTCAACTTCATTTTGCGTCAACTCGCTCCGTTGGGCCAGGCTGCATGCCGGCTGCACCTACGTTTGTATCCATAACTCCGGAACCGGTTGAGGAATTAATTTGAAAATGGTAGTGAGGCAATATGAGGTCATTTGAAGACCCCGACCATACCAAATTTGAATATTCAAATTTGTGTCAAATAAGCGAAAATTTTGTTCTCGCATATATGGTAAAAGCCGGAAACATGAATGACATAGAACAATGCGCCGTGTTCTGAGGATCATTTTTCGTATGCAGAGTTGGGTGTTTAAGCTTGTCGCTCTTTTGTCTTATTAATGTCATCACTCGTGACCGCGCTGGGTGCTCAGACAGTGACGAATGAAATGTGCTTCACTCTCTGTCTCCAACAGCGAAAAAACAACACGAGAGAGTGAAACATATTTCATTGGTCACTCTCTGAGCACCTTGCTCGGTCTAGAGCGATTATATTTAATAAGATAACTGCATGTAACAAAAAAGCAACAAGCTTAAACACCCAACTATGCATACGCAAAATGATCCTCAGAACACTGCAAATACTTCTATATTATTCATGTTTTCGGCTTTTACCTTGTATTCGAGAACAAATTTTTCGCTTATTTGACAAAAATTTAAATATTCAAATTTGGTATGGTCGGAGTCATGGTGACCTCATATTGTCTCAATACAAATTTCAAATTAATTCCTCAACCGGTTCCGTGCTTATGAATACAAACGTAGGTGCAGCCTACATGCAGCCTGGCCCAACCGATCGATTTGACGCAAAATGAAGTTAACCATGATGATCAGCACCCTTGAAAACCCCTTTTCCCAATTTTACGAAAAATCGCTGTGCCAGACCCCAGGGAACATTGCTCGATTCTTAGGCGAACGGCTTCATATAACTAATTTTCAGAATCGTTTTCGAGCGATTCGAAACGCTACCGCAGTGAGGCTTTCGCAGAGCGCAGATAATGGAATCCGAATAGCACAAATTCCAAATGCAGAAGATATTCAAGGACTATTGGCTGCAGCTGCTTCAGCTCTCGGATATATAGTACACCAAAAAAGAAATCGTGCCGAAAACTGTGGAATATGCTTGCATTCACTCTCAATCAAGGTATTTTTTTGGCATCTAGCGTCGTCTAATGGTCATTAATAATATTACACACGCGAAATACGTTGACTTGGAATCTGACAAAATAGTGGGTCAGAGGAGATAATTAATTATTCTGCTTTGAGCGTTTCCTGACACTTCTATGTGGACATGTCTTTCATCGAAATTGTTTAATGCGAATTTGCGGGTCAAAATAGTCGAAGAAAGAATGGTGGCATTATTGTAGTCTTCTTACATCTCACTATCAAAGCAAGCATCAATGTACATTTCAGTTTCCCTGTCCGAGATGTAACGTGCCGTTCAAATTTGAGGAAAGTGATGTGGAAAACCGAGCACTTCTAAAGGAAGTTTTCGGAATCGGACCATCTCCTCAAGTGCAAGTGCGTTGCCGGGGGTGGGAATTATAATTTAAAAAGTCCAGATTTCAGTCTCACAAGTGTTTTATTATATCAGCTTGAGATGGACATTAATACTCAAATTATGCACAATTTGCCTTCGCATAGATTCTTCCTGGATACACTAACAAGAATTACGTCGTAAGAATCTCTTTTTTAAGAAGATAGATGTATGTGCATAATATATGTGCGTGGCTGTTGATTATACAGTCGCGGTCATAAGTTTCTGGACAAGATTTCGATGTTCTGTATCTTTTTGACACATTATAGTCTGCATTCGGCATACTTATTGGCTGCAGACTTGCTGCAAAATCGAGGTCGAAAATTCAGAAAGGCTTCTAGACAACCTAGAGACTCGTTCATAGCGTCAAAATGATCGCCATCACGATTAGGGTTGTCAAAATGAAGAGGTGAATTGAAGATTTCATTTCACTCTCCACAGTCGATTTGCCCGGCGTCATTCTTCATTGAAGGGGGGGGGGGGTGATGGGTGCCCTCTTCAATGAAGAGGGAGGGGGAGTTCATTGAAGAGCCATCACCTTTTTTACAAGAACGAAACCTAATCGATGCCGATTTGCATGGCGATTTAGCCTAAGACTGGGTGATGCGTACTTATCAGACAAATGGTTATTTACATGGCCGGGAGAGATGACGAGCCATAGTCGGCTCGTGCAGTCTCCCCCATCCTTTCCCTTGCGTTCTAATTTTTGTTTTTTGCTGTTTAACTCGTTATTTTTGTTGATGATTTTCGTATTTTCACTTCTCCACTGCTGGTGCCTTGTCCCGAAGTCAGGTTGAGCAGCTCCTAACACAGGTTTGCCGTGATATTTCACCTGTTTCATTAGAAGTATTGTTAAATACGAGAGTCGACGTTTTTTCCTTATCAGTGTGATCTTTGATCTTACTTCTTCACACTCGTCCGTAGTTTTCTCATCTCCCGTCCCAGTGTCTCCCGTGTCGCAGAGAAGTTCGTTGTATCAGGAGAGTGATTTTGCTTGTACATTTCCTTTTTTGTCACTTTGTTGTGTTTCTGATTGCAGGATCTCGGATCCACTGGGCCAAAGGCTTTGTCTAAGACCTCGCTGGGGTTTCCAGTAATCCCTGCCACCTCATTCCAAAGAACATTCAGGTTTGGGAAAAGGCTCCCTGGCTTGGTATGAACCATCGGGAACAATCCACGTGCCTCAGTGAAGACCTTGATCGGCTCTCAATCAAGAATGGACGACTCCTGGTTCTCTTCTCTCTACACTCTCCGAATATGCCCTGACTTGAAATTGCCATTCGAATAAGAACCGGCACCCCATCTCCCTGTGTGGGTACACCTGTTCAGTCGGTAACACCACTAGGGCTCCTCTCCTTATAGGGTGATGTAGTTGATTGTCCAACCCCAATTCTTACTTCCGCAAGACATGACATATGCCTATCAGTTGTGTTGGAGTCTCCCCGTAGTAGCTAGCAGAGGTAGTATACCCTTCTATTTAAGCATCGGTAGAATCCCAAGCTTAGAATTTCACAATTAGTTGATATCTTCTGTATCTCGTTTATGGAATGTGATTCCCGAAGTTTGACGATAAAATATTGACGCGTGCTCGAGATATATTAAATTTTGTTAAATCAGCTCTTCATTGAAAAGCTCCCCACACTCTTCAATGAAGAGGGAAAATGGAGAGCAATAAAAGGCCTATTCATTCTCCCTAAGCCTCTTCATTTTGACAACCTTAATCACGATCCCAGATTATCCTGAGAATATGAAAGCAATATCACGAAATTTGCCCCAGGGCATATTTTTTGCATGACAAAGGATAAACCTGGCCAACTCATTTACTCCTCATATTTATTGTCCCTCTATATTCCTCCTCTAAATAGAATAATTATATTTAGGGACCACAAGGGGTGAAGCCTAAATGAAGTTATTCTACCCAAACAATGCTCAACCTGACCGCTGGAGTCCTAATAACAAAATTTTTTCCGTTTTTCGATATCTCTGCATTGTGCTAGGGTTAAAGAAGTACTTGAAAAACTTTCAACAGAGGGAGGTGGAAAAGTGAGACCAGGGAGAGGGGGGCGAAGCCAATTCTGACACCTTCCCAGTAAATTCGCCAAAAATTTGGGCACGACCATGCCTCGGGTGGTTCCCGAAAACGAGATTGAGCGGCGAGAAGTCAGGGGTTCGCACTCTCTACACACGCCGGGGCAGAAACAGACGAGTAGGAGAGGGAGAGGGGGCAGAGTTTCGCGTTTTTCCTGTCTCTCCCTTAACGAGCTCCCATCAAAATGATCTTCTTTTAAAGCTCGGACTAGCGCTTGAAAATTTTGAATATTCTCTTTTAAGAGACCGGCTCGGTAAGAATCGAGGGTCCTTCTGTTACGGCCGGACATCGACCTCTTAGATTTCGATCCGAATTTTTTTCTGGATACCCCCATGGGTCCTCATCATCAAATGGGGTACCATATGACTCATGGTCCTGAAACATAGAAATGCCGGGTTAGCAAATTTTACGAATTCAAAATTCGTCAAAAATCAATGGCGAGATGTAGGTCCGAGATTAGTATGATTTAATAACACACTATCCTAGGCAACACAAACGCGTTATAATTTGGTCCGAATCCAATCGTAAAGTGATTTTTCAACGTAGAAATATTACTTTTTAATTATTTTAAATTTTAAGACAAAAAAAGCGCTACCCGGCGAATAGACTGCTTTGTAGAGCTTGAAATTCTGCATCGAATAAAAATATTTCGAAAAAAATCGGAATAGCCATGTTTTGAGATAATCAGACCTGAAGATAAACTTTCGAAACAAATTCTCACGATTACCCTCGACTTTAAACTCATTTTGTTGAGCTCGTCAAACTGAACACTTTTCCTGTTTGCCGTTTCTCACTAACTTCTTATTCTAGCGACTTATGGCAGCTCGGAAAGAGAAAAAAAAAAGAAAAAAGAAAATAGCTGTCATAAGTCGCACGAATAAGAAGTTAGTGAGAAACGGCAAACAGGAAAAGTGTTCAGTTTGACGAGCTCTACAAAATGAGTATAAAGTCGAGGGTAATCGTGAGAATTTGTTTCGAAAGTTTATCTTCAGGTCTGATTATCTCAAAACATGGCTATTCCGATTTTTTTCGAAATATTTTTATTATAACGCGTTAACGCGTGTTTGTTACCTAGGATAGTGTGTTATTAAACCACACTAATCTCGGACCTACATCTCGCCATTGATTTTTGACGAATTTTGGATTCGTAAATTTTGCTAACCCGGCATTTCTATGTTTCAAGACCATGAGTCATATAGTACCCCATTTGATGATGAGGACCCATGGTGGTATCCAGAAAAAAATTCTGATCGAAATCGAATAGGTCGATGTCCAGCCTGTCCTGCAGTCTTACCGAGCCGGTTTCTTAACACGAGTCTTCTGAGATAATGCACCACCCCGAGGAGCTAGGAGCCGAAAGTTTGAGCAATATCCAAGAGATATTTATGCCAGAGTATACTGGGGACGAGAAAAATTTTGACGTTGGCAGTTTTTCTCAGCACCGGCTTTTATGGATTTTCCGGTTTTTGTCCCGGCCCTGGCGTATATCAGCACAAAGTTGTGCTAGAAGGATGACATAATGCTCAAAAAATTCGGAAAATTATTTCCAGAAACTTTTGTGTTGGGAACGAAGACCGTTGACATTGTCATAATGCTTAAACCCATGAAAAAGTGATTTCCAAAGCTTAAAAAAATAACTCCTGGTTCCGGTACCCCACCACTTAGAACATTTTGAGCACAGATTCTGAATCTACGGTATCACATTAGTTTAGCAAAATTCAGAGCTCGGTAGGTGTGGGGATATACTGTAAATATACCAAAAATAGCCTAATTTTCAGAATTTGTGGAATTTGCCTTGAAAATCGATCATTTAGGGGTTCGCCTAGGAATCGAGCAAGGTCTGCGCAGCGATTTTTCGAAAATTTGAGAAATGGGGGTTTCAAGGGTGTTGATCAGCATGGTCAACTTCATTTTGCGTCAACTCGATCGGTTACGCCTGGCTGCATGTAGGCTGCACCTACGTCTGTATGCATAACTCCGGAACCGGTTTAGGAATTAATTTGAAATTTGTGCTGAGGCAATATGAGTTCACCATGATCCCTACCAAACCAAATTTGAATATTCAAATTTGTGTCAAATAAGCGAAAATTTTGTTCTCGAATAAAAATTTCCATTTAAAAATCCCAAATTTCAATTTAATTCCTCAACAGGCTCTGTAGTTATGAATATAAACGTAGGTGCAGCGTGCATGCAGCATGGCCGAACCGATCGACTTGATGCAAAATGAAGTTAACCATGATGATCAGCACCTTGAAAACCCCTTTTCCCAATTTTTCGAAAAATTGCTGTGCTAGACCCCTGGGGACGTTGCTCGATTCCTAGGCGAACGGTTCATATAGAGGGAAACAAATATGAGGAAAGGAGTTATCCAGGTTCATCCTTTGTACGATATTCGCAAGCCAAAACTTGATTTGTCGAAATCATCATTGAGAAGAGATATGCATGGGTTTGACAGTCGCTCAAGGATAATTTCGGAAAATTCCGTGTTGTCGCTCTGTGGCATTTCATCATTTCCCTTTTCATATTAGAGACTGGACAGACACGATCTATGGTAGCCTCTTGGTGAAGATTGGGACGTGCCATTTGCAGCGATTAACACGCAAACTATTAATAGCTTGGATAGCCTATCGTTTCCAATTGATCGTCTGGGGGTTTTCGTGGTGAAAGTCAGAATTTTCAAGTTTATCAATACTCTTTCTTTTTTAAATTCATTTCAGAGAATGGCTTCTAGAAGTTTCAAAGGATTTAGAAGAATGTCGCATGAAGGGCAACGTAACTCAAGAGCAATTAAACGATTTGGCAGGGGAAAGGAACAGATTAGTTAGACGTCTTATAATAATTGGAAGCCTACAAGAGAAGAAAACAACTACTGAAGTGCGTCGAAAATTGTAATACAACTTCGTGTTAAAATATTATTGTCACTTAGCGACGAGCTTCTCAGGACTTAAATATATATAGGTCGGAAAACCACTGATGGAAGATTTCTTCGTGGTGATAGTGAAAAGTGGGGACTTTCCTACTTCCGTACTAGGCTCCGCCCCACCCCCCTCCCCGCTGCCCACGCCCACTTGTCGATTACCTTACCTTAAGCAGACAAAGCCTAAGCCTAAGAACTCTAATCTATGCCGATCACTAAGCAAGTAAAATCTGTGCCCCTAAGTGGTCGAAGCCAGACCCTAAGCAATCTTATGAGCGAGGGTGGAGGAGGCGGAGCCTTGTACGGACGTAGGAAAGTGTGTATAACACGCGTTTTCTGAGAGATTGCATGAATCTGAGACCTAGTGTTACAAAATATTCACAGTGCTCCAATCTCGACAGAATTTCGACCAATGATTCATGTCAGGATTTATAGTTTTTTTATGAAAAGTCTGGAGCCGTAAAGTAAAAAATACCTAAATTCCGGCTCTGAGAACTTCAAAAGTTCTGTAATCAATAACTTGGTTCACAATTATCGCAGAAGGTCGCTAAAAAAATAAATGATCATCTCAACGAGTTCTACAACTTTTATGTTGAAGATCTCGTCGAGTGGCTTCGACTTCACATGGAAAACTGCAAAAATCTTGATATGTGTGCAAAATTATTAGCCGCCCTGAAAAATATTTTGCCTTTTTCGCGTTGGTTTATTGCAGAATCGAATTCTCCAGATCATTTTACATCGGATACCTTCATTTCAGAATTTTAAAATTTAATCCCGGGAGCTTATAGCTTTCAGAAGACCAAAAACAACCGATTTTTCGGAAATTTCAAAAAATTGAAGATAAATAAATCCCGAATTCTTGCTTCCAAACTGGAACTCTCGGGCTAAAATATCATTTCGGGGTCAGTACAATCAGTTTTGAGGTTTGTGAGTGTTTTGAATAAAAACAATTTTTATCGAATGTTTCGACACTTTTCAAGGGTGCGAGGAAATTGGCCTTTTTCATCCCGAAATTTTTTCATCTCGAATTTGCCTCTAAACCTCAAAACTGATTGTACTGACCCCGAAATGATATTTTAGCCCGAGAGTTCCAGTTTGGAAGCAAGAATTCGGGATTTATTTATCTTCGATTTTTCGAAATTTTGGAAAAATCGGTTGTTTTTGGTCTTCTGAAAGCTATAAGCTCCCGGGATCAAATTTTAAAATTCTGAAATGAAGGTAACCGATGTAAAATGATCTGGAGAATTCGATTCTGCAATAACTCGAAACGCGATGGGTGATGGAGAGGAGAGAGAGAATAGTGCTCCTTTATAGCACATTGTCTTGCATCGCGGAGGGATTTATTTCGAAGCTCAGGAGAGAAAACTGGAGAGTAAACTTTTTCGACATTTTTTGTGTTAGCGATTTCGTAGCGAATGAAAACTTTGCTCCGCCAATCTCACTCTCTAGTTGAAAACTTTCCGTGCCGAGTGGGCGGAACTTGTGGAGTCTAATTATAACGCGATAGGTCAAATTTCAATCCTACAGCCCCGGTACGGTCGATTCTCGCGCGATTCCTCTCATAAAAGAGAATTTCGTCAGCCTATTATTACCAAGGCTAATGCGAAAATAGTGGAGAAAACAGTGTTGTTTTGTAAGAAGCATGGCCGGAGCACCGAACACCATAGCCCGAAATGAGAGGGCCAGAGGACACGGGGTATAGCTTAGCGGTTACACCCGACACGTGATCGGAAGGTCCCTAGTTCGAATCCTCATGCCCAGGATTTCCGAAGGAGTACAAAAACAATGCAACGAGAATCGTCCGACAGTATGCGGAACCCGATATATCGCGAATCTATGCCAGTCTAAGTGTGGAGATAATAACCCCACTGTCGAAATTAAACACAGTCCATAAAGAGATAGCCACGGCAGAATTGGCAACCCCAAATTTACCATTTTGATATTCAACTAAAATAAATGAATTCGCATTACAAGGAAAATAATTCTTAAAAATTTTGATTTTGAGAACCAAATTCGTGCTGCTCAAAACGTCGCCGCTATTGATCAACTTCCGGAGCTCCATAGTACATCTAATATCCGAGCCTTATCACATACTGAAAGTTCTCAATTTCTTCTGAATGAATCTTCAGCTTGTGAGGTAGTTGAAGAAAAGGAGTGCGGAATATGCTTGGAAGCCCTTTCGAATAAGGTATGTGCACTGAGGGCATCTCACTTTTTTTCCGAAACAAATAGATAGCTCTAAAAATTATCGGAACATGGAAATAAAATTTAAACAAAAACATTACCCTCAATATCGGAAATGGAAGCAGGGACACATTATTTAGTGCTTAGTCTCATATTTAATTACTGTTAAAACTAATTAGTCGCACCTTCCGTATTTTCAGCATATATTTTTTCCAGAGATCGTGCACTATCGTTGCCTGCGATCACAAATTTCATGAGACGTGTATTCTGCAGTGGATTGAGCCGCGAACAGTTTATCGTGTATGTCAAATATTTGTCTTTGCTTTTCACAAGCAATGAAAATGTAGTTCTTACGAGCATCTTCTCAGAAAATATTTAAATATGGTATTTTTCAGAATGCTACTTGCTGTTTGTGTCGATCGCGTGTATCTGGAATTAAGAATGACGAGGACGAGGAGATCATACCCACATACCAATTCGAAGTTGAAATAGTTCGTGGCCATACTAAATATTCATTATCATGGACATGCGAATTAACTAGAACTTCACAACATGATTAAAACGTTCAGGAAAGATTGATGAGAAATGGAAGGCTACCGATTTTGAGTGGCGTGAAAGGCGAATTATATAAATGCTTGTATGTTGATATTGCGAAAAAAATATACCAAAAAATATCACGCCTCTCACGAGAGAATCGAGACAAATCGGAGTTTTCAGTTGACATTCTAATTTTCGAAAATCCTGTTTCTCATGTTTCTATTAGGTTGGTGCAAAAGTTTCGATACAAGATATTTAGCATATTTTCTTGTGAATGCTTCTCATGTATCAAACACCACTTGGGCATTAATTGATGTAGTGTTAGTTCATTACAATTATTGGTCTGGACCCGATCGATCCAATACCATTTCGTTGAAAAACAATGATATATGAGAGACTGTCTGAGAGGATTCACCATAGGCCGTACAACGAAAAATGAAGTTCTGATTTTAAGATCTCCCTAGGCGTAACTTTTCGCGTAGAGTTCGAAAATCAACCTTAGAAAGCCGTACCTCTTACCCTTCATTTCCTGCGTTGCGCTGAATTTTGGTTGTCGGTTTTCGTAAATCGTGAACGGCTCATTGAAACCCCACAAATGCATAGTAATTCTGAAAGATCTCGACGAGATAAGCATTTTCACTGTTGGAAGTAAAAGTCTAGCTCATCGGTGAAAAAAGTTATCACCAAAGTTGTGAAAAAAGTATTCTCAAAAATTCCGCCCTGAAAAATTTTTTTTGGCGCGTTACGTAAAATAAACGTTTTCAAATGATTCCTCATCAAAAACTACCCCTAGAAATGTTTCTCTCATTTCGAAAGGAGTTATTATTTTGGTAGTTCTGACTAGCGGAACAGTCAGAGCTCCAGTTTCTTAAATTTTTCAAGTCGACTATCTTCAAAAGTAGAGCTCAGAATTTACTCCCAGCGCCTGAAATATTTCATAAATACATTATTCGGAACGTTTAGACTCAGAAATACGTTATACAGACTGGCCAAAACCAATCGTCGTGGTCATATAGATACTTTTTTCGACAAAGCCTTGTCACGCACTTTGACGATATGTTTTGACAATGATAACGCAACAACAAAAGGTTCGACAGTTGATAGATGGTAAAAATGTAATAGCTAAGATATATTAAACACTTATAATTTGTTTTAGGACCACTCCTACACTTTTAAAATATGAAACAATCCGATATTTGTAAATTTCGTGCCCATGTAGCATGCATCCCGAACGAGCCTTAAACATAAGTTTTAAGCGTTCTAGTGCGAAAATTCGGATTCTACGAGTGAAAATACACAAAGAAATATTGATTTCATATGTTTCCGTCATATCGACATTTTCACCCCCTACTGGCAAAAATGGAAAATTATTTTTTTCGTAAATTTGACATCTTGAATACATTTTCTAGTGTATTTTCACTCGTAGAATCCGAATTTTCTCATTACAACGATTAAAAGTTATGTTTGAGGCTGTTGTCGTTCTGGATTCATGTTACAGGGGCACGAAATTTACAAATATCGGATTGTTGCATACTTGAAAAGTGTAGGAGTGGTCCTAAAACAAATTATTGTTTAACATATCTTAGCTATTACATATTTACCATCTATCAACTGTCGAACCTTTTGTTGTTGCGTTATCATTGTCAAAACATATCGTCAAAGTACGTGACAAGGCTTTGTCGAAAAAAGTATCTATATGACCACGACGAAAGTTTTTGGCCAGTCTGTATAACGTATTTCTGAGTCTAAACGTTCCGAATAATGTATTTATGAAATATTTCAGGCGCTGGGAGTAAATTCTGAGCTCTACTTTTGAAGATAGTCGACTTGAAAAATTGAAGAAACTGGAGCTCTGACTGTTCCGCTAGCCAGAACTACCAAAATAATCACTCCTTTCGAAATGAGAGAAACTTTTCTAGGGGTAGTTTTTGATGAGGAATCATTTGAAAACGTTTATTTTACGTAACGCGCCAAAAAAAATTTTTCAGGGCGGAATTTTTGAGAGTACTTTTTTCACAACTTTGGTCATAACTTTTTTCACCGATGAGCTAGACTTTTACTTCCAACAGTGAAAATGCTTATCTCGTCGAGATATTTCAGAATTACTATGAATTTGTGGGGTTTGAATGAGCCGTTCACGATTTACGAAAACCGACAACCAAAATTCAGCGCAACGCAGGAAATGAGGGGTAAGAGGTACGGCTTTCTAAGGTTGATTTTCGAACTCTACGCGAAAAGTTACGCCTAGGGAAATCTTAAAATCAGAACTTTATTTTTCGTTGTACGGCCTATAGGGGATATGGCTCAGTTCTCTCAGAAAGTCTCTCATATGAAAACTAGCGAAATTATCATGATTTTGGGTTTTCAACACAAACCATCGCTAAAACTAAACGAACGAAATTCAGTGCCCACCCTTCAGAGAAACTAATCAGTAAGGGTGGATGCTTCCATTGTACACGTGAAATGGGAGTTTCGGGCTTCCACAGATATCTAGTATTGCAAAAAAAGCCGATTTCGTCGATAAAATTTGAGGTTCAACACCATAATTGAGAAATCTCTCGAATGAAAAAGTGAATCTTCACCAACTTTCTATGGCAACATTCTCATGATATGTACTTCTGGTTATTTTATATTTGCGAACCCAATCTCTCCGAGCAAAAAAATTCTGTGAAAATGTTCTAAATCTGACAGACGCAATACCCCATATTTCCGGAAAACGTGCCTATTTTCGCAAGTTGTTTTAAGGCTCATACAGATCACTCGGTGCAGTAACATATATGGTCATCATACATCTTGAAAATTGTGTTGAAGCGGCGCCACTATTACCGTGCAAGGAGTAATAATCAATCGAAAAGTTTAAAATAAATTGCAATTCTCAGATTTTGGAATGCTTTCTCATCGGTGTTACTGATTGATGAGATGCGATATAGTGTGAGCTATAGAGATCACACATGTACTAATATCATACAAGAAACCATATGAGAGTAGCTCAAGACCGAAGCAAGATAGTGCTCGAAATCCTAAATCGTGATTTTGTATCGAAACTTTTGCACCAACCTGATATTAAGACCTTGTTTGGTTAAGAGACATTCCACGAGAAAACGTACCTTGTGGTAGGGGTCGACGGATGGCTTTTTTGCAACCCCCTCAATATTTCGCTTGTGAAGTTCCCATATCGAGTGCTGATATTTGGCCCAATATGAATGGTTCTGGTGCACTTTCCGAAAAATGCCAGAACAGGCCCAAAAAAAATCGAAATTTTCAAATTTTTGAAAAGTAGGATATTATAGGTTTTCTAGGTTCATTTTTCGATGAAAATAACGAAAAACATACTTTGAATGCGATCAGATGCCGATAAAAAGTCGAAAACGTCGATTTTCGAAGATTTTTGCCCGTCCTGAAAAATTTTTCAACCAGTCTCCCAAAACTGATTACATTTTCGGATTCCCCGTGCAAAACTACGCATAAAAACCGAATTTGGGAAAATTATATCCATGTGCTCTGGAGTTATGGTGTCCAGAATAAGGCTCACTTGGGGTGAACACTTTGAGCAAAACCATCACAATATCTCCAAATCATGCCGAATGGGCTCTTTTTTGCACCGAATCTTATTTTTATATCGGATCAAATAATTTGAGGTCATGGTCAGACAATTTGAAGTCTTCATTGTGAAATTTTCATTTTTGGAAATTCCGAATTTCTCTCATTTCACAAAGAGCGGTTTTTTCCGCTAAAATCAGGTTCGCAATCATCTGAAATGCCACATTTAGCCATATACTCATTTCTCATGCTTATTTACATTGTTTTTATTCATTTCAAGCTGAATTACACGCGCTAATGATTTGAAACCCTGTGAAAATGCGATTTTTTTCGAAATTTTGGAAATTTTGAGAGTTTGCGACGCTCTCAGATTGGTATTTGAAGTTCAACTGCATGATATTTCGCTCAGAATTACTATATTGAACTTATATAAACATTCCCAGTTGGTTTGGAAGCCATCTGGCGAAAAATATTTTTTTCAATAGTTTCGAGGTGGATCGAAATTTTCGAGAAAATTTTTTTCGTCAGATTGCTCCCCAACCAACTGGAAATCATTATATGGGTTGAATATAGTAATTCTGAGCGAAATATCATGCAGTTGAACTTCAAATAGCAACCTGAGAGCGTCGTAAACTCTCAAAATTTCCAAAATTTCGAAAAAAATCGCATTTTCACAGGGTTTCAAATCATTAGCGCGTGTAATTGAGCTTGAAATGCATAACAACAATGTAAATAAGCATGAGAAATGAGTATATGGCTAAATGAGGCATTTCAGATGATTGCGAACCTGATTTTAGCGGAAAAAAACCGCTCTTTGTTTTGATTCGATATAAAAATAAGATTCGGTGCAAAAAAAGAGCCCATTCGGCATGATTTGGAGATATTGTGATGGTTTTGCTCAAAGTGTTCACCCCAAGTGAGCCTTATTCTGGACACCATAACTTCAGAGCACATGGATATAATTTTCCCAAATTCGGGTTTTCTGCGTAGTTTTGCGCGGGGAATCCGAAAATGTAATCAGTTTTGGTAGACTGGTTGAAAACATTTTCAGGACGGGCAAAAATCTTCGAAAATCGACGTTTTCGACTTTTTATCGGCATCTGATCGCATTCAAAGTATGTTTTTCGTTATTTTCATCGAAAAATGAACCTAGAAAACCTATAATATCCTACTTTTCAAAAATTTGAAAATTTCGATTTTTTTTGGGCCTGTTCTGCCATTTTTCGGAAAGTGCACCAGAACCGTTCATATTGGGCCAAATATCAGCACTCGGTATGGGAACTTCACCAGCGAAATATTGAGGGGGTTGCAAAAAAGCCATCCGTGAGTTGGTACGTTTTCTCGTGGAATGTCTCTTAACACGGGTCTCCTGTAAAAGTGTAGGAATGCTGGATACTAGAAATATTTTATACCTCAGATTTCGATTAAACTTGGTTCATGAACATTGTTTAAGGTCAGAAGAAGGTTCATCCAGTCATTTTGGTGAAATCTGCACATTATCGATTTTTGTGATCTACCGCTTAAAATTGATGTATTTCAGTTCATTTTCATCGTACACTGTTCTATTTGCCCTCGTTTTGCTCGTCTTCGAGAGTTCTACAATATCTTAAGCAATGCCCAAAAGTATGGAATCTGTTTTCATACTCATTACACCTGAAAACCGATTTTCCAATCGATAAATCGATCATATTGCGACCGGTACCGTAAATTACAATGATTTTTATTGCTTCTATGGATTCTACGGACGAAATCATTGGGGGTCTACGTTGACAGTATTTCATATAACCATCCTCCCGATATCGATTTACTATGTAAGTTCGCGGACATAGCCTAATTTTCCCCAAAACGGTTTTTTGGCTGTATTTCACTTCAAACTAATCTAATCACAATTTTTAAATAATGAAATCGAAAGCTCTTGTTGAGACGGAGAAAAGTGTTTCCGAGCAATTTTGCTCTAAGATCACTTATTTCCGAGTTATTCGACCATAAAGCCTATTGGTTGATAAAAATACAGACAATATCGATTTTCTGGCTTCGTATACCAAAAATACAATCGTTTTTATTCTTTCTATGGAATATCCACACAAAATTAGGGGGTGTCTATTTTGACTATTTTTCATTTCTCTGTCCTCCCACTATGGATTTACTATGGGGGATTATCGACGTTTCCGGACTTTATTTTTTGCTCCATGGTAATCTCCCATAGTAAATCCATAGTGGGAGGACCGCGAAATGAAAAATAGTCAACATAGACACCCCCTAATTTTGTGTGGAGATGCCATAGAAAGAATAAAAACTATTGTGTTTTTGGTATACGAAGCCAGAAAATCGATATTGTCTGTATTTTTATCAACCAATAGGCTTTATGGTCGAATAACTCGGAAATGAGTGATCTTAGAGCAAAATTGCTCGGAAACACTTTTCTCCGTCTCAACAAGAGCTTTCGATTTCATTATTTAAAAATTGTGATTAGATTAGTTTGAAGTGAAATACAGCCAAAAAACCGTTTTGGGGAAAATTGGGCTTTAATCGAAATCTGAGGTATAAAATATTTCTAGTAGCCGCAGGGACTCATTTTCCTACACTTTTACAGGAGACCCGTGTTAAGACAAAATCCGAAGTTTTAGATTTATCACGCGTTTTCTGAGAGATTGCATGAATCTGAGACCTAGTGTTACAAAACATTTACAGTGCTCCAATCTCGACAGAATTTCGACCAATGATTCATGTCAGGATTTATAGTTTTTTTATGAAAAGTCTGGAGCCGTAAAGTAAAAAATACCTAAATTCCGGCTCTGAGAACTTCAAAAGTTCTGTAATCAATAACTTGGTTCACAATTATCGCAGAAGGTCGCTAAAAAAATAAATGATCATCTCAACGAGTTCTACAACTTTTATGTTGAAGATCTCGTCGAGTGGCTTCGACTTCACATGGAAAACTGCAAAAATCTTGATATGTGTCCCTGAAAAATATTTTGCCTTTTTCCCGTTGGTTTATTGCAGAATCGAATTCTCCAGATCATTTTACATCGGATACCTTCATTTCAGAATTTTAAAATTTAATCCCGGGAGCTTATAGCTTTCAGAAGACCAAAAACAACCGATTTTTCGGAAATTTCAAAAAATTGAAGATAAATAAATCCCGAATTCTTGCTTCCAAACTGGAACTCTCGGGCTAAAATATCATTTCGGGGTCAGTACAATCAGTTTTGAGGTTTGTGAGTGTTTTGAATAAAAACAATTTTTATCGAATGTTTCGACACTTTTCAAGGGTGCGAGGAAATTGGCCTTTTTCATCCCGAAATTTTTTCATCTCGAATTTGCCTCTAAACCTCAAAACTGATTGTACTGACCCCGAAATGATATTTTAGCCCGAGAGTTCCAGTTTGGAAGCAAGAATTCGGGATTTATTTATCTTCGATTTTTCGAAATTTTGGAAAAATCGGTTGTTTTTGGTCTTCTGAAAGCTATAAGCTCCCGGGATTAAATTTTAAAATTCTGAAATGAAGGTAACCGATGTAAAATGATCTGGAGAATTCGATTCTGCAATAAACCAACGGGAAAAAGGCAAAATATTTTTCAGGGCGGCTAATAATTTTGCACACATATCAAGATTTTTGCAGTTTTCCATGTGATGTCGAAGCCACTCGACGAGATCTTCAACATAAAAGTTGTAGAACTCGTTGAGATGATCATTTCTGTTTTTAGAGCGACTTTCAACGATAATTGTGAGCCAAGTTATTGATTCCAGAACTTTTGAAGTTCTCAGAGCCGGAATTTGGGTATTTTATACTTTACGGCTACAGACTTTTCATAAAAAACTATAAATCCTGACATGAATCATTGGTCCAAACTCTGTTGAGATCGGAGCACTGTGAATATTTTGTAACACTGCACCTGCGTTCTATCAGTGATGTCATGCGTTGCATCTGCAGCAGGCTGCTGCAAGGTGAGACGAAGGGGCTTGGTTTTGGGGGTTTCCACATGTGAAAGTGGTGGGTTTTGATTACAAAAGTGTTTTTATGATCAAATTAAACATTTTGGCTGACTTTTTTCGTTTCTCACTTTTGCGACCTTTACAGTAGATACATGTCCTACATTTTTTATTTTACCACAGGAGCCAATATTTTTGCGACAATCCAAACTTTACCAGTTTGTAGAGCTTGAAATTCTGCATATACCCTATATTTTTGCAGATTTTATCTTGGGGGTTCTGATAGTCTCCCAGGTCGTCAAAACTCTCGTAATGGGCTGCACGGTTCACGCTTCGTGAAATCAAACTCGCAAGGTCGCAAGTTCGAGTCCCGGCAAAGGATAAATTGTATTTTGCAATTGGTTTTCATAGATATAATCATGCATTATGCTGATGTGCGTTACCACGTCTGCAAAAATATTTTTGCATGCACCTGGACTCGAACCTGCGACCTTGTGAGTTTGATTTCTCGAAGGGTGAACCGTGCAGCCCATTACGAGAGCTTTGACGACCTGGGAGACTATCAGGACCCCCGAGATAAAATCTGCAGAAAATAGGGTATATGCAGACTTTCAAGCCTTACAAACTGGTAAAGTTTGGAGCGGCGCAAAAATATTGACTCCTGTGGTAAAATAAAAACATGTCTGACATGCATCTACTGTAAGGGTCGCAAAAGTGATAAATGAAAATAGTGAGCCAAAATGGTTAATTTGATAATAAAAACACTTTTGTAATCAAAAACCACAACTTTTAGATGTGGAAACCCCCAAAACCAATTACCTTCGTCTCAACTTTGCAGCAGTTTGCTGCAGCTGCAAGATCGAAATGGTTGTAAACGAACTGGGATAGCCTTCTACGACCCAACCCCAAACTAAAAACCATTTTTATTAAATATTTATATTTTTCATGTCAACTTGTTGTCCCGATTTTCTGGTGAGAGGCCTGATATCATAAAAAATAAAGGAATATTTCAGACAAATTTCCCGCAGGCTCTTCAAAGAGGAGAACATTGCTATCAGGACCGGAAAGAGTGAGGAATGGATAAATGATATCGATGAGGAAATGATTATGCCAATAGCATCTTGTGAATGCCTACACCATGAAATTCGAGCAACAAACTGCGAAACACCCATTTTTTGGCTTTTGCTCTGCAAGATGAGAACCCCTCTCTTCTTGCAGAGAAACCGCTCCCTCTCACTCTTCAAGAAGAGATTATCTCAATTTGCATCCCTCAGACTCTTCACTCTTCATCTCCGCACTCCATTCCGGACTCTGGACCCACAGTTTCGTAGTTTCCAACCCACAGTTTCAGATGAAGCAGCGGGTTGATAATATCAGAGACAGGTGAATCCATTTAAATACGCTCTTGGGTGCTTATATTAGCGTAGTTTCTAAAGTAACGGGTTGACAATATCGAGTCGAGTGATGATAGAATGGTACGAAATAGGCGAGATAGTGATAAACATGCCGTACAGCGGACTCGAGCACGACTTTGAATTGTATTGCGAAATTCAAGTCTACTAGTCACACAGTGGTTAGTATGGCTACTCCAGCACGCGTTCCATGCAACCTCGCCCACTGAAGACAGATCTACCATTTAGCCAAGTAAGTACAATGTAAGCTCTGAGGCAAGGTTGGCTGTACATGCCTCATCCCGTAGATGTCCTTTTCAATCTGACCACTTTCGCATAGTGCATTCATTCTGCGTGATACCGAATACATTTGACCATTTTTTCATTCTGCGTGACTCATTCGTTTAAACAACGTAGCCTGTGTTGACTATATTAGCAATATAACTACATATAATAAACACAAAATATAATCGGAAACATTAAAGACGGCAATAAGATGCATAGGAAAGAATGCCAGCATTGAGTTTGAGAAGAATTTGAGAATGTATCGCAATTGTTTTGCTACATCGTGGTCTCGAAGATGATAGTAATATTGCATATGATTTAGAAATGTTATGTATTGAAAAATGTATAATATCCATCGTCGATGTAGGTTACAATGTGGAAGGATCTGGATCTAAGTAGTGCTGGTTGAGACCTGAAGACATCGGACCTCCTGCAATGTTGTTTATCAGAGACGAATGGGAATATTTATTTGGGAAATGACTTGAATGTAATAACGTAGAACCCAGTCTATCACACCGAGCGGGGAATGCGCCAACGCTCTCTACAATAACAAATTACCAAATGCTACAAATTAATAGACTTTAGTTTTCCCGGATATCCAATTCATCCCAATAAGAATAATGAAAGCAATAATATACCGTCTCTTCATAAAGAAATAGGTAATATCTATCTGCTGCATCGGATCGCGTCTTTATCTTCTTCATTTCCTCATCGATATCATTTATCCATTCCTCACTCTTTCCGGTCCTGATAGCAATGTTCTCCTCTTTGAAGAGCCTGCGGGAAATTTGTCTGAAATATTCCTTTATTTTTTATGATATCAGGCCTCTCACCAGAAAATCGGGACAACAAGTTGACATGAAAAATATAAATATTTAATAAAAATGGTTTTTAGTTTGGGGTTGGGTCGTAGAAGGCTATCCCAGTTCGTTTACAACCATTTCGATCTTGCAGCTGCAGCAAACTGCTGCAAAGTTGAGACGAAGGTAATTGGTTTTGGGGGTTTCCACATCTAAAAGTTGTGGTTTTTGATTACAAAAGTGTTTTTATTATCAAATTAACCATTTTGGCTCACTATTTTCATTTATCACTTTTGCGACCCTTACAGTAGATGCATGTCAGACATGTTTTTATTTTACCACAGGAGTCAATATTTTTGCGCCGCTCCAAACTTTACCAGTTTGTAAGGCTTGAAAGTCTGCATATACCCTATTTTCTGCAGATTTTATCTCGGGGGTCCTGATAGTCTCCCAGGTCGTCAAAGCTCTCGTAATGGGCTGCACGGTTCACCCTTCGAGAAATCAAACTCACAAGGTCGCAGGTTCGAGTCCAGGTGCATGCAAAAATATTTTTGCAGACGTGGTAACGCACAACAGCATAATGCATGATTATATCTATGAAAACCAATTGCAAAATACAATTTATCCTTTGCCGGGACTCGAACTTGCGACCTTGCGAGTTTGATTTCACGAAGCGTGAACCGTGCAGCCCATTACGAGAGTTTTGACGACCTGGGAGACTATCAGAACCCCCAAGATAAAATCTGCAAAAATATAGGGTATATGCAGAATTTCAAGCTCTACAAACTGGTAAAGTTTGGATTGTCGCAAAAATATTGGCTCCTGTGGTAAAATAAAAAATGTAGGACATGTATCTACTGTAAGGGTCGCAAAAGTGAGAAACGAAAAAAGTCAGCCAAAATGTTTAATTTGATCATAAAAACACTTTTGTAATCAAAACCCACCACTTTCACATGTGGAAACCCCCAAAACCAAGCCCCTTCGTCTCACCTTGCAGCAGCCTGCTGCAGATGCAACGCATGACATCACTGATAGAACGCAGGTGCAGTGTTACAAAATATTCACAGTGCTCCGATCTCAACAGAGTTTGGACCAATGATTCATGTCAGGATTTATAGTTTTTTATGAAAAGTCTGTAGCCGTAAAGTATAAAATACCCAAATTCCGGCTCTGAGAACTTCAAAAGTTCTGGAATCAATAACTTGGCTCACAATTATCGTATTAATCGCCTATTTTCCTTAGTCGGTTGACAGAATGAGGCGAATGATTTTCAATTATTATCGGTCGTCAAAGGGATTAACTGTTAGACGGTATCTAAAATATATTTAAATAAAATATTCTAACATGGACATGGTCAGAACTCACATATCCCGATCTGTACAATATTTCAGGGTTGGAATTTAGTCCCAATGGGATTCTCAAAACCGTTTGCGAAAGTTCCAAAATGTTCCTGGGAGTTGACTTATGAACGTTAATAAGTTTTCCATGCAAAATCCATACGCAAACTCTGCGGCACTCTTCATCAGCCTTTTACACGAACGAATCAAAAGCGGCGGTGGTACAGTGGTAGTGATGTGAGGCGGTGTGGCGAAGGATGTGGGTTCGCTCCCTCGCCCGCGCAAAGTTTTGCCCATTTTTGGAAGGTTGTCATTGCAAGTCCAATGTTCATACGTATTGAAATGTGCATGTTTTGAAAATTTACGGCTACATTTCAATTGCTATGTTCGAGAAATTCGAGAAAAGTGTTTCGAAACCAACGAACCTGCTTTCATCTTCATGTACAGGGAGATATAGAGGATCCATCTTGTTATCATCAATCATTTATCAAATCAGGCATTAGATGCTCAGATGAGGATGGGCCGATATTCTTCATAGGGTGCACTCCACCAGTGTCTGCCAATAGCTCGGGATAGGTCGTCTCTCCAGCGTGCCCGGGGCTTCCCAGGAGGACGATTCCTGTTGTACGGCGTCCAGACTGTAGTTGCGCGAGACCACTCATTCAGATCCTTTTGCCTAATCTTGAGAGCCCAGCGCGCTTTTCGTTTCAGTCCCTCCTGTATCCAGTCTCGCAGCTTCGTAATATCCCGAATACGCTCATTCCGCCAACGATCTCTCAGCGCAATTCCCTGCAGCTTACGTTCCATCTTCCGCTGAGTCACACTCAAACGCTCCTTTTCGCTCGATCGCAGCGCCCAAACTTCGCATCCGTAGAGTACAGTACTTGTTACGCAGCTTTCGAAGAGCCGTCTCCTAATCTTCATGGGAAGAAGACGTGACGATAGTAGATGATATAACTTGCTCCATGCATACCAGCCTTGGAAAGAATGCTGAAGAAACTGATGGACGCTTACAGTAGAGTTGGTCTCGAGGTGAATGCAACAAAGACCAACCTACTTACCTCATGCAGTTCTACCCGCAATCCAATCGTCATCAATAACATGCGATTCGATTTCGTCGAAAGTGCAACCTATCTCGGAGGGAGAATCAGTCTTCCCCTAAATCATTCCGACAAGATTGAGCATGGGATTCGGTTAGGCTGGTATGCATGGAGCAAGTTATATCATCTACTATCGTCACGTCTTCTTCCCATGAAGATTAGGAGACGGCTTTTCGAAAGCTGCGTAACAAGTACTGTACTCTACGGATGCGAAGTTTGGGCGCTGCGATCGAGCGAAAAGGAGCGTTTGAGTGTGACTCAGCGGAAGATGGAACGTAAGCTGCAGGGAATTGCGCTGAGAGATCGTTGGAGGAATGAGCGTATTCGGGATATTACGAAGCTGCGAGACTGGATACAGGAGGGACTGAAACGAAAAGCGCGCTGGGCTCTCAAGATTAGGCAAAAGGATCTGAATGAGTGGTCTCGCGCAACTACAGTCTGGACGCCGTACAACAGGAATCGTCCTCCTGGGAAGCCCCGGGCACGCTGGAGAGACGACCTATCCCGAGCTATTGGCAGACACTGGTGGAGTGCACCCTATGAAGAATATCGGCCCATCCTCATCTGAGCATCTAATGCCTGATTTGATAAATGATTGATGATAACAAGATGGATCCTCTATATCTCCCTGTACATCAAGATGAAAGCAGGTTCGTTGGTTTCGAAACACTTTTCTCGAATTTCTCGAACATAGCAATTGAAATGTAGCCGTAAATTTTCAAAACATGCACATTTCAATACGTATGAACATTGGACTTGCAATGACAACCTTCCAAAAATGGGCAAAACTTTGCACGGGCGAGGGAGCGAACCCACATCCTTCGCCACACCGCCTCACATCACTACCACTGTACCACCGCCGCTGTTGATTCTTTCGTGTAAAAGGCTGATGAAGAGTGCCGCAGAGTTTGCGTATGGATTTTGCATGGAAAACTTATTAACGTTCATAAGTCAACTCCCAGGAACATTTTGGAACTTTCGCAAACGGTTTTGAGAATCCCATTGGGACTAAATTCCAACCCTGAAATATTGTACAGATCGGGATATGTGAGTTCTGACCATGTCCATGTTAGAATATTTTATTTAAATATATTTTAGATACCGTCTAACAGTTAATCCCTTTGACGACCGATAATAATTGAAAATCATTCGCCTCATTCTGTCAACCGACTAAGGAAAATAGGCGATTAATAGACGATTGATTTATAGAAGGATAAATCCTTTTGGGCAATCATATGGACAATTGAGTTTTGCTGATTAATTTGAGCTTGTTTCGATTGGAATCGAGCGGCCGCGCGATGGTTTGAGTGAGGGTGGAATAATCATTTCACTCGTACCTCAATCGACTAACAAAGGATAGACGACTGAGTCATTCGTCCATTCATTTCATTATCCGTGTTGTCAATTCACAGGAGGTCTCAACTCACGACTCACTGGTCTCAATCGTTGCCTTTCGGATACACCGAACAAAACGGACTATCGGTCATGGCATCATCTGAATATGAGTATCTCATCTGTGCATCTGTCATCTGTGTTACCGAGGAAGAAGTAGGTCCTTTTGATGCTTCACTAACCAGGTGTTCTGTCCACAGATAGATCAGGCGATAGCCATTCTGTCTTCTTTTTATCGAATTTACTGACTGTGAAGTGTCGATCAATGAGAGAAACTAAAACCAGACACTCGAAGGAAGAAGGATAGTCTCTTACAGGAATAAAAACGTTTCTGTGCATTATTCAGATTGCTTTGATGGCTAGACTGCAAGACGATCTGTATGAATTGTGTGCATGTAAAGATCATTCTGGTCCAAAACGCGAGTGGCGAGCGGTGGGGTGCGCATTTCGTCCCCTCGTCTCCGATTCCCTCCGCCAGAGTCCCTCTCCCAGCAGCTTTGGCAAGCGGGAGTTGTAAGCCACCTCGATGGGTCGTCCATTCTACGTCGGCACCCTGAACGCCCGGACGCTCGCGCCACGAGACAAGCTTCGCGAGATCGAGTTGGCCCTCTCCAAGATCAAATGGGACGTCATTGGTGTGCAGGAAGCGAGGATTGTGGGTTGTGCTTCCTTCAATCTTTCGTCTTCAGGCATAGTTGTTTTCCATTCGGGAGGTGCAACCGCTCACCATGGTGTGGCCTTCCTCATCCGTGCCCATCTCGCAAGAGGAGCTGTGTTCCGAGGCCTCTCTGATCGACTCGCAACTCTGCAACTCCCCAATCATCGCCTCTTCCTTGTCTGCGCGTACGCACCCACATCTGCCTACGATGATGCGGACTACGATGACTTCATGGACAAGGTCGAGACCGCTCTGCAGAGCGCGCCAAGAGGTTATATGCCAGTCCTGGTGGGGGATATGACCTGTCGAGTTGCGTGCGAGTCAAGCAATGAAAAATTTGTCGGCAAGTACGCATCTCCGACCCCGAACTCACGCGGACGGACCTTCACTGAAGTTTGCGTGAGGAACCGGCTGCGCATTCAGAACACCTTCCCCGAGAGAAGAAATGGCACGATATGGACTTGGCGATCTCCAAACGGCACCAATTTCCACCAGATTGACTTCGGCATTTCCGAGAGAGTAGTCAACTGTGGTATCGTTGGCCGATTTGAGTTTGACTCAGATCATCGCCTTGTCCGACTATGCCTCTCTCTCCCCAACAAGAGCCGAAAGCAAAGATGCAAGAAGCGGTTAGAATTCAACAAAATCGCCTTCCCTGAAAACGCGAACCTTCTTGCTTCCCTTCCCCTTGCCCGTCCCACCTCAGCCACTGACGCCAATCACAAGATCCAAGCGTTTACGAAGACTGCGGCAAGTAACTGTTGGCGAAACAAGCACTCCCCTCCATGGATTTCCCAAGCAACGCGCAATCTCCTGGCACAACGCCATCTCCTCAGATCCGCTCCGCAATCCAATGTCGCATTTTCCATCACATGCCGGGCTGCGCGAACCAGTCTCTCAGCTGACATCAGAAGGAGGAAAGAGGAACAAGCAAGACAAGCCGCATCCATGGGAAAGAGTATCATCAAGGCAATGCTCAATTTACAAACTTCACGAAAGAGACTGCTAATCCCCGACGCAACTGGTGCTCTCTCGCAAGATGCAACCATGATCACCGTCCGTACTTTCTTCGAGAAGCTGTACACTGCCACAGTTGAACTACCCCTGATGATCCCTCCCCATGCTGCTTTCCCTATTCCTCCCTTCCAGCCTGATGAGACAAGAGACGCGCTCTCTCATCTAAAATGCGGACACTCTCCCGGCTCCGACTCAGTCCTTCCTGACATGCTCTACCTTTCCCGAGATCACCTTGCCCCAGTGCTTGCGGACCTACTCAATCATCTGGCAGCCGGTGATCAAGTCCCTCAAGATATGGTCGAAGCTGTTGTCTCTCTGATCCACAAGAAAGGGGACTCAACCAACATCAGCAACTTCAGACCGATCTCTCTGCTTACCGTAACCATGAAAGCAGTCACCCGCGTGATCTTGAGAAGAATGGAGGTGTCACTTGAAGAGACCGAGTCCCCTACCCAAGCTGGCTTCCGGAAAGGGTTCAGCACTCTGAATAACTTGCACGCAATCAAGCAGGTGGCAGAGCGTACTCACGAATACGGTATTCCGCTGTATCTCGGATTCGTTGACTTCCGTAAAGCTTTTGACTGTGTGGAGTGGAGTGCGGTATGGCAATCTCTATGGACATCTGGGATAAATCCTACCCTCATCCACCTCCTCCGCCGCCTCTACGAGTTATCGACTACTGTCATCCGAGTGAACGAGGATCTCGTTCCAGTCACAATCAGGAGAGGAGTTCGCCAAGGGGACACTCTTTCCCTTCGCCTTTTCAACGTCGTCCTTCGCTCAGCAATGAACGAGATCAATTGGGAGAATGACGGAATTAAGATCGATGGAAGAAACCTGAGCCACCTCGAGTTCGCGGACGACATCGCCTTGATAGCTAAATCAAGACCTGAACTGCAGCGAATGTTGAAAAAGTTAATAGAAGCATGCGCACGCGTTGGTTTGGAAGTAAACGATTCAAAAACCGTGCTTCTAACCTCGTGCAGCACCACTCGAGCACCCATTGCCATCGACGATTTGACCTTCAACTTTGTCAATTCAACAACATATCTTGGAGGGAGAATTTCGCTCCCCCTGGATCATTCTGATGAACTTGAACACAGAATTCGCCTGGGATGGCTCGCTTGGAGCAAGATTTCTACACTACTCTCATCTCCCCTTTTTCCTATGAAGACTAAGAGGAGACTCTTCGAAAGTTGTATCTCTTCTACGGTACTTTACGGTTCAGAAGTCTGGGCGTTGCGAGCAAGCGAAAAGGAGCGTCTTAGTGTAACTCAACGGAAAATGGAGCGCAAGATGTTGGGTATTACTCTGAGGGACCGATGGAGAAACGAGAATGTGCGCAATGCGACAGGGGTACGGGATTGGAAGCGAAGAAAGAATGTCTCATAAAGGTTGCTTCCTATCCTATTGCATATGACGGCGTACTCCTAAGGTTCGGACAAACGGTGGAACAGCGATTTTCGAAAAATTGGAGTCCGAAGTAGTTTTCGATGCTGATGACGATAATCAACTCCATTTTGCATGTTTTACCTACTTTTATGAGCTATGAGTCTCGCTAGAACCACCGTATTTTCATTTTTCTAGCCGTTCTCTACGGAGAGTTGAGCTAGGTTTACGAAAATTCGTTTCCTGGGGTAACTTTTCATTCTCTACACGCTGAAATAGTTGTCATCTTTCTGTAATCGTGTCTTTATCGATATCGTGACAGAATGACTGGTTAAACATCAAAAGTGCATTAAGCCACTTCGTCGGGACGTTGGTCACAATGTATAATGGTCATAAAACAAATTTGGTGCGAAGCAATCACAGTATTTTTGAGAAATCATGGTTTGAATTTTCCGGATGCTTCACTTCCCATTTGTGCTAAGTGGAGAGGACGAACAAGATCCTTATCTCGCACCTGCCTGACAGTTCCCTGTTGGCGCAGTCGGTAGTGCGTTTGCTTCTCGATCCTTTTTGGCAAGTTCGATCCCACCCAGTGTCAATATCGTTTGCTTCTTATCGAGCACATAACGTAAACTCTGCGACGTGCGTTACTGAGCAACATGCCCTAGCATTTTATTAAACTTCTGCCTGAGAGAATCACAGAGCGTCTCAAATTCTTCAGTAGTGGTTTTGCATCAAAATGAAATGGGAAAGGTTCCAAGAGCCTCTGAAGGGAGTTTGTTGGTGTTTCTGAACCAACGTGCGATTTGGCAGAGTTTCCGTTATGTGCTCGATAAGAAGCAAAAGATATTGACACTGGGTGGGATCGAACTTGCCAAAAAGGATCGAGAAGCAAACGCACTACCGACTGCGCCAATTTACTAAATCGCAGAAAAGTTAAATGCACGCTACCGTAACCCACCACACCACACACCATGGTGCATTTTATCAAAACACAGAAAACTTAAATGCACGCTACCGTAACCCACCACACCACACACCATGGTGTGATTTACTAAATCACGGAAAAGTTAAAAGCACGCTACCGTAATCCACCACACCTGATGGTATAGCTGGTGAGTACCATACGTTAGAATTTGAGTAAATAATTTTCGATCATCACCTACCCTATTTTCATACATGCACCACTCAATTCTGGTACGGCGGCAGTCGACTGTTTAGGCTCGTTTTCTCCCAATATTTGTTCAGTTCGTTACCCCTTTGGTTCCCTGCCGCAATCCGTTGTTACACTTGATCACTTGTTATATCAGTGCCAACTTTGCTGATGTGTACCACACCTGGAGTGTCTACCGTATCCTGCACAGCAACGGATGCATTCAGGCTGCGGACTTCAGCCTACTTCAACCGGGGTCTACTGAACTCTGACTAGGACTACGCACTTTCCTGTGAGTGTTTACTGATCTTTTGCCCCTGAACAGTTCTTTTGTGTAATTGTCATTGTTTATGGGCAGTCGTGATCCCGACTGACTGATTCCCACGTCTAAGTAGTGCTAGGTCATAGACCAGATGCTACCTCTCCGTTGTCAGAATCTTCTTTAACTGCGGCATCTCCTCTACTCCCTCTACGTGTTGGCATTCTCTCTTGGAGCATGGAGACGGACTCTGAAGACACAGTGAGAAGAATCTCCTTTTTTCTTGATATGTTTCGTTCTTAGTTCAATTTAGCCCCGTTTATCTCTTATTACTTGAATCCTAGCTACTTCAGCCTCTCCCGTTATTTTCCTGACCTGTTGAGGAATCCCCTTAGGATCGCCCTTACGAGTCAACTACGACCCGTATCTCTAGTGTTGGATGTTGTATAAACCTTTCATTGTTTCAATTTCAACTGATTCTATGTTGTTGTTGATTATCAAGTTTTCTCCTACGTTTTGATTCAGTAAGCGTTATAGATAAAGTGAGCTTGTTTGGTTCTGGCACCGGAACCCACTTCTCTCGATCACTTCCAGCATTTGTAAAACAAAGACGAAAAAATCGAAAGAAACAGGCCATTTTGGCATTTTGGTCTTCCGGAAGACTGCGAGGTCTTCCGGAAGAATTTCCACCCTCCCTCTCATTCTTCCGGAAGAGCAAAACTCATTTCGCGCCGCGCCGAGCGGTCTTCCTTCTTCCTCTCCGCACTCTACTCCTGCCCCATTATCAAGAAATACTTCCACACGATGGGAAGTGCCTAAGATCGGATTGGATACAGCTGCATTCCCAGTCAACATTCGCATGCAATCGGAAGAGGAGGCGGCTGTGACGGGAACTGAGGGATACAGAATCTGCTCACTCTCTACTCACTCTCGAGACCTGCTCACTCTCTACTCACTCTCGGAGCCGCAACCCTTCTCCTCTCCCCCGGTCAACCGCAGGCGCAACCCCCCCCCCCCGATCACGTCGCCAGCAGGACGGGGGGGGGGGGGTGAAAAAAATTATTTCGCGTCATTCCCTAGCCCATTCCTTGCGTTCCGCTTCATATTTCACCCTATTTTAATTTTCATTCACCGCGTATTTTATGGTCCCTTTTTTGCATTTATATCTATTCTTCATCGCTGTATTCCTCGTAATGTCGCACTCTGACTTACTCAATCTCGTGAATTTCTTCGGTCTCCCTGTTCCATTCCTCCGTTCCAAACCCCGTCGACACATTGTTTCACATGGAATCTATACTCAACCAGCTCTCTTCAATACCTATCCATTCTTTGCTATTGTCTCTATCTCCCCAACTTGCTAACATTGAGGACAATCAGGGAACGAATCTACGGTGGATAAGTTTATTAATATCTCATCCATTTATCCGCATCCAGGTTTCAATTAATATTCCTAGCGAATAGACCATGCCGGTGAACCCGAGTTGTTCTAGTTCGCAATCCCTTGCCCTCTCACCGTCCTATATCATAATTGTTTTTATCATGCCCTTCACTATCAATTCCTGTGAAGGCGGCTACATTGGTGCCATACCAAGATTTAGTTATAAATGGCTCCCACCAAGTATAAGTGGCTCCCGCTTGCCGCCCACATTCCACATCCCCTAGCATTACATGTTTTAGGATATTTTTTTTCAATGCGTCAGGTTTCGATTGTTTTCTTATTCGCCCTCGGAATGTGTCGAAGGACACTTCAATGATCTGTAGGTCTCCTCTCTTCCAGTCTGCTTCCCCCTTTCCCCTATCACTCTTCTGTGTACGATCGCTCGTATCTTCTGTTCATATGCTTCTCTCCGATAAATCGGATGCATCCCTTGACATACCAATTCCTCCCAGTCCTTGTGTAGGCAAAACATCCACTGAACCACAACATATCCTATTCTTGCCCACATACCCACTTCGCTCCGACAATTTTCCTATCTAAAGCGATATTTAGGGAGCACAGGCTTCATTTTTAACGAAAATGGCCGCTCAAAAACAATTCGAAAGCGATATCCATTCTCAATCGACTGTGCCTCCGTGACCCTCCAAAATTGATCACTAAATAGGTCAGCATACAAGATTTAAGGTACAAAGATGCTGAATTAGTGCTTCCAGAACATGTGCACAAAATCACGCAGGTTTCATCGGTTTCTACTAGCTAGACGAACATTTAAGTTAAGAAAAAGCAAATAAAATATCTTTTTTTGTTTTGGATATATGATTAGTCCGCGATGTGCTCATTAGCCGGGGAAAGTAGTGTGAATCATCTCGCTCCCCTTCTCCCTCGTTCTCGCCTGTTTCTACACCGGCGTGTGTAGAGAACTCTCGCCCTCTTCAATCGAGTGACTCTACGAAAATAAATAAATGATAATTAGATGAAAGAATTCTTCAAATTCTCACTTTTAGAGGATAGATAATTGATTGATGATGTAGAATCATTTTCACCAATTTATTTCACATCTACTCGATTGTAGGAAGAGGGAGACTTCATGGATCAGTTGATCGCTTCACGAAGCTATCGGAACAAAGTCGCCCTCATCATCCTCAGTAAGGCAAACTTCGAGGAGGAAACAGCCTTCCGCCTCGTTCAGGTTTGCCAATATTATGGATAATTTTCTCGATTATTTTCGACTTCACAATATGCTGATATCACGCCTCTCACGAGTAATTCGGGACAAACGGATGACTTGAATTGATATTAAATTTTTCGCTTTTTTTTAGTGAATTTACAATTATAACTTAGCATGACTAGTAATTCTGTCGTTTCACATTTTTCCATTTTCCGTGACTGCAGTAGGCCCTGCTTATTGATTGATGATAATTGTGCGCAAATTCATGGCTATTTTTTTCTTTTTTTAATATAGGGTCGGATACCGGTATCACTCACTTTCAGAGCTGTTTTCTTGGATACCGTATATTTTTTCGAGATCTTCTATCTAATCTATCTAAACCATTTTCAAAAGTGATACACTTCAGCCAATTTTCTCAAAAATTTAAGTGAAGACGCAGTTCAAATTTAAACACAAGGTGCAACTCAGCGAGAGCGTTCCCATGAATGATTTGCGAAAAGATACGATGTTGCGGTGAGTGTTTCGCACTTTTTACTGCGCTGGTGACCGTTTGAACTTTCGTTTCAACGGAAGAATTCATTTCACATCGCACTTTTCGGAGTGCGTGGCTGAAAATTATCGAGGGCTAAACGAGAGCTTTCCAATGAGAGGTTTGCGAAAAATATACGAAGTTGCTGGTGAGAGTTTAGCCATTTTTACTTTGTTTGGATCGTGTGAACTTTCTTTTCAACGGAGATTTTGATTGAACATCGATAATTTTCAGCCCTCTTCCGTTGAAACGAAGTTCAAACGGTCCCCAGCGAAGTAAAAAGGGCGAAGCTTTCACCAGAAACATCGTATCTTTTCGCAAACCATTCATGGGAACGTTCTCGCTGAGTTGCACCTAGCGTTACAATTTGAGCTGTCTTCACCTACTTTTTTGAGAAAATTGACCTGATCCATATCACTGTTGAATATAGGATTTATAGAAAGAGCTCGAAAAATGAGTTGCGGTCACTTAGAGGTCAATTTTGCTCTATCTTTCACTATATCCTTGAAAACAGCTCTCAAAGTGAGCGATGCCGGTATCCGACCCTACATAGCTAGCTCCAATATGAAGTGTGCACAAAACTATTATCATCAATCAATGAATACTACTCGCAGCACCCTGCTACAGCAGCAACCTTTAATGGGTTAGAGATAGACTTGAAGAATCTTCTACTACCTAATCCATAACACAAATTCAACTAAAAATATAATCAATATGTGTTTCGTTATCGTGCACATGTGTTTTTCTACTTACAACATAATTTTACTGCTAAATGAAGTTCTGTTTTCATTTAATGCATAACACAACATGGCTTTCATTGTTTTTTTTTGGTTCCAATCTAGTGCTCTTTTCCTATGAAACTAGAACAAACAGCTATAGCAATTGAGGTGCCTTTGATAGTTCAGTTCTATTTAATTTTTTGCATGCAGAAGATGACCGGACTGCCCACAGCCCTCATCAAAGCATACAAGGTACCGCATTTAACCATTTATTCAATTAATCATTGTTTACGTATTTTATATATGTTCTATTGATTTTTTTCTATTCAATTGTCACAGCTGGAAACATGCTCTTATTTCCTGAAGAACACCCACGCACCATTCACCGAGCCCGTGCACGTGCAAAACGGGTGCATGTATTGGTAGTTCTGATTAGCCGAATAGTTTGAGCTGTATTTTCTTCAATATTACGAATCAATGCCTTCTTTAATAGTAGAGTCCACCATTTACTCCCAACACATATTTCACAATCACATTATTTGTAGTGTTTTCGATTCTTTTAGCACCCTAATCCATACAAGAAAAACATTGTATATGTATGATTTTTGTAACTATATTTTGCTCAGGTAACCGCGGCAGAGAACATTCTCGCACTCACCGGAAAGAGGACGACCGGCCAGTCGAACCGCTCCCAGGATGGTTCGATTTCGAATTGTTCTTTTTTTGTTTTTTGGGCTGTCCTGACACAGCTTTGTAAATATGTTAATTAACTATTCCTAATTTGTGGCTATTCAGTGACTGCGGCTGTGGCGATCGCCAACATCGTCAAATCGTCGCTGGGCCCCGTGGGACTCGACAAGATGCCGGTCGATGACGTCGGGGACGTCATCATCACGAACGACGGAGCGACCACTCTCAAGCAGCTGCAGCTCAAGGTTTAGTTTGGTTTAATCATTTATTTGTTTATACTTTCTCGATTATCTTACTAAGAAAATTTATTTATTTTGAGAACATTATGCGTAGCAACGTGTCAGAATAAACTTCTTAACGTACAATAATACTCACAGAAAGGAAAATTGTTAAAGCACATTGCCATGGAACTACAATGCGCATACTACGCATTGTATTTCCAGGGTATTTATATTGTTTCACTTATCTTTCTGTCATTGTTTCAGGTGGAGCACCCCGTTCTGAAAGTGCTCGTGGGAATGGCCCAACTCCAATATGAGGAAGTCAATTAATTTCAATTTTTTTAAGCTTGTTAAATGCATAAAACGCAGGAGGGAGATGGTACGACCTCCGTCGTGATCATCGCTGCCGAACTGCTCAAGCTCGCAGACGAACTGATCAAGAACAAGGTTCGAGTGTAATATTATTTTCTTTTTTGAGTATGCTATGATGGTTACTATTCAGCTCCACCCGGCCACCGTGATCAACGGCTTCCGCCTCGCCTGCAAGGAGTCAGTGAAGTACCTCAACGTACGTTATTGCTGGCAAATTCCTGCTTATTGCAAATACTATTGGGGTGCACTGCCGAGGGAGTACGTTTAATGGAAAGTGAGGTTGTGGTTTGGTGCAAGAGACATTCTTGGTGGTCAATTTATATCATATTATATCGTAAATAATATGCTAGTTATTGCTGTTAAGTGTTGTATAGGTTTGGATTCAATCGAAGGCAAATTTAAACCCATAATTCAAGTTTTTTTCATCAGATTTGATAGATGTTCGCTAATTGGACGCTGCACGCGTAGAGCAAGATACGCAAAAGCAGCTAGTGACCGTAAAAAAGGGTAGGAGAAAGATGGCGTGGCTAGGGCGAATCAATGAACAAATTGCGCTGTAGGTGAACTGACCTAGGGAAGGAGCGAGAGACAGAGGGGGAGCAAGAGTCGCGTAGGCTACGACTCTTCATTGTGGGTTGGAAGAGTATATTATTGGTAGCTCCAGTTTAAAGTTACCCAACAAGGACGAAACCCTGATCTCACCCTGATCCCGTCGCGTGTACGAGAGAGCATGCAAAAGTTAGAGAGCGCGGATCCTTTCCGGCTTTCCCTTGAGGCTATTATTGATTTTTAGCATTTTTGTATATTCATTCTATACTAATTCAACAATCGGCTATTCGATGGAGGACAAAAAATAATGGGTCAATTTCGTCCTTGTTGGGTAACTTTAATCGATTATTATTTTGTGTTTTAGTATTACATTTTATGATTCTGCATTGCAGGAGAACCTCTCGTTCCCCGTCGAGGAGCTGGGCCGACAATCGCTCATAAACACAGCCAAGACCAGCATGAGCTCAAAGATCATCGCACCGTGAGTTTTTATGTAATCACTCAATTATTGATTGTTCAGTTTCCATTGCTTGAGCTGCTAGTCGAGATTGAAAAATTTCAACTTGATTTTCACTCGATGCAGCCCTCATTTCTCTTGATCCTTCGCGTCCTATTGGACTCTGTGTAATACGAGTTCCTCACCAATCTTTTTCCATGCAGCAACATGGACCTCTTCCCCGAAATGGTCGTCGAGGCGACTGAGTTGGCGAAGGTGACCGACTCTGCCTCTGGCAATGTCGTCTACCGCATCAAGGTATGCGAGGGGGGAAAGAGACCTTACAAAGTGAATAATAACATTCTGGGGGATTGGTGTTGCTGAATTGAGTGTAATTTCCCCAGTTGATTGTACATGACTAACATGGCCATATCCCATTATCGTTGCGTTAACCCATATGAAAGACCAATCTGATTTAAAATTTTGGCACTTCTTCGGTTTCTGGCCACCCCTCCTCCCAATTTCCCATTCCCGCCCATAACTGAGGGGTTTAGCGGCCGAAAATCAGGGAGGAATACCTAGAAATGAGTGGGCTAGATGGAAAGGGAGGGATGTTCAGAAAACAAAGAAGTGCCCAAATTTTAAAGAATTGGGTTTAAAATTTTAAAACGCATTTTAGGACATAAAAATACTGAAGGAGCACGGAAAGTCGGAATTGGAATTCATCAAGGGATACGCCCTCAACTGCACTGTGGCCTGCGAGGGTGAGCAAGGCAGTAGGGAGAATGAGAAAGTGAACGTTGCACCCTTTGATGTGCCGCCGCTGGGTTAATATATAAAACTCTAATATGTGCTACTCGACATTTGTATACTCATAGACGGTGTCGAAACAGATTTGATCCCTCTTCCGACTCCTCAAATCCCTATTCATCCTTTGCAGGAATGCCACTGCTGATCAAGGACGCCAAGATCGCCTGTCTCGACTTCCGTAGAGAGGAATTCGATATCGTCAAGAGGCGAATTGAGAAGATCCTCGCAGCTGGAGCCAACGTTGTGCTCACCAGTGGTCAGTTTGGCACATCATAACTACTGGTTGAGCACCTTTTTGATTGCTAAAAATTAGTATGCGAACTGGAAAGGGGTTCGCCTGTGAAATGTGTACTACGAGTTGCTAAGTTACTAATATCGCCTACGTATGAAATATGTCATGAATTGCTAATGTATTTGCTTCCTTTCGTAATGAAAGACAAATCAGAATTCTGAGAATATTAGCTATAGTTGGCACTTCTGCATTATGTCGTACCAGAATGAGCGGGGTAGGAATGAGGAGGGGGTATGATATGATAGGGTAGGTGATGATCGAAAATTATTTACTCAAATTCTAACGTATGGTACTCACCAGCTATACCATCACCTACCCTATCCTATCATACCCCTCCTCATTCCTACCCCGCTCATTCTGGTACGACATACTGCAGAAGTGCCCTATATGGCCTATATTTAACGTAGGTGTGCTAATTCATAGATTGTGAGTGGAGAAGATATCATGTTTATTCTAAAACGGAATGCAGGTGAAATCGACGACCTCTGTCTCAAGATGTTCACCGAGGCGGGTGCGATGGGAGTGATAAGATGCAAGAAATCCGACCTCAAGAGAATCGCCAAGGCCACTGGAGGTACGGTAGTGTGGGCGGGAATGTGTCAGTCTATGGTATGTTACGCTATTTACCGTAATCCTTTTCTTTACAGCCACGCTGACCTCCTCTCTGGCTAATCTCGATGGTGAGGAGACCTTCGACGCCTCGCAGCTCGGACACGCCGAAGAGGTACGGTGGAGATACGGTAGTTGGAGTATTGATTATCTCCTCTTGAAGTTGTGATGGGCCCAGTGGACTAGGGCTCCAGTGATAAATTTATTGTAATTATATCATATTTAAAGTATTGGAATCTGCAGGTGGTGCAGCAGCGCATCTCCGATGACGAGCTGATCCTCATCCGTGGAACCAAGGGATGCATCCCGCCATTCTTCATACTCCGGTGAGTTAGGAGAAACAGGTGTCATGTTATTTTTTCTCGGAACCGTTCATAACGGAAAATATATGCTGTAAATTTAATTTTGGAACATTTGACTCAGAACGAATCGGCCTTGAACAACTAATCTGGAACTTTCAATTCAACGAGTGGGAATTTATTTTTCAAAAACATTCATCTCGGAACATTCATGAAAATGTTAGAATTCGACGTCACGGAATCTGAGGTTAACGACGAAATTTTGATCATAATGAATATACCTATCATCATTAGCATGACAGATAACCCGAAAAGACAGTTGATGTCAGATTTTGCCAGAATTGTCTGATTCTTACGCAAACGGGCTCATATATATTGTTACGAAAATAATGTTCTGTAAAAAAAGTTCCCGAACGAAGGTTCCAAAAAAATGTTTCACCTAACCAGAGCACCGAGAAACAGACCCCAGATCTTAAATAAACGTTCAAATAATTACGACAAAACTATTGTGAACTATTTACGTGTTTTTTATTCATTTCTCAAATCTTCCATTCACTCGATCTGTCGATTTACTATCAAAGCGATAATATTGACTAGGAACAAAAACAATCGCATTTGAGAGTTAATTTTCTGTAATGGTTAGCATCTGCTAACCCTCTCTGATTTCAGTGGTGCAAACGACACTATGCTCGACGAGATGGAACGATCGGTGCACGACTCGCTCTGCGTAGTCAGAAGGTGAGCGGAGAGAAAGTGTTCTATTTTTTCATATATTCTCTTTTTTAAAGTAAAAACTCCTTGTGAGCAACAATGACAATTCCCGTTGTTTGCAGAGTGCTTGAGTCTGGCCGTCTGGTGGCTGGCGGAGGAGCCGTCGAGGCAGCCCTCAACGTCTATCTGGAGTCATTTGCCACTACTCTGGTAAGGAGAATGTTGAGCTAGATGCCAAGAATCCTGTGTGAGCATATGCTGTTTTTTTCTTACATTCCCTATTGTGATGTCACATCCTCCTCCTTTCAGTCGTCTCGCGAGCAGTTGGCAGTAGCCAAGTTCGCGCAGGCCCTCCTCGTCATCCCCAAGACTCTCTCTGCCAATGCAGCCAGGTGAGCAGTTTAAGAGGAGAGCATGATCGAAAATTCTTTTGACACTTCTTGGATATTTGGCTCACCTTCTCAAACCCTCCTCATTTCTAAAGTTTTATTTTTGCTCAACTCTCTACAGTGCTATCTCCTCCCCTGTTTTCCATCTAATTCTAGGGACAATAGATTGCGTAAATCGAGGAGGAATGGTTGGGTCAGCAGAAATGGTAGATATTGACCAATTATTCAAGAAGTTCCCTTCTTTTTTTTATAATATTTTTTTACGATTTGCATTTTAATGGGTTTATTTTATGCAATACAGAACGTACAATTATTTTTACCACCGATTCTTGTGGTGTACTTTAATAAATCAAAGGACAAATTGGTGAGGCCATTTTGTTACATTATGATAGGCATTTCGATATAATAATACATCAAAATAACACATGCTACGTGTTTGAAAATATTAATTTCCCCATTGCAGAAACTCGAATGATCTGATGGCCAAGCTGCGGGCTTCCCACCACAAGGCACAGCAGAACTCGAAGCTGTCCCATCTCAAGTGGTCAGTTCATTTAGGGTTTCTGCAATCGTTCGGGTTGTGAGGTGCAGTTCTAGTTAGAGATAAGATTCATGAATTTACAATTTAACAATTAATTGTGCAGGACTGGTCTCGATCTGGAGAACGGCAAGGTGCGTGACAACAAGGAGGCCGGAATCTTCGAGCCATCCATGAGCAAGGTACGGTAGACACAAACTGCTGGATATCGATTGATTCTTTTTCTCATGTTCGTCGGTACGACTTCTTCATTGGTGAAAATGAAGGGACGAGTATCATTTCAAACGTGAAAGATAGGATAAAATTAAAACTGCTCCGGTTCAGTCCCCTCACCGCTTGTGTTCTTCGTAAAACCGGTAGGATGGACAAGGGAGTGTAGGTCATCAGTATTTATGGATGCGAGACGTTTCGGGCTGACCGCCTATCATCAATTGTGGTTAATCGCATTTAAGAGAATTGTTTCGGAGGAGCAACAGCGCACAATCGTTGAAAACAGAGAATGAAAATCGATCAACAATTGCTTCTCAACAATTCGAACGTCAAGGTCAACCCTTCTCTCATCCTTCTCATTCTCACTCAATCTCTCATCTCCCTCCCTTCCTTCCTCCTTCCTCACGCTTCGTGCATCTCGCTTTGCGCTTCGATTATTTATCCTTTCCCCATTAACTACTGCTTTAACGATTTTCATTCTCTCGTTTCAACGATTGTGCGCTGTTGCTCCTCCTACCTGGTTCTCTTAAATGCGATTAAGCACGACTAGTGATATGCGGTCAGCCCGAAACGTCTCGCATCAATAAATACTGATAAGCTACACTCCCTTGTCCATCCTACCGGCTTAACGAAGAACGCAAGCACGTCATACCCATGTCAAGGAATACCGAGTATCCCCTTTTGAAGTTCCCTCACCCTCTTCTCTTCAGGTGAAGTCGATCGAATTCGCGACGAAGGCAGCCATCACCATCCTCCGCATCGACGATCGCATCAAGCTGGACAAGGAGGAGCCCAGAGGAGGCGATCAGTGCGGAGCGTAAGCCACGCCCATATTGACTCCGCCCCCTTCTATCACTTGATCTAATCCCCTTGCAAATATTACGTTTTTTTCAAATCTCAATTTTCATAGCTTTCTTGTTCGCGAAAATCTTATGTTTGTCAATTTTGATAAGTGAATTTCTCAGTTTGTCGTGGTAACTCATAATGCACACATACACTTTAATTCTCGAAAATCCTTTTGATCCCTAGTTATGATCTGTTTTTGTTGCCGTTTGTTTGCATCCCCTCGTGATTTCTTATTATGAATTTCCAATATTCTTGACTATGATTAGCTTTGTTGTGTTGTGCGCCATTGTCGAAGTTGCGATAAAATGATCTAATGTAGCTCTGTTTATTATGCGTAAACACCCAGAAGGAATACCCTGACAAGTTCGATGTGAAATGCTTGAGAGACGGAATCGATAATTAGCGGACGAGGATTACGGTGGCACCAATGACGACGAATCCCACTAGGGCAGCCAGACGTTGAGCCAGTGTTCCCTTCTCGGAACCGAGGATCTGGAAATGGATCGTCTTTCCTTCCCCTTCCTCTCTTTCTCACTTCGAAGAATGTGATGTAGAGAAAAGTCCCGATGGATATTCCAGTGAGTGCAGTCTCCACTGCTGCCTTACGAGCAACGTCCATCGAGGCTTCCTGGGAAATATTGATTTGATATTAGCGTCCGTTATCTGGGAAGACCTACCTCAACGATCATACCGAGCGCTCCTCCGATCGTGGTTACGGTAGCTACGAGCACTGTAACAACCGATTGATAGATTATCTCAAGAACCTGCACTTCCATTTCAATTGAAAGACGCAGACTATGAAGTGCTCTCAGTATCTATCGATGGAAAGTAAACGAACCTAGCATGGCAACGACGAATTTCGTGTTCCTCGGGTGGTTGTGATGGAGACGAGTGCCGATAGAGAACGCCTACAAGAAATAAACAAATTTTTCAGAATCTAGCGATCTGAAAGTGGGAAATTTTAAATTTTAAATGCTCACAGCGATTCCCTTGTGCAGGAGGATGCCGATAAAGAGAGACAGGCCTGCCAACTCGTCTTTCTGCAATTATTGATTCCGTACTCCCATTGATTACAGTAGCCTGCCTACAGTACTTCTTCCTACAGTATCCTTTGACCTACCTGTACTCCGAGAGCGAATCCCTCGAGGGAGACATGCAGTAGGAAAGCGACGATGAATGTGAGGGATTTGAGGTAGGGTCCCCTCTCGTCTGTCGGAGAGAGATCGAGAGTATCGGCAGAGACAATGGAGGGAGATCGCTTCTCCAAGACTGATCTTTGATCTTCCAGACGAGGAAGAGAGAGGGAGGGAGTGAGTGAGGAGGACCTGGAGAAGCGGTACGTTAGAGGTGGTGGGAATTACTGTAGTTTTTTTCCGAGTAAAATAATGTTTTGTAGAAATGACAGCACATGTTATCTCTTAGGGACTAGCATTACTTTAAAGGCTCTTGAAAGAGCATAGTCGCCATTACTCCAATTTGTAATCTTATCTTTGATCTCTTACACATCATGAGAGTGGGCATGGCCACATGAAGAAGTGAGAAGATCGAAGAGATAGATGAAGAAGAAGCCGAAGCCTAAGGAGAGAATAAAGTTCAACATTTGGGAAAAATGTGAAACAAAGTCTCAAAACAAGATTAGGACAGCCCGTGACTAAGATAATCAATTCCGTGAAAATTACCGATGATCATGGGGACCACTGGAAGGTCGTAGTCGAAGGTCGCCGTTGCCTTGAATTCCTCGAATGACTCACTGAAATCAAAATTTGTAATTTTTCCATGAATTAAAAATAAATTCGAAAATCGTACAGGGCATCAGGCAGCATGTCGAGCAAGCAGACACCGAGAAAGACGCCGCCTGGAATAAAACGTAATTTATTGGAACTATTGGCCTCAACGATATTCGAATTTCATGAGAAGTAAATGTGAAAAATGGAAAACTCGTAGAAAATGCAGTGAAACAGACCGGCAAAGCAGGAGATAAGGGAGATCACAGAGGCGAAAGTCTCGATTGACTTCGTGCGAGAACGAAGGGAATGGAGCAGCTGCAATGAGGAAGAGCTTCTCTTTGAGAGAAGAACAATATTGTAGGTTCAGAGTAGATGTTTCCGAATCAATTCTTCATTAATATATCAGGAGATGCGTATCAATCAATTTCCATAGATGTATTTCCCTGATCCGCCTGTATGAGCATTTCTCCCTCACCTTCACTGGTAGTAGTCCACAGACGATCGTCACGGCGAACATCACTGCGAAGTAGATCATCTTAGTCGCCGTGTAGTCGAGCATCGCTGCAAGAAGAAGAGAGGATAACTCAGAAGAAATTAGTTTATCCTCTAGGGAGAGAAATAATTCTCCACTGACCCCTAATATTGTGTCTAGCTATACTTTGCACGCAATGACAAAGAAAGAAGAAAGAGATCTAAGAATTTAAATATGCCGCGACTTTAACTAAAGAATTACAAGAAAACGTGAAAAGTGTGTAAAACAATGGGCGGTGATCGATTCGTTATAGGTTTAGCGGAAATCGTGCAAATCCGTTCGTTTGAACAGATTTGGCGAGTGGCGCGATTTAGCGACTTAGCGTTGCAGAACTAGAGAGGAAACTATGGAATCAGAGAGAGAGCAAAGGGGATGGAGGCAATAAAAGGAGTCGCTCTTTCCTCTTCTAAACGACGTCAAGGATTCAAACTAATTGAGATCAGTTGGCATTCGGAGTTGTGAGTCAATGAGATCATCGATCAGAGGGAGACAGGAAACCATCACAGGAACGAAGATGTGAGGGGAAATTTGGCACTTCCTCGATTTTGACCCACTACTCGAATCTACGGTAAGATCAATCGAGTGAAGTGATGGGAAGGTACGGTCGGTCAGAAATAGAGTATGGGCCAACTATCAAAAAAGTACCGGAGATTCAAGTGGCTATCTAGGCCTATCTTGATACTGATGGAATGCACTCATGCGCATCCGGTGCCCTTGGGCGTTTATATCGACGGGCTTATCGCAGTGATGGACTACTTATCAGTCTCATGCCTGAAGGGACAAAGGAACGGGTGGGAGGGAGAGCATTGTCCATCCTGCCAGTGGATTAGTGAGCAAGCCACTTCCGATTCTGTTACGTTGACAAATTTTTTATCAAAATAATCCTATTCTTGCCACGTAGTTTGTACATGTGATTCCCCTATCTACACTAACCTCTTCGGGTTGTGAATTTGTGAGCACTTTGAATTTATTTGTGAGAACGCGTAGTGAGTATGGTCATACCTATTTTGATTGAGCAAATTATACATTATTTCCATATGGAAAATGGCTAACGTGCTGTTTGTTGTTGTTTGCACATCCACCTTCGTAAACAACAACAACAACAACAACACCAATCCTCTCTCGCCCCCTTCTCCCCCATTCAGTTGCATCCCTTCTCCACTCGCTACTCGGTTCGTCCCTCCTCTCTCTTCCCTTTTAGACGGTTCTGGACTCCTCCTGAGGGACCGTACCCTCCACCACTACAGTACCCCTTGCAGGTGTGATGGTGAACACGTGCTGCATGGTACTCCTCGTCCTCTTCCTTCCTGTGCGTGACTACAGTAACAGCATCGAGGACTGAATGTATTCCAGCCTGAGGCAGTCTACGTCAAGGAGAGTCGATGCCCCGGCAACGTATGGATCAACGTCTGTATCGACATCATCTTAATCGGATGGATTCATGCAATATGGTGAGATTTAAATCATCTTTTGAAGCATCAACAAGTTCTTTCCAGGTTCTGCTAGAAGTAACAAGCAAGGAGGAATCCATCGATCTACCGAAACGACGTCCCCCGAATATCAATTCGAAGAATGAAATAAATACTCTCGAGAGAAAAATTGACTGCACAGTCTGTTGATTGTTGCCTGTGGCCATCGCTCGTGAAGGAAGTGGGGCGTGATAAGTGATGGTAGCCTGTGATTCAACATTGTCTCTCACGTGCGAATAGGTTGAGTACTTTGGGAATAGCAGTTATTTGTTTGTAATCTTGTATCTCTTCCTTCGTAGTCATCACCCATACTTGAACTTCCTTCTATTCCATTCATTCTCATCGATTTTTCTCTGGTTCCTCCTTTCCTCTTCCTCTCTCGTCTCTAAGTATACCGTACTCTTTAGTTCTACAGTATCCATGACAAATACTATTATATGTGCGATGGCGTATCAAATCGTGTCCCTTTCCCTTGATGTGGACCTACTATCCTAGGCTTCTCTACTCTTACCAGATAGGTGCTGCTCTTCCTCTGCTGATTATTGAACCCTTCACTGTCTCATCGATTTCTTACTGTCATAGTTCCATAAAGTAATGAGAAAAGTCATTTGAATAAACAGCATTTATTATTGCATCAAGGACACGTATTCGAGTTTGTACAGGCAACGAGAAAGAATTATGATAAGTATGCAGAATGACGCCCATTCTGCTGACTTTCTCAAGTAAAAGAGTGAAATATTAGAGGGTAAGAAGAGTTCGTTCGGAATTGTTCGTTCACGATTCCTAGATTTGATTCAGAAGAAGTAGAGAGCAGTGGTGATCGTCGCGAATCCTACGACGCAGAAGAGTCGCTCAACGATGTGGCCAGTCTCCTCCCCCAGAACCTGAAGATGGAATTGAAGAAGGGAATAGAATCAGGAAGCCTCTTCATTCATTCAGAAGACCACTACTAACAACGGCAACAACAACGTTGTCAGAAAACCCCCTCCCCTAACCTCAAAGAAAGTGATGTAGAGGAAAGTTCCCGATGAGAAGCAGGAGAGAATCGCTGTGGTGAGCGCCTTCGTTACCTCGTCGAGGTCTGCGTCCTGAGAGATCAACGATCAACTTTAGCCAAATATCTTAGACTTGATCCTTCTCCCCCACCTGCAGCAGTATTCCTGCGGCTCCTCCACAGAAGGTGAGAAGAGCTAGAGTTGAAAACGAAATGGCCACGAATAGTTTTCCCCGTCTGTTCCAGTGCTTCTCGTACAGCTTCATGCCTGAAATTTAGAAGGACATTATTCAATCTATAAGGCGATGCTACAGTATCCTGACAGTCGTTGCGAGACTCGAACTCACTGATGGCGAAGATGACGAGCACTTTGTGGATGGCGATGCCAATGAAGAGAGTGAGGAAGGACTCGCTATTCGGCTGCAAATGCAACGCATTTCAACCGATTTCTATAGAATTGCACCAATTTTAGTTGTTTCTATCAGTCGAAACACACTTTAATATTTGTGTTAATACAGTAGTATTCTGTGATATGCCATTCCTCGTCGCCTACCTGCACTCCGAGTGCGAATCCCTCGATGATGACGTGGATGCAGAGGGCGAGGAGGAGAGTGAGCGAGGAGATGTACTCCTGCTTCTCCGACTTCTTGATCTGAGATTCATTCGTATTCATTTACATTTGAGGATTTGAGAAGGAATCAAAGGGTATTGCAATGTTTTCTCTTCTCCTCAAGGAATGCCTGTTCCAAATAGTTGCTTTGTTGTCAATATGGACTGGGAAGAATACCTTGTGAATCTTGAGCTGATGCTCAGCATCCATACTGCAGATGGTGGCTCGATGAACTCGCTGCTCTGTCATTGCAGCAGCCAGATTCGCCTTCTCCGTTGACCTGCACGTTTTACAGTTCCATTTACCACTAGAGAATTATATCAATCGCTCTCTCGTCGAAGACTTATGGTAGGCCACTCACTCTTCCTGCTTTCTCAGGCAGAAGGTCGAGACGCCGTCGATGATATAAACGAGAAGAAAGCCGATGACCGTCCCTAAAATCAAAGATTAAAGATCACTTTACACTCTACATGCATTTAATGGTTTATAAACAATTTGTAGGCTAGACGGCTAGAGAGGTGGCATCTAACGCAAAATTGTATGAGCATGTGCCCTACCCATGAGGATCCAAGGGAAGTCGAGCTTGGTCCCGGAGAGAGTACTCCAGTCGTCGAGATCGCTCCTGCAAATAGCAAGCACTGTCTAACGTAATCTCCTTGTTCTCGGAAATACAAAAAAAAGCTATTAGAAAATATTTTTCTCTTCCGATTAGAGCCCTTATAGAAATATTGCAGCAGGAATGTTATATGGAAGTGGAAAGAGTAAAACTAAAACCAGGAAGACTACAAAACCGGCTATTCTTGCGAGATAAGAGGTCAAAGTATACACCTTCAATATTCCCTAGAATTGTCTATTAATCGATGCTGAAAGTGAACCAAAACAAGTGAATCATCTACTCACATCGCCTCAGGTATCATATCAACGAAGCAGACTCCGAGGAGGATTCCACCAGAGAAGCAGGAGATGGAAGAGAGGAGAAGGGCCGCCTTCTCCGACCACTTCTTGATTAGCGGAAGCAACTGCAAATCAGATTATTTGAGTGATTCTAAATTATCATTGTTGGACTAGAAAATAAATATAAAAAGAAATCAAGAAAAGATCCTTTGATGCATAACAAACAAATCAATAAGAATCTACGAGTTTCGGTGCAGAAGAAATGCTAACCCATATGGGCAGTAGCCCCATGATGAAAGCGACGACGAAGAGTGCCCCCATGAGGCACCACTTGAGGGTGTCCGAATCGTTCGTCGTCATCGTTGAGAGAAGAGAAGGAGGACGAATAGGAAGTATCTGGAAGATATTGGCATGCGAACAGTGATGAAAACAAAGCTGAACATTATGAGAAACTTGTGAGAAACGCTTGAAATCGGTGTGTAAAATGGCTTCAAACATCGACTCTTAACCAGCTTAGGAAGGAAGGGGTCTGCGAGGGGGCTGAGCGGCGCTTATCAGTGAGGGTCTCCCACCGATAACTGGCTTTTATACGCCCACAGTGGAAGGGGTCGCTGAGTGACGTCAGGAGGGTCCGTGCGGACCCCTCTCGAAAGTGACTGGAGATCAGGAAGGAAGACGAAGGGGACAGGAGATCGAGAGATCCCGTACATCCATCATACCCACATGATTATTATCACGAATTCTTCATGTGCAGTACGTAAAATTGAAGGAAAACTTTTTCCTAGAGCCAATCGACACGTGAAAATGAAGATGATTGTGAGTGCAGAAGGAGTTTTAATGCTTATCGCTCGAATTCTTCCCTGATCACTTCGCTTCATTCGCTTCTCACGTTATCTCCCTACGTGCTCCCTCTCTCCCTTCTGATAGGCCCCCTCACCCCTCCTCGCAGACCCCTCCACTCCCTGTCACATTCCACCCCTTATCCAATCAATGTCGGTTCTTTGATGCGATTTTTGCTGAACACTGCAAGCTTCACAATCGTATTTCGGTGCAGTTTCCTGTCGCAAAAAGCGAACAAAGAAGCGGTCTGCGCTTTACTCATTATTTCCTCTTTCCTTCGCTTTTCCAGCCGTCAAATATACAAATATCGGTGACAATGGGCAATATTATGAGCTAAGAGATGAGAGATATTTCAACAGGATAGACTAGATAATAGATAGGAGGACTCTGCATTGATGATCGTTCAGTGTCGAACTTCTACCAGGTTGGTGAAGAGCGGCACTGAACGTGTGTTGTATAGAATATTGGGTTATCCTAGATTATCGATTGATTGCTCATCCACAGAATCCGATTACGGTAGCGATGATGGCGAATCCGACGATGGCAGAGATTCGCTCAATGACAAGTCCAGTCTCCTCTCCCAACACCTGGAAAAAAGAATAACGAATCTGTCCCTTCATTTGTGATTATTATTGCATATTATAGAATGTTGTGCTACTTTTAGTCGCAGAAGCAACACTAGCAATGATTCTTATTCCCATCTCTGACCTCGAAGAAGGTGATGTAGAGGAAGGTTCCTGCGGAGAAGCACGAGAGACAGGCAGTAGTCAGCGATTTAGCCACTTCGTCCAGATTCGCGTCCTTCAAATGAATTATTTTAATTAGTCATATTCAAATTGATCATTCATATTTCGCTGAACGTACTCATATAGATCGTAATGATTATTTGGCATTAAAGGAGGCTGTTTGCACTGGAAGAGAGCAGAAATGATGGTGTCTAGGCGGTTTTACGACGGCGCAAACATAATCGCAACACATCGAGAGGGGAGGTCATTGAGACCGTGCAATTTTGTTGTCTAAAGGATTAGGGCAAGCTAAACAACTCGTGCAGAGCTTCTTGAAAACACAAATAACATAAAAAGGTCTGACATCAAGCAGAATTCCTGCTCCTCCAGCGACGAAAGTGATGGTTCCAATCCAGAGAAAGGAGAAGAAGACGAGCAGACGGCGACGCCAGTACCTCTCCAGGAGACGCATCCCTGCAGATATCGATTGATACCGTACTCTCTAGTATTTTGCACCCCTTGGCTACCGTAGGAATTCCGTGCAGGACTCACCGATTGAGAAGAGAACGATGACTTTGTGGAGAGCGATGCCGAAGAAGAGCGTGACGAAGGACTCGGTGGTGGGCTGCAAGAGAGATTATCATAGGAAGAAGCTACTCAGTTATGATATTTGATTTTTATTTTTTAAAAATATATCGGAAGGAGGAGCAAAAGTGCACTATTCCTAGGACGCATGCTAATATTAATTCGAGATTGAAAATGTGGTGCGATCGCCATCTGCTATTTCCCATTCGTCGCAACCGACCTGCACTCCGAGAGCGAACGTCTCAATTGTGACATGGATGGAGATGGCGAGCAGAAGAGTGAGTCCAGAGATGTACTCCTGGAATAAAAAAGTGGTTACTTTGAATAACCTAGCTCTTGAATTTTACAAGAGTTGTTTCGTGAACCATATCTATAGGAGATTCTGGATGTGGTAAAAAAGATGAACTTTGATTATCAAAAATAATAGTAAAGCATTCACCAACCATAACAAAATTTATGAAATCTGTAGCAAAGCTTCTGAATAGAAACTTCGACAAATGTTTCAACTTCCATTCACTCACCTGCTTAGTTGTTCCCATTCTCTCGTCGTGGATGACTCCAGAAGGCCCCGTCTCGACGGTGAGCTCGTCCTTCTTCGATTCGGAGGAGAAATCGAGTCCGTGCATGGCACACTTGTGGGTGGAAGATCCCTCATCAGAAGGCACGGAGGGACCACTGTGGGCAATGTCTCTGAGATAGTAGAAATTAGTAGGCCGTAGTTTATGGTATTTCTTTTTTTAAATGTTCCGTTTTTGTTCACTTATTTGAATAATTTGGAGCGGGTGACCTACCCGATTCGATTCCTCATCACCATCGCACAGAGGCCATCGACGAAGTAGACGAAGAAGAACCCAAGGGCAGAACCTATTTTTTTCAATAAATTATCATTTTCATGTTTTATCAGTTTCCTAAAAACAGTAAAGGACTCACCGAGGAGCATCCACGGGAAATCGGGCATCTCCACCTGAGAGAGCACCTGCCACGTTTCGAAATCCTCCCTGGAATCATGAAAGTAAGGGCCGAGTAAAGAATCAGATAAACTCACATCGCATCGGGCATAATATCGAGTAGGGAGACTCCCAGCAAAACTCCTCCGGCGAAGCACGAGAGACATGAGAGAATCACAGTCGCTTGCGAGGAATATCGCTTGATGAGGGGAAGCACCTGAGAATCAGAAATTAGCACGCTAATGGCGGTTCTCGTAGCCGCTACAGATTACCAGTTATCGATTCTAATATTGAGCGGCTACTAAGCACCGTAAGTCTAACCCAGATTGGCAGATTGCCAGCGATGAGGGACACGAAGAAGAGACCAGCCATCAACCCCCACTTGAGACCATCCGAGGCCTTGTCGTCTGCGTCGAAAATGTGGTGACTGACGTTGAGCGATGCCATCTGTAGAGGAAGAAAAGAAGATCGATAACCTCAGAACTACACAACGAAAAAACGATGGAGGAGAGGGACGTCAGACTGAATGCTCATCAGGACATCTCTGACTTTTTATACTCGACAGCTTTGGCACTAACCTGCGGATTCTCCGAAAGCGCACGACGACAGGGGATCATCAGACCTCTCCCGACGCCTATTTTCATCATAGTGTCGTTAATCCGACACTGAGACCCCTCTCTCACCCTCTCGTCTCTCCAAATGGCACTGTCTCTGCTCCTGGTGCATTCCATGTATCGACCTTATCAGGAGGGTGAGAGACCCCTCCGTATCTCTGACTCTCCTCGAATTCCATACTCTATAATCAGTCAGAGGGGTGCTTATCACCTCTAGTACCCCTTCCCGAAAGGGATCTGACAGGCGGATTATGGCGACCCTTGCAAGGAATGACACCGAAGATCCACGACAGGTACCTCCATGAGAGAGTGGGTGAATGGGGGAGAGACAGAGTGATAAGAAGGGGTCTTTCACCCTCCGAATAGATTAACCTTTGACCGATAGAAGAGTAATCGGACCCTTGTAGACTAGGAAAGACTACAAGGGGCCGAGAAGTGGCGAAAATACATGGTTGCATGTGCTGACGGCTGCTTTGGATATGAATTACAAATTTAGCTAAGAATTGATGCGAAAATATATGGTTGCATGTGCTGACGGCTGCTTTGGATATGAATTACAAATTTAGCAATGAGATTTCTGATTTCCATGTGTAAATCCTGTTACTTGCAGCATCAATTCTTGCCTGTGTGTTGATCCCGAGAGGAACTAGCTGATGGATATCTCCACTGTCTCTCTGCTTCCTAAAGGTCTGCTCTTCCTTCTCTAGGCAGTTCCAATGCCATTCCGAACGAGCAAAAAATGGTCAATCCACTTTCGTTGGCAAAGGGGCGAAAGTGAACCCCGTATCATTTTCAAAAAATAACGGGCAGATAAAACTGAGAGTTTGTCTTTGGTAAAAAATGTTTTGGTAAAAAAATTGTTTCAAAATTATTGAGGTCGCCTAATCAGAGTTCACTGATGGTTTCTCATTTCCTTAGATTTCTGAACATGAAAATTTCGGCCATTTACTGATCAGGAGAAAAAACCCTCAGTAGAGCATGGAAAGAGCTAACAGACTCAAGGAATTCCTCACCAACAGAACAGCCGAGATGACATACAAAACAATAGTGTGGAAAATGTGCGCTGAAGTGAAATATGGAGTACATCTAAGCAAATTCGTTAGCGCCTCGTAGTAGCTCAAAAACAAAAGATGCGTAAAATAGATGGTTAATTCAAGCCACGATGAGAAAATAGAAATGTGGAAGAAGTCGAGGACTAATCGAAGACGGTCAATATTCGAAAAGGCTAATGGATTTGCACATTCGCGACCAGTCGGAAGACCGAACTCAAGATGGAAAGACGAGATAGTTGGACACCTTGGACTTTACTGGACAACCAAGTGCAGTTGAGACCCTAGTACATGGAACCTTGAAATCATTCTAAAGGCACTTACCATGAATATTGAATACATCTGTATCTGTATTAATGAGGTGATTTACGTCTGCTCATCCAAAGAGTTTCCCAAGCATAGTACACGTTTGTGCCCATCTCAACTTGTGAATTCTTTCTTTTTGCATTTTTCCCGACCTTCCCTCACTATCTGGAAGGAACATCTACGAAGGGCAACTGGGAATTGGAACAGTGAATGGTGCGAACAAAAGAAGCGGATGAAACGAGTGAACGTGATCTAACGAGGGAAACAACTGGCAGGGCTACTAATGGATTGTTTTCAGAGGAAAGTGAGAGTGGGGAGATCCTATCGGTCGTCGTTGATACTGACAAGTAGTTGAGAGTAGTTCGAAGGCAATGGAGAAAACAATGATTCATAAAGTAAACTGTCGGCGTTGTTGTTTACCAATTGCAGTATTCGTCTATTCTCAGAATCTATCTACAACAGTACTTCCAGACAACAAGGAAGTGTTGTACTGAATTTATAGTGATTACGAGGTTCTCAAGGAACGTCATTGAGATGCTTTTTCCTCTAATGGCCTGAGAAAGTGGCCCATTCGGATGGAACTTCCTCATGACCAAAGCACAAATTAGAGATCACGGCACTCCATTCCATTCCTCAATGGCTGAAGCTGAAGTAAAGCAAGCGCATCCTTAGTGTAATCATTTCAGAATTGAGAAACGATTATTCATCGAATATTCACCAAAACATTTTGTTATATTTGTATCCGTGACTTGACTATGCCGATCAGCTCCACTTTACAGTTTTTGCGGTATCTTACTGACTGATTCGAACGTGTCTTTCAAAGGTAGGAAAAGAGCAGAAAGGTTCACTCAGGTCCAAACCCTGCGGCAACATTCCCCCCAACCCCTTCCTCCACCTTCTGATCTCTCTCTGTCTCTAGCATTGCAACTAACTACCATCGCATTACGCATAATTCTTTCAATTGCGTGATCTTTTCCTTGCTCTCCCCAATGCGTATTTTCCCTTCTATTGCACATCAACAGCAGACTCTTTACGGACAGCGTTTCGAGTCTGTGTTCACATTCCATTCAAAGGCTGATCAATGTCCCACCATCTACCATCACTCCGATTAATCTGACTAGACTTCTCTGCTTAGTCATCTCTGTCCTTGTGGGGGCGAGAAAAGTCTCATGGGGGGATGAACCTGCGGGAGTCCACTCTACTCCATTCCAGTGCTCTCTCCTTCGCCTGACCGGCAAGAGAATGAAGAGAAAGAGAGAGGGCCCGTATTTAGCCGTCCCGTGGTTACTAGAAAGGAGCTTTCATTCCTACTTACTTTCACTTTTCCGGGCCGCCAACTCTCGCCTATTATGACCGCACAGCCCTTCTTTTGAGCTTTATCTTGAATATCTGTAGAGGTGGGCCACACGTTCTGTCGTTACATGTTTGTTGATGTTTCCTCTTCAATTAACGTCGGTAGAGCCATTAGTGAACTGTGAACTCGAAGGCATACAACTGCAAGGAGTCTCTCTCTTCCTTGCTCCTTTTTCATATGCTCGATTAGTGTTCACGGACATTTCCTACTCAGCGACTCTTTGAAAAGTAAGGCAAAGATAGATTAGCCAGCATCTCAAATGTTGCCCTTCCGCAGTTCCTGCTTCAAGCAAAACTCACACGTAGATTGCTTAGGGCTTCCGACCTGATCGAAAGAAAAAGTCAGATAGAGCGAAGCGAACCTCTTACCATTAGATTATTATATTGGCAATTTCTAGCTCATTGCAATACGTCTATTTTAGTTCATCACTCTTCATCCCGAGACGACATCTTCTTCACAATATTGATTGTACTCGTGGGTCATCTCTCTCAAAGAGCAGCGGCAGTTCCACACGGAACAATCCAAGGACGCCATATTTCGCTCCTTTAGTCTAGGCAAAAACGGGCCACTCTTTGGTTTTGCATCGCTCGCTTATCATCCCTTATAGGGGACGCTTCAGTGCTTACTTCTTGTTGAGTGTGCAGCGCGTTGTCTTATCTCACTGCTTTTCCCATATCTCCTCCTTTTCTTCCATTCCGATTCTCGGTTTCGCAATGCCATAACTAGTACGAAGACTGGGTTGCACTAGATAATTGCACTCTATTGAGAGAGTACTAATCCGAGAATCAAGTCGCCACAGGTTTCCTGATCCGAGGCCATCTTCAGACGTGTCAAGGAGAGATTGATCAGCATCCAAAGACTTCCTATTCAGTAATTCACTTGCCAGTATGTCATAAATCTCCGTCAGAACCTGCGCAAGTGTTTTATGAATCTCAATTATTCTAGGATGTAAGGAGGAAGTACTAAAATCTCTCTCTCTACGACTAGAGCAAATAGAGACTTGTTTCAATGCCTGTTCCATTTTTAGTGTGCAAAGAAAGTCTCATAATTTCGTATGCTCTCTAGCCTAGCCGTGTAGTTGCCTAGAATTTGAGGGTTTGCGGTAGTCCGATGTACTTTCAAAGGCTACTCGAAGGAGTCGAACACTCATAGGATCGAGTAAGGGTTCAACCTCTTTTTATCCTTCGCACGCGCTGTCTGGCTATCCAAAGAGTGTGTCACATGGAGAGACTGCCGTTCTTCCCTTCCCTCATCGGCTTACACTTCTCAGAATCGGGGGCAATCCCCTTCCATCCCTTGTACCATCATCCCCCAACTTGGAACACACTCATTTTGTCTTGGACCGGCCAGTCCACAACTTTCGCTCGAGAGTTTGGGTTCTCCGCAGGGTAATTGTGCCCGCCACTTCCGTTTCTTCTCGAGTCTTTGCCTTTAGACTGGCCAGCACAGAGAACTGGATCCACTCACTTTCTCGCAGCGTTTTTATGCAATGTTATTATTACTCGATTTCTGAATTTCAGAATTTCAAGTCTGGAATCGAGTGGTGAACTTCGAGTACTAAGTTCAAAAGCGACGAATGAGGTCCCGGAAGCGAATAGAAGCCGGAAGATAATGAAGAGTTCGCATAGGAGAGGTTTGAAGCTCGCATTCCTTGCGACTACCAAATTGTTAAAAAATATTAACGTTAATTTACAGGACTTCTCAAGCTTTCGCTGGTCTTCATTTCCTTCTTTTCGTTGATTCCTAGAACAGAGGGTTTCTTCTTCAACCTCCCCGGAATGAACAGTCAGTTATCGCTTCTGTTGTTCTCAAATAGGAATATTTTGAGTATTCAGTTCTTCATGCATCTAATTCACAGGCTGTGGTGGTTGTCCCTCCGTGCCTCTCTGCTGCCTTCCCCATCATCATCACCATCATCATCACCAGCAGCAGCCCTCCTCTGGCTTCGGCAGCCAGCTCTTCTCCTCGTACGGAGTCGGTCGCACGTTCGGAGCTGCAGCTCCGACTGTCTACGCGACTGCTGCAGCGTACCCAGTATCGCCTGGTTAGAATTTATTTTTATTGTTTTCATGCCCATCAACACTTGAAAAAAGTCAGAAAAAGTTTATGGATAAGCATGCATTGAAACATGACTGAAAAAAATCGAGTAATAGAGGTTGGAATCTGAGTTCTTGCAGCTGTTCATCCGTGGGCGCAGCAGATGCAGCAGCACTTCCAGCAGCACGCAGTTGTAGCGCAGCAGCACTGGAACGCCCATCTGGTAACTTCAGTTTTAACGAAATTTATTGCGATTTGGCTAGGGTTCAGATAGTGGTAACATGAAAATAATTGTAGTCAGTCACATCGGCTTACGTTCGAAAATAATAATGAATACAATGAATAGGAGAAAAAGTAATGCCCGCAGGCGCAGTACCCGATGCCCTCGTACCCATCTATCCCAGCTGCATCCGTTGCTCAGCCCGCTGCGAGTCAGTCAACGGACGGATATCAGGTGACACAATTTGATTAGCGTTCTCATTCTGCTAAAACTAGAAGTAATTTCGGATTGATAGGAGACAACAACGCTTGAGACGACGACACCTTTCGATGAGACGAATTTCTTCGGCGACAATCGAATAGTGAACGAGGTATGCGTAGAATGAATTTTGAGTCTCTTTCAAACTTTTTTTCTAGTTAGATCTAGTACCGCAATGAGGAATTGGCATCCCATGCAGGTCTCCACTCCAGTCTATCCTTTCTCTGAACAAGTGTACGAAGAAACAACAACGATGTACTCCACGGATTACACGCAGGAACCCCTGAAGGTGATCAATACTTATTAGTCTTCAGTGCTCATTGCACAGCAAGGTATGCTACACTACATGTCGCACTTGCTCTTCTAGAGACGATATCATGTTCTTCCCCAGTAGTAAAATGATATTGGCCATTTCAGGAGAGTCCCTCTGGCTACACCTTCACAGCCTCTCCTCCTGCTCCTCCTCCTGACTCGATCCAAGTGGAGTCAGCCACTGTCCATTCTGAAGTCGGCAGTTACCTCCGATCGAGGCCTCCAAAGATGCTCCAGACTCAACCTGAAGCAATCAATGGATTCACTGCGACCACCTGGTCGCCAGCAACGGCATCCCCATGGCGACCGAGTGCAGACATGCGACAGCCCCAGCTGGCATTCTCGGTCGACGCGCAGTCGATGCAGCAGTCCGCTGCAGCTGCACCTCCTGCTGCAGCGCCCATGCAGCCACAGACAAACGCAATGCAGACGACGGACTTGAACAGCTCGGTTCGTGATGTTTTTTTGTTTTCGAAAGTATTACTCTGGTTCTCTTCTGTTAGAGATTGATTAATGCTGTGCAGGAGTTGAAGGAGTTGGACGATCTGGACATGCTGCTTATCACTTCCGACGAGTCCTTTCGACCCGTGACATCGCAGAATCCCGCTCGACCACTGACTGTATGTTTATTGCATTGTTTAATTCGGTGCAACGATTATAAAATTGTTAAATCGAATACTTTCAGGCAGAAGAGAAGGCCGGCTTTACAAGCAACGACATTTCAGTGAGTTCACACAGCACATTTATCATAATTGTTGGTTGTGATATTATGAATATTAAGATATGAAATTCAGAAAATAGCGGACGGTCTGCCTCCAAATCTTAGTGACGTCATCTTCTGGCCAATTGGAAAGGTAGAACACTTGCAGTAAACAAGTTTACAAGTCTAATATCTGCAGTAAGCTCTTCCCTTCTAGGGAACACAGCAGCATCGTGGCTGTTGTAACACTATGTGATAGCTAAAACATGCAGGATCTGACTCTACTGAAGCGAGCGATTGCCCTTAGAAGAAGGAGAGACGAAGAGGCGAGGAGGAGGAGATCAATGGAAGGTACGGAAAGGACCAATTATGATGGATCACGAGCAATTCACGGTTCTGCAATGGGGAACATACAAACATGAAAGATGAATGAAGATTGAAATTGAGGTGTCAATCCTTCCCCGAGCCAGAGATTCCGCTCTGATCCATTGGGGAAGCGAACGCCGACCACTGATGAGAGGGTAATGATAAGTGGAAATTCTTCATTCAATGGTCGATGGTATTTTTCATCGCTATTTTTGGAATAAGGAAAGAATTTTAATGTAAGCAAACATTTTTTTGAATATATGTCACTTCTATCTCAATTCGTCTCTCCTCTCACATCAGGTTTCCTCCTTCCTCGCCCATTACTTCCGTCGTCGCTCTCCTTCTGGAGATTCACGACGAATTCTGAGTGGAGGAGAGAGAGAACGACCACAACAAATGACACGATCAGCCAAGACAGCGAGGTTAGCAGAGTTATGAAATGACTAGAGTTCGATAAACGAGATCGGAATCTGTGTATCTATTCATTCCACGCTCATTCTCAAGAAGGGAAGGTTATCCGATCTCGAAAGTACATCCATAGTGGCGATACTCGAGAATCTATCGCTATCTTCCTTTTTCAAAAAAAAAAATTTCAGAGAAATTCTTCGAACGTCAATTCTAGAGAAGATTATGGCTATGGAGGAATTGCTGGCGGAGACATGATTACTTTACAAATGTAAAATATATTTATTCCATGTATGTACACTTGAAGTATTTGAATCTATTTTTTCTCTCCAGATATTTTCGACTTTGTTGTATTCCTAGCCCTATTTTGTTGACGGTTACTGCATGTCATTTGATTGTAGATTTCAGAGTGAACTATTCGTTTTCTTGGAAAGATCTTCCTCTTGTTCTATTTGTAATTCCATCAACCCTTGCATGCTGGTCACAATGTTGCTAAGCAACGCATAATTTTCACGCTGTTTATGCTTTATAGCTAGTGAAATGGATCTGGGACCAACTGGTAGAAGACCAGTGTCGATAATGTAGATCACGGGTAGATCACTCGAAGGGAGCTCGCTGAGAGACGTACTCTGGCTGGGTGGACACCTGCAGGGGAAATAAAATCAATGATTGATCAGGTCAATTACAGTATCGGGTGGAAGGGTGAACTCCGTGAGTCTATTGCCAGAAGAGGGAGAGACGAGGGACTGGAAGTGGAGATAACCTCATCTCTCCCTTTTGATATTCACCTTGCTTCTCGATCTCTTCTTCTTTCTCTCTGAGTTCACGACCTCCTCATGGGAATAAGAATCACTCCTGCAAGTAATTCGAATATCCATCTGATCCAAAATATCTTCTCACTCATCATCCGACTCAGAGATGCTCTTCTGTCGAATCTTCGTCTTGAAAGTGCACGGGCTCGCATTCTCAGGAGTCTGCAACGAATCAGAGATCAAAGATCAGTTCTATTTCATTCGAGTATATTTTAGTGGCTGATATAATGAAATCGCTGATACCCACCTCACAGTTGGGAGAGCCGTCCGGAGTCTTTCCCTTTCTGTTCTCCTTCGACGATTTGCGATGCTTGGACGTCTTCCGCTTCTTCTCCACCTCTTCGACGTCCTAAGGAGAATCAAATCATTGCATCTTCACTAGCTAAGCAGCCAACCTCCTCCTCATCCTCCTCCTCCTCCTCTTCAGCCCGTTCACGTTTGATGTTTGGATTCGGTACGTGCGCCCAGTTCCTCAATCAGTTCCGTTTAGTGGATGAATGAAAGATAGCACGAACGAGTGAGTGGGACGATCCTTGGCTTCTTCTTCCTCGTCTACTTCACGCTGCTCCATCGGAATCTTCACGGAGGCGCGCTTGGAGCGTGACGAAGCCGCACGCGGACAGTGCGCGTGCTTGGTAGCAGCGATGGAGGCCTCCACGTCGCACGAGGGATGCGGATGAGGAATGCAAATCTGCAGGATACGGTAGGTTGGCGGGTCAGAATGATGATTCAAACCGCTTCAGGTCGCTCGACCTCACGACGTCTGACTACATAGCAGATGTAGAAGAGGAAGAGGGAAGTGAGGACGACAAGCCAGATTACGGAGAAGTAAAAGACGAAGGAGTAGGGAGAGGAAGCTGAATGCATTGGAATAAAATGGAGTATTATCGAAGTGAGCGAATCGTTGCATTAATAGTGTGGGAACAAGCAGAAATGAGAAGGAATGGAAAAAAACGAGAGAAAACTAACTGTTTTCGATGGTGGAGGTCAATAGTGCGTCGCCCATTTTGAGGCGACCGCTCGGGAACAGAGGAAAGATATGGAGTGAGAGAGGGAATGGGAGGGGAGTGAGAGGGAGAGAGTGAGGAGAACAATACCCATTGTGTAGATTTTTCGAAAACAAATTTGGTTAGTGAGGGTGTTGGCTAGTAACTTGGCTTCAACATTTCCATTTTTATCGTTGAAGATAATCTTATAAAAAATTTTCCATTAAACAATACAAAATGTAGTGAGTAATGAAGGGCGTAAATAAAGGTTGATGAAACGTTTTGTTAAAAGCCTCAAAGCAGTCCTGAGTGGTGCTCCCTTGATCTGTTAATTAACGAAACTTATACTCAAAACATGCCCCAAAGGGTTAACGAACCGTCGCATCTGTTCATCTAAACAGCAAATATGAATTACGAATTCATTAAAACATGTTTTCTGACTTTTTCTCGTGCTTTGTGCAGCGCAAATGCCCCATCTAAGGTCGAATTGTGCTCGACTAGGTTAGTTTTCTTCCTATCGACTGTCACTCTCAATCATTCACTCGACAGAGTTACTTAAAAGGGAGGAACACACCCATGCAGAGATCAGTCGAGTTTATCCCCTTCTTTGCCTATATTTGTTCGCAGTGCATGCGTTCCTTCTTCGTGTATCGAAAGATAATAGAAAATTATTCAACGTCTATTAGCAGAATGCGTCTATCCTCAATCCTTTTTCTTCTTCTTTGGATCGATTCTGCTCGTCCCTACAAGATTCTCGTGTTCAGTCCTCGATTCAGTCAATCTATCAATAATTTCCTGGGAAACATCGCTGATACTCTTGTGGATGCAGGGCACAATGTAGTGAGTAGAGGATATGATTTTCTTGGACCCACTTTCAGTTTCAATAAAAAGGGGGTAAAGATAATTTGAAGTTCATATTTTGCACCAATTTTTGAACAGTGACAGATAATTCTGTTCCATCGTAGTATTTCCATACTCTCCTTTTTTGTATGCAAACAGTTTTCAGACGACGCTCATACCGATCATCAATCCCAATCTGAGAGATGGGACGCATAAATCAAACAAGATCTATGTGCAATCAACTGAGGAAGTGAAGAAGGTACAGTGTGTGTTCATCATCAATGCGCATCATGTTGGTAGATCACTGAGAGTATGGATTTCGAAGAGGCAGATTTCTTCGAGTACAACGACTTCAACATCGTCACTTCCGCACCTGTGAGAAATATTTTATCAGTTTGGTTGTTAACATTGAGGTACTACGGCAACAAAACATAACAAAACGTTTGACTGCTACAAGTTTTCAATCGACATGCTAAGTTTCCAGTTCGGCCAAGCATTCATGTCGTGGGTGAATGCTCAATGTACGGGAGTTATTGATGAACCGGGACTCGTGGAAAAACTGAGGATGGAGAAATACGATGTGATGATCGTTGAGAACTTCGAAGCTTGTGGAGTCGGTGAGAGAATCAGATAAACTTATAGTTGCATTCAGAAAAGAAGTTGTAGATTCACATGGTGAGCTACGGACAATGATAAATTTATAGTATTCTAGTAAATTGCAGCACTTTCTCATCTGGTGAAGCCCAAATCGCTGATCACATCTGCTGGCTCTGTTCCAATGGGCTATCAGAGAATTGATTTCGGAATTGATGACGCTCTGAGCTACAATCCAAGTAAGAGATCCTGGGATAACTCACGATGCTAATGTTGGTGTTTCGATCTTACATATTTCTGAAAAGATTTTTTCACTTCGAGGTGTTCTGATGAGTGGAGTTGACGTTCACTCGATGTGGAGCCGCGCTCTAAACATTTATGCAAATTTTGTCTTCCTCGCAACTTGGTATACGTGTCGAACTGAGGTTTGCCAGAATAATTTTTCCCCGAAAGTATTTGCAAGATGTTTGAAATATATTAGCAATATTTATTGCAAGAGTAATGTTTAGATAAACGCTCTCTTCAAGCACCGATACGGTCCTGAATTTCCGAGTGTAAATGTGAGCTGAATTTATATCTAGCTATACATAAGAAGTTCGTTCGTAACTATCTGATCGTTTCTTTCAAACTTGAGCGGTCAATTTTATAGAAATACCACGGGATGATATTGTATTCAGGAAATCTCCTCTCACGCTGCTTTCACTTTCATCAATGGCGAACCACTCATCGATTTTGCTGCGCCAACGCTCAGTCGGTACGAAAAATATCTAAAATTTTCTAAATAAACAAAATATTTTTCAGGGTAGTATTCATCGGAGGAATTGGAGCAAAGGAGCCGAAGAAGCTCGAAAGGGTAGATTCACGAAAATAAAATTTAAAAAAAAACAAACATTATTTTCGAGGATCTCAACTCTATTTTCAACCTCAGCCGCAAGACAGTTCTCATATCCTTCGGATCAATCGTGCAGAGTCACAAAATGCCAATGCGAGTGAAGCAGAATATCGTGAAAGTGAGCCGAATCTTCCATTCAAAGTTAAATGATAGTCACAACAAACTACTGAAGTGATTTTAAAAAAACCATGTTCAGACAGTCGCTTGTTTCCCAGACGTGACCTTCATCTGGAAGTATGAGAAGCCCGATGACGAGTTTGCCAAGGTCAAAGATTGTCGATATTGTTTAATTTTCGTCTTCCAGAATGCCTATTATCTCACCGTTTTAACAATGAAAAATAGATGGTGTTCAGTAGGGTTGGCAATACGAGGGGAGACAACGAGCTCGTTATTACCCCCCGCCCCCCCCCCCCGCCTCGTATTGCGAAATAAGGGGAGGGGAGGTATAACGAGCTCGTAACCTCCCCTCGTATTGCCAACCCTAGTATTCAGACAGCCACAGCCTCGACTCCCAATCTGCACATGCTCAAGTGGACTCCTCAGAACGATATCCTGGCTGATGCGAGACTGACTGCATTCATCACTCACGGAGGAATGGCCAGCACTCAGGAGACGGCACTCAGGGGAAAACCCGGTTAGATATCACCATTTTTAGCTATTAATTTTAACATCCCATTGAATAATTGGCAGGCCTCTTCATTCCCTTCATTGGGGATCAGCCTCGAAACTCGGGAATGATGCAGAAAAATGGACTTGGCAAGGTAGAAATTGAAACCAGGGTGCATTTGCAAATTACCAAACTCAGGTTTACAATAAATACGACCTTGACAATCCTGAAAAATTGTACGCGGCAGTGAAAGATCTACTGGAGAACAAAAGGTGAATTCAAGCAGTAGATGAAGTTACGAATCACTGTGCAGCTATTACAAAAACGCGGCAAGAATAGCAGCAATGATTGCGAAGAAGCCATTCTCGTCGAAGGAACTCCTTGTCAAGTACGTTTCGTTATTCTATCAAATGAGGGAGTGGAAAGGTCGCATACTTACGAAATACCCCTTCAGGACAGTTGAATTCGCAGCTGAATTCGGTCCCTCTCCTGCCCTCCGACCCCAATCCTACGATATGAATTGGATCGAGTACCACAATGCAGATATTATTGCTCTTTTTGTAATTTCGATATCGACAGCAGTTTATTCTACCTTTAAAATCGTTCCTTTTGTTTTCAAAAAGGTGCTGTGCATCACGAAGTCAAAGAAGGAGTGATCAGCAAGTAATTCTGAGCATCAGAAAGCTTTATTGAGAAGAAACTGCTTGTAACGAAATTTTACGTTTCAAAATATAATAAAAAATTATTCGAACACATTCTGCAAATACAGAATCACAAAATATTGTTCCTTCTCGATTAGGCTAGAAAAGGGGCAGAGGGATAGATGGAGCTTAAAACTATTCAGTAGCCTAACCAACGCCAAGTAGTTTTGCATTCCGATAACCACCATGTTTTTGAAATAATGAAGTTGAGTCGAGAATGTATTATATCACATTCTGCATATTATATACGAGAATACGACCTCATCACTCCTTTTAATATGCCCCCCCCCCCCGTAATCAGCTTTGAATAATCATATATCAAATAGATTTTTTTAAAAATCATGGAAATACAGAAAATATTGAATGCAATGCACCAGTAGATACGATATAAATAATAAGGTAGAATAAATGTGAAGAGTAGGAGGCGAGACGATTAGTAGGTGGGCCTTGATCGTTTCCTCGGGGGTTCAACATCATTGAGTTGATCGAAGAAGTGAGCTCTAGCTGCTCTCTTGACAACGAAAGTGGAAGGATGAGCAATTCCTTTCCCGGAAGGAGACTTGGCTGGAGAAGAGGGCGACATCTAAAAGAAATGAATTGATTAATCTATCTAAAGATACAAATTCACTTTAAGAGAGGAATCGCGAGAGAATCGACCATTTGAAGGGGGTGGGCGGCGGTAGGAATCAAGTTTGTCCTATCCTGAAACAAATTTGGCTACAAGTACTTCAAATGATGCTCTTTCAAACTGCGTCGTCAGAATTTCGATAACTATCGTCATCGTCGAGATTCAGAAGGCCAAAGATGGTACTATCACATTTCGACAGTCAAATCGCGCTCACTTAAATGATCATAAATCCGTTTATGATAAAGATAGAAAGTCGTTTTTTGTTTCAAATGAGAGCTACCATCATGCGCTACAACTTTTATGTTGACGTCATCATTCCTGGATCTCACCCTGGTGCGGGGCGGTCGGGTGGACCAAAAGTGATGTAACTTTGGAAATCGGAAAAACATATTGGGTTATCATGCTTAAGTTTAAGTTCATACATGGACCTAACTTCTCGCCAAAAATTAGGAAAATCTGAGGATGGACAAAAAAAAAGGGCTCACTTTTGTGCGGCGACTCCAAAATGAGTTCTAGAAAAGAGTACTTCCGTATCTTCAATTGGCCTGATTTGGGCTCAAAATCATTCAAAAACATCCAAAACAACATTCTAAGTATCTCCCCCCATGTTATAGCTCTTCCATTGGTCATAAATGGCCAGCTGACCGAAAATTTGAAATTCTGTATTTTGACCAATTTCAACATGCGGGATGGGCTCAAATGCACTAAATGAGTTTCAAATAATGTAAATACATCCCTCGAAACAGCTCAAAGAAAAAGGGCTACTGCAAAGATGAAATTTCACCTGAAGAATCCAATGAAACACGCAAAACTGTGCCTCTGGTAAAAATAGGCATAGAGACTCGGCTTTTAGATAGAAACGTAGAGCACGATGAGCTAAACATTTCATCTGTTGAAAGTGAGTCTCTATCTTATCGTTGAAGCATTCTACAGAGCCTGGAAGATGGCCAGAAACGACGGAAAACGGGCCGAGGGGAGCGCTAAATAGAGGGGAGGGAGAGGGAGGTGAGGCGGCGAGAGCGCCAGACGGTTAGAGCACGCGCTCTCTGAGGATTCTAGCCTATAGCTCTCATTTGAAACAAAGAACGACTTTCTATCTTTATTATAAACGGATTTATGATCATTTAAGTGAGCGCGATTTGACTGTCGAAATGTGATAGTACCATCTTTGGCCTTCTGAATCTCGACGACGACGATAGTTATCGAAATTCTGACGACGCAGTTTGAAAGAGCATCATTTGAAGTACACGTAGCCAAATTTGTTTCAGGATAGGACAAACTTGATTCCTACCGCCGCGGCGTGGTCGATTCTCTCGCGATTCCTCTCTTAATAGAAACATCTTTAAGCTAAAACGAAAACATACTTTATGGTTCCTCCGAATTCTTCTCTTCGCCTCTTCAATCAGTCGATTTTATTTGTATTTTGTTCCCATGAATCGATAGTTGACGCAGAAATCTTCAATTTGGGAACGTGATTAAATATTAGTAGATATATTTGAATTGCTTACCTCTGAAGAACTGAAGATGTTCGATATCGCACATCCAAGAGTAGCCAGCGACCTCTCCCACTGTGTAACACTGGAATGGAAGTTATATTATAACAGTTTTCAAGAATAAAACAATTTCATATGAGTAAAGACTACTGACCTGATCGATGGGGGGAGGGAAGGAGATACGAGTGAAGACTGGAGTTTCTCCGAAGGGAACAACGAGATCAAAGGACCACGGAGTACGATTTGTAGTGAAGAAATAGTCCTGAAAATAGCAAAATAAGCATATTTACTTTTCCAAAATAGAGCCTTAATAAGGGGGGAAACTTACTCCCTCGATTCCCTTGTGCATTTCTGCTTTTTTTCATTGACTTCTGATTATAGCAGTCAATCGCTGTCTCCAGTGTAACGTCATCAACAATCGGTAGAGGGTAACTGCAAATTTAACAATTTATGAGATCATACATTAATTAATATTTAGTAGATCAGAAACTCACCAATAATCAGGAGTTGCTTCGACTTTCTCTTCGTTATCAGAGGCATCAGAATCGAACTCGACGAATTGGCATTCCTCTAATTCGGATGAGATCTCTCCCTCCTCGAGATCATCATCATCGATTGAAGAGAAGGGTCTGAAATGTGAAAAGTGATTAATAAATCAATACGAAGATCTAATAATGAAGAGTGGGAATAGCTCACTCGGCAGGAGAGGAAAGTGGAGCGAGATCATCATCAGAAGAGCAGGAAGAGACGAGACGAGCGATGGATCGAGTAGTTGATTCCTCCATTTTATTCGGAGGAGGAGAACCCACGGAGATGGGAGAAGAAGAACGAGAGTAGGAAGACATTGAATATGATCAGACTGACAGACTGAGGATCGATGGCGTATATAGTAACTCCGACTTCCAGTCTCAGAGACCGGAAGCGTCCAATTAGGGCCTTAGTTGACCGTTTATTGCGGAGGTTACGGTTTATTGTGGGCAGTCAGGTTGGCCAGTGGGAATAGGAAGACGAAGTGCTACCCTGAAATAGTTCGGTGAGATAGGAGAGCCATTCCATTCTTGAATGTCGAGAGGTTTACAACCTGAAAGGAAAATCGGTTTGATGCTTCCGTTGTGACCTCTCTGTGAAGATCTTTCTCCACATCGTTCACTCATTCACTCATCCTCATCTCTCACTCTTCATAATGTCTTCTCTCGATTCCTTCCCTCCTGAAATATTGGAGATGATCATTGGCCGACTCTCTCACGATGGTCAAGTATCTTTGAGCAAGGTAACAATATTATTATTCAATAATTTCCCCGTCCATTTCGGTATTTACAAAGATATCTTTCAGGTCTCTCATCATTTCAACAATCTTCTTCCCAGATTCGAGCTGGAGACTCTCAAACTGTGTCAGGTACTATATTGCCTTTCTACTATCTTGAATTCGATTAAATAAAGTTTTCGGATTCCAGTTGTCGAATTCGATAATGATTTCTTCGTTTTCTCTCGATCGTCCGATGGTTCAACAATTCTTCGCCCTTCACAATCACTCTCTCAGAACATGGAGGATCAAGGGTGCTGACAAACAGAAGGTCTGACAAATTTTTTCTCACAAAAATACAATAATTAATATTGAACATACCATTTTCATTATTTCATTTCAGGTGAATGGCTATCGTAAATTTTCATTCCCGCCGACTGCCAAATTCTCCTTCTTTGGTGCAGCAAAAATCGACCATCTGGAAATACACAAGGTATACAATAATACTAACAATAATTGTAAATATACATCTTGAGAATCTTTGAAATCCATCTCATTTTCCAGCAAGTTCCCGTCTACTTAGACAACGATAACATCGATCATCTCACTTCTCTTCTTTCTGGTTGCATTGTGAACAAAATCACTCTGGTCATCGATAAGCAGACCCTAGAGAAAGTGTAAGATATATATTTCAAAATTTTCCCTTGTTCCAAGTTAATTTTTCAGTGATAAACTTCCTGCACTTTTTGCTTCGATTCAAGCCAAACACGTGGAATTCGTGCTGGAAAAGACAAAATATTACGAAATGCATGCTCCCTTTGCAAACTGTGAGTAAAATAAATAAAAATATGAAATTTCATGCTGTTCAAACTAATTTGACAATTCAGGTTCATTCGCCCTCGACCTGGTTAAAGCAGGCGTAAAGGAGGTCACGTTCTCCGGAAAAGATATCGGTCGTGCTCAGAATGTTGTCCCCGAGCACCACGACATAAACAAGGTTGCCTACTATGAAATTTTTAAATCATTTTTATTTATTCAATGTATAGTAATTCAATATATAAATATATTTATTACTTACAGCCCTCTCTCGCTTTCGATGTTCTTCTCAATCTCATCGGAGCTGGAATCGAGAGTGTAAACGTCAATGGAGGATCTCTCGAAAACACAAAACGAATAATCAACAGAAAAGAACTCGATGAATTCATTGCAGTAAGTGTTTTTTGCGCAGTTCAATTCAATTGGAGAAGCTCTAAACAGTAAAACAACTAGCGACCTTCGGTCGCTACGTTACGCGGGGTTGTGTGTTAAGGTTAAAAATGGACGTAACTGTTGAGATCCTGCTTAAAACGTTGTAAAAGGCTCGTGAGGCCGAGGGCGATCCGAAAAAGTTGGAATGGGGCGAAGCACCGGCCCGCATTCCTCTCCCTCTCATTCCTCGTTCGCGGGGCCCCGCGGTGTCGGGTCGTTTTGTTTATCGAACTCTAGTTCTGACATCTATATTTCAGGAACTTACCGGATTCGAACACTCGTCGAGACTCAGTTTGAAGCTCAGAGGAGTGAGCTACGAAATTTTGAATCCTTTGGGAAAAGACCGAAAGTTCGTATGTGAGAAGGGAGGAAGCGTGAATGGTGAGAATTATACTGTGGAGTTAAATCTATGTTTTATTCTATTGTGTTGAACTCGATTTTGGATTTCGGTAGTGCGAAAAGCGCATGTTTGAACTCTTTATTCAACAATGTTTAGATATGATATCGAATTTTTTTAAAACTACCCATTCGACGTATCTCTTTCAGTTGTCCGAATGGATTCTTCTGTTGAATGCCCATATCTCCTCAACATCGAAGTTCGTGGAAAGCAATCCACCATTTAAATACAATTATTGTCTATTCTGTGTTATGTCGCGAATCTTACTTCACATCCTTTTGCCGTTAAATCTGTGAATTTTATAATATCGAACAGATAAATTGTGATAGATAAATATTGACAGAGATCGCATTCTTTTTAGTAATTTCACTCTATGGGTAGAGACCGTGAGGTGGTTCACCAAATTCCTTTAGCAAGGATATTTGTGGGTCTCATATATCCCTGTTAGGATAAATAAGGTCATGCTTTTTAGGTATTTGTCGATATCTTATCTCTAACTCGAGTTATGGCCCTAAAAAACCTCGAAAGAGTCACAGCGGAGAGGGAGTCGAAATGGGGACGGGATCCTAAAATTATGATTTCGATGTCAATCGACGCTTATATTCACGGAAAATCGAGTAGACCATGCCCACGTTAAGAATTGACTTTAGAATCACTCTAATCATCCAATCTAACACATTCTTAACCCTAAATCAATACTTTTGGGATATTCCTTGCCGGATTTTTCATGAAGGCACCCTGTCGTTTGTAGAGGCTCCTCAGCCCTACACAAAAACATTTTTTTTCAAATTGTTAGGTTACGAATTCGCATTATAGTCGCTCGGGCCAGATTTTGAGGCAACCCTTTGTCCTTCTGAATAGTTGAATCAGATCAATCATTCTCGACCGCTCGCGTCGATAAGAGCAGTGTGGGATGGAATTAAATATGAAATTCTCGTTGGTTAAAAACTTCAAACGATCCTTAGAAGTAAAAAACGACCTAACACACACCGGCAGATCGATATTTTCAGCGCAGACTACTCATTCGATAGCAAAGAGCGAATTACATAACATGTGAAAATTTCAGCTGCGCCTTCTCCTACATTTTTGCAAAAAATGAGTCGAACTGCTAAGCTTTTAATATTGACCTTCAGATAAAATGAACTATATGGATCTATAGAGCTCGAAAAATGAGCAAGGCTGACTCAGAGGTCAAATTTCGTATATCTTTCACGAGAAACGAGAAAACAGCTCTCAAAGTGGGAGACGTCAAGATCCGACTAGGTGTAGTGCAATCCAAAATCAAATGTACACTATGTGACTTTGAGGGATTGTAAGACATGGCTCAGGATCCCCAAAAACGGCTAGAACTCATTTGAGGATTTTCCCTCCACTACCAAGAATAGCGATTCTAGCTCGATTTTCCGGTGAGATATGTGCAGTCTACTTATTCATAACGAGAGATGTACAACGGAAGAATAATTTGAACACGTTCGGAATAGAAACGAACAATTAATTGACCTGTAGGCTTTGAATAAGCAAGTGTATTCAACATCTGATGCAATCTCTGAGCTTCAATCTGTTATGGCCAAAGCCAAAACAATAGCTTACGATGTCTGAATCAAAGAACCGGAGAATAAAAATGTCGTCACGTAACTTCCTCTTCTTCTTCTCTCCACCCCGTGATGAGCTTGAATAATCATATGAGTGACTATCTGAGAGAATTGACCAATTCAACCTATATGCCGTACAGCGAAAAATAAAGTATTGATTTTAAAATCCTAGGGGTAACTTTTCACGTAGAGTCCGAAAATCGACCTTAGAAAGCCGTATCTCTGACCCCTCGTTTTCTGTAGCACGCCTCAACGTCGAGGTCGGTTTTTCTAACTTTTGAACGGATCATCCAAACCCATACATAGCTAGTAATTCTGAAATATCTCGACGAGATAAGCATTTTTACTGTTGGAAGTGAAATGATAGCTCATCTGAGAAAAAAATTTGACCAGTTGAAATCTCAAAATTCTCACCCTGAAGTTGCTTTTCGCGAATGTACAAATTAAATTATCTTATTCGATTCCCCGTTAGAAGTTACCCCTAAGTGCAAAATTTCACCAAAAAAACTGTGCCGAAAAGTGGTTTCCCGAAGAAAGGAAGAAGTCGGGGTGGTTATTTTCGCCCATTTTACGCAGTTTCCTGCAGAACCTTCGTGAGTTACGATCAGTTCTCAACTTTTTTCGACGATTCTACACTTGGGAAGAAATATGAACCTGAAAAACTCCGAGTTTTGAGAATTTCTGAAAACTCTATTTTCCCAACTTCGATATTTCCCATTTTTATGCATTTATAACATCTCATTTTCAAATCACATCCCACTACTGCCTATTAAATCTCGCCGAATGTATCAACATGAGTCGGAAAATTAACATATTGGCTGGCCCCATGTGGCTGCACCAGACTAATTGTTGGATAAAAACACGATTTCTCGAGGGAAACAAACGAATAAAATACGATTTAGAGTACAGTTTTACATAAATAGTCGATATTTTGCATGTTTCATGTGTTTCTGTAAAAATTTCATCGGATGGGGTTGACTACAAGGTGTATTCATCGTTTTCAAAATTTTATACATATTTTTCCCACATTCGGCGTTGCGTTTTTAGGTGAATAGCATTTAGAATTTTCTGCAAAATGCCAGCCATTATGTTAATTTTCAGACTCCTGTAGGTACATTCTGCAAGATTTAATGGACAGTAGTGGGATGTGATTTGAAAATGCGATGTTATAAATAGAGACCACAAGCCACACCCACTTTCAGGAATATTGGTCCGACACTTCGAATTCTTAACCAAATCGGACGATCAAAAGTGATTTCGGTAGCTCTTAGGATCCTTCACAAATGGCCACTGGAGCATCATGAACAGACATCTCTAATTAGGTCAGCATACGCTAATTAAGGTCATGCATAGACGTAAAATGGGTCATTATACTGGTGTGCAGCTGCTCCACTCGCAGTTTGTAGTCCATATCAGTAAGAAACATCGTACAAAATTGGAAAACAGAAGGATGTTTTTCCGAATTGTCGGAACGTTTACCAAATTTAGAAAAAAAATTGCAAAAAAGTGCAAACCTACTTCAATAAAGGGGATTCGAACCTGAAGGTTTCGGGCACTAGACGTAGAGCTCTACCACCACACCAAATGGACAGTTGATGTAGCGAGATAAAGACTGACTGATGAATGAGCTTGATGAGTTGTTCATTTTTCACAATTTCCCGAGAGTATGGTTTTCAGATAATAATTCATCGCAGAGTTAAATTATAGTTCTAATTGACAAAGCATGGCCTTATTTAGACCGAAAGGGTTGCATTGGGCACACTAAGTGCCTGGTACGACGGTTTTGGCAGAACGCGTTGTGGTCTCTAGTTATAAATGCATAAAAATGGGAAATATCGAAGTTGAGAAAATCGAGTTTTCAGAAATTCTTAAAACTCGGAGTTTTTCAGGTTCATATTTCTTCCCAAGTGTAGAATCGTCGAAAAAAGTTGAGAACTGACTGTAACTCACGAAGGTTCTGCAGGAAACTGCGTAAAATGGGCGAAAATAACCACCCCGACTTCCTCCTTTCTTCGGGAAACCACTTTTCGACATAGTTTTTTTGGTGAAATTTTGCACTTAGGGGTAACTTCTAACGGGGAATCGAATAAGATAATTTAATTTGTACATTCGCGAAAAGCAACTTCAGGGTGAGAATTTTGAGATTTCAACTGGTCGAATTTTTTTTCTCAGATGAGCTGTCATTTCACTTCCAACAGTAAAAATGCTTATCTCGTCGAGATCTTTCAAAATTACTAGCTATGTATGGGGTTTGGATGATCCGTTCAAAAGTTAGAAAAACCGACCTCGACGTTGAGGCGTGCTACAGAAAACGAGGGGTCAGAGATACGGCTTTCTAAGGTCGATTTTCGGGCTCTACGTGAAAAGTTACCCCTAGGAACATCTTAAAATCAACACTTTATTTTTTCGCTGTACGGCCTCTGGTCAGTTCTCTCAGATAGTCACTCATATATCAAAACGATTTTTTATTGGAAAAAGCAATGGAAATACAGAAACTAATTTATGCGATACACCAGTAGATACGATATAAATAATAAGGGAGATTAAATATATAGATTAGGAGGCGAGACGATCAGTAGGTGGGCCTAGATCGTTTTCTCGGGGGTTCAACATCATTGAGTTGATCAAAGAAGAGAGCTCTCGCCGCTCTCTTGACAACAAAAGTGGAAGGGTGAGCGATTCGTTTTTCCGAAGAAGACTTGGCTGTAGAAGAACGAGACATCTGAAAGAAATGAATTTATTTAATAGGAACTATCTGGAGATATAAATTCATTCCAAAAGAAACATCCATAGGCCAAAATGAAAACATACTATGTGGATAAATCGAATTCTTCTCTTCGCCAATTCAATCAGTCGATTTTCTTTGTACTTTATTCCCATGAATCGATTGTTGAGGCAGAAATCTGCAATTTGGGAATGAGATTAGATATGAGTAGGAATACAAGAATAACTGACCTCTGAAGAAATGAAGTTGATTGATATCGCGCATACAATAGTAGCCAGCGACCTTTCCCACTGCGCAACACTGGAATGAAATTCATTATGATCTCAGGGAGAATACTTTTTCAAATGATATTATTTCAGATATAAGCAAAGACTACTGACCTGATCGATGGAGGGAGGGAAGGACATACGAGCGAAGACAGGAGTTTCTCCGAAGGGAACAACGAGATCAAAGGACCACTCAGTACCATTTGTAGTGAAGAAATAGTCCTTTAATACGGAAAATCAGCAAATATTTTGCCAAAACCAAAGAGCCTTAATAAGAGGGAAAACTCACTCCATGGATTCCTTTGTGCATTTCTGCTTTCTCCATTGACTTCTGCTGATCATAGAGATGAATCGATCCCTCCGTTATATTATCATCGAAAATCGGTGGAGGAAAACTGAAAATGATGCATTTTAAGAGATTATAGATATTTATGGTTCATATTGAAACTCACACAAAGACAGGAGCTGCATCGACTTTCTCCTCGTCCTCATCAGAATCGAAGTAGTTGAACTCGTTTTCCTCTGATTCGGATGTGATCTCTCCCTCGTCGATTTCATCATCGATAGAAGAGACGGGTCTGCAATGTGAAGGGTGAAGGAATAAAACAATAGGAAGTCAAAGAATGAACAGTGGGAATAACTCACTTGGTAGGAGAGCAGAGACGAGTGACATCATCATCATCAGAAGAGAAGAGACGAGCGGCGGATTGAGTAGTTGATTCCTCCATTTTATTCGGAGGAGGAGAGCCAACGGAGAAGGGAGAAGGAGAACGATAGTAGGAAGACATCGAATATGAGTAGAATGAGGATCGATGGGTTTATATAGTAAGAACGCTTCCGTCTTAAAGATCGAAAGCGTCCAACTAGGACCTTAGCTTACTCTTTATTGCGGGGGTTACGGTTTATTGTGGGCAGTCAGGATGGCCAGTGGGAACAGGAAGACTAATAGGTGCTACCATGTGGCCGAAATAGTTCGATGAGAGAGGAGAGCCGTTCCATTCTTGGATGACGAGAATTTTACAACTTGTAAGGAAGAGAGACTAAATGCTTCCGCTGTGACCTCTTTGAGGATCCTTCCCCTTTCCCTCTCATTCACTCATCCTCAGATCCTCTCACTCTTCATCATGTCTTCTCTAGATTCCTTTCCTCCTGAAGTATTGGATATGATCATAGATCGACTTTCTCATGATGGCCAAGTCTCTTTAAGCAAGGTCAATTTTTTCCCCTGGATTCATTTTCAATGTTAATTTGCCTTTTTCAGGTCTCTCATCACTTCAAGAACCTTCTTCCCAGATTCGAACTGAAGACTCTCGAGCTTGCTCAGGTACTGTCGTTAATCTTTTCTAGGTTGAATCAAGCGAAATAACTCCCTCTCAGTGGTTTTCGGATGAGCTTCGTCTCTCTTCGTGTTGTATCGACCATCTGATGTCTCAACGACATTTCTTCCGATGTTTCTTCGCTCCTCACAAACACTCTCGCAGAGCATGGACGGCCAAGGGGAAAAACCAGAAGGTCTGCTTGCACTGATTTATCCATATGATTATTACTATTCAATATAAAAATTTCAATAATCGAAATTCGCATTTCAGGTTAATTGCTTCCGCACATTTTCCTTCCCATCGACTGCCAAATTCTCCTTCTTTGGTGCAGCAAAAATTGACAACCTGGAAATGGATAAGGTACGCAATAACGCAATTCGAAAAACGTGAAAACATTCTGTTAGCTCCGAAAAATCGATCCTATTTTCCTAGGGTCACCCCGTCTACTTAGACAACGACAATATCGATCATCTCACTTCTCTTCTTTCTGGTTGCATCGTCAACAAAATCAATCTGATCATCGATAAGCAGACTCTAGAGAAAGTGTTAGTTCTTTTTACATCTCACCTCTCATATTCAAATCTTGCAGTTTTCTATCATCACCATCCTCATTTCAGAGATAAACTCCCTGCTTTTTTTGCTTAAATTCAAGCGAAACATGTGGAATTCGAACTGCAAAAGACGAAGTATTATGACATGCTCTCCCCGTTTGAAAATGGTGAGATAATTATATATATTTAATATATGTTCCGCTGTTCAAACTAATTTTACAACACATTTGCCCTCGACCTGGTTAACGCTGGAGTGAAGGAAGTAACTTTCTCCGGAACATATGTTGCCGGTCGCGCTCAGAAAGGAAATGCAGCCCCGGAGTACTTGCAACCAGACCTCAAATCACCCCGACACGATGTAAACAAGGTTGGTATTGCGATACTTACATTTTATTTATAACAAATTGTAATAGAAAACATGAACACATTTCTTTATATTTTCAGCCCTCTCTTGCTTTCGATGTTCTTCTCAATCTCATCGGAGCTGGAATCGAGATTGTAAACGTCAACGAAGACTCTCTTGAAAACGAAAATAAGGCAATAAACAGAACTGAACTCGATGAATTCATTGCTGTGAGTGGTCTATGCATATTCATCTGGAAAACGTCACAAAATAATATAGAGTTTTTTTCCGGATGCTTTGCTTTTATCAAATTAAATACATTTTCAGAAACTGTCTGAATTTGGGCACTCGTCAAAGCTCAACTTGAATGTCCACAGTTTGAGCAACGAGTTGAAGTCTCTAAGGAATGAGGAGAAATTCGAAAATGGGCATCGACGAGTTGTGAATGGTAAGGATGACATTATCGATTTAAAATTCTTTACATTATTCAACTCACTGACTTATTTATGTAGTGCGCAAAACACTATTTAACAATTTATTCACAGGATTTTCACAGTGGAGATGACAAGCTATGCTTTATATGTTCAAGGTGTCGTTTTCAGTTGTCCGAAAGGAAGCTACATTCGGTCATCGATATCTCCTCACCATCGAAGTGCATCGAATGTAATCGACTATCAGCGATATTTCTCAAATAACCATTGTTTATTCAGCGATATTTCACAAATATAATTTAGTCTTTCTCTGTCGGAATATTTAATGATAAATCTGTGTGTCGACTGCTCAGTGATAGATAATTTGTGGCAGGAATCGCCTTTCTTTTCAAAAATTTAATTACTGCAGTGGAAGTTGTTGAGAGAACACCTCAGATTATATATTTCTCAAACGCTCTCTATGCGTGAGTGAATGAGGAGGACTGTGAGGTGTATTTCAAATAAAAACGAAATAAAAACATAGTAAATTAAGTAAGCAAACGAATGAGAAGAAGACATAAAAATGTATATTAGGTTGTCTAAAAAGTTTCTCCCTATTTCATTTTTCAAGTTTTTTCTCGCTTGGTTTTCCTGTGGGTAATTTCCATTTAGTGCAAGTTGGGGTTATGTAAGTAGAATACAATAGTAGGTTTGAATAGTTTCTAGAAAGCGTTGTATGCGAATAATTATGCGATATCTCGAAAACTCAGAAAATTTCCATTTTGGGTGCTCTTTCTTCGTCACTACAATTTGAATACGAGCTAACATTTGATTATGCCCTCTTTATATGTGATACAATATGGATTGCTCTTCAAGATTATAACAAAATATCCGACATTCAAGACGTTTTAAAAACAGGGTAGAGCAAAAAAGGCTGATTTCCAAGGGAAATTTCGCCATCGAGATTTCGAATACTACTGTTCACGATCAGGTTGTTGCAGACTTCCCGAATTTAAAGTTTATAACAAACATGCCGAGTACTTCACTGACCACAACAATTGAGCTGGCTGGGCCAATCGCAAAAGGTGCAAGGCTATGCAATATTTATCACCAGAAAACTGCCTAGCGTGATTTTACGAACAAGAGTTCATCCCAAGTGGGGATAATCAGGCCTCCTCACTACAATGCTTACATAAACATGCCCATATATCCTGCTTAAAAATAGTGTGTCAGTTATGTGCCTATCACAATTCTCCATTCAACTATGAGCAAATAAAAATAATGGTTCTTCCGCATTTTCGCTGAGTTGGGAAGATTGCTGTGTTGGTATTACTAATTGTGTAGACCTGTGATAGCGTATTTTTGAAAGAGTAACCAAGCATCATTCGACTACTGAAGGACTTGTGGGGATTCATCAACATTGAAGGAAAGGATAAATAAAAATCTAAAATTGGTAAAAAAGGGAGAAACTTTTGAGACAACCTAATACTATGCATGAATGGTCAAGAGTATTAAACGGGACATCTGATGCAATCTGTGAGCTTCAAGTTGTTATGCATAAAGCCAAAACAATAGCTGATGATATCTGAATCGAAAAACCGGAGATTAGAAATGTCATCACGTAACGTCTCCTTCTTCTCTCCACCCATTTTTACTCTACCAAGTGTAGTCTGGGTGTTAATTGTCAGTATCAATCACTCAAGGGTCAACATATAAAAGGGAAGAACAAGGGGGGGGGGGAGAAGTGATTCTTTCGTGAATTCCACCATGAGGTTGGCATCGATTCTTCTTCTCATCTTCTTCCTCAACTCTGCTCGTCCCTACAAGATTCTCGTGTTCAGTCCTCGATTCAGTCAATCAATCAATAATTTTCTCGGAAATATCGCCGATATTCTGGTGCATGCAGGACACAATGTGGTGAGTGGCTGTTATCTGAAGAGTATCGAATTAGAATCTCAAATAGCAGTTTGATGTACTAGCCCTCTAATTATTTCAATTATTAATGTTGATTAGGTGAAAATTTAGGGTGAACGCAGTCATGTTTATTCTGGTTATATCCCTTGCAGACGACCGTCATTCCCATAGTCAATCCATTCCTGATTGACGGCACTCATAAATCTATGAAAATCTACGTGAAACCAACTGAGGAAGTGCGAAAGGTAACAGTTAGAAATTTTCAGAATATATAATTTGGCATTTTTCTAGATAACTGAGAGCCTGGACTTCAATGAGGCAGACTTCTTCCATTACGACGACTTCAACCCATTCAGTGGAATACCTGTCAGTTTTGTTCTGATAACCTTTTGTGTGGTAAAGGGCTGACTCAGTTCTCAGTAGAATCTAAAATACACAATAACTATGAAACTCAGAACGTTTTACCCGAACTTCTCATAAGAAAAAGGAGTGTTACTGAAAAAAACAACGGGGAAGAGCTCTCTTTTTTTTCGGGGGACTATTACCTTACAATTAGAGTATTGCGTGATGCCAAATGGGGATTTTCATTTTCAGTTCGGTCACTCGTTCACAGCGTGGTTCAATGCCCAGTGCGCTGGAGTACTGGACGAACCGGGACTAGTTCAGAGATTGAAGAGGGAGAAATTCGATGTGATGATAGTGGAGAACTTCGAGACTTGCGGAGTCGGTGAGCAATGATTTTCACTTACTCAGAAGATGATCTTCGAATGATCTGTAATCGAACTTGGCACGATGACCGTTTGACTTCTGGCAAAGTTCAAAATTAGGGCTCACATATTACACAAAGAACAGGAAATAAATCTTCGACCTTACCGTGTTTTCGATCATGAATAAGGATGAAATGGGAGTAACTCTCTCAAATTGACATTGCCTCTCCATAGAATGATGAATGGGAAGGTGATGGAGTGCCCTCTTTCTTCGTCTTCCCCTATTGTGATCGATGGTGTCCTAACGGTGTCATATTCAGTGATAAGGAATCCTGCCTCTCACTTATCCCATCTGCCAAATTGAGCGAAGGAAGATAAAAGACAAAGTAAATATAATTCCAGGTCTCTCTCACCTGATCAAGCCCAAGTCGCTCATTACTACAGCGGGATCCGTGCCGATGCAACAGCAGGGATGGGACTTCGGCCTGCCGGATGATCTCAGCTTCAACCCGAGTAGGTTTCTTAGCAATTCAAAAAGTGACATCACCTCGAAACCACAGTTCGCTCATGTAGAGGTAGACAGTATCCGATGTGGAAAAAACGTATTATTAATAAAAGATGGATGGTAGATCCTCTGGTGACGCATGTTGACGTTCATTCGATCTGGAGTCGAATGTGCAACATCTACGCGACCCTCGCCTTCCATGCGATGTGGTACACTACCCGATCTGAGGTTAGTTGAGCGCCTATGTACTATTCTTAAGATCACGTAAATCAATTTGAAAAAGCATATCTCTTCAGATCAATGCCCTCTTTAAGGAGCGGTACGGGCCAACATTCCCAAGCATTAACGTATGTAATTACTGTTAATTTTGGTATCCTAGTAAGAATTTGTAGGAGATTAGTTCGAATGCCGCCTTCACATTCATCAATCAAGAGCCGCTCATTGACTTCGCGACGCCCATTCTTAGTCGGTGAGCAAGCATTTCTAACTATTCGAATGTCTTTGGTCATAGCAGCCGATTTAAATTCATCAGACTCTTATTTTCATCTTATTTTTAGTACTGTTCTCATCGGAGGAATTGGAGCGAAGGAGCCTAAGAAGTTAGACAAGGTAAATCGATCTTCGAGAGTTAATCCAAAGTATTGAATGCTAATATTATCATCCATAATCTTGCAAATCGTTCGCAAATATAGCTGATCAAGGTTCTTCATTGAAGGAGCTAGAGCGGATCTTCTCTCACCGTAGCAAGACTGTTCTCATCTCATTCGGGTCCATCGTACAGAGCCACGCACTTCCACTGCAAGTGAAGCACAATATTCTCCAGGTGATTTTTCGCCATTTCAACTTTTCCTCAATCTTCTTTCAACAGTTTCACTCAGGCAGTTTCTCGATTCCCCGACATCACCTTCTTGTGGAAGTACGAGAAGCCCGAGGACGATTTTGCGACAGTGAGAGCATATTCAACTATAGAATGCTGTTTATTGTTTCCCTTCAGGTCGCCCTTGCAAATACTTCTAACCTGCACATGCTGAAGTGGACTCCTCAGAACGATATCCTAGCTGATGAGAGACTTGTGGCATTCATCACTCATGGAGGAATGGCCAGCACTCAGGAGACGGCACTCAGGGGAAAACCCGGTGAGCACTGATGAAAAAGATCGTTGATCAAGCGGAATCAATTCGGATTCGCATGTTCATTTATTGACCTATTGGCAGGTCTCTTCATTCCCTTCCTCGCCGATCAACCACGCAATTCGGGAATGATGGAGCGGAACGGACTAGGAAAAGTCAGTTTTACCCTTCGTTTTCTTGTTTTTAACCATTTTCAATGTTGACTTGTCGTCACTTTAGAAAGCAGAGGTCGTCAGAAAAAAATATATGAATCATTAATTAATTGAGGTTTACTACAAGCACGATTTGCACGACGCGGAGAAGTTCTACGCCGCAGTAAAGGATCTGATTGAGAACGAAAGGTACATAATCGATTTTGAAAATTCCCAAATCAATCTTTCAGCTACCACAATAACATGGCGAAAATTGGTGAGATGATAGCTCAGAAACCATTCTCTGCGAAGGAAATGATGGTCAAGTGAGTTTTTTTATTGTTCCTATCCAGAATTTTAGCTTTTTTGGTTAATTTTTGAATATGGTGGCAGTGCAAATTCTTGAATATGTTCAGAGTATTCGAAATTTCAGGACTGTCGAATTAGCAGCCCGCTTCGGTCCCTCTCCTGCCCTTCGACCTCAATCTTTCGACATGAATTGGATCGAGTATCACAATGCCGATATCGTCGCCATTTTCACACTCATCTCACTTCTAGCAGTTTTTGTTGCCGTGAAGGCAGCTTCTTTCCTTCTGAGCAGAGTGATTTCCATCGTGAAGATCAAAGTGGATTAACCTCCGTTATTGTACGGATTGTAAATAGTGTAGATTGAATATTTTTGTGAGAATGATAGGTGTCATTGCTTCTATGAATGTACATTGAACCCAACGCAATATTAAAATATAATTGATGGATATACGAAAGGATATGCAAATAGTTAACATCGAGGTAAACAAAAATCAAAGAACTCGCAAGCGTTAATTTGTCGGCACAAAAGGAGAACTGTTAACAGTTCGTGTGCTCTGCTCGAATGCGTCAACTTTGTATTTTTATCGCTCGCCCTAGAAATAAGATACTCTCGGACAGCCGCTATTATGTGCATGAGAGAACGAAAAGATCGTTTGAATTTGAGAGAGTTTCCCCTGCATGTTAATCTTTCCATCTCTAACTGACAAGCTCTGATCTTTGATGGGTCGGAAGGAGTATAATAGGAGAGTCGATAACTCTCGATCACGACGAAATGCGATTCTCGCTCGTTCTTGGCTCTCTCCTGTGTCTTAAAATCGTTGACTCCTTCAAGATTCTCGTTTTCTGCCCTCGATATAGTCAGTCGATCAGCAATTTCCTTGGGAATATCGCGGATACTCTCGTAGAGGAGGGACACGATGTGGTCAGTGAGCGGTGCTTCCGTTCTCATTTTTGATAGTATGAAGCATATGTGTTGATTTTTGAATATTCTTTCATCATACCAGCACAGTGCGTTTTTCGAAATGATTGTCTAATTCAGACTACCCTAATTCCCATCATTCATCCTTTGTTGAGAGATGGAACTCACAAGTCGAAGAAGATCTATGTTCAGCCTACCGATGAAGTCAAGAAGGTTTCACTTTTAAAATTGTGCAATCCGATAAATTGACCCTCAGTTGACTGATTCAATTCACTCGATGGAAGCAGATTTCTTTGCTTACAACGACTTTAACCCTTTTATTAGTATCGGCGTGAGTTTTCTGACTCATTTTTGCGTTTCAATTTTTAAATTTTCTAATTCTATATACTGTAGATAGAATTTACCTTTAGGCTGGATACACTTTCAATTCGTGGATCAATGCTCAGTGCAGTGGAGTCCTCGATGAACCAGGGTTGATAGAGAAACTGAGGGATGAGAAGTATGACGTCATGATCGTGGAGTCCTTTGAAGCCTGTGGGCCAGGTTATACTAATTGCGTAGCATTTCAATAATGCTTTCACCCTATGTAAAAATAACAAGCAAATACAAAAATAACAACCGAATTATTCAGTACTTTATTATCTCTATCTTCCAGCTCTCTCTCACATAATCAAGCCCAAGTCGCTCATTACCTCAACTGGCTCAGTGCCTATCGCATGGATGTTCCAGGAATTCGGACTGGACTTGGCACTCAGCTATAATCCTAGTTAGAAGTCAATCAATAACTTCACATTATCTCTTCCCAATCAGGTCTGATGATGACTCACTTGGACGTCCATTCCATGTGGAGTCGTCTCACTAATATCTACGCCGAAATTGTTTCCCATGTGATGTGGAGTTTCTCTCGGTCGCAGGTAATGAGTATATTGACAACTGCAATGAATCTGTGGCAGAAATTGTGCTCGCTCTCTCTTTCTCCCTATCTTCAAACTTTGTTGTTGTCATTTAGAAGGAATGCATTTCTTGTTCAGATAAACAGCCTCTTCCACGAGCGTTTTGAGAATTTTCCTGGAGTGAAGGTTTGATTTATTTAATTTATTTTTTTAAATGTATTATATTAGGAAATTTGCTCGCGTGCTGCGTACACATTCGTGAACTCCGAGACGCTGATCGACCATGCTGTGCCCACTCTCAACAGGTTAGCAGAGTGGAAAGCGTTCAATTGGTGAAAGAGAAGACGATGAGTCTAATAGTCTAATGATGAGGAAAATAATGAAAAGATTCAGAGTGATCTATATCGGAGGAATCGGGGCGAAGGAGCCGAAGAAATTGGACAAAGTAGATAAGAAGATACAACAATAAGAAATCAATTAAAATTCAGGAGCTCGATCAACTCTTCTCATTGCGCAATAAGACGGTGTTGATGTCTTTCGGATCAGTGGTTGCCACTGATAAAGTTCCCTTGAAAGTGAAGGAATCGATGGTGGAGGTAAGAACATCTATTTCCAATCTTCACACGTAAAACACCCCCCAAAACACTCACAATTACAGGTCGTTTCCCTGTTCCCAGAGGTGACTTTCCTGTGGAAATACGAGAGCCCCGAAGATGGGTTTGCCAAGGTTCGAATTGTCGAACCTCTTACTTTCAAAGGATAAATTTCAGAAAGTACTACCCTCCACTCCGAATCTGCACATGCTCAAGTGGACTCCGCAGAACGATATATTGGCTGACGATAGACTGACCGCATTCATTACTCATGGAGGAATGGCCAGCACTCAGGAGATCGCGTTGCGGGGGAAACCAGGTGTGCTTCCTTCTTTATTTTTAATGGTGCAAAAATATTTCACAAATATTGGGACATTTGTAGGTCTCTTCATTCCTTTCATGGGAGATCAACCGAGAAATGCGGGAATGATGGAGAAGAATGGAGTGGGCAGAGTGAGTGTAGGGGGATGTATACTCACTTCATATCCTTACCCCTTGATTCCACTCCGAAAAAAGATCTTCATATGCATGTATTTCATAGCGAATCTATTTAGGTATTCGACAAAAACGACTTGTTCGACGCCAACAAATTCTATGCGGTTGTCAAGGATCTGCTTGAAAATGATAGGTTCGTTTAAGTAATTTTTAGACGCTGGAAATATTAAAATTTCAGCTATCGTCAGAACGCTGAACGGATCTGTTCAATGATAAAGAAGAAGCCATTCTCAGCGAGGGAAACTCTAGTCAAGTACGTTAGATTGACATCGATTTCAATTGACTCATTTTAAGAGTAATTTTCAGAACGATTGAATTCGCTGCTGAATTCGGTCCTTCCCCTGCGCTCCGCCCTCAATCTTACGATATGAATTGGATCGAATATCATAATGCTGATATTATCGCTGTTTTCATGATAATGTTAGTAATTGTTATCGCAGTTATTGTTATATTAATCAAGACGGCGATCAGAAAGATTACTGGTGCGAAATCAAAGAAAGAATGAGAACTGTACTAGGGTCTGGTCTGATAATTCATCCTTATGTATCGAATAAACAACATTGTCTTTCAAGAATCAGAGGAGCAATGCAAACAATTGTATACGTGGCGAACAATTGATCGTACACTCAAAATCTAGTGAATAATAAATAACTTTATTTGCAAAAAATCAGTTGTTACTGTCTCGGTGACTCTTCTCACTTCCAGTCTTCTGATGACCTGTCACGAACTCTTCGGGACAACTGGAACCTGAACATGGGCCTGAATCAATATTTAGAGCATACGGTAGTCTACCTGCTGATCGATATTCATGCAGCAACCGGATGAATGAGAACGCCGCGTTTATCTCATCACTGCTTGGGAAACGCGGACCTGGAAAGAAAATGTTGCAATTGTTCATTTTACGATACTGCTACAGTACTATCAACAGTATCTCACCAATGGCTCCATCCTCACTGCATTCTTCTCCCTTCACCTCACCCACACTGCGATCGTCTGACCCTGAATCAGGGCTGTTAAGGAAACCGCAAAATGAGATACCGTATTACAATTAGGCTATACCTTGTTCCTCATCAGACACTGCTATTGGCTTATCCTCCTCCTTCATTCGGCCGTTGAAAACCCCTAAACAGGATGTCGTAAATGCATTACACGGCTTCGATTACGGTACATTTCTGTTTTGGAGTCACATCAACATCGGCCCATCGTCCCTCCTTGTAGGCAGTGACTGCGGCAGCGCATGTCTCATCGAAAGCCTCGAAGAGAGCAGTGTGCTCCGCCACTGATGAGATGTCTGGAACGGAAAGATACTCAGTGGATTCTTTTTGAAGATACCCTATTCACCCTCCTCCCACTGATGAGTACGTTGATAAATATAATAATAATAACAATAATAATAAGAATAAGGGTAAATCAAGTCTTACTGGCGAGATCGTCCATGAGGTTATCGTAGAGGGCGTTGTATCCTCTTTCGAACTGCTCCGCGTCGAAATTAGAAGGTTGCTGAATAGTGCAACGGATTTTGAAAAGAAACTACAGCAAGTTAGACCATCGTACAACTAGCAAAATTAAAAAAAAACCTGAGACATCGTTGCACAACCGATTGAGAACAGCGGAGGAGATCGAAATGAGAGGGATCGAGGAGATGGACTAGCAATTTGCAAGAGAGAATTTTGGAATTATCAAAGAATGGATCTAACAAGATTACAAAGATGGCAAGATAACAAAAAGGTTCTTATCCTTAGCTGTACTGGAATATTCTCAAAAAAGAGATCGTTCTACATACGATGACCAATAAATCAAAGCCCCATTGTTCATTTTATTGTTGTCTTGCTATGCGATTTTTGGAAGTTCTCACATTTGAATGCAGGATACAAACATTTCCTTTATCGATGCATGAGAAACGAGGGAATTGCCAGACACTTTAGGATCGGAGGAGATAAGATATTACAAGAGAAAGCGATAATTAAAAATATATTTCAAGGTATAAGTTATGGTTTTAGTCAGTCGCACGGGTCGAAAAGTTCACAGGTTCAAGATACGATTCTCCATTCTCGCCAAAACTCATCTTGTATGTGCCAGGGCTGCTTCTCAGAGATTCCATGAGGCTGACATACTGAGCACTCATATACTGAGTCCCGCGGAGTCTCTCTGCTTCCAACTTCAGATAGTCGTTCTCCCTCAGTAGCAATTCGTTTTCACGAGCGAGTTTGTCGACTTCTTTGCCCAAATGGACGCTCTCGTTCTTCTTCGATTCTCTGTACTGCTTGGAGTAGATGGCCATCTTCGAGTCACTCTTCGATCCAGATGGACGTCCCCTCCCTCGCTTGACCTCAGTCGAGGTCATCCTTGGAGCATTAGAAGTCTTCCTCAGAGGAGGTGAATTGTCTCGAAGAGCAATTGAAGATGGCGAAACTGACGAGTACGAACCTGTAAAGATAGGAAGATGAGAAAGCTGAGGATAAAAAATATTCATAAAAAATGAAAAATCGTACCATAGTAGTGGGTGGATTGAGAGGGAGAAGAGGGTATGTCTGTGTGATCTTCGTATGATGATACGGATGCGATTGAGCGATGAGGGCGAGGAGAATCCATTGTAACGATACCTGGAAAAATCAGAATGTCAACTGGCAAGTAATGGAGAACAACAAATTAAGAATAGCATTGGAGTGATCAGATTGTGAGAGTGTATCAACAGCCTTTCCATCTCTCGGTGGAGGCATCCGACAAGGCAATAGAAAAAAAAGAAGAGATGCCCTCTGGTCGAGATTGATCAATTAGGGTAATAAATGGTAGATCCCCCTCCGGGAGAGAAAGCGTAATTGATAGAATAATTGATGGAATAGATTGATCAGAAGGAGCAGAACGAAACAATCAGGACTGAAATTAGCTCGGGACGTATCATGTTATCCATGAAGTGAAGAGGTAATCTTCTTCAAAATCCAGACCAGACAAATTTGCGTAAACTCAATTATTTATTGTTCAACGAAAGTGCAAAATACTCCCTCGCCTCTCTTCATTCCATCCACCTTCGCTCCTCTCAATCGGTTGCTCGACTATGTCTCAGGTGCTTTTCTTTTAATTTATCAACGCCTTCGTCCCATATGCGTTGATGATCTCCTCAATAACTATTATACTTGTTCCCATTGCAGAAATTGCCTCCTCCTCCTACGATCTCACTAGCTCCCGGAGAACAGTGCGATCTGGTTTGGAAGGATTACGCAGCAGGCTATTTCAAACTATTTCCAGGCAAAATTCGCCGACTTCATGGAGCCAGTGAATAAAGTACCTTCATCAGACACTCCCGAAGAGGTCGCCACAGATGCCACCCAGCCCGAGTGACTGCGTTGTGTGATGTAGCCTACCGTATTCTGGTTTTCAGAAATACCGAAACTGTACGGCGATAAAGCAAATCGTATATTTGTGCATGCACTCAGAGAAACATGTGAAATTTGTACACAAAATTGCAATATACAGACTGGTTTTGCTCTATATTGGTGTCAAAGGATTTATGCATATTTAGAAAATTTCTGAGATTGTAAAAATGTCCTCACAATAGTATACAATAATGGAAAACGTGGGATTGAGCAAGGTATGAGCAAGCAAGGTAACACGGGATCTCTCCGGGTTCAATCCCCGGGACCTCTCGCACCCTAAGCGAGAATCATACCACTAGACCACTCAGCCATGTTTATCCTCGGCCGATAGATCTCATAACTTTCGAAAACTGGATCTATTCGAAGTAAAATAATCGAAAAAGTAGGGCTGAGCCGGGGATTGAACCCGGGACCTCTCGCACCCTAAGCGAGAATCATACCACTAGACCACTCAGCCATGTTTATTCTCTGCCGATAGATCTCTTATCTATCGAAAACTGGATCTATTCGAAGTAAAATTATCTAAAAAGTAGGGCTGAGCCGGGGATTGAACACGGGACCTCTCGCACCCTAAGCGAGAATCATACCACTAGACCACTCAGCCATGTTTAACTTCAGCCGATAGATCTCATAACTTTCGAAAACTGGATCTATTCGAAGTAAAATAATCGAAAAAGTAGGGCTGAGCCGGGGATTGAACCCGGGACCTCTCGCACCCTAAGCGAGAATCATACCACTAGACCACTCAGCCATGTTTATCCTCTGCCGATAGATCTCTTATCTATTGAAAACTGGATCTATTCGAAGTAAAATTATCTAAAAAGTAGGGCCGAGCCGGGGATTGAACACGGGACCTCTCGCACCCTAAGCGAGCATCATACCACTAGACCACTCAGCCATGATTATCCTCAGCCGATAGATCTCTTATCTGTCGAAAACTGGATCTATTCGAAGTAAAATAATCGAAAAAGTAGGGCTGAGCCGGGGATTGAACACGGGACCTCTCGCACCCTAAGCGAGCATCATACCACTAGACCACTCAGCCATGATTATCCTCAGCCGATAGATCTCTTATCTGTCGAAAACTGGATCTATTCGAAGTAAAATAATCGAAAAAGTAGGGCTGAGCCGGGGATTGAACCCGGGACCTCTCGCACCCTAAGCGAGAATCATACCACTAGACCACTCAGCCATGATTATCCTCAGCCGATATATCTCTTATCTTTCGAAAACTGGATCTATTCTATGTAAATTATCGAAAAAGTAGTGCTGAGCCGGGGATTGAACCCGGGACCTCTCGCACCCTAAGCGAGAATCATACCACTAGACCACTCAGCCATGATTATCCTCAGCCGATAGATCTCTTATCTGTCGAAAACTGGATCTATTCGAAGTAAAATAATCGAAAAAGTAGGGCTGAGCCGGGGATTGAACACGGGACCTCTCGCACCCTAAGCGAGCATCATACCACTAGACCACTCAGCCATGATTATCCTCAGCCGATATATCTCTTATCTTTCGAAAACTGGATCTATTCTATGTAAATTATCGAAAAAGTAGGGCTGAGCCGGGGATTGAACCCGGGACCTCTCGCACCCTAAGCGAGAATCATACCACTAGACCACTCAGCCATGATTATCCTCAGCCGATATATCCCTTATCTTTCGAAAACTGGATCTATTCTATGTAAATTATCGAAAAAGTAGGGCTGCGCCGGGGATTGAACCCGGGACCTCTCGCACCCTAAGCGAGAATCATACCACTAGACCACTCAGCCATGATTATCCTCAGCCGATATATCTCTTATCTTTCGAAAACTGGATCTATTCGAAGTAAAATAATCGAAAAAGTAGGGCTGAGCCGGGGATTGAACCCGGGACCTCTCGCACCCTAAGCGAGAATCATACCACTAGACCACTCAGCCATGTTTAACTTCAGCCGATAGATCTCATAACTTTCGAAAACTGGATCTATTCGAAGTAAAATAATCGAAAAAGTAGGGCTGAGCCGGGGATTGAACCCGGGACCTCTCGCACCCTAAGCGAGAATCATACCACTAGACCACTCAGCCATGTTTAACTTCAGCCGATAGATTTCATAACTTTCGAAAACTGGATCTATTCGAAGTAAAATAATCGAAAAAGTAGGGCTGAGCCGGGGATTGAACCCGGGACCTCTCGCACCCTAAGCGAGAATCATACCACTAGACCACTCAGCCATGATTATCCTCAGCCGATATATCTCTTATCTTTCGAAAACTGGATCTATTCTATGTAAATTATCGAAAAAGTAGTGCTGAGCCGGGGATTGAACCCGGGACCTCTCGCACCCTAAGCGAGAATCATACCACTAGACCACTCAGCCATGATTATCCTCAGCCGATATATCTCTTATCTTTCGAAAACTGGATCTATTCTATGTAAATTATCGAAAAAGTAGGGCTGAGCCGGGGATTGAACCCGGGACCTCTCGCACCCTAAGCGAGAATCATACCACTAGACCACTCAGCCATGATTATCCTCAGCCGATATATCCCTTATCTTTCGAAAACTGGATCTATTCTATGTAAATTATCGAAAAAGTAGGGCTGCGCCGGGGATTGAACCCGGGACCTCTCGCACCCTAAGCGAGAATCATACCACTAGACCACTCAGCCATGATTATCCTCAGCCGATATATCTCTTATCTTTCGAAAACTGGATCTATTCTATGTAAATTATCGAAAAAGTAGGGCTGAGCCGGGGATTGAACCCGGGACCTCTCGCACCCTAAGCGAGAATCATACCACTAGACCACTCAGCCATGATTATCCTCAGCCGATATATCTCTTATCTTTCGAAAACTGGATCTATTCGAAGTAAAATAATCGAAAAAGTAGGGCTGAGCCGGGGATTGAACCCGGGACCTCTCGCACCCTAAGCGAGAATCATACCACTAGACCACTCAGCCATGTTTAACTTCAGCCGATAGATCTCATAACTTTCGAAAACTGGATCTATTCGAAGTAAAATAATCGAAAAAGTAGGGCTGAGCCGGGGATTGAACCCGGGACCTCTCGCACCCTAAGCGAGAATCATACCACTAGACCACTCAGCCATGTTTAACTTCAGCCGATAGATCTCATAACTTTCGAAAACTGGATCTATTCGAAGTAAAATAATCGAAAAAGTAGGGCTGAGCCGGGGATTGAACCCGGGACCTCTCGCACCCTAAGCGAGAATCATACCACTAGACCACTCAGCCATGTATATCCTCAGCCGATAGATCCCTTATCTTTCGAAAACTGGATCTATTCGAAGTAAAATAATCGAAAAAGTAGGGCTGAGCCGGGGATTGAACCCGGGACCTCTCGCACCCTAAGCGAGAATCATACCACTAGACCACTCAGCCATGGAAAGTCGTATCTTAGCTTTCATCCTTGCGACCAGTGCTCCCCTTTCGATATCCTTAGGGAAGGAGTGGAAAGTGAAAGCGGCTTTGCCATGCTTGACTATTTATTTTCCCGCTCTGGTAACGAATTTCACTATTCCTCTTATGTTTTGTCTAATGCCCTACTAGTTTAGGAAAAAGCGGATGGAAAAAGAAAAAGAGTGTTAGTTCCGAACGGAGAATTTCTGGAAAAGGCACGAGATTTGAATTCACGTAATTGAAGTTTTAAGGGTTTCTCTAGAACAATCGATTTGAAATATTGCGCTCTATCTGGTCTTCAGGTTCCATCGAAATTTTCAAAACATCAGGGTCCGTGTTTTTTTCGGACCCATGAAATCAGAGGTTTTTCATTTCCTCTGGTTACATCCGTTCCCCTTCTAGATAAGACCGAACGTTTTATATAGGAGCATCCCTAACATTCCCAACAGTCATAATGGAACGTGACTGACATTCGATCATTTTTATGGGTTCATCCGTTTTCTACGACCTCTGTCTAACACCGGACGTGCTACTTTCACGTGCTACTTCACCGGACGTCTACAAGGAGGAACACCGTCATTCATTATTACTTCACTTGTCGTGTTTACTTCTTCACATATTCTTCCTTTCAGAATGAGTTCTGAGTACGCCATTGCTCTTCTCATTCTCCATTTGGACTATGCCCATAAAGGTTAGTCTAGCGTAGAAGTAGATCAATAGTAGATGTAGATCAATATATCACGCGTCTTCTGAGAGAATGCATGACGATGAGGAACAAGGAGCCGAAAGTTTGAGCAATATCCATGAGATATTTATGTTAGAGTATATTGGAGACGAGAAAACTTTTGACGTTGGCAGTTTTTCCCAGAACCGTCTTTTAGGAATTTTCCGGTTTTGGTTCCGGCTCTACCATAAAACAGCTGCCAGATGAGCTAGGAGGATGGCTTTGGGCTCAAAATGTGCCGAAAATTATTCTAAGCAACTTTTATGTTGGCGATGAAAATGTGTGGCTTCATCTTTATCTTGAAAAAATTGAAAATTCATTTTTGAAACTAGAAAACAAATTCTACCCCCCCTCTTTACCACTTTTTGAGCACAGATTCTGAATCTACGACATCGACTTACTCTAGAAAAAAGTAGAACTGGCGGCTAAACCCGTGGCTTTTTGAGATTTGAGGCTGGAAAGACCAAAAAATGACCAAAATTAGATTTTTTCGATTTTTTCAACTTATCCATATATCCATATTTCGAACTCCCGATGATATTTTCTCTTATATTTTGCCATTTCCAATCTCAGAATGTCGTTTTTCACTTCAACAAAGCTAAATCCACAAATTTACCCAGACCAGTCCAGTCATTTTGGGTCGAAAAATCGAATTTCTCAAAACTATTTATAATACAGTTTTTATGGTGTCTTTTGTCTCGTAGAATCCGAATTTCACTACTAGAACGCGTGAAAATTCTAAATAAAGGAGTTATTAACGAAATTTCGATCCTACAAGAGCCAACATCTCAATTAAAAAATGCGAGAATATGGGTCGCAATTGCGAAATTTCGTGATAGTGAAGCATCCATAAGCTCTTAGATTACTTTTCAAACTCATCAAATAGTTAGACATACTTAACTTAGTGTATGTGTTACAACTTGTGGATTCGGAAAATTCAATCATTCAATATATTTTTTGAAATATTATTTTTGGTTTTTTTTTCGGTCGACATTGTCGCTTTTCCGTTAACAACTCGTTTATTTAGAATTTTCACGCGTTCTAGTAGTGAAATTCGGCTTCTACGCGACAAAATACACCATAAAAACTGTATTATAAATAATTTTGAGAAATTCGATTTTTCGACCCCAAAATGAGGGGACGGGTCTGGGTAAATTTGTGGATTTAGCTCTGTTGAAGTCAAAAACAACATTCTGAGATCGGAAATGGAAAAATATAAGAGAAAATATCATCGGGAGTTCAAAATATGGATATTTTTAAAAGTTGAAAAAATCGAAAAAAATTAATTTTGGTCATTTTTTGGTCTTTCCAGCCTCAAATCTCAAAAAGCCACGGGTTTAGCCGCCAGTTCTATTTTTTCCTAGAGTAAGTCGATGTCGTAGATTAATATTCTGTGCTCAAAAAGTGGTAAAGAGGGGGGTCCCCGAGCCGGTAGAATTTGTTTTCTAGTTTCAAAAATGAATTTTCAATTTTTTCAAGATGAAGATGAAGTCATACATTTTCATCGCCAACATAAAAGTTGCTTAGAATAATTTTCCTCACATTTTGAGCCCATAGCCATCCTCCTAGCTCATCTGGCAGCTGTTTTATGGTAGAGCCGGGACCAAAACAGGAAAATTCCTAAAAGACGGTTCTGGGAAAAACTGCCAACGTCAAAAGTTTTCTCGTCCCCAATATACTCAAACATAAATATCTCATGGATATTGCTCAAACTTTCGGCTCCTTGTTCCGCGAGGGGTCCGTTTTCATGCAATCTCTCAGAAGACGCGTGATATAGCTGTCAATATGCAGTTCTTATTCCGTTTGAAAAAGTTTTCTGCTTCGACTTATTCCACGCCACACTCCTCCCGAAAATTACAGTGCCGCTCAATCGCCTTCCTAACGGGCGAGTCGGGGCGATTCGCCGCGTTTCGCTTTATGAAGCCTCAACTTTTAGACGCCCTAAACAACCTTCAATGCGTATTTTTGTGGCTATTCTTTCGCGCTGAGCTTTTCCAACAGTACGAATCGGTCTCCGAAATCTGCTATAGTGAGATATTATGACTCGATTTGGAGAGGAAATTTTTTTATCTATAGCACGATTGCACACAGAAGAGTAAAGCATCAACGGAATTTAAACAATTAAGTTTCTCTAACTCGACAGGAATGATTGGTAAGTGATGATTGAGTTACTCGTAGTGCAAAAATTGACAAGAATCTCAGATTTGAGGGGGATGCCGCAAGAGTTGAGATATGTTTGACGAATATCTTGAGGTGATATGAAGGGCTCGTAATTGATTCTACTCAAATTACATTGAAAAATGAACAGGAAGGATTCTCCTAAACCCCCGACAGTTCCTCGAATCTTCCCTTGGTGGCTCTCAATCCATGGCAGTAGAAGGCTCCTCCCAGAATGCAGACTGCGAGGAGAGCGAGGACGACCACGATGGCGATCACTCCCACCAGATTGCGACGAATTGTCTGCAATTAACCAAGATTTACTACGTGAAAAAATACCATTTTGTGTAATAATTTGAGTTAATTTTACTGGTGGATTGTACACAGTAAGAAAAGGTTGGAAGCGCACGTTTGAATGATATCAGACTGTTCACCTCTCGTCTGTTCGCCTTGGGAGTTGTAGTTCGTGGCCTCCTGGTAGTCGATTTTCGAGCCTCGTAGTCATCCTGAAATCAATTTTCGAAAATTTTGAATTAAAAAATATTCATGAATTCGAAGGCGCTACCATCTATAGTCTCCCGTACCTCCGTGAGGATGGAGCAGTGCTCGAAGTTCTGCGGCGTGCGGAAGTACGGACAGCCCTGCAGACATTTATAGATTCTTAACGCTTCAGAACGTCAAATAGTAGACCGGACACGATCACTCACCACAGAGGGGCAGTAGTAGGCGTCTTGCGAGAATACGGCAGTGGAGGTGTTGTAGGAGGGACCCGCCAGCAGCCGATTCCAGAGCCACTTGGCAGCGTATGTGTGGCCGCGACTGCAAGTAGGAAGTATTCTCCGGATTTCACAAATGCCGGTTCGTGAATCTCCGGCTCTGACCGATTCAGCTGTGGTTCTCCTTCAGTGAAGAGTGCGAGGGGATCGCGAGAGTGGATGGGCAACTGGGGAATGGCCAGCACTCCGAAGGTCGTGTAATTGAAGGAGTTGAACTCCATCTGCACAAACTCTGCTGTTACTCTCTAAGGAATCACAAGGAAGTGGAATAATAAGAAGTGAGTGCCGAACAATCAGAAAATATACCAACCTGCACATCGTAGTATATGTTGGCCCATTTCCTCAAGAGGGAGGAGTACTGACCCTTTGAAAGACCCTCTAGACAGGTGCATCTCTTCCTGCAGTTTACAGTTTTGTATAACGAATAAAGCATTCTGCAGTAAATGAATTATGTAGGTAAAACCGAGTCAAGAGAGTCAACAACATAATGAAAATTATTATGGTCATTTTCAAACTCCCGTATCTTATCAGAGTGGTAATAGAGCAGTACATTCCAAATATAACGTCAGAAAATCTCGAAAGGCTCACTTCATCAAGTTCACATTCTGGGAGTACGAAGAGGCGACGTGCACTGGACCGAGAAGAATGACGAACACCTGCCAATGGAGGAGAGATTACTGATAGCAACTCGTATCCTGTGGAGAGAATGGTACGAGTTTGACTAGTACCACACGATATTTTCAATAAGAAACCTTCGGTATTCCCGTCCGTAGCTTCGCAAGGGCAATTCGCAGTGAGCGGACGTCAGGCTCCGCACACGTATCGCACATCTAGAATGAGAGGGTCAGATGTTGCAACAAAAAGCCTTACACTAAAACGAAATTTTTACATATTTTTATGAAAAAGTTTAGTTATCATAGAGAACGCGAATGCCCGTTCTGACCTCCTCCGACCCGATGGCCATCGTCGCCATCAACCATTTGTCCTGCAGTTCGTGAGCGTGCAGCTTCACCCGACGGACCAATTCATCGGCCTGAATGACGGAGGATTCAGGGCAAAGTCGAAGGCAAAAAATGTTGCTCGAAAGATGACCAAACAATGATCAAGACGGTTCTTCGATTCAGAGGACAAGGCCACTCACCTGTTCTGGCATGTCCTTCGTCCTCGCACCCGAGATGGCCACGTTGAACTGGTGATCAGGCAAGCGATCACTAGAGGAAAGCAGAGTATGATGGAACAACCGTCGAATTTTGGATTCGATTTTCTACACTCACCGTGATCCCATTCCGTGCGAGACTCCCTCGAGATCCTCGTTGAACTCCAGCAGCAGATCTACATAATGAAATACAAGTTGTAAACAAGTTGCAAATTTAATACTTTTCGGCTAACAAGATGCCAACGAATTGGAATTTAGCCAAGGATATTCTAGTTGAAATATCGTTTGAGGTTCCGATTTTTTCTCCGCTCGCAAAGTATCTGGGTACTGACTGGGAATGGTCACGAGTCCGTCGATATTCGCATCCCCGCCAATTGGAAAAGCTGCGCCTCTGAAGTCAACTGCCGACGGCGCCCAGAGACCACGACCGGACTGCAAGACTACCGTTTCAATCGAATGAATGATTTCGTCTTCTGAGGACTGTAAAATCCCTTGACGTAGGTGCACCTTTAATTTTTTTTAAAATTTTTAGTGAGCATCTTTTCAATACATTTCCTTGACCGGTAGTTTAGAGTACGCAACAGGGGTGATTCCCATTGTCTATATAGATTCACTCACAGCGAGTGAGTCTCCGAGAGCGGCGACGATGTCGATGTCTTCAGGGGAGAGATCAGCCAGGGAAGTCCCCGTGTGCAGAGCTGGCTTCACAAGGGGACACAGGAACGACTTCTTGTCCTGACATATGGTTTGGTTCAATGTACACCGTATTCATTTACGGTGGTCTAAAATCATAAGCTCAATGATCTGTGAATGTTATTTACAAGCCATCCCTGGAAAATCAAAACGTCAATCTCCTACGTCAATCACTGCGCTTTATCAGCGTTTTTATTGAGAGATAAAGCTTGGAGATTTCCCTTGTCAACAGACGTCTAGATCATAAATGAGAAAAGCATCTCTCGAAAACAATCAGTTAAAGGAGAAAGACCAAATTGGAGAGAATTTCGAAGACTATCGATGGGCGATGAACTTACATGGAATACAGAAGTGATGCCTGCATGTTGGAAATTCTGTCCGATATGGTGCTGATCCGAGTTCACATCTCCAAGGCTGAACATTTTATATTTCAAAAGGTTCTTCACCATGAAAATATTAAAGGAGGAGCAAAGTCAAGATTCAATTGCTGAAGCTTTCATATGCACGGCCTAGATCTCCCCAACGATAAGAAGCTCCGAAATTTTCATTTTGATATCTCTATTCCGAACAGAGATATCGGTAGTTGGCTGGGAGCCAAATCAGGGTAAGCTCAGGGAACGAGCGAAAGAGCACGCGACTTGAAGAGAGTTCACCTCTATTTGAAACATATTTCAACCGGGAGCGCGTTTGACTTTACTCCTCCTTTAAGAAAGCCTACTCGTCTTCCTCGTCATAATCATCGTATTCCTCGACTTTCGGTGTCGTCGTGCGTCGTCGAGCATACTGTAATCGCACTTTATCGATTCAATCATCCCTGAGACGTAGTCATTTTCGTCAAAGGGAGAGACGATCGCCCAATTGCTGGGAAGTATCGGTAAGAATTGGCCGAGTTATGCTTCGCATTGGCGAACAATTTCGTTCCAAGAACGGAGCTAGAATTACTATCTATCTCTCTAATCTAATTATCTCATTAAAAGTCGGTTCAAGAACCTTTTTCTAAATGCAATCTCTAGATCTCTAATTTCGTACACCAGCGCACATGGTTACTAATTCGTGATATCATCCTCCACTGCCTTAGATAGAAAGATCAGTCAGAAATAGAGTCACTCACAATAGATGCAACTAGGAATAGCAAGAGGAGAAGACGAGTTCCCATCACTGCTCACTCTTCTAGAATGGAACACGAGTAGAAGGAAGGGAACGGAAGGACAAAACAACAATTTCATCACACTCGCGGAAATTAGCGAATGCCGCGAGACGCGAATGATAACAAGATCAGCCCTGATAACGATTTCAAATCGGAGATCGCGACTTTCCCTGAAAATGGTTGCACAAATGCAGGGGAAGAGGCAAAAGTGGCGGAGACAGGGAGAGTTCGCACGGGGAAAGTGAGAAGTGGATAGTCACACTGCTCAAACATGGAGAATGTCAGGAAAACAAGCTCGCGTTTGATTGCAGTGATAACCTAGCATATGCAGACACAATTGATCGTGGGAACATTCGAAATTTGAAACTTTCAAGCAATAGGATAGAATAGAGAGATGAACAATGAGTGTGTGGGAAATTTTGAACAGGGGGCAGTCACGTTGCGCGTTAGGAGAAAGAGAGAAGAGAGGAGAAGAAAGGGAAGGAGATCATGCGGGTTGAGAGATCGAGAATGGAAAGAGAGTAAATGATCAAAAGAGGAGTAGGTTGAGAGTAGAGAGGGGAGGGAGGGGGAGAGTGAGAGATGTGCTGGGAAGGAATGATCCTGCATGAATTGTTGTCGTTTCAGAGAAGTTCGGTAATAAGGCTGAAGATCAGGAAGGAGTGAGAGAAGGAAAAGGGGTGAGGGAACCGGTTTGGCGGTCAGGGATATTTCCATCTTCTCCGTGAGACTACTGCTGGACTAAGCGCCTTATGCAGTCAATATCATGGAGGGAATCGATTACGCTCGAGAATTCGAAGTCGAGATTTTCACTCGGACACTGTGACGGACGACTCGATTTTATCGACTGTTACGAGTTCTGTGACGCGATCATCATATGCATTGCCCGCTCTATTTCAAGAACAGCAGATCTGGACTATTACATTCATGAATTCAGATCTTAATGAGACACATTCAAACATAATAAGAAATATTGATTCAATTAGATGTTCAGCCTCTTTATAGTGTATCTGATTTCAACGCGATTCTTTCCGGGAGAATTCGTATTTCTCCCAATCTTCACAGCGTAGCCTTGCACATTCTTCTCAATACACTTCTTCTCAGTCGTTCTTGCAGCGATGTAGCATACTTTGTTACGTAATACGTTGGATAATTCCTGAAATTATGTTTAAAGATAAATTTATGCCAAGAATTTATTTGTATTTTTTAAATCGATATTATTTTTGTGCAGCATCACTTACATGCGCTAGACATCCAGCGTTGGTCAAAGAAAAATCACCAACTGCCTCAGTCAAATCGAGATGGGAACAGCGACTTTTGATAATGTCACGAGAAAGAATTATCAGGTCGAATTCGAACTTCTTGCGTAGTCGTTCCTCACTGTCTCCAGATGTGCCAGTTATGCAACGAGAATCAAAGAGCCAGTAATTTTGTGCTGCGGAAATTGAGATTTCATCCACTTTTCCAGCCACCTCAACGAGGAAAGAAGCTGAAAAACACAAGGTGGTGAATTGCATAAATGAACGCCCACCAGAAACAAATCCATCAATTATCACACGAATAGTCTTCGGTTGGAAATGATAGATAAGTGACACAATATAATTTCTGCAATGATCTTTATTTTAACTTGTGTTTTCCAAGCAACACACCTTGAGCATGAGCTATCGTCCACAGTAAACACAAGTTCCCTCGACGTGCTCGGAAACTAGCTTGAAAGTATTGGTAGCCGGAGGGTAGATCTCGAGTGATTTGCAGTTTATTCCACCAATCAGAGGAGATAACTGATCGATGAATGGGGCAACCGCAGCAGAGTTCAGTTTGATGACAACTTTCTAAACAAAGAATCTTATCGCAGGCATTTTCGTCCGGATTATATAGAAGTCAGCATTTAGAGGAATAAAATGGCTATTGACAATAAAAGGCAGTACCTCTCCCTCGATGAGTCCAGGAACTTGTAGGTAATTAATTGCCGATATAAGGCAAACCTTTGACAGGAAACGGTTTTCAATTCCTTTGAATGAAAGTGAGATAGTGAATAAAGAAAAAGGGGGATTATTCTAAAATATTTAATTATTCAATATATGAAATTTGTTGATAACAAACCTCACCAATTATTGAGAAACGATAGCAGTCAACCTTTTCTTTCGTTTTCAGTATTGCAAAGTCAGCAAGTTGTTTTACGACTTTGCTGACCTGAAAGACAGATCTGATAAAAGTCACTGTGACTATAGCTCACCCTTCTCAAACTCATCTTCATTTTAATGTCTAACTTCGGAAAAATATCATCCCAAACATCTCTCGGGAGGTCCAGAAGTGATATAGTCATCTATCTAAAAATAGTCTCCATGTACAATATTCAAAGCTAATCATGGAGGAACTTTGTAGGCAACTAGCATAAATATCATGGAGTGGATTTAATAAGGAGAGGGGCAAAATATAATGTATTAGGTTGAGCAGAAAGTCTTTATAAATTGTTTTGCTAGATCACTGCTCAGTGCACGAGACCTTTGGTGTTCCCTCGCCTCTAGTGAATAACACATGACAAAGGGACTATGCGGTCAACAACTCCCCATTCCACGCCTTTCATTCTGCCACTAGTAAGACCACGATGTTTGTTCCCACGGCCTTGCACATCCGCAACGTTCTGTTATTCGTATTCCTCTCTCACACTACAATGAAGGAATAGGAACGTCAGTTGGCTGAAGTGTACGATTCATATGCCACTCACTACCAGGCCATGCGCAATTGGTACCAACTCTTCGAGAAGGGACTTTTCCATGGATGATCATGACCGGTCTGGGAGGCCACCCGAGCTGGATTTGGATGCGCTACGGATCGTAGTGGAATTGGATCCTTTCCAAATACCCGCGACATGGCAGCCACACTTGGGGTATCGCAAAGCACCATCGTAAAATGATTGGTCTCCATTGGCAAGAAGAAGAAGCTAGGCCGTTTCATACAACACAAATTGACCCAAGACCAGTTTGACCACCGTGTCGACGATTCCCTTTCTCTACTCACTCTTCACGCTGGAGATCGATGGTTGGACCGTCTCATAACATGGGTCGAGAAGTGGGTCTGCTTTGAGAATCACCATAGGAGGGCACAGTGGGTAAATGCCAATGAGACCCCACAGGACGTCGCAAAGCATGACCTTCACCCTATGAAAATCTTGCTCTCTGCCTGGTGGGGAGTGGATGGCCCGATTTACTGGGAGCTCCTACCCGAGAAGCGGATAATTACCGGATATGTCTACACTAAACAACTACGGAATCTCAAGAAGAAATTCGCACAATCTGCCCTGAACGGCAAGAAAGTGTACTATCAACACGATAACGCCCGACCCCATGTTCCACGGCAGGTCAAGCAGGAGCTGTCCAAATATGGCTGGATGGTTCTCCCTCATACACCTTATTCTCCTGACTTGGCCCCTTCGTATTATTGGTTGTTCTCGGATCTGACCCGTCATCTCGATCAGAGATCCTTTACTTCCCGTAGGGCGATCGAGGCCGCACTCAAGCAATATTTTGATTCGCGCCGAGATGGGTTCTATAAGGAGGGAATCCATAAGTTGCCTGAACGTTGGAGATTTGTCGTAGATAACAATGGTGCATACGTTTGATTTCGCTCTTGCGCTTTATTGTCAGAAGAAGGGAAATAAAAAGTTTATAAAGACTTTCTGTTCAACCTAATAAAATGATGCTTTTTGTGATGCATGTCTGGGGGGTTAATAAATGCGTCCTTCGAATGTGAGATAATGACAGCATGTCCATTGGTCATTATTTCCATAAAGAACACGTATATTTCATCACATGACACTGAATGTTAGCACTTTTTCATGTCGATCTGTGCATGGGAACGGCACAACAAATAGTTTGAAATATGGCTGGTAAATATTATGCGAAAACAAAAATAGAAATTTGTGAACGATTGCCAGCGAGTGAAATTCTCTCTACTGCAATAGTACGATGATAAAGATGCACGCGATTGGAAAACTAAAGATCAGGGTCAACCAAGGTTGGCGATATCTTAAACAGTTCCAACAGCTTTATCCTTTAGGGATTATATTACGTTGTCCCCTCACCCGGCATGATTCCTTCGTATTTATCTGTTATCATATAATAACTTTTTCATTATTGAGAAGGAATTGAATACAAAGAATGAAAACTAAATGAGATCTCAAAACATTATGAAATATTTCTTCATGGATGTTCATGGTCGAGAATTCTGTCGAGAAAAGACAAGCGGAGTGGTACTATCCTGATTACGATTGGCACCATAGACAGCCCGGATCCTCTGCAGTTGTCCTTGAGGGAGGAACACTGGAATTCGACGCCTGAATCCCGAAGCGACGAGAGCCAATTGGATGGGAGTGAGAGTGGAGACAATCGAAGGAGTCTCTTCCTCTCTCGGATCGGTATTTCTCTCCTTAACTTGCTGTTTCTAACTTTCAATTCTTTTCGCTTTAGTATTTATTTGCTCAATTTTAACACCGAACGATGACAACAAAACCTGGGTCGAAATAGGCTCATTCACACTTGAACGTTATAATAATTGCTGAAAATCTCTGACCTTGGGGAGTTGGCTCTTCTTCTCCTTTCTCTCGGTGAAAGTGATCGTGGCTCGGCAGTTGGGGCAGGAGGGAGTGTCATTCGACTTCTGAAATCATTTATTGTTGTTTCCTTTGCATGCTTCCACTTCATCTTTCATTTAATTAGAACTTATAAGCGCACAAGGGATATACGAGTTTGAATATACATGTTTCATATTCCAATTTCACCCACCATCTTTGTCTCGATCCATTTCTTGATGCAAGTTCCATGGAAGACGTGTGAACAATCGATGGTTGTAGCCATGTGCTGAAACGCTTCGAATAACCCAGTGTCTCCTTGCATGCCCATTCAGTGCTCCACTTCATCTATCGTAGAGGTGATATCGTACATTGGCCTGTTTCCTTTTGCAGATAGTGCACTCATGAGCTTCTTCCTTCTGAACTCTTGCTGTAGGCTGGCGAGAGGGGGCTGATGAAGAAGCTACGCGAGGACGGGGGACTGGAGCCATTTCTGAAGAAAATTAGAAGATTATCAGCGCAAATGTGAACGAATAGTAACTGGATAGAATTCATTGCTTAGATATTAGTGAATGGTAAAAAAATAATTACTTTAAAACACGTATATTTAAGGCTAAAATAGGAGGAAGATAGGGGAGATAGGCAGAAAAAGAAGGTACTAACTAGATCAAGTATAAATCAGAAGGAATGAATGAGAGAATGATGTCGCATATCACACTAACCTAACTAAACACATTCTATTAAATCATGAAATACTAAAATGTATCAAAATAAGGAAGAGAGGGATAGCGGAAGAAAGCGCTCGAGGAGAGTGAAGAGGGAATGAGGGAGTGAATGAAAGAATGCATAGGCTTAGAACCGCCATTCCAACTAGAATACAGCCTTCCAACTCTGGTATAGGTCATAAATGGGCTTCCGATCTCTGCACCGGTTGGATATCAATGATATGTTTAGGGTCAGGAGAAAAATGACCTTTGCGTTAGAGAGACTCATTGCCAGAGGGTCAATGGAGAGAAGAGGTTAAAAGTTTGATGAAATTGACATATACATAAGTATGGGGATATAAATATGAGTACAGACTGATGGTGAGATAAGAGACATTTTGCACTGACCTATAGCTGAAGGATCCAAATAGCTGAAGGATGCACATCCCAAAATCCCAAAAGAATCCCAAAATTTGGCATGGTCTCACATGATTGTACTATCTATCGCTCTTAACCACTAATGTTTAACTCATTTCCTACGGAAGTTATGACGATCTCAAATTTTATGGCAAACTTTTGACCAGTACTATAGTCTTGAACCCTCTCAATGACGTAGCATACTGACAAGGAGAGGTCGCGCAATGTATATGGAGTTCTCCATATACATTGCGCGACCTCTCCTTGTGAGCCATGTGAATGCTAATCGCATTGTCAATATATGCTCGTTATTGTGATACAATACCGTTCGCGACTATCGGTTGGGAATGCTGAAATCAGTTCGGGTAATTTTGGCGCATTTTATTTTAATAGACATTAAAATATTAATAAAGTATCGATCGTAAACAACGATATAACATATGCCAACCGTTCAAGTGTGAATGACCTGGGTGAGTTCGCTAAAAATATTACGAAAATAGGATTTTAAGCTTCACTGAAATTTTCAAGGTGCATTGGAAATTAATATTGCAACTAAACTTAAAGGAGGAGTAAACTCAAAATTGAATTTTTGAAGCTATCATATGCACTGCCTAGAGCTCCACAACGATAAGAAGCACCGAAATTTTCACATTGATATCTCCATTCCGAACAGAGTTATAGCTAGTTGGCTGGGAGCCAGATCAGGGAAAGCTCAGGGAAGGGGGCGAGATAGCACGCGACTTGAAGAGAGTGCGTCCCTAGGTGAAACATATGCCAACCGGGCGCGAGTTTGTATTTACTCCTCCTTTAAATCTAGGTGATTTGCGACATCGACAGTTCCAATAGCTTTATCCTTTAGGAATAATATTACGTCATCCCCTCATTCCGGCCTGATTCCTTCGTATTTATTTGTTATCATATAACAACTTTATCATTATTGAGAAGAAATGGAATACAAAGAATGAAAACTAAATGATATCTCAAAAAAATGTCAAATGTTTGGATTCTATTCACGGTTGCGAATTCTGGCGAGAAAAGACAAGAGAAGTGGTACTATCCTGATTACGATTGGCACCATAGAAAGCCCGGATCCTCTGCAGTTGTCCTTGAGGGAGGAACACGGGAATTCGACGCCTGAATCCCGACGCGACGAGAGTCAATTGGATGGGTGTGAGAGTGGAGACAATCGAAGGAGTCTCTTCCTCTCTCGGATCGGTATTTCTCACCTTAACTTGCTGTGTTTAAGCTTAAATTCTTTTCGCTATTTTTTGCTCAATTTTAACACTATTTTTTGTCCTAAAAATGAGATGTGACTCAAGATGTGACCCTCCATCAAATAATGAAATACTATCAATGGCTTCATATTTATCCTGACGTCAGGCACAATGGTCCTGCAGGAGGGTGACTTCAGTGTGGAGGGAATGGGGATCTTCGGTCTCAGAGCGTCGTTAGGTCAAGGGATGGGATCTTCTTTGGCTTCTCTGGTCAACTGTAGGGACGATCGTGACAGATCTCCGTTGAGCATCGAAGTAGATCATCCTGCCGCCGAACACCTGACTTGCGCCGGTTAGGAACTCACAACGCAGACAGCGGGGCTTTCTTGACGGTAGATCACTCGAGACGATGGGAATCCGTCCGTGCTCCTCCTCTTGAAGTGTACCAAGTAGGCGATACTCTCCGGGTTGCCCAAGCTGACGGGAGAGGATTCCCCAAACTAGGTCGGAAAAGAGCGGGGTCAGGGACGACCGCCCATCACGATACTATAAGACTATAAGATAGCGCTCGTGAAATACTATAAGAAAACAAAATAAGAGGGTTGTATTTTTTGCTCAATTTTAACACCGAACGATGACAACAAAACCCGGGTCGAAATATCTTTCACTTGTGGAAGTTATAATAATTGCTGAAATTCTCTGACCTGGGTGAGTTCGCTCTTCTTCCCCTTTCTCTCGGTGAAAGTGATCGTGGCTCGGCAGTTGGGGCAGGAGGGAGTGTCATTCGACTTCTGAAATCATTTATTGTTGTTTCCTATGCGTGCTTCCACTTCATATTTCTTTTTATAAGAACTTATGGACGCCCAGGGGATATACGAGTTTCAATACACATGTTTCATATTCCAATTCCACCCACCATCTTTGTCTCGATCCATTTCTTGATGCAAGTTCCATGGAAGCCGTGTGAGCAATCGATGGTTGTAGCCATATGCTGAAACGTTTCGAGTAATTCAATGTCTCCTTCCACGCCCATTCAGTGCTCCACTTCATCCATCGTAGAGACAATATCGTACCTTGGCCTGTTTCCTTTTGCAGATTGTGCACTCATGAGCTTCTTCCTTCTGAACTCTTTCTGTAGACTGACGAGAGGGAGCTGATGAAGAAGCTACGCGAGGACGGAGGACTGGAGCCATTTCTGGAGAAAATGAAAATATGATGAGCGACTATGTGAAAGAATAGTAATGCTGCCTCACTGGATAGAATTCACAAATATGAGTGAATGGTAAAAAATAATTATTTTAAAACGCGTATATGCTAGAATAGTCTCAATGGGAGGAAGATAGGGGAGATAGGTAGAAAAAGAAGGTACTAGATCGAGTAAAAATCAGAAGGATTGAATGAGAGAATGATGTGACTCATCACACTAAGCTAACTAAACACCGTCTATTATTGGGGTGTCCGGAAAGTTGGTATAATTTTTTGTTTTTATTTTGTATTCAATGCTTTACAATTCTCAGTGACCAATGTATGCCCCCTTCTTTCTCACTACCTCCCTCCAGCGATTGGGCAGGGTCTCGATTCCTCTCTTCCAGAATGCGGGTTTCTTCGAGACCGCCCAGTTCACGAAAGCCCTCACAACTTCATCTCGATTCTTGAACTTCTTTCCTTTGCAGAAGTCAGAGAGAGAGCGGAAGCAGTGGTAGTCGCATGGGGAGAGATCCGGGGAATACGGTGGATGGGGAATCCTCTCGATCTTCAGCTCGTCCATTTTCTTCTGGGTCATCTTCGCTCGATGTGGGCGAGCATTGTCCATCAGAAGAAGAATTTTGCCCTGGTTCAGGAGTCTGGGAGGGACTCTGATCGCAACATCTTCCAGTTGTTCAGAGAAGAGGTCGGCATTGATGCTGGTGCCAGGGGCGAGGATCTCCCAGTAGATGGGACCGAGCACTGAGAAGAAGAAGCAGAGGAGTTCCTTCTTTCCGTGCTCTTCCTTCTTCGGGACGGGCGTGGGCTTCTCATCTGCATCCACCCATTGCAGTCTCCTCACAGGGTTATCGTACGTGATCAACTTCTCATCTGTAGCGATGATGGAATTGACCCATCGAAGATTGGATCTACGATGGAATTGACCCATCGAAGATTGGATCTACTTGAACGCGATTTTTCAGCTGTTCGGGGGAGAGGTCATGGGGAATCACTTGTGGGAGTTTCGGCTTCTTCCCAGATCGATAGAGGATATCGGACACCGTTGATCTGGTAGTACCAGTATCCTTCTTCAACTCACGCACATTGGCCATGGGCTTGCGCTTCAGTGTGCGGAGAACGAGAGGCTGATCGAGGGAGGGAGGGCGTCCAAAGCGGGGTTGATCATCGAGACCAAACTCCCCTTTCTTGAAGCGGGAGAACCACTTATAGCAGAAGGGTATGGAGGGGGCGTCAGCTCCTTCCGACTGGGCCAGGGCAGAGTGGGCCTCCTTCACGGATCGGCCAAGACGGTAGTAATGAAGTAAAACTGCTCGGAGGTAGAGATGGGAGTAAATCACAAGAATCAATGTAGCAACTAGGAGATTGATTAAATCCTCTCACTACTCAACGTCAGAATGATGCAATACATTGTTGACAAACAGATTGCGCAATCACTGCATTTGATCGCGAACTGACTTTTTTCCGAAGCATTATACGAACTTTCCGGACACCCCAATACAAAAAATCGATTGGAAGGTCATGTATTCTCCAATTTTTGTACTTCCGATGAATATTCGTCTTTCGGACAAGTCCGACATGGTTTCCCAGATTTTTATTATCAATTCTGTGCTAATATCAGGTTGGTCATAAAGTTTTGCGCGATTTTGACTAAAGTGCATTCTTGCATCTACAATCGTTCGTTGTTGTCCAATCAACGTAGATCTTTTAGTGGTAGATAGAGGCTTTTATACTCTCTTTAGAGTACACTATCATAGATCTGTCCGATCAAGGAAAAGAATAAGGCGATGTACCAAACTTCATGTGGATGATCAACGACCTGACTTTTCAAAGGATTTGATATTCATTTAGAACGGAGATAGGACCCAATCTAAACCACAGTAGTAAAGTATGATGGGAATATATCGTACTGATGATGTTGAGACTGACCAGCCACAAAGGGCATATTAGAAATATGCGCGTAATCCGATCTGTGGGTTTTAATGGCACTTGTCAAGATAAATTTTGGAGTGCTATATCTATGCCGACAGTTCTTGAGATTTCAATTATTCATGATTGTGAACTACCTTTCCAGTACAAGTCACAATTCCCTTTGGGGGATAATGGAGCTCTCCATTCACGAACATGGTTCTTCGGATTTTAGGTGCCCAATTTAGAACATCGAAATACACACTTTAGGCTTTTTTGTGCTAGACATGTGGTTTGAACGGCGCTACTTTCCTGTTAAAATTAACGAACAACCCTTGCCCTATCACTCACTACTTAGGAATATTGTGGAGGTCGCTACTTTTTCTAGGGTGAGCCGTGCTTGAAGACCCTCCATGTCACGTTTTTTGACGTTTTCTTTGCAAAATAATTGAGTTACAAATATCACGTTTTTAGATGAGAAAGAAAACTGGGCTCTTAAATATTGATATAATAGAGAACCATGTAAGTATTGATTACAGCGCCCATAGGTAGAGGTCACCTGCGTCAATCCTCGAAACAGGTGATGTGCTCGATAGAAATCTTATTTTTCTAAGTGCCTGGGTTTCATTGACCTCTACGAAGCCCATTTAGAATTCGGCAGGTCTCTCTTTTTGAAACTAGGTAGTGTACGCCTAGTGCTTTTTAATAAACTTTGTGAGTCTCCATCTCAAAATTTATCTGCGAAGTACAGCAACTTTAAATAAAATCTTATTTTTTTCTGAAAAATTCAAAGTTACGCAGATCTTGATTTCTCGCTTAGTAGAAATACTTGGAATATTTCAACTATATTTTTCTAAAGGTCGAACATGTCCCTATATAACGTCATCAGGACAATACGTGGCGATTTGAGCAAAAGAAAATATACGAACTCAAACTTGGGGTCCGAAATCGCGCAAAACTTTATGACCAACCTAATACAATATAAAATCGTCTTAATTTCGAATAGTCGATTGCAAAAAACGATCGGAGAGTACGCGTATTTATTAGAATACGACTTCCGCTGTTTATCTCTACTATCTGCAAAAGTCTTGTAAGAGACGGGGAACGAACACACGGTTCCCTGACAGAGAGCCGTTCCTCTGACGATAGTTGATTACTACGCATCGGAATAGGCTCCGCCCACATGCTTTGTTTACGGGCACCCGTTGAACTACTCGAGAACACTTTTCGAACCATAGTACGAGTTAGAGTTGAGATATCGACAAACGGTCAAAAGTATCATCTTATTAGGTTCCTCATGGACAATTGGCGCGATATTTCCCGTTAATTGCGACAGTTCGGCAATCTACGTTGTGGTCCCTAACCTTGTCCCCAGACTCCTGTCTGATTCCGACGTATTTATATTTTTATAATAACTTTATCTTTATTGAGAAAAATGGAATACAAAGAATGAATACCAAATGAGATCTCAAAAAATTGTGAAAAGCTTCTTCTTGGATATTCACGGTCGAGAATTCCTGCGAGAAAAGACAAGAGAAGTGGTACTATCCTGATTACGATTGGCGCCATAGAGAGCCCGGATCCTCTGCAGTTGTCCTTGAGGGAGGAACACGGGAATTCGACGCCTGAATCCCGACGCGACGAGAGTCAATTGGATGGGTGTGAGAGTGGAGACAATCGAAGGAGTCTCTTCCTCTCTCGGATCGGCATTTCTCACCTTAACTTGCTGTGTTTAACCTTCAATTCTTATCGCTTTAGTACTTTTGCTCAATTTTAACATCGAACGATGACAACAAACCCTGGGTTGAAATAGGCTATCGTTCACAGGTGTAAGTTATAAAAATTGCTGAAAATCTCTGACCTTAGGGAGTTCGCTCTTCTTCTCCTTTCTCTCGGTGAAAGTGATCGTGGCTCGGCAGTTGGGGCAGGAGGGAGTGTCATTCGACTTCTGAAATCATTTATTGTTGTTTCCTTTGCATGCTTCCACTTCATCTTTCATTTAATTAGAACTTATGAACGCCCAAGGGATATACGAGTTTGAATACACATGCTTCATATTCCAATTTCACGCACCATCTTAGTTTCGATCCATTTCTTGATGCAAGTTCCATGGAAGCCGTGTGAGCAATCGATGGTTGTAGCCATATGCTGAAACGTTTCGAGTAACCCAGTATCTCCTTGCATGCCCTTTCAGTGCTCCACTTCATCCATCGTAGAGGTAATATCGTACCTTGGCCTGTTTCCTTTTGCAGATTGTGCACTCATGAACTTCTTCCTTCTGAACTCGTGCTGTAGACTGACGAAAGGGAGCTGATGAAGAAGCGACGCGGGGACGGAGGACTGGAGCCATTTCTGAAGAAGATGAAAAATGATGAGCGACGATGTGAACGAATAGTAATTCTGCCTCACTGGATTGAATACACTACTTAGTTATGTGAGCGAATGAGAAAAAATAATTACTTGAAAACGGAAATATTTAAGGCTAGGATAGACTCAAAAGGGAGGAGGATAGGAGAGATAGGTAGAAAAAGAAGGTACTAGATCAAGTTGAAATCAGAAAGATTGAATGGGAGGAGGATGTGACTCATCACACTAAGATAGCTAAAAACTGTCTATTAAATCATGAAATACTAAAATAAATAAAAATAAGGAAGAGAGGGATAGAGGAAGAAAGAGCTCAGGGAAAGTGAAGAGGAGTAAACGAGGGAATGCATAGTGAGCTAAAAACCGCCATTCCAACTAGAATACAACCTTCCAACTCTGGTATAGGCCATAAATGGGCTTCCAATCTCTGCACAGGTTGGATATCAATGATATGTTTAGGGTCAGGTGAGAAATAATCTTTGTGATAGAGAGACTAATAGCCAGAGGGTGAATGAAGAGTTGAGATGAAGTGTTGCTGAACTAGATGATATGTGAGTTACTATCTGCGATAATTGACCAGGGGCCGTACAGTGAAAAATAGAGTGTTGATTTTAAGATGTCCCTAAGAGTATCTTTTCACGTAGAGTGCAAATCGATAACTGAAAATTTCGAATTCAAATCCGAAGCTTCTAGAGCACAATCTGAAATAGGCTCCTACATGTAGAGACCACAAGTGTTTTGCCAAAATAGTCACACGACTCTGTTTCTGTGCCTAATTTGTCCCCATGGACATGAACAACATCACGCTTTTTGAATTTGGGCGATATCTCATCTTTGAAGCTAATTATTTTCCAAAAACCTGGCGCTGGTACACTACGGCAGATTGCTCAAAATCGGGATAGCGGGGAAAATGCGACAAGCAGTAAGAGATTGTAGTACTCTTTAACAAGCAGGAACAACTGGTAGAGCCTTTACTCTTACGCCCGATTTTCGAAGGTTCGAAACCCAGAGGGCGAAGTGCTGTTACATTTTTCCCTAATTTTTAATTATAATTTTTAACAATCAGCTACGCATGAAATTTAATATTTATTTGTATTTTTTTTCTGCTTAATCTTAGTAATTAGGGTTATATTACAAAATGTGAGTGGAGCAGCTATGCAAGTACACTACAACCCTGTTAAATCCCTACCCATGTACTTAATTAGCGTATGCTGACCTAATTAGAGTTGTGCGATCAAGCTGCTCCAGAGGCCATTTGTTAAGCAACCAAATAGCTGCCGAAATCAGCTTAGATCGTCCTGGTTCACAATTCGAGGCGTAGTCCCTCAATCCATGTTTTGAGGGATTCCCTATCTCCTCAGTGGGCGGAGCTTGCGGTCTCTACGCATAGGTTCCTGCATTTTTACAGGAGATCCGTGTTATATGCAAATAATATTTGAGATTTTTAAACATCATGTTACTACCAAATGATTCAGTAGAAGTTCGTTTCCATAATTTTATCAGTGAAAGACGCACACAATATACTGAATTAAAGACGTCATGCAATTTACTGTGATATCTGTGATAAAAATACGCTCAATAATCAACCCCTTCTCTAGACACGATCTCGCTTCTCCATTACCACCAGACACTCGAGGACATTGCAAGAGAAGGTCGCGCCACTCTGGGTATCTCTCGCTCTCATCTCCGGATCTCCATACGGCGTGTCTCCATGCTTTTCGAATCGACGATTATCCAGAGTGAGAAGGAATTGAATTACAGCTTCTGGCGGCGCTCCGAAGACCACTCTTCTAGTCGTTTTAGAACTGCAGATCATCTGAAATTCTTCTTTTAGTGCAAGTAATGCCAAAAAATCGGCTAGCAGGCACATAGTGGAAAGACTATGGTATCGGTGTTCTAGGGAGTCTTGTAGATAGATATGGCTGGTTATGCGTAAGCACTCACCTCGAAAACGTGCAAGCCCACTTGCAGTGACGTCACAGATCCGACGTTTAATGCTAACCGATGCGGTGCAATGTCCAACCAGGTACAGGAGAATTTCATCATCAATGCGAACAGATCCCTGAAAATATAGCAAGTGATGGTTCAAATCTCCATTAATTTATTGGATCAAAAAATGTGGAATATTTTCTACTTACTTCAACGAGTAAACTGCATTTTTCCATAGGCGGAAGTTGCAGTAGTAGGTGCTTCGCGTTCTCGGAATTGTCTCCATGCTACCAAAGAGTAACGGAATTGATGGAAGAACGATTGTGAAGGATGTGATAGAGCATCCTGGAAATTTGCATTATTGCAACTTATGATTAATTGGATCGGAAAATGTAAAGTTACCGAAAATTCAAAATCAGACAACTCTCCCCGCCCTCTCTATCACCAGAGTGGGAACAGTCAATCAATTATGCAATAAAAATATTTGCTTACGAAACCATAAACTACTCGATATGGAAGGATATGGAGTAGGTCAATTCAAGTACTAATTAGTGTACCACCTTTCCGAAAGTTCATCGTAGACGTCGAAGAGCAATTCCTTGAAATCGAGTGACATCATCACGCATTGAAGCCACTGCAGAGCTACGTCGTCCAGTGAAGTCTGTCAATAAATCGGTTATCGCATGCCATCGAATAACTAACCCACAGTTATCAGGAGGGATTTAAATGATAATTATCACGCGTATCACGAGTCAGTGAATGAAAAATTTACCAGTCGAGAACATTTTTAAATTTTTGTCTCAAATTTAATCCATATTGTTTTAGTATAATACCCTGGAGTAATGATTTTGAAAAATGTAGGTCATTGGCTCCAGAGCCGGCTTTCAGGAATTTTCCGGTTTTGTCCCCGGCTCTACTTTTTTCCAGCTCCCAGTTGAGCTAGAAAGGTGGCATTGGTCTTAAAATGCGCGGAAAATTATTTCCAATAATTTTTATGTTGGCGACTTTTTTGTGCGGAAAGAAATAAAAATGTCAGCAGCGAAAAACCATTTGTTGACCAACAAAAAAATTTTTTTTTCTTAAGCCTGTTACTATATACAAAATGTTTTTGCTGATTATAGTAGAAGGAGTCATTGCGTGTCCAAGAAAAATAAGGGCGAGGTGCTCAACCTACCACCTTGTTGTCATTTTTTTGATCAAATCATGAAATATCTAAAAATAGAAAAAAATAGTTTTTTTTTGAAACCTTTGCAAACATATTCCGCGACGTCAGAATGGAACAATTAAAGCCATATTAACGACATTTGAGTGTTTATTACTAAAGTATGACGGTTCTTTGGCATCGGTGAAGGAATGACCATTCACAACCTGAACCCGACCAAAGCTCACCTCGTCATCGCCAAGAGCGGTGGAAAATTGGCCATTCCGGAGGTGAACAAGAGAGATCGAGAGATCATTGGCAATTCCATCAAGGACCCAACGCAGAAAGAGGAGCCTACCTTCTGGATCTTGCCGAAGGAAGGAAGTGTGCCCTACGATGAGGAACCCAACAATCGGGACGACGACATCGTCAAACCCAAGAATACAGGCCCTTTGAATACAGCTGGAACTCCACAGAAATCGCTCTTCTACTGCCATTGCGGCGCAGCATTCATTCGCTGGTCGAACTATCTGAGGCATCTGGATTCCGGAGATCATAAGATCAGACCGGAACATATGAAGATTCGCGATAGAGCATTGTGTCTCTACATAAGGAACATCGAAGAAACTTGTAAGCCAGTCCCCGTCTCTCCTGTTTTTGATCTATTGAAGAGCCTGAAAGGAAAAGCTGCTCCTGAACTACCCGAAGGATGGGCCCTGAGATTCGGAAGGAAGACTGGACGATATCCCGATGCAACGAAGGCATTCATCAAGAAGAAGTTCGATGAGTATGCAAGACACAACAAGAAGCTGAAGGGGGATGAGGCCGAGAGGCTCATGAGAGCGGAGAAGTCGATCCAGCCAAGGGATTGGATGACCTTGAATCAGCTGAAGAACTACCTCAACACACTGAGAGCAGCCCTGCCGAAGCTGAGAGTGTTCAGACGAGCAACGGAACCCGATGAGGACGACGATGACTTCCATGAGGAGGTGGAAGTGGAACCCCAGGAAGAGGATCTAATCTACACAGAGGAAGGTGTTCATGAACTTATCACTTGATTTCCTCAACAAAGCATTTACCAATGTTGATGACCCATACTACTCCCCAATCCCGAAAAAGGCAACTGAATACGATTGATACAAATTTCGTTCTATTGTAACCATTAACCCGCTTCTATTAATAAGGAAATATTCTTAATCCATGTATTACTATTATGATCAACCAACAATGAACTTTCCAAATCTAAGGTACTCCCAAAAACACAATGCACATCTTAGCGAAAATTTATTTAATTTTTTTTTTCGAGATTTCGTGATTTGAATTTAAAAAAAGTGAGAACTAGTGCGACGCAGGACTATAACAACCGAGAGATACTCTCTAAGTTCATTGCACAATTTAAAGTTCTCAAATAAACATTCGTTAATACTGAGAAAAAATAAATATGCGAATTATTCAACAGCGAGAGAGAATAATATCAAATACGCCGTGAAAACAAGGCATTATTTAAAACGTCGCAATATTTCCCAAGGTTGTATTTTTTAGTAATAAACACTCAAATGTCGTTAATATGGCTTTAATTGTTCCATTCTGACGTCGCGGAACATGTTTGCAAAGGTTTCAAAAAAAAACTATTTTTTCTATTTTTGGATATTTCATGATTTGATCAAAAAAAGACAACAAGGTGGTAGGTTGAGCACCTCGCCCTTATTTTTCTTGGACACGCAATGACTCCTTCTACTATAATCAGCAAAAACATTTTGTATATAGTAACAGGCTTAAGAAAAAAAATTTTTTTTGTTGGTCAACAAATGGTTTTTCGCTGCTGACATTTTTATTTCTCTCCGCACAAAAAAGTCGCCAACATAAAAGTTATTGGAAATAATTTTCCGCGCATTTTAAGACCAATGCCACCTTTCTAGCTCAACTGGGAGCTGAAATACAGTAGAGCCGGGGGCAAAACCGGAAAATTCCTAAAAGCGGCTCTGGAACCAATGACCTACATTTTTCAAAATCATTACTCCAGGGTATTATACCAACACAATATGGATTAAATTTGAGACAAAAATTTAAAAATGTTCTCGCACTCATCCAGTGGCTCGCGATACACGTGTTATATTCACCTTGATTGACAGAGCATTCATCTTCAGACGCTGAAGGAACCAAGACGGGTTTTCCACTGGTGAATTCTGCTCGAATTTGAACTCAGAAAACCCTTCGCGAGTGACGATTTCAAGGCACTCATTCTGAACAAAGATAATTTGCATACTAAATTATCATACAATTGGCAGATATTACTTGTAAAAGAAGAAATTATCTAGTGATTGTTTCTTACCTTTACTATATCCACTCGTTGAGTTCTGCGGTGGTTCGCTCTCATCTCAATGCCATTGATGCGACGGTTCACTAAGCAGAGGCTTGTCCGGTCATCCAGATTTAGCGGTTGCACTATCCCATTAAGAAGCTCATTGGGAAGGTCGAGGAGGCGCTGCAATGGTCATTTTGGTAAAAACGGCAATGGGCAAGATGTGAATGGTGATGTCATGCCGCCATTGATATTTCAAAGGCAGAACGATGTTATAGTTCTCATCCGACGTAGTGCCGTGAAAACTGAGTGTTCAGTGGAATTCGAAAAACGAAAGAAATACTTTCTCATTCTATACACTCTAGGGAGTTACCATAACTTCTAACTCTAAACTAGATTTCAAATGTGTACCTTTTCCATTCTTTGAACGATTGACATGTCAGCTTGATAATTTCCTGAAATGATTGGATATTAGAAATACAAAAGCGAGAGGAAGAGGAGGAACAACGAGATGAGGAACAGACGAATGTTGAGAATGAACATGCGTCACTCAGTATATTGGCTGTGGTGACTGGAAGCTTCCGATGAGAGTGGAAGATGGATGAGGGGATGATTGGCCTTAAAATACTATTGTCTCCGGGGACCATGGCCAGAGGGAATGGGGAAGGCCTCAATAGGAGCGAGTCCACTGGGCTTATGGGTACAATCAGGAGTGAACAATTATCACGTGTATCACGAGTCAGTGGATGAAAAAAGCACCCCCCGGGAACATTTTCGAAAAAGTTGTTGACGTTTGGGCTCCTACTATGATGGGAGAATACCCTAGAGAGATGATTTCGAAAAATATAGGTCATTGGTCCCAGAGCCGGCTTTTAGGAATTTTCCGGTTTTGCATCTGGCTATACTCTATTTCAGCTCCCAGACGCGCGGGAGAGTTGGTTTTAGTCTTAAAATGTGCGGAAAAACATTTCCAGAAACTTTCATGCTGTGAGCAAGACGATTGGGTAACAATTAAACACTATGCGCTTGAAAAACGAGTTTTTGAACAAAATAAAAAATATTTTTCCTATCAAGCTTTAGAGTGATACAGATTTTTAATGCAGAATATGAAAGTATATGTGTTCTTACTTGATATAAAAATATTATAAGCAAAATTTAGGGTAGGCCTTTTTTTTGCATTTTTCACTCAAACATGGCATACTGAAGAAAATTTCAAAAAATGTGAATTATTCATTTTTGTTATTTCTTCTTCTAATTTTTCCAAACATGTATTGGAGTGATGTAGAAGTGGAAAATGTTCTTTTGGTTGACGAGTATGTGAGTATGTTTCGATAAATAAATTTAAATATTAAAAATAAAAAATTACTAAAAATTTTGTCATGCCAAGCACGCAAACGCGAATTGGTCTTCCAAAAGAGAATTTTCCACTTCTACATCACTCCAATACATGTTTGGAAAAGTTAGAAGAAGAAATAACAAAAATGAAAAATTCACATTTTTTGAAATTTTCTTCAGTATGCCATGCCAGATGGTCACGACCAATGCAGAAGTTATGCAATATTTCGCCTTGAAACGATACAAATAATATGCAATTTTTACATTTTATTGAGAAAAAGTATGATTTTGAAGGAAAATCTCTGAGATATTTTTCACTGTACGGCCCCTGGTCAATTTTCGCAAATAGTCGCTAATATATCATCTATCGTACATGTTAGCAAAATCGGAACGGCCACCGAGCCGCACCGGGTAAATTTCACTTTTCGGAGTAATTGCGAATACGTAAATTTGGAAGCTGTGATTGTGCTCATAATTTTAATCATGGTCGATTTGCCGGAATCGGCCCGGACATGTTCGGTTAAATATGGCTGGAAATCGATAAATCAAATACACAAAATTTTTGTGCGATTACGGTATTTTGGAAAACTCACCGAGCTTGGTGAGGTTTACAAGATACCGTAATCGCACCATAATTCTTTGCTTTCGATTTATCGATTTCTAGCCATAATTAACCGGGCATATCCGGGTCGATTCCGGCAAATCGACCATGATAAAAATTATGAACACAATCACAGCTTCCAAATTTGCGTATTCGCAATTACTCCAAAACGTGAAATTTACCCGGTGCACCTCGGTTGCCGTTCCGATTTTTCTAACATGTACGATAGTTCAGCAACACTTCACCTCTCCTCTTCATTCACCCTCCGGCTATTAGTCTCTCTGTCACAAAGATTATTTCTCACCTGACCCTAAACATATCATTGATATCCAACCTGTGCAGAGATCGGAAGCCCATTTATGGCCTATACCAGAGTTGGAAGGTTGTATTCCAGTTGTAATGGCGGTTCTAAGCTCACAATGCATTCTCTCATTTACTCCTCCCCACTTTCCTTGAGCGCTTTCTTCCTCTATCCCTCTCTTCCTTATTGTTATTTATTTTAGTATTTCATGATTTAATAGACAGTTTTAGAGGCCGGGCGGCGCAGTGGTTGTGTGCCAGGCCTGCGAACGAAGGGTCACGAGTTCGACCCCCGCCCGCGTCCACAGATCCACCCAGACCAAGGGGGTTAAGAAATGTTGATAGTGGTTCAAAAATCACTATAAGGAAATCTCCAACCACGTGCACACAACACGGGCGGTTTGAAGTCTCGCAACAGGCCACTGGTTTCCAGGATAGGACCTAGTTGCTACACAGACGATGGGGTGGCAGAGCCCGCCCTTGCGTGGAAAAATGCCTAACACCTTTACCTTTTTACCTTTTTTTATCTATCTTAGTGTGATGAGTCACCTCCTCCTCCCTTTCAATCCTTCTGATTTCAACTTGATCTAGTACCTTCTTTTTCTACCTATCTCTCCTATCCTCCTCCCCTTTGAGTCTATCCTAGCCTAAAATATTTGCATTTTCAAGTAATTATTTTTTCTCATTCACTCACATAACTAAGCAATGAATTCGATCGAGTGAGGCAGCATTACTATTCTTCTATTCTTCCACTTCATCGCCCATCATATATTCATCTTCTTCAGAAATGGCTCCAGTCCTCCGTCCTCGCGTCTCTTCTTCATCCGCTCCCTCTCGTCAGTCTGCAGCAAGAGTTCAGAAGGAAGAAGCTCATGAGTGTACTATCTGCAAAAGGAAACAAGCCAAGGTACGATATTGTCTCTACGATGGATTAAGTGGAGCACTAAAAGGGCATGCAAGGATACACTGGGTTACTCGAAACGTTTCAGCATATGGCTACAACCATCGACTGTTCACACGGCTTCCATGGAACTTGCATCAAGAAGTGGATCGAGACAAAGATGGTGGGTGAAATTAGAATATGAAACATGTATATTCAAGCTCATATATCCCTTGGGCGATTATAAGTTCTAATTAAATGAAAGATGAAGTATGCGTAGGAAACAACAATAAAATGAATTTAGAAGTCGAATGACACTCCCTCCTGCCCCAACTGCCGAGCCACAATCACTTTCACGGAGAGAAAGGGGAAGAAGAGCGAACTCACCCAGGTCAGAGATATCAGCAATTATTATAACTTCCACCTGTGAAATATAGCCTGTGTCGACCCAGGTTTTGATGCCATAGCTCGGTGTTAAAATCGAGCAAAAATACTAAAGCGAGAAGAATTGAAGGTTAGACACAGTAAGTTAAAGGAGGAACAAACTCAAAATTAAATTCATCATGAGAATCTATGACCATATTCGTTCCGTAAACGATGATAGAAACCCAAAATTTGAAGAAATTAGATCAAAGATTAAGGGAGATACGCGCGCGGGTACTGTAAGTGAAAGCTCAGGAGAGCGGTAATGGCAGAAATGAGCGAGGCGGGGGTTCGATTCCTACCGAGGACAGATGTTTTGCAGTATTTTTTCTGCGTAGTAGATGATCTTTGTAACATGGGAAGCCAATTTCACATCTCATAAGGAATATACAAGGCATTTTTTTATCGAAACGAATTCTTATCGAAACGAAGAATTGAAAGTTAAACGCAATAAGTTAAGGTGAGAAATGCCGACCCGAGAGAGGAAGAGACTCCTTCGATTATCTCCACTCTCACTCCCATCCAATTGGCTCTCGTCGCTTCGGGATTCAGGCGTCGAATTCCAGTGTTCCTCCCTCAAGGACAACTGCAGAGGATCCGGGCTCTCTATGGTTCCAATCCTAATCAGGATAATAGCACTTCTCTTGTCTTTTCTCGCCAGAATTCGCAACCGTGAATATCCAAGAAGAAGCATTTCATATTTTTTGAGATCTCAATTAGTTTTCATTCTTTGTATTCCGTTTCTTCTCAATAATGATAAAGTTATTATATGATATCAAATAACTACGAAGGAATCATGAGGGGACAACGTAATATTATTCCTAAAGGATAAAGCTAATGGATAAAAGATAAAGCTAATGGATAAAAGATAAAGCTAAGCTACTGTCACAAATCACCTAGATTTAAGTTTTTTTTTTTAAATTTTTTCAAGAATTTCAAAACTTCTTTACATTTTCCACGAGTAAGCTAGATTTACTCTTACAACATGAAAAATGCTAATTTTGTCAAGTCCTATCGAAAATAATTTGCATCTACGGGTGTGGAAGTACCATTCTTAAATTTCCAAAAATGACTGCCCGGTACAGCGCGATACAAGAAATGAGGGGTTAGAGACGCCTTCGTAATGTCGATCTTCGGACTCAACGTGAATAGTTACCCATTTATAGAAAAATAATAATTGTTTGTAAGTTTAACTTAACTTGCTTGTGCTAGACAATCAGCGTAAATAGAGTTGAGAACAGCGGTTTTCGATGCTGTCACGAGAGAGAGAGAGAGTAATTGCAATTCGAAAATTTCCAGTACCACTGTGCCATCCAGATGTGCAATAAGTATCATCCAGCCAATCCTTTTGTAGTGCGAAATGTCATTTTGATACTTCAAAATGTTCGTGCGCTTCACCTTGAACATGTGCAATAGTAGGCTTAAGTGTATCTGGATGTGGAAGTGGCGTTGATTCTCGATTATGGCTGTGAAACACGTGTTGCAGGTGGCAATTACCCACACATATAACCACAGCTTTCAGGCGGAATTCCCTTTACTGCTCCACTTTACAGTCAGTTGATCCCCTCTTCCTTCCCCGAAATGACAGTCAACTTCACTGTTGGAGAGACTCACGAGAAGATTGTCATCTGGTGTTTTTATTTGACATTTTGACCCCCCCCCCCATTTCGAGATGAACAAGCTTAGCATGCATCATTTTAGGGGTCTCCGTGTCAATTGTGCGATCAGTTTCTGCGTTGATTTGATCACTGTTTATCTGTTATGGACGAAAACGCCGAGAAACACCGGGAATTATAAGTATTTGCTGCTCATCATGCAGGTAGTTGACTCTGGAATTTCCAAAATATTAGTTGTTGTCCAAATCTGTTGTGTGTCCAAATGAACCGTCCAATCGGAAAATGTAGTGGCATACTTTATGAATTTGGAAAATATCCCTCAGAAACGAAGTATTTCAACATCTTCATCAGAGCCAACGATGTAACCTGTTTCAGGCTTGCTCCACCCTAATCGACGTGCACATGGGTCTTCTCTTCGCTCCCGTTCCTCTCTTCCCCACCATCGGCGCTTATTGCAAGGGCGTGCTATGCTTCTACGATGCTCACATTTGCGTGGTAAACACCGCCCCAATTACTGCCTGCAAATCACCAGTTCAGGTTACTTTTTTCTTCCTCGTACTGGGATGTCTCATTGCGCAGAATCTCTGTGTTTTCTACAGACACCAAGCGGTGCTACCCAGTAATCATCGATTGAAGATCACAGATGTACGAATATGCATTATCGATTAATCACAATGTTATATTTATAGAGACGATATCTCATCTTCGTCAGTGTAATCTTTGCGATATTGTCGGAGGTTATCTCAGTGCTGGCATTCATCTCAAAGCACGAGAGTGGCCATCAAGGCGAGAGCAGGAGGAGCGAGTATATCGAGAAGGTGACTACAAGTTGCACCTCTTCTTTAATCATTATTCAAAGAATCATCCCGAAATGAGATGGATCACGAGGAAAGAGAGTTGGATAGTCTACGATCCCAATTCATCCATTCGATTCGTCATTTACTATGCACTTATCGTGAGTCTTTTAGATATCATGAAAAGAAAACATAACTATTCTCCTCAGCTCATCCCCATCCAAGTCCCTCTCTACTTCTTCCTCATTCGGGAGATCTATCAGATTTTGAACAATCGGGTGAGTTTCGCTCTTCTCGTTGTTTGATTTCTTCCTGTTCTGCAGCTGACCGGAATGAGCTCACGCACGCTCGCTTTCCATCGAGGAATGGTTAATTCACTCTTAGTCCAGGTGCTTTCCTTTCCTCTCTCTCCCTCACGTTTCACTGCCTGATTCCAGAGTCTCTGCTGGTCATTCGTCATTCTTCCTGTGATTGTCTGGATTGTCAGTGTTTTCACGGAATCCGTTCTTCATGGTACGCTTTCGCAAATTGAAATGAAAAGTGCATTGCGAAAATATATTTTAATGACAATTTCAGAAGCCACAAGTGTAGCCTTCCTGGTCACGGAACTCTTTCCACTCGTCAATGCCCTGACGATGATTTTCAACTCCCCGAAATTCCGACAAACTCTTCTCTTCTGGCTTCGGATCCCGCAGAAGAAGACGTATCAGCCTACGCTGAGTCTCAGCCTGAGTGTAATGCCTAGGGAAAGGAGTGTTGCCAACTAATGACTTGATAAAAACTTGTGCAGGAATTCGAGTAAGAAATACATTCATCGAACATAAGTTTCATTTTAGGGAAAGTTTGAAGTAAGTCCCTCTCTGATACTTGTAATGGATAATCAGACAGCTTCTTCTCAGTTTTATGTAGAGTTTTTTAAATATTTGAAAACCGATCTACCTGTCAGGCACTCGATTTTCTGGAACGGATTAACATTGCTGTTATTATGATAGAATGATACATAGTTTACAGTAGTAAGTGATACAACAATCAAGGAGATGTCTAAGCCTTCCTTAGTGCTTGACGTATGCAGAATTAGGGCAGAGGGAATTCGAACCTCGGCAAGCATTCGATCTGAATTCATCCAATGATTCAACTCACAGAATCATCACCAAGTACCGTTTCAAGCAAGTCCTCGTCGTCTCGCATGAATACGTGTCCAGACTGCCCGCGGTGCACTCTGCAACGAATCGATGTTGAAGATAATTGATATTTTATTATCGATTTTCACTTTTACATATATGTGTAGAAAAGTATTTGACTCACCTTCGCAGGAGCAGTTAGCCTCGTCCGATCCGTCCTTGCAGTCTCTGACTCCATTACAACGAGAAGAAGAGGGACGGCATCCACCGTCGCAGCGGAAGGAACCCGAAGGACACTCAAATTATGCCTTATATATTGACTATTCCAAATAACTTGGAGGATATTTAACATTTGCGCAAAACTAATCAAATAAACGATCCATATTTTGCTGCCATTTCAACTGAATTTGAAGCTGAAATTGACTTACTTTGTCGCATTTCTTCTCATCGCTTCCATTCTCGAAATCGAAAACTCCATCACAGACATGTTCCATCGAGATGCACTTCGCCTTCTTCTTATTCACCCGGCTAAAGAACATTTATTTTTTTTAAATCAATAAAATAAATCAATCAAAATGGATATAAACTGACGTGAAGAAGGGATACTTGGCGCATGCCTTGAGGCAGTTCTCCTCATCTTCTCCATAATCGCAGTCCCGCGTCCCGTCACAGACCTGGAAGCAGATAATGCACTTTGATGATAAAGATATGGTAAAGAAGATTGTTGGCCAACAGGCTAAATATCTATAACCGGCACCTTTGCTTTGCTGATGCATTTATGTCCATATGAACATTTGAATGCAACTCGACAGTCACATTCATCCCTGGGACAATGTCTATCGCACGAAGAAGGGGCTCTGCCAGAGCACACTTCCGATTGGAGATATCTGAACATCATGCATGAGAAACAATAGAAAGAACCGCTTCGGTAACTCGAATAAATCAATTCTGGGCATTGAGCAAAATCACTATTGATCTTTTTCTCGAGAGTCTATTTTAAGGAATAGGATAATGCCATCTTTTCCGTACTTACCGATTGTCGTCGTAGCACTTTACAGTCTTCGGGAACTTCGTCGTCTCATTCACTGACTTTCCGCAAGATCTCAGGCAGTTTTGCTCGTCGCTCCCATCCTGAATAAAAGAGCATTAAGATTTTGGAAGCTGAGAAATTGAGAGATTTTCTGATTCATCAATACAGAGATGCATCGTACGTCACAATCGATGACGTCATCGCAGACCCTCCATCCTTCGATGCATTGGCCATTGCTGCAGAGGGCCTTCGTCCCACTGCACTCAGCACACGTACAGTTCTAAAAAAAGTGGTCATACAATTTGCTATAACGTATGATTCCACATGTTTGTTATAGCCGGCAGTATTGAAATCCATTTCTACCTGTTCATCGGATCCATCGGGGCAATCTTTGACTCCATCGCACAGGTCTTGGACAGCAATGCATTTCCCATTCGCCTCGCACATCTGCAATAGCGAATAGAAAACCCATATTGATTTTTTCGATTGTTGATAGTAGAAATGGGTACCTTGGCACCATTGGCGCTCTCCGTGCAATTGTGTTCGTCCGAGTACTCATACACCGTTTTGCGGCAGTACCAAGAGTGGCAGTCATCATCTTCTTCGTATCGTTCCGTCATTCTGCAGTCTTTGACTCCATCGCAGACTGATCGAGCAGGCAGACACATCGACTCTTCAGTGCAGCGATGCTCGCCCTCGGAACAGCCATCGGCTGAACGAAAGCACCTCTTTATTATTTCGACACGATTAAATTCCTTCTTATCTTTGAAGAAAGATAAGAAGTTTCATTACGTAGGCATGACACAAAGGTAAATAATAGAAAAATCATTTCAAAATCTGACTCCAGTTCTTCCACAGCTTCGCTCAATCGGAGTCTTCGCACTTGGGGTACATTTGTTCTCGATTGCGGTAGTACCAGGAGCTGTATCCTGAATGTGGATATTTTGCTCTCGATTCAATATTTTAGTGAAATTGAAAGCTCTTGTACAATATAGCCAAATAATTGTGGAAGATGAAAACATTGTAATTACCTGTTCTTTTTCTTTTTTCTTCTCTCATTTGTTCGGCACTGTAGCAATTGAGGAAGCCATCGGAGGATTTGGTCGAGAAGGGTGTACGGCACTCTTAAAAGGAACATTGAAGTGGAATTTAGAGGATTTTCAGATCAGCTTGTACCTGTACATTTCTTTTCATCTGATCCGTCGTCGCATTGTTTCACTCCATCACATCGTTTGGATAGCGGGAGTGTCTCTGTCTGCAATGGGCACATCTGGGGTTGCTACAGATACTATTATCAAGAGACTCAAGATTGGCAGTTCAAATAATTCTGGTTCCAAATGCACTTGGTTTATAATCCATCCTTAGGCAAAATACGATATTGCTCACCTTATCGTTGCAAATGAATTCGTTCTGAGGGCAGTTAACGATGCCGGTGCTTTCCCATCTACGGATTTCCTCAAAGCAATCCATTGGAAGGAGATCAAAGAGAGCTATCGGAATACTCGCAGTAAATAACACAAGATATCGCTTGACAATACCTTCTTAGTCGTTTTGGCGCCGTCATTCACAGCGATTGTGAGTAGAACCAAGTGAATAGTTCGTAACATCTGCAAATCGAATGATTGTGAGAAGGGCATGGAAAGGGCTGAATCAATATTGTGAAATGGTGAAAGTCTAACCATTGCTGTCCACGGGCGGACTGGAGGTGATTTAATCCCGACTCCGATGGAACTAAGAAAGTGTATTCAAGATTGAAATATTAGAAAATTACACGGCGAGCTCTTCTTCAAATTCGAACCGAAGGTCATACATAATAAAAGGAACACTGGAGATAGGAGAGAGCAATGAATGTGTCCAATCTGTGGACTGGGACTGATTGCCCAGATATAGTGGGCGGAGACTGTGACAGCATGACCTAACACTGACAAAGAAATATCACAATCTCTCCTTTCACCATACTCTCTCTATCTGACCTGGCACCTTGCAGGGGAGAGGGAGGGGCGAGAATGGCAGCGCAACAGTCTGATCCCGCAAAGAAACACCGCGCACGTTTAACTCAACTCGGTCTCTCTATCTTCTGATGTGTGATAGATTGAGGAGATAATGGCATCTCTCCACAATCTTAGTCTTCTCACTACTCTGCCCTGATCATCACGATAATGCATGCCTTGCTACCATGAGATAGATGGCAGACGATATCAGTTTACGATTGGTTGCAGGTGCTAAACTGATCATACAAAGGAGTTATTCCATTCAAAAAAAGAACGGCAGACGATTTATCAACGACAATTGAACGGAAAAATAACTATTGAAAATGTTCCCATGATCAGCATACAGTGAGCATGCGGTTCACAAGTCTCTCCTAGTTGAAGTCTACAGACCAATGGATCGCAGGCCATTCGATTCGCGTATTGGAGCGAGAACAGGAACTTTATTGTTGTTGAGCACTTTTTGAGATGAAGCACTTTGAGTGGATCCTTTTTTCAAACGAGTTTGAGTCGATTCACATGAATCTGTATACAGTATGTTTGAAATGCATTCTGTAATTGTCGGAATGTCAACATATTTCTTGTAGATATGGCACATATTTTCAGAGTGCCGCTAACCATCGCATGTTCATTTTTTAGGATAAGGAAAATAATAGTAACTGGGAACAGCTAAAAATATTGCATTCCTCCCCCCTCGCGTCTCTCCTTCTCTTCCCTCACTGGGAAGAAGACTGCGCGTCCTATCACGCAATTAAAAGTAGTGACCTCACAGACTCTTCATTCAATGCAATCCCTAATCCGTGTGACCTGGGAGGAGAGGGGAGAAAGCACTTTATTTCAGTCTTCCCTCATCCATCAAAATAAGGCAAAGGACCTGCTGTAATGAGAGAGATGGCTCGTGATAAGGAGTTGAAGGGTCTTTTTTGAGAATGGATCCGGGACTTGATCTTGATATGAGATCTTTCACGAGCTTTTTGATGGGTCTCGCTGAAAAAATTGATCATAAACTCCTATAGCTCATTCGAAAAAGCTATTCGAAGAACATATACAAACTTCGCTGCCACCAAATTAGGTGAATTACAAACTAAAATTCAGACTATTTCTTATAGTTGGAATTAATCATCGATATGTAAAGTAATGGCCATGCAAGAAATGACTGGCAGTGCAGGTCATAGGAATTTTAAACACGATATCGATTATCCCCAATAGTGACAAATTGGCTACTAGTTGTCAATCACTTTGACTGACCCCGTGGTGACGCCTTTTCTCTCTCTTGGTGAAGTGAGAATGTATTTAGCCCATTCCGTTACAAGGAGCGTTTTCATTCAAACGCTAATTCCTTTGCTTTTACTGTATCTCCATTTCCACTACACTGTATTTGTGCAGTATGTCTCAATCCATTGCTCTCAATTTGGAATCGCTGCATCTCCCTGATGTGCATGAACCCAAATGGGACTTGGATAGCCTATCACAACTCGAGAGTTTGCCACAAGAGCTATCGTGGAGAGTTATTGAATACGCAGTGGAATCTGTTGTCAATCTTCGACTGGTGAATTCTATTCAATGTAACTTGAATCTTTGTCAACTCTCTGAAATTTGTAGACTTCTAAAGTGCTGAGATATCGCGTCGATAGATACGCCATCCAGCGAAACATCGTCACAACTGTGAAGGAGCTGCTCGTTTCTCGAACCTTTCCATATTACGGGGTTGAAATTAAATAATCTTAATGTTATATCTCATATTAGAAAAAAATCGACATAATCTCAGGATGGTCCGCTGAGATCGATCAACATACAGATAGACGTACCTTCGGAGAAATCAGATTTGTTCGAGTTGCGACTAAAACTCCGAAAATTCCCCCCTAAGAGGATGACCCGAACAACGCATCTCAACTCAACTGTAAGGATAAGTTCTGCATTATTATAAATGGTAATATGGTATAGATACAATGTATTAATAATATATTTATAATATGGTATACGAAGTCATCGGTGATGAGATCATTGCAGGTGTACTGGCTGTGTTTTTCCTGGAGAGCAAGATATGCTCAAGATTGTTGGAGAGTGCTTAGGCAGAAGAATCGAGAAGGTGACACTCACTGACTGCAGTTGTCAAGGAAATGGAGTGAAGACTCTTCTGGAAGGAATTCAGTCGAATCAAGTGCAAGTGACGACATATCAGCTAGGCTACAATGAAATGTGCGAGCATTATAATTGTCGTTTCAATATGCTTAGTTGTTCACATAACTTAAAAATTGAGTAAGTCATCCTCATAATTCCTTTGCAGGGTAGCAATTTTAGATGCTGTCAAACGTCATGGTGCCAATCACATTTCAATATTTGTCACGAACGTCTTTGTTTCAGATCCAGGTTACATATCTCCTATGGATTAAAATATTACATATTTCAGTTAAACATCTCCTCGAATTGTCCTCAATTCTCTATTCGCTCTATATTTTCCAGTACCCCATTCCCGATAGAAGCTATACTAATTACTTGTTCGGTGTTTCTGGGGCGGATTGGGCTGCCATTATTCTGAAGATGTTCGAGCGAAAACTGGACAAACTATGTATTGTGAATCTAACTTATCCGGGATATCTTAACAATGATGGAGTGGATCTCCTCAGAGAGGTCAGAACAGGGTGTCGTTGATATAAGGATGAGTGTATGGATGAGTGTATGGACGTCCCTACAGTTGACCAGAGAAGCCAAAGAAGATCCCATCCCTTGACCTAACGACGCTCTGAGACCGAAGATCCCCATTCCCTCCACACTGAAGTCACCCTCCTGCAGGACCATTGTGCCTGACGTCAGGATAAATATGAAATATGATATGTATGGATGAGTGGATGAGTATAGTGTAGGATGAGCAAGCATAAGAATAAAATTTTTAAAAAACTATCTTTAATTTAGCACTTGTAGCACTTGCCCATTCTGGGCAAGAAAGTGTTCTTCTTTGCTACGTGTGCTACAAATCGGGCTATGATACATCGCAATCACAGTATCAACGATCATTTCATCACTGTCGAGACAAAGTATATTGTCACGGATCCCATCTACAGTACTTTGGCAATCAAACATTTTGAGAGAGAACATGAATCGGATTATTCGTAACCACTTTTATCGTATACTCAGAGAATTCAATAAACACAATATGTCAAGCCCATGACTGGGAGAGCAAAGCAAAGTACGTCTTCCCATCCGCAGTGCTATTTGTTGTTTCATCACGAATTTGAATGGAGCGGAAGCTGGAAAGGGGAGAGATAACTGTGACTTCTGCCTTGGCCCACCATATCCGGAGAATCTTCAGACATTCCCTTCTCATTCTCGGGTGGCCTCGAAGCAGGAGAATCGAGCAAACGGCGCAGTTCGTCGCGTGCAACTGAGAAGATTGCATGCCAATTGTTTAGTTCCGCTTACAGTTTGATAGAAGAATTCGAGGACGAAATAGGGCAGCTGCTCGTAGTACATCGAGTAGATCCAACAAACTATCGCCGCAGAGAACTAAATCGAATTTTCGAAAATATTTTTCCATGTGACGTGGACCATGTCAGCTTACCTTGATGGAGAATCCGCAAATGTTCACTGGAAACATCGCACTTGATAGATGCAATATTTCACGAATCTTAATCGACCTGTATCAATGGTGTTTTCTCATCAATACCTGATATCTTTCAGTGAGTGTGCTCCTGCCAAACATCTTTGAATAGCGGCGCTTACTGTAGGCATTAATGATCAAGTTCAGCTGTAAACAACGAAAAATATAAAAATCTACGACAAAATTATCACGATAATCGATGAGATTTCAACGGTCATGTAAGTGACAGTGATGACCATCATGTTGAACTCTGCAAAATTTAGATATTTGCACTGCGTTGTTTTAAAATTTGAACATGAGATGATACGGCAATTCGTTCCCATAAGAAAGGCCCATTTAGCAACAAGTTTAAAATTTAGAGGGAGTGTAGACTTGGAATATGGACTTTCACAGCAGTAAGAGAAGAATTGAATGTGGGTTCTGGGTAATATCAATATAAAATTTACCAAGAAACGCGATTCTCGCAGTGTACACCCCGATTGCAAGCTGCAATTCATACTTTTTTAAAACGCAAAGTAGCACTTACCCATACTCCCAAATAGGGTACTAGATACCAGTAGACCGAACGCGGCTCATCGAGGGTATCCGCATTGCGCTTTGCCATCTGATTGTTGAGAGGGGGACCTCAAGATATCGGATGCTCACCGTTCGTTCTATGGTAACAAGAAATTCGAGAGCCGAAGTGCAGAGGTAGAAGATGCTGTGAACGACGTGGACCATCGCACGATGGGCTACAAATGAAATGACTTGTGTTTCCGAATTTTTCGGAACATAATCGATGATTGATTAACTCACGCGGATCCTGGAATACCTTGGAGATGAATTCTCCATCCGCTAGTGTCATGTTGACGTACATGAGATACATCTCATCCACCAGAATCCCCACCATTCCCAACCCCCAGAAAGTGAGGATTATTCTGAAATTGCATTATGAACGCCCTAAGTTACTCTATTTCAAATAAACCTGCAGTTTGACTGAATCGAGGATCGCTGGAGGACGGCTATGACCATTCCGACAGGTAGCAAATACGATGTGTACAAGAAAAAGCAGCTGCCGGGATAGATAGGGTACCGTCGGAGAAGATCCATTGCGAATCAAGGAATTGATGTTGAGACTAGCGTAGTCTCTACCAGGAAATGCGTAGAATGAAAACCTGCTTCCATTTACTCATGTCTTGAATAATAATCAATATCTGTTACTATATGTAAAGAGAAATGAGATTCACAAGAGTGAGAACAGGAAAGGTTATGGGAGCCTCTCTGGCGATAACAACATTCACGACAGCGGATAGGCCGAAAAAAGCAGTTGACGATGGAAGATACGATAGAGCACAAGCTTTTCGACCAAGATGAAGACTACTAGGAGTGACGGAACCCCTATGGAACACAAAACACGAACAATGTTGAGGGGAACGATTGGAGGCACCGGCAAATGAGAATACGGTAGATGTGATGGGCATAGTTCTCTTCCGGTAATAGGGCACGAAGAATTGGTGGCTTGTAGGAATGTGATATGGTCTTATGCGCAATATATACAACGTTTACTACTATCGGTATCGAGTGGAAAATGGGGTGCATCAACTCTTCGAGATCAAAGATCAAGGATCAGAGATCGAAGATCAGCCTATGCAGCAGCCGCAGCACATTGCCGCGCAGCACGGACCACAGCAGTCGTCCCTGCAAATGGCATGGTTATGACGTAATTGGCCTCTTTCCGTCTGACCCGTAGTATCCCCTGCCGTAGTAGCCTCCTCCTCCGTAGTAGGGAGAGTATCCTCCGTAGTACCCGCCACCGCCGTACGGTCTGAAGGAAATCACGATCAATCGGTCGATGATCCACTCAGAAGACTTCACTTCGAGCTGAGAACTGGCAGGCTCCTCACCCGTATCCTCCGTATCCGCCGTAGGGATACCCGCCACCGTATTCACCGTAGTAGCCACCACCGTAGCACTGAAAGAGCAAAGATTGCACAGAGTTAAATGACCACTAGCCACCTATGGCCTATATAGAGATCAAAGATCAAAACCAGAAAGCTAAAAATGGAAAAAAATCCTCACAGGCTGCGAGACGATGACCATTTCGAAGAGGGAGAACCGCACGCGACCGAAGGAAGGGAAGGGAATGAATGGAGAATCGATCGAGTGATCGAGGGCATCGTCAATTTGATTACATATTGGAATGCAAATCTTGTTTCCGTAATGTATTTTTCAATTTCGCACGTTCTATTTTTTTCCATTCTCATTACAGTGGAGCGACGATATTGGTCACTACTCGCATCTATTTCCGATCTCTAAAGATAGAATAGATCTACACCCAAGTAAAGATAGAACTGGCCAGCTTTTGTCATAAGGCGAGGGGTGAGACCAAAAGAAGAGAATGCAAACTGATACTGGGACCTCACTAACAATGCAGAAACGCCTATAGGGGCTGCACCACCAAAGCAATGTTATCAAGCATCTTCCATGACATATGCGAGACCAAAAAAACACACTTTTCGACAACACTTAAAAAAAAACTTCAAAATCGTTCATTCAGCCCAGTATTTGGATGGTACATTCTAGCTTCCTCCCCGCATGATTTCCCTCTCTTGCTCACTTCACCTCTCGGTTCCTTCTCCGTCCAACTCGAACCCAATCACTAATTTGGTGTGAGAACCGATCGAGATCTGTCACTTTCTCTCCCATTGAGAGGAGGAAGGAGAGATCACTAAGTGTGTTCGTGACGTAGCGAACGCAGAGGAGAACGAAGAGTGCGACCCTGAGCCATTTACGTGAACAACCAGGACTCTCCTCGAATTCCATACTATCTCGCTCGCTCTGACTGACGAAAGAACGTGTGCCCTGAGGAGAGCTCGACCCTGTTACTGCAAGGTTCACCTCTTTCTCTGCACCAGAACCGTGCTATCTGCATTCTCAACGCTATCTCGGTTTCTGGAACGAAAATACTGGGAAAATTGAAGAGGAATAGTTCTAGAACTGATGACACTCAGAGATTGATGTGAGGCTGACATTCCAATTGCGATACAGTAATCCTATCTCTCAATCACACTGCGCTTATTGTAAGTCTTGAGATTCGCCCAAAAAGGCTGCATATTCATGTAAAATATCTCTTACTCACAGAACAAATTAGATGAGAAAACTTTATTAATTTTTATTTACTGTGATTTATGTACATTCAGTAAAGCTTTTGCAGATGAAGTACGCGTACGGTTCTTGGCCGGTTGAGATCACAATTATTGATTGTTCTTCGACGTTATTACTGATCGACGCCCCAAGGCAGTGCCTCGCGCTTCCACAAACGGACGCCCACCTGGAAAAACTTGTTTAGAATTGAATTTTATGCAAATTCATTGCGTAAATGAGAATTCTTCTAGCGAAATCAAGTGAAATGAGGAGCTTCACTCACTCTGGGATGCATTGAGTGGAGTGCTCTTCTCAGTCTCTCGAATCCTCCATCGTCCACCTTATCCAGGTCGACGTTCTCCGAGACTGCGCGAGAGTCCACCTCATCGTGCTCCCACTGCAGATGCGCCGAGCGGATAATGGAGCGATGGGGTTGCGTCGCGACGAAGTCCGGGACTTCAGGAGCCTCAGGAGCGTCCAGATGATGCAGAGGCGCTGTGAAGCGCCAGCTGCGGGCGAGGACGCGACGCTCGATGTCCGATTTGCTCATGCATTCGATGAGACCGACGAAGGAAACGAGGAGGACGACGAGGGAAGTGTACACTGAAATGCATTGATTTAGTAATTATTTAACATTATGATGCCAAAAATTTATGCAAAAATATAGCAAAACTCACTGGTTATTTGCAGGTTGGTGTCGTGAAGCTTCTTTCAGTGGTTTACTTGGTTGCGAGAGTGATGCTCTAGATGCTGCTTCTCTCTTCCTCCCATCGCTCTAATAGGTATTCGTGACGTAGCAAGCACGATAGTCGGAGATGCAGCCTGCTCCCCTCTCTCTCCCTCATTGCAGCACGCCCTCTCACTAGCTGATCGCTCCCCTTCCCTCGTTCTCCTCTCCCTGCACGATCTCTGCCTTCTCTCCCTCTTATCAGTTCACTGAGATGATCAAAAAGTTAGCACAAGAGTGGTGCCAAAGTTTGGCAGATTAGGAGGAATCATGTGGACGAGATGAATAAGAGTTAGACCACCTCGGAATGCTTGATAGCTCCTTCCTAGTCAAATATGCCGAACAAAGCCGGAAAATGAAGAGTTGAGAAACATGGAGTGTGATTAGTGATGCCAAAACGGCGCGCGCTCTCCTCGTTTTACACGCTCTCTCGCCGGTCAGACAGAGCGAGAGAGCGTGTGAACCGAGGAGAGCGCGCGCCGTTTTGGCATCACTAGTGTAGATCACAAAGCATGTGTTACCTTTTATAGTTCAGGTAGTAATAGCGACCAACTTTATTTTGGCTCAGGTAGCCCGAACTGGAAATAGATGAGCTAATGCATTTGTTTGCGTGGGAACTTACGTAGTTTAAGTTACTCGATACAAACTTTACCAATTGTGAATTAGGTACCAAACTGGTAAGACAACTAGATGACGATTGGACTTCATTCGCTAAACTTTGCTTGTATCCCTAGGGGAAACAATATACAACTATTGGAAATTCTCAAATAGGATGTGGCAAGGCAGTTAGTCAATCCTATTTGTCAGTTTCTACGGCGGATGTACTCTTGGTATCGCCCTCCCTGAGAATCTTGCTTTTGTACCAGTAGTCAGCACAGACAAAGAAGATTTCACCTCAATGTATTATTCGAATTATAGATAACAACTACTAAAGATACTTCGAAAACTGATTAAAACGAATCTATAAAGAAAAAAGCTGTGAAACTTTTGGAAGTAGAACTCAACCTTTAATCGAGAAACACGAAACTTACCAATAGTGCAGAAAAGGGCAAAATATAGAATGGACGAATGCATTATGTCGAGCAGAGTCGTGCAAGCAGGCTGCTCCACGCTGAACCGTCAGATGGAGGCAAGATTTGCAAGATTTTACGTTCATCAACAATTAGCTGATTAAATGAAATGTGCTCTTACGTAGAAGGGATTGCCAGGAGACCATTCGGAAGAGTAGAGTTACTGAGATGAGTGATTCCTGGCGTGTCGTTGATGCATTCTGATCGATGCTCCGTGTATCCTCCTCTGCAAATATTTCACATTTTTTAACTGAAAAAACACTTCTGAAAATTAAGCACATTCAATGTCCTTCCCCCCAAACTAAGCATACCAGGAGAAGACAAGGATACCTGTCTAATAAGGCGATGAAAATGAGGGGTGCAAGCTGCTCTCCTGGGCTCGCAAACAACCATTTCAGGGTGAAAATCAGCGTTGACAGGGGTGCTCTGCAATAATTTCCTATCAACGTCTAAAATTCGCGATTATGAAAATATGAAAAATTGAGATTATGGAACTGACGTTCTCTTGTTTGTCTCTGCATCAGTGTCGATGACTTCCCCAGTGAGAAGCATTCCGAAGGAGAAACCACCCGCATTTGAACAGATGCTGTAGAAATGATATGACAGTATGACTCGACCTTCAAGTCAAGTGCAACGTCGGCCCACGAACGTCTCACATTTCGATTCCCAGAAAGATTATGACGGAAAGGGGATCACTGCGACCAACGAGAAAAGCGACAAAGACGTTACAAACTGAAATATTGACATTATCACACATCCCAGAAAGCTCGGAGAACTCAGCTCGGAAAATAGCTTTAGACTCACGGGAGACTACTAGAAGGACGATCATCATTTTGTGTGTGCCGAGTAGTGCAAGTGGCTTCCAGAGAAGGATAAAGAGCACCTGCACAATGGATCTCTCTCCATGTCATTTGGAAAAGTTCTTTAGAATTTGAGTGTCAATTCACTAACGCTCCCCAAAGAAGGGCCGATTACGTAGAAAACGGATAGAATGGGCGATCCAGTCTCTAGGAACCCTGGCCGAGAGATGAGAGCACCGACGATAATCATTTGGAACGTTGAAGTTGCCGCTATTCTAAAATTTTGATTGATTATCACGGGTCTTCTGTAAGAATGCAGGAACTTCTGCCACCAGAAAAAAATCATAGTCACGGATTTCGATGAAACTTGGTTTATTGATACTATTAAGGGTGCGAAGAACTCCTATCCACTTGGTTTGGTCAAATTTGCTCATTATCGATTTTTGTGATCTACCCGTTTGAAGTACTGTAAGTCGGTCAATTTTGATCGTACAGCGAACTTTTTTTACGCATTTTGCTCGTCTCGACGAGTTCTACAAAATGTTCTTCAGGGTTCCTCACCGAAAACGTCAGCATCGTGGTCTTTTCCTCAAAAAACCGATTTTTTGTTCGAGAATATCGATTTTTATCGTCAGCCGTATGAAATGTTCCCCGTTTTTATTTGCAAAATGGATTCTACAGACAAAATTAGGTAGGGTTTATGTTGATGACTGTACATATTTCGTTCCCTGGGATATCGATTTACTAAGTAGGTTCCTGGACATAGCCGAATTTTTACAAAATTTTGTTTTTGATCATATCTCAGCTTAAAATGGTGTTACCGTCAAGTTAAAAAGTGAAATCGATAGCTCAAAGTAAGCTTTACAAAATATATTTAGTGGACCTAAACGATAGCACGTCTACTTTTCGAGTTATGTGAGGTAGGCGGAAAAGGCAGGTCACACGATGCGCGGTAACGATTCCGCTGTTCTTCGAGTTTCTCAAATATCTGGAAAGAACCTAAACGATAACACTTCTACCCTAATTTTGTCTGTAGAATCCATTTTGCAAATAAAAACGGGGAACATTTCATACGGCTGACGAGAAAAATCGATATTCTCGAACAAAAAATCGGTTTTTTGAGGAAAAGACCACGATGCTGACGTTTTCGGTGAGGAACCCTGAAGAACATTTTGTAGAACTCGTCGAGACGAGCAAAATGCGTAAAAAAAGTTCGCTGTACGATCAAAATTGACCGACTTACAGTACTTCAAACGGGTAGATCACAAAAATCGATAATGAGCAAATTTGACCAAACCAAGTGGATATTAGTTCTTCGCACCCTTAATAGTATCAATAAACCAAGTTTCATCGAAATCCGTGACTATGATTTTTTTCTGGTGGCAAAAAGGGGTCATTTTCCTACATTCTTACAGAAGACCTGTGTTATATGAAAAAAACGGACTTCTAGAGGTTATGGTAGAAGTTCGATCACCTCATGGAGCGCATGAATTGAGCTGCGACGGTGAAGACAAATCGAGGTTTGCGGATGATCTGCCATGCTGTTCTGCAAATATTGAGGAATATTGCAAGAAGTCGAGAATATGTCCCAAGTTTGAAAATTTTATTGATTAGGTTAGATTAAAACACGTCTCCGTTATTTTATTGAATACATACCTGAGCGCCATCTTGAAAGAGTTTTCGTTGACATCCGTTTGCGTATGTTCGGAACCCTGAGATCAGATACCAATAATCGATGTTTTTTCAGTGAAAATGGCTAACCTTCGTTACATCGATCCCTTTTGGCTTTGACATAGGGTTCAGAAAGTATGCGCCAGCTAAAACACTTGATATCCTTTTTGTTTTATTGCTTTCGATGTCTTTCAGAATCCTTAAAACTTGAATCTCACCAAACATGGAAATGGCTCCGACCACTGCAATTACTGCACACCCCATCTGAAAAATTCCCTCTCAATTCCAAGAACAAACTATCAAAGACGTATCACTTTAAAATTGCGAATAAAATTAAAATAATTAATTGCATGAATCATTCAGCATGACATCCAAAACAAAATAGAAGTGGATTCTTTCTTGCTGACCTGAAATCGTCCAAAGTCATTGGCTTCATCAGAGAATACATTCAAAGGAAATATCAACAATCCTCCCAATACTCCAAATATTTCTGCGTAGACCATGAATCGAATTCTTTGCTGCAGCGAAGTATGATTTTTATTAGTTTATTTTTTCTGTATTCTAATTTTGCTCGCCAAAATCGTTTATTTGATCATAGAAACACTTTGGCGGACAAATATCACCACTGCTATTGGTGAAAACTTCACTAAACGATGCCATACATCTCAACTTTGCAGCAGCCTACTGCAGCTGCAGCGCATGTAAAAAATCCGAAACTTCAGATTTATGCTAGTCCAGTCAAGTACTAAATGGAAACATAATAAACAAGATTTCCGAAAATTTGAATGTCAACTGAAAATGCTGATTTGTCCCGATTCTCTCTCTCGTGAGAGCCCTGATATCTTTATTTAGTGGTATGCTTGAACTTTTTTTGCACATATTTCAATCACACAGATCTTGCTATCAACGCAAGAAAATAGAATTTAAATAATTGAAAATTGTGTGCAAAATTTAGCCATCAATATATTCCTCTGGCAACTAGCAGGCTTCATGAAAAAAATTCATGAAACATCTTCATATATTTGCCTATGAAGTAGCATTGATACCTTTTCAGAAAATGTGTTATATCTGACGAATAGGTAAATTTGAACGGAATTACACGATTGCGAAAATGAGCGGTGAACGTTGGCTACGTGTAACTTATTCGGATTTTTTTCACCAGAAGCCAATAATACAGACTTCTACATAAGTGCGCTGAATTTGCCCACGAAGAGGTTATATCATCATAAAAAATATTGGCGCCTGCTTGTTTCCCCTTTCAGAAAATTTGAATTCCTCATTTTTCAGGAATATGCAAAATGAACATAGAAATGCAACATGTAGTCACTTTGCAGATCAACCCATTCCTCGAAAGGGTGTAACTTCCAGCATCCATGAGAAAAAGTATTTATAGGGTAAATATTGGAGCTTCATATAACCACCAGAGATTGAGCATTCATACTTCAGAGGAAACAGAATATTGAGAATGTGTCGTTTTGGATAGAAAATTTTCGGGAACTTTAAATATATCCTGTTCTCGCCTCTCTGATTGGACAATGCTAATAGGGAGCGCATATGAAAGAGCATGCAAGGCCTCATTAATAATCAATATCCGAAAGTTCTTCGATTAAACTAAAATAAAGATGGAATGCAAAATCTAAAAAAACCACAAGACTTTTGCATCAACCTTATAGTTCCTTCACCGATGGTTTCGAGCACGCATCTACGAGAATTCCACAGTAAGCAGCAAAGACAAGACCGAATGCAAAATCGAAGAGGAAAAGACCAAACAAGAGATTGAGACCAGTGATCACTGTGTTCGTTCTGAAAATAAAGGTGAGACATAAATATGATCGTATTATTTTGAATTCTCGAATTTCTATCTAGAACTTACGTCGACAAAGGAAAACAGAAAATCATTTAGGATAAAGCGAATATCGGAGAGCAGTAGAGTACAACCTGAATTCTATCTGATTATTGATTACTGAAATCCTTGATGAAGGTGCGAAATTCTTGCCTTTCTCCTATCTTTGATCCAATCAATTCCACAGCATCCAAAATCCTCAAATGGCAATGTCAGCAAAACATCGTTATAATTTATTGTGAAACCTGAAAGTATCCCAAAATGGGATCATCAATCGCGTTCCAGACGAGAAATAGAGCCTAAAATGGTTATTTGATGCTATGATATTCGTAAAATTCAGCACCTGGACGATTTGAATAGTGCCAGTAGATATATGGTAGACATCTAGGAAAACCTGCGATGGTTAAAGGAATTCTTGGATGAGAAAGTGAGTACTCACTTTCATATAGTATAACATGTAGACTGAAAGGATAGCAGAGAGTCCAAAGCAGAGAAAAGCGACCATCAGTGGTTGGAAATGTTTCGAATTACGGATTGAGCACTTCAAGAGGGGCTAGTGAGACTGGGGGAAATCGAATTGTTCTCACTTCGGAATTGGTTGTTGGAGGATTTGAGAACTCCGAAAAGTTGATATTCTCACTGCACTTCAGACCTGATTCCTTATCCTCATTGGGTGTAACTTCTCGATCAGCCCACGTGTTCTGTCTTGGGTAAAAAAGATAAATATTGAATACATCAAACACAAATTATTAGTTTCATTTTTCGAATATTGTGGAATAAAAGGAGACGTGTTCTTGAATTCATTTTTACTGAGGTTGAACCGACATTCAAATTGCTGAGGTTCGAATGTCGGTTCAACCTGAGGTTGAACCGACATTCTTACTGAGGTTGAACCGACATTCGAATTGCAACCTCCGCAGGTTGCAGTGGTGCGATGGGCAATCTTCGCATTATCTGCAATGTATTACAGAGTAAATTTCAGCACACAATTGTTACGCTACTATGCTAGCAAACAAACTTTGGTAGCCTTATTACGACGATAAGAGCCATGAAAAAAATAGGGACGACAGTTCTCACTTAGAACTTTGCCTTGACGACAGAGGCGGTATTCGGCCATATTTTGCGAGGCATGTGTGGCACCGTGCTAAATGTGTGCTGGAATAGGTTTATTGATTTCGCAACCTTTATTATTCACAGAAAATCGACATTTATCGAACCTACTAGTGAATCACGCGCCTCCGATTCGGAGCGACATGAACAAAAGGGAGAAAAGAATGAATGGTACATTTAGTGTGATGTTGTATAGTTAAAATACTCCAATGCTCGCTACCTTAGTGGATTGTACTATTACTTCCTCAGATCCAAACAAGTTTTGCATAGCATCATCACAGCAGTTACATGAAGGTCAGCCAGAGATTTACAATAACAAGTGCAGAACGATAAACTGAGAACGATAGGAACATTGACCAGTGTAATTTTATGTGATACGAATCATTTGCTTGTGACGATAGAATGGTTAGATGTATTTGTTTTTATTTGGAAGGACATAGATACGAAGGATAGTGGACAGTTTGAAAAGCAACCAATCGGTAAATTTTCCTGACAATTCCCCTTCATTTTCTTTATTGTTCTCATTCTCTCATCATCAGTGGTGAATTTACATGACAATACAACAATAGGTTACTTCGATTTTAATCACGGAAGGACGAAGCCGGAAAAGGGAGAAGTGTCGGTAACTGATTGATGAAACTACTTTAACCTTGTTCGATTCCAGCTTCCTTTTCTGCCTTCGAATCTTCGCAAATCTTTCCTACATGATCACATTTTTCCAGCAATATCAGAACGAGAAAGAATAAAATAAAGTACAGGAAATAAAGCGTTCAGCGTTCGTAAACTGAGCCGACTTGAGGAGGTGGGAAGCGAGCAATTAGTTGTGCTCGATATTGTTCAATTATGTGCTGGTATAGGCTCCTCTTTTCCTGTTCTTTAGAGTTCTCCAAGGGCACTCATATCATTACAATGCTTGCACCTTTCTCGTTGACTTATCTAGAGATCCACATCAACATTCGAAAAAATATATAAATAAAGGAAAAGTTGGTAGGGGATAAATGCAGATCTGCTTTAGAGCTGTGAATCGTAAGGAAAGCATCAGCTGCTTCGTGCAATTTCCTAGCTCTATATTTTCCTTCTGAAAAAAAATATTTGCATTGCTTGACAGGAATTTGATACTTCAGTGTTTTGAGAATTTCTTTTATCACAGATGTTTATTCGTAATTACTTTCAACATAATCATGACCACTCTGCATTCGGATTATTCTCTGGCAATCGGTAAATGGTTCTATTCACATATCATTACTGTGCTTGCTTCTTTATTATGAATTCCTCCTCATTCATAGGCATCTCGAGGGGATTCGTCTGAAAGAGAAGGAGAGAATAGATTGCAATTACGAAATGATAATTTTTCTCACTCACCTTAACATCTTCCTCCTTGAGCACTCGTCTCTTGTACCAGTAATCGATGCAGATTATCACGGTTTCAGCTGAAATAATTGTTTCGTCACTATTTTATAATAGGGCAAAGAAGGCAAATAAGAGTAGAAATTGCCATTGAAAATTCTTTTCCATAAGGCTCAGAATATGTTAGAGATTGATATCATTCAATTTGTGCAAAATTTTCTCACCAATGGTGCAGAAAAGAGTGAAGTAAAGCATAGAAGAGTACATCGTGTCGAAGAGAGTCACGCAGGCAGGATCATCTAACCTGAAATTATCGATTCGAAAAGTCAATTTCATTTTTACAGCTTAATTTGAGATCTTTGAAATGGTTAATTGTTCTGACATGAATATTGCCCCATTCCCTTTTCGTCTCTGCAGCTGACTTGTTTATTAGTATCAATCAGCAGGAAACCAATGTCCAACACAGATACTAATTTTCTCACACCCTCGCAATTCCCACCCAGCAGAGCATTGTCTCCTTTTTCTTAGTAATATTTTCATACTACATTCTCACTGTTTTGCGTTGTCTGGACCAACTCTATGCAAAAGCTATTCTCCATGATTTCCTGGATATGTTCTTGATGTCTATCTATTTTTTTTCTTAGGGGCTGGGGTAGCAAAAAATTGGAGATTCATTTCAGGGGGTGTGTGGTTGATAAGCAAAAAAACTAATCATCCTGGGAAACGGATCTCATTGCTTCAGTTATTGGTTTTCATCTGTAAACACATTTTCTGTTCCAAATGGACAATGATCTCGTTCTTTTTCGAGATTCATTTCCTAATAATCTTGCTGTGATAAAGGAAAAAAGTGGCCCCCGAGCACTAGTATGAATGGACCTTGTTAGTGACTGCATGGTAATTGCCTTCTACACAGGATCTACGTCAGACAGGCCAGGCATCATGCACTGATTCCGCAACAGTAGATAGGCCCAGACTACGTTGTAGTCGACTAACACCTAGAATCCCCCTGTTGTCGCGTAAAATATTGCACCCCTTCTCCATTTCCATGACAACTCCCGCGATTTCAGTGGGGTAAGTAGTGATAGAGACGCAATGGGGAAGAGTGGGAGAACTCAGATCTTCCCCGTTCACTCTTCCCTGTTCCCCTTGCTCGTGATATAGCAAGAATGTGTTGCCAGTTCGGATTCATTTCAATTTTCTCATGCTTGTTTTGCTTGGCTGAACGAATTGTACTCACATCGCACTCTCATTATCACTCTCCTTTCTCGCTTCCCCTTTCCGACTATTGCACTCACGACTAGTCATGCTTATAATTGACTCTCTCTTATCCACAACGTCATCATATTCGAACACTGTTATCGTACCAATTCACTGTAATTATCGCGATATCGTACAGTGCATGCTGTGAATAGGCAGTCTTTTTTACCCACACCCATATCCGAGAAGAGATTTTTCTCAAGCCGTCACTGCGTTCATTTCTTGAATAGTCAGTACCCTTCTTGTTTTCTCATTTCCGTTTCAACGTACGGCAGCATCGGTCTCATTGTAGTTGTCGAGACCTCGACGAGAGTGGAATTTGTGAGGGTAGAGTCGACTTTGCGTGCCTCTGGGATGCACACTTGACGGTACTCAGTGAATCCTCCCCTGCAAAGAATAGAATGGTTGTTACGGATACAAAATATTTGTGACGGCTAATCTTTGAGCGATAGACAGATTGTGAGATCTCCTCTCTCTCCACTCGCTGTCCATAACCTCATTTCGCGGGCGCCTATACTAAGAAGCGATATGTGGCATTTCATACCACTTGCAAAAAGTAGGAAGTCTGAAAAGAATGGGGGCGGCATAAATGAATTTAGTTGATCAGAAATTTCAATCATATCATATATTAATAGATTCATCTCCCATGGGTTGCTCTGAGGAAAATAGAGGTGTGACGTGCGTAAAGCATTGCAATTGCGCATGACTTGCAACCACGTGGTGGGGCGAGAAATTGTAGTCAATGGGTGCGAAATGAAGTTCAATTTATTTGTCTGTTTCAAACTTTCCTCTGTTTTTGAATTAATTGGATTCTTCTAACCTGTCCAGCAGTGAAATGAAGATGAGGGGCGAAAGTTGTTCGGCTGGCTTCGTGAAAAGAGCTTTCAACGTGAAGATGAGCGTTGAGAGGGGCGATCTGCAATAGTCTCATTAGAATTTCCTAGTTTTGAACCTTTGTTTTTGATTACAAATTTTGCTCTTTGCTTCGATTAACTTCAACACCCCCTTTATTCTTGCACACTCTGTACGTATGCTCGCGGCTGGCATGTTATTACCAACAGCCGTAATTCATACTTTCGACGAGAAGAAAGCCTCACTTTTCACTCGTCTACTTAGTTTATTAGGTTGTTCGGAAAGTTTCTTTCTTTTTTCATGTATGGACATTATTCACGTCTTCTTTATTTAACCTTGACCAATCATCTTATGGTTTTTGTAGTTGATGTGGGCTTGGATGCTCTATAACAACCAGTAGTATATACCTTTTCAATCAATAGATCTTGAGCAATGGAGGTCCGAAGTTAGCCTAGTCGACTTTTCTCCGAGATTTTTAAATGCACACAATTCTTTGCAGAATAGAGATAGGGATACAAATGACCCACTATTGTGAAGTACGTCAAATAGGGTTATTAGTAAACGTAAAGCTTTAAAGCTAGAACGTGTTCCCGAATCTAACGAAGAGTTTATGGAGAAATACGCACTACCATAGTTTTTCGCGCAGAATTTTGAACTTATTGTGCTTTACCCGGTCAACCTAGAGAACAAAGCTAATGTTATTTGTGAAGTACTTTATATGGTCACTTGCTATTCTTAACTAGGTGGGGATCCAACCTCGTGTTCATGAGCAGGCTTTTTCATAATATTTATGCCGTAATTTGAACCTCGAAATGGTGACATATTGAAATCCCTCTTCTCTCTCGAAGGTTGAAAGCCTGGTTTTTCTTTGTTATCATTATTATCAACTTATGCCCTATCATATATTACCCGGCTAGGATCGGTAGACATCTAGTTCTCGCGAAAAATTACCCTGCAAATAATACTGAAATTCTGCTTTTCCTGGTGTTTTCGACATTTGCTAACTTTTGATATTGTTTCTAGCCTGCTATGCGACCGAGATGCGATTTGAATATACTGCAGCGTTCCACCTCCAAGTCCCTAACATATACCATAGACAAAATACCTGAGGTCGAATGCCACCAGAATTGACATGAGAAAAATAAAAGTAAGAAACTTTCCGAACAACCTAATATTTCCTTGTGGTGATTACAGTTCGATATTCCATTTGAGTGTAATACGATGCATTACGTCGAGATGCATTCATCTACTCAGTTTAGTTCCTAGTCGCTTTTTTCGTTTGATATCTGATTTGAGTTTGAAAATATGCACTGTATCATGCTGCATGCATGCTACGTAACGATTCTTCTCGCTTCGCCGTTCCTATTGGCTGATTCTTCTTCTCTCTCTTTCATACGACAAGTTCCCATGGCGACATCTCATCCTTCTCATCAATACCGTCTTCACTCTCCAGATTCTTTCACTATGCGAGAGGCATATTTTCATTTTCATTTTTTCAGAAAACATGGTCATACGCATCAAATTCGGCCCATATTGTTTGTTCCAGACGCTTGTTGCGTAAGCAAAGTCAAAGTGCGCAGATAAAACGATGTGAAATGTACCAACGTAGGCGTTGCACCTGTCCCACCCCTGAATGGATTGGCTTCGCCCTAGACCTGCTTCATGCTCAAACTTTTCCCTCGAGCGTTTTCCGTTCTTTGAAAATGCTTGGGAACAATCTTTGATTGCTTCTCTGTTTACAGTGTTATTTGTCTACTGGTTGCTTGCTTTTCTCCGTAGCCGAACACTGATTTCTCGTGTGGTTGGGGGAGGAAATCCTCTGCTCGTCTCCTCATCTTCTCGTGACTAATCTTCAGTAGATAACATCACTATTCCTATGCTATTCAATTTCCGTACGTCTGTACCTATCTGTTACTCATCTATAATGTTTGCGAGCCTTCTTCATTATCCTTGTTATTCGGATTCCTCTCCTCTCTTTCCTTTCCACTTTTGCGTTGCAATTGCCCGCTATCCCCTTAATTTCTTCAGCCTGTATTTACGAAAACACTGCAATGCAATTCAAGTGCTATTCGCTGCAGGTTCCAGATTGTTTTCATCATTATTCCTTGTTTTTCAGATACTTCATGATATGATCACAGAAAATTTCGTGTGGAAATCGATCGTTTCTTGTCTCATGTGCAAAAGAGGCCACGGGTGAGAACCGCGTTTTCTTTTGACGAGAAATGACCAAATTTTCAGTAGAGTCACGCCGACCACAGAACCCAAAGAGAAGCAAGAAAAGGATAAGGATAGCGCAGATTCGAAGATAAACAAGGTTTTAATTTAAATTTTTATTCGGGATAGTTTGGGCTTACTAGTCTTGTCAAGAAATTTCAAAGCACAGTATCGGTTGTTTAGCTGGCACTAGGTCGGATGAGAACTATGACGTCATGCCGCCTTTGATATATATATCAAAGGCGGCATGACGTCATCGTTCTCATCCGACCTACTGCCTGTTTAGCTATAGCATTGTTTTGTAAATTCCCATTCATTCAGTTGGTGATTCTGCAAGATGGGGGAGAGGCACCGATCAAGAATGCCCTGGAGAGTCTTCCCTCCAATGGAATCTCCGATGACGGATCGAGATTGAATGGCGTGAGTGAGGAACACGAAGAGATTCATCCCCTTAGATTGCGAATGTTTGGTCTCTCTCTATTGAGCTGTAGTACGTTGGAAATGCAATCATCCTGTTCAATCCTTGCAATTTTACTTTTTAGGCAGTAACGTTTGGGGAAAATGCTCTGCACAAAAGAGATACTTCCCAGGACAAAATAATTGGTTATTTGCTTATTCCAGGATTCAATCATCGCAGTCGAGCGAAATGCGACAGAGAGTGAGGAACGGGAGATTTCTATTGACAAAGTGGCGACCGCAACCAAGACTCAGGTACTTGAGAATCTTCTTAAAAAATTCGAGATTTTTTTTGCGAATGACGTGAATTCTTACCAACCACATCCTCTAATTTCATAATTTTCTCTTGCAGACTCTAACAATCGGCGCTGGGGACAGCATGCCTCCGATTGCTCTAGAGTCGAGAGAAGAATTGAATATTGAGCGACTGGAGCAGAAAGAGAAAGGCGATGACTCATCCAAACTACCTCCAATAAATGTTTGTTTCATTTGCTGAATCTTGTTTTGGGTCTTTTTTGGTTTTCTTTGTTTTGTATGAACTTTTTAAATTGTAGGGCCATCGTCGTCGACCCTCGACAGCAGTTCCTTCCACGGGCAATGCTAGACCACGCAGCAGTGGGCCATACGCACGGATTAGCTTTGTGAGTCGATATGTTTTTATTGTAAAGTTAGAATTGTGGATGATTTTATACTCCTCCTCATAACTCCACCGACTAGAAAATATGATGATAAAGTGACTAGAACTTCGATCTCTTGTATTACGGTAATGATGATTCCTGCTCAGATTCAAGAGCAACGCGCGCTCGCGAGTGTTAACTACCGAAGGGATCGTTTCCAAGCAACCTAGCTGATCAATATTCTGTTTTCATGTTATCCCCTTTACTCATCGCCACTTCCCCTGGTTCTAATCACACGTTCGGGTTCATTCATGTTACTGTTGCTTGAGAAATATGTAAATATCTATCAATAAAAAGTGAAATAACTAACGATCTGCTGTGCACTTTCGTGTCAGTGTCGATTGTTTCGCCCGTTAGTAGAAGGCCAAAGGAGCGACCACCCGTTGTTGCGCAAATACTGTAAAAGAATGACGGGAATATAAGGAATAATCGTGAGAAAACAATGAAATGAGGCAGAAAAAGCTTTAGATTCTCACATTTCCATGCCCAGAAAGATGATGACGAACATCGGACTGGATCGGCCAACAAACAGCGCCACTGTGACGTTCAGGACTAAAAATATGCCTAGTGATGATCAAAATATCATATGTTAAAAATAAACGAGTATCACTTCAAATAGATTGGCGTGCTTTACAAATGGAGTAAGAAAAATAGAACAGTGCAACAAGTCTCGTACAAAGAGAATGGGAGTACTCACGAGCTACGCCGAGGAGAATGAGCATCATCTTGTGAGTCCCGAGCACCGAGAGAGGCTTCCAGAGGAACATGAAGAGGATCTGCACGAAGATATTTTCGTGAATGTATGATAGTAGTCGCTTTCAGCTTCATTCATTTGATAATTCCATGATGTTCTCGCAAAGAAAACTCACGCTTCCAATAGGTTGAGCTAGAGCGTAGAAGGCGGATAACTGGGGCGATCCTCCCTCGAGGAAACCCGGTCGAGAGACGAGAGCAGCTACGAGGATCATCTGCCACGTACCAGTGAAGACTGTCCTGAGAGAGAAGAGGAGATCAGGAGGATGGGGATGATAGCAGAGAAGATAGGACTACTTGAGAGAATTGTTAGAAAGATAAAGTAGTTCACCTCATGGTTCTCATGAACTGAGATCCGACGAGACAGAGGAAGCGAGGCTGCCGGATGATCTGCCACGAAACTCTGCAATCAGATTTCGCACCACTTGAAATGCGCAGAAACGTTTGATGAAATGAGAAAATTACATTAAATGCATTGATTTCGAGATGAATAAGCAAAATTAAGTAGGATTGACATTTGTGCATACCTGGCTGCTTTCCGGTATGAGCTCTCCGGTTCCTTCGACGAGACATTTAAGTCCTATAATGTGGAAAGTTCCAAATAAATATTATTATTCCCTGCGTAGCATTTGTTCAGCAGAATTTATGATTGACAACATTACGCGCTGAAAGATGTTAATTTATGAGTTTGTTTGACAGTGCGTAACCGATTAGACGCATTCATCAAAGAATATGAGTAATTTGGAAAAAAGGCACCTCTTGAGATCCCAATTCAATCTCCTCGTGCAGCTCGTGCTCCTTCTTCGGTTTGAGGAAATAGGCACCAACTAAATTAGCTTAAAATTAGTCAACCTATAGCTAAAGAAAAATGATTGGTTGGCAAAAATACGTCGTGAATTAAATTATTTTAAAGAAAGAGATTCAAAATGTATTTTACCAGTCATCGAGGCGGCACCGAGAACAGCAATCAGGAAACATCCAATCTTCAAAATGGAAATTTAACTAGAATTACCAAAAAAAGTGCTGCTAAAGATTGTAAGAATTGTCATTGAATGATTTCTTGACTTTTTAAAATTGTCATTGAATGATTGAATGATTGAATAAAATTGTCATTGAATGATTTCTGGCCCTCAACGCTAGTCGCGAGCGGTGTGGTGCGCATTCCGTCCCCCCGTCTCCCTCTCCCTCGGCCAGTTTCCCTCTCCCAGCAGCTCTGGCAAGCGGGAGTTGTAAGCCGCCTCGATGGGTCGTCCATTCAACATCGGCACGCTGAACGCCCGGACACTCGCACCCAAGGAGAAGCTCCTCGAGATCGAGCTGGCCCTCTCAAAGATCAAGTGGGACATCGTAGCTGTTCAGGAGGCGAGGATTGTGGGTTTAGCTTCCTTCAATCTTGCGGCCTCAGGCATCGTCGTTTATCACTCAGGGGGTGCCACTGCAAGACATGGTGTCGCTTTCCTGCTGCAACCGCATCTTGCAAAAGGAGCCGTGTTTCGAGGTCTTTCGGATCGTCTCGCAACCCTGCAGCTACCACAACAGAAACTCTTCCTGGTCAATGCTTACGCCCCAACATCGGCTTATGATGATGCCGTCTACGACGACTTCCTTGACCAGATCGAGAACGCGCTGCACGACGCTCCGGCAGGATACATGCCAGTTTTGGTCGGGGATTTCAACTGTAGAGTCGCAAAGGAACCTGGCAATGAAAGATTTGTCGGTGAATTTGCCTCTCCGACCCCGAACTCACGTGGGCGCTCTTTTGCAGAGACCTGCGTGAGGAACAAATTGCGCATCCAAAACACCTTCCCCAAGCGACGTCGAGGAAGAATCTGGACTTGGCGTTCCCCTAACGGCTCCACATTCAACCAAATTGACTTCGTAGCATCGCCCATCACAGCGAGAGTTGTCAATTGTGGAGTCGTCGGCCAGTTCGAATTCGACTCCGACCATCGTCTCGTCCGACTCACCCTCTCTCTCCCCAACAAGGTGCGGCATAAAAGATGCAGGGAGCGGCTGGATTTCGATAAAGTCGCTTTTACTGCCAATGCGAACCTTCTCGCATCAATGCCCCTTGCTCGTCCATCCTCAGCCACAGACGCCTTCCACAAGATACAAGCGTTTGCAAAGACAGCAGCAACCAACTGTTGGAGAAAGAGGCAATCGCCACCTTGGATCTCTCCCGCAACTCGGAAACTCCTTGCTCAACGCCATCTACTTCGATCATCCCTGCAATCCAATGTCGAATATTCCTTGTCATGCAAAACAGCCCGAAGCAACCTCGTAGACGATATCAAGAGAAGGAAAGAGAACCAGGCAAAACAAGCTGCAATGAAAGGAAGAAGCATCGTCAAAGAGATGCTCAAACTGCGCTCGTCTCGTAAACGACTTCTCGTTCCTGACCCAGTCTCTGGCGCCCTTTCCCAAGATGCGACTAAGACTGCCGTCCAAGTTTACTACGGGGAACTCTACAAACGCGCAGTGAACATTCCCTTGGCCGTGCCTCCTTCTCCCGAACCATTGCCACTCTTCCTTCCAGATGAAACGAGGCATGCTCTCTCGCTTCTCAAGTGCGGGCATTCCCCTGGATCCGATGGTATCCTCCCTGACATGCTTTACCACTCAAGAGAGCACCTTGCCCCATTCTTCGCTGATCTACTGAATCGCCTCGTAGCAGGAGACCAAGTACCTGGAGATTTGGTTGAAGCAGTTGTGTCCCTTCTTCACAAAAAGGGCGACCCAACAGATATCGGAAACTTCAGACCAATCTCGTTGCTTAACGTATCCCTCAAGACAATCACTCGCCTTGTTCTCAAACGAATCGAATCATCAATTGAAGAGGCTGAATCGCACACTCAGACCGGATTCCGGAAAGGTCACTGCACTCTCAACAATCTTCACTCGATCAAACAACTCGCAGAACGCACGCACGAATACGGAATGCACCTCTACTTGGGATTCGTGGATTTTCGGAAGGCATTTGACTGTGTGGAATGGAACTCTGTTTGGCACGCACTGTGGATCGCTAGAGTGCACCCGACTCTAATCCATCTCTTGCGTCGCCTCTACGAATCTTCCTCTACTCTCATCCGGGTCAACGAGGATTTGGTTCCAGTTGAAGTGCGGAGAGGAGTTCGCCAAGGAGACACTCTCTCCCCATGTCTCTTCAATGCCGTCTTGAGATACGCTATGAATGAAATTGATTGGGAGAACAACGGAATATCGATCGATGGCCGCAACCTGAGTCACTTAGAGTACGCAGACGACATTGTTCTAATCGCAAAGAGTCGCCCCGAACTGGAGAACATGATGAAGAAACTTATGGAGGCTTGCGCGCGCGTTGGTCTTGAAGTAAATCCATCCAAGACCGTACTTCTAACCTCGTGCACCTCCACCCGAGCACCCATTGTCATCGACAATCTGAAGTTCAACTTTGCCGAATCCACCACCTATCTAGGCGGAAGAATCTCACTTCCCCTTGACTACTCAGCAGAACTTGAGCACAGAATTCGTCTGGGTTGGTTCGCATGGAGCAAGCTCTCGTACCTCCTCTCTTCACGCATTCTACCGATGAAAACAAAGCGGCGCCTTTTCAACAGTTGTGTCATGTCTACGATACTCTATGGCAGCGAGCTATGGGCCCTACGAGCAAGTGACAAGGAGCGACTAAGTGTGACTCAGCGTAAGATGGAGCGGAAAATGCTCGGAATCAGCTTGCGAGATCGATGGAGGAACGTGAACATCCGCAACGCAACAGGAGTCCGTGACTGGAATCAGGAGGCTATGAGAAGGAAGGCAATTTGGGCGTTGAAACTGCGACGAATGGATATGGAAGAATGGAGCAGAGCGACTACTATGTGGATACCTTACAACAGGACGCGCTCACCGGGTCAGCCTAAACCCCGATGGAGAGATGATCTCAGAAGAACTATTGGAGCGAGATGGTGGAACGCAACTGCTGAAGAATACCGACCCTTCCTCATCTTGCGTTAACGCATGACGTGATAAATATTGATTGATTGATTGATTTCTTGACTCACTTGGAATCGTCCGAAATCCTTGGCTTCGTTGGAGAAAACGTTGAGAGGGAAGATGATGGATCCTCCCAAGATGAGGAAGAGCTCGGCGTAGACCAGGCATCGCACACGTTGCTGAGGATGTGTATTTCAGAATTTGGTCTATGGATGGGACAGAACTTCTTACTAATGCCTTGGATATACTTTAGAAACCACAATAACGAGTTGCATGTTTCAGTGTATGCTAACCGTGTGTTTGGCGCACGCCTCAACGAGGATTCCACAGTAAGCGGAGAGTACGAGAGTGAGAATCGTATCGAATAGGAAGAGACCGATGAGGAGATGGAGACCAGTTATCACAGTGTTCGTACTGCAATGAACACGCGTATAATGCAGATTTAATAGGGGATATGGTACCTTTCAAATGCTTCATTTCAAAACTTCAAACATCAAAATTTTCATTAGATAACAAATTCCATCAATACTCACGTTGACCACGGAAACCAGAAGATCATGTACGAAAAGGCGAAGACTGGAGCACAGTAGAGGATGACCTGAAATTAATGTTTCTTCTTATTTTTTTAGATTTTAAAAATTATTTTCAGTTTCATTCTACATCAAGTCATTGATCATCTGATTTCCGGCCTTTCGACGTGTCAATTTTGTTTTCAACGTGATAGTAAGAGTGCTTAGAGGGGGATTATAACACCTCGATGGTACAAGGGATTATTCGCGCCTTCGCGATGGCCGTGCCTTGAGATTAGAGGGGATGAAGACAATCCGACACCTCCACTGATAAGGAGTCTACCTTATCGAGTGTTTGCGCTTGTCTGGAACGAGAGAAAGAGTGAATGGAATGAGGAGATTATGCATGAGATCGGAAGTGAGTAAAGGGGAAAGGAAAATACCCGACTATGTTACACATCAAGGGACAAGCTGCCGCCTATCAAAAGCGTGTCATGAAAAGAGCGAGAGAGTGGGAGAGATAGAAGGGAAATTGAATGACGGCACCACTCTAATTGAGTGGAGGCTGATCACTAATCAATCACACCTTTCTTCTGTCCATGATCCATGTCATTCCGCAGCATCCAATGTCCTGCAACCATCGAATCACATGACAGAATATCAAGCATGAGCCTAATTCAAAATCTAGAAATGCGTACCTGTAGGTATCCCATCATGGGATCATTCACTGCGTTCCACACGAGAAAAAGTGCCTAAAAATACGAATTCAACGATCACAAATTATATTGTTTCTTACCTGCACTATTTTGATCCAGTTTGTAGATATGTGATACACGTCGAGGAAAACCTTGAAGAATTTACATTTAATGTCCCCGTTCATAAATTTCATAAGTGACCAAGAACAATCGGTACAAAATTTGGAGAAATGACATTAGTGAGTATTTTCTAATGTAAATGCATGAACAAGACTCACTTTCATGTAATACATCATGTAAACGGATAGAAAAGTGGCGAATCCAAAGCAGAGAAAGGCGACCATCAACGGTTGGAAGTGCTTAGAATCGCGAAACGTCCTCTGAAAAAATGACTGTCATAGAAAAATCAAAAATTGTAAATCAAATTGAACTCACCTTTTTCGTTTCCTTCTCATCCTTGAGCATCGCCTCCGCGCCCGCATTCAACTTGCTCATCGACATGATTGACCACTGATCGATCGGTAGAGCTCCTTGAGGTTTGTCCGTGAGAAAAGTGAACAGTCGATGAGGATCGGGGAGCTTTCTCCTTCCACTGAGGGAAGGGGGTCTTATCAGTAGATAAGATGAAGTCAGAAGATGGACGGAGAGAGGGCGACGCTTCTCCCTCGGATCACAAAGGCACAGAAGAGGCAGCGGGTATTCCTGTGAGCTGAATCATATGGGTAACATTCATTTAGATTTTAAGTGAAACGCGAATACCGTTCATTCTTTCTTTATTGGCACCTTTAGTTTTTCTCGAAAAATGGAAAAATCGGTGAAAACTTAGTTTAGTTATCAAGATTATGCGACTGCTCATGGAAATGTCAGATTAGTCGTTTTCATTATTTTTTCTGTCGTTGTTATCGGCTGGTACCGTTCTTCTTATCTTTTGACCTATTCACTCAATGTTTCCTCCCTAATCCAAATATTATGGACGTGTTCAGGCGCATTGCACTTTTCTATCTGGATGATGTCAATTTCTTGGAAATGAATCGGTCAGATGCTTGCCATTTCGAGATTCTTACAATTGGAAAATAGAAATGCACGTGGGTTTTGAAAGGAGGCGGTGGACAGTGAAAATTCCACCCAGCGAGAATCTACTTGAACGATTCAATGCCACTTCGAAAACTGTTTTATGCCATATGCGAATATTCTCTTTTCAATGTTCTCTTTATCGCAAATGTCACTCGACTGCTTTCGAAATTTGTACACGTGAGAATGAACAAAGCTGTACAAGCCGATATCAATTTTTCAAATTCAATTGTATTCAGCAAACAACTACGACACGTTCGAAATATTAATAAGTTCTTCATTTGCATCGCTATACTTCTCTCTTCTTCATTATGAATTCCTCCTCGTTCAGAGGCATCTCCAGGGGATTCGTCTGAAAATACACGGTGAACAACGTCCCCCCTCTACAGATTACCTTGGCATCTCCTTCCTTGAGTACCCTCCTCTTATACCAGTAATCTGTGCAGATTATCACGATTTCACCTCAAAATTTCAATATTCGGAGCGCTAATCAATCAATTCATTACCAATGGTGCAGAAGAGGGTGAAGCATAACATGGAGGAGTGCATCGTGTCGAAGAGAGTCGTGCACACTGGCTGCTCCACACTGAAACACTATCCTTCAATAATGAATCCTTTTATCAGACTTCTCTTGTAAATCAATTGATTTTTTCTAATCTACTTTTGTCGTCGTTTCACACTGTTCAATTTTAAGACTGGATAAAATGGCCCAAATATATCCGAAAATACCGGGAATAGAGCGAGCAAAGTGCGGGAGATGCACTCCAATTTTCACTTGTCAATCACATGATAACCCTTGTTTTGTCATACTCGGAACCCTATTATTCAACGAAATACTAACTCTATCATCGCAGCCGCCGTCGTTGGAATGTCCAGCAGGGTGGAATTATTAAGAGAAGCAGTGATCTTCGCTGCTTCTTTGATGCAACTTGAACGATACTCAGAGAACCCTCCTCTGAAAGAGTCGAAATATACGCGATAAATGATGTTTAACGAGCCTGTCCAATAGCGAAATGAAGATAAGAGGTGAAAGCTGTTCTGCCGGCTTCGTGAAAAGAGCTTTCAGCGTGAAAATTAGCGTAGAAAGAGGCGATCTGCAGCATGATCTCGTTACTTTTCATGATCATTGATAATAGACGAACGCTCTTTTGTGTGTCTTGGTGTCAGTGTCGACGACTTCTCCAGCCAGGAGCATTCCGAAGGAGTGGCCTCCAGCTGAAGCGCAGATACTGCAATTATTGGTTCTCAATGATAAAAAATAGTTGGACAACACTGACACCTGATGATATTTCGAAAATGTGTGCTCACCCTTCGATTCCCAAGTAGATGATGACAAAGAGGGGATTTGCGCGACCGAGGAACATGGCGATTGTGACGTTGACAACTGAACAAAATCACTATTTTTGAACTGTGAAGAAACGTTTTTATTTGAAATAATGTTTACGAATAACTGATAATATTATATTCGAAAATTGATAAGCGAAATAATCACGTGCAACTCCGAGTAGAATGAGCATCATCTTGTGTGTGCCAAGAATTGCGAGAGGCTTCCAGAGACACATGAAGAGAATCTGTAACACTCCATTAACTAGTGGAAATAATGCACAACCACATTTTGCAACACACAAACACAAAAAGTGACACAGACAAGTCCAATGGGCATATGAGCCCGTTCGTGTAAGAGTCGAACAAAGTGCTGAATGGTCTGGCACTCCAATTTTTCGAAAATTTGCCTAAAGGTGTAATCGATGGTGCTGATCATCGTGGTCAACTTCAATTTGCACCATCTCGACTCGTTAAGCCAGGCTGCATGTAGGCTGCACCTACACTTCTACCCATATCTCGGGAACCGATTTATGAAACAATGCGAAATTTGTATAGGTGATTCCTGCTGTGACCACGAAGCCGTTGGCATCAAAACATCACATGCTTTTTCATGAAAACATTATGATATCGACGATCTCGAACATAAGGGAAAACTTAAAAACACGAATTACCTGGCAAGATGCGCCTTTCTCTGGGGATCATTTTTCGTATATTATGTATGAGGTTTAAGTTAGACTATTTTTTGCAACATCCATTTTGGTGATGCATTTCTCACCTCTATGACGAAAAGTCTGTGGGTGAGAGTGAAAAACGAGGATAATTTAATTATCGGACTCGTTCGATAGAGGCAGAACAAAGAAATGAGATTCATTTCACACTCTCACCCTCTGACTTTTCGGCATAGAGGTGAGAAATGCATCACAAAAATGGGTGTAGCAAAAAATAGTCTAACTTAAACCCCATACATAGTATACGAAAAATGATCCCCAGAGCAAGGCGCATCTTACCACGTAATTCGTGTTTTTAAGTTTTGCCTTATGTTCGAGATCGTCGATATCATAATGTTTTCATGAAAAAGCATGTGATTTTTGATGCCAGCGGCTTCGTGGTCACAGCAGGCATCACCTATACAAATTTCGCGTTGTTTCATAAACCGGTTTCCGAGATATGGGTAGAAGTGTAGGTGCAACCTACATGCAGCCTGGCTTAACGGGTCGAGATGGTGCAAAATGAAGTTGACAACAATGATCAGCACCATCGATTACCCCTATAGGCAAATTTTCGAAAATTTGATGTGCCAAGGTTTGTCCGACTCTTACGCGAACGGGCTCATATGATTAAAGTCAATCAAACTGACGCTTCCGAGAGGTCCAATAATCGAGTAGTATAGGGAGAGACTGGGTGATCCAGCCTCCAGGAATCCGGGACGAGAGACAAGAGCATTGATGAGAATCATCTGGAACGTCCCTGTTGCGACGGTTCTGAAGGGAAAAAAACTTTTCCAGTAATTACTCCATGATACATAAATTATGATGAATTTTAAATGAATCGATTTAACAAAGGTGGATGCATTCAAATGAAGACCGTGAGATGTAATGAGAATAAAAATACAAAAAAATAATAATCAGGGCATGAGATCACCTCATGGAGCGCATGAACTGAGTACCGACGAGGCAGAGGAAGCGAGGCTCCCGAACAATCTGCCATGAGACCCTGCAACCAACGAAAGTATTCATTGTCTCGTAAAGTGCGCTTTTAACGTAAATGTCGATCTATTGACACATTTTGTTTATTCCTATTGACTATAATGTCGTAGCGTCTGTCTGTCTGTTTGTCTGTGACGCTTACCGTATACCTCAAGGGTGCATCACACCATAATGCATTTTCCCAAAACGCAGAAAACTTAAATGCACGCTACCGTAACCCACCACACCACACACCATGGTGCATTTTATCAAAATACAGAAAAGTTAAATGCACGCTACCGTAACCCACCACACCACACACCATGGTGTGATTTACTAAATCGCAGAAAAGTTAAATGCACGCTACCGTAACCCACCACACCACACATCATGGTGTGAATTACTAAATCGCAGAAAAGTTAAATGCACGCTACCGTAACCCAACACACCACACACCATGGTGTGATTTACTAAATCGCAGAAAAGTTAAATGCACGCTACCGTAACCCACCACACCAGAAGCCATGGTGTGATTTACTAAATCGCAGAAAAGTTAAATGCACGCTACCGTGACCCACCACACCACACATCATGGTGTGAATTACTAAATCGCAGAAAAGTTAAATGCACGCTACCGTAACCCACCACACCACGCACCATGGTGTGATTTACTAAATCACAGAAAAGTTAAATGCACGCTACCGTAACCCACCACACCAGAAGCCATGGTGTGATTTACTAAATCGCAGAAAAGTTAAATGCACGCTACCGTAACCCACCACACCACGCACCATGGTGTGATTTAGTAAATCGCAGAAAAGTTAAATGCACGCTACAGTATACCCACACCACGCACCATGGTGTGATTTACTAAATCACAGAAAAGTTAAATGCACGCTACCGTAACTCACCAACCACACACCATGGTGTGATTTGCTAAATCGCAGAAAAGTTAAATGCACGCTACCGTATACCCACACCACGCACCATGGTGTGATTTACTAAATCGCAGAAAAGTTAAATGCACGCTACCGTAACCCACCACACCACACACCATAATGTGATTTACTAAATCGCAGAAAAGTTAAATGCACGCTACCGTATACCCACACCACGCACCATGGTCTGATTTACTAAATCGCGGGAAAGTTAAATGCACATACCCTCATCCCACCACACACCACTGTCTCATGGCACCATACCATATACTTTCTCGCTGTTGTAAAATCATCCCAACCTGCTCTCACTCCCCGTAGCGTGAGCGTTGTGAAAGGCTCTCAACAGTTACGTCCATTTTTTATCCTTAACACACAACCCCGCGTAACGTAGCGACCGAAGGTCGCTAGTTTTTTTCGTTCTTCGTAAATATATCATATAATCTACCTCACAGCCTTCTTGAATGAACTCTCGGGCTCCTTCGATATCTCAGCTTCTGGTTCCTGAATAAGTGGGTCATATTTCAGTTTTGTTGTCTCTACGGAATACCGACATCAATGCAACAACTGGCCAGCTTTCAAATACCATTACTTAGTAGATCTTTTGATGAAATGGCATTTTGTCCTACTTTTTTTGGACATTGAAAGTTAAAAAGCGAACCTTGGCCATCTCGATCTCCTCGTGCAATTCGTGCTCCTTCTTCGTCTGCAAGAAGTAGGCACCCGCTGAAAAACTTGGTTAATTTATTTTTCCTTCAATCGGAGACCGTCGTAACTCACTCGACATTGCAGTTGCCCCGATAACTGCGATGAACAGGCATCCTACCTGAAAAGTGCATTTGATCCCATTTTTATGTTTACGACAGTCCATTTTTCTATTCGTAATGCCTAAGTATTCCAATTTCATAAAATTTATCATGTTAGATAAATAATAATAACGTCTAGAAGGTGAAATATTCATACCTGGAACCGTCCAAAGTTCTTGGCCTCGTTGGAGAAGACGTTGAGCGGGAAGATGATGGATCCTCCCAGAATACCGAAGAGCTCAGCGTAAATCAGACAACGGACGCGTTGCTGAAACAGTATATAGTATACAGGGCATACCATGTTTTTTCCACAATTTATTTCTTGCTCACATGTTATCTATCTTATCCCTTCTTCGGGTTGGTACATATCTCTTGGCAAATCCAAACCAACCGTATGTTTCGAGCACGCTTCCACGAGGATTCCACAGTATGCAGAGAGTACAAGAGTGAGGAGAGTATCGAAGAGGAAAAGACCAACGAGAAGATGAATGCCCGTGATCACAGTGTTCGTGCTGGAATGACCAATCTCTTGATCATTGTTGAATAGAGAAAGAGAGTAATGAAAAATTTGCAGCGCGCTTCTAGTGAGTAATCTTGAAAATAACAACCAGAAATTAATTCCAAGTGAAATCGGTGTCAATGGAATATTCAAAACCTCACGTTGACCACGGGAACCAGAAGATCATGTAGGAAAAGGCGAAGACTGGAGCACAATACATGATGACCTGAATTCTTTTGTTTACTTCTTAAATTCTTGATGTCCCAGGTATCTTGGTTCACATTCCATGTTAAAATGTATTTCTTGTCTTCTTCATTTGGATTGGTGTAACTATTTTGCCTATTCTGTGCATCACGCGATATAATACGAAATGCTGTCAATCATCCATGAGCATTGATAAAAACTTTCCCTTATCTGTGTATTTCCGCGCCTTAGAGAAGGGAAAACCATGTGAAACGCATGCATTTCTACGATCGTGCCAGATCAGTGAATGAGAAGGAGAGAAAATGCTCAATCCTGCACACAACGGGCACTCGAAGGACAGAAGTCGCTCACTTTTCGTCTGTCCATGATCCACGTCATTCCACAGCAGCCAATGTCCTCAAATTTGAATAATTAGTTCTCGAAAAATTAGTCCGAGAAGTGTTTACCCGTAAGCAGAAAGTTGAGGAATTGCTTTTTCAAACAAGAGGAAACTGAAGCATTCTAACCTGAAGATATCCCATCATGGGATCATTCACTGCGTTCCAAACGAGAAAAAGTGCCTGAAACAAACGTTGTAGATACTAGATTACCATTATAGATCTCGGCTATTTCGTCAATACCTGCACTATTTTGATCCAGTCGGTAGATATGTGGTAGACGTCCAGAAACACCTCCAATGCATAATTCACGAAAAACATGACGATAGTTTTAGAAAACTGGGACGACAAGCTCGCCTTCATATAATACAGCATGTAAACAGATAGGAAAGTGGCGAATCCAAAGCAGAGAAAGGCGACCATCAGTGGTTGGAAGTGCTTCGAGTCACGGAATGATCGCTGGAATCAACGTCAAGTTCTCACATTTGTCTCAAAATTCTTAAAATTGAAAGATTCTCGAAAAATTAATTGAAGCGCAATGTGAGTAAATTTTTAACGAAGATTTAAATAAAATCTGACCGGCTTGGGGCTTTTCTCCTCGGTAAGAACTGCTTGTGCAGCTACCATATTCAGCCTGTTGAGGGACATGATTATCGATTATCGGGAGTGTAGATCAGCCTCCGTTCTCGCGCACTTCCCACTGTGGAATGCCGGGAGGAGACTTTTCCGTACCACTACTCGGTTATCAATAGATAACAACGAGTCAGACCGGGATGGTCACTACTTGTTAGATACGCACAAGGCGATGATGGCCGTGTGATGAGATGTGCGACATTCGTAGTGCGTCCGTGCACCTTCCCAATTAGCTTCCGCTCAATTTGCAATGGACACCGCGCACGTGGGGACACACACACTACAATGCGCTGGAATGTTCACTCTTGCGCATCCACATGATTTCCATGCAGTATAAAGATCGAGATGGATCAAGAGTTTGGATGGATTGGGCGTGAAATGCACGATCCGTGGATAAGCTGAACCTCTTTGACTACAGAGGAGACACGGGTAGAGACCGGTTGTAAAAAAACGAATTGTCAGTTGAGATCAGTGTCAATTCACGATCGAGATAAACATGGAAGTTCGGAATTTGCGCATCCGCCCTCTGCATTATCTGCACTCTCTTGGAAAGTCGTTGATTTCGACTTATGTAGGGATAATTTCTCGTCCCTTGAGTACTTCTTGTTACACTTGTTATGAATGAGAGTGCTCGAATTCCTTAATATTTTCGGAAAAATGGATAACTATTAATCGCGCTTGGGATGTGTCCTGCCAAATAGCAAATGTGTCGAAACAAAATAAACATACTCTGGATCAACCGAAGCTCGAGTGGCGTTCCCAGTTTCTGCTGGGTTGATCGCGTCTCTTCGAACCATCTGAAAACGGTGAAACCTTCGAGAGCGAATAGATTGGAGGGAAGGAATTATCGACGAACGAGATTCGATCTCAAACAGTGCAGTGTTCAAAGGGAAAAACATACACAGATAATTCCAGAACTAGGGATAGTTAGAAAGTCAGAGAGAGAAGGGATCATCGACTGAAGGAATTTTAAAGCAGTGAGCAATTTAACCTTCACCAGACCATCGGGCGACCTAATTAGTTATGGTGCAATCAATAAAAGGAGTTCGCTTTCGTGCTCAATAGTGCGTCACTTCTATACTCTGTTTTCCTGTTCGCTCCCCTCCCGTTCTCTTCGATTTCTCACTATATCAACCTAACGGCATACCTATCAATGCCAAGATTTTGGCACATTTATTAAAAACTTAAAAATTAAATGTTGAGAAGCACAGAAAGGAGTGAAAAAGCGAAACAGAACAGAAATACTTGATCATGCATGATCATGAGGCAGAGAAAGTAATCAATTCAAAATTACAGGGAATCAACGACGAAAAATAATACTTTCTGGTTGTAGAAACAGCGATAAACAGAGCAGATTATTGAACACTTGATTTGCACAGTGCCAACTGAATAGATGGAATTGTTCTTTCGTACGGCTTGCGCTTACCTGTAGGAATGTTTATATTTTTTTCTGAATTTGTCGTGTTACGTTGACGTGTTACGTTAATTGCCCATCTAATTTCTACTCTCTAAAGTATGAGACTTCGTTAATTTCTCTAGCTACGCAGTGAATGATCCCAAGATGGGATATTTCCACATAGGAATGCTTCAGTTCCCTTGCTTCAAAAGGGCAATTTCTCCTCAGCATTTCCTGCTAAAGTGAACCGGAATTTATCTTTGTCTTCTGTAGGAACGAATTATTCGTACAAGCAACATCCTCCTTGAGAATGTTGCTATAGTTCCGTTGAACAAAGGTCAGAATTGTGCTCTCTTCTTGTTCTTTTCATACCCATTTCTATCTTTCCGGATGCGACTGAATTCAAAGGCCGGCGCGCTTACCATAAATAAGCCATTATTAGTCCGCGTAGACATTATAGTCTTCGTCTCCGAATGCCCTCGACGAATGAGATCGAGGAAAAGGCAGATGATGCTATTGCCAAATATTGCGAAAACTACAGGGATCAATTTTGCCAAGAAGCTATCAAAAGGCGTACGTTTTATTACGTTTTGTTGAATTTATTATGCGCCATCACCAATCCCGAAGGCCTTTCGATTTTGCATTTGAAGTTTGCTGTATTTTCAGTGAAGGAGTTCGCTGAGCAAGTCTCCGACTCGATTGATACAGACGAAAAAGTCGGAGTAGCACTGTTGGATGTGGCTGACGAAGTGTGAGTTACAATGGGAACAATTGAGATGACCATTCAGATTAGGGGATCTTCCTTTGCGATTATCAACACTCAAATCACGGAGATCACTGACAGAATCGTCTCCACTGCAGTGGACATCAGGAAAGAGATGTGAGCGGTTCAATTCGAATATGAGCCCGTTTGCCTAAGAATCGAGAAAGTGTCGGCACAAGCCAAACATATCAATTCTCTCCAACTTTGTGTTTTGGGGTTATCGAAGGTGCTGAAAACGATAGGCATATTCATTTTGCTCATGGAGCCTTCGTTGGTTCCAGACGGCGTCACGTTGAAATCACGTTTTTACACATATCTGACCTCTCGGAGGTGCTAATTTCACGCGACTAAGGTTTCCGGGATAGAATTTGATGGTGATCACTCATATAAAGCTAGATTATGTTTATATATAGCTTAGATTATATTTAGCGCGGACTGGCTCGAATTGCCTCTGAAGATCGAGGCTCACGTCGAATCGACGATTGAATCGCTCACGGAGTTGGAGAGACTTCTGCTGGTGGCCATTTGCTATCAACATAGATAATTATTGATTTCCCAGATTCTGATCTACTGCCTGCAGGTGCTGGTCGTAGTTATGATCGTCAAAATCATCCTCGAGGTTAGAATACGAATATTCGAAAATCATAATGATACTATTTTAGAACATTTTCGACACTCTCGATGTCTTTGTCTTCCGCGTCAAGCGACCCCGTCGTCTCTTTCCGTACGTGACGAGAGATATCTTTGGAGTTGGCTTATAATTGATCTCCATCTATATTTTCGATGTATTTTTTTTCAGGTGGGGAACGAGAAACAGATCAGCTGCTATTCCATTCTTCGCGAGAGTTGAGAAGACCAAGATTGAGATGAAGAACCTCAATCCCAACGGAAAGGACCTGAAAATGAAGTTCAGTACTGTCTAATCTCACCAGATTCTCTATGATCGGTTTGTAAACAACAAGAAGATGTAATTTCGGTTTCGCTGAATAAATCAATGAAAATATGCTGATTGACACAATAAATAGACTAAGTATCAAAGATACTTTCACCAACTCACTTCAAATACCCGTTGAACCTTAGCGCCTACACTTGCCAATCCAAGCATTCTTCATTACCCTCCTGTAGGTTTGTCCCCATGTAACCATTCTCTTACCGGAAATGTAGCGCCTCTTTACCTTTTGGCACGATGATGCATAGGAGTTCCGCATGCGGTTGGTTGAATGACAACAATAATGCCCGAAGTACCGGAAATGACGAGAAACCAGAAGATATGCGGTTAATACATGGAAGAGTTTTGGCATCCTGATGGTCATTCAGCTTGGAAATTATAATTTTATCGATTCAGTAAAGTACACAAAGAAATGGCACAGATGTTAATACACATTTCTTTATTTACTTGTTCGATGGGTGGATGATCTAGTGGATGGCACAGAGGGAATTGCACACTCTATCCGATTCCGATTCCTTTTTCAGATAACGTAGACACCTATCAATTCCATTGTATTAATATACAGTATCGCCGGAAAGTATTCGCCCACTTTAAATTTCTGCAATAGTTTTCCAATCAAACGAGGTATCGTGCTGAAATGTTTACTGGAGATGGCAAATTCAATGGGGAATAAGGTGAGGTTATTGAAAAATTATGTACATTGATCATGCTTGAGTAGTGATGGCGCAATCGACGCGCACATTTTCGAAAAATTGTATCTCTGGAGAATTTTTCAATGCGTGTATAACTTTCTGAGTGTTGAGAGCCATCCATGTACTACTCAGAAAACAAATTTCAAGTTGCTGCAACATGGTTCCGTGATGCAGCAGCTGCTGCAACTTTGAGGCTGAAATGTCATAACTCAGCTTCTAGTGAAGCCAGAGACTCGTTCAAAACAGCAACATGATCCTTATTATTGTGTAGTTGGCATGTCCCCGAACTGCAGGAGCATAGAGGGAATAGACTTTATCTACAGAAAGGGTACAAGAGAAGAGGTCACATCGCGCTAGTCACAGAGACCATAGAATGGGGAGGACTCATCCTTAAATAGGCACGAGGTCACATGTAAATGGGACATGCTAATGGACAGAGGGGAGAGGAGGGAAGACTCTAGTCTGCACTCGAGACGATGGGGAATTGTAGTCTACACGTATGCTAATTGACTATGGGGTACAAGGCCAGGGCCTTTACACAACACTTATAATGTCCCCAAATGATCCTGAAAGATTTGTACCGATTGGTCATTATTTGCCCTCAGGGCACGAGAAGGTTACTTTTTTTGGATGGCCCATCTTTTGACGCTTACCATTTCAAGAGTGAACTTGCATAAAATGTGACTCCTGGTCAGGAAGGCGAAAAACAATCAAATTATCGATTTCCAAGTGTTGGTAGAGCTGGCACCACTTTCCGGGCCGTAGCGGACGATCTACGGACGCTTGCCGCAATCGAAACACACAATCTCTCTTCACCCCGCTCTCTCACCGCTCTCTCGCCCTGTAGAGAAAAATCGCCCGCTAGAAAGGTGCGCGCGTCCGTAGATCACTCACCACGGCCCGGAAAGCGAACCCAAATCAACCAAAAGTTGGGAATCGATTCTTGATGATTTTGCCCCTTCTTGACCAGGAGTCACATTTTATGCAAGTTCACTCTTGAAATGGTAAGCGTCAAAAGATGGGCCATCCAAAAAAAGTAACCTTCTCGTGCCCTGAGGGCAAATAATGACCAATCGGTACCAATCTTTCAGGATCATTTGGGGACATTATAAGGATCATGTTGCTGTTTTGAACGAGTCTCTGGCTTCACTAGAAGCTGAGTTATGACATTTCAGCCTCAAAGTTGCAGCAGCTGCTGCAGCACGGAACCAGCAACTTGAAATTTGTTTTCTGAGTAGTACATGGATGGCTCTCAACACTCAGGAAGTATACAAGCATAGAAAAATTCTCTACAGAGATACAATTTTTCGAAAAAGTGCGCGTCGATTGCGCCATCACTACGCAAGCATGATCAATTTACATAATTTTGCAATAACCTCACCTTATTCCCCATTGAATTTGCCATCTCCAAAAAAAAATTTCAGCACGATACCTCGTTTGATTGGAAAACTATGGCAGAAATTAAAAGTGGGCGAATGCTTTCCGGCGATACTGTATGTATTAAAATATACTTACTCTGTCAGACACGGTGAGATATCACTTGGGATTTGGCCGAAATATCTTTGAGAACTTCCGTCGCCAACATACTAAATTCAGATTTATGTATAAAACAATGGGGCACTAAATTATGATTACTGAAAACAACGGTTAATGAAAAAACGCACGATTTGATCTCCAAATTTCTTGCATTCCTTTTGGCATCCATTCTTGTCTTCGAAGTTGCAGTACTCGACTATGCATCTAAGTGACTATGTATCAAAGATAATCATTGCTATCCATAAAATATTTTTTAAAAAAACGCACATAGCTTCTTCTTTTTCCTCTATCGTTCGTGGTTTTCGTTGGTGAAGCAACTTAATAATTTCGATAGAATCGTTTCGACGGTCACTTCATAATGCACTTACTTCTTTCACCTTTTCGTACTTCTCCGGATTGGACTCATATTGCTCTGGAACTTCTTCGTATAATTCCATTGCAGCCTCTGGATCATATTTCTCCAAACATCGGACTCTGCATCAGTTTTGCCCGGTTTCTATTACGCACCTGCAATGGAACCGGATGATTTTTAAAAACTCTTCCAAATCAGCAATGTGCAAATGTAAAAGTGTTCCGTAGAATCTCTCCTATTCGAGGAAAAGAATGGGAGAGTAAAAATCTCATTTCCACACTCTCTCCTTCGTTTCCTGATCATTGGGCGAATTTATCTCTGCTAATGCAATATCGCAGCGAACACGAGATAAAAGGGCTACATAAAGCTGCCCATTGTTTTTCCATTTTGTTCGCGTAATCGATCGAGAGCGAACACAAGAACAATCAGAAAATGGGAAGGTGTGGCAAATTGAAGGGAAGCTCACTTGAATATACACTGAGATGCTTCATTATTTGACTGTCTGGAGAATGCAGAGGGGAGAAGAACGAGAAGGAGGAAGACAATCCGCATCTCTATTGCTTTTCCCTCGAATTGACTGTATTTATTGATATAATTCATGGGAAAAAAGCTATAATTCATGCAGAAGCAAAGGGAAGGGCTGAGTCATGACTTCTCTTCAGAATTTTAGGAGAATTCAATTATCATATTTATCACTTATTGGAAAGGCAATCCGAAAAGACATGAAGGGTGTACAAAATGCAAGCTGTAATCTTGACTATACAGTCCCATGCTTTTGTGGGATAAACCGTGAGAGTTATGAAAAGACTTCATCAAGAAGTTGTGAACTGTAGATTGATATACTTGATGAGGTTCTCTTGAGTGAATCCATCGTTTTGCCAACCAGAATCTGAATTATATTAAGAAAATGCACGAATAATGCAATAAAACGTACGGGAAGAATCGTCTCGCTTTTATTTTTCGAATTCGTCGGAATTTTTCAGCATCGATAGCTTCGAAGAGCAGGTACAACAGAGTGGTTGAACGTGTGAATGAGACGAGATCGAACCACTTGGACGAATCGAATGATGAGCACGGCAACGCACAAGGAAACTGAACTAGGAGCGCGGAATGGTAAGATTGAGAAGGGACATGGGAAGATGTCGGAGAATAGAGGAACGCGTTGCAAGGATAGTTCCTTATTGATGTGCTTAATACGCAACACTGCGAATAACATTGAGGTTTCCTTGCCCTTTCCAATTTGCAGGCTTTGGTTTTCGCTGTGAAAGCCAAAATCTTTCAAAATTTCATTCCTGATTTAGTGCCTACACCTCTACCTAAGGTATAGCCGGTAATTCAATGGTTTTAATCAAAAAGTTAACTAAAATGTTATTTAAAAACTCCTTGTTTATCCGTTCCCTCCAATCTCATTACCATTTGCACTTCCCTTTGTCTGTCTGTAATTGGTTCATTTCTTACTCGGTCTCTCGCTCTCTCCCTCCTCTCCTCCATTCATTTCCACCCCTCGTTCTCTTCCCAGACTGTCGCTCCCCTCTCTTCTGGAAGGAGACTGACTTTCTTAGGTGAGTCCTATGGTAGTCTTCTCGTTACCGTATCCATCTCCTTCCTTCCAACCATGCCGTATTCAGGATGAGTGACTGCGATGATTTCTCGCATCAAGAGGACTCCTATTCACACACACCAAGGTATAATTCACCTATCCTTCTCCATTCTGGGTACTGATCTACCCGCTTCTGCATCTCGCTCATGACAATGCGTTCTGATGGATCACATTGAGCAAGAACCTGTTAAACATCTTGATCATGCTAAATCAAAGCGTGACCGAGAGAACTACCGTATACCTCTGATGCGGATCTACAAAAATCAATGATCCTTCAGTACGTCCGGAGGCTCGATCGAATCAGACGACGTCGGAGACGAGGAGAAGGTGAGGGAGAGGCAGAGGAAGACGTGCAATTCGTGAAATTCCACCGCACGAGAGACCGGGATTAGTCAGAAATGAGGAAGAGTTCGATGTTGATCGCGCACTAAAAGTTCAAAGTGAAATGTAATTGTTCGTGGTGAGCGATATTATCGAGAACTGATTTATTTTGGGATGCTCACTAAGGGATGTGATCGAATACTGATCTTATGTTTGATCTTTAGCCACGAACACTGTAGTATGGTTTCAATGTTACAGCTGGAAATACAAACTGATTTATTTCCTGCTCTTGAATTTCTGAATCTTTTATTTGGATACGCAGTAGGGGATGTGATCGATTACTGATTTTGCTTTGATCTTTGGTTTCTAGCAACGTAATATGGTTTCTAAGTCGCTGATGAAATCATAAACTCATTTCTTTTCTGATCTTTCATCTTTGATCTCTGTATCTTTTCTTCGAGTGCGCAGTAAGGGATGTGATAGATTGCAGATTTGATTTTGTTCTCTGATCTCTAGCACTGTAGTATGCAAGGCCCCCTGGTGCAGCGACATAAGGAAGGGATGTGATCTCGAACTAATTTTATTGTTAAAAATTGATCTCTAACACTGATCTATGATCTGTAGCTCTGCATTTTAGATGCTCAGATGTGATTGCTAACTTGTTTTGCATTAGATCGTTGGCCTCTAGCAATGTAATATGGTCACAAAATATTGGATGCTATCAGAAATTATGATCATTATTTTTCTGAATTCAAAGATACATACAATAGTCTACCCGGTGAATCATTGATGCCTGCTAATGTCCTGAAATCTCCCTTTACAGGTCGTTGTGCATGCCGTCGCCAAATTGAAAGTGACTGACGCGACTCTCTTCTTCACGCAGCGGTTCGTGATCTTCGCACTATTTGAATTATAATAATTATTATTATTTTGAATATTGCACATGGCGGGACTAATTGACAAGAATGAGTGAGGATGATGATCACTGTCGCTCGCTCTGATCTTTGATCTTTGTGTGGGGGAGAGCGGTTGTGATACATCATCCAGACAACATGCTAAAAGAATAAACCGCGTCTTTTCGCTCTCGCAGTTTGCTATCTTTTGATCTCTGGTGGTCTGGTCGACTGGTGCAATCGCAAACTGCATACATTTTTATCTTTGCAGATTCGAGTACGCCAAAGACTGCACGCTCGCGGACTTCGTCAATCACAGCGACACGTATCTCGGGTATGATATAGGAGTCGAATTTCGTGTCGCCATCTCTTGTTCTATGCACTATCTAGTCCAGTCGGGAGGCGTGAGAATGCATGCAACGGAGTTCCTTTCACCAACTGTAGTACTATAGCTTGAGGCAAACTGAGTGTATAGCAAGTTCGCATTGCAGAACCGCCTCTCCCCGTCCTTCCATCGAGATCAAGGCAGAGGAAAGCCGAACAGTGGTTAGTCGCAGAGTTCGAAAAACGGGCCTGCGTCTCTACAGCTCCCTTTCTCCCTCACAGATCGGCCTGTCTAGAGACTGAATGACCTGTTTATCGAACATTTTCCGTTTATCGAACTCTAAAGTATGGAAAAATGAAAATTGGGAGACTAGACGTTATAATTATAATGTGTGATATCATGATTATCTCGTAATCTTTGATCTCAGGTTCCATAGTCTGATGTAATCGCAAACTGATTGCATTTCTAGTTTTGCTGATTTGAACTAGAGATTCGATATTAGTGTGATATCATTGTCATGGCAGGACTATGACGAGCTGAGCAGTGTCTGCATCGCCGACCTCGTGGAGGACTCTTCGAATGAGGTCTCCCTCATCATCGTCTACTCGGAGCATCCAGAGTTACGGTCATCGCTGCCCATGAAGTAGACGAGGGGCATTCATTATTGCTCATCTCCTGCCGGGGTTGCCACCAGTGCTTCACTTCTATGTGATGTGTATACGATAATGGCGTGTGAAAGGTCCAAATGCTTCTACCGCTAGGGCCATTATGAGTGTGTGTGTGGTGTCTGATCTCCATGAGCCGACTTCGATTGACTGACAAGGCTGGCAGGGCTTCAGGGGGGGGGGGGGTGTCCAAGGGTGCAGAGCAACGGTTTGGGTTTCAATAAAATGAGCTTATCCACTGTCTGGATTAGTCGGTGAAAAGAAATGTGAAATTTGGAGACGGTTGCATTTTCGCTGGACTAATTTTCAGTAAAATTTCCGGAGAGCAAATATACTCAAATGCAGGTCATCTGGAAGTTCATCCACGTCCTCTCTTCAAGGGCAGAAGAAGGATCGGAGGATGGTGGAAGCACCCCTGTCAATGAGGTAAATATTGATAATAATACCTTATCCGAATTAGCGGCAAAATAATATTGTGATTATCTTATAAATTGAGGTTCTCCGAGTCGCCATCGACCACTTCGACTGCATTCGACCAAACATCCCCGGATATGGAGATCATTTCGAGAGCGATTTCATGTAGGCAATTGCAATTTGGAGTCAATTAGGCTGAATTAGTCGGTCCGCATGTGCAATTTATAATTCTGGTGTGCACGCAACAATATAAATTTTAAAAATAATTTAAAATAAAGAACTGAAATACAGGAAACTGGCGCCTGCACTCACCGCCGAGCACATCAACGCCCTCGTGCCCGATCTCATCCGCATTCTCAAGCACGACGAACGCTATGGTGAGTGACAGTCATACCTTAAATATTTAATTTTACATTTAAATATTATTTTTTTTGCATTTTTTTACATTGCTTAATTTATTAGTAAGCCTGTGCATCCTAGGCCGACGGAGGGGACTGGCCGGTAGACTACTCAATTACGTTACGAAGACACAGGGAGGTTAGTTGCCAAATATTGGGGTGTCCGGAAAGTTCGTATAATTTTTTGTTTTTATTTTTTATTCAATGCTTTACAATTCTCAGTGACCAATGTATGCCCCCTTCTTTCTCACTACCTCCCTCCAGCGATTGGGCAGGGTCTCGATTCCTCTCTTCCTGAATGCGGGTTTCTTCGAGACCGCAAAGTTCACGAAAGCCCTCACAACTTCATCTCGATTCTTGAACTTCTTTCCTTTGCAGAAGTCAGAGAGAGAGCGGAAGCAGTGGTAGTCGCATGGGGAGAGATCCGGGGAATACGGTGGATGGGGAATCCTCTCGATCTTCAGCTCGTCCATTTTCTTCTGGGTCATCTTCGCTCGATGTGGGCGAGCATTGTCCATCAGAAGAAGAATTTTGCCCTGGTTCAGGAGTCTGGGAGGGACTCTGATCGCAACATCTTCCAGTTGTTCAGAGAAGAGGTCGGCATTGATGCTGGTGCCAGGGGCGAGGATCTCCCAGTAGATGGGACCGAGCACTGAGAAGAAGAAGCAGAGGAGTTCCTTCTTTCCGTGCTCTTCCTTCTTCGGGACGGGCGTGGGCTTCTCATCTGCATCCACCCATTGCAGTCTCCTCACAGGGTTATCGTACGTGATCCACTTCTCATCTGTAGCGATGATGGAATTGACCCATCGAAGATTGGATCTACGATGGAGTAATTCCCGACAGACTTGAACACGATTTTTCAGCTGTTCGGGGGAGAGGTCATGGGGAATCACTTGTGGGAGTTTCGGCTTCTTCCCAGATCGATGGAGGATATCGGACACCGTTGATCTGGGAGTACCAGTATCCTTCTTCAACTCACGCACACTGGCCATGGGCTTGCGCTTCAGTGTGCGGAGAACGAGAGGCTGATCGAGGGAGGGAGGGCGTCCAGAGCGGGGTTGATCATCGAGACCAAACTCCCCTTTCTTGAAGCGGGAGAACCACTTATAGCAGAAGGGTATGGAGGGGGCGTCAGCTCCTTCCGACTGGGCCAGGGCAGAGTGGGCCTCCTTCACGGATCGGCCAAGACGGTAGTAATGAAGTAAAACTGCTCGGAGGTAGAGATGGGAGTCCATCACAAGAATCAATGTAGCAACTAGGAGACTGATTAAATCCTCTCACTACTCAACGTCAGAATGATGCAATACATTGTTGACAAACAGATTGCGCAATCACTGCATTTGATCGCGAACTGACTTTTTTCCGAAGCATTATACGAACTTTCCGGACACCCCAATAAATGCAAAATTCGGATTTCGAATGTTCCAAACGAAGAAGAATATCAACGGTCCTCTCTCCAATTTCCATCCCATACTTCTTCCTGTTTCTCGCACATTTTGCAGTTGATGAAGCGCCCGAGTATCTCATCTAGTTACTAGAATATGACGCAAAATATAAAAAAAGACAATATCCAGAACAATGGTTCGTCCTTGCAGCCTCTCTCTCCCTCTTCGCTCTCCCTCTCGCGCAGCTCGTGCGCCTTCTGATCATCAAGCCAGTCGCTGTAACGGAGCAAGCGAAGGCCGACATCAAATGGGCCACTGACTACTTGCCGCTGCTAATGGAAAACGTGCTAACAGGTGAGAAGCAGGAATAAGATGTGAAAAATATACCCGAACATTACTAATCTTGAGTTTTTTTAGTCGTTTATGTTTAAAAGATAAAAAAATAACATATTGCTATAAATAATACATAAATTTGGCAGGCAACCATGCGATCTGGCTCAAATTTTGGGCGGTGTTCAAGGAGGAGATTGAAGAGGCAGCAAGGGAGAATCAGGCGAAGCTCATTCCCATCTTCCTCTCGTGTGTCTCCAAGTGTCTGCAGCATGTGAAGGCGAGTTACTCGCATAGTTCGAAATTCGGACAACGGCCACTTCATTGCACACTCTCGCGGCCTGTAGAGGAGGAACACTTTAGAATGCAGAGGCTAAACATGGCTTGCAAGAAATTCCATTGCAAATCGCAATAGATTTTCATCAGTACGTATATTGTTTATATTATTGTAATTCAGATGAGTGGAAGTGAGCTCGCCGAGATGGGAGAAATGATCAAGGAGGAGCTCAACAAGTGCGAGCAGAAAAGAGAGCGCGCCATGAACAGGAAGCGAAAAGAGCGCGCCTATTGGGAGGAGCAAATAGGGCTAGCTAAGTGCAAGAAGGAAAGAAAGCTAGCCAAGCGGGATAAGAGAAGCTATCTCGTTCAGCACTTGGAGAGCATAGACAAGGTACTGTGTCGAATGTAGTGTCCTGATAAACTTCTTATCGTACAGTAATACTCGCGGAACGGGAAATCAGCTTGATATGAACATTTTCCCATATCGCGAGCATTCCTTGCGACGCATTCTACTCTCCCAGTAGTTTGTCTTGAACATACCATTTATTTGTTTCCGACTGAGAAAATAATTCGGAAACACTACACAAACACTGCATCTTGCTCACCATTTATCAATGAAAAATTTGTATTCTTCGGCAGGAATTAGCCGAGGCAATCGAGCCAGTTGTTGAGAGCTGCGTACAATTCATCATCGACGTGCACGGAGTAAAGACCCTTGTTCGATTAAAAAATTCGTTTTCTTCAGATTTTAGGAGATCTAAGCAGATGGTGCGCTGCTTAGCGCACCTGAAAGCGACGAAAATAATTTGAATTAGCACAAAAGAGAAACCTTAATTAGCAACCCCTAACTAGTGGACTCACGTACTAGTTAGTAGTGATGTTAAACCGAGTTACTCGACGCTCGCGAGTGAAAATGAAAAATTGACTCGCGAGCAATAACAACTCGTGAGTTCTTATGCAAAATTACTCGCCGAGTGCGAGCAATATTTTAATTTTACTCGCCGAGTGAGGATGCTCGGCGAGTACGACTCGCGAGTTAATTTCACTCACTCTCGGGTCTCTTCGCGCGGTGTCTCTCCACACAGCTGAGTGGGTTGGACAGAGGAATGAATCGAAATTACTCGCGGTAATCTATGCAAAAGCACTCGGCGAGTTACTCGCCGAGTCAGCTCTGCTCGGCGAGTAATTGCTCGGCGAGCACTCAACTCGGCGAGTCATTCTCCAAAATTCACTCGCGAGTGACCGGTCAAAACGAGTGAGGGTGAAAATGACTCGCCGAGTGCGAGTAGGCGACGAGCAATGCTCGAGCAAACATCACTACTAGTTAGGGATTTCCTTTTTAAAAAATTTCTTCAATCTGCTGTATTGAACATTTATTGCAAGTAGACTATCCCCATTTATACACTATATGTAGGTTATCGGCGCGCCATTCCTCGAAGTGATGCGGCCCACTGTGCCCAGTCTCTGCTCTTTTCTCGATGAATGGAATTTCGAACAGACCCTGCAGAACCTGACCGAGTACTACTCTGATAAGGTCGGAAAAATCTTGCTTATTAGGTTTAATTGACTAATTATTTGCTGGTGTTGATATATACATTTAAAACGCTGTCTCTGTAAGAACGTCAGATCTAGGTGGGGAAGTGGCACAATCTTTCAAAATCATCGCTAGAAGCTCATACTTGGTGGGTATAGTCATTACGTGTCCAATAAACATTTCCCAAAATCTTGATCTACCATTATCGATTTTTTCGAAAATTTTTATTTTTGATTTTAGGTCTGCATGTCATATACCAATCGAAAGAGCATGAAAAGTTATGCCAGAATCCATGTTTTCAGATTCATTAGCCCTACTACATTCGAAAAATTAAAGAAAAACTGAAAATTTTCTGAGTTTTTGTATTTCATAAAAATTAAACACCATGTTAACACTTCTGGGACATCCTGAATTTCTGATATGTGGTGTGAAATTTCACAAGGAATTCAGATAAAAATATGCCGAAATGTAGAATTAGTGTGAACGTGCACTTATCTTTGAAAAACTAGCACGCAATAACCGACGCAGGTTCGAATCCGCTCTGCTGCATGTACTTTTTGCCGAGCATTTCAGAGTAAAAATATTGTCGAAATTCGTTATAACATCATAATTCAAGCATAGAAACACATATAGACAAAATTAGGCAAAAATGGTCATTAAAAAGTTCGTGCAGCCGAGCGGATTCGAACCTGCGTCGGTTATTGTGTGATCGTTTTTCGAGGATAAGTGCATGTTCACACTAATTCTACATTTCGGCATATTTTTATCTGAATTCCCTATGCAATTTCACACCAAATATCAAAAATTCAGGATGTCCCAGTAGTGTTAACATGGTGTTTTATTTTTATGAAATACAAAAACTCAGAAAATTTTCAGTTTTTCTTTAATTTTTCGAATATCGTAGGGCTAATGAATCTGAAAACATGGATTCAGGCATAACTTTTCATGCTCTTTCGATTGGTATATGACATGCAGACCTAAAATCAAAAATAAAAATTTTCGGAAAAATCGATAATGGTAGATCAAGATTTTGGGGTATGTTTATTGGACCCCTAATGACTCTACCCACCAAGTATGAGCTACTAGCGATGATTTTTAAAGATTGTGCCACTCCCTCCGACGTTCTTAGGGAGACAGCGTTTTAATGGTTGAATATTTCAGTCCAACGAGCAGGATGCTCCCTCGTGCGATACTTCCGACGAGAGCTCGGACGAAGAAACAGCAGGATCAGATACGGAATCGGATGAGGTACTCGGGATAGGCTTAGGCTTATACTTAGCTGACCCTATAAAGAGCAAAATTCGAGTGCATGGAGTGAAGAGTAATTTCTAGCAAAGCAATCCCTTAGTCGTTATAGCATATTTTTGACAATATCGGTATGCACAATGCATTTTTACATAACGGTTGAATATTTCAGATAAACGTCCACAATGTTTTCTCGGGCGATACTTCCGACGGCAGTTCGGACGAAGAAACCACAAAGGAACTAGAGGAACAGAAGAATCTCGTCGTGATTCGCAGGGTAGTGTATTAAGAGACCGTCCACCAGAGAACGTAATAACTGTGCAGGGGTTCACGGATGGCCAAAAATTCGATAAATCTCAAACTTTTTTTCTGAAGTGTGGGTACCGAGTGCTGATTGACAGCCGCAATGACTAAGGCTAGGGGTCGATTTTGAAAAAGTTACAGGTACTCCCCATTTTGGAGGTCGAAAAAGTCGATATCTCAGAATGACACGCGATATAGATTCTCTGATGTATTTCTACACGTAGAAAACGAATTTCGACATCTGAGTGCGAGAAAATGCGAAATAAAAAAGTTTAGCCCGAAAAACCACTTTTTCGACAAAATATTCGAGCATATCGATCTAAAAATGTCCGAGGTGCACATTTTCGATATGATTTTCGGAATCTACGCCAACAGTTATGTCTAAGGTGAAAATTTAAGATTTAAAAATATAGACTTTTGTGATATTATCATCCAAAGTATGAAAAATACGTCAAATTGCTGAACATGGGTTGTTAAAAATTGATATTTGCCAAAAAGATGTCAAACGTGCATTTCATGAACAATAACATGAAAATTCGGTTTCTACGTATTGAAAAATGTCGGAAAACCTATTTTATTTATAATTTTTAAAAATTGATATTTTTGGCCCTCGAACAGAGGCTGAAAAAAAGAAATTTCAGATTTGCGATTTTCTCGCTTTTTCGAAGTAGAAATATGATGGCAATTATTGTATGAGACATAACGAATTGTTTTTAGAACAGTAGAGCTAGACGGGGCGAAAATTTTCGGGGCCATGCGAACCCATGTTCAGCAATTTGACGTATTTTTCATACTTTGGATGATAATATCACAAAAGTATATTTTTTTTAAATCTTAAATTTTCACATTAGACATCACTTTTGGCGTAGATTCCGAAAATCATATCGAAAATGTGCACCTCGGACATTTTTAGATCGATATGCTCGAATATTTTGTCGAAAAAGTGGTTTTTCGGGCTAAACTTTTTTATTTCGCATTTTCTCGCACTCAGATGTCGAAATTCGTTTTCTACGTGTTGAAATACATCATAAAATCTATATCGCGTGTCATTCTGAGATATCGACTTTTTCGACCTCCAAAATGGGGAGTACCTGTAACTTTTTCAAAATCGACCCCTAGCCTTAGTCATTGCGGCCGTCAATCAGCATTCGGTACCCACACTTCAGAAAAAAAGTTTGGGATTTATCGAATTTTTGGCCATCCGTGGACCTGTTACGTTCTCTGGTGGACGGTCTCTTAAGCATAATTGTTGAACGCTCTGCTGCAAGCCTGCTTAAAGAAGGACTATCGGCAAAGTTGCCTTTTAGAATCTGGCCATGCAGTTTTCTGGCTCACCAAAACCTCACTGGAATCCTCAAAACCATATTTTCATATCTTATATTTGACGCAAGTTACGACTAGTTGGCTGAGTGCCAAGTGAACCTGAAGGACAGGCAACGAGCTAGAGAGCACACGACTTGAAGAGAGTTCTCTCCCTATTTGAAACATATCTCAACCGGCCCCGTGTTTGCTGAGAATCCTTCTTTAAATCTCGAGCTGCGGGGTTCTGCTTAAGTGTTGTTGAGTCGAGTAATGCTGTACATAATCGGGAGTCCATTGGTCCGGTCTGGGCGACCACTTTGAAACGAGTAATTGCCAGGGGACGGAAAGGAGGGAGAGGTGTGAGAGAGTGCGATCGTAAATGAAGTGGATAGGCGTAATCAGCATGAAATTCTACCAAAAAAAATATATTTATATATTTTATAATTTCTCAATTCAGCTCAAAGAACGCAATGGTTCCATCTACAAGAACACAATTGTCACTTTCGACGACATTTCGGTCGAAGAGACCACAGAGGAAGATTTGGAATTGGATGAGGTAACTAGCCACAATTGAGTGCGATAGAATAGAATAAGCTAGAACCTTCTCCAAAATATATAATCTTCTTGGAGTACTGGCCACTCATCCTCCTCTCCACCCCCTACCGCACTCATTTCTGGGTTCCTCACTCTGATGTTTGGGCACGATATTTTTCAGCATGGAATTACTGAAAAATATTAGGTGTCTTCGAAAGATGATCCCTGGAGCGACGGTTTTGGTGATGATTTTGACGAGAATTCGGACGGTGAATCTACAGAGAAACATTCGGAATTGGATGAGGTAACTAGCCACAATTAATTGCGATAGAATAGAATACGCTCGAACTTTCTCAAAGATTGTGTGAACTCTCAACCATATAGACCATACGATATGGTATCTAATTTTATTTTTTTCTTTAAAAGTAGTCTTATTCAATACTGTAGGTGGATCTTGCTCGTCATCTTCAGAAGCAAGAAGATGTCGAATCAAGAGTAGAGGATGACGAGATGTCCGTAGAGAAGTTCGTTGATATCTTCAAAAAAATGGGCAACGATGATGCGGAGAAGAGGTGCATTTAAAAAAAATTAAATATAACAATGAAAGTGCTGTTTTTGTAAATACATACCTTTTCAGATGCTCCGCATTCTCTCGATACAAAAAGCTGTCCCAAGCAATTAAAAAGAAATATATTTTCAAGTTGTTCGAAGCCGCCGCAAATTCCGTCAATGTTCCCGCTATCCTCGACGCTCTCTAAAGAATTACGTATGGAATGATGTTTCCCTTTCTTTTTGAGTAATGCTATAGTTTTTCGAGTAGTTTTTTGTACATCAGCTGTTAAGCGAACCACACACCTAACCGAAAATTGTAAAAACAAAAAATAGCCCGGTTGCGCACCCTTCATCTGGGGCTCCGTGCTACCTTAGTAGGTTTCGCAATAGCTTGTCGGGTACCTAACCTGGGACCCTAACTTTAACAGCGTATAACTCGTTTCTAAATCACTTTTGCGGGAAATCTCCCTCTGAGAAACCCCTGGTTATTTTTCGAGCTCTATCTATCTATCAAAACTAGAAGTCATGAATGTTCTTTAGAACTGAGCTACAGTTAAGGTAGGTTAAGTCAAAAGTGTAGGAAAAGATTCCATAGATCCTTGGATATGTGATAGCCCGCGTTGAGCTCTTTCGAATAAGGTATTTCCGGTTATGAAAAGTGGGGGACCCAAGCTACGTTTTGGCTCTTAGAAGAGTGTTAGTTGATTTGAAGTAATTTCATTTCATCTCTGACCGGTTTAGTTGACTTCAAATCAACTAAACCTCTTCTAAGGGCCGAAACGTAGCTTGGGTCCCCACACTTTTCAGAACCGGAAATACCTTATTCGAAAGAGCCCAACGCGGGCTATCACATATCCAAGGATCTATGGAATCTTTTCCTACACTTTTGACTTAACCTACCTTAACTGTAGCTCAGTTCTAAAGAACATTCATGACTTCTAGTTTTGATAGATCGATAGAGCTCGAAAAATAACCAGGGGCTCCTCAGACTGAAATTTTTCTCAAAACCGCTTTAGAAACGAGTTATACGCAGCTAAAGTTAGGGTCTCAGGTTGGGTACCCGACGTAGTGACCTTAAAAATGATCTAAAAACAAAATTACTTCAGGTGGTGTTAGGGCATACCTAGGGGTGACTAAAATTGATGAGAACATATTTTACCGTTTTCATCCCACTACCAAGTTTGGAAAATGTAGATCGATTCTCTCGTGATATTTCCCTAATTTACAATGACGTGCATGACGCTTCTTCTCAGGCTGTGTCTCAACTTCAACATCGAACACGGGTTTGCCTCGCACTTGGCACTGAGCGATGCAGCATTCATCCCGATCCAACCGTGCGTGCTGCAGTGAAGGAACTTGCAAAAGTGATCAAATCACTCAATTATTTCAAATATGGCAGAGGAGATCGCTTCGAAGCACCTCTGGGGTATGCGAATTTTCCTTCCTTCCAATTACAACTTCCTAGTTCCAACTTCCTTTCAGCTTTCAGTTTCTTAGACGCTTTTCGTGGCTGGCTCCAAAACGATTCACAATACGCTCGATAAAGCATAGGCATACTTGTGAATTTAAGGTACTACCAGACTGTGAATGCAGGAAAAAATACTTGCAATGAAGTATACGTACCTCCATCAAAGAAGGAAAAAGACAGAAGGGTCAAGCAGTTGCTTCAGGTACGCATGCGACAAACTATTAGGGTGTCCCATAAGTTCTCGGACTTTTTTTCAATCCATCAACTACATTCACCATTGGAGTTAGGACTTAAAATAGTTGCGCATAGTTAGTGACAGAGGGTGTATTGTTACATAATGCCATTATCCGATGCATGCATAGCATAGTGATGATGCAATCTTTGAAAAAGCTCATTTTTTGAGCACTTCGTTTTGCTTTTCTGCTACCTGTCCGCGAGATTCTAGGAGAGCCAGATGTGTGCTCTAATCAATATCTTGCTGTATATATACTAATATATTAACATCGGTTGTACTGCCATTTCAATAGTAGGAAAATGGAAAAATCGAAAATCAAGTTTACACTTTTAGGGCTAGTTGTATATTTTCGAGCATAATTTAGACCTTCGCTAACCTTTTGTATCAAAAACAACTTTAAAAGTGATGATACTATTTTCTCAACCTCTTGAGGTTGTTTTTAGAACGTAACCAGGCAATGCCTTTGAAGCCACTTTGCAAACAATCAAATTTCGTATCGATGACGCAAAGCAAATCCCGATATCAGGAATGCGCCTGAAAATATTGAATATATGTGTGTATTAATTAAAGACTGTAATTGCATTTCAATTCACATCTATTGGCAAAATAATTCAAAAAAATCAATTTTTGGATTTTGCTTTATTTTGTTCAAATATATGTAGCACTCTCCAAAAGAACCAACTGTGCTGGTCTAATGATTTTTATTGACAGTAGTATCACACACTTTCAAATAGTATATGGTAGAATGTTGTTTGTTTACATATCTAACTTAGAAAGCAAAATGTTGATAATGTCCGGAAACTTATGGGACACCCTAATATTACAAATTCATGCGCTCAGCTTAGTGAGTGAGAGAGACAGAGAGAGACAGGAAGAAATAGAGAAGGTGGTAGATGCAATGGGGAACAGCAGGGACGATTTCCCTTCTTATTTCAATTATATTTGCAGCACATTCGACGCTTTCCCATGAACATCGTGAACATGGACATGTCGACTGACATGTGCATGAACAAAGGCGTTTTCGAATTCAATGATAAGTGGGGAGAGCTCAAGATGGGTGAGTGCTAGGGATGGTTTAGACAGGAAGAGACTCTCTTCAATTCGTGTATTATATCACTGCTCTGAGAGGGAATACACATAGTTAAGAACATCATTTCTTGCGAGCCATTTCACAATATTAGGATATTGTAAAATCGTCCGAGATATTCACTTAATTTCCATCGATTCTCGAACATCGCTTAAAGGAATGAATACATCACTGGTTCAGATATGAGACAAGAAGAGCGTGTCGAACTGCTCGTTGAATTCGCTAAATTTATCGGAGAACCCCATGATACAGATATACACAAGATTATCGCGTGCAATATATTATGGTTAGATTTTTCATTTATTTTATTTTATATAATTCTAAGTGTGTAATTACCCAAGAATTTATTAATATTATAAAAAAGTTTTAGCTACCGTTAAATATAAAAATCAATAGAAGCAAGTAATCGAAGCCTAATTAATTCGTCTCATTCAGGAAAGAACTTCCTCAATTCCTCACTCTGGAAGATACTTTCGTGCATCCACTCAAGGACTTCATCGTGAACGCCCTTAGAGACGATAATGTAATAAATCGATCAATAAGTCCTAGGAACTGTTAGAAGCTGTTAGAAAATGTTATAATCGAGTTAATTGGTTAGCTAATTAGTGTTTGCAGATGCGCAGCCATTCCATTGGTCTCGCAGTGTACATGATGAAGCAGTACCACAACGAGCAAGGGAAGCGATCGATCGTTGATCCCGTCGTTGACGCCTTCCTCGAGGTTTGCGGTTCGAGGATTTTCTTTATTTGCCACACTTTCTCGACCGGTCAAGTGGTGAGAATTCGTAAAATGGCGAATTATATCTCTCAAGGACAGAGGAAGTTTTATGCCAGACATTTTACAAAATAATAAGGCATTTATATTGCACAAAGTGTATTTTTTTCACAGATAGCCGAGGCAGAAATGGTAAACTGCTCGAATCAACCAGCACACTTGCTGACCTGGGGTATGCTTCTTAACTTGATACTTTTTTTACACTTATCCCAGTCTCGGATTGGATGCTGAAACTCATCTTTTTCTGTCCTGAATTATTCAACCTCCATACATGTGTGACGTATGAAAGGTCGTTTGACCGGTCTGAAATCAGAGGGAAATCACCTTTATTTTTTAACAGCAACAGTTCGTCGTAATAAAAATCGAAAAATGATATATTGGGAAGTGTTTCAGGAGGTGCTGAGGACGTGGTGCAACTGCTGACGGAGACTGAACTTGATGTCTCCATCCAACATCTCTCCAGGGCGTACGAATTATGCAGAGTAAGCAGCGGGGACCGAACTGATCCTTCGAGTCCCGATTAAACAGTAAATATTCAAAGATCCGACAGGGGTTAGCAAGAATTGTTGGTGGTGGCTATGAAATATTTTTAAAAAAAATTCTGTCAATAACTGCAGTCATTGTGCGCCGGAAAGTGAGGACGGGATAGCTGTAAAAGAGTGGTGGAATAGGAATTGTATAGAGGGAATTGGAGGCAGCCAGTCATGAAAGAAGTGCCGGCCTATCTGCAGGTTGCTGCTCTGGAGTACGATAGAGGCAGAAGAGGGGTAGGGTGCACGGATTGGATGTACTCGTGCGCAAGGATTATCCGACTCAAGATCAAAAAGGAGGTACATAAAAGGAGTGTTTGGATAGCAGCATTTCTGCAGAATGAAGAGAACCATTTAGTGAAAATACGTATATCAAAGCTATCCCTAGTATATGCCTCTTAATTCGAATATGTCTGAAAGTGTAACAGCCAAATGACGCCACTTCTTCACTGCAGACCATCGTTGATTGGCCCTCGGACAAATCGCCCTTCGCCTTTTCTGGTGGCGTCATCGACAGCATCAACGATGACGACGCCGTTGGCAAGGTACCGTCACGGCACATTACCAGCTGCCCACTTATTTCCATGTAGCGTTAGATAATCGATCAATTTTTCCACATAAACATATATTTTTCCTATAATTTGGACAATCTGCCCAAAGGATAACGCACACATCTGAAAATATATGTATGTATCGCGACGATTCAGGAATTGAAGAGCGTGGAAGACAGATTATGTGCAACACACACGGAAAAATCATCGATTGATCAGTACAAAGGTAAATTAACACTAAGTTGGTGCACATGAGAAGGGATGGCTTCGCAAGGAATTATTAGGTTGGTAAGAAAGTTCTGTCGTGTTTCTCGTATTTTACATTTTCGTTTAGCCTGCACTTCAAAGTTGTTCAATCTTCATACGATCTTCAGTAATCTAATAGTGCTTGGTTACTCTTTCGAGAAAACGTTATCACAGTATTCTCCAATTACTAATTCTGGCATAGTCGATTGCCAAATTCAGCGAAATTGATTACCAACCCAAATTTTTATTTGCTCATAGTTGAAAGAAGAAATGTGATATGGGCATAACTAACATGCTGTTGTAGAGTGCAACACGTGGGCATGTTTTATAATACATAACAATAAGAAAGACCCATTATGCCAACTTGGGATCAACGCTAATTCTGAAAATTTCACTGAATTGAATTTTGTTGTTAAGCATTTCTCATCCCTGAAGATTTAGCGATTGATCCAGTAAGCTCAGTTTTAGTGCATTATGAAGTACTCGGCATGATTAGTGTTTACCCTAAATAGGAAAGTGGTGCACCTAACTGTTCGTAAGCTACATTTTTTCAAATGATGAAACCGAAAATTGTTCTTTGAAATCAGCCTTTTTTGCAATCTGCAGCTTCACACACATTTCGAATACCGGATGTTATGTGATAATATGGATGTACAACTCTAGTGTTATCATCCTTCAAAGCAGTAGAAGCAATTGGTAGCTATTATGCAAACGGCTGAGGTCAAAAAATTACACCATAAAATCGTCATTTTCAGAATTTTTGAGATTTTATTTATTTACTTGCTTTATATTCGAAATAGAATCGACTTAAACCTGTTGACGTATACTACTTACATCACTTCACCTTATATTAAATTGAATTTCAAGACAATTTATTCATTTAAGAAAAAATGGAATAATAGTACGCGGCAGAACTTTCTTACCAACCTAATACTTGATTCATTATGCCAATCAGGCTGATCGGTGGTAGAGAAGGAAGCACGACGAGTCTCGTCCTTGCGAAACCATCCTACAGTACCATTTCGTAGATCCATAGATCGATTTTAGGCACGATTTCACTCGGGGCGCAACTTGTCAGGCTCGAGTGCAAAGAAGCATTCGACGGCGAGTTTTTTTCTATATATTTGCTTAAACGGACCTTTCATGGTCATTATCCCAGATCTCGACACGGCTGAAAAGCAGAAGATGCTCAATTCTGTAAAGGCGTTCCATGAAGGAATACTGGTCGATGTGGCCAAGGTGAAAGAAATATAACTGTACTCAGGATAAGATAACGTCATTTCAGTTCTCGTGTGATACCTTTGGTCTCTTCATGAAGCTCTACAGGATCTTCCAGTCTGAGTCGATAGAAGCACTCCAGGATAAGGCCACTGCCGTGGTCAGTGGCACTATTCTATCCGAAACTGGGGATGAATTGGCAAGAAATGAGTCGCTTCATTCTTCATTTCCTATCACCCGATCGACTGACGAGACAACACGCTTAATGAAGGGACCATTTCTTGCCTATCCATCCCTTTTCGAAACTTTATTCAGTAAAGGTTTGAATGCGAAGTTCGGATACTGTCATATTTGAGGGCAGAATGTCCATTGGAGCAACCACGATCTTCCCAATTATCTTCCCCGTTAGTCATATATTTTTGTCCATAAGTGAGATAGATGTGTCTTACGATTTACTTCATTTCATTCACTATATAGGCGAGAGAGTGTATGAAACGAAGAGACGGTGGCCAGTATCAAACTCTGTTTTCAATGTTGTCAGGAGAAGCTGCAAAAACTAATTACTGCGACGGTAGCAGCAGGAATCTACCCCAAGTTACTCAAGGAGTTCGACATAGTCGAAGACTTCGCATACGAGCGATTCGGGCCTCGCTTCGGTAGTAAGTACTAACCAGAATTTGAATAAGATTTCAGATGCGCTCAATAGCTCATTATGTTTTCATCACTCGTGAAATCAACTTAAAATTCGAAAAATACTAAAAATATGAAAATTCATCCGACAAAAAATGTAAACTTTATGCACTGCACTGAAAGATCCTTGCAGAACTCTTCAAACCGCATCACTACTTGCGAACGAGCGACTCACATTGTCCTTCTCAGAACTGGTGGAGAAATCAGAAATGTTCCTCAAGAGGTATGTGCACAAAAAGCTTAAGAACAGTGCTTATATTAGGTTGGTGCGAAAGTTTCTGACTATTTATTTTTCATAATTTCTCCTAGCCTATTTCGATTGCCTGCAATTCCTCTATAGTTTTAGTGACGTCAGTAGTGGTGGATTACCGGAAATTATTAACATTGTATATATCGGTTATTGAACATGAGAAAATTATTTTCACATCGAAACTGCCGAAAATGGTGTTTTTCGGTGTTTTTGGATGAACTCAACTTCTCAATTATTTGAGACCTCCTGAATTAGCCCAACATATATGCAGTAGGGCAAGAGTTGCTTGTTCAGTTAAGCATGAAAAACCCGATCTTCATTGCGAGTGAGAAGAGAGAAACAACAAAAAGTGCTGATTTCGATGTTTAAATTTCTAAATCGCGGTTCCGAAATATCCGAAATATCCTAAATAAATAAGAGTTACGATCAATTGAAAAGTATTGAAAATCAAGAACAATTTAGAGTTTGACTGTGAATAGTGTTATCCTTGCTGATCGAATTGGCCCGATATTGTATCGCGTAAAAAGTATTCCCAAGCCTTCATCAACTATGAATAACCATTAGTTGATTGGCTGAATGAGATGGACGGGGTAGGTCAAAATGCCCGAACATGAAAATAGTCAGAAACTTTCGCACCAACCTAATATAAATGCGAATCTTGATGTTTTGGGCACAATGGTCTTTGAAAAGCGTATACCTTTTGGGGAATATTTGTCATTGTCGATTGTCAATTGCCATTGTCAGGCTTCCCTGGGACCGCGAGTATGACAGAGAAGATGCCCTTCCCAAACTCGTTGTACTCGATGGCATCGCCTTTAACGATGAACAGCTCGTGAACGCACATAATGACGGTAAAGGAAAGCTTACCGTCTTTCGGTCACCTCTTTGTTTCTGGCCCGTACCAGACCTTCAAAAACCCCTGTCCAAATATTTGTCTAAGATGCAAATCATCCATCACACTCCTCATTTCATTCGCACACTCATCAACATATCGATTCATTTAGATACATGTTAAGCAAACAGTTGGAATATTGTATTTTAAGGTCAAGTCTACACCCCTCTCTCCTACCTATCATTTTCCGAACAAAACGCGTAATTAAGAATTGTGTTTGGTGCTAAAGGAGAAATATGTGCCAAAATCAACAACAATTTATCACGGGTCTTCTGTAAGAATGTAGGAAAATGAGCTCCTTTTGCCACCAGAAAAAAGTCATAGCAATGGATTTCGATGAAACTTAGTTTATGTATACTATTGGGGGTCCGAAGAACGCATATGCACTTGGTTTGGTCAAATTCGCTGATTATCGATTTTTTTGATCTACCCTTTTGGGATACCGCAACTCGGTCAATTTTGATCGTACAGCGAACTTTTTTTTGCATTTTACTCGTTTCAGAGAGTTCTACAAAAAGTTCTTCTTTACCCCTTGCCGGAAATGACGTCTTCGGGGACTGTTTGCCGAAAAACTAGTTTTTAGGTCAACATTATCGATTTTTCTCGAACGTTTTTGCTTATACCCCCGGGTATTATGGCACCAGTGGATTCTCCAGGCAAATCTAGGTGGGGTCTATGTTGAGCATTTTCCATGTAACGTGCATTGGGATATCGATTTACTATGTAGGTTCTTGGACATCGCCTTTTTTTCCAAACTTATGTTTTTGATCATATCTCAGCTTAAAATGGTGCTACCGCGAAGTTAAAAAGTGTAGTCGATAGCTCTCAGCAAGCTTTACAAATTATACTCAGTGGACCGAAACGATAAAACGTCTAGTTTTTGACTTATTTGATATCTAAGGAAAAGGCAGGTTCCACTGTGAAAGACTAATGATTCGGACGTTTTCAATTTTCTCAAATAAGCCAAAAACTAGACATTTTAGCGTTTCGGTCCACTGAGTATAATTTGTAAAGCTTGCTGAGAGCTATCGACTACACTTTTTAACTTCGCGGTAGCACCATTTTAAGCTGAGATATGATCAAAAACATAAGTTTGGAAAAAAAGGCGATGTCCAAGAACCTACATAGTAAATCGATATCCCAATGCACGTTACATGGAAAATGCTCAACATAGACCCCACCTAGATTTGCCTGGAGAATCCACTGGTGCCATAATACCCGGGGTATAAGCAAAAACGTTCGAGAAAAATCGATAATGTTGACCTAAAAACTAGTTTTTCGGCAAACAGTCCCCGAAGACGTCATTTCCGGCAAGGGGTAAAGAAGAACTTTTTGTAGAACTCTCTGAGACGAGTAAAATGCAAAAAAAAGTTCGCTGTACGATCAAAATTGACCGAGTTACGGTATCCCAAAAGGGTAGATCAAAAAATCGATAATCAGCGAATTTGACCAAACCAAGTGCATATGCGTTCTTCGGACCCCCAATAGTATACATAAACTAAGTTTCATCGAAATCCATGGCTATGACTTCTGGTGGCAGACGTTCCTGCATTCTTACAGAAGACCCGTGTTATATGCATTATGTTCTCACAATAAGAATGCATCCGTCCAGCTTGCGTGTTCTGAAAATAAAGACAAAAAGTTTTCAACAATTTATGATTGAGAATCGAAGCAACGCGTCGTCGTTATCTCCAATCTCAGCATTGCACGGGTACATTACATGGAATGCATTCGGAAAGATGACGCGGTTAGTGTTGGGATGACGTCACATAAAAAGTCTTTTCATTCTATCTTTCTCTCGCCGCTTGGATCGGTTAGCGAGCAAACCGAATGGAGAGAGAAATTGATGCGAAGTCATCCTAGCTCAGTGCAATGGCTTAATTCGCCCGAACAATTCTTGAGCGAGAGGAGTTTGAATCGAGGAATGAGAAATTTGCAGGAGCTACTGGATCAGTTCGACAAACGCGCGGATTTTCTGTGCGCTGTGCTGCACGAGCTATTTGGCTACAATAGCGGAAAGCTGTTCAAGGTACTAGAATCAAACAATTAATTAAAATAATTATTCAATTAATAATTAATTATTTACATAGAAAGGGCAGGTAAACCATCGTGTTGTGCCCTTTGAGAAAATTCATATGCAATCCTTAAACAATTTCAGAAGGATGGAAGCGGATGCTTCAACTTCGACGTGGAGCACACGGTGGATATCGTGAAAGGAGGAAAAGTGGGCGATTCAGGAATATTACTAAAACTGATCCAGTCACTGGAATTGTACAATGACTTGCAGGAAATGATAATAATTCAATTATTATGTTTTGCAGGTAACTTCCTGGTACGAAGAAGGCCAGACATTCAAGGAGGCCTTTGGAGATATGCACGAGGTGGTACAAGAAGCGAAATCATTTGCAGTCACTCTCGTTCTCTCCTGTGACGAGGAGCTCATGAGGTGAGACTCGAGAACATTTCGAGAAAACGATCCTCGCGTCTCTTCCGAGTGCACTCTCTGTCGATCGATTGAGTTATGTAAGAGTGCATTGAATGGAGATACGGTGGCATCGTTTCACTCATTCCTGACTCAATTAGAGATGGATTCGCAAGCAACGATCACTACGTTTTGAGAACACTCTGGTCGATGAGATCGGGAGAAATAATGATGAATTCATTTATTGCGAATCTATTTCTAGCCGTGAAATGAATCATTTTATTTAATCCCAAAATAGAACTCGATGCTCCCGAAAAAAAAGCTAATTATATAGTATTAATAAACTATGGTAATTTTCAAATTATGAAGATCACAAAATGGTAAATTTAAAAAAAATCAGATCTGCTGGATACGAGGGCGAGGAAGCGAGGAACATGATGTACGTCATCTGGCTGACGAATCTGAGGACCGGACTGACCCGGTTGATTGACAACAACATCCTAACTAAGGAGTGGAGTGATGTACGTGCAAATCTAAGATATCTCCAAGTAGATTTCGAGTTACGAGGAGGGAGAGAGAGAGAGAGAGAGAGAGAGAGAGAGAGATTTTTACTCCAAAAAAATGCCCTATTATTATGCCCAGCTACACAAAAAAAGAGTAGCCCTAACCACTCTCATCTTTGCAGGCTCACAGCTGGGCATGGTACCTGCTGCTCGCAGTGGTGCTCGAGGCGGGACAGGGATGCGTATCGATTGAGAAGGTGGGAGAAAGCGCTCACTTTTCGAGTTAGAAATGATTTGCGGGGGCTCGCAATGGGGTACCCTCTCTCATTCTCGCACAGGTGCTCCGACCATCAACTGCAACAATTACTTTTAAACAATTGGTTTTGGGCGATACGCGAATACTGTTGCAGTGTCTCAATTTCGAGGGAGAGGAGGATGTGTGCATTCGCCTCGAGAGAGAGAAGATCGAGACTGTCGCTCTCCCTGCTGTCAGGCAGTTCCTCCGCCTGCTGCAGGGATGCATTTCGACTGCGAATGTCGCCGAGGCCAAGAGAATTCTGAACAAGTGAGGACGAGAAATGAAAATTTGGATGAACGGTCCTCCAATCATTTCACACATTTTCGAGAATGTGCGGGAAATAATGGGACTTCGAGCTGAAGTGTGAGAAATGCCATTCTCATTCATTCGTGATTAATCTTGCTCTCTCTCTCTCTCTATTTGCACGGACGTTGCTACCATTAATTAAGCAAAATAAATATACTTGAATCACGTAGAAGTGGATTTATTTTCGTTTATTGATTAATCAACTATGATAACTGTAAGTGACTTCTTGTTCAGGTATACTCCTGGCTCTCAGCAAATGAAGTGGTCGGATTCATTGGTTGAATATATGGAAAGGAGATATTTCGACGAGCCGGTACTCGTACAGCCGAACGTCGTGCTCGTCGATGGCGAAGCAGTACTGAAGGAGTACCCAGCCACGCCGGAAGGAGTCATCCACTCCATCCTGCAGAGGTTTGAATTAGGAATGTCTTCTGCAAGACATGACTCTCCGCATTCTGCTGTCTCTCACTCTCGTCTGTCTGACCGGTAAAGAAAGAGCGAGCGTTGAAGAGAGTCATTTATTGCGAAATTATAACTTTGTACGAAATATACGTTTTCTTTTTAGCACGTTTTCTCATTTTAATTCGGTTTCGAGTCAACCTTAAGTGACGGGAACATGCACTGCCTATATATGTCTATTCTTCGGTTTCTTATACACTTTGAATTCGAGTTTTTCGACACTAAGAAACTCAAGGAACAGATTAAATTTAGGAGGAATATTAAACAAATATTCGCAAAGAAGTGAATGAAAAAAGTCATTGTCCTTTGTCTTCAGATACGATGAGGCCAAACTTGAGGAGCTGTGGAGCACTCAGGAGTCACAGATGACCAAGATCATCTACGATGATGACTCCTCCCTGAACTCCTCGATTGACTCCTCCCTCGATCCCGATACTTGAAACACTGATAGTTAATCATAGATATGCTAATTTGATCTGTGACGAGTAAGCCTCTCGTGTTTTGTATTCTCGTGAAAAGGCAATAAACAGCAGTTGGCACTAGCACACACTCATACAATAACAATATTGGAACAATCAGTATCGCAAAGAGGGGTCTGTCTTCATTTCCCAAACTATGTCGGCTGGTAACTATGAAATAAATTAGAGAGTGTAATCTGTTGCAATATGTTGCACACATGTGAGTTTAGTGGTTATAGAGACGTTTCGCTTTTCCGATTTACAGAGTTATACCATTTTAGTTGTTGCTTGATTCCCAACTGAATAGCTTGATTTTTTCCTATGAACTTGCATCAATTTGTATTTCAAAGTAAATCAACATACAATAGCAACGGCCAATAAGTAGAAGTGTGTCGTAAGTCTTTTCGAGAGGCATAATGGGGACACAGGCGAATGAAGCAGTGCACAACCGTCCGTCGGCACAAGAAAGGTCAATAGGAGTTCCGCCTGTGGTTGGTCAAATGCCAACTATAATGTCTTATATACCGGAAGTGACGAATGAAAGGCTGCTTGTCTCAGCAACAAAGCATTCCTTGCTGTTGATTCGTGCCGAAATGCCTGACGTTGAGGACGAAAGAGTTGGCGTGGAAGTGGTCGGAGTCGCCTACAAACTGTGAGTTCAAAGTTATTGATCGATTCGCGATACTCATCGTAGTTCCTCTTTCTTCACTGATGTTAATGCGAAGATCACGGAGATTACTGATCGATTCGTAGCCACTGCAACTGATATCAGGAAAGAAGCGTCAGTCTGACCTTCGATTTCCATTCATGATTCGATTCCAGCGCCGATTGGTTCGATCTTCCCCTGAAGATGACTGCGCATATCGATTCAGTGATTCGATCAGTAGCCAGAGTGGAGAGACTCCTTGAGGTAAACAGCTACACTTTGTTTCTCTCGAGAATGTCTATCTTTCTGATGTCTTTCAGATTCTCCTCTTGATGGGTGTTCTCTTGATGGCACGAAAGGTGTTCTCATCATTGTTCTCATCGTCAAATTCGTTTTCGAGGTCTGGTTATCGGGGGGCGGACATTTCCGCAACGGACATTTCCGCAACGGGGTACCATTCGTTTGACAGAAGGAGTAGCAATATGGGAGTTGTTGCATTGTTACCAGTATGTGCCCCACTTTAGCATATATAAATTTTGTTCCCAGGTGACCATGAGTTTCAACGTATAGGGTTCATGGAAATCCACAAACCATGAACCCCTATACGTTGCTTTAAAGTGAAACTCAACGTATAGGGGTTCATGGTTTGTGGATTTCCATGAACCCTATACGTTGAAACTCATGGTCACCTGGGAACAAAATTTATATATGCTAAAGTGGGGCACATACTGGTAACAATGCAACAACTCCCATATTGCTACTCCTTCTGTCAAACGAATGGTACCCCGTTGCGGAAATGTCCGTTGCGGAAATGTCCGCCCCCTGATTATCTTGACTCAATTTTAGTATTAAAATAAGCCCATTTAAAGGCAGTTTACGAGACAATCGACGTCTGTGTTTTCTGCAACAAGAGACCACGCCGGATCCTCCCGTATTTTGACACTGTTTTCGACATAAATACTGAGTTTCAGATTGGGAACGGCCAATCGGACCGCCTCGCTCCCCTTCATCTGGCGAACTGAGAGAAAGCAGAAAATCGAGTCCAAGGAACTGATCCAAGTGCAAAATAATTCGAGTTCTCCATTGGAAGTCTGATAAACCTGGATCTCACTGATTCTTCACAGAAAGTACAGAGGGAATCGCGAGTGGGCGATTGATAAGACTCGCCTATTCTTCCTCTCCGAGTTGAATTGCATGCACACATCGAAGGAAAGAGAGAGAGAGAGGGAAGATAGGCGCCAGAGAGCGATAAGCATCCTCAAACAGTACGAATTCACGCCCCGCTCCGATTGAAGCCCTTATTCTTACTTTGTGTGTTCGCGAGTTCTACTCTATGACCATCTTGAACTTTTGAATGCTGATCTCACCATGTTCCCAGAGGTCAAAGAGTGCCTTAATCTAAAATGACTGCCTCGAAGAGGGTAATCATCGACAAGGCTCGCAAGGTCGTCAGCATCAGGGAGAATTTGCTGCGTGAGCTTCTGGCTGAGTTCGGCGCCACTTTTCTTCTCGTTGTGAGTCATCTTCCGGTTTGAATGCAACTTTTATGAGCCTATTATTATAGGTTGTTCTTCTCTCTGAGAGTTTGGAAGTTGCATTTGAAGGATAACAGCGTTCTCCTTCTAGTCTCTAAACATGAAATTAAGATATTTATATATTATTTAGTATAAATTACAGTTCCTCGGCACGTGTAATGTAGCGCAGTTTGTGTTGACGCAACACAAAGTTAACAGCTGGGTGTCGGTGAGTCTTTGATCAGGAATTACTGGATTAAAGAATATTCACGTCGCAATTGAACTTTAATGAGCACTAGGATCTGTCATTGATAGTGGTATTTTGGTTCTTTGTGGGTGGAAAATGCTGAAGCTTGTAACACTGTGAGTTCAGTAGCGACAGATTTTGAGGATATTCATTCTCAAATAATGTTGATAATGGATGATTGAGGTGCAACTCGGATGGGGTCTCATCATCACCTTCTGCATCTACACTGCAACGAGGACTTCCGGTGAGAAAGAATTTTTTCCAACTTAGAATGCGTGCAAAAATCTGACTTGGTTGTTGGTAGGCGCCTTGGTGATGCCGAGACGGTGTCACGACCGGAAAATAGCCCGGGTGGTAGGAGGGCGCCATAGGCCATTTCGTCTTTTACTCATTGAAACATTGAAATATTTCAAGAATTACTCGTTCGATCAGGTGCTCACATGAATCCCGCCATTTCCTTCATGATCTACACTTTCGGCCATCTGACACTGAAGAAATTTCTTCTGTACTCACTTATGCAGGTACCTTTTCGCCACTTCATTCGTGCAATTTTATCGCATTGGTACCTCGAAATTTAGAGAAGGTTACTTTAGATGATAACAGCATGGTGATGTATGGATGTTTAGGCATGTTGTTATGCAATTTAGATCTATCAGCATTGCTAAGAACTCATATTGCTGTAAAATTCCCATTTTGACGTTCTAGAAATCCTGATATTTCAGATGATCGGTGCATTCGTCGGTTCGGCAGCGATGTACGCATATTATGGCCGTGAGTCTGCACCTAACCGATATAGAGTTCAATCTGTGAATGTTCCAGCTCTTTTCAATAACTTCGATGGCGGAGTACGAAAAATCACCGGTGAGATAAGTTCCCATCAAATGATGTGAATTCATAATAAGAAGGAGCCCTTCCTCACTCCAGGTATCAACGGGAGTGCCATGGTCTTCTCTTCCTATCCCGCTCCCCATCTCCAATCCAGCGACTACGGCCCATTCATTGATCAGGTTTATTGCTTTACTTGTAAATACTGCAAAATCGAAGATTAGACGATTCAATAAACATTCTCAGTTCGTGGGCACAGCAGTTCTCGCCTTCATGATCTGTGTGATTGCTGATGAGAGGAACGAGATTCCCAAGGTTTACATTTTATGCTTACTTTGGACATTTTGAAAAGAATGAGCATCTTAACGATCAATTACAATGAAGAGAGGAATGTGCAGTACCTGCAACCATTGATGATCGGTCTCTCAGTGGTGATGATCGGCACTTGCTTCGCCGCCAATCTCGGATATCCGGTACTCCAACCCTTGGTTTTGTTTCAAAAGTTGCACCAACTTATTAACGAATACCTGAGAACAGCTTGCAATGCTCGAACATTTTGGCGGAAATTATTGGTTAGCTGATTATATGAGCTCCAATATGAAATTACTTGTGGCAACGTAACCAATTCATTTTCAGATCAATCCCGCTCGTGACTTGGGTCCACGCATTTTCTCGGGGCTCATTTACGGAATTGGAGTGTTCAGGTACCTACCATAAAATACATTTCCTTTCCAATGTGCTGATTGAGCACACCCTCTGCTTACTTCTGGCTCGCGCCTGTGATTGGACCCATGTTCGGTGCTCCTGTTGGTGGTATGTTGATGTCAAAAGCGTTCTGTTTTGGCATTTTGCACTGAAACGTGATTTCATTAGAAGTTGCGACCGAGAAGATCTTGATTTTTTGTATAAAATACAAATATTACTGCAGGATGGGTCTACTATTTCGTATTCGGTTTCCATTTGCCTCCCAAGAGCGGCGACATCTATAGGATTATTCACAATTATGAGATGAACGAGTTGAAATAATGCAGTATGTATATTGTTATGCAATTTCCCTGTATTTGTTGCTGTTGATATTGAATAAAATTATTCTGACCCTCATATTGTAAATCATAAATATCTTTATCTAATCTAAAAACATAAACATCTTTATCTAATCTAAAAACATTTTTGAAATAAGAATTTGTTTTTTCAAGAACATTTCAGACGTTGACCAGTAGTGAACCTAGCTCTAAACGATCTTCATAAGCGAAATATTCTGATCGCTTGAGTTGAGCATGTGCTTGAGGCCGCTAACCTGCAATAATAAAATTTTACTTATTGATATTTTTGTGTGAAATTTTAAAAAAATAATTAAAATTCTTATCGAAACATATCCACGAAAGAATTGTGAAAATATGGACCTTTTTATTCATTCGATCAATCGAGTGAGAGGCTCGACTTCTGTGGATGAAGCAAGAGATCATCACAAACACGCAAAGTACCGGAACTGAAATTGTGTGTATTTTTTAACAAAGATTTTTAACTGTTTGTAACCGGTGGAAGGAGTTAGCAAAACAAATAGACTATCAGTAGCCATGTCTGTTCACCACATCATCCCAATGAGAGGATTATCTATTGGCTCACTCAAAATTGCTGTAGTGACCCATCCCGCCTGCTCGAAACCGATTGCTCGAAATTTCATGTAGAAAATGAGTCCGATCTCAATCAAGAAGAGAATCAGCCCGATACATGTTGAGAAGAGCCACGAGAGATCTATGTAGATTCTGAAATGAGTGCGTTAGAACGATTGCATTCAAACACTTAGATTTGAGTGAATTCCAACATCGTATTGCTGGCTATGAGCAACACTGGCTTTGAGAAATCCCATTTAGACAATTTTGCAAGGGATTCATTCATTTCAATAGATGCTGTTCTCACTTGAGTCGTATATGGGGTGAGTCGGGGGTGGGTCCGGCTGCTTCCATGTAAGGGAGAATGCACGTGGACATCATGAGAGCGAGCAGATGGACTGAGACCAGAAGGGCTGTCGTCACCTAAATGACGTGTCAGGTGTGAACGAAACTGCGACACACCATTGAGGTAAAGTAGATATCTATTATTCTTCTGATATATTGAACGTTATAAGGTGATAAAGAGTTGATAAACTGACTCCGAGCACGATGAGAAGCGCGTGAGGAGTGTCTGGATCGTAGTGCAACTCCACCAGACAGACCATCGCGAAACCTGCAGAGTAAAAAATACTCTAATGAAACTGTTTATTCGTTTGAGATATTTTCCTCTTCCCTCAGCCTCCCCCCTTCTCTCTCCCTCACCAGCCAGTAGTGCCGAAGTGTTGGAGCTGGCCTTCAGCTGTGCCTTACTCAGCACGTAGCTATACTTCTCCGCCATATTGAGGGCTGCCCTCTCTCTGAAATCATCCGATCTGAAGCTCAGCATTAGAGAAAAACGAATATCAGCGATTATCGATAGGTTCAGGGAGAGTTCTACTTTACAAGAGTTCACTTTTCCCAATAATTCAGTTATCAGAAATTGTAACTGACTCAATAGCCATATTGACGGTGCGTGGGGAAGTTGCCACCGAGGGAGTATCTGAGGATACGAATCGGGGATTTATGGGTTGAATGATTGATCAACTGATAGAAGGAGACTATCCTTCTCGATTTTCGATTTTCTGAAATTGTGACAGATAATTAGTAGGGAATTGATATAATGGTATTTTGAAAGAAGAAGGTAGAAGTGGGAAAAGAGAAGTGAAAGGGGAAAACTCTCACATATGTGTTTTATTGTCAATGTTCTCTTGAAAGTGGGAAATATTTAAAACAGATCAAGGAAAACACGAACAACGCAATCACAGGTGAGGCAGAATGAAGAAGAATAAGAAGAAGGGAGGAGGATTACTAAAGTCGTGAGGATTGAAAAGATAGCGAGTGGAGGGGCGATCAGAATAGGAGAGAGAGAGAGAGTGATTCACATCATTCGAAGCATGTAAAATGTGAAGCCAACCACCAGATTATATTGATTTATTTGAGCACAATATAGATCTTCTACTATGCTTGAAATTTGAATAATTTTTTGTTACAAAACAATTCAGGAAAATCAAAGGTCGATATTTTCGTGTTTCTCGTCCCAGTATTCACACATGTCGATAGCATCTATTACAATCTGAATGTGTCGAGATTAATATACAAAAGATAGGCCCTCATTCCCTTGCCAACTCTTCCTATAAACTACCTCGATCACGCATCGGCAAATCAACACTCCCATGAAGACACTCACAATTGTGACGGCGATCTGCAATAAAATTCGCAATTTTCAATATGGTTATTCCGACGAAACCTTGAATGGAGTCTTAACAGGCTGAATTATCCCCAAAATCATTTCAATCCACCCATCGAGATCATTCGGGAATGCGAACCAGTGACGACTTAACTCCATCTTTCCTAGATCAATTTCAGTTGTAACTCACAGATCTCTGCGAAACTCCTGCACAGTGCCGAAGGCTTTCTCGACTATCGAATCAATAGTTTACGTCAAATTCTTACCAGTAACTCCTCTTTAATGTAATTAATATTACCCTTTTGGAGAAAACAACATACATTACGCCTGCCACTTGCTTCAACGCGTATGCTTTGCCCTTATCCTCTTGGACCTTATTTAAGATGTTTCCATCGGGCTGACGAGCTGTGCAAATGTAAAATTATTTAATAAGTGGTTTTAAAATAAACGTTACGCTGTGGATCTGCCATGATCGCCAAGCCGTGCAACAAACTGCAACACGCTCCTCCATTCGCATGCAAGTGATGTTCCGGATATGCGTCAGACTGGTTCCGCCTTTGTCTTTTCTCAACGATAGGTGAGTAATGAACAATGAATATAATCGTATCATTATCTATTCCTGCTCCAACGTACTGAAAAAAATATGTTCAGAAACAGGGTTCACATACCTTCAGGAGATATCTTGTTGAACGGTAAAACGAAACAGTGCTCTGATTGAGCACAACAATTGGTAAGGAGCAAGAAGCCTAAGGTTGGAGCACTATACCCTGTTTCAGTCGAAAGAGAGGTCTATTATACCCTCTGGAAAGCATTAATTTGTAAACTGTTTGAACATTTCCTCCTATTCGAAAACAACCTGTAAACCTCTAAAATGAAATGTACAACCATTTATCGAAATTAATCCGACAATACATATTCTGAAATTCTAAAGGAAATGTCATGAATTGTTGACACATAAGCATGTACGGATTCACTACTTTCGAAATCACTCAAATGCTGAACACATTTCTCAATAAATTTGCGCTCAGTCCAAAGGTGCATTTCAAAAATATATCTGTAAACATCGGGTGGAAAACATTTCACACTTTGAATAATGGGCAAAAGTTCGCATCTAAAAGTAACAAACCCTGACAGTATCTCTACAACCTGGTCTCGAGAACAATACTCGATTTGGTATGGCCGAATAGTGTTCACATATTTTAGTGCGATCTTCTTTTCTGCTTCAGTCAAGTCAGCAATGCTTATCTTCTCTTCCTCCGAGACTATCTTATAGTATTTGTAGACAGTGGTGAATAATTCAATTGTTTCTTCGTTTGACAACCATCTCTTCGGATGTTCTTTTAGAAATCCGAAAATTATATGACGATAAACTGCTGACACTGCAACGCTAAATATAGTTTGTCTGGGCAAAGAAAGGAATTAGCATACCATCAGGAGACATATTGTGGAGCCGTGAAGTGAAACGAGGAATTCTCAGATTTGGACAGCTATGGTTGAGGAGTTTCGCCCAAAGGAAAAGAAGAAAAGGAAAGAGGGAAAGGTCGTCATGACGAAACAAATTCATGGAGTCTCTCCTTCTTCCTCTTCATCGGAGAGTGGTGTCTGGCCAGCTAATAAGTGCTGAGTCACTACTAACTGATATTAACATTAAGCATTCGTGGATGAATAGTCTGACTTGCCTGAAATAATTCAGTGCAGATACGAACTCAATATTTAGATCTATTTCTGGTTTGTTGTTCGAATTTTTTTCCAGTGAACAAGCTCCATAACTATTTGGAATTTCAGTGGGCCATCGTAATGTTGAATTGATAATTTTGCCAACGTGTGCATTGTATGGCAATCGAGATAATGAATATTCACTATGAACTCTACGAGTCTATTAGTTTGACAAAGAACTGAGTGTGAAGATGATCGACTGAACGAAAAATTTGTCCTACCCTGTCCATACAACATGAATATCAAGAAAATATCTGTTATTTCTCATTATGTATAGGGTAAATGCTTTTATTTATATTCGATATTCTGCTTCTCTCGACGCATTGAAATTATTGTTCATTAAATTATTGCACAATTTAATCAAACAATCACTTGTGAATACAATGCAAGATAATCGAAAATCAAAAGAGAATTACAAATTGTTGCTTTACTTGAAGATCTTACAAACACGAGAAGTCACGCGATTGAATAAACGTCCTTTAGCTGCCTTCTTGGTTTTGATTCTTTCACTAACTGAGTAAGCAGATTCACTATATACGATCAGAGAATGCGGTTCCTGTCTCCTCACTGTAGTGAGTTCCTCGAACAGAGGCACGAAAGTGGACCACGTCCGACAGAGAGGGCAGGTTATGAACGAGATACGGGTTTCGATCGAGACAACCTTCTTCATCTCTTCCGCACACGCTCTGCAGACATCGTGACCGCACGCGGTCAGAACGACGCGCCTGAGGGGATCATCATCGAGGCAGACCGGGCAAGCACGGGAGAAGCAGCGAGGCTCACTGCAAAAGAATACTATGAACACATTTGAATGTTTTTGAGAAAGTACCAACCTTGGTTCGTTTACGGCTCGAAGTTGAGCAATTATTTTAGCTTCGAGAGGAGGAGGAGTGACGGGTTCTCCTCTTTCGACTCTTTCCAAAGCAGCTTCCATGGCACCTACTCCCTGATGCAGGAGTTGTTCGAGTGTGTCCTGGCCAATTCGATGAACAAGGAGCAATGTAAGCTCAGCTTCCAAATCGCGCGTCACCTCTGCGAATGTTGGAATTCTGAAACAAAATGATTAAATTATTCTTATGGTTCGATATCATTATCGATATCGATATCATTACGTTGACAAATTTAGACTAAACGAAATTAAACCGTATCGGATTTTAATGGTTTTCTTATAAGAATTTTATTTTTTTTTAATTTTATTTTTAACCTACCTTCGTCTGTTCAATTCAGCTTCAGCACTTTCTGCAGTTTCTCGAGCAAGCCACCGAGATGTAGGCGGGTCGATGATGCTTCTCGTAAGGGCATAATACCGTCTGCGACTTATTTCAACTGGATGTACGTGGTAATTCATAGATCTGAAAATATAAGGGATTAGTCTCGCCGATATAAGATTAAACATATTTATAAACAAAAAATATGATATGATAAATGCGAGTAAACAAAAAAAGCAAAGTCAACAATAACAGAAATGGCATTAGAAGAAATTGGATGAGTGGTTAAATGTGATTAATGTGAATGAATGATTTGAGGCCGTACTCCCGACTTCACTTCAGGCCCATGTTTAGGAGGCTGAATGCTTCCGACGAATTGGAAATGAGAAATATATAATATCAGAGATACTTACACGTTGGTAGAAACCAATGAACTACAGTGAAACTTGTAAAGATAGAAGAATGGATTAAATGGATCGAGATGGTTCTAAGACTACTACAGTTACAATAATGTCATAAGGTAGATAATGTCATAAGGTAGACCAGCCTAGACTAAGATGGAATTGATGGGTGAATGAGTGATTGAAATGAATGATCTGAAGTCCTACTCACTTCTCGCCCACTTTGCATTCATCGGAAGCACCCATCCCGGAATGACCCTTCCAAATACGGATGGGCGCTTCCGACGAATGGAATGGGGACGGGTCTACCCTGTGGCTAGGATTCATTTGTAAACTGTACGAACTCTTCCTCCCTTATGGCAAACTGTAAAATGGAGAAAAACCTGTTTAATGAAGTGTAAATACTTTAACATAATTAATTTGAAAATATACTGAAATTTTTATGGAAATATCAGGAATTGTTGAAATATAGGCATGCGAGGATTCGTTAATTTCAAAATTACTCAATTCTTGAACACATTTCTCTTTGAATATACAATTACGCCACTCGAGGACAAGAGGAAATCATTAGACGATGGAATCATATTAAAATATCAATATTCAATAGACTCTATACAAACGCGGAACGAGGATCATTCATGCTCTTTTCAGGCTTCCTTTCCTCTATCCACAATCTCTCCATCCCTAATCGTGTGAATTCGGAGAAGGAATAATTCGGCTCCACTCCTTGTCTCTTTCAGATTCAAACTTGCTCTCTTTTTGATTGTCCTCAGGGAAAAGTATATTTTTCGCCGTTTTTTTAAAAAATATTCGTCATAGATCTGCCCTCAGATACCCCTCCAGTTCTGTTTTTCGCCGATGGAAAGCTTACGAAATACGTATCCTTCTTCCGATATTTTTGAATGTTCTCTGGGTGTACGTGACTCTTCTCTCAATTTCATTCTGAGATATTCTTCAAATTTCCGAGTCCTGAGAGTCGAGTGAACTAAGAGAGCGCCGGAAATTCAGAGAGGAGAGAGAGAGTGAGCGAAAGTGAGAGAGTAGAGGGGTAAAAGCAGCTGCTGAGCAGCCCCCTCAGTTCTTTGTCAGTGCTTCCCCACTCACTTTTGATGGATATTCGAGTCGAGAGTGCGATGAAAAACGAGACTGGAGATGTTTTTCATATGTACTAACACTTCCACTAAACGAGTTTTTATTCACCTAGACATCCTTATACAAGATTCAATTAATTATTCATTTTTGATTTTTCTCTGTGTTTGGCAATTTACCAGGCGCAGTCAATGAGTCAGAGGAGTTCTCCCATCCACCTCCGTCATAGTTAGACTTGTTGACATCCTTCAGTGATTCTTTTCTCCCTTCTCGTTATCTTTCTTAGCTACCAAGACGTTCTTTAAAAAAGAGTGCACAGTGCTCAGAAAACAAAGTAGCATTGTTTCTCACCATGAGTACTGACTATGCGGCTTGCGTGGATATATTTTGTCCCTTGAACATTCGCCTTCTGGTTCCAAACAAGACTATATCCTCATCATGAACCCTCGCATTCAATAAATTATTAATGTTCCGCGGTGAATGCCTACTCTCTATCCATTGTGGATGCCCGTGCTTTAGCGATATATCGATATGAAGGAGAGGAATTCCCTCTAACCGCAGTTAGGCTTGTTGACAGCCGTCAGTGCGCTTGACCTTCCTTCTCTCCTCAATCCTTATTTATCTCAGCTACCAATTCTAACTGAAAACAATGTCCGATATCCACAGTGTCATGGAAAAGCTTCGTCTGGAATTTTACTTCGATTTCAATCTCTCTTTGGAGCTTTCACCCGAATTCGCTGTGTTAACACTAAAATAGCTTCATCCTCGTGTACTTCCTCTTTTCCCTCTATTCCCCTCCTCCCACAGACATTTCTAGGGCATCTCACTCGATTCCCCTCTCTCTCTCTCTCTTCTTTCTCCAGCAAGGCACATTCTTGAGGGATTCGCACGTTTTCCCCTTGACTTCAATTGCATTCGCATTACCCGAAAAGAACAAAAACCTGATATGTTTATCCACCGTCTGGACTATTTGTGTTCATCTTTTTTCGCGCATCTAGAGCCTCACTAAGCACTCCGAGTGGGCGAGAGCGTTCAAAACAATGAACTCGTTGAGTAAATATGGTTCATTCATCTACAATATTCGCACCCCTTATTCTCTTTCTAAAGAATGCACCCATCCTCATTTCGTCAGTAGGCTAAATTGGCGTCGCGCGGCAAAGAAATTTCGTCAGCACCCACGCCATTTCCTAGTTATTCTCCCTCTCGACACCAGAGTTCGTCCACCCGCAGTCCTCCCCCTTCCGCCTTGACGAAATTCCCCCTCCCCTCCTAATCTGATATATCCGGCTTCACTTCTCTGTCTTTCCCTGTTCTCCCTGAATTCCCATCAAAATATCCCTCAATGTGTTCTGAAATCGCTCTTTTCTCTCAGAAGAGCTCTCGTCTAGCCTTATCTCGGGGATTTTTAGTGCTCGGCCATGAATTTGACGATTTCGGCGCTTTCTGATACTTTACGCGCCAGATGTGACGATTTCTGAGAATTATTCACTGTGTGAACTCGGGGACTCTAGTCGATGGTGCTTTTTGCGATCATTCTGGTGCACTCGTTGATTGTTTGATGAAGAGATTGGCTGGTTGATGATTCCTTCAGTGAATTTGATTGCAATTCTGCACCTCATCAAACTTCTAAGTTCCAACATCAATGCTCTCTTTCCCATAGAACAACAGATGTCGCAAGTTAGGAGGGAGAGACTCCTATTTTCACACGCTCTCTTCTTTCTCTGATCAACAGGCACCAACGAAGAGGGATTCCTTCCTGTCCTTCTTGCTCCTCTTTTCTCTTCCTTTGAGTCCTATTCATTCTCTAGAATCAAAGTACCTTTCAATTCAGACAAGGAAGTTCCCCTCACTTTCTCCTCCTACTTTGAAAGAGTTCCCCTGTTTCAGTGTCAATTTCCTCTAACTGGTTGTCTCTAATGCGGTTTTGAACGTTCTTTGAGTGGACAATCTTTTGATTTTAAGATTTCCAAACATCAAAACTTCTTATTCCACCGTAAAGTGCATCTGTTTCTTTTTCAAGGGTGGAGTTGCACGTATTCCACAGATTCGCACCCCAATTTAATCGGATTCCGAGTACTTCCGTTTGCTAGAGTGCGTCTGTTTAGATTTTCTAATGCGTATTTCGCCTCATCTCGGAATAATGAAACTGATTGTGGGAGCTCCCCTACTCACCCCACTATACAGCGCATTTGCTAGAACTTCACAGATCTATCCGAAAAGATCACTGACTACCCATCACTGATAGCGTGCTTCCCGTTGTCTCAGAGAAGATTATCATCTTTCTTCTCGTGATAAATCTTCGTGGGATTGATAAGCGGAAAGAGGCGCCTCAAGATTCTGAACGCGCTGATTCAGATTGAAACAATCGCCACTTTTTCATCTCCGATTTCAACCCGGGTATTTCTTCTCAACAACGGTGCTAGCTTGAATGAAATGTTTATGCCAGCGCACCCATTAGTGCTCCCCTTCCCTCTCTCTTCCTCCTCTGGGCAGTCCATTTCACCTTACTCTTCAGAGTATCCGTGGAAACGAGGAGACATATTCTAGCCTCTCCATCCCTTGGCAGTTTGATCTATTTCACTTTCGGAAGTCGGCCATGTTCGAGTTTGTTTGACACTTTTCGAAGAATGGTGCATAACCTCTCATTTGGCACGCGAGAATACAGTTGTATGGAATGAACGTGGCATGGATTCGTAACTGCTCAGAAACTGATCAAACGATGTGTCGATCGTCCCATCGAAGGGAGTGTCCTTTTCTCACTCCCTTCCCCTACTCTGTTCACTGGCAAACGTTTCAGCGTGCTCCCCTTTCATCTTCTGTTTTGTTTCAATCTACTCTCCTTTCTAAGAATTCTTTCTTGCTTATCTTTTGCGTTGTAAACCTTTTATTGAGTCTCGGCAGCATTTTGAAGCTCGATGGGATCAGAATTTTGCCTTGTCAAAGTCTAGTTTAGTGCGACTCTAAATTTTATAATACGAAATTTGTACTCATCGAGTCCCTCCCCCCCTGGGTGACTGCACTCACTCCACACCCCTATCGCCCTTCAATGCTCTCGATAACTGATGAGATACGGCTTCCACCATCGAATGAGAGGAGAGAGAGAGAGTGTGATAAAGAAAGGGAGAGATCGAGTGATATCGAGAGAGTGCAGACAGTTAGAGCGAGAAGAGTGCACGGGAAACCGAGAGAGAACCCGAAAGATCGCTGCCTAGCCGATTATAGTTTTCTGCGCTCACATAATGGCGTCGATTGCATTGCAATTTTGCCCAAATGGCTTATCTCTCTTCTCTCTCTTGTCCTTTCGCGCTGTACACTTTGTTGGGATTCTTCTCGCTCGAATATGCCTCGGAAAACGGTTGGGAACGGCATTGCGGTGATCGAGGAACTGGAGTTGGAGGAGGTTCTACACGCGTAATCTATCTCTTTTTTATTCTGGGAATAGGTGAACCACTAATTTCTACTTCTCATAGTTTCATATTCTCCAAGATCTGTATTTTTGCATTATTCTTGTAAATTTTGCACCGATTTCGTCCTAGCAAAGAATGCGCGTATCGACTTATCTGCTGAGAATCCTGGGAACCAAATCGCCCCTATCTCCTCTTCTAATACCCACTCAAAGTATACTGGAGATAGCAGCCAGCGTCAATCATTCTCACACCTTCCTAGGAAACAATAGCCCCCGTGATATCGACTCTGTTTTGATGTATGCCTACCGTATCCTACGGTAATCTATCGCTCTCAGGATGGCTCCGTGCAATCCAGTGGACAGGCTGCGGGCCAAGCTGCACATCTCCAACCCGCTCTACGTCAATCTCCTCTCGGAGTTCTACGGAACCGCCCTGCTCCTGGTGAGATACTATAGGGTTATGGCACTTATTGATTACTGTAAATGTTTAATTCAATCGATTGCAGCTCATCGGTCTGGGCATCGTGATGCAGTTCATCCTGACGAACGAGAAGCTAAACACCTGGATCAATGTGAGACAACCGGTATAGTGGTAACGATACTAATCGATAATCTTGTAGATCAACGTTGGATGGGGCTTCGCCATTACTTTCTGCGTCTACACCGCCTCGAAGACTTCAGGTTGGCATTTTATGAAGAATCTTGAAATAAAAAAATTTAAAAAAAGAATCCATTAATTCTTGCATATCTCTCGATCTCTGCCGGAATTCTTCGATGAGGCAACAGTAATCTCTGCTCAGGTGGTCACTTCAACCCTGCCATCTCCCTCGTCATGGTCACTTTCGGTCGTCTCTCCGGTCTCCACTTCGTCCTCTACTGCATCGCCCAGGTAATCGATAATTGTTCATATCGATTTTTCTGGGCATCCCCTGAAAAGCGCATAAAATATCCTTCACTGTTCTTGTACTGCTACGATCTTTTCTCTGCCGATTCGATAGAGACGATGGAGCGAGAAAAAACGAATTAACACGCGCTTTCTGTCGAAAAAAAGGATGAATCGACGCTCTCTTCGGACAAGAATTTGAATGAGACAAGATTATTCAAGGAAAATGAATTCGCCCATTCCGAACGATCTTTTATTTCCTTCTCCGAGTAGGGGGAGTAGGGAATGGCAAGGACAATCATAATTGCAGACTCTCGGCGCATTCGTCGGAGCCGCCATCGCCTACGGACTCTACCGTGGTCAGTCTATAAACGATATAGTAGATCGGAAAATGGACGGATAATCTATAAATGTTCTCTCTCAGACCAGTTCATCCACTTCTACGCCGAGCGTGGCCTTGCTGAGTGGGCTGTCGCCGGAGCCAATGGAACTGCCGGTACGCAACTTTCTTCCCAATCCAGAGCTTCCGAGATCAAAGGTCAATCGAATAGTTTCCTCTTGCAGGTTGTTTCTGCTCCTTCTCCAAGGACTACGTCTCCAATGCCACCAACTTCGCTGATCAGGTTTGAATTTCGAAAAAAAAGATATTTTGAAATAAATTTTCAGTTCATCGGCACCGGTCTCCTCGCTCTCTTCGTGGCTGTCATCATCGACAAGAGAAACAAGATCCCCGATGTGAGATATTATCGAGCAAAGACTAATGCCAATCTGCCGATATCCTTATCTAATGCATGTTTCCTATCATGATTCATGAACCTGGACGAAAATTAACCGGATATGAAATATCACTAAAATCTTCATCACAGGTTGCCCACCCCCTCCTCTTCGGTCTCGTTCTCATCATGATCGGATGCGGATTCGGAATGAACCTCGGATACCCCGTACGACACTCTTTTTTACACGAATTTCACAGAATTTCGTTGGTCTTGAGAGAAAATGAAGAAAAATAAGGGAGAAAATTGTTCAGATCAACCCTGCTCGTGACTTCGGCCCTCGTCTCTTCGCCTACTTCCTCTATGGCGGCGAGGTCTTCACCCATGGCGGACTCTACTTCTGGATTCCCGTGATCGCTCCCCTTCCTGGTCAGTGCACCCCTTCCTTCTTTCGGATTAGCATTGATAAAGAAAACCTGCACGTGACAGTCAAATACTAATCCTCCCGTTTTTTGTTTGCCAGGTGATCGAAAGAAAAGAAGACAATTGTTGAGTGAAAAAACATAGGCTTCGGTGAATTTTAATTTAAACTAGAACGATCGCTATCATGGTTCCCATAGTCCAATAGATCTATGATCACTTCTCTCAGGAGCGCTCTTCGGTGCGTGGTCGTACCACTTCTTCGTGGGTGCTCACATCGCTGATTCGCACGAAGAAAGAGAGATCAACTACATCAAAGAGGCTGAGATGATGCCCCTCAAGAAGAAGTGAGTGCAGAGTAAGAATGGACTAGAAGCCGAATGAAAGCTATTGTAGTCTTATTGAACTCGCAATTGGACGAAAGTTCAGATAATTTTCATCTCTTTACAGCGAGGCCTAAGCCAAGACTTTTCACGTTCTTCGCATTCAAGACTATCCACAATTATTAGTCATAGACGAATAATACCCCGCATCCTTTCCCAATCCCCCCCCCCCCCCGATGGACCATTCTTCGTCTCCTCTCTCTCAACACAGAATTGTTGAGTACTCCAAGAGCTTTATTCTCGCCAGAATTCTACATTGTATTAGTCTACCATTTGAAGCACGATCATCGATATTTGTCAAATTTAAATCTGTGTGATGAGATAAATTAGAAAATGTATATAATAGCTGCTATTCACAGAGTATGATAGCATTTGAGTTAGATCTCGTTGGTCTGGGAATACATTATTATCCTCGTAAAATTAATTATCTTACTTTGGATGGAATGAGGGTATTTCCGAATCAAATCTATACTGCGGCGCAACGGAGACTCGTCTCCTGCAGATCGAACAGGTGGTCACTGCTCTTCTGTACGATCGAACATAGTAGATCGTCACGATCGGACTGGCAGCCAGACAGATTTCACCCGCCTCAAATCAATAGTGGTCATTCAAAATTAAATTTGCAGTTCAACTTTGCAGGTTTTTTCATGAATCTACAACGTTTCATGCTAGATAATGAGATCGTTCTAACCATATGCGTGGAGTACTCGATGACGGGTCCGTGAACGAGATTGAGCTGCATGAGTACGTAGGTGACCACTCCGGAGGCGAAGATCACCGAGAGCGAAGCCTGCACCGACAAAGCCTGCAGGAAAATCAAATTCGCGAATTATTCAAAAATACATGTCATTGCTCACAACTTCGCACCTGCATGAGTTCCCGGTGCATCGACTTTGTCGTTTCACTCATTGAATGTTTTCGTTGGTGCAACTTTTGACGGATGCGACTACCGAGGAAAGTCTGCATTTAATTATCTAACAAGTGAAAAGACTGCTGGGAAGCAGTTTTCCTTTGGAACGGTTTACAATTGAAAGAAGCAACAAACGAACGATGATCCATGCGAATGTCCCAGAAGGGGTGCACACCCAGAATATTGCGATTGCTAGGCGAGGCTCGAAAATGTAAGAGTACCCTGCAGCAAAAAATGGCACTTGAAAAATAGTTTTCTTAAAAGAAATTGAAGAAAAAGAAGGATCACTAACTCACAAAATACAAATGAGTGGACGAAGAACAAAGTGAGAGAGAATAAATCTCAGAAATTGATCATACCGGTCACCATTCCTCCTCGAAAATCATAACCTAAAGCTATCTTTAACTTCTCTAGAATTTCTTCTTCTTGTGCGATGTCGGATCCAGCTAATACACCCTGAAAATTAGATAAACATCTTATCAACTGCAAGAATCGTACGAAAATCAGAGCAGTCGGTAGATAGCACAGTAAACAGACAAAAGTGACTGATCTCGATCGAGGCGTTGGTTTGATGAGGATATAGTATCTGAAAAACAAAACTCAAATAAGGGTAGACACGATCATTTCGTGTCTCTCGTTTTGCACTTGTCATAGTAAATTTACTGGAACGTCCAACCTGTAGCCGAATAATAAAGCCATCATGATGATGTAGTGTGCGTGACCGTGCATCATCACTGCATAGAGGACAAAACAAAGCCTTCAAAACATCTTCCTCCACACACCTTCTGCCCTGAATATACCTTCTGGAGCCAAACAAAATGGAAGGACCAGACGAAAGCATGAATAGAGATGCCCCGCATGGAATCAATCTGGAATAGTTTATCATGGAGTCTAAAATTTGTGATTTCCCTACCTCTGGAACAGCAAGAAGGATGTCGCTGAAGTAACCAACTCCAATAGAGAAAGGGAAATAATAAGCACCGAGTAAGATCTGATATGTTTGAAGATCATTAGAAGAAGACCGAGTCCAACCTATTCGAAGATGGTGTGTGATAGTAGATCAAAATCAGTAGCAGTGAGTTACAGACGAACGAGGTGCCACACATCACACAGTGAGTTATGATAAGAGGAAGAGGAGGATCGATCATCGAGGACTGATTTTTTTATCAATTTCGTCCACAGGCGTCTTCACGTCCTATCATAAAATCACATGCACGCGAGTCCAAGTAGAGTCAACTCACTAGGAGTCGCAAACATAAAATTGACGCCTCGAACATGAAAACACTGGGTTGTATTCCAAGTGAGAAGACACGTTGGCACCCAACAAGTCACTACTAGGAATCGGGCGCTTTCGAGCGAAGGTCGACCAGTTCAGAGAGAGAACGTGAGAAGTGAGGAGATCCGCCTCTTCGCCACTTTTCCCATTCCACTTCCCGCTAATTCCCGTTTATGCGCACGAGAAATAGGCTTGATGTTGATATCACCGTGGACATCGGAGACAGACACAGATATCTCGATGGATCATGTTTATGAATCCCACTTTGCACTTTGAATCCCTCTTGTTGAGAAAAGAGCTTCATTCATCCAAGTAGAGTTTCCAACAAATCTGTTAGTTGGCATCCAACAATCTAAACAGTTCCTGTTTACACCAATCAGAGGTGATCAACATCAGTTTGGCTGGAAGGACGGTATTTCCGATTCAAATCTATACTGAGAAACGGTAACAATTCGTTTTCTAAAAATAGTGCACGATGCGACGGCTCTCCGATACGATCGCACGTAGTAGATCGTGACGATCGGACTGAATGCCAAGCAGACTTCGCCCAGCTGAAAGTTGATTCTGATTACTCTCTCATAATTTTCATCCTTCATTAAGCACAATATTATCAAAAATCAAAAACGAAATTTGCTAACCATGTGGGTCGCGTACTCAATCCCTGGACCGTGCACGAGTTGCACCTGCATGAGGACGTACGAGCCCGCGGAGAGGGCGAATATCACCGAGAGGGAGGATTGCATTGTGAGTGCCTGAAGGGAGAATGTCCGTTAATTAGAGGAAACTCGCACAGGTGTCAAAATTATCAGACCTGCATCAGCTCGCGATGCATCGACCTCGTTGACTCACTCATCGAATGAGTACTCTCCTTCAGTTTGCGATGGATTTTGCCCCCGATGAAGATCTATTTTTGCGATGGGAATTGTTAAGTAATGCGAATACTAAGATACAGACAATGAGCCATGCAAAGGTGCCTGAAGGAGCGGTGACCCAGAAGATAGCCAGAGCAAGTCGAGGTTCAAACACAGAAAAGTAACCTGACGGAAATTCACTTAGTATACAGATAAATAGAATATAAAGATGCATGGAAAATGATTATGTACGTTCTAAATGTATCACCTGTGACCATTCCTCCGCGCAAATCATATCCTAGCGTGATGTTCACTTTTTCGAGTATCTCCTTCTCAGGAGTAATATCTGATCCTGCAGCGAGACCCTGGAGAGAAGGATTAGGTAGGAAAATGATGATTGAGTCTCACGAAAACGAGCACCGTCGGAACATAGTAAAGGAAACAAACAAGAATAACTGATTTCGAGCGAGGTGTCGGTTTTACGAGAACGTAGTACCTGAAGAGAAGCACGGCTATTTATCTTCGCTCATGACTTATCGATTACTTTACGCCTTAGAATGAGTAAATAAACAAGCCTGAAACCAAAGAGGAGAGCCATCATGCAAATGTAGTGGGAATGGCCGTGCATCATCACTGCGTAGAGAACGAAACAAAACCTCAAATACTGTCATCGAACATTTAGAACCATTCAAGACTACCGTCTCGAGTGGAACAAGGCAGCCGGCCCAGATGTTACCATGAAAACTGACAACCCACAGGGAATTAGCCTGATATGACATTGAATAGTGAAACATAACGCTTAAAAATTACCGCTGAAACAATAGAAATGAAGAGGTTGAAGTTACAAGCTCAAGGAGGGAGAGTGAAATGATAAGCACCGAATAAGATCTGATTTTTAAAAAAGTATTCCCTTGGGAACAGAAGAAGGTAGAACCTGTTAGAAGGCGGTGTATGAAAGATGATTAAGACCATTAACAATAAATTGCCCACGAATGACGAAGCACACATAAAGCAATGGATGAGAACTAGCGGAAGCCAAGGATAGATCATTTAGATCGAGAACTAGTCATTTTGGAAATCGCATCTGCTTGAATCCATTGAAAAATGTTGATTGTGAGCTTTGAGCACTGAAAAACTCTCACTAGTCATTAGTCTGGCACCTGAAAAAATGAATTGGAGCATGAAACCACTCGGTTGAAGTCGAAAATTCGCGTTGGCATCCCGCACGCTAATAAGTGAGAATGAATTACATTCAATCGGTCGGCGATTCCATCTGTAAATTGTGTGAAAACGTGGGATCTGCCAGGCTCCGCTTTTCTTCCTTTCGCTGTAGAAGTAATTGCCGAGTGAGAAAGTAAATTGATGTACGGCGATACTCGGGATCAGAACACACGCGGGTACTAAACTAACTAAACGAGATCAAATAACCGTGCCCGTTACATTCTTCTTTTAGCTGCTGCAAAATTCTTCTTGAAATTTCGCGAGCTAGTTGCTTTGTATCAAATAGTTTTGGGATATGGATGACACCGATACTAACAATACAATAAACTTATATTTATGCAGGCAGGCTCTACAAACTACCACTTCTTATCGTTATTCAATTCAATTAATTTCAATTTAATTCAATTTCTTTATCCGCCATGATAAGGTGCAATAGATTAAGTGAATATTCGTAAGTTAATGGCAGATTTCCGACGTCTTCTTAACTAGGTTGGAGGGAGGGGCTTTGGGAGGGGCAGCTTTTGGCAAATATATTACAGACGAAGAAGCGATTCAGATTCAGCGATATTGACTGCAGATGTTAAACGTGCTCTATGTTCAGTGTTGTCAAAATCATCAAGATTGTCGTTAGAACGTCTTGTTAATAAACCTAATGCAATCATCAATATTATCGAAATCGGACAAGCGGCTCTAGATGGAGCATGCGACATGTGTGCATGAGATGAACATACAAATGGTGATGTGAACACTCATCCCGAATACCGTTGATTGGAAGCACCCAATGACAGATGAACATTTCCGACAGGTCGAAAGACTACGAAACGGAGTTGTAAAATCATCGGCATGCAATACTGGAAAGGCTCTCCTCTCTCATCGAACTTTTACAGCCAGTTGGCATCACCTATTTTAGTCTTCCTGTGGCCTCCCCCTGGCCATCCTGACTGTCCATTCTCCGCAATAAACGGTCAACTAAGGCCCTAATTAGACGCTTCCGATCTCTGAACTGGAAGTGAGAGGTTGTATATTAGCCTTCGATACTCATTCTGATCATCAATGATGTCTTCTTCCTGCTCTCGTTCTTCTTCTCCCATCTCCGTTGGTTCTCCTCCTCCGAATAAAATGGAGGAATCAACTACCCGAGCCATCGCTCGTCTCTTCTCTTCCTGATCTTCTGATTATGATGTTATTCCTTTCTCCTCTCCTACCAAGTGAGTACTTTTCACTCTTAATTCTTTGACCTATTGATTGTCTCCTTCACTCTTCACATTCCAGGCCCTTCTCTTCTTTCGATGAAATCGAAGAGGGAGAGGTCACATCGGAATCAGAGGAAGACGAGTTCGACTACTTCGATTCTGGTGCCTCTGAGGACGAGGAGAAAGTAGTTGCAGCTCCTGTCTATGTGTGAGTTTCAATATGTTCCCCTAAATTTACTTATCAATAGTAGTATAATAAATTGTTTAATTTTCAGTTACCCTCCACTGATTGTCGATGAAAATACACTGGAGATAACGATTGACTACTATGACCAGCAGAAGTCAATGAAAAAAGCAGAAATGCACAAGGGAATCGAGGGAGTAAGTTTCCCCTCCTATTAAGGCTCTATTTTGGAAAACAAATATACACATGCTTATTTTCCTATTTCAGGACTATTTCTTCACTGAAAATCGTACCCCGTGGTCCTTTGATCTCGTTGTTCCCTTCGGAGAAACTCCAGTCTTCACTCGTGTCTCCTTCCCTCCCAGCATAGAGCAGGTTAATAGTCTTTACTTATCTGAAATTGGTTTCTTCTTGAAAACTATTATAATATAACTTCCATTCCAGTGTTACACAGTGGGAGAGGTCGCTGGCTACTCTTGGATGTGCGATATCAAAAATCTTCAGTTCTTCAGAGGTTATTCCATTATTTCTACTCATATCTAAACTCTACTAAATTGCAGATTTCTGCTTCAATTATCGTTTCATGGGAACAGCAGAGAGGGAAAGTCGACAGATTGACGTGACGAAGAACAGAATTCGGTATAACCACAAAGTATGTTTCATTTCATTCCATCCATGTTGACCTATCTATGCTTCTATTAAAGTGAATTTCCTCTCCAGATATATCTTATTAACCAATTCCATTCTTTCAGATGCCGCCCTCTTCTCCAGTCACTACTCCGGGGAAACGACCTGCTCCCATATCCACTTTCGTTGTCAAGAGAGCGGCGAGAGCTCTCTTCTTTGATCGACTCAATGATGTTGAACCCCCGAGGAAACGAACTAGGCCCACCTACTGATCGTCTCGTCTCCTAATAATTAATGTTTCTTGTGATATTTGATGTCTTCTCGACTGGACTACCGCATCCTATATTTTCAGTATTGTATGACTTTCTTTCAAATAAATAAATGGATTTTATATATTGTGTTAATCATGAGGGAATCGACCAGTTGAGGAGGACGAGACAGCAGGAATCAGTTCACGATGTCTCCCTTGCAACACCGCGCAAGAGCCAAAATATAGAATAATGGTATCGTAGGGTAATAAAGGGGGGGGGGGTTGAGAGGAACTCTAAAGGCCCCATCCTATTATATTTCATTCAATTCGTTGAGTAGTGCCTGTCCTCAAAAATAATAAGTGTCTATTTTTTTCAGATCATGAAAGAAAATCGATTCAGGAATGTGGATACCAGGTATGTCCGATCGTACTGGCATGTGGATGGCACAGATCGGGAGCACGTTTTCTGAAAAGTAAACAGAGTAACTGAACAGTATCTACCTGCCCTGCAAAGTGACACTTCTCATCGATATTGACTCCAAGTGTTGAAGATGCTCTATATTTTGATGAAAGATTACTCTCAGAATAGTGAGGTGCATAATGGCTGTGTGGTCAGACTAACAATGAGAAACTAGAATGAGCAAACATGAGAAAAACGGCCTTTGAAAAGGTAAAACAGTTGTTCTTCATTTATATGCACTCTCTGTGTGTCGCCCGTTTTACCTGGAATGTTTCTTCTAATTTGCTGGTCTAGCATACATTTACCTGAAATAAAATAAAATAGGTGAAGAAGTATGACGCTATTCTCCTCCTCTCCTCTCTTTTGTTTAGTTACCGTGAGTCAGAGGAATTAAGCTTGCTCAATGAGTGCGGGAGCTTGAGAACGACAAACAATGGCATAGAGCCCCTCTCAATTACCCCCTTTCCATCGAGCTTCTATCTCTCTAGTTACCTGCTGAATAATATTTATCCCAGACCGACTCTTACTCATCCCACATTTCGCCAGCCAAACTTTTTTTATATTTATTTCGGTAACAACTGAAAATAATCTCATGTTCTCTCAATATCAATGTTAATGCAGCAATTAGTTCCTGGGCCTTCTGTTGACAAAAAAAACAACCCAGACGATTTCCCAACAGTTCTTTTGTGACCTGGTTGTGATCTGTTTGATCACGCCAACACACTTTCAGTAGCTCTTTCACGTCTCGTCCTCTCCTGTCTATTTCCAATATCCATTCTTTGAAGATCGATTGACATCTGTTTTCAGAGCTGTGCCTATTCATCTCGTCAAAAATAGGAAATCGGATATATTTGTGTTTTGCAGTGATGGCCTCCTCTCCTCCTCCATACCAAAAACTGCCCTACACGACGCCCTTCTACGGGCAGCCTCCCATGGTCGATGGACTGAACATCAATGCACTTCTCGCTGCTGGTAATCCTCTTTTCCCGAAAAAAAGTGGCTTCTCTGACTTTGCGAGTGTTCAGCCTCATCCCCGCACAGCTGCGCTTACAATCCCACTGGTGAAAACGAAAATCCTCACTCACTCTGTTCCCTTTTATCGTCGATATTCGTGTCCATCAGGACGGATTGTGCTGGCACTCCTCCCGTTAGGAATTCCGTTTATGTCCTGTAGGCATTGGCGTCATTTCCCCCACCAGAATAGCGATATCACAAGCGTAACGAGAGAGTAGTGCAAACAGTTGGCGTGATAAAGGAATCTCCATCGAGAACATTGAATACCTGGGTCAGAGGGGATGAGTCAACCTGAGTCAGCCGGGTTTCGTGTGGGTCCACTCGGTTTTATGCTCCCCCGCTCATTGCAGAATTCACTCCATGAACATAGGATTTACATTGCTGTTTATTTTTAAATCTTAGAGTTCAATTCCAGGTCTATCTCCAGCTCAAATCAGCGCGCTCTCTCGAATGAACCACTCCGTGCTCATCAAAGCACCGCCCGCCAGTGACTTCTTCAAGGGTAATCTATCTTTCCTTGTTGATCATTCATTCTTGTATTGGCTCCATAATGCCCACATATTGTTATTGCTCGTATGCACATGCAAATTCTTCACTACGATGCAGTTCTGGCTATTCCTATCTCTATATTACCCTTTCCTCTCAGCTCTCTCCGGTGTCTACCTCGCTTTCTTCATCGTCGCTGCTCTTCTGACGCTCCTCGTGACGATCGTATGCATGAAGATGCTCGTGGAAGTATTCATGTGAGTGTTTATTCAAACAATTATCGCGAGAAAAAAGGTAAAAGCTTTCCTTCATTTTTTTGTGTATTTTCGAAGGAATGAGATATTACAAATTGATAATAATGATCATTAGAAGGTCAATAATTGCAGCAAAATCAAGAATCAGTACGTGCAAGTGGACCTCTATTGGCTCCTCTGCTCTCCCATGGTAAAATTTATTATTTTTGCAGAATTATGAAACAAAATTTGGGATGTTTTATAAATTCTTGGAAAGATTAAATTTGTGTCGATTGATTTTTCATATTTATCATTCAGATTTCACGTCTTTATTTAGACTTTGATGCAAATTTTGTCGTTCAGGTTGTGTGCTGGATCTGCTTCCTCGGAATTTGCTTCCCTCGATCATCAGAAATCCTCTACTCATTTGGTCTCGTGTGAGTTCAACTTTCTTATTATTCCTCTCGAATCGAAGCAGTTATTCGGACTTCACGTGCCTGCAGTCACGAGGCAATTGCAAACACCCTAGTCGCATGGATAATATCAGGTTTCATGCACAAGTAGTGGGGTTGGAAAGGTTACCAGAGAGCTCGTTTGACCAGCCCACGCAGGAAAATTACGCACATGAAATAAACAAAATTCATATTTAAATTCAAAATGAAATAAATATTTCAGGATGGTTGTGCTGGCGCTAGCTACTTCTTGCACTCTCTTCACTCGACTCTATGGAGGAAGGGAGGCACTCACGGAGTATCTAATCTCGCATGGTATGAGCTTGATTTAGATTGGACTACGCCAATGTATCATCCACATAAATCTGGGTAACACAATATAAATGAACGTCTGGATTGCAGACCGTCAGATGAATTTCCGCACGAGTCCGTTCTGCTGCTGTTGCACCTGCCTCCCCTTTGCAACTCCCACTGTGTAAGGACTTTACTTCATCGTTTCGACGTGTTTTGTTGTCTTTTCAACTTCAATGTTCTTCAGAAAGAACGTCCGTCTCTTCTCTCTGCTCGTCGATCAGACGCCCATCGTTCGAATCGTTCTTGCAATCGCACTGCTAATTATATCAATGGAAGGATCGCCCCTCAACGATCCGTATGATTTATTTGTCACGATATACATTAAAATATAACTTGAAAATATGAAAATACTAAGTACATAATTTCAGTGAGGAGCTAAAGAACTACCAAATGTAATGTTTTCATGAGACATATTATTTGTAGTAGCTTTGCGATTTTTATGTTTATGTTTTTCCCTCTAATCGAAACTCTCAATTATGTTTATGCATAATTTAGTATGCTCCTATGTTCTCCATATCAAACTTTCTGTTTACATTTAGTTTGGAGAGTATCAATTTTCATCAGTAACTCCTTGATTCCAGTGCGATCACGACTCTCAATATCATCGGCGTAGTCTCGACGTTGACTGCCGTCTACGCAGGGCACGTCATCATGAGCATGGGAATGGTAGGCTAATTATAACATTAAAATTAGTTAAAATAGTTAGCCTCTCATACCAACTGCTCGTTTGCAATCGACTGAAGTTCTGAAAATGGATACCATAAATTCATAATTTTCAGGCAGACCTATTGGAGTCAAGGTTCGACCTCCTCTTCAAGTGCATGAACATCGCCCAGACTGTCTACTGTTTGCAGAAGTACGACTAATATTCATTTAATTCCGCATTCTTTTTATGAAGAAATAACTTTTCTTGCAGATTCATACTGGACATGATTGGTCGCAACGATGGATTTCCCGATCTGCCTCCACTCACTTCCGAAACCATCTCAAACTGTGAGCTTCACTTCGTCACGAAGTCGTTTAACTCGAAAATTTGTTGAGCAAATTTTTAAAGATATTTCTTTTGCAGTCTGGTTCTTCGTCGCGATGATCGGGTGGTACACGGTGATTTCCATCGCTCTTGCAATAAGAATTCGACCAGGACAGAGCTCTTTCTTCGATCACGAGAAACACAACAAATCTGTGAGTTATTGTGAACAAAGTTTAGTAGATGATCCTGAGTTGCAATAGGAAAAAAGAACATGACAAATAAAAATATTCATTACAGACCAGAACTCGACTTCGTATTGAGCCCCCAGAGACTCCACAGATGAACCAATCGCGAGTTTGAAATAAAAATGGTTAGTTTATGAGTCCTGTATTGGTTCTTCATTTTTCTACTTGACCATTGCGAATCCTTCACCGATGGAAATTCGTATCTTTCCCAGGAAATTAATCTTCATTCGCGGGTCTCTGGAGCATTCTTCGTCGTCGATTATTTACTCATAAACTCACGGATCGTACATTGGTGCTTCGATTCATCCTTTCATATGGAAAGTTCACAATAACACTATTGTATTGACATTTTACTCGCTTGCCGGATATAAATTCTGTATGTTATTGTGGTTATTTAAACCTGTTTTATCTTTGAACATCATATGGAAATTCAATTTGTGCGCTCAACAGCTTACATATTTGCACAAAAATTAAAAACAAATATTCACTAAGAACTGAACTTTTTTTACTGTAGTGCGCTATGTCAGATTTCTCAATCGAGAGAAAAACGAGGTTTCTCCTTTCTTTTCTTTCATGTACTCATTTTTTTAGGACTGATAACGGTGCAGGGTGTAAAGCCAAAGTAGAATTTCGATCCGCTCTGTGGTGATCTCCTCTTGCGTATCACCTTTAGCTACACATTTTGCGTGATTCGCACATCCAATTCATTTCAACTTACTACCTGTACAATTCTCGATCGTTTTTTGGATGTGTGAATCCTCGCACCGTCCTCCCCTCGTTTGCTCTCGATTCGAGAGGGTTAGAGAAACTAAGCCCGCTCTGAGAGCACGCTCGCACGAGAATGGCAAACAATGGAAGGGATCCTGCCTCAATTACCTGCCTTTTATCTCCTGCTCTCCATCCTTACTGACGTCTTCCATTTGATGTTTGAGACCGAGCAGTACTTAGTAATTGGTTGTGTTTTCATATTATCGATATTCAGTTGAATTTCCAATTTCAAACCGTGTCTACACAAATGACGTTTCCAGTTATGGGTTCACCACAACCTCCCTACCAACAACTACCCTACACGCCTCCGTTCAATGAACAGCCATACATAGTCGATGGAGTCAACATTAATGCCCTACTTGCCGCTGGTAAACTTTAATCGAAGAATTCACAACACTGAGATTTGTTGCAAATCCATAGAGAGTGTGTCCTCGATTTCCTAATTACTGGGTTGGCTGAAACCTCTTCAAAAATACTTAGCGATGGAATGCGAACAGCAGAAGACAATTTATCGATAACATTGCATAGGTCAATGGGGAGTCAAATGAGTCATCATCTTCTCGGTCAATTGGTTTGGGTTGACTCGTTGATGTGTTTAGTCTTGTGCAGAGTGATGGCTCATTTGCTACTTCATTTCATTCGATGATTCAGCGGAAATAGCTTTGCCACCACCGTAGCTCGCCTTCTACCTTATCTCTGGAATCCAATTTGAAAAGTTTTTGCAACTCGCAGGTCTCTCTTCTGCCCAAATCCGCGCCCTGTCTCGAATGAATCACTCCGTTCTCATTCGATCACCATCCAGCTCTGAATTCTTCAATGGTGAACAACAATTTTCCATGTCCAAAATTGATTTACAAGTATGAACAGATTTGAAATCGGGCACGAAATGCTGTTAATCAATATGCCCCTCTCAGCTCTCTCTGGTGTCTACCTCGCTTTCTTCATCGTCGCTGCTCTTCTGACGCTCATCGTGACGATCGTCTGCATGAAGATGCTCGTTGAAGTATTCATGTCAGTTGTGGCCAGGAGAATTCCCGAGGAGCAAAGCTATAGCTAATAGATAACATCAGTCTACGAAATGAGATGATACCTCTCAATTGAAAAATCCAATCTTGGGAAAACAAAACAAAGAGACGTATTTCCATTCAGGAAGATCAAGAACGAATACGTCCAAGTGGATCTCTACTGGCTGCTCAGCTCGCCAATGGTTTTTTTTAAATTTTAAATTTTTAGTTAGCTGAATTTCACGAAGGATGTGTCACAGACAATTCAAACGATTAAGATCTTGATAATAATATGAAACTAAGGCTCTTTCAAAGAGCCTGAACTATGCCATCTCAATTTTCCAGATTGTCTGCTGGATTTGCTTTCTCGGCATTTGCTTTCCGAGGTCATCAGGAATTCTCTACGCGTTTGGCCTCGCGTGAGTTCAAACTCGCTCCATCGAAATGCCTATTTTAGCCTCACTCCTTGAGTCAACGAAATTCTAAACTGTTTATTTGCCTTGGAAGAGACCTAAGCGCGATTTTCTCCGCTAAATGTCGAGAACCCCATATTTTGTGACGTCTTTGTTTTTTCCTCCTTCGCACGCTTCTCAGTTTCGGCCTGAGCGTGTGGGAAAGTGATCTAAAGAACCGAGTGTCCCTCTGTGCGATCTGGTAAATAGAGTAACGCCCGCTGCAGAATAGAGGAGTGAAGTGAGGGACAATCAAACCATCAGATGCATCATGGGTAAACAATTGGGGACTCTAGCCTTTTCTCTGCAAATTGAGTGATGTCAGTAGGTCATTGGTGAGCCAATTGGCAAGGGAAGTATCCTTAAGCAAGAAGGAAGTGGACTGACTGGGTTACGTCATTTCGTATAACAACTAAAGTGGTGTCTACTTCAGGGTGGTCGTCATGGCACTAGCGACTACAATTACTCTCTTCGCTCGTCTCTACGGAGGAAGGGAGGGGCTAACAGAGTATCTACTTTCGCATGGTAAGACTCGCAATTTATCACAATATACAATGGTGATGTAAAGGGCATTTGGCTATGTTTATTTTGAGATCGAAACATGAACTTCGCAACGAGCCCCTTTTGTTGCTGCTGCAGCTGCCTTCCAATAGCGACGCCCACTGTGTAAGATACTCATGAAATCGAAAACATTGAAGAAGTCACCATTGCTATACAAATTATGTTGTTTCTTACAGGAAAAACATCCGTCTCTTCTCTCTGCTCGTCGATCAAACACCCATCGTCCGAATCGTGCTTGCAATTGCCCTGCTGATCATCTCAATGGAGGGAACGCCTCTCAATGATCCGTCAGTCCTTCTCATGATATTTTACTGTTTCGAATCATAAAATGAGTTACAGTGGCGAGCATAATTGGCTGACACAGTAAGAAATACATGTTTCGTATATTTTTTATGTTTCTTTCGTCGTTCTTTTCTCTTTTTCCCAATATCTGTGTTGAGATGAAGATCCATTCCGGTTCTTTTTCTTCCTTACCAAGATAAAGAGTAGACAGAAATGAGAAAGTTGACTCCCATTTAGCGGAATTCTATCTTGAACTTATTTGTTTATCGAACTCTTGTTTTTTTTAGCTTTCCCATAATACCCATGCGGAACAGAACGATTTGTTATCGATCGTAAGCAACTGTTTACAAATTCTTGCAAATACCTATTCTGATATGTCGAGTTTCCCATTAATTAACTTCCCGAAAAAACATAGAATTGATCTTCATCTACACACTTCTAACAAATTTAATACTTTTTAATATTTTATCTTCCTGTTTTTGGATTTTCATTTCAATCCAACGAGAAATAAAATGGAATTGTCATCTTTATCTTCCAGCGCGAGCACAATTCTCAACATCATCGGCGTCATCTCCACTCTCATTGCTCAGTACGCAGCGCATGTGATCATGAGCATGGGAGAGGTACGGTCTTGCAAAATTTCATGACAATTATGGCTGACAAAATATACACAATATTAATATTTGAGGACGATCTGAACGAGTCTGGTTTCGCCTTACTCTTCAAGTGCATGAACATCGCCCAGACGGTGTACTCACTCCAAAGGTAGCAAGCATGTTATGAGCTGTAGATATATTCCCATTCAGATCCGATTGTTTGTACGAGTTTATTATATCTGGAATGGTTGCAGGTTCATTCTGGAGATGATTGGGGATAACGACGGATTCCCCGATCTTCCTCCTATGACGGCAGAGACTATCTCCGCCTGTGAGTTAGCACCCGGAAATAAAAATCGTATTACTCCCTCCTGAATTCAAAATACGCGTTCGATTGTGTACGAGGGATACGCACATTCTCTCATAACAACAAGGATATTTTTGGATTCAGTGACGAATCTGTGTTATTTGCAGTCTGGTTCTTCGTGGGAATGATAGGATGGTACACGGTGATCTCCATAGCATTCGCACTACGAATCCGACCAGGAAAGAGCTCTTTCTTCGATGATGAGAAACACAATAAGTCGGTAAGTGATGAAGAGGAAATTGAAGAACAGCTAGTCGTATACATCAGAATATTTTGGTAGAAGAATACGAATATTGATATTACATAGAAGATTCATTGCAGACCAGGACGCGAATTCAAATCGTGCCTTCTAATTCACAAATTACGCAGATTGAGCTGACTGGATTTTAGAATACGGTGGTTAGTTGTTCTCCCCCATAAAGACATTACATGAATATTTGCCAACCATATCCTTTCCAGATGAGTTCTCATTCACGGGTTTCTGGAGTGGTTGGTTCAAGTGACCGAATTCTTCAATAGACGGATAGAATAAGGTGCTACGTTTTCAGTCCTCGCCACGCGATAGACACAGTATTCCTATTGTATTCTCGTAGTTTGTTTGAATGGCCATGCTCTACCATTGTTGAACACAAACTTTGTTAGGCACATTGATCTCTAGCATAATTCCGCTGTATAATAAATTGTAGTATCTTCGAATAAACGTTGGTGACGCAACACGCACAGGCCGGATATCTATTTTAAGAACTGATGAATTGAATATTTTTGGAGCAGAAGTTAAAATAAGATAGTTGAAGATGTGTCAAGAATCACGTGTGAACTTCCCACCCCCTCTTAAACCCTACTCATCGAGGTACAATACAATTTCATGCTTGAGTGCTTTCACGCATGCACTCTCAGAATGGAAATATCGAAAGGATGTTGGCCACGATAGCTGTTTGACATATACAATGAAGTCCAAACGACGAGTTTAGTGCATGATGAGGCTTCATTCCCTATACTCTGAACCGTTTGGGGGACAAGTTGGATTTGGGTGGTCACATCCGGATTTGGGGAACCAAAACATTAAGAGTGGGCATAATCCGATATTCAGAATTAAACATAAAGAGATATGCAAAGGATTTGCAAAGGAAGACCGACCGTGGAAGAGCACGTACATGGTTCCCTGAGATCATAGTGAAGTAAAAAAGTATGAACATGTGTCCCCTCTCCACGAGATAGAAGCGGTAAGACAATTTATGTAGATGACGAGAGCTGTTTCTCACATGCAGTCTAGAAAACAGTACTGCATGAATCACCGCATGGGCTTCGTCCCCCGAAATCCGTTTGTCCTCCCCCTCAAAAGGAACATAGCCGGGAAAAGTACTCAAGATAGAATTCGAGTGCGATCAAAGTGCTACCCTCAATCCCAGGAGACTCGAAAGCCCTTCCTCCCTCACTTGAAATCAAAGATCCACAATTAAGTCATTTCCAGCTCGAAATCAGGAAAAGATAGTAATTGTAACTACGTCTAGCCTCGAGTGCCAGGAAACGTTCGTAAATGAGGTCGAATCTTCGGCGCACCCTAAATGACACAACACGGCTATTGCTTCCTCATGGAGAGAACATTCATTGTCGTGGGTGGCTACGAATTGTGACTGAAAAAGCTTTCCTCAACATGCGGAAGTTGTTATTTCGAGACTATTTTGCGTTCTCGATCTTACACCTCAGGATGTGATAAAAGATATAGAATCCTGACCACGCCCATCGGAATCTTCCTCATCTCCTCTCCTCTTCATTCATCCCTCTCTTCATTGATTCTCGATGAGCGACCTCGCGATTTCCCTCGAGGTCACCTTCTCCTTCTTCATCGGATTCGGTCAGTGACTGAAAGAGACCATTCTAATCACCTAATTACTCAAATTTCGTTTTATTTTTACACTTCTAATTTAATAAAATAACAAATTTAGGCGCGTTCATCATGCTCGTCAACACTCCGATGATCATTTACATCTACACTCATCACCACCTCAGATTGCAGAAAGAGGTGCTCATTTCCTCATTTTTTTCTATAATTCGCGTTAACTTAAAGTTATTATAGCCTTTTGTCTAAAATGTCCGTCAATGACAGATTCTGTCAGGTGATCATCATCGGTTTCGTTTGTCTTGCCGATCTCTCGAATGCGACTGCCTTCTTCTTCGCGGGTCTCCATCGACTGAATCTCGTGAATACTGGACAAGGTTAGAGTCCCCTCTTCTTATGGATAAAGTGCAATGTTTTCGTTTGCACGTAGAAGACGGACTCATATTCGATATCCGTTTTATGATATTACTTGTGTGCCAATATTCGTCGTACGAAAACTTTACAGCTGTTTTTTTCCATGAGATCTTTCAACATGAGTAGAAACAGCTGCGGCGTAGTCTGAACCAAAGGAGTGTGAACTAAAGAGTCAAACATTCAAAATGGGGTCATATCGATCACCAAATCCTAAGTTGGCAAAATTTAAAAGCAATTATTTCAGCAACTCTCATGTGGTCGAATCGTGATTGCGGCAGGACCATCTTCGCCTACATTTTCATTGCGAGGTTTGTTTTTATATGGGTTCTGGAGTATTTTTGAGTTGTTTTTTCTGATTTAGAATAGCATCTTTTCAGTTACCAGATGATCGGTGCATCGACTCTCTCGATCACATTCGATCGAGTGATCGCAGTCACTCAGCCATTCCTCTATCGAACACTCACTTGGAGATACGGATACTTCGTTCTCGCAAGTGAGCAATTTTCCGAAAACAGTTCCCAACCTAACTCTTTTCCAGCTGGTCTCGCCTACGTCACCCTTGGCTTCTGTGTCTGCCTCTACTATTGGCATTCCGGCCCTCAATTGACAGTGCCTGCCATGTGCTACACCTCCACTGCATATATTCCGCAGGTAAGACAATGCGAAACATCGTCTTCATTCTAGAAAATACTAAGAAGCGAGTAATTTTTTGAAATCATTTCTAGGTATGGGAGTACATGCTGTACTTCCGTCAGTGCTCCATCGCGGCCAGTATCATCATGTACATTCCCATCGCTATAAGAGTCATCTATCTGAGGAGGAAAACGGTGAGATCGATTGAAAACTTGATTTAGATGTTCTAAATTCGATTTAGATGCTGGCACAACATTCGAATCTGAAGGGCGCGAATCCACATAAAAGACTGGTGAAGACGACTATGCTGATTGGTGGGAATCACTTCCGATCCTGAGACGAGGGGTCTGTTTCCAGGCATAACTCTCATCTGCGAGATTCTCTTCGTCGCCATTCCCGATTTCTTCCTCAACTTCAACCTTTTTGGGCTGAAGAAGTACGAGATGATATGGTGAGTTTCATCAAAATTAAATCAAGAATAACTAAATAAACTGACAAAATATCAGGTACTTGATCGTGCTCTCAAAGGGAATCGTCAACATTTTCCTCTACTCTTTCAATCACGAAGATATCAAACGCGCCCTTCTCTCCCATATTCCGGCAGAATGGAAAACGTCACTATCGAGGTGCGATTCCTTCGCGATGAATATTTCCCAATGGCCCAAAATATATCACTGCTATTTTTGAATACAATAACGTCACTATCTGCAAAATCATATCCAATGAATTGAATCGCCCAGTTGAGGAAATATTCCCGTCTTCTAGTAGATACGCATGTTTGCTCTTAGTAGCGGGTCCCAAAATATGAGTAGAAATCAATCAATCAATCAATTTCATTTCAGAGTGATTGCCATGAAGGACTCCAAGGTCCACATCGAGCACACCCATCCGACGACATCTCACCATGCCCATTCCCATCATGCCCATCCCTTCTCGCATCATCTTCATCCCTTCGGAGTATCCCATCATGGCCCCTCCGATGGAGTAGCTCACATTCTTCCGAAAGGAGTGACCCATCAAACCCATCCCACGTGTGTATCATCCATCAGGCTGAGCACAATTCCTGAATAATTGTGGTAGTTTTCAATGTGTCGTCAATGTATTATAATTTCCCCATTTTATTGATGATTAAATGCATGTGCTATGATGATATTCGCAAAATATGTTTGCATCATACTTCACTAGTTGTTTCTCGATCTAGGTAAATTATTCATGGTGATCAACAGTATACGTCAACCTCTCGAGTTCGAGATCTTCTGATCGCACGAGGAACTAAACTTGAGAATGTACTCATTTTGGGGAGGGAGCGTGTGATTTCCCACACTTCCTCCTCTTTTGTGATCCCCACTAACTCCACTAGACTTAGTTTTCACACGCGCTCACAATCGGAAGTGCCAAGGGCACGCGGGAAAGACGATCACAACACACATGATAATGGAAGATAGCAGTTTGATCTGTCCATTGTGACGAGGGCATTCAACATACGACCGAAGGATAGGCTTATTTTTCGCTTGTTTTGTAGTGTCCTCGCGTGATCTTCGAAGACGTAAGAGTAGTAGCACACAATCATTTTCTCCTTCTGACTCACTGTAAAGGCTACGAAGAGCTCAAGATTCGTGTTCCTCTACGCAGAATTATAAAACTCATAAAACATAATGAATGTTTTTGCATGTTTTGTTGTCGATCTGGTCCCCTGGAGTTGTTGTCCAGTGTGTTCTCGAGCGAGTTCTCTGCTGTCGCGTAAGAGACCACTTTGCCTCTTTTCCTTTTCCTCCTGCGTGGAGAGCCGAAATGCTCAATGTTCAAGCCGGCAACCCTCTACTTCTCTGCAGTTGTCATGCTGTCACATACATTTATTGCGCTTCCTGTTGTCAATATCTAGTATTAGGCTTAGAGTGTTGCATGACGTCTTCGGACACGTTCCTCAACTCCGCCCATTTAGGGGGAACTTCCTTCCTCGCAGTCTATCTTCGTCTCGCAGGTGTCATGTCCGAACTATCGATATCTCTCGAGGCAACCTTCTCCTTCTTCATCGGATTTGGTCAGTTCATGATGTTTTTGTGAAAAAAGTATATGATAAGCTTAATTATATTTTATTTTAATTATTGAAAATTTAAATTGAGGAGCGCTCATCATGCTCGTCAACACTCCAATGATCATCTACATCTACACTCATCACCATCTCAGGAAGCAAAAAGAGGTATATTTTCTTTTCCAATTATACTAAAAATACAATTAATTGTTGTTAACAAATTTACTACTTTCCTGATTGAATAGATATTCAGATTACACGACAGAGTCTGCTTTGTTGCCCCCCCCCCCCCGCCAATACAGCGTTCAGTCTGTCCTGACTTGTGTGTGTGGCTAACCACCGGTATTATGTGCACGTGGTAGGAGGATTTGTGGTATGGGTGGATCTGCAAGCAAGGGAAGCGTCCAACTTATCACCACCGATTCGCGACACACAATCACAAAGCCACGTCGCTTGCACCTTTGAGGCTCCCAAAAAAAAAACTGCGAAACGTGCATTTTGCAGGTGATCATCATCGGTTTCGTTTGCCTTGCCGATCTCTCGAATGCAACTGCCTTCTTCTTCGCCGGCCTTCACAGACTGAGTCTCGTGCACAATGGCCAATGTCCTGTCTAGTTTGGTTTGCTTACCATTCGATAATAATCGTTTCGAAAGAACTGGGCACACTTTGATGTCAAGCCAGAGTTACGCTCCTCGCCTAATAACAGGCCAAACTAGATATTACCTGCGAGAAATTACATGAGTCGGGGCGCTATTTTTCGAAATCGCTCGTGATTTTTCTACACAATCCTGCCGTCCCCTAAAAGTAAAGTTTAGGGGACGGCAGGATTGGGACCTACGTTTCAAAAGGCGCATTTTATTTCCCGGATTGGTGTTGGAAACGAAATGCGTTAAACGAGAACATCTGTCTGTGGAAAGGTTGCCACTTCAAAGAGTCATGAAATCAAATCGTGCTCAGGAGTTTGCAAGAAAAGCCGAGAAGGAAGGTCCTAGTCGCCCGCAAAATGAGATTTTTTTCAGCGGCTCTGATGTGGAGTAACCGAGAGTGCGGCAAGACCATTTTCGCCTACGTGTTCATTGCAAGGTGAAGAGTAACCAAGTTTAGCCGGAACTGGCCACTTTCGAGTATCATTTCGGGGAAGCTGTAGACGGAAATCGTATAGAATCTCAGCGTAAAGAGTGATGTAGAATATGTTGCTTTTCTGCCTGTCTAATCTGTCAGAAATCTGAGGGAAATGTTCGTGAACTTTTGCGGCGCAGGAAAACCCATTCTCACTTTTCCGTGTGTTCTTTATCTGTCGCCAATTTTTTTCGCAGAGTTCTGAGAGATTAGACAGGCCGTGTAACGAGAAAATGCTTTGCAGCTACCAGCTGATCGGAGTGTCCACTCTGGCAATCACAATCGATCGAGTGATCGCAGTGATTCGTCCCTTCAAGTATCGGACCTTCACTTGGCGCTACGCCTACTTCATCCTCGCCCGTTCGTTCCTCGAAAACTTCTCCCGATTGCAGGGCTGGACAAGCAGCAAAATAAAGGGAGCAACTAAATAAATCATGTCGTGAAATCATTCATTCGTGAGGAAGGAGAGGGGATACCGAAGATCTTTGAGACCGTATTATAATTGAGGATTTTCAGAGGAAGATTGAAACCAGATATTGTCATACATGAGTAGAGACCGAACAAAATTGCTAATGAATAAATTGTTGCGGTAGAATGGCAGAAAAGTTCGGGAAGGTTTATCAATTTGGAATAAAAGTGGGTAATAAATGATGATCGGGAAGAACTAAAATTTGAAAAAAAGACAAAAAAATTCAGGCAAACTCTCGAGTAATTTGCAGTGGGTCTGTCGTATGTCACTTTCGGATTCTGCGTCTGTCTCTACTTCTGGAACACTGGCCCTCAATTGACAGTGCCCGCAATGTGCTACACCTCTACTGCATACATTCCTGAGGTCAGATCGACTCTTTTTCGCAATTTGAAGGAAAATAAAATATCAATCAAATTCGCAGGTGTGGAATTACATGCTGTACTTCCGTCAGTCATCCATTGCAGCGAGTATCATCATGTACATTCCCATTGCAGTCCGAGTGATCTACCTGAGGAAGAGAGCAGTGAGACCCATCGGTTATCGATGAACCAATTTCGATTTCAGATGCAAAATAACCGGTCTATCATCAATAGGGCCAATCCTCATCGGAGACTGGTCCGGACTACAGCCTTGATAGGTAGGAGAATGAGGAAGGGGTGGGGAGGGGGAGAAGGTGCTTCTTCAGGCATCACACTCCTCTGCGAGATAATATTCGTTGCCATTCCTGATTTCTTCCTCAACTTCAATCTCTTCGGACTCAAGAAGTACGAGATGATATGGTGAGGAACGTTCTAAAGCGATCGCCAATTGTTCGACTAGTTGTTCGGAACATGAGAATCCTATCTTCTTGATCTATCTAAAACCAGCTGCAAAGCGAGTACCAATGAATTCGTCTCTGTCAGGTACTTGATCGTGCTCTCGAAGGGCATAGTCAACATCTTCCTCTATTCTCTCCATCACGAGGATATCAAGGCCGTTCTCCTCTCTCATGTTCCTTCTGGATGGAAAGCGAGAATTGCGAGGTCATATGCACCTCAGACAGTCACACTCGCAGAACGAGTCTGATGACATTTACAGTTTTTTGTGTCAGTGTGTTTTCGTAAACTATGCTTCTTCTTCTATTAGAATGTGCATTTATTTCCTGTGAATTCATTTACTTGCTATCTTTCGTGAGTCTTCTCTACCTCAAAAACAACTGTTTCATGCACGATTAAATGTGTTTGAATTTGAATGTCCACTGTTGTATTGACGAGTGATGATATTTCTGCACCACTACCTCTTCTTCTGTCCGTTACCTCTTCTCCGCAAGTTATCATGAAGGGATGTGAAATAAAGGGAAAATGACTACGGTAGATCCATCAATTGATTCAGGGTGATTACGGTACGCGAGTCTACGGTACGTGGTGAAAACTCGCACAACGCTCATCGGACAGTAGCAACTACACTCAGAACATCGACGATGGCTGAATGAAATTGTGGATTCCGTTATCACAAAACTCCATCTAGAATTTTGTATTTTTTCAGTAATAAAGTATCAGATATTAACATCTTCATATTCCTAACCATCATGCTCCCTTTATCATGAATGTTATTCTTCAGCATTGTCGTTTTGAATTCTCGATTGATTTTGTATAGTATACACATTCGAAAATGTCCCAACTGCTCATTTTAGTATAACATACAACGGTCGCAACGCCTTGGGGTATGAATCCACTGCCTTTATCCGATCTCACAATACTTTCTCTATCGTCTCTCCTCGATCGCTACACTCTTTCTTCAACCTTCTGGCGCATGATTGGTAGAAGAGCGGAAGCATCCAATATCGTGTATGCGAGAGTTTATGGTGGATCCATCCGACTAGAGTGCATGTAAGGACATGTAAGGGGAATGAGAATCAGTCTTATTGAGTCAATCTTCGTAATGAGTTCCGCTTCTCCTCTCTTCATTGCGAGGTAGATTTTCATTTCGCTGTATCTATCAATAATTCGTACAATTGATATTGAAATCTGTTTAGCACGGATCTCCTGTAAAAATGCAGGAACCGAAGCGACAAAAAAATATTTTGTGTCACAGATTTCGCTGCAACCAGTAGGACTGACCAAAGTGAGGGCGAGGAGAACGCCTATCCACTTCATTTCTCGAAATTTGCATGTTGAGCGAAGTTATGACCTACCGCGTTGGAAGACCGTATCACGGTCGGTTTTTGACCTACAGGGACCGCATTTTTTCCATTCGACGCGTATTCTTCTCATCTACAAAAAAGTTATTTTACGCTCCGTGCAGAAATGACGTCTTCATATAGTTTCATGCCAAAAACTGTTTTGGTCGTCACAATATGCAAATTTTCGACCTTTTCCGAGGCGAACTGTACGATTTTTATTTTTGATTCGGATTCCCCACACCAGAATTGAGGTACATACTTAGTTCGTTAGTGGTAATGCGGGGCTGATCATACCACTACTCAGTAGGCAGTTTCTGGACTTTGTACCAATTTTGAAGAAAACACCATTCGACGTGTATCTTACCTCGGAGTTATGCAAATGGGCAAAGTAAGAATATTACTGGAAAATTGGCCGTTTTCGAGATATGGCGTAAACCTGAATTTAAAGAATCACAGTGTTTCATCGAAAAATTAAGACAAGTCCAGAACCTCCCTACAGAGTAGACATAGGTACATCCCGTTAATTCTACCAACGAAATATGCATACACGTCAATTCGGAGATGAGGAATCCGAATCAAATATAAAAATCGTACAGTCATGGAATATTAGTCGTATGAGACCATTCTTCTTCCCATTTTGGTCTCTATTGAAGACGGGTTTACGCCATATCTCGAAAACGGCCAATTTTGACGTCTTGGGCCCCTTAGTGATAGTTAAAGAACTACTCGAGAGCTATCCAGTAATATTCTTACTTTGCCCATTTGCATAACTCCGAGGTAAGATACACGTCGAATGGTGTTTTCTTCAAAATTGGTACAAAGTCCAGAAACTGCCTACTGAGTAGCGGTATGATCAGCCCCGCATTACCACTAACGAACTAAAGTAGTATATTGGGTCTTTTGGGAGCCGCAGCCCTTTAGGATTTCCTGACTTTCAATCACTTTTCTTGTTCAAATGAGTATTTTTTCTTCAAAAACAACGATTTTTTGAATTGAAGAGGGACACCCCCTCAAAAGACACCAGGAATTCCAAAGTCAGAGGGCTGCCCAACTTTTCCATCGGGTCATTTTGTACAATTTTTGAGTTTTTTCCCTAAGAAACATCCAATTTTATGACTTCAGAGGGCAACCCTCAAAAGACACCATATTTTTTATGACTTCAGAGGGCTGACTCAAATAATATATATTTTTCAATTTAACATTAAAAACAGAAGATAAAAAATTAGTAGCCAAAAGGAACAGTATCAATGAAGTTTTCATTTATTCGTTTAATAATTCTCTTATTATAATCAAATGCATACTTTTTCTCTTGATATTTGTTCACAATTTTCTTATTTATAGGATCTCTTGTGATTTTATTTTGGTCAACTACTACGAGTACTCTTTTATTTCTTACCATTTCTAACATACTTTCATGATTTATAATCTGAGAATTCTTAAAGTTCAATGTAAAACCTTTATTTTTTGTTTCACATTTATAAGATATCTCTCCAGACTTGTGAACAATTTTATCCATATAACTATAACTTTTTGGTCCAGTTGATACCCAATAATCGAATTCATCTTCTAATGTCCATTCTCCTAAATTGCTACCAATTTCGACAGTATTCTTACCATTATCAATATAAACTATGCTATTCGTGTCATAGTATACTACAGCTTCTCCAAGTATATCTAACAATCGATACAATCTCAATCTAGCGTTAGCTGTAGTGAAAGCTGCAATATAATTATTTGTATTATAATTATCAGAAACGTAGATATCTTTGTATTTATATGTCATTTCCATGGTTTCATGGTTTATTTCTCTAATTCTAAGGTCTGCTAATTTTTCATCCAATAATATATCGTAATATTTCTTCACGTCTTTAACAATCTCTGATTTTGATAAATTTTGCCTTTGTCCAAATTTTCCCCAAAGAGAATTCAAACACAATTTTGCTAATGCTCTTCGGCCAGGATTTTTTTCAATTTTAAGAGCATCCAAAACAATTCCCAATTGTTCGAAATTTTCTTGAATATACTGTTCTTTAGTATAACCATTAGGAAGACCTGATGATTCTTGTTTTATTTTCATAAATCTTCGAATATATGATTTGAACAGTTCATTAGATTTTTTTTCAAAGTTATGCACTTCATATATTTTCCCTAACTTATAACCTTTTTCTAAAGCTTTTTTAATTTCATTTGTACACCAAGTACCAATTAAACATCTTTCATTTTCGTTATGAATACAATTCTCACATTGCTCTTTTGCACAAGTATAGCATAAAGGAAAAACTAGTTTTTCACTTTTTTTCATTTTTATTTTGCAAGGTAGTACAGGGTGGTATAATTTTCTAGGTGGAAATATTTTACATTTGATCATTCCGAACCATTTTTCATCATAATTATTCGGTTTGAGAATCAATTCTGGATGACCTAGAGGAAAATCGTCGTAATATTGAACTGTAGGATACAAAGAAACTACATCGATGTATTTCAACCTTTCACCTTTTCCAACTTTGTAAATTAGTTTTGTTGCATTAGTTCTACCGCCAAAAAATGCCTCTGGAAATTAATTTACCGATTACTTTTTCTTTATATTCTTTTTTGAATTGTTTGTATTCTCTAGTCTTAGCTAATTTATCAAACTCACATTCCCAAATTTCAATCAATTCATTATTTTTTCTTAAGTTTTCTGATCTCAACTTTGTTTCCTCAAATAAAGTTGTCATCTCTTTTTTGTTAACATAATTAATCTCTGTATTTTTATAACAATTTTGACATCCATGCCAAAAACAACCATGGAATTGATAAATTGTTTTGTTATCTTCACACCATCCGTCAACTTTTGCACCATTGATCTTCACTTCACCTAAGTTCATAGCGTGTCTTATTTGAATGTTTTTTATTTTACTTATATATTCTAACCAATAAATTGACTTTTGACTAAATTGATCTTTCTTATCATTATCCATAACACCGATACTATCCTTAGGCATATCTTTATTCCTATAAATAGCCATGCAAACGGATGCAATAGTTAAGTATTGTAGAGGATCTATGTCCACAATTTCTAAGAAATTCTTACGTAGTTCCAATAAACCATGTCTGAGTATGTTTACATCAGATTCACAATATTCTTTTAATTCTTTTTTGAAATCAAACTCTTGATCTACATTGTTAATGTACCATTTCAAGAACTCTTCTCTATCATCTTCTTTCATATTATCATAACCATAATCTTCTTTTGGAGGTAGTTTTCCTACATAGTCATAATTCCTAGGTTTGTTGAAATAATGAGGAAAGTAACCCTTTTTCAGTTCTTTAATTCCAAACGTTTTAGCAAAATCTTTCAAAGGCATAGGCAATAAATTTAAAGAGTCTTGTATTTTAATGTGTAATTTTGGTATTTCTAGCAGCATTAGTTTGTTACCACTATAAATTGTGTATGTCTGAAGGCCATTTCTCAATAAATAATCAAAAATGAAATAACTGTCATAACCTTTTGCATTATGAGCAAATACAGTATGATTTCTATGTTCTTTTGAGATTAACCATCTACAAAATTCATCAATAGAGTTATATTCGAATGTTTGACCATAATAATCTTTCACATTTGCATAATTTACCTCATGAGTTCCAGCATGTTGATGACATTCAAAATCGAAAAAAAGGTATTTTGTATACTTTGTACTCTGCCTATAACTTTCATCGTAATGCTCTTCTGAATCGTAACCGTAGTACTCAATAATAAGATCTTCAGTTATTTTGTCTAATTTAGTGATACCTTTAATTTCTTTTTGTTGAATGTAACAATGATGCTTCTCAGGATCACAATAAATTTTACAGTTTCTGCAAGTAGTATGTCCACAAACATGAGTTTCAGGTGTTTTATAATTTCTCTTGATAAGTTTTTTGCATTCTTTACATTTCCATATTATTTCACATGCAATGTTTTTATGATTTTCGAAACAAATTTTATAAGGAAAGTTTCTGAAACATTTATCACAATGTTTCCACTCCTTCTTATCAGTGTCTTCGTGTTCCTTAAAACAAGATCTACAAAAGTTACTTTTACATTGCTTACAATCATCTTTGTTATTAAATCCTTTTTTATGTTCATGGCAATAATACGAATTACCCCCAAAACCCTTCATATTATTTATAACATGAAAATGATTTCTGATTTTGTAGACATAAATTTTTATTTCTTTATCAGGACCACTATAAATCAAAGAATGTGCATTTTCAGCACATAAAACATTAATCTGGATGTCTAAAACTTGTTCAATTACCTTGATATCATCTAATGATCCTACAAAATTCGAAGTATCGATATCACACAGGATCAATAAATTCTTTGCCAATTTCCCTTGTAAAGGTTTTCTACAATCTCTAACGTATTTGATCTTATCTTTGGTGAGTTCTGTAATCTCTAGTTTTGGGTCCAGCTTTTTGAAAATATCTTTAATCGTTTGAAATTGTAAAAGGTATGTCAAAGCAACAATAACTGCTCTAGGTAAGCAAAAATTATCGTTATTTTTTATTTGAGTAATCGAATGTTTATTTGAAATAGCATCGGATACATTTAAAATTGGATTTCCTTTTTGGCCATTAGGAATGTTCATAATCCTAACGGAAATATTTGCCCGTCTCAAATCTAAAGATTGATTCGAAGTTAATATATTGGCTACATTCTGAGCTAATGTTATGAAAGGTGATACATCATTTTTGTACACTTGAATTCCTGTAGAAATAGGATGGTTTAAACTTTCATCTTGAATCACAATATCAAATCGATCATTTTCTTTGATACCTAGTTTTTCAACTAGTTGTTTGAATATGTATTTTAGTTCAATTTCTTTAACATATTCCTTTTTGAAATGTATGTTATATAAGGCTTCAGTTGTTTCGAACTTGTTATTTCGTTTTTGAGTTATTTGAATTATATCGAAATTATTATCTCTTGGAGTATATTCTTCAAACGCTGAATCCTCGAAAGAAGGTAGTGTATTTGCGAGAAGTATCTCAATAAGCTGTTTTTTTAATTATCCTTCTTCGTTTCATTTCAGCATGTGTCATAATATTTAATTTTGCTACCATATTTCTTAATTCATCTCTTGACAGTTTTTGATATGCGTCTTCCATTTGCTATCCCTGGTTTTCGCCACTAGCCCAGATTTATTGAACATTAAATTTTTAAAGATATTTTTTCATTTACATAAAATCTCCACTAGCGAAAAGAAAATGTGGAAAAATTAATTGAATTTGAATCTTACTCGATTTGTATTATAACTTGTTTGTAGTGGAATTTTTCTAATAATTTCAATACTATTAAGCAGTAATAACCACAAAGATGGTTCCCGAATTCTTGTATTTGGAATGTTGATAATTCCATTTTGACATTGTCACCATTTCCCTTAGAATTCGTAGATCCTTTTAGATAATTTATGATTTCTTCTGGAGGGTCTAAACCGAAAGAATCAAAATAATACACGTTTTCATTATCCTTAGAATAACAAACCCAATGAGTACCTTTGTTGTGTGAAGAGTCTAGGTTCACAATCCCGACTTCATGTGAAAGTATCTGACTAGGTAATGTGTCACGCATGAAGACCCCTCTGAATTTTTTAATGTTAAGTTTATTAACATACTCCAGAAGATCTACATTGGTCATAGGTCTAAGATCTTTTCGTAACTTCATTTTTCTAACAATTCATACAAATATCAGAGAAAGCATTTAGTAAATAAAAAAATTAACAATATAAATTATTGTAGAAGTTTATGATCCAAAAAACGTAATGAAATCATTCAAGAATTTACAATCGGCTTGTTTAATCTGTCAGAAATGTGCGAGAAAAGTTGCGTAAAAAGTTGCGTAAAAAGTTCGCGAACTTCTGATTCTCTCCATTTCGCATGCTCTCTCTCTTTCTCTAACCAGGTCGATGAAAAGTTCACGAACTTTTCATCGACCTGGTTAGAGAAAGAGAGAGAGCATGCGAAATGGAGAGAATCAGAAGTTCGCGAACTTTTTACGCAACTTTTTCTCGCACATTTCTGACAGATTAAACAGGCCGAATAACGAAATAAAAATATAAAAATATAAAAAAATCAGATGATCTTTTTTATTCAATTTAATTTTCTTTCACAAAAGACAAGTGTTGTCTTATTTATTAGCAAAATTGTTTTTCAGAAATTGAAATCTTTGTATTTTTTTATATATTCGATCTCTTTTTTCGTATACTTCTGATTTCACTTGTTTTCAATATTTGAGATCTTAAATGAGTATGTTCTTTAGCCTTTCTTTACAAATTTCCCCATTGTGAAAACTAATGAACGAACGTATATTATAGTTATGTCTCGCCAGAATTTTGGTGTCTTCATCACTAAGATTTTCACCACTAAGATAGTCTCTCATAAGTTTTTCGAATTTTACTACTTTGTTATTTTCTTTATTATATTCTTCAAAATGTTTTTCTAATGATCCATTTTTCATGAATCTTATGTTAAAGTAACGATGATCGTTGAATACATAATTCTTAGAAACAATTAGTTTATCTATTCTATAAAAACAAGCCGGAGTATGCATTTGTTTATTCATTTTAGTGATCAATTTATCAATTACATCATGATATATTTTAGAATAATTATCTCCATGTAAAAATATTACATTTGAAATATTGATGCTTTTGGTGGTATATTCTTCTACATTGTTTTTGTTTAGCGATACTATTTTAAATTCGAAATGAATATCTCCATTTCTATCATTGAGAATGTCATTAAGTACTAAATTCTCTTTTTCAATTAGAAAAGATCTGACCCTTTCTTCAAAATGACAAAAACATTCAAAGGTGTTATTTTCTTCTGTGTAAAAATCTAGATCATCATGAAAAATGTTACCATCTTTTCTATATTGAGCATAGTTGGAATCAAGAAGATATTTTTCAATGAATTGTAACATTTCTCTTCTACTCATTTTTTTCTTAATAAATTCTATTATTTTTTTCTTACACATTTTATCACTTTGTTGGCTTTTCTGGATTTGTTTAATAGCATATTTCCCCATAAGTTTGACAATTCTTAAAACTTGAGCACACAGAATATCATCTTCCATGGCTATGTCTCTATAGTTCATAATTATTCTAATAACATCATAATTCAACATAACAGACATTTTTTCGAGGATTCAACGTTTGAAGAATTACTTTTTCAATTTCTCCTGGTTACAATGTTTCCTATTTAAAGAGGAAAAAAATTTATCAACGATTTCTAAAAATAGTTGTCGTTGATTCGTACATGTTGTATCGATCATAATTTCTCTAGCAACCATTATGAACTCAATCATTTCCTTTTTCTTCATTTTCTGTACTTCACGTGCCTGCAAAATCATAGATCTAAGTTTGTTGTTAATTGTAAATACTTCTTGGCGGACTTCATCTCGACTCATTTTCTCTAATTCTTCTAAACTTTTCATCTCTTCTTTATCAGAATACTGAAGCAGAGAATACATATTTTATAGGATTTAACACTTAGAAAAAATTTAAAGGACATAAATCAATTAAAAGATTACTTCCGAGAAAAGATGTTAGTCGAAGTTTATGATCCGAAAAAACGTAACGAAATAATTCAGAATTATCTTCAAAATAGGAAGGACCATAAATTCAAGAACTCTCAAGAAAGAAATGACCTCGAGAATGTAGAAGACCATCGTGTTGAAGTATTTAAACCCATCCTTGATTCCAATAAAAGATTGCAAAACGAAATAATTGAAGAGAAAAATAAGAGTAGAAACGTTGAATAGTTTCAAAGAAGGTATCAAAGAACAGAGAATGATAACCCAAGACGAGAATTCGCACCATTTGAAGAGCATAACACCAGAGAAAGAAGCAGATAAATCAATTCTCGTGAGTAATTTGATTGTTTCATATCTCCAAGATAATAGTGATAAAAGTTATTCATATAAGACGAACCAACACAATCAAAAAGGAAATGGAAATGGGCTCGTAGTAACAAACAATATTTCGCAATTATTAATTTGCATTATTTAAAGAATGATTCTCAGCAAACACGGGCCCAGTTGAGATATGTTTGCGTTTGAATTTGAATGTTTTTGAATTTGAATGTTCACAGTTGTATCGACGTGTGTTGAGATTTTTCCGCACCACTACCTCTTCTTCTGTCCATTACCTCTTCTCTGCTAGCTGTGGGTTGCGAAATAAATGGCATATTGAATATCCATCGATCGATTCAGGGTGATTACGGCGCGCGAGTCTGCGGTAGGTGAAGAGAACTCGCACAACACTCATCGGACAGTGGTAACTACACTCAGAACATCGACGATGGCTGAGTGAAATTGAGGGATTCTCATCTAACCCTGTCTATAATTTAATGTCAATAATAAAGTATCAGATATTAATATAAGTTCCTGGACTTGTTTTTGTTTTCTTGGTTGTCTTTATTTCTTTAACATTTCTTTATTCTCAGTCAACAATGTATGCCCCCTTCCCACCCACCATCTTCTTCCATCGATCAGGAAGGGTCTCGATTCCTATCCTTCAGAAGTCCTGGGACTTAGAGTCTATCCATTCCTGGAAGGTTCAATCGAGTTCATCTAGGTTGGCGAACTTCTTCTCGCGACCGAAAGCATATTGATATCGGAAGTAGTGATAGTCGCAAGGGGAGATATCCGGTGAATACGGGGGATGGGGCATCCATTCGATTCCAAGTTTGTCCAGCTTCTTCTGAGTGATTGTTGCGTGATGGGGCCTCGCAGTGTCCATGAAGATCGAGATCTTTCTATGGTTCTCGAGTCAGATTGGTTCTGATAGCCATCTTATTCACCTGAGTAGTGAACAGCTCAGCCTTTATGGTGGCACCTTCAGGAAGAATCTCCCAATAGACGGGGCCTAGCGTCGAGACGAAGAAACTGATCAGCTGATTCTTTCCTTGTACTTCTTTCTTCGGTATTGACTGGCGCTTTTCATCGGAATCCAACTACTTCAGTATCCTCTCGGGGTCATCATAGGCGATCCACTTATCATCCACAGCGAAGACGGAATTGGCTAATTGAAGATTGGATCCGCGGCTGACCAATTGCTGACACACCTCGAATCTTTATCTCACTCGCACCTCCGTGAGATCGAGAGAAATCGAATGATGGAGTTGGGGCACCTTCTCTTATTGAGTTAAGGTTCGGACCACATGTGGATTTAGAGTACTCTTCTTCTTCTACAATGTGTGCATACTCTGCTCAGGTTCCCTCGTAACCTTCGTGAGAACAGAGCGAGAATCTTTCATAGGGTGCCTATGGAACAACGTATTTTCCTCGACATAAAAGTCGAGTTTCTTGAAGAGATCATATCGAACAAAGCAGGTGGTACGACCTCCTCTTCTTTCATAAGGACCAGTACCGAGTAAGCTGCAGAAGCGTAGAAACGGAGGAGGGACGCCTGTAGTAAAATTGGCCGCGTTTCTCGAGTAGAGCGCATTGCTAATTTCTCTGTAATGACTAATGGGCTGTAGCAATCAAACAAAATTCCATTTAGAAAATAGGATCCAATACATAGTTCACCAATTACACTTTGTAAATAATTCGTCCGAGCATGCAATAGGGTCTCATGTGAATTTAAATTAGAATGTCCGGAAACTTATGGGACACCCTAATAACATCTTTATATTTCTAACTATGCTTCCTTTATCACGATGGTATTCGCCAGAATTGTTGTTTTTAATACCGTTCCTACTGCTCATTTCAATAGAACAAACAACCGTCGCAAATTTTCAGGATATGAATCCACTGTTAGTATCGGTCTCACATTCCTTTCTTGAACTCTTGTCATCACTCCACGATGGCTACACTCTCACGTCATCCCTCTGGCGCATGATTGCTAGAAGGGCGGAAGCTTCCAATATCGTGTATGCGACAGTTTATGATGGATCCGTCCGACTAGAGTGCATATCAGGGGAATAAGAACCAGTCTTATTCAGACAATCTTCGCAATGAGCTCCGCTTCTCCTCTCTTCCTCTCCAATCACCTCAACGACTACAACTTTCTTCTCAGGTAAGAATTCCCGTCCTCTGTGAGGCTTTTATTTCATTTTTAATCCATCTCTTCCTTCCAGACACTTCTATTCTCCTCAACGTTTTTCTCAGTGTGGTGGATACATATCTCCCCCTCAGTTCCACCTCACTCCTAACAAGTTAATCATGGAAATGGATACGTAAGTTACGAGGCCAATCAAAGAAGCAACTTTTCTTAACAATAAAATTGTATATCACACTTTATTCTAACTGCCTAGTAAAGTGGTGCCATTTCAGTCTCCTTGCCTCCAATCCTCCTCTCACTCCTCCCGCTCGATCTGATTCTCCTCGTGCGAGAGAATTCGTCGTTTGGTCGTATCGCGAGAGAAGAAGCATCTGGAAGAGAAAAACAAGAAAGGATTCAAAGAAGGAGTTGGAGGTAAGAATTGATAATTCATTTCAATTGTGTGGTTTACATGGAACATCTATGCATGTGCTCACATATTTCAGTCTCTTGGAGTGGTCGGAGCTTCATTCAACGAATTCAATCGTCTCTTCCAGTCACTCTCTCGTTCAGAGAAATCAATTGGCACCAGAGGAGGTCGGTTCTTTTATACTCAATTACTCATATCGTTGAACTGCTTTTAATTGAAAACACGATCATTCCAGAATCTACCTTCTCGACTCCATCTAACTCGGTTCTGTATTGGGAGAGTATCTCGAACAACTGTGAATGCAAATTCGCAGCTCATTGCGAGGTAGATTTTCATTTCACTGAAACTGTCAATAATTCGTACAATTGATATTGAAATCTGTTCAGGAAGTCTGCAAATCGATTGTCAAAGACTCGAGTGATGAAAATCTCGTCTCTAAGTCTTCTTCCTCCATTTCCTCATCGCGATCTGATTCTCCTCCCTCATCTTCCCTTTCCCCTTCATCTTCTCAATGGGAGATGGATATCTCCTGGAAACCCTTCGGCCGTTCTTCACACAATATTTTATTAATCAATCCACTATTTTGTTATTGTTTTTTTTTTCAAATAAAAAGTGAATATGTTTCCAAGATTGCGGTTTTTCTCCTATTGAATTCGAATGCTACGCACGTTTGCGACACAGCTCTAGTGGATGAACACGTTCAGGGTGCGCCATAGTTACCCGGACAGATTTAATCATTCATAACCCCCCCAATCGATATTTGCGATCCCTCTAACATCATAATCACGAATGACCATTGATTTCCCACTATCCAACGTGTCAAATCAGTTAGACAAGTCTTCTAGTAATGACGATGTTTAGTACCCTCTTACCCGCATTCTCAAGTTGGAAAAAAATGGTTGTGACATCGTTCATTGACTCGGCGTTCATAAGTTGACTGTATACGGGTAGCATACGGTTATCAGGCACCTAAACATAAAAACTGGAAATGATTGTCCGGGAATAGGGTGAATTGCTTCTGTGACCGCCCCTGTGCCGCAAAATGTTGTCACATTATGGTAGGAAGATCTTGACCGTCAAAGGTAAGCTGAATATACAGTAACCTTTCTCTAGTCACTCTCCTCTCTCTAGTCACTCTCCTCTCTCTAGTCACGTAGACAGGTCGCTTCCCTAGCTCTCTCCAACCCAGTCGATACTTATTCTCACTTACATCTCTTTGCTTTTTTCTTTATTTCGATTGACATTTGTATCCTATACGTTCACCGCCATGTCCAACCCCAATAAGCGCCCCCATCTTGACTTGTCCCCTCCGTCTTCCTCCCGGTACGACACGAAGTCGATTGCTGCCCTCGACCCGACCGCTCTTATCCGTGAGATTGGCAATTTCATGGAATCTCTCGATTCCTCGCAGAGGGCTACTCCTCTCTACTGCCTGCTGGGCACTTGTGTCCTCCAGTTGCAAGACATCATGGCTAGATCGACTCCGTCGATCGATGATGCCATCGAGAGAGATAAGCGAGAGCGGTCGATCGTTGTGCAGGGACTCCCTGAGTCCAGTGCGTCGAAGGCCAGTGAGAGAGTGGCGGATGACTTGGCCAAAGTCACTGACATGCTTGATTTCATTGAGCTTGAGCACCTGCCGGCCACCATGTTCAGAATGGGAGCGAAGCCGGATAAGCACCCTCGCCTTCTCAAAGTAGTTTTCCACACTAGTATTGCCCAGACCACGACCCTTTCCCAAGCCCGCATTATCACTTCCAATTTTCCCGGTGTATACTTCCGCCCCTCCCTGACCAAAGCCGAGAGGGAACAAGCCTACCAACTGCGGAAGAAGAGACGCGAGATGACACAGAAGAGACTGGCAAGGACGCCATCATCTACGCGGGATCAGTCATCGAGAGAAGCCAATTGGATGAAGTGAAGAAGCAGCAGAAGCAGCTCCGCTCCTCCCATCCTAAGTCGAGATCCGCTCACTCTCGCACCCCCCGTTGCTCCTGACTCCGGCCAGTCTCTCTCTCACATTCCATCCCTCCTCGATTCTATGTCCACTCCCATCTCAGTTACCCACAAAGACCCAAACTAGCTCTGCCCGAGCCAGCGACGATTACCCTATCCTGTCACTATTACAATATCCGATCCCTCGTCAATAAGCTCGATGCCTTTCGTTCATTTCTCATGATTACTCAACCCGATATCGTTTTCCTAACCGAGACCTGGTTATCCAGTAAGATACCATCCTCCCTTATCATCGGATCTCTACCGTATACCATTACTCGCTGTGATCGATCCTCCCGCGGTGGTGGAACCTGTATTATTCTACGTGATTACCTCTCTTTCTCCACAGTATCGCTTCCCTCCACCGAACACGAAATTACATGTATCGATTTATTTCACTCGAGTGCCTACATTAGACTGTGTCTAGTCTATCGTCCCCCAAGTTATTCCCTTGCTAAGACGGATTCCCTCGTTACTTGCCTGTCCGACATCCATGCATCGTCCCCCCACCCCATCATAATCTCTGGTGACTTCAACTCCGATTCCCTATGTGCCATACCTTCTCCCATTGATCGTCTTTTCCGTGATTTCATTATTTCTGCTAATCTCTCTCATCTTCATATATTTCCTACGCGCGGCGTTAGATGTATCGACTGGGTCTTAGGTGATGATTCCACCATAGTCTCGGCCATTTCTGTGATTCCTCCTTTTCCTTCTTGTGATCATTCTGGTCTCTTCTTCTCCCTCTCGTCACCTCAATCCCCATCTCAACCTCTTTTTATTCGTGATTTCTCTCGTGTCGATTATGCAGCTCTGTCAAACCACCTTCTATCGATTGATTGGCTATCCTTATTCCATGACTGTCCTGATATCGACCCCGTATATCATAATTTCTCTTCCACAATTCACTCTGCTATTGGCCTCTTTGTCCCCTACCGTACACCTCTACCTCCCTCTCTCTCTTATCCAAGCCACATTATCCGCCTAATTAAACATCGTGATCAATTATTCGCAAAGATTCATATCCCGACTGTTAGGACTCTTTTTGACCAATGTAGTAAGAAATTACTTTTCGAGATAGACAAATGGACTCGTTACTCTACCCGTAAAAAATTAGCTCGTTCCAAAGATTTGTATCGCCACATTTCTTCCCTCACTAAACCTAAGCATTCTATTCCTGAATTAGTCTCCCTAATGATGTACCAGTTTATGACAGTTTCTCCAAGTCTAATTTACTTGCTTCCGAATTCGCTTCTCATTTCACCTTAGATGATGGCCTTCTCCCCCCTCTCTCCTCCTTAACCATTTCTCCCTCACTCTCTCTATTCACCCTTTTCCCTCATGCAGTTTACAAAGCATTACACAAACTGTCTCCCTCTTGATCTACAGGTTATGATGGTATTCCCCAGATTATATTTTCTAAGTGTGCACATGCTCTATCTACCCCCTTAGCTGATATATACAATCTCAGTCTCATTTCTGGGACTGTCCCATCGGCCTGGAAACATTCTCTTATTACCCCCATTCCTAAGCCCGGCAAAGATAGCAAACTACCCTCCTCATATAGACCCATCTCTATCATTTCTCCTGCTGCTAAGACCATGGAACGTCTCATTAAAGACCACCTCAATAGTCACCTTTCTCGCTTCAATATCCTCCCGTCCAATCAGCATGGTTTCCGCTCTGGTGCTAGTGTTGTTACTAATTTATTGACTTGTCATAATGATTGGACAAATTCTCACTCTAAAAAGCTTATAACTGATGTAGTTTACATTGATTTCACTCGTGCTTTTGATGTTGTTCCCTACCCTAAATTAATGGCTCGATTATTTAATGGCTCGATTACGGTATCCATGGTAATCTGCTATCATGGATTGACTCCTTCCTATCCAACCGCACTTTCTCCGTTCGTTTTCCCTCCGTCACTAGTGACCCCTTCCCCATTCTCTCCGGAGTACCACAAGGCAGCGTCCTAGGACCTATTCTCTTCTCCATCTATCTAGCTGACCTTTCTCGTCTCCTATCCAAATTTCACAACGTATCCGTCCAATGTTATCAAGTTGTATATCTCCTACAATAAGTCTACCAAATCTTCTATTACTTCCGAATTTCAATCTGCCCTTGATTGTCTCTTTGAATGGACCCAACTCAACCAATTGTCCCTATCTGCTTCTAAATGCTCTCATCTTCGTATTGGCTCCAAACAATCCTCTCCTCGCTACAATATTAATTCCATTCAGTTACCCCTCGAGAATAACGTCCGTGATCTAGGTGTCCAAGTCCGCTCTGACCTCAAGAATTCTTGTTCTATTAAAACCCGTGCTCAGAAAGCCACTTGTAAGTTATTCCTGCTCCTTAAAGCCCTCCCATTCAACTGCCCCACCATCCTTCTTCGTAGTTACAAAGCACACGTCCCCTCCCTTCCCCTCCTTGACTTTGCATCCCCCTTTTGGAATCCACATTACATATCTGACATTGAGACTCATGAAAAAGTTCAACATATTTTCACTCGGCAAGTGTTCTATCGTTGTTTCCCCTCTCCTTCCTATCTTCTTTCCCTACCTTCTTATTCGGATCGCATGAAAACTCTTGGCCTGCGCCCGCTTACTGAGAGGAGAGTCATAGGAGATCTTTGTATGACTCATATGATTATGACTGGTTCTAATATCGTCCCTCGTTCATCATTCTACGTCTACAAACCCCAGCGAGACCGTACCTCTTCTTTTGGTATTAACATTGAAACGACAACTAGCACCACCAGATTCCACTCTTTCCCTGTTCGAACTTCCCGATGGTATTCTCAACTTCCCGATGTTATTCGCACTGCCCCAACATCCGAATATTTAAGCGCCGGCTGGAAAGCCACCACATAATCGCTGACCTCTCTCATCTTTAATGGCTCAGGAGAGTCCCCCCCCCACCTGCAACCATTAATTAATTATGTTTTTCACGGTATCGTCGCGCCTCGGGCGTAGATAAATTATTATTATTATAGTAAGGTAGAATCATTACATCTGTTCCTAAAGAAGTGGTGGAGTCACTGGTGATTCCACTCATCCCCTCTGTATCAGGGTGTTTCGGATGTTGCTGGCCCCTATCAAATAAAAAGCACTCTATTTTAATTCAAGGCTGCCCACTTTCTTTTGAATATCATTATTTAAATATTGTTTTATTCTTTTTTGAATCTCGATATTTGTTTCTTGGATCGATATCTTCATTTCCCCCACCCTTCCCTTATATGGATCGACGCCGAAATGTCAGCTCGCTTTGTTCTTACCGTATTTGCTTCATTGAATTCTTCATTGAAGTCTTTACTGCAATCAATCCGAGCACCGAGCAGAATCTTTACGTGTTCAAAGCAGCCATCACTCATCTCCAGAGACATCCAAGCCGAAAGATGACTCAAATTTGATCCCATTTTCCAAGCACCCTATCGTTGTTATTTGTTTGGATTTTGACAGCAGATGATGCCAGATATTGTATCGTTTCTTTCAACTTCGAATAAAATTGTTTTTCCCTCGAAATTCTGCACCAATTCATACTGTGGCTGAGAACGCAGAATGGGCGAGAGTGGAAAATGAAGAAGAATTCAATTATCTGACCCGTTCGAATGAGGCAGAACAAAGGAACAGGTTCATTCTACGCTCTCGCCCACTTAATTGTCGGCATAGAGCTGATAAATGCGTTAAAAAAACGAGGTGTAGCGAAAAAATGTCTAGCCTTAACTCCACACATAGCATACGAAAAATGATCCCCAGAACATGGCGCATCTCACCATATCTTTCTTGGTTTTAGTTTCTGCTTTACATTCGAGATCGACGAAATTATAATGTTGTCACGAAAAAGCATGTGATATTTTGACACCTTCGGCTTAGTAGTGATGCTAGCAATCATCTGTACAAATTTTAAGGTATTTCATAAATCGGTTGCCGAGTTATGGGCAGAAGTCTAGATGAAACCCATGTGCAGCCTGGCTCAACGGGTTGAATTGGTGCAAAATGAAGTTGACCACGATGATCAGCACCTTCGACAACCCCTTTCTACAACTTTTCGAAATTTTGGTGTGCCAGACCCTCCAGAACTTTGTTCGACTCTTACGCGAACGGCCTCTTAGAATGGTCCTCTCACTGTGAGATCTTCGATTGATTCATCTTGGGGATTCCGAGTGGGTACTCGACTTCAAGTCGTCCCGATGATTCCACTGGATGAAGAAGGCAACGTTGTTTCTCCCATTCCCGAGCCTTCCTTCATCACTGTTCTTCCCGCTCCTCGCAAAAAGGTGTGAATACGCAGAATTTTACCTGTAATTGTTGCCTGTGAAAATCATTTATTAATTGTTCTAAATCTCTTTTTCTCAGGTGGTTCCGAAGAAGAGAACGCTTCAGAAAACTATCCAACGGGTTAGTGCAATCGTTTTCATTACTCTAATTTTTGAGAGACTGTTTTTTCCCGAAAAACTATAGCAAATAATATAGGCAAAAATAAGAAAATATAAAAAAAAATATTTGCAGTACGATAAGGAAGACTCCCCGAAATCCCCCTGTGCAGTTAACGGATGGAATAAGGAATATATGAATTTTATGGAGATGGTAAGTGCAATTGTTCCGAATGAGTTGTCTCAATACGTCGTCTATTGCAGACGAACGTAGAAGTCGAGCATCGACCGATTGATCACGGAATTCTAGAGCTTGCTCAGGTGATTCTGACAATATTTCATCGCATTATTTTGATTTCAAATCGTCATATAATACACGACGTACATGGTAAAAGGGTGAATTTCAGGACGCCCAGGAGATTGCAAATCTCCCAGTGTACAGTAGCGAGATGATTGCTACTGTTCGTGGTCTCAGTCCAATCCATCTGGAGAATGAACCGGAAAGTAGAGACGATAACAAGATTCCTGCGAGGAAGAGGATGGTTCTCAGCACTCAGAATGGGGTAAGTAAAAATAGAGAGATATTTTTGAATCAATAAGTATCACCAATTTTCGGATAGATTATCGATGATTGGGTTGGAAAAAGATTTATTCGGCATGTTAGGAATTCTGACTTCTTCACAAAATAGTAACGATATTTCTTTGCAGGCGAAGGCTGCTGGTGAATCGAAGGGGAGAGTAACTCGCAGTCACGTGACCGTATACAAGTGCCCTTATTGGTCATGCTCGGTTAGTTGACTTCATACTCTTCTTAGGACTACAAACGAATTTGAGATTTGAACTCTTCAAGCAAAGGCTAATCAGCTAATTTCTTAGGACAGTCAAGCGAACTTCGAGGACTTCCTATATCATCTCGAAGAAAGTCACAAGACTACCCCCGAGAAGGTCTGTTCTTCACTTGTTTCTCTAAATTAATATCGATATTCATTCGAGTCAGTTAAATTTCAAAGCCATTAAATTCCAAATATTCGGGATTAACTGAACGATACTTTCAGGATAACATTCAATTCTCGTGCACGTGTGGATTCCTAGGAGATATGAAGAGCACTAACTGGCATAAGTTCAAGGTGAGTTCAAATAAAGTATTTTGCACAACAATTTTCAGTGAATATTAATAAATACTTCTTGAAATTGAACATTTTTCAGCACCGAGGAGGATCTATTCGCGTCCACAGCCATACGCCTCATGAGTATCTTCCCGAGAGAAAAAAGCCGAGAAATGACTAAAATTGATTCCATTGTTTCACGCACACTATCGTTTTTATTTATCTTGGGATGCTTGTTCCTGCCAGCGGATAATGTCCGATATTGTATTTTTTATTCAAATTCGAATAAAATTAATTTTTTGCGAAATTATGACAAGGAGAAGGAGAGGGTTAAAAGGAGCGCCAGTTGATATGATCCGAACAACTATACACATTGGAAAAGTGGGCTTGACTTAGTCATTTACTTTTCAAGAATTGACGGTGCCCGTGATGTGCTACACTTCCACTGCATACATTGCAGAGGTTAGACTCTCCCTGTCTTTCTGGATTCAATGAAAACTGAAATATACAAAGACGAGGTTTCAGCTGTGGAATTGAATGCTGTACTTCTGTCCATCGCAGCGAGTATCATCATGTACATTCCCATTGCAGTCCGAGTGATCTTTCTGAGGAAGAGAGCTGTGAGATCCATTGGGTATCGATGACGCTGTTGAAATTTTTCCGCTACCACTTCTTCTGTCCTTTACTTCTTCTATGTTGTAATTCATGGTTCAAAACTTTTGAAATAAAGGGCATAATGATTACGGCGATCGATTCAGGGCGATTATGGTGCGCGAGTCTACGGTACGTGGAGAAAACTCGCAAAACAATCATCATGCAGTAGCAACTACACTCAGAACATCGATGATGGGCAACTGAAATTGTGGGATTCCTATTTCATCTAACTCTATCTATAATTTAATGTCAATAATAAAGTATCACATATTTACATTAAAAATCCTTATTATTTCTAAATAATTTGTTCCCTTTATCATTTTTTCTACATCATTATCGTTTTCAATACCGTTCAGACTGCTCATTTCAATCGAACATACAACGGTCGCATTAGGGTATCTATCCACTGCGGGTTTCCGATCTCACAATACTTTCTCGCACTTTATCGTCATTCCTCGATCGCCATATTCTCTCTTCATCCCTCTGGGGCATGATTGCAAGAAGGGCAGATGCTTCCAATATCGTGCATGCGACAGTTTACGATGGATCCATCCGAGTAGACTGCGTATAAGGACCTGTCAGGGGAATGAGAATCAGTCTTCTTGAGTCAATTTTCGTAATGAGCTCCGCTTCTCTCTTCCTATCCAATCACATCAACGACTTTCTTCTCAGGTAAGAATTCCTGTCCACTGTGCGGCTTTTATTACATTTTTATCAATCTCTTCCTTCCAGACACGTCGATTCTCTTCAAGGCTTGTCTCAGTGTGGTGGATACATCTCTCACCCACAGTTCCACCTCACTCCTAAGTTCAGCATGGAAATTAATACGTAAGTTATGAGGTCAATCAAAGAAACAACTTTTCCTAATCATAAAATATCTCAAGCTTTATTATCATTGTCTACTAAAGTGATACCATTTCAGTCTCCTTGCCTCCTATCCTCCTCTCACTCCTCCCAATCGATCTTATTCTCCTCGTACGAGAGAATTCGTCGTTTGGTCGTATCGTGAGAGAAGAAGAATATGGAAGAGAAAAACAAGAAAGGATTCAAAGAAGGAGTTGGAGGTAAGAATTGATAATTCATGTCAATTATGTAGTTTTCATGGAAAATCTATGCATATGCTCACATATTATTGGTTCAACTTTTGGTTGGGCTCAACTTCTCAGATATTTGAGAGGTTGGTTCAAAAGTTTCTGACTATTTATTTTTCATAATTTCTCCTAGCCTATTTCGATTGCCTGCAATTCCTATATAGTTTTAGTGACGTCAGTAGTGGTGAAGTACCGGAAAACATTACCTTTGGATATATCGGTTATTGAACGTGAGAACATTATTTTCATATTGAAACTGCCGAAAATGGTGTTTTTCGGTGTTTTTGGTTGGGCTCAACTTCTCAGATATTTGAGACCTCCTTAATTTGCCCAACATATATGTAGTAGGGCAAGAGTTGCTTGTTCGGTTAAACGTGAAAAAAACGGGTCTTCATTGCGAGTGAGAAAATATAAACAACAAAAAGTGCTGATTTAGATGTTTAAATTTCTAAATCACGGTTCCGAAATATCCAAATTACTTATTGATCGATGAATCTACTCCTAAATAGAACTGTGTTTGTAGATAGGAAGGTAGAAAATAATGAACCACTATTGAGCTCTCAAGGTCGATCTGTACGAGTACAGTGCCAGAAAATATAAAACAAGCATTCTCCAATCAGCGTAGTTTACTGATTTGGCCAAAATGTTAAGCGGGAATTCAGGGGACCAGAATTTCTGAAGAGTAAAATTATATCTCTGTATAATAGGCTTCCCAAAAATCCTTCGCGTTTGTCTCAATCTCATTTGCCCTTGGAGTTACAATCAAATGAATAATATTGAAAAAAAACAATTTAGAGTTTGGAAGTCTGCAAATCGATTGTCAAAGACTCGAGTGATGAAAATCTCGTCTCTAAGTCTTCTTCCTCCATTTCCTCATCGCGATCTGATTCTCCTCCCTCATCTTCCCTTTCCCCTTCATCTCCTCAATGGGAGATATATATCTCACGGAAACCCTTCGGCCGTTCTCACAAGATGTGATTAATCAATCAACTATTATGTTATTGTATTATTTTACAAATACAAAGTGAACATGTTTCCAAAAATTATCCAGTTACGGTATTTCTCCTGATAAACTCGAATGAGGCACAACTCTTGTGGATGAATACGCTATAGAGAGAAAGATAACACTTTTCTTCATTAGACAAAAGACGAAATGATCATTACCGTAAAAAGTAAGCTGAATATACAGAACGACATATTCATTTCCTCTTATCCAAAAAACACTACAAGAGTTGTGGAGTCACTGATAATACCATCCATCCCCTCTGCATCAGGGTTTCGGTTGCACTGAGTTCAACTGGGAAGTTCTCTCTATTTTTTATCACTGCGGGCTACAATAACAATGAGGAGTATTACATAAAGTGGTTCTCGTAGACGCGTTTCTATCCAGGGCATATTCCCACTACGGTCATAGCAACTGGAACATCCAGCGAGATTCTTCTCTCAGTGACAATGAAAAGTTGACCCATTCGTGGCATCGAACGATATTTGTCAGGCTGAATGGTCTAAGACTGAATGGGTTTTTGTTGTCCTATGTGTCTATGACCAGTACATACTTTTCTTCTCCGATGGAAGGAATGGGAGCAGAGAGGAGTGGAGGGGGGGGGGGGAGAGGGAAGATTTCCTCGGTCCTTCGTCGAGTTCCCCTCTTTTGGTGTGTTTTGGCGTGCTCGTCCGTGAGATGCCTCTTCCGTAAGTCCGTTATTTATTATACTCCTTCGTTGCGGAGCTGTTGATTCGGTTTCTTCATACCGTATTTTCTCAACGAATTCTTCATTGAAGTAGCTCCGGCGCCAACACACCGAGCACCGAGCATGATCTCTACGTAATCGCAGCAGCCCAACTCTTCTCCAGAGAGAACCAAGCCGAGAAATAACTCAAATTTGATCCCATTGTTACAAGCACCATATTTAGGGACCACAAGGGGTACAGCCGAAATGAAGCTATGCCGCCCTAACTATGCTCATACTGCCCGCTCGGAACCAAACAAGATCATGCTTTTGGCCGTTTGTCGATATCTTTCCTCAGAATCACACTAGACGTCATAAAGTACGAGAAAAGGTGTCAACGGAGAGCGGTAGGAAAACGAGACGAGGGAGAGAGGGGGCGGAGCCTATTCCGACCCTTCCCCAGTCAAATCGCCAAAAATTTGAGAAGGGCTTCGCCCTTTCCCGGTTGCGCCTTACCCTTGTGAGGTAAAGCGAAAAAGCGAGGCGGCCGCACTCTTCTTTAGAGCGCGCGCTCTCTACTCAGGCCGGGTCAGAAAAAGGCGAGAGGAGAGGGAGGAGAGAGAGAGAGGAAGAGGGCGATCTTTTAGCACAGGCACCGACTGGTTTAATTAGAAACACAGACAGGGAAATCAATATTTTTTCGATTTCTTTTCACCATCTTGTTTGAATGGTTGCTGGCTATCATAATTTCACTATTCAAACTTTGTAACATAATTTCTCTGCTCACGCATAGCAAAAATCTGGGAAAAACGGTGGATCGCATTACAAAGTTCGATTTTTCAACACAACAGCTGCAAAAACTGCTTTTTGAATAGTAAAATATCGAAAGCACACGGGGAGAGCTTTCGAATTATTTTTGATCAAGTAATTTGGTTAAGAATGAACGCTGTGTTTGTTCTATCTTGCTTTCGAGGGGAATCGTGTCAGAAGGAAGTGGGCGGAGCTTGTGGTGCCTAACCATATTGTTAATATTTTTTGGATTCTGAAAGCAGATGATGTCAGATATTGTATTATCTTTTCTTTCAACTTCGAATAAAACAGTTATTTTCTGAAATTAGGACGCCAATTCCGAGAACTCGGAAGGGAGGAATGATACAGTTCTGTCTACTCATATTGCTCTGAAAGTTCAGAAATTCAACTCGTTTTCTGCTTAAATGTAGCATGCATCCTACAATATATCTCTCTGTCCTTAGTTCAAGATCTTCAAGTTTATCAAAAGTTCAGAGAAGTTCACACGATGAGCTTCCGTTCACGAGTTTATTATCTGCCAGGGGCATCTTTCTGACATACTCAGGCAAGTTCAAGAGATTACGATCTGCAGGAGTCTGATCGTAGACTGGTCGGAAGCCATAAAAGGGGCATGTCTCTGCCTGAGAGGGGAGTCGTCTAATCATTCCATCCTCATTCAATTCATTCGACTTCTCCTTCTCTCTTGTCCATTCTCTCTTCTCTCAAATATATTGTCAATTGTCCCCTTCATCAGATGCTCCTCAACGCTCAACCGTCTTCCGCCCCTCAGTCCTCTTCTCTCCCTGTGCATGAGACTAAAAGCACCGGACAGTGTTCAATAAATGGTGAGTTGACTATTCTATCTCTTCCTCATCAATCGATTCTCATTCAGACAATGATCGCCTCGGTCCTATTGTCGCTCCTGTGGACAACATCTACAAGGACATCCCGTCTCTCCCCAAAAAAACCAGTGGATTCCCCGATGTTCTCCCCGAGGATAATAACAGAGTCACAACTCTGAAATCTGGTAAGTGACTATATAATATCTATCGATTTAATATTTTCCTATTTTAGGAAATCATTCCCTCTGGTACTTCCTCCTTCTTCTACTAGACGATCCCACGAAGAAATCAGTAATCGTCTGGACTGGAACTCAACGCCAATTCAGAGTCAGAGATAAGGCGATGCTGTACCATCTCTGGTCGAGACACAACGAAAATACGCAGGATGTGAGTTTTCCAAGTTCATAATCACTTCTCTCTCGTTAAACCCATTCTCATTCTCGCACATCTTCAGATCAAATGGAAATCTCTCCGTCGCTTCATCAGAACACCTAGATTCAACGGTGGATTCATGATGGCCGTCCCTTCTGAGAAGCACAAAGGGGTGAACAAGGATGGCGAATTCGGATTCCTTATTGAGCCTGCCTCTTATCTGAAGATGACCAGAGAGGGTCTCGATAAGAAGATTCGACTCCATTGCGAGGTGAGTGAATCCCCAACTTCTCTTTCTACTTTATTTTCTCATTCAATCAATATCCTTCCTATTCACTCTATCTTTGTTCAGAATGGTCCTCTCACTGTTCAAGCGAAGGCTAACCTGCTAATTTCTTAGGACAGCCAAGGAAACTTCGAGGACTTCCTATATCATCTGGAAGAAAGTCACAAGACTACCCCCGAGAAGGTCTGTTCTTCACTTGTTTCTCTAAAGCAATATCGAAGTTCATTCGAGTCAGTAAACTTTTTAAAACCGGAAAATTTTAAATATTCGGGATTAGCCGAACGATACTTTCAGGACAACATGCAATTCTCATGCACTTGTGGATTTCTGGGAGATATGAAGAGCACTAACTACCATAAGTTCAATGTGAGTTCAAATAAAGTATTTTGAAAAGTATTCTGCATAAAAAAATTCACTGAAAATTAGTAAATATTCCTTGAAATTGAACATTTTTTCAGCACCGAGGAGGATCTATTCGCGTCCACAGCCACACGCCTCATGAGTATCTTCCCGAGAGAAAAAAGTCGAGAAATGACTCAAATTAGATTCCATTGTTCCATGCACACTATCGTTGTTATTTATCTTGGGTTGCTTGTTACTGCCAGCGGATAATGTCAGATATTGTATTTTTTCTTTTAACTTCCTATAAAATATTTGTTTTAAAAATTATGACAGATTACGGTGACTGAGAACTAAGAATTATGACCTACACAATCAAAAAATCAAAGTATTCGAGGGTTATGGAATTGAGCTCATAGTCACAAAACATTTAGTATTCATTACCACTACTTTAAAGCCTGATGACGTGAGAATGTCCCTCAAACGTGCAATTTTATCTGGAAAAAACATGTTATTTAAATATTGTTTGTGAATTTCATCATTCGACTCTTCGATCGATCTCTTCATTTTCCGTTCATTTCTCGTGTATGGACCCATCCGGAGCAGTCGACTCGGTTCGTTCTTCTCGTATTTCGTGATCGAATGCTCCATTGAAGCCGCGTGAATACTCAGCCACTGAACCAACTTCTTCCTCCAGTGGTGATGGAAAGACAGAAAGGTATTATACAAGACAAGTTATTAGTATCATACATTAGTTATATTTACAATATATTCGAAGCTGATACCCCACTTCAGTATCACCGCTCCTCCGGCCTTCAATGGCCTCATAAAGGTTGGCAAAATGACGAAATTCCCCAGATGCAGTCGGTGGGTTACTGTAGCTCGCATCGAGAACTGATTCTATTTAGTGAGAGCTGGGATCACGAGAGGGATCGAATGACTTACGAGCACATGCTGGTGAGATACGGTAAGGTGCCATCATTCCTACCTTGAAATATTGTATACATGCACTCCAAAGCGTGCAGAAGTAATATGCCTAATCATCACCATGGTCGCTCCTTCTAACACTATTCTTCTCTCCTGAAGGTCGTGGTCTCAAGTCCGCGGTCAATTGCTCGCTTACACCATTCTCCTCTTCGTCGGTGTCATCTACAAGTCGCACATGTACGCTGAATCGAACCCTTCTGATGTTGAAGGTCAAAGATCAACATTTCAGAGACTTCTACGATTTCGCCGTTTCTATGAATGCGACGCAGCAGGGAAGACACGTGCACTGCTGCTGTGAGATACCCAAGAGGAAAGGCGATCTGATGGAGATGGGAAGAGAGGTACGTCGAGTCAATATTCAGACCTTCCCCTCTGGTTCAGATAGTATTTTCAAACCAGTGACTTCGATAACCTTGTATTGCAGTTTGGAAGTCGAGGAGTGTACGGGTACCTGAAGCATTTCATTTCTTTCCTCTTCAGCACAACCTGTCCTCTATGGGAGAAGTACGTGTAGTATAGAACAATTTGTTTAATTAGTACATTTTGTGACTCTTCTTGTAAATACGAAGGATACGTTATGAGTAGGCTTCATCAGAGATCATTGAGGTACATTGGCCGACGTCGAGCGCTACTTGCCATTTTGCTCGCGGGAATTGCCATTTCACGTTGTCCATTTTCTAAAAAAAAATTAAATAATTAATATACTCAGTTCTGCTGATCTTCACTCATTCGCCTTCCACAATCTACCTCATTCACGTTCTTTTGAATGTGTGCACGACTGTCAGTTCCCTGACTGCCTTCGTTTGCGTCTCCAACACTCGTTTTGAATGAAAATGTGTCTGGCAGGGCACGATTCTGATCTCGATAGTGAATCTCTCCGAGATCCTTCCCTACAACCTTCGATATCTCTGCGTGGGCAGCTACCTCGGCATGGCAGGAGTGGCTAATGGATTCACGGTCAGGCTTCTTGCATGGTTAAGTGATCAGTCAGTGATATCATAGAGCATCTAAATTCTTGCTCACAAAATCCTGTTCAGACCCTTCATTTCTTCTACGGGTTCTCACTCGCAAAACTGGGAGTTTTCAATGCAAGTGGCTACCTTCTAGGCACTTTTGTCGCCATTTAGTAAGCATTTTAAATTAAATAGTGGCTTCTACGCAAACTTTTAGCTTTGCTCGGGACTCAATCTGCCACTTGAATATTCGAAATGATGCTGATTTAGTGGAGAAGGCATGTTTGTGCAGTAGATAGCAGCGAACTTTCTTGAAATTCATGCATCACATTCATAACTGTCACAAATTGTAGATGATTAGAAGAGAGGAGTGTAAGATATTGGCAAGAGATCCGGAAGGCGACGTTTACTATCACAGCCAAGTAGCCAGGAAAGTCTTCGAAGACCTCGTTTATCTGTGAGTGACCCGAGAAATTTTTTATCGAAAATATGTGAATTACAGAGACAGAGACGAGCTGAAACTGCGTAACTTTCTGAGAAGAATCTGGAGAAATAAGGCCATTCTGCACATTATTCTCGCCCTCTTCCAATCGTTCGTTGATCACTGGTAACTGGTACTTCTATGAGCTATTCAGATTCGCTGCTGGAATGCACGAAGCGGAAGTCTTTCGCTTCTGGGGTGAACGATTCGTGGGAACTTATCGAGTGGGCATCGATAGAGTCAGCCCCCATCCCATTTTCACTGTTCGAAGAGGAATTTCAGCTTCTGGGATATCCTGTACTCGTGCTATTGATGTTCTTCCTCAGAAAGTCATTGCTTGTCAATTTTTTCAATATGTTCTTGCATTCCCCCCTTGAGATCATTGGAATTGGCACTCGCTAAGGGGGGCACTCGCTTTCGTTGCTGCTGGCAGTGTTCTCCTCGCTTCCGTTCATCACATTTTCGTCAGTCCAGTCTCCTTTTTCTTCTTCCCAATTACCCCTTCCAGATCAAGTACGACAAGACGAGGGGATGCGGCAGAACGGAGGCTATCGAGGGCTCGTACACATCCTCTATCGCATGAATAATCCAGATTTCTAATTCAGCAAAATACGAAGTATTCCTGGGGATTCTCAACGTCGTCTTCTTCTCGTTCGAATCGTGCTACCAGAGTTTGGTTTGTGAATCGAACCATTTCGAGTGTACAATCACATTTTCAGATCCTCATTCATTTTCTCGAGACGACTCCCTCGATTCTTCGGATGACTTGCGTCATGCTCGTCTATCTACCATTCGTTCGTTCTTTCCTCGATCTGGATAAGATATCGATTTAAGGCAATGGGACGCATTCTGAGTTCGAAATTCCTCGGGGACCAACGGGATGTGAGTCTCTCGTTTTTGCGGGGAAACGAGTTTATGAAATTTGATATAGCTTTAGTTTTTTCACCATATTTTGAAATAGTCAAACTTCAGACTCTGACGATTCTCGTGATCTACTCGTATCACATCCTCATAATAATCCTCACTATGATCGACGGTCGCTCCAAACTGCCCTTCTCCCTCTACTTATTCGATCTCATGCCCAAGTGAGTCTACTCAGCAATGTCGTCAACGTCTTCAAAAGTTGTAATCTTGGTTATTTGAGTTCTGAGCGAGAACAGGAGAGTGAGAGAGAGGACTCTGAGGAGGACGAGCAGCTTCTTTCTGCGAATAATGTACGTTCTCTTGGCACTAGGTCGGATGAGAACTGTGACGTCGTGCCGTCTCTCTTAAATCACAGAAGTCCCGACGTAATAGTTCTCATCCGACCTAGTGCCGTTCTCCTCACTTCGTCTATTGGGGAACAACCATCTGAATCGTCTTATTGCAGCATGGTTCAATGGTGTGCACTGAGAATAGAAGTGACTCGTCATCGAATAGAAGTGACGGAGGGAAGAAATTCGACCCGATGATGAGCATGAAGAAGTTGCTGAAGAGGAAGGGATGAACAGAAAGCAACGAGCGAATAAACTCAGATCGCAACGAAAGAATAAACTCAAATCGCAACTAGCGAATAAACTCTTATTTTGATATACCGAGTTCTTTTTGGCAGAAACATATATCGATATCTTCGATCGTCAGATTATGATCATATGAATGGGAACAAAACAAGTGAGCGGAAGATGAAGAGAACGATAAAGTGGATCATTCATACGAGTGTTTTGGAAGGAATCAAATAGCCATTCGTACTGTCTTTGATGCGTTGTGCATAGTGGAGATGATGATATGGCGCCCTTCTTTTCCTGAATAAGTAGAGGAACTTAAAACGTGCTGTATTATCATGAATACACGCGGAAACAGCGAACTTTTTGTTTGTGCCATCTGTCGTCCTTCCTACGCATTCGAACAGGTCGTGTGTTGTTGAAGTGTCTGACATTGCTCGGAATATATCAAATGAAATTGTTCGCAAGACGCGTATGTTGCAAATACTCATATACATGTATCATAATTACAGATGGGTAATTTATTATCTTACCCCGATTCGAGAATAGTGGAAACTTCCTATGGGAAGGTCCGAGGAAGGAGACTCATCTACAAGGGAGAAAAGCAAGTCGACGCATTTCAGGTAAGCGTTACTTTCTCAATTTTAGCAACATTTGCAACTTTTTAATTTTTTTGCTGTCGTGTAGGAACTTCTAATTTTCACTATTCTTAACGGTTCTCAATATTGTCTAATTGTTCACTTCCAGGGAATTCCATATGCGAAACCGCCACTGGGACAACTCCGATTTCAGGTTTTGCCACTGAAAATGTATTTCATCGTTTGCATTTTAGGAACCTCAACCACCAGAAGAGTGGAGTGGAATAAAAGATGCGAAGGGGTTCAGGAAAAGAGCGATCCAAGCACCGATTATGCACATTGACCACTTCCTGGTAAACAAATCATTGCATGAAGATCTCCCGAATGGGTTATTTTGAGAAAGGATTTCCTTCCGAGGACTGTCTCTATCTCAACGTGTTTACTCCTTGTTGGGATTCGCCCAAAGATGGTATGTCTTCATGAAGCCAATTATAAATTATCTTTCCGATGGGAAAATGAATACGATTATTCAGGTTTTCCAGTGATGGTCTTCATTCACGGGGGAGGATTCGAGGTGGGAGACACCGACGCTTACGGTGATATTAACATCTGTGAGAATATTGTAAGGTTACTGTGAACTTGTCATTCGAATTTACCCTTCACGCAGGTAACTCGTGAAGTCATCTTCGTTACCGTAGCCTATAGACTTGGATATCTAGGATTCTTCACTACAGGTGATTTGCAGTGTTGGAATCTGAAAAAAGCGAACTTTTCCTGGTTCGCCAATTCTTTTCTCCGTTAGAAAAGAGCAAACTCAGTTGAACTTCTCTGTTCAAATGCGTTTAGCAACAATTATTGAAGGAGACGAAGCCTGTCCTGGGAACTTTGGCCTTTGGGACCAAATAGCGGCTCTGAGATGGGTCAACCAAAATATCGAAGCATTTGGTGGCAATAAGGTAACTCATTCCTCGAGCTAGCGATAACCTTTTTATGATTAATAAAATTTCTCAAGACATCAAACAGAATTGGCAGATGCATGTATCAGTTCACTGCTAGTTCACTTCAACTTATATCTTTGAATTCTTCAGAACAACATCACTCTCATTGGTCAAAGTGCGGGAGCAGTGAGTGTGGAATTGCTGCATCTCAGCCCGCATTCCACTGGTGAGACAAACGCCTTTCTTCTTTCTGCTGAAAGATGCAAAATCTAAAAAAGCAAGGAAAAGCACATTCGTCTAACCGGTGGGCGGACAAAACCGCAACGGAACGCTGTTCGCTGGACATTTGATCTAGCAACTTTGGATTTGTTGCATTGTTATACGTATGCCCTCTACAACACCATCCTGATTAGATCCCCTCACTAAGCCATCTTGAGTTTCACTCTCAATCACCGTATCAATCACCGTTCAATCATCAATCACCGTTCATGGTCCAAAATTGAGAATTTGAGTATAAAATCGTTGTTAGATAGGCACCAAGTGCCGTACCCATTTCGCATTCTAGTACCCCAGTAACTGATGTATCCCAGTAAAATGAAAATAGTTTGGTTACTGCATTTGGGGTTTATCTAACCATGATTTTCCACTCAAATTCTCAATTTTGGACCATGAACCCCTATACGGTGATTGAGAGTGAAACTCAAGATGGCTTAGTGAGGGGATCTAATCAGGATGGTGTAGTAGAGGGCATACGTATAACAATGCAACAACTCCCAAGTTGCAAATCTCCAGCGAACGGCGTTCCGTTGCGGTTTTGTCCGTTGCGGTTTTGTCCGCCCCCCCCCCCCCCCCCCCCCCCGTCTAACCTACCAATTCAACTTTTAATGTACATATTGCTTTGTGGTTGCACATTGATTCGCAATATAATCGAGATAATCGCTAAGCACACAAGTTGAGGTCTCTTTCATAAAATGATCGCAATGGCTGGAAGTGCTGAAATGAAGCTTTTCGGAAGCACGTCTGTGAGTTTGGGAAGATAATTCCAAAAACACTTCTTCACTTCAGCGAAAGATGCCTGAGAACTGTCGTAAGAAGGTCGCGCGTCTCGGTATTACTGATTATAAAAACAGCAATGAAGTCATTGCTTAAGGTTTTTCAAATTTACGGTTTACAATTCAGTTGCTCGCCAAACTTCGTGCTTTGCCTGCTGAGAAATTCGCTGTTTCAGTGAAAGTCTTCAAGAAGGACAGGGACGAGACCAATCTGTTTGGTATAGATGCATTGAGAACACAGCAATAATAATAATGAAATCAGAGTCGATTCCCTACATCGATGACAGTAATTTCTTCCCTGGATCTCTCGATGAATTGAGGAAGAAGGCCATTCCCAAACCTCTGATTACTGGCGTCACGAAGGAGGAAGGGATATTGTTCCGTGAGAAGCCTGAACATCACTCGTGAAACGATCATTATCAGTTGTTGGTATAAAACCGACCGAGGAAAATCTCAGGAGAGCAACTAAGATCGCTGCGATAGACTCTCCGGATAATGAGAACCTGACGGCTAGTTTCCACTATTTGCAATTTTTGATATTATGCAATTCTTAGAATGAGCTTCGTTCCTTATATATCAATGATGATATTGTCAAAGATAAGAAGAAGCTGAAGAGAGCCATTGCAAGTGTAAGTAAACACTTTAATATGACATTAAAATCTACTTCGGTTTAGATGGTGTCAGACTATTTCATGAATGCTGGAGCACTTGAATTGTGCAGAAAGACTGTCTCAGCACAAGGTTTCTCGGGTATTCAAGTGAAATACAAGTAATATTGAATGAATTGATAGATGAGCCTGTCTACCTTTACGTTTTCGATCAATTCAATCGAAGTGCAATGGGGATATTCGCACGGATGATCCCCATTCAAGGTAATATTTTCGAATAGCTGTCTCAGCAATTTTTTGCATGTGTATGATTTGCAGATACTACTCACGGTTGTGAAGTGATGTACTTCTTCAAAAAATCTGTATTTTTATTATACTCAATTCCAACGTTGACGGAAGGGGACAGGCGGGTGATGGATATATTCACAACCGCACTCACTAATTTCGCGAAATTCGGGTTCGTCTGACGGACAAGAATAATAAATACGAGAGGAAAATATCATTCACAAACACCACTTCGAAAACGTGTCTATTAGAAAAATAGATAGTTTTGACTTCTTCTGTGTAGAAAAGATGGTGATGTACTCTAAATTATGTACAATTAGAAACCCCAATGGATCGGCCTCTTCAACCGACACTCTCCCAGCTGATTGGAAGCCTCTTGATAAGGCAAACTGTAGCCGGAATTTCACCTTCAAAGCTTGCCAAATTCGCATGAAGGAATCATTATTCGAAGTTGGTCATTTCCCCATGTGCATGTTAAATTTGAGTAATTTCAGGGTCGGACGGAAAAGTACATCGAGATTCTGAAAAACGCATAATTCCGTCACTATTCATGGTGTATTTTAGAGTCACGGAATAACAATAAGTATGTAAACATGCCTCTTTTAGCATGAGCAGAATGTTTAGCATACAACGTGAACACATTCCTAAGGGTCCAATGATTTTCACTAGTAAGAGAAGAAAACAAGTGAAAGTAGAGGGAGAGGTACCGATAAACGGGGTCATTCATATGAGTCGAGTGGGAATTCGAATTGTCTTTGCTCCATTATTTGCTCTGTTCGTCACTCTTCCGAGGGCATGTCCAGGGTGGCCTTCTCTCTTCCTCTCACTTCCACTAGGTGTTGTCAACTTCCCTCTTCCTTCTTCTCAGTCCTTTGGTCAGCTGTTGCCTTTCACCTGCAGTGAAGAGTGACTACTTTTCGATCGTCCATCTCTTCCTCGTTCTTCCTACTCGTGAATTATTATCGTCCCCCTCCCCTTCGCGCCTCCATGAATGCACTCATATATTATTCCTGTGACTCCATGATCATCACACCTCTCTCGTCATTCCATAGATGTTTTATTGTAGTGCACTGATATTAATTCGATTTGTATTTACAGCATTTTAATAGTAAGTCAGCTCAGCTTTACAATATCTCTTCCAGATGGGCAACATATTTTCATATCCCGATTCGAGAATAGTGGAGACTTCATACGGGCAGATCCAAGGAAGGAGGCTCATCTACATGGGAGAAAAGCAAGTAGACGCATTTCAAGTGGGTTTTATATTGTATCCATTATAAGATATTGAATTAGAGATATTAAACTTACACGTTAAATCTTTCATTCCAGGGAATTCCCTATGCGGAGCCCCCTGTTGGAAAGCTGCGATTCGAGGTACCACCTGGGAAAATCTTTTCAAGCAAGTTATATTTCAGAAACCTCATCCACCTGCAAAATGGAGTGGAATCGAAGCTACGAAGGGATTCAGAAAGAGAGCCATCCAAGCGCCGATCCTGTTCTTCGATCATTTCTTGGTCAGTAATTATGCGATTCCGTTCAATGAATACTTTTCCAGAAAGGATTTCCTTCCGAGGACTGTCTCTATCTCAATGTGTTCACTCCCTGCTGGGATCCACCCAAAGAAGATAAATGTTGCGAAAATTGGACGAAATCTGAATGGTGTTTTGAGGTTTTCCTGTCATGGTTTTTATTCACGGCGGAGGCTTCGAGATTGGAGAGACGAATGCATACGGAGATCTGAACATATGCGAGAATATTGTGAGAATATTCCCTGATTCATTTGCTCAAGTGACCGTTTAGGTAACTCGTGACGTCATCTTCGTTACCATTGCCTACAGACTCGGCTATCTGGGATTCTTCACAACAGGTGAACGAAAAGCGCTGAAAATATGAAAAGACTGCAGAAGAGAAGCATTTGCTGAATCCGCCATTGAATTGTCTCCGAATACGTGTGATTTCGTGTGCACGCGAATCGTGACTTTTCATTTAGTGTCAAAAATAATCTCTTCATAATATTTTGCAGGGGACGATGTTTGCCCGGGAAACTTTGGACTGTGGGACCAAACAGCGGCTCTGCGATGGGTCAATGAGAATATCGAAGCATTTGGAGGGAATAAGGTAGGCAAGTTCGGATTAATGACTGGATCAATTACCTACATCACCTCAAATCTTTAAAGTTGTATCTCCATCGTTTCAGAACAACATCACTCTTCTCGGTCAAAGTGCGGGTGCAGTGAGTACGGATTTGCTACATCTCAGTCCGCATTCCACTGGTGAAGACTCTTCTATCTTCTGTCTGGTGCTATTGTAGAAATACAACTCGTCGTTTGAAAGCTTTGTAAAATCGAAAATATTGAAGTTAATGCAAAGTTACATATTTCTTCAGGACTCTTCCACAAGATGATCCCGATGGCAGGCACTGCTGAGATCAGACGACTAGCTGGAATGTCGGTCTGTTCTGCATTCGATATTTCAAACATTTTCGAAATGCTCAGCGCAATATGCCCAAGCAATGCAGTGAGAAGGTCTCACGACTGGGACTTACCGACTTCAAGAACAACAAAGAGGTATAAATAAAAAGGATTCCAAGATTATGCATGCTTTTGCAGCTGCTGGATAAATTACGAACTCTTCCGGCGAATAAATTCGCCGTTGAAGTGAAAGTATTCAAGAAGAAGAGAGACGATAACAATCTTTTCGGTTCGAACGGATACAGAAATCAACAAAATATAGTAATTTGCAGAGACGATCCCGTACATCGATGGAGATTTCTTCTCAGGATCTATCGATGAGATGAGAAAGAATGCGACTCCGAAACCGATGATGACCGGAATAACCAAAGAGGAGGGGATACTGTTCAGTGAGGAGGTCCCGAGAGCGCTTCAGTCTCAATTGAATCCATTCAGTCATTGGCAAAAAGCCAACGGAAGACAATCTATCAACTGCTATTTCCATCGCCGCCATTGATGGGCCAGACAACGAGCAGTTATTGGTACGTTTTCAGCGAGAAAATTTAAGAAAGTAATGAAGTTTTAGAATGATCTTCGTGATTTATATACAAGCGATGAAGTTCTCATGAACGATGAGAAGATGATGAGAGCTATCGCAAATGTGAGATTCTAAAACCAAACCAAATTCAAGTTCTTTATTCAGGTTGTCTCAGATTATTACATGAATGCTGGAGCTCTCGAAATGTGTAGAAAAGCAGTCACGCATCACGGTTCGTTTTGTTTGTTTGGGGCTAGACCACCTATGAATTCTCAGATGAGCCCGTCTACCTCTACGTATTTGATCACTTCAACCCGAAAATCATGGGCTTCCTTGCTCGAATGATCCCCATTCAAGGTATGGTGGAAGGCAATGATATTTATCTTCATTTTTTGCTCTCAATTTCTCACACATATACAATTCGTATTGTCTTGTAGACACGACTCATGGGTGTGAACTGCTGTTCCTCTTCAAGAAGGGCATCTTCTTCTCCACTCCATCACTCAATGATGACGACAGGGTCGTCATGGATGCATTCACTACGGCTTTCACTAACTTTGCCAAGTTCGGGTGAGTGGGCAACAGTGCTATTTATTTTTGCTATTCCCAATCTTGTCATATTCAGCAATCCGAATGGGTCGGATTCCTCGAAGACTGAGCTTCCGTCAGAGTGGCTGCCTGTCGATAAGACGAATTGTGGGCGCAATTTCGTTTTCACACCAAGGAAGAGTCAGATGAAAGACGAATTCTTCGAGGTAAGCATTCCGGGCACTTCTTCGAGATTTGGCCCACCCCCCTTCACCTATCATTCCTCATTCCCCCCCCCATCGCAAAGGATTTGTGTGACCGAAAATCATTGAAAGATACCTAGACAAGGGTGGGCTAGATGAGAAAGAGGAGGCTGCAAATATTGAAGAAGTGCCGAATTACGTCTCTGCACTTCTACTCTCCGATTTTTACAGGGCCGGCCAGCAAAATACATGGATATTCTGGATAAACATCAAGCTTGCTAACCTTTCATCATTCCATGACATTGCATATGATGGATAAATTATGAGAACCTACTGCAGATATGATACATGGATTATTGTAATGCATGAAAACGTATCTCGTTCTCAGCGAGTAAATATTTCCCACGATCACTGTGAAAATATGTATTTAAAAGCAAACGAACAGAAAATAACGACGATTGTAGAGGATAGTATCCATTACCACAATATAATTAATTTTCAGTCACTGTTACGATTAACATATTAAAATAAAACCAGTTTTCAATCCAGTTGCCAACCACCGTACGTCATGTCAGATGTGACCACTGTAAACATTTCACTCGGCACTGTATGAAACTCCCCGCGTGTTGGTTCCTGTGCAGATTTATTTACCGTGTTCATGGGCATCGTATGGATGGCTTGTTTACCTCTCGTATTGAAATTATTTGCTATATTTCTTCCGTGCTGGGCACGCGAAAAAGCTTTTGTTGGCGAACCTCACATTTCCCTCTTTCACGCTGAACACGCGCCTTAGTTACTTCTCACATTTCTTTCGTCAAAATTACATCTTTAACTGCTATTGTCCCTTCCCAGCTGGACACGAGTTTCACAACTCATATTCTCTTTCATTGTGCCATCCCCGGATGCAATCATTTCGTAATCCTCAGTCAAATGTCCCCACAGTGACTCTGAATCAGCCATTCATTTCAATCTCACAAAACTGAGCCCATCAATGAAGACACTCAGGGTTCATTTCAATTATCACTATCGTACATTTTATCATTATCGTTTTGCTCACATCACCAGAGCGTCTCCATTAAAAGGAATTTTTATCGCATTGGTTAGTGAAATGATTCACATTGTTGTGCAGTAATTTGAGAGAGTGGGAATTTGCACTTTCTTTGGTCAGGAAACTTATCCAAGTACCAGTCAGATTGAATTCTGTTGTTGTGCATGTCTTGTTATCACTGTGCAGTGTTTACATTTGCCCTCAACGATGGTAAGGGACTGTTTTCGTGTGCTAAAGTGATCGTTTCTGTTGATAGTCTTCTTCTTTTGCAACTCCAGATGGGCAACGTCTTCTCTTACCCCGATTCGCGAATTGTCGAGACTGCATATGGGCAAGTCCAAGGAAGGAGACTCATTTACAAAGGAGAGAAACAAGTCGACGCATTTCAAGTACATTTCCCTCATTTGTTTCTCAAAATAGCGTTTGTACTCATTCTACAGTATGAGATAACAAATTCAGGGTATCCCATATGCAAAACCACCAGTTGGAGAACTCCGTTTCGAGGTTTGGTAAATGTTGGCAAACATTTCGAACTCAATATTTAAGAAACCTCAGCCACCAGAAAACAGGAGCGGAATAAAGGAGACGAAGGGATTCGGAAAAAGAGCAATCCAGGCTCCTCTCTTCTACTTTGACCACTTCTTGGTCTGTACACTTTCAAGGCTGTCACTTTATTATATTTCCAGAAAGGATTTTCTTCTGAGGATTGTCTCTATCTAAATGTGTTCTCTCCCTGTTGGGATCCTCCAAAAGATGGTTCGTTACGTGTGATAACTAACGACAAATTCATAATTCATTTTCAGGTTTTCCTGTCATGGTTTTCATTCAGGGTGGAGGATTCGAAGTAGGAGATACGATGTCATTCGGCGACCTCAATATTTGCGAGAATATTGTGAGCGGTATACTGAAAATGGTCTTCAGATATTTTATCAGGAAACTCATGACGTCATCTTTGTTACCATTGCCTACAGACTGGGCTATCTCGGATTCTTCACCACCGGTGATTTGCACTACTGAAACAATTTGGAAAATATATTCATTGTTCTCCGATAATTGTTTCGTTACCTTCCCCTTTCATAACGTAGTTAAGGAGACGAAGTCTGTCCTGGGAACTTCGGATTATGGGACCAAACTGCAGCATTGAGATGGGTCAACGACAATATCGAGGCGTTTGGAGGAAATTAGGCAACTTATTACATTTTACTATGCTAATTCAATCTTTCTCTATTCCAGAACAACATCACTCTTCTCGGTCAGAGTGCTGGTGCAGTGAGCACTGAAATGCTGCATCTCAGTTCACATTCAACCGGTGAGATTGGTTATGTCAACAATGAAACATTCTAATTCACGAGATTCTGGCTAGCTGATTATGCCCAACAAAACATGTATGGTACAGAACTGAAACAACAAGTGCAGGTCTCTTCCACAAGACGATCCAGATGGCGGGAACTGCAGAAAAACGACTATTGAAGGGAAAGTTAGTGCATTAGGAATGCCGCCTTGATCTCATCAATCGCAGAAAGATGCCACAACAATGTCGAGATAAGGTCGCAAGCCTCGGAATAAAGGACTATGAAAACAACACAGAGGTCAGAAAGTAGCAGCTAAAGGCTATCAGTGAGTGAGACCTATCATCGCTTGCTAATTCGTTGTCTTCAGTTGTCGGCAAAGAACCTACTGAGAAGTGTCTCTCGGAGTTCATCGTCATTGCTGCCCAAGGAGCTGCGGATAATGAGGAGTTGATGGCAAGTTATCCAGGTGGCTGAAAATAACGAATATTCCAGAGTGACCTTCGTTCTCTGTATGTGAATGATGAAATCCTCAATGACAAAGATAAATTGATGAGAACGATCGCCAATGTGAGTCAACTTTTTCCTTCTTTTGAAATAGCGATTGGTTTTCTTCCAGTTAGTCTCAGATTACTACATGAACGCAGGGACCCTTGAACTGTGCAGAAAGACCGTGGCCAAACAAGGTTCGGATGATAGGAAACAGCACGAAGCATCCATTTCTAGATGAGCCTGCTTTCCTCTATGTGGTAGATCACTACTGTTCGAAAGCGATGGGTCTCATGGACAGGATGCTCCCCATCAAAGGTATATCTCTTCAATTTGTCATGTATTATCTTTTAAAGTCTTTTCTTTAATGAAAAGTCTATAAAAAGGTTCTCCTCTCGAGTAAATGTTTTGAATGGAACCTATTAACTCTTTGAATGGAAATTGTGCTAGAGTGCACAATAAATAGAAGTTTGAAATTCTCAGACACAACTCACGCATGTGAACTCGTCAATCTCTTCAAAAGGAGTTCATTCACCGCAAATCCAACTCTCGACGACGGGGAAAAAGCATTGGTCGACACTTTCACTACGGCTCTCACGAACTTCGCAAAATTCGGGTTTGTCTTTGTCATGATTCTTTATCTTACGAATCCCAATAATAGCAAATATTATAATAAAAAAGCCCTTCTGCTGCGGTTGAAAACTGCCGAAAAAAACCTGCAAATGATACTTCAGGAATCCGAATGGAGGCGATCAATCGAAGACCGATCTCCCTTCTGAATGGATTCCCCTCGATGAGACGAACTGTGGCAGGAACTTTGTCTTCAACACAACGGGGAGCCATATGACGGAAGAATTCTTCGAGGTTTGTCTCTTGTCCTGGTCGCATCTGAATTCCCATTCACAGGGTCGACCTGCGAAATACATCGAGATCATGAACAAGCATCAAAGTTCTTGAGCACAAGACTCGTCGATATATAATATTTGAATGTTTGTACATTGTTTAGCAGCCTCCAATCACTTTGAAGACATTTTGTTATACTGTTCATGATAAAACTATTTTAAAAATCGATAAAACTCGAGCTTTACAATATTTTCTTCTTCTTACTCCTCACTTTCATATCAACTTACTTTATCTCTGCCTATCTCTCTATAAATCGAGAGCTTTCGTCTATTCTAAAGAGAAATTACAAGTTTCTGTGCACCACGAGCGAGAGAGCAAAACCTTGTTGAGATATTATTTTGCCCGTTCCCATCTCATTTTGCATGCTAATCTCGTCGTCATAAATTCGTTGTTCCCTCCCCCTCTCCCCTCATTCCTCGTCCAATCACTCGCGACGGGCGGTCGATCGATCAATCAATCGATAAGTCGATAATGACGTGGAATCCGTTCTCGTGGTGGAACAAGGAACTGAGCAAGGAGGAGGCGCCCCTCTTCTTCATGACTGTCTTCCTCTCCACTACTGCTATTATCATGTTCGTTGTTTTAATTATTGTGTTTATTATTGATTAAGTTAATTAGCCTATTTTACATTAGATTACAGTTGTTTATTTCCCTGATTATCGATTTTTAGGATCACCTACTTCATCTGTTTGCTGATCTACCACTGCGTTTTCTGGCCCAAGGTACGGAATAGATCGGTTACCGTAATCGATCGTGTCAGTTGATAAATGTATTGATTTTTAATTTGTAGAAACTGGCCAAGATCAAAGCGGACAAGCCGAAGCAGAAGGCGAAGGAGCAGCAGGTGCGTGACTTATCTACCGTAATCCAGTAATCGATTGGTACACGGTCCACTTTCCGATCACTGCACGCCCCCCGTAGATTGCGCAGTTTCCGATAAAGGTTGCGGAAAAAAGCCAGTTGTCGATTGTACCTACCGTGCCGTACTCTGCAGATTTTGCGCGAGCTCGCCGTCAGCAGGGAGCGCCAGTTGGAGGACAAGACGCAGTCGGAGCGGTGGGTGATCTTTAATCTCGAAGATCTCTCACCCTTGATCTTTTCGAGCATGGTGAACCCTCCATGTCTTTGGACTTTGATTTGCCCGTGGAACATTCTAGTGTTGGAGAACCGATCGACAACAAATTTCAAACTGATCTCTGATCTTTTGTATTGTGGTTGTAGCTTGATATTGAACTGCATTGGTCTTTCGTTCTTCAGACTTGTGCTTCTTTACCTTTGATCTTTGTTAGTTGATATTTGGTCTTTGCAGCTCCGAAACTCCGGTGAGGATCGACCTTACGCAGAGTGTGGACGATGTCTTCGGCGCCGCGCGCACCGTCATCTCGGAGAACGCGAGTCTCGCGGGAGATAAGGTGAGGAAGGGATCATAGATCAACCATCTTTCTTGCTAATATTTTTTTTGATATAGTGGGTTGCCTGATTGATACGCTGAGAGACGATTTCATTTGCGGTTGTTCTATTCATTGTCAACTCGAAAAGATTGAGCAAGCTCATTGATCTTTGATCTCTCCCTATTTCAGACTCCCCGCTCCGCTCGCTCCCTCACTGATGGGCCGACGCTCACCGCGGCGCCAGCATCCTCGCCGCAACTCGGCCTACAGACTGCCAAGGAGGCGCGCGCACCCAAGGCCGCACCCAAGACCAAGCACTGGTGAGTGACTAATCTCCGGCTCTGGTACTAGAATTTTACGGCTCCAGCTTTCACCACCTATTTCCCGGTTCGTGGAATATCTTTTTTACTAATTAGTGGACTATTTCTAGGTATGACGACGACATGATGAACACGGGAATGGAGTTGCTGCATCCGCCGCCGCGCAACTCAGAGTCCAAAGATCACCGGAAGGGCAGGGGCAAGGCAGCTGCGAAGCACAGGGGATCCGACCCGGTAGATCACCATTTATTCGATTTAGGATTGGCGCTGAATTCGCATTTTGAGGAGCAAATTCGGACGGGCCGCGAGGAATTCCTGCGAACTGGAAGGGAGCTGAAGAAGGGAGGAAGGACGGCCAGGAAACTCAGGTGAGACACTCCTACTGTGCTAAAGTGGAGTATCTTCATGACACTATCTCTTTCTCTACCTGCTAAATTGAGTGTGTATGAGATAGAGACAAGTACGGTATCTTTGTGTCACATATTTAATCCATCGTAAAATGGAAATTGCGGATTCGCCTCTCCGCACGACGACACGCGCACGTGTCTCGAGAAGCTGCCCCTGATGAGCCAGAGCATCGAGGTACGGTACTCATCGTTGAGGGGATGATAGGAGATATAGATTAGGATTAGGGATTAGGATTATTAGATTAGGATTATTTCCAAACGAAGCGATGTGTGTTTTTTTGGTCTTAAATAAAACAATAAAATAGATATTGGGGTGTCCGGAAAGTTCGTATAATGCTTCGGAAAAAAGTCAGTTCGCGATCAAATGCAGTGATTGCGCAATCTGTTTGTCAACAATGTATTGCATCATTCTGACGTTGAGTAGTGAGAGGATTTAATCAGTCTCCTAGTTGCTACATTGATTCTTGTGATGGACTCCCATCTCTACCTCCGAGCAGTTTTACTTCATTACTACCGTCTTGGCCGATCCGTGAAGGAGGCCCACTCTGCCCTGGCCCAGTCGGAAGGAGCTGACGCCCCCTCCATACCCTTCTGCTATAAGTGGTTCTCCCGCTTCAAGAAAGGGGAGTTTGGTCTCGATGATCAACCCCGCTCTGGACGCCCTCCCTCCCTCGATCAGCCTCTCGTTCTCCGCACACTGAAGCGCAATCCCATGGCCAGTCTGCGTGAGTTGAAGAAGGATACTGGTACTCCCAGATCAACGGTGTCCGATATCCTCCATCGAGCTGGGAAGAAGCCGAAACTCCCACAAGTGATTCCCCATGACCTCTCCCCCGAACAGCTGAAAAATCGCGTTCAAGTAGATCCAATCTTCGATGGGTCAATTCCATCGTAGATCCAATCTTCGATGGGTCAATTCCATCATCGCTACAGATGAGAAGTGGATCACGTACGATAACCCTGTGAGGAGACTGCAATGGGTGGATGCAGATGAGAAGCCCACGCCCGTCCCGAAGAAGGAAGAGCACGGAAAGAAGGAACTCCTCTGCTTCTTCTTCTCAGTGTTCGGTCCCATCTACTGGGAGATCCTCGCCCTGGCACCAGCATCAATGCCGACCTCTTCTCTGAACAACTGCAAGATGTCGCGATCAGAGTCCCTCCCAGACTCCTGAACCAGGGCAAAATTCTTCTTCTGATGGACAATGCTCGCCCACATCGAGCGAAGATGACCCAGAAGAAAATGGACGAGCTGAAGATCGAGAGGATTCCCCATCCACCGTATTCCCCGGATCTCTCCCCATGCGACTACCACTGCTTCCGCTCTCTCTCTTACTTCTGCAAAGGAAAGAAGTTCAAGAATCGAGATGAAGTTGTGAGGGCTTTCGTGAACTGGGCGGTCTCGAAGAAACCCGCATTCTGGAAGAGAGGAATCGAGACCCTGCCCAATCGCTGGAGGGAGGTAGTGAGAAAGAAGGGGGCATACATTGGTCACTGAGAATTGTAAAGCATTGAATAAAAAATAAAAACAAAAAAATATACGAACTTTCCGGACACCCCAATAATAACACAAACAGGAAAAAAATATAATATTTTTGAGGAGCGCAAATCGGACGATGCGCTGCAGCTGAAGAAGGGAAGCGAGGATCTGAGAAGGAGAAGAAAGGGAGGATTCGGTACGGGAACTTGTCATCGAACAACCCCATGTACCACATCATAGTTAATTTTGACGCGCTCAATCTAACGGGGAGACATGTATGAAGCGCAATAAGCGTAGTAAGCGTGGAACGAAGGGCAGCGATTCTCCCGTCTAAGCGGGTCAAAACCACGGCATTTGTGATATTCTCCGTGATCTCTGTCCTTTCCTTTCCACTGATCTACAATCTGAACTTTGACATCTGCAGGCGGCATGGGTGCAGGTGCGAAGGAGCAAGTGCCTCGCTCCGTCTACGCCTTCAAGGTCGACTCGAAGTCGAAGGAGTCTAGAGAGAAGGACAAGGTGGGTATTTGGGAGTTTATAGATACGGTATGAGTACTGTACGAAGGTGATTCGCGGATAAGACTGATGTGTTGGAAAGGGTCTCGAAAACAGAACGAGTGCTTGTCAACTGAAAAGAACAGACATTGGATGGCTTCGCAAGAAAAGATTCTCTGTCGAAAATAGGGCGCAGAAACAAGAGAGAACTTTCTTGTGCAACTATCCCATACAGGAATGTTGTACTGGGAAATGTGGGTGTGGACTCTGGTAAATAATATCTCTTTCATCCTTCTCCTTCAGGCGAAGCAGACGAGAACGATGGCGACTGCCAGGTCGACTGAGAAGTCGCGCGATCGCACCCAGGAGATGCTCGACCTGTGCAAGACGCAGGAGGACTGAGCACATCGGTGCTAACCGCAGGAAGGCTATCCTGCCCCCGCCCCTTACCCCGCTAAACAACGGAATAAAGATATTGCATACTCTGTGCTGTAATCGTTGTTGTGTGTCTTTTATCGTTTCTCCGTGTCTGTCTAATGGGGTCACGAAGTAGAGGAAATATTTGAATTCCCGAAATATTGTATCTATCAGAAGAGCAGACACTTGAAACTTTGAACATGAACTGATAAACAATTTACACCCAAAAACAAAATTTGGAGTATCTAGCTCGATTGGAAGACGATACGAAATTTCGGGGGTATTCAAATATTTCCTATTCTGCTTATCATTTTAAACGCCTTTACTCAGTGATCGCTAGTCAGCAGCTTTTCTTCGTCTGTTATTCACTACTCACACACTCGTTATCCAATCTATTCATATTACTTTCAACCAGAATAACTCTTGTTTTCGCGGCTTACTAGCACAGTTGGCATAACAACAGCAACGCTTGGGCGTCGCATGAAGCATATGTTCACTCTCAATTTCAGATACATCTCAGATTTCACTTCTATTCCTTAATCGTCGATATTATTTCGGAATAGTCATCAACAATGGTTCGTCTCAACGTCCCTTCCTTCCAGAAGGACGTCATCTACATTTTTCAGGTGATTTTTTCAATCTTTAGATTTAACTTCTAAAATTTATCGAGTTTCAGTTCGCTGGCAACTCTCGAGTCTCCTCAACCTCTCCATTCTGCATCAAAGTAGAGGCTTTCTGCCGTCTGCACAACCTCAAATTCGAGGTTTGGTTCCTATTTTTGTCATCTTTCAGAGTTTGCGCTCCTCTTGTGCGTGTAATCTTTCAGAGACGGGACACGACCTCCTCCCGTGGTTCGAATGGTCTTCTTCCTTTCATCGAACTGAATGGGCAGCAAACTGCCGACTCGGAGTTCATCCTCAAAAGACTCACGGAACATTTCCATCTAGAGGTTTATTTTTGAATTTTTGTGAATTTTAAGCTATATTATTTTTTACAGAATTTTCCTGACGACCGCACAGAAGGAATTGGATTTGCACTCGAGAGAATGATCGAGAATCACACGAGGCAGTGAGGGATTATTAGTATTGTTCAACAACTTGTGCGTGCCCAAAGAAAAACAAAGATGCAGAAAAAGTAGGCATCTTTGACAAAGAAAAAGATAAATAAGTAAATTCACCGCAAATCTCCGCGTTCTTCAGTTTGCTTCGCTTGGACATGAGTCGAACAGTGGATGTGATAGCGAGGGATTTCATGGTGGACAACAATTTCCCCTCCTTCGTCGTTCCCATCGGAGCATCCATTGGAGGATGGATGTTGATGAGACAGGTGCTCAGTCTCACTCCTTCATAATTATTAAAGCAATAACATGGCATCGTCGACCAAAATATGACTGATAATAGTGGGGATGTCTCATTTTAGAACTGGTAATTTTAGTACTCTCTATAATGAATTTGAAACGCTTGATTTTTCACCCTTGTAAAATGAGCAGTTCTAAAATGACACACCTTCGTTAAAGAAGGAGTGTCAGCAAAGATAATTTTTTGACGCTGCCATAACCATGACCTAGACAATCATCCAACGATCATAGCGCGAGCTAAGAGGATAGGCAAATGTTACTCGCATAGCTCAGTGGTAAAGCAGTCGCCGCGTAATAGGAAAGTTGCGGGTTCGAATCCCACCAGTTTTTGAAAAATCTTCTAGATATTTGAATTCCCGCACGTCCCTTCCCTTCAAGCCCTCCTTGGCACTCTGCCAACTAATGATAACTTGGTTCAAAATAGAGATATGCATTTGAAATTTTCAGAATCTCTTATGGTTGTACAAAGGTCGGTCATGGTCATGACAACGTCAACATTTCAACTTTGCTGACAGTCCTTCTTTAATTGTGGCTCGATTGTCCATGCTCCATCGTAGTAATTCCCTCCTTCAGTTTCGTCGCGCCGGAACCGCTGCAATCGGGAGATTCACTGCTGCAGAGTACGGAGAGATGCTCAGGTTATTTTTGGGCAACCCTGATATTCTTTTGGCTTCTTTAAAATTTAATAGGTAAAAATGGAGACTGTAACCGTCAATAAATACTTCCTAAAACATCCTGATTACAGGAATGATCTCCTCCAGCTGCAGAATGTCCTCGGAGACAAGCAATTCCTGTTGGGCGAAGAAGCCACGAGGGTGAGTTTTTTTCACAATTGTCCATGAATTTCGCTGTGAGCGCGCTAACTAATCTTGAGAATTTTCTCAGACTGATTGCATCGCTCTTTCACAAATCGGACTGGCCTACTACGCGGTGCCCCAAGCGAGGTGAAATCATCAATTCGATATCTAATTAACGATCGAAGTTCAGAAGTCGCATACACGATCTTCTGGACTCGCCCGAACTACTGGGCATGAAGGAATACCTGTCGAGAACTGTGACGAGGATATTCGGAGACGAGTTCAGGGATAAGAAATAAGAATCAGATCTCAATTCTACAGACTTCATCGATCATTTTGTAATAAATATTTCACAGTGCACTTGATGTACAATGAATTTCTTCTGAACGTTTTCGAAAAAAACATAATTACCAAAATTCCTTAACAAAATTATAGTAATTATCCTGTTTCCGAACTCATCCTGGCACAATTCCACATCATCGAGTTGCACCTTGAGTGCGTCCATCGAACCAACCGTCTGCTCCCTCGATATCTCACAGAACACAGATTGAATGACTCACGAGTCCGAAAGTACTACGCAAACTAAAGAGTAATACACATAGACACACATTCGACACTGGCAGTCTGCCGAAAGTGTGTCTTACGGATGATGATCCGCTCAATTACAAAATTCCTTGATAATCTTGTGTATAATAAATGGTCCGTAAACCAATTTCCAATATTCGAGTACACCAATTCAGAAAGTGCGGCACAATAAATGCGTAGTTACGCGAGCACACAATGTGCACGAGAGAGCGTGTCCAAAGTGTGTGTTCACGGAGGGTGACTGCACTATTTCTCCCTTTTACCTGTCTTGCAATGGTAAGTTTTGTGCGTACGAGACTTGTCTCTTTCGGTACTTTGAGGTTAATTTCCTAGGATCTCGTGAAGTGCATTTTGCTTTTCAACCTCGATGTACTCGCCATTATGTTTCGCCTTCCTGCCCTTACTTTTTGTTGTCTCCTCTCGGTTTCTCTCTTCTCTGTCTTCGGTTGTGCAACGAAAGAGTGCCACCCAGTCATTGCTATGGTGCAATCTTGCAAGGACGAGAAGATATATACCGCAGCTTCTTGCCTTTCACTCCCTTTTAACTACTTTTTGGTCACTGTTATCCAGAGTTTATCTCGATGAAACAGACCACCGACACTCCTCTGCTCGTTGAGGCCAACGAAGAAGAAGAGCAACCGAGTTGTTTCGCTCGATTCCTCAAGCTAGCCTACAAGTAAGAATTACTATCAACATGAGTCGGTAACATGAAATTGCAGGGCAGATGAGGAGGATGATGAGGACTTATCCTCAGTCGAGCCAGTCTCCTTCCTTGAATTAGTAAGTTCTTCTCGATTTCAACCTGCTTTATAAACATTTGTTCAGTTCCGCTTCGCAAGTTCCTCTGAAATATTGGCCATTGGTGCTGGTGTTATTCTCTCCGTATTAATTGGACTCTGTTCACCAGCTTACATCTACCTCTCGGGCACTCTCACGACGCTCTACGTTGACGTCGAAAAGGCGAGATGAAGGGAATTTCTTATGTGCTTTCTCGATTCCCATTGCGACACAACAGTGCATTGAGTGCTGATGTTCTTTCTTCGTCCAATTCGGATTTCCAGACGAGGCTTTTTTAATTTCAGCCAGAGGGCGATCTCGAGTTCCTCCATCACATCTGGCGTCTCTCGTCACTCTATGGAGTACTCTTCGTGGTCACTTTTGCCTTGGGCTACACTGAGGTTCGCATGAGCTTATTTCATATAAAAATCGAAATACTCATTCTAGACTTGGTTGTATGTGTGGACGAGCGAGCGTATGTGCCAACGAGTTCGGAGGTATGCTCGTTCATAATTTTTCGAATGTAGGATTTCGAACAGAGGTTTCTTTCTGTAATAAGATATTGAATCTATTGATACTTATTTGAGTGCCTTCATCTCGTCAATTCTCGCGAGAGAAGCATTCACTGAAGACGAAGCGAGCAGTGGAGAATTGAGCAGTCGATTAAGCAGGTTGGCCAAGAAAATACGACTTCGATCAACCCCCCCCCCCCCTTCCAGTAACATCGATCGATTGAAAGACGGCATCGGAGACAATATTGGCACATTTGTGCGGTGAGAAGAGATTCTCACTTCAACTCAGGAAATACTGTTCAGATCAATGGCAATGTTCGTGTCTGGTACGATACTCAGTTTCTACCTCGACTGGAAGACTACTCTCATTCTCATGTGGAGCGGGCCCATTTGTCTAGCCTGCTCTACCTTTATTCCATTGGTTCTTTGTTATCGTCGACTGAAGCAATATGGCGCCTCTTTAGCTTTCATCCAGTGATGCGAAGAGAGTTGTCGATCTCTCCGAGGAGGCGAATGGAATCAGCGAAGAGGCAATACTGAACATCAAGACCGTCGTTTCCAACAATGGAGAGCAGACCATGATCGAGGCGAGCCAATTATCCCCATTTACTTCCTGAATGATATTGGTCATCACAGCGCTACTCCTCCTCTCTCCTCGCATCCATCGCTCCCTCCACTCGCTTTGGATTTGTGAGTGGACTGTGCGACGCTGCCGCTTCTCTGCTGCACACACTATTCCACACAGCTGGATTGTGGTGAGGGAAGAGCGTTGTTCTCATCTGTTAGCGGGAACAGTTAGTAATGTATTGAACAAGAATTTTTTTACTTATCTCCTTCGATAATTGAAATGCATTTCACAGGTACGGCGCACTCAGTTTCCACTCAGGTCGTATCGAGGGTGCTGGATCAGTATTCGCTGTGATTAGTCTAGCAATGGACAGCTCCAGCGCCTTCAGTAAGTCGATACAGAAATTACCTCTAGCTCCAATTGCGAACACTTCAGCCCACCTCGGTTCTCATCTAATGGCTGTTATGAAGGCTCGCGCAGCAGCAGCTAAAGTCTACCTCACTATTGACTCGGTAAGCTATGAGTGATAGAAAGATGTGTGAATCGTCGAGAACCTCGGCTCCCTCGTAGTTCACAGTGAACGTTGCAGAGACCACAGGATGATGAAGACCCCAGTGAGAAGAACCTCGACCCCTCGACCGTCCCCATGCACATTTCCTTCCAAGACGTATCCTACACTTTTCCTTCGAGGTTTGCTTGTCCTTCATCTTTCTGCAGCAACTCATGGGGGTTTCATTCAGATGTCAATCCGTCCTGCACGGTCTTTCATTCGATCTTTCACCTGGTGAATCACTTGCTCTCGTAGGGCAGAGTGGATGCGGAAAGAGCACCACGGTAAACAAAACAGTATAGGATAATGCGAAATGATTGATTTTTCAGTTGAAACTCGTCAAGCGATTTCTCTCTCCCGCTTCGGGTAGCATTTTACTGGATGGCGAGCCACTCGAACGATTCGATAAGAGGAAGTTGAGAGAGGCGAGAATGACTTACTCCTCCCTTCATTTCCCCTCTTCTTCCAGATGATCGGCGTCGTCTCCCAGGAGCCTTCGCTCTTCCATGGTATCTGCCTTGGAAGACCTTTCTCACAAGCTGAAGTGGAGAATGCATGCATACTCGCCTATGCACATGAATTCATCATGGGATTAGAGGAGGTAACCTTCGTGTAAACGTAATTTATGAATGCAATTTGTTCCTTAGGGCTACTCGTCCCTCCTCGGTCCTTCGGGAGTTGCTCTTTCTGGCGGGCAGAAACAGCGAATTGCCATTGCGAGAGCAATCGTTTCCGATCCCCGCCTTCTCCTTCTCGATGAAGCCACCAGTGCACTTGATACGAAGAGTGAGAGGATCGTGCAGGTCAAACTTCTCATACTTCTAATAAGATCAAATAAAATATTATTTAGAATATAGAACGATAAAGTATTAGGTTGGTGCGAAAGTTTCTGACTATTTTCATGTTCGGGCATTTTGACCTGCCCCGTCCATCTCATTCAGCCAATCAACTAATGGTTATTCATAGTTGATGAAGGCTTGGGAATACTTTTTACGCGATACAATATCGGGCCAATTCGATCAACAAGGATGACACTATTCACAGTCAAACTCTAAATTGTTCTTGATTTTCAATACTATTCAATTGATCGTCGCTCCAAGGACAAATGAGATTGAGACAAACGTGAAGGATTATTGAGAAGACTATTACACAGGCATATAATTTGACTCTTCAGAAATTCTGGTCCCCTGAATTCCCGCTTAACATTTTGGCCAAATCAGTAAACTACGCTAATTGGAAAATACTTGTTTTATATTTTCTGGCACTGTACTCGTATAGATCGACCTTGAGAGCTCAATAGTGGTTCATTATTTTCTACCTTCCTATCTTAGAACACAGTTATATTTAGGAACAGATTCATCAATCGATAGGTAATTAGGATATTTCGGAACCGAGATTTAGACATTTAAACATCGAAATCAGCACTTTTTGTTGTTTCTCTCGTCTCACTCGTAATGAAGACCCAGTTTTTCACGTTTAACCGAACAAGCAACTCTTGCCCTACTACATATATGTTGGGCAAATTCAGGAGGTCTCAAATATTTGAGAAGTTGAGTTCAACCAAAAACACCGAAAAACACCATTTTTTGATATGAAAATAATGTTCTCTCGTTCTATAGCCGATATATCCAATGTTAATTTTTTCCGGTACTCCACCACTACTGACGTCACTAAAACTATAAAGGTATTGCAGGCAATCGAAATAGGCTAGGAGAAATTATGAAAAATAAATAGTCAGAAACTTTTGCACCAACCTAATATCATTAGCAATAAATCGAATCCCTTCTCTCTCTTCACAGGAAGCTCTGGACGCAGCTTCAGAAGGCCGCACGACGATTATTGTCGCCCATCGACTCTCCACCATCAAGAATGTCGACAGAGTCATTGTGATGCATGAGGGAAGAGTCGTCGAGAGTGGAGGTACGTTCTAACATTAATAAATTTTAATCAAAAGTTTAATATTTTTTTATCATCAGTTCTACATCTATGAAAGTTGACTAAATCTCTTTGAGGCTACGACTCCCTCCGTCTTCGTCCCTCTGGAATCTTCGCTGAAATGGTCGCAGCTCAGGAGGTCGAATCGAGCGGAAAAGAGGAAGAGCCAGAAATCCTCCTGAAGCACAGGAAGTCATCCGAGCGAGATGATGAGATCTCCTTAGACAGTATCCAAGAGGTCAAGGATATTAATGAGTTGAAAAACGCAGCACATTTCCAGTCTGATGCCGATCAATTCCCCATCACTATGGGAGGCGCGTTCCAACTCTACTTGTTCAACAAACGTCGAGCAATTCTCACCACTCTTCTCTCCCTTCTCCAGGGCATTGAATTGCCACTCATCGGGGTTCGATCCATTCTGAATATTGTAGACAACACTCTCTTTTCAGCTTTCCTATTTCTTCGCTTTCTCTTCGTTGAAAGACACTGAATACGAGGACGAGCTCTTCTGGACGATGATCGGTACTCTTCTCGTAGGCGTCTACTCCTTCCTTATCATCATCGTGTCGGTACGGTAGTCCTTCCTCACAATTCAAATACAGATAGTGTTTTGTGGACATGCTCCACAAAACACTATCCGTTAGAGTCGAAGTGGTGTAGTGGTCTATGGCGCGCCCAACCATTCCATTCCTCCCGGGTTCGATCCCCGCCGTGACACCGACTCCTCCCAACCAAGGAGCCTACCCATTTGGGACGGGGAATTGGAAGTCGTGACAAGATCACGCCGGTAAATAGGTCCGAAGAATAGGTGGCGCTACGGACTGAATCGCCTAGAGCATAGTTGCTGGCCTAGCAGCGGCTCACTGCATGATGAAAATGCCTAGATATACGGTGCGACTTTGCCTTTTTTACCTTTTGCTCCTATCTCTACCTGATTCCAGCAAGCAGTGCTGGCATACACGAGCGAGTCGACAATGCGCGAGTTTCGTCTCGCCTGCTTCTCCTCGCTGATCAGGAGACCCATTGCGTAAGTGGATAAATCATTGCCTCCTTGCGTGTTAGGGACTTGCAGTGAACAGTAGTCAAAGGGCTGGTTGTTGCAGGTACTTCGACCGTCGCGAGACCAGTCCTGCGGCCTCTTCAGTGCTCCTCTCGCAGCAGCCATCCATCGCCATGCCTGTACCATTGTGCATATATTGTTGCAGAAAATCAAGACAAAATTCAATATTACCTAGGCCTGATCTTGATTTATTCTCTCCAGATTCTCCACAAGGAGATGGCCACGATGATAGAGAATCTCTTCGCTGGGTTTATTATCAGTTTCGCCACTTTCTTCATTTGCATTCCCTACGGATTCGTGAGTTACCCGTCTTTTTAGCTCAATCTACTCCAATTTTCCAATTTGGTCGGGCATTTTTTACGATAATTTGCGCTTCCCATATCCCATTGTCTCACTGATTCTTTTTTTATCTTTCCGGTTTTTCATACCCCATTACTCCGTATTTCCGGGGGGGGGGGGGGGGGGGGGCACAACGGACAACTGCACAACAAATCGCCGCCTCTGGTATTTTTTCCCCAGTGGGGCCCCAGTAGAAGTGGGCGTGGTCATGCTCCCCCAGTGGTTTCCCAGAATCGGAGAGAGGAGAAAGAGGGCAGATATCTCCCCACTAGTTTCCCATGAAAGTTCCCACTAGTCTCCTAGGGAAAAACATCTCCGCTGATTCGATCTCATTCGCTTATCCCTCTCGACCGCACAAAAGAGTGCTCAATGAAGCCAAAGAAGGTATTTTTGACTCATTATTCTTGATAATTTCAATATCCTAGGTCGATCTCTGTCGCTGGTTGGCCCATCAGGAGGAGGAAAGAGCACAGTAATCAATCTGGTCGAGCGATTCTACAGGGTGCGAGAAAAGTATTGTGACATATTTCAATTAAGCCCCACTTGGCGCGCAGTGTTTTAATTTCTCAAAATTTTTTGCACCATGTACCTTAGCTATCTAGCTATTTAGCGCTCAAGTATCAAACAAATATTTCTTTTAGATTACGAGAATTAATTTATTAAAAATTTAGCGAAGAAAAATTATCCTGTTTCTCTCACTGCATGAATCGTATTCTTTAATGCCGCATTACAACAATGTAATAGGTGGCGCATTCCATTATTTTTTCTTAAGAAGGGAACTTGTGCACGAGTCTAAATACGTGTCCATTTATTGTGGGGATTTGGTTGTACAGCTAAAAAATATTTAAAAGTAAGCTGTGACGAACGGCCCTCGAAAAAATTTTCTCGAATAAAGATACCGCGTCCATCAAATATGAATGGGAGAAAAATATAACCGTATGTATTATGGTACATGTCCATTCAGTAATGCAAATATGCTTTCAGTTTAAATTGGGAAAGCTAATCTGCTTCTGTACAAGTTTCGAATATGTCCCAAGTGTCGTTTTCAGCCATATTTTCACATGCATGGTTCAGATATTCAAAACTTGTTTTCATTCAGTTTGACGCTATTAAAATTCATAATTCGGTCCTCGCATACAACATACAAGTTAATATCTCAATATATGGATGCTGAAAAAGAAATTCAAAAATTTGATTTTTTGAAAAGATAATTCCGTATCAAAGTGTAATGCAGTTATTTTCATATTTCTCCGTTTCCTGATATCGTATTTCCGCCTAAACAAGTATAATTTAAAGGGGAATGGTTGCTCTCCATACCCAAGATGAGAAAGTGATGGAATTATTATCCGAAGATTTTATATTATTAATTAAAGAGAAAAATGAGCTGCGGGCCAAGGGACCAATTTTTCCAACTTGAAAATCGAAAAGCTCTGAAAGACAAAATCGATAGATGGGGAATTGTGATAAAAATTGTTGGAGGTACTGTACGCAGGCATACAATGGCGAAAGCAGGCACCTATGCTATCATTACTTCGCGAGATATTACATAAAAGACTTGTCACCATACTTTTCTCGCACCCTGTACAACCCCACTCAAGGGCATATTGTGAGATCATCTCTAAGTTCATTTTATTCATATTAATTTCTCTGTGCAATTTTCAAGAGGGTCTATGAATTTGTCCTTCAGTCCCTCGATGGAATTCTCCTTCCTTCCATTTCATCTTCGACTCTCCATTCGGCCATCGCCCTCGTCAGTCAGGAACCCATCCTATTCAGAGGAAGTAAGCTAATCATTCAAGTTTGCTCTCTTTCATGGCTCCATACTTTCTTCTTCCCAGCATCTCACAATCTTAGGCATCATCGACAACGTCCGTCTGGGAGTGGAGAATGACGTCACCGAAGAGGATGTCATCGAAGCATGCAGAGCAGCAAACGCTCATGAGTTCATCCAGAACTTCCCAGAGGTAGTTGGAATCTTTAATATTTAGGCCTTAAAAAAATTATTCGAAAAGAATCGGACATAGAAGAATCTATTTCAGGGTTACTCCACTCCCGTGGGCGAGAAGGGTCGATCTCTCTCTGGAGGGCAGAAACAGCGAATCGCCATTGCGAGAGCACTCGTGAGGAAACCGAGAGTGATCATACTCGATGAGGCGACCAGTGCATTGGACACCCAGAGTGAAAAGGCCAGAGTTATTGAGTCGGATTTTTCATGCATTTTTTTGTTTTATATAATAAGTAGTCGATATTCTATATGTCGGAATCCTCATTTGACTTCAGGTTGTTCGCGATGCTCTACTCCAATCTGCCAAAGGCAGAACGTCAATTATGATTGCCCACAGACTCGACACAATCAGGCAGTGCGGTGAGCAGAGAATGGAGGGTTATTGAAGATGATGAGAATGCGACGGTATCAAACCGCATGTCTTCTTATTAATAAAAAAATCTTTGGAAAAAATTAGCGAAGTGTGGGTGGATGTTGAGGAGAGCATGCGTATGCATGGATCTCGTAGAAATAGGGTGAAAATATTGTGAATTTGATTGTCCACGAAACAGAAAAGTATCTGATTCGAGTACAAGATAGTTCTCTTCAGACGAGATCTGTTTCATCTCGGGAGGTCGAATCGTAGAGAGAGGAAGACACGAAGAATTGATGGAGAAGAGAGGAAGATACACGAGTCTCCTAGAGCAACAAAGACTGAGTTGAACTATTGAAGAGTGCACCTATCAAGACTGTTTATTCCGACTTAATCTTTGAATCCATATCCATAGGAATTCATGTAGATAAATTGCGGGTTCGTTATTTGCATGTTGCATATTCCATCACATTTTCTATTGTACAATGTCTTTGACATGTTGTTACGGTGGTTGGCACCGTGCACAATAATTACTCTTTCATTCAATTAAAGTGTTGTGATATTTCTTAGATTTGTAGAATATAATTTTATGCGCGATTGTTAAAATTTTCAGAATTTGTTCAAGACATAAAACAGCACTGTTTTAATCGGAAAAAATGCTTGATTTCTCCAGTACTTATGCCGTGGACTTAGCATTAGATCATTAGTTTATTTTCTCCACTTGATCGAATGTCCTTGAGCATACTTCGAAAAGTGGGGGTGGTATTGCCTTTTGGTTGATCGTGGGATTTGATGCATGACGAATCTTAATACTTTGATTCCTTCTCTGTCTAGTAGCTGCCATCTGATATCGGTTCTCACGCCACCACACTTGTTTCTGATCGACACTCTATGTATATTGAAATTTTTTATTCAGTGGCTGCCTCAGTTGCATGATATTCCTATCTTTGAACTCTACCGTCTTATTAACCCATCTCGATCTGTTTATTATTCTCGAGTTCTTACGATACCTTACCTGAAGACAATCTGACCATGCATATCATCTAAGTAGCTCTCATGGTTGTTTGATCTTCAAAAATAGGACATCTTGTGGTATGACTCACGAGTCCTTCCTTCCTCGCGATTTTCTGATTTCAGGACTATTGAAAGTTAGAGAGTTGAGACTGGCCGCTTTCAAAGTGTTTTCAATCACAAATGTGTCGTCATTGTGAATGAAAAATATATAAATAATATATAATATATATCATTATGTGATATATATTCATGGAGACGTAGTCATCATCAGACACTTTGTGTAGACTCTAAGCAACATTTCTAATTTAGCGCATACTTAATTTCACTGTCTTCCTGCTAGGTCGCGCTGGAACTCCGCTTTGAATTAGGTACTGATCATAACTCGGTTGATTCCCATTTTCAGCCATGACTTAAAATAAATAAGCATATTTAGGAGTTCTTAAATAAACGTAATGCTTACGATCATTCACTATGTTCGATTCTGAGTCGACGTATCTTGAGATGAGCGGAGTTTCACTGGAAGCAGGATTCGATTTATTCGTCGGATTTGGTGAGTTTGAGTCTCTATTTCCCCTCGATGTTGCATTCAAGGCGCTCTAATTATGATTGTGAACATTCCGATGGGAGTTTTCATACTGCTTCATCCGGAGTTGAGGAAACAGAAGGAGGTCACATAATTACCCATTTCATTTAAATTTTTAATAGACATTCATAAATTTAAAATGTATCAGGTAGTAACGATTGGCTTTGTCTGCTTCGCGGATCTCGTGAATGCAATGGGCTACTTCTTCGCTGGAATTTACCGACTTGAGATTCTCCACAATCGACAAGGTTGGCAAGACTATGAAACAACAAGTAAAAGAGAGGAAAGGCGTCTCTATTTGTTTAGAAAAGGAAGTCTGGTTGAACACAAACTGCGCCCACGTCATCTTTCCGTACCTTTTCCTTGCAAGGCATGAATGTAAACCGCTTATATTGTTACTCTCTTCCGTTTCAAGTTATCAACTAATCGGAGCCTCGACTCTCACAATCACAATCGATCGAGTCATCTCCGTTACCAAGCCAATAAACTACAGACACTTCACCTGGCGTTACGCATATGCGCTTGTCGGCTGTGAGTTTATCAATAATGCATATCTGAATTGAAAAACATGCGAAAACACCTGTACATTTGTTCGATCATTCATCTTTCTCCTTTTCAGCTGCTCTTGCACCGGTTTCTCTTGGTTGCGTCACATGTGTTTACTTCTGGTTCACACTTAGTCCCTCGACTGTGTCCATATTGTGTTATACATCCACTGCCTACGGACCCGAGGTATATTATCAATTTGAGGAATGATGAACGTCGAAATGCTCTCATCGAATCCAGATCTGGAACTACATGATCTACTTTCGTCAATCTTCCACGGCAGCCAGTATAATAATGTAAATCCCCATTGCAGTGAGAGTAGCCTATTTGAGAAGGAAATCGGTAAGCTCTCGCTTACTCCCCTATCAACCTGATTACTCCCAGATCTCCCAAAAATCCGTCATTAGAGGCGCGAATCCATACAAGAAGCTGATTAAAACGACTGTGCTCATCGGTATGAGAACCTTTCGTGAAGAAATAGTGAACACATTACAGGCTTCACGCTCCTATGTGAAATAATCTTCGTTATGATCCCCGATATTTTTCTGAACTTTAATCTTTTCGGTCTAAAGCAGTTTGAACTTGCTTGGTGAGCGTTGAACAAACTGAAAAATGCAGAAATAAGTCTGTGAATAGAGATGAATCCATCCTTCTCTTCAGGTATCTCTTTGTGATATCGAAAGGCATCATCAACATTTTTCTGTACTCTTTCAACCACGAGGACATCAAAGCAGCGCTGATTAATCATTTCCCCGCAGCTATGAAGCGACGAATTACAGGGTGATTCGGATCTATTGGGGTGTCCGGAAAGTTCGTATAATGCTTCGGAAAAAAGTCAGTTCGCGATCAAATGCAGTGATTGCGCAATCTGTTTGTCAACAATGTATTGCATCATTCTGACGTTGAGTAGTGAGAGGATTTAATCAGTCTCCTAGTTGCTACATTGATTCTTGTGATGGACTCCCATCTCTACCTCCGAGCAGTTTTACTTCATTACTACCGTCTTGGCCGATCCGTGAAGGAGGCCCACTCTGCCCTGGCCCAGTCGGAAGGAGCTGACGCCCCCTCCATACCCTTCTGCTATAAGTGGTTCTAACGCTTCAAGAAAGGGGAGTTTGGTCTCGATGATCAACCCCGCTCTGGACGCCCTCCCTCCCTCGATCAGCCTCTCGTTCTCCGCACACTGAAGCGCAATCCCATGGCCAGTCTGCGTGAGTTGAAGAAGGATACTGGTACTCCCAGATCAACGGTGTCCGATATCCTCCATCGAGCTGGGAAGAAGCCGAAACTCCCACAAGTGATTCCCCATGACCTCTCCCCCGAACAGCTGAAAAATCGTGTTCAAGTCTGTCGGGAATTACTCCATCGTAGATCCAATCTTTGATGGGTCAATTCCATCATCGCTACAGATGAGAAGTGGATCACGTACGATAACCCTGTGAGGAGACTGCAATGGGTGGATGCAGATGAGAAGCCCACGCCCGTCCCGAAGAAGGAAGAGCACGGAAAGTAGGAACTCCTCTGCTTCTTCTTCTCAGTGCTCGGTCCCATCTACTGGGAGATCCTCGCCCCTGGCACCAGCATCAATGCCGACCTCTTCTCTGAACAACTGCAAGATGTCGCGATCAGAGTCCCTCCCAGACTCCTGAACCAGGGCAAAATTCTTCTTCTGATGGACAATGCTCGCCCACATCGAGCGAAGATGACCCAGAAGAAAATGGACGAGCTGAAGATCGAGAGGATTCCCCATCCACCGTATTTCCCGGATCTCTCCCCATGCGACTACCACTGCTTTCGCTCTCTCTCTGACTTCTGCAAAGGAAAGAAGTTCAAGAATCGAGATGAAGTTGTGAGGGCTTTCGTGAAATGGGCGGTCTCGAAGAAACCCGCATTCTGGAAGAGAGGAATCGAGACCCTGTCCAATCGCTGGAGGGAGGTAGTGAGAAAGAAGGGGGCATACATTGGTCACTGAGAATTGTAAAGCATTGAATAAAAAATAAAAACAAAAAATTATACGAACTTTCCGGACACCCCAATAAATCCATGTGAAGAGATGGAATTTTGTTACTGTTTTTCAGTTGCTGCGTCAATAGGTACCAGTCTTCCCGCGAGGAACAATCACTCAACACGAGAAGAACTCAGGCGACTACAATTACATGAAACTGAATCTACGGTCATTGAGATAATACAGCCTGCCAAATAAAAGAATGCAGATATTTCATTGAGAAAATGCAATTAAAATGAAGATGATAGAGTCGGTTTTTCTTTGAATAACGCCCTAATGTTTTTTTCCAAATCTTGACCACTGCCTCATCTTCTGGTGGATTAGATTGAAATACTTCGTCGAAGATTATCCTGAGAAATGTGGGAGAATTAGAATGTGAAAGGAGCCAAATCTACGATAAAGCTCAGATTTGCGCCTTTATCCTCTTTCACATCATTAACACCTTCGCTATTCACGGTGTCGGACTCTTAGGTCTTCAACAGACTTACATTTACAGCTCGATGAGTCATTGACAAGATAGCATTTCAAAGGATTTGAGAGATAAAGGAAATGTTGGAGAATAATTCATGAAGGGCAATCACTGTGAAAGGTCTTTGGAGGCATCCTTATAGACATGCAAGGTCGATTAGGTCTTCATTGCCATTTTGAGATCCATGTTGGGTGTGTGAGTCATAGCAAAGACTTCACAGGGTTCATACTTGACTATGGTTGCAGGTTGAGATGCCAAGTAAACTAAATCATAAACTAAATCAGTGGAAATACATATGTAGAACACTTTCCATTTTCGATTAAAACTTCCACTCTTCTTATCCAAACATATCAAGAATTTATATTTGCAAGGGTCAGACCGTGCACTGTTTTCTACATGCATTCGGTATAATAAATTGTATTTATCAAAAACAGTGATAAAGCTCAGGCACCGAAAATTTCCGAAGCTTCTTTGAAACCTCGGTAAACAACGGACACAATGTGATCATCATCATAATATTGGATCTAACCCGTACGTGTGTGATAGTTTCGGTAAGATCTCTTTTGCAATACACATATAATTAATTTAGGGCAGAGAAGGGGCAAAATAAAGCGAGAACCTACGTTGAAGACAACCTCAAATATGTACAACAACCGAATAGAATACATTTCGAGATATGAAAATGATACGAAACACTGGGGCTTGCACCTCAAAATGGGTGCACAGAAAGGGATCCAAAATGCTCGCAATAAGTTACTGTGAGATCAGGATAACAAAAGCCAGTCTGCGATCGATGGCAGTCTACCTTAACCTAGAAGACGGAAGGATTCAGACGGCCACTTCGTCGTTGTTGAGAAGCGACGTCCTATATTTGGAGATGGCCGAGATCTTTGGCGAGGGTACAAAATCGTTGGAGAAGATGGACGACTTGGGGCTCTCACCACCTGGAAAACAGCTAATTTAATTCTGTCTTTCAGATGTTGATAATTTTTGGTAGTAAGACTTTCAAATGAAATTGAATGAATAAAATGCTTGCCATGTCCTTGCTGAATGACGAGTGAGTGTCCATAGGTGGAGTCATCGAACGAGCATCCCGCTCCGCTGCTTCGATACGATTGAATCGACTGGAAGAATCGCAGGGATGACGTCACCTGCAGCAGAAATCGGTGATTCAATGATCGAGTCTCCCCTTGATAATTCCCCCTCGTCATTCGAGTGATGTTTGGATGTTATTGGTTGGTGCACAGATTGATCAATGCTTCGTCACGAGTGCTCGCTCCAATAAGTTACCACGGGGTTTCCGCCCGTGTTTGTCAGCCCCGAATTTTAATCCAATCGAAACGACTAGTTCGCGTGCCTAATATGCGCGCTCGACACTTCTGGAAGCAGGAAGTGGAAATTTTGGAGATTCACTCGTGATTTTAACTGTGAATTTTAATTCATAAAAGTGCTGGCCCACTGCTCACTCAATGCTCCCGCTGCACTAATAGGATATTCAGTGGAGCCATTATTAGCAAAAATGGGACGATTTCAGAATTAGAATGGGTAATCACCTGCTGTCGGAGACTCTTGTGTAGTGGGGAGGGCGAACACTGCTGAGAAAGAGTCGATCGCTTCCTTCGCTCCGTTGTCAGTCTGCAGGGAAGAAATTGAGATATTCCAGGACACTTTTCAGATATTTCCCCCGAAGAATCTAGCATGAATCCCTATTGAATCATTTTGATTCGTGTAGTGCAGGGTCTTAGTTTGTGGTATTTCATAGCAAGGTCGTATTTTGCTTCTGACGTTGCATGCTCGCACATTGGGGCGCGTGATTGCCGGATTAGGCTCCTCTCCCTCTCTCTCCCCCAGCCTGGCTTCGCCCCCTCCCCCCCCCCCCCCCCCCGATATTTATCGTGTCAGAGGCGAGCACAAGAAGCGACTATAACGTAAGCGATGAGCGTGAGGAGAGGCATGACTAATGGACGAGGACGGCTTCAATTGGTCCCAGACTAGGCTGAAGGCTAGGCTTGCATGTATCCTATTCCTGGTAGAGTCATGCTACGTGCTGGGCAACAAGACTCCATTCAAGGAATGCCCATCTGTGCGTGAGAATCGACTAGGTAACGAGCAGATGAGATAATGAGGGAGTGGAGTACCTGATGAGATTCCGCAGATCTCTGTTCATCACTGCGTAGAAGATCCAGTCGCCCGTCGCACTCACGTACGTAAGAATGTGCGCGAAGAAGACTCCGATCGAGACAAGACTGCAAGAACCGGCAATTAGGAACAGGACCAGAACCAGAACTGGATTTTAGAATTTGAGAAACTACGGACCTGTAGTCCTTGAAGTTTCCGAACATGCGGATGGAAGCAGAGAGCTGCGAGATCGAGTCTCCGATAGGCACGAGTCTGCAAGAATAGGGATTTATTGAGAGCCGGCAAATGTCGGAACCCGGCCGGGTATTAGATACTTACCGTAGTGCGCAGAAGGGCAGCCAGCACACGACGTGGAAGAGGAGAACTCGCAGGATAGCAGAGGTCATCTCACGCATGTAGCGAGGCTCCGAGACCAGAGACTCGTGCTGACGAGAGTGAGCCACCACTGCAAGAGAGTACGGTAAGTCCTCGATCAGTTCTCGACCGACTGGGTACCGTACCTCGAGCCTTTCGCTTGCTGAACTTCCTTCGTACGTGTCGGACGATCTGCGAGTAGTTGTTGGTGATCATCATCAACTGGGCGATGAAGGAGGCGGCTACGACTTGGCCCGAGATCTCCATCCACATCTGCAACCAGGGTTTATAGTTTTTGAATGCATCATTCCATCAAGGGAATTGCAAATCCTACAGTGTAGCCCATGCAAATCCTATGATTATTCGTGTAGTGGATTTGTATTGCAGCACCCTCGGATCTATTCTAAATTTCCATTCTAAATGGGTACTTCCTCATTGAGTGATGCAGAATCGCAGCGAATTGTAGCGTCAACACGAGTCTCAATTCGCGATGCCCTAGATTGTTTGGATGTTCTCATTTGCAGATGCAGTAGCACTTTGAGGCTTCCCAACCTACGCTTCCCTCCCTCTGCCCCTCTCTCCTTCCCCTGCTCTCTCGTACTTCTCTGCCCTTGGCTCTGTTTGTGTCACGGGTCCACCTTCACAGATTAGGCGCCGTTATTCGGTCATGCGAACTCTTCTCGGAAATTAACGAGAGTCAGAAGGTTTCCCGCAAACAACGTCCCGTAACAAGATGATGACGGGAGGGATTAGGGAGAGGATCAAACCACGAAACGTCGCTCCACGAATTTCATCTTCTTCCACAGTCAATAATCCTTCGGTGGCAATGCAAAAATGCTTACTTTCTTCTTGGTGCTCTGCATGCAATTGAGTCCGTCCGAAGTGACGACTACGTTGTTCATCTAGAGGAGACCATTATTTTGTTCCGATGCTAACCAATTCGTACCTCGAGCAGCAAAGCGGCGCTAAACACCGTAAGTGCGCAGATGGCGATGACGGGCGTCAGTTGAATGAAGCGCTTCCGAATCTGCAATATCTGCCTTTTTTCCCGGTTCTATTTTTGCCGACTTGGAGTTCCATGAATATCCGGGAGTATTGCTCGTTCAGAAAAAATGCGTGCAAGAAAAAGGGAAACCCCTGCGCAGTCGACGCTTTTTTCGATGCACGCAGACCCGGAATGAGATGAGGCTGCGCTCACTACTCCATTAGAGACTGTTGACTGCTACTCGTTCCTCTACGTAGGCGATTCTCGCTCAAATCCGGCACTAAACCACGCTCTGGCGCTAAACCACGCTCTGTGCCCTCTTTCGGCGGCCATTACTCATGTCGATTATTTGTCAGACTGGAAATCTAGCCTAAGCTGACACGAAGGGAAAGGTTTCGTCCCGCTGGGGATTTGACTCACTTCGATCAGTGAAAACGTGAGCGTTTGTAGGATATGCAAGAATCCCGCTCGATATCTTTTTTATGCTGCTCCCTACGGTGTCTAACAAGAGAACGAGTGATCAGTCAGGCGCAAGATATGAGCAGGGACACCCGAACAGCATTCGATATTCATAGGTTGGGAGGGAGGAGAAGAAACTGACCGAAGAACAGAAAGGCTTGCGAATGGTGATGTATCTCTCGACTGAGATGCACGAGAGACACGTCAACGAGCCCAGCTTCACCGTGTGGTCGAGCAGGAAGACTGCACGGCAACTCACGTTGTCTGCAACGAATCCATTACATCAGCACTACGCAATCCCCCCTCGGACAGGAATTCTTCAGAACACACAGTCAGACACAATCTATTATACGTGCAAGGCGGTAGACACACCCATGCATGGATAATAGCAATCTGTCGTACTTAGCACGGAGGCGACGTTGAGTAAACGTCTCCACCGATACCACTTGCCTAGTCGTAGTTCGGGAAATACGATGTAGAGAGTGCGCACGAGGAGAACCATAAGTGCAGTGAGGTCGACTACGGCCAGGACCGCGATGTAGGATCTGCAAGTTAGTTCGAGATAGATACTACCGTAATATAAAGCTAGTCGTCGATCAACGCTGCTTACCGTAGCCTGTCACTCGGCGATGCAGGTGAGGTTTTGCTTCGGGGGCGACGGGATCGAACGACGGAGAGGACGACCCAGGCATTCCCGAATACTCCGACTATGATGATGAGGCCGTAGACGAGGGCGATGGCAGTGGGAACAGAGTCCATCCAGGGAGAGGAGAGAGGGGAAGAACCCTCGAGAGAGAGAAGGACACTCTGCAAGGACTGTCTACGGCTTCTGTTGACTGGAGGGGGACTGGATAACGGGAAGGGGGAAGCGAGTCGTGTACTCGTGACGAGCACGGGATGAGCTGCGGAACATGGATAAGCAAAAACGGAGCTACTTATGAAGTGAGAGAGTTCGAACCTTGGTCGTTGAAACAATGGCGATTATAAGAGAAAACCCGGAAGGAAATGAGTGGTACTTGGGAGCAGAGTTCAGGATTGAAAGGAGCGAAAGCTGAGAGGTTCGCGGTTTGAAGTGTCTAATTGGGCTGAAGGAGGCGCGGACTTTGCAGGGAGGGGGCACGCATCTCCTCTCCGATAACACCCCTGCTAATGAGTTGAAATCGACGTCAGACATCTCGTGTTCAATGCAGTAAATGTGTTTTGACAAGGCAGGTGAAAATCCCCTGATGGCTATCACAGAGAAGAACTAGCGACGAGCGTATTCATGCGGTGCATAAACACCCTCTCACATCATCGTCGTCTCAGGAATAGGATGTGGATTGAGAACACGAGTGTGCGATAATACCATAGTAATGGGATATGGCGAGCGTGTGATAAGGGAGGAGAAGGTGCAGCGGATGGAAATGTGATTAGAGTCCCGAGATTTGCCGCGAAACCAATACCCTTGCAGCAATGAGCGATTACATGATAAGAATGGCAGAATGATGCTGAATACTCCCCATGGATAGGACAATGCCCCAGTAGGGAAAGGGGGCGAAGAGCCCTTCTCAACCACTGAGACTACAGCGATAATTGGCAAGAATTTGGAGCGCGGGCAGTGGAAAGTGAGTAGGGAGAGGGAAGAAACAAGGAAGTCGATAGATCAAACCATCGATCGATCAATTCAGGAAAGGTTACAGGAGAGAAGAGCCTGTGGGGGATATCGAAGATGGAAATGAATGAGGGAAAGACTCTCCTTCTCTCTTCGGATGAACTCCAGGGGCTTCGATTGAGGAGATATTAGAGGGGGAGGAGTTAGGAGAAGAAGATGAAGAGGAGAAGAGGAACGAAGTTCGACCAGATTAAGGGCAATGAATGAAACAAATTACTTCCAGGGGGAAATTACAGAGTTTCACGGAATTGAATTTCAATCTCTCATGCAGCTGACCCAATTATGAACCCATTCAGTTACCCACTCAGTTTAATGCCAATTAGACACTGAATATGAAGAAAATGCGCGAGGAAAGAGAAGACGAGCGAGTTCAATCTACTTTTTACGCACAATAATGGGGTTTGAGCTCTAAGGGAGTCGTTGGAGGCATAACAATTACGCAAAGTGAAGCGTCTAAAATATTCCAAACCAATTTTTTCCGGTGCGCATCGGATGCATGGATAATCTCCGGTTGCGTACGCACAGGTTTCACGCCTACTCTTCTCCCCAATTCGACCAGATCTCTGTCATTAGTGAAATGGTTCATGAAAATGGAATCATTGGTCTGCGCGACTTGGAAGTATCCATCAATCAAGAATTCCAAAAGAAATTTGCAAGAAAACTCGCACACGAAATTGCAAGGATCCAGAAGAATATAATCCGTTATGCATGAATACTAGCAAAATCCCGACTAAAAACTCAAAGCCCGGTTTCATCCACTATAGCATCTCGCTATTGCCGCACAAATAATTGCAGGAACCGATGAGCCGAAGTCGTTTGCCGATCGAAAATATTATCTGATTGATTTGAAAATATTCCTTGAATTACTATGCGACGCTGCTTATGAAGTTCTACAACCCACGGAACTCGAAATGCTTGGAATGGTAGAGTTGCGCATCACTATCGCTGACTCTAAAGGGCCAAAATGAGGGGAAGCCAAGGGAAGGAATGGCATAAGATCTCCTATCTAAGGCTGCCTTCCTGATGGAAGGATCTCCCTTCTGACGATGCCCAGGCCTAATTACTACTGGATACAGCGTGAGTAAGCAGATTAGAAGCCAATGAACAGAGCAGTGGATGGAAATGCCGGACGAAGCTCCATTTCCACTGGGAATGACAAGAATTTGAACAAGGCACTGATTATAGGACCACTTGATCCTGTCTCAGAATGGAGAAGGAAGGGATTTGGTTCAGTTCTCGGGTGGTCCTGCCTTCTCCATCAACAATCTCGCTGAGATCCAGAAATCACAAATGGATAAATCGGAAGTTCAATGGGTCCATCGCGACATCATGCATTAGGGAACGAATTAGGCGGGATGGAAGATAGAAAGTGCGCGGTGGGGCAGTAGACTAGTCGTTGCGAAGGCTGCAGATTCTTCTTGAGAGAGACAGACAAGAAGAGGAATGGTAAGAAATTAGAAAGAGGAGCGCCATACATCAATTTAGAGAGATTGCTTTAGTGGCGGGGCGCTTCAGATACGCACAAATCAGTAGTAAACTGCATCCGGAAATCTGGAGAAATGAAGGAGTGAAGGAGTGAATTGCGTTAATGCATTCGATCGAACCCAAACATTCGACAGACAGTAACTTCTTTGATGTTTGCAACACTGAGTTAATTGAAATTGGGATGCGATGGATAATACGGAACACAGAGAAAATATAATCCCCGTGCTTTGACTAATTCAAATTCAAAAATTATTTCAAAAAGATGATACCGAGATGGACTAGGAAGTACTGTCGGATGCACAGGCACGAGGAATGTCATGGAATAAGGCGAGACGGAGTGATGATCCAAGACCGAATTCAGTCACAGCCTTCTCAGAAACGCGCCATCATAAGAAAATCAGGATATTCCCTGCATTCACATAACAAGAATGTGGGAGTGGGAGGATAGGTTTTTAACTTTGTACAATGAATGCAGCTCAACCTACTCACCTAAAATTAGACAAGGAAATAACATGGGTACTTATTTTGATGCGCGGAAAGAGGTCGTCAATATATTGCGCATCTCATCTCTTTTCCTCGTGTGGAGGCGGCGTTGAGTCGAATTGACATTCCACAAATTTATTTATTAGGGAGAGAGAACTCATTTGCACCTCCACAAAACGAGAAGAAGGAAGTTTTGAGATCCCAATTGAATTGAGCCACCACAGCGAATGAGCGAACACGTGACTCTCCCTCCGTCGTCTCCCAGAGAACAACGGATTCATCCAGTGTGAACCAAGGATCTAATGGAAAATATTCGATGGAGAAATACCATGCGACTGTGCTGACGTCAGAATGAGATAACAAACGAGACAAGGTAGTATATCTGTTCTGTTCCGAGAATAGCTTCCTGCATTATGAGACAGATGCTAAGTGGAGTACGGGAAAGTCGTCCTTGCACAGACAATAATCCACGAGGAAAGAGATCGGGTGACTATTCGCGGTATTTCTTCGAAGAACACACCGTCCAAATGGACAAATCAGACTAACAGAAATTGTTTTGGGACAAGTGAGGCGAAGGACGAAGACCTATATGCAGGGACTGACTGATGAAGCACGTGTAAATAGCGAAGAAGTGAGAACACGGGGGAGAATGACTGGAAGCTATGAATGGATCATCAACCCCAGTTCAGACTCTTTTGAATGCGAACAGTTGCGTCGAGCAAGCAATCAATGGATGCTAATGAAAATGGAAAGAGCAATGATATGGCGTTGAATGAATGGGATGAATGGCTCATCAACCGTGTTTCGAACTCTATCTCTGAATGCGAAGCAGAGTACTGGATGCTAATGAGTGAGTGGAAAGGGCGATTTCCTTGCATGGTACTCTCACTCCTCTGCAATACGTGAGACGGCGTCGAATGCATTCCAGAATGAGGTCTCTAGAAGGCGAGCAGTCAACTTTCTCACGCAAAGGTCTCTCCTTCTCCTTCCTTGCTCATAAGATCACCACTGGAACAAATCCACGGATTTAACCCAAATGATTCATCACTTTTTGCTCCGGATAAACCTTAGCTAAGTCAACGACTGAACAGACATCGGCAGTTAATTCGCCCTTCCCGTGTTAATCGGGGCATTCCCAGAAGTGATGTACGAAGTGTGGGAAAGAGAAGTGAGGAAGCATCTCGACCACCTCCTTTTCTCTGCCCGAGGGATAACACCCAAAACAAGGGAAATTCAATGAGCGCGGCGGAGAACATGCGAAGACCTCGTTGATGTGCTAAGCGAGAGCACAAGTTTGGAGTGGTCGGTCATGAGGTGAGGGGGGGAGAGAGCACATCCTCTCCTCTCCTTAGCACACGGGCACAACAAGACGACGTTCTATGATGAGTTATGAGAAGGGTCTCAGACTAGAAAACGAGACCGGTAGAATGGACGGGAAACTAGAATATCGTAGGATGAAAGGGGGGAGATTCGTTGACTCGGAGACCCGATTGCATCCCTCCCATTAGTGATGCAGCAGGGGCCTGCATCACACATCTACGCAAACCCACTATTTTTGCACGGAGGAGTGAGCTGCAACCCGAGCAGGTAGGTGTATTTCAAGAAAGAGGTGCAGTCTATAACCAGAAACCTGACGTCAGGATAAATATGTATGTATGCAAATATGTATGCAACACCTCCTAATCAGCATATTCATCTGGGGTTACGGATATCTTTGAGCAGGTCCGCTATGAGGAACTATTGACGAGTAAAGAATTACTGCGAACGAACAATGGCTCCCTAAGCGCGCAATAAAATATCTGTTCATCTCGCGAACGGCTACAACTTTCAGCAGAAGAACTCATTTCTAGGGATCGCATGGTCAAAACAATTTGCTAAATTTTGCATCTGGAGCCTCACGCTGAACATGGACAGCAGACACTGGAAATTATCTTTCTGCAAAATGACGAGAGGTTCTCAGGAAATAACTTGAAGTGAAACTTGATCAATAGACCGTGGCTCGTGCACAGAGCGGGGTGAATTTGCAATCGTTTGCAGATATCTCGTTCGTGTTTTGTTTTGCGTGCTTTTGCTTTTCGAAAGTAGCGAGAAAGATATCTACAAGAATGAGCAGGGGATGGCACACAATGGGAAGGAGGGAATGAATGGAAGCATCTCACAACAGGAAATTACTGCAGCATTCTTCCCAATCGAAATGTATCTGCGGAACGGCCCATTCCGTGCGAATCAGGAGATTCAGACGGAATCCCGAGTGAACAAAAGCAGGAGACAGATAGGGAGAGGAATCGGATTGGGAAAGAGGAGACAATGGAGGAGGTGAGAAGAGAAACGACATGATCGTCATCCAGTGACTCAATCCAATCCAGCGAACGAATTTATGGTATGTGGTGAAATTGAGCGCATTCATCAGAAAAGGGAAGGTTGATACGCAATTACCGCCAAGGAATGCAATGTAAAACACGCTCGGAGACACCAGAAAAGCCGACGGCCGAATATAAAACGGAGAAAAGACGTGACATCGGAGGACTCTGACTCGTTCCTGGGAATAAGGACAACCGCGTTTTTAGGAGAATAAGGAGGTGGGATGGGGCTAATCTGAGTGGATGTTTTCCGATGAAGAATGACGAAGATATTGAAGGCAATTATTGAGGAGTTTATTGGAGAGGAGATTCGGTGAACAATAGGAAGGTTTCAGAGGACAAGAATGCAAGGGGAAAATATGTAGGAAGAAGGATTGGAATAGGAAGAAGTTCAGACGATCTACGAGGGAAGTGAAGAAGGGGAACGGATATTTTTAGTCCGAGGTAGGGGAACGCACCTATTGCTTACGCATTCGCCATGGTAAGCAGGTATTAACGCAGAACGGTCTTACGCACGGGCATGAAAGAACGACTATGAAACAATGAAAAGTTGAATAGAAAAGGAAACGATAATAAAAGCGTGGGAGAGAAGTACACTAGGTGTATCAGCTGAGAAATTGGCAGAGTTCCTTTCGTTATTGTCGCAGTAATTCTATCAAGGAACAATTCGAAATAATGAACAGGCGAATTGGGTATTCTCACAACATCCTGCAGCGGACGAATTTCGTTATTTTCTCACTAATCAAACTGTGGATTCTCACGTTCGAAGGCATGAGAATATGATTAGCTTGTTGTGCGATCTGGTTCTCGAACCACCGCAATAAATTTATCTGATATCACCTGGTATTGTGAGAACAGAATGAGATCATGAGACCATACGGAAAGATCAAGAAATTAATGTGTGAGGAGCAGATGGTATAGGAGATCGGAAAAGAAGAGGATATGTGAGCCTGTAAAGGGGGAATAGTATGATGCCCATCCCCATGTTGTTTCAATGTCCACTGCATCGTATCCCCTTCTCTCTCAGTCGTCATGACAAAATAGCTTCATTCTCTCGTCCTTCCTCCCCTCATCTCGTCATTTCTATGGATTCTATGCAGGCATTCCGCTTAAAATAGTACCACCGGAACAGGCGAAGAAGACTAAAATAGATGCGAACGTAGACTAGTGAGGAAATGGAGCAAAGGAGGGGAATAGGAGGGTTCAAAATGTGGAGAGAAATCGAATGAAACGGATTATGAATTTTGTTCAAATGTGATTCAAAAACATAAAATTACCCGAAATCATAAATTAGCTAAGCAATGAAAAAGAGTAAGTATTCTACCGTGGTTTCGTTTCTTTAGAAAATGTACGATGTGACGGAAGAGAACAAGTGGAGTTTTTATAAATCAGACGTCGAAACTAGGGAAGATGGGGAAGAAACAGAAAGCTTGCATCATTTAGATGCGAACTCATTGAGAATGAATGTCTCGCTTCCCTTCAGAGATCTCAACCACGTCAGATTCCATGCATTCAGTGCAGACTTATCACACTTCAATGTACATTGTTCCTCAGCTGAGAAGGAAACCAATCCATGAATGAGACTGAGCATCAGACAACAAGGAATATCAGGCGCGAATTCGGAATGATTCATTCACAATACAGCTTCTTTTCCACGCATACAGGCAGATTTTCGCATGGTCGGGGAGCATAATAGGGATGAATGGATAATGGGGAGGAGAGGAGGAGGGAATAATGAGCTTTCGTGTTGAAGGATTGGATTCAGGAGCTACAGGATGGGGACGATAATGGAAGGGAATCTTCTTGTTCCGTAATCTCGTCGTTCCTCTAGTAGAGAAAAGGAAAACAGGGGACGGAGATCTACTCGGCTACAGACAGCGCCATAATGGGGAGGAAGTACGCTAATGCATCTTTTATGGCATTGAATAGGGCGCTGTTGTTGGCGGAGACTTGAGAAAAGAGAACGTTTCCATAGAAAGTGCAGACTGGAAGAGATGGAGTCTAGGAATTGAAGAAATAAAAAAAAGTGAAGGAAATGCGGAAAAGTGGCCCTTGCACGAAGGAAATGCGGAGGCGAAAGGAGGGCGGAAATCAGTGAAAGCAAATTAAAGGGGAACGCTCAAAGACAGTTGAACGAAGGGGAAAACAAGAAGTTCAAGGAGATTTGGGGATGTCGCTAACGAGAAAAGACAAAAGCGAATTGAACTCTCGCGACAATTCGGAGAAATGGGGAAAATATGAAGAATGGTGGAATACAATGATCGTTTCCACGTATTGTCTGGTGATTTGTAGAGTTTACTGAACGGTTAAGATACGATTGCTGTCTCTGAAGGATTGTAGTGAAAGATAAGAATCGATAGGAGTTCAATGGAATGGTACAGTGGAGATCAGCGAGTGGAATGTGAGCGGTAAAGAGAGATGATCCAGTGATCGTGAGATTGATAAGGAGAGAGAAGAGACAGGGGCAATAAATCCGTGACACCTCTCCCCTCCACTGCTCCCTGCCGAAAGAGATAAGCTGCATTGAGCACCCTTTGATCAAAGGAAAACATTTCAAGAACCGTTTTGCGAATTGATAAAAAATGACTTCAAGGAGAAGGAAAAACCATTAGGCACTCAGACGGTAAACAGTGAAGCGAATGATTGAGTAGGGAGATAAATTATAAAAGATGATAAAACTAATGAGATGCTGATAAACTCCCTCGCAATAGATGCTTTATGCCTGGCTAGCACATTGATTTCAACATTTCTCACGTTTCACCAGTAAAAATGCATAGTTTGATCCTAGAAAAGGACTTGGATAGATCTCATCCGCGTGGTAGTTGCCCTAATTCCCTTCTGACACGTTCTAACATCCATGAATAACCGAAGACCTAACGACAATTCGTGTCTAAAGATCATCTAGTTCCAGGGCCTATTCGAGGGGAAAAACAAACGTCATAAGGACATCAAGAGAATAGATATAATCACGCTACAACTCGTGCATTAATTCTGCAGAGATGAGCAGAGAATAGTGCGTGGGAGGTAGTAAACAGAAGTAGTCATTGGTGCATCGGAGAAGAACCACTCAGGACATGTGACCGAATACGAAATCCTTGCATAATCACATCCAAATTGTGATTCCAAGCGCATGACTCGGGAAAGTTCGAGTAAACTCACAAATTTGTCGCAGACATATCATTCCAGAAATCAAAGACATAAAATATTGTATAACATGCAAATGTATTCTGATCGACTCGCGGACAGCATTGTATGATACGGCGCATATTCAGGAAATGGATTTTGTTTTTTTGCACAATTGATTGTGAGTAAGTTCTAGAAATAGGAGGGATGGGTAAATCTCGAGGGGCTGAACTCTACAAGCGGGCACGCATTACTTAGCGGTCACTCTCCTCTTTGACCTTGGAGATTTTCTCTCCGATCTCCCTAACGGTTCCCACCCCTTCATTTGACTTCATAACGGGGGATAGGCAGATGGAGGGAGGGAATGGGAAGGGAGAGAGGGAGGAAGGAGGGAACACAGATATTCTCACGAGGTAGAGGAACTCGACTCTGTTTCAGCGTGTGTTCTGGAAGCAGTGAGGGGGCTACTCATGAATATCACTCCCCACCATAGTACAAATCATTTAAAATGTAACCATTGAAAGCCGAAACTCGACAGTCAGACGTCGACAAAAAACTGGAAATGCAATTTCACTTCTCGTTGGTCACACTTTCACCATCAGTCGAAGTAGGGAACTTCCATCTCCGGAATTCAGAGAATGGGTAAGGGGAACAAAGTTTCGTTGAGCTTCTCAGAAATGCATCGGTTTCGAGAATATTCGCAAAATGGAGATTCATTGCTCATTCGAGTGAGAGGAGCAAAATTAGTTGTTTTGTCTATTCTAAAATGCGTCACGATCCACGAGGATCATTGTCTGCAGTGGGAGTAATCCTATTCGAATGAGAGGGAACTGGGGGAGTCATCCCAGCAGGTGTCACATGGAATAGTGCATTACACGTTTAAAGAGCACCGGTGATAAAGGGGAACACGCAAAACCGTGCACCATAGTTCGCCCGTGTCCAATCTTTTTCGTTGTTTGCGATAATGATTAGCTACAAATCGAACAGATGAAGCGGGGAAAAGAGTGTAGCGCGTGCTGAGATAGCAAAAGATCACGATTCTACTGAGCCAATAAGCGAATTGACCAAAACGGGAAGACTGATCCCGGTAGTTCCCCCCTCAATAACAAGAATTTCCTCGAATCTTCGTGGTCCGAGAGCTAATGAATGAAAAAACGAGATTGATGGTCTCTGCGATCTCGATTTCATCCGGGATAAAACTGATTCTTTTGATTGAATTTGGCGGGATTTGCGTGTGGCGATGATGGTAAGTTACTAATGTAATCTTGCAATTCCCTCTTATGGATGGATAAGAATATTCAAGAAAAAACTGTGGCATTATCGTGAGAATGACGCAGTTCGCATTAGACGAATCGGAAATAGTTTCGAAATATCTACGAAGGTTGGTGGAATGGGAATTGATGTGGAGAGGAAATCATCCAGTGAATGAAACAAGAATAAAGTGAGAGGTGAGAACAATTATTATCATGACAACGGAGCATCACATACACATAACATAAATTCGCGCGGAACGGGTTAGTTTCACATCGGGGAGAGCGAACGTTTGAAATACTTGAAAGGGAGACTAGTTAGTGGCGATTACTCCCTGCTTGTCACGAAAAGATCCTTCGTGGACTCGTTCTTAGCGCTCCTCATTATGCCTAATTGGATCCGCCACTGGTCGAGAGTTCGCGATAGAGGAACTACCCTCACTGACTATTCCATCGAAAGGCGTAGCATAAGCTAGTGAAATGGGAATAATATACAGTGGATCTCGCGCACTCTCAGAGGGAAGAAGTGGACACGTTTATGTCCGACCTCTCTCGAATCATCGGGTCACTTTGAGAGGCTAAATGGACTCTTCAAGGACCATTCGAGGATGGAGATCCAGGCCGACCCCATTGCATAATGGATGTTATGGGACTGACCTTTTCGAGGAAATTACACAGGAATGAGATAACTAAACACCAAGTATGTGTATTTTAGTGTCTTACTGCAACCTCCTAACTTTTCAGACAGAGAGATAGTGTGGGAAGTGAGGGAGGGCCATCGTCGTTCGAGCACCCGTAAGAGGGGGGAAATGGGCGCCTCCTTGCAACTTCCCCCGCATCGGAAATTGAGAAGGACCAGAGGGAACGGCACGTAGTTTATTGCAAGTAGCATCAACTCAAACAATACTTCTTCATTGCTCAAGTATTCCTCCCAAGAGTAAAATTGTACGCTTAATGATCGGAACAATGGACATTATTACACCAGTTCATTGCACCTGAGATGTGATTTCTACAGTGTAGTATGAAAGGATCAATCGATCGGACTTTTATTGATCCTCTCTAACACAGCTATCAGCCTCCTTTTCACTTTCCTTCTAGATCGAGATCGAAAGTGGCTCGGGATGGAGTGAAAGTACTTTAGGCTAGGGAGTCCGCCCATCTTATCTCCACTGATCTTTCCCTTCTCTCCAGCCATGGTCTCACTCTACTCAAATCCCATTCCCTTTCGCTCACTTACTGGCGAGAGAGGATGCTGACAGGAGAGATCCGTCACTCCTCCCTCATTCTTCCTCCCGACTGACCTGGATCGAAAACGGCTTCCTTCCCGAGAACCGCTCATTTCTTCTATCTCTTCCATCGCTGCCCACCATTGCATCCATATCTCTTTCTTCAGCCTTTCATAGGAAACACTTATTGATATTCATTTGATCGTGCAATGTTCATATTCAGGTTCTGATGTATTTCTTATCTCACCTTCGATTCTTTCAGTTCCACGATGACTGATTGGCTGGCGACTCGCCACGCCACCATCGCAGCCTCAGTGCTGTCCACGGTATGAGAAATCATTATTATTTTCGAATACCTCGTTAAGTAATCACAGGAATACTCATTCTACCAGAAATTTGGGACTCATTAAAACTTGGAATGCTTTGTGAAAAAGTACTAACAAGATCGCGAATATTTTGCATTTTTTATGAGCTCATTGTTGATAATTCGTGGGGCATAGAGAAATTTTAGAAGTTAGTTAAAATTAAAACTGATAATCCAGAAATTTTTCTCCAGAAATTTTAGAAGTTAGGTAAACTGATAATATTCTTGTCAGGTGTGTCTCGTCTCTATCGTGATCGTCCTTCCTCTGATGCACATGAGAGTGCAACGATCGACTACTCTCATGCTGGAGGAAGTGGATCTGTGCAAGGCTGAGTCTCGTGACATCTGGAAGCAGATGAGCTTCACAGCGGGAGGAGCGAGAGGAAGGAGACAGGCCTACGAGGAGGCGGCTGGAGGTGCAGCTGCACCTGCACCTGCAGCCGACACCTACGTAGGAGGAGCTGCAGCACCCGCAGCCCCCGGTGCATGCTGCAGCTGCAGCCAAGGACCTCCCGGACCTCGCGGAGGAGCAGGACAGGACGGAGAACCGGGTCTCGATGGAACCCCGGGCAGAGAGGGACACTCGGGAAGAAACGGAGTCTACCTCCCACCTCCTCCCGCTGGTCACAATGCATGCCAGAAGTGCCCTGTGGCACCGCCCGGACCTCCCGGAGCCAGCGGAGCCAAGGGACCCCGAGGACCACCCGGAAGACCCGGAAAGGGTGGAAGACCAGGAGATGCAAACAGATCAGGACCTCCTGGAGCACCCGGAATTAGAGGAGAGCCCGGACCTCCTGGACCCAGAGGACCAAGGGGAGATAGAGGAAAGGTGAGAATTTGTTTTTTTTCAAATATTTGGTTTGTCTGTGTTGATTGTCCTAGCAATATTGAATCCTGAAGATCACAAAATTAAAAGATGAAAGTTGATTATACCCGTTTTATTTAAACTCATCCGTAATCCAATAATTATCTCATCAGGTGCTTAACGGTGCTCCTCCCGGCCCCGCTGGTCCAGCTGGTCCCGTCGGCCCTCGTGGTCAATCAGGAGAGAGGGGAAGAGACGGAAAGCCAGGCATCGGAGGACATCCTGGAATCAGAGGAGCAGCCGGAGACAGAGGAGATGCTGGCAACCCCGGACTTCCTGGACCACAGGGAATGAAGGGAGAGAACGGATATCCCGGATCGTGCGCCCATTGCGGTCAGTTGAGGGATTGTGTGGTTGTATTCAGATACACTTTCACAATCATGTTTGTTATTATGCATATTTTCCCTTTCGAAATGCTTGCTTTGAATTATGCACTAGAAAAGAGCTTTCCAAGAACGACAGAGGCTGTTTTCGCGTCGAACGAGATCAATGGAACTGTGTCCTTTGTCAACGGAGCTCGTCATCTGTAAACAAGGAATCATATCTAAAATAATAGTAATGTTTTAAGAGAACGGAGGCGGATCTGCACCTGGAGCGGCGCCCACTCCTGGATACGAGCAGGGAGGAAATAGACCTGGAAACAGCAACTACGAACAGCCAAAGGACGGATATGGTGAGGGGAGGATCATCATGTAGCCAGCGGAAACTCATTTTTGAACGTATACAGAGATAAGAATGTAAGAGAACCTATCCAAATCGTATATGAAAATGCTGTTTGGGCTTTTATATCCGAAATGTATGGACTGCGGTTTTGACCACGCATATCTCAGACGAGCCGCGATATCCTTCCTCCTCCCACGGAAGCCGCCCCGCTCCCACCTCACGCCCCTCAGGCGGACGCGGATCCACTGCCGCGCCACCGCGTAACGACTATCCCAGTGAGTCTGATGAGATTGAGCCCACTGATAGCGAAAATTCGCGTTCATTGCGAGGTTTATAAATAAGAAACCTTGATTATCTATCTTGCAGACCCGGCTCCCTCGTACAATGGAGGCAAGGACAGCAGCTTCGAGAGCGGCCAGTACCTCTGGGCGTCCTAAGACTTCCGACGGATGAAGAGAGTGCCGTGATCTACTAACCCTTCCCTCCCCTCTAATGCTTCTCGCTTCTGCTTCTCTCTCATCACAGCCTGCACCACTCGCTTGTAGATCGACTCGCTCCCGCTTGCAACCCCCCTCCAGACTCATTCATTGTTCATTCAAAGCCACTCGCTAACGTGTCATGTCTCCGGAATTCGAAATCGAATTGTCTCTGATCGTCTCAGTAGTTGAGATGGCGAGGCCACTGATTTCCGAATTCGCCCTGCTTGCAGTGTGTGCCTGTGTGTCTGCTTCTCTAGTCCGCTCCATTCACTGGCTTCTGATCGTCCCTCTGTATCACAGTTCAGACTAAGGGATAACGAGGAGATAATGGCCAATCAGCACTCGCTTCGCAGAATGCTCACTTTCTCTCTCTCGTAATAAATATTTTCCTCTCCCCCATTCGAGCGTGAAAATGAGATAAGACACAAAAGAGATAATCATGACTGTTAGACAGTTCGAGTTACCGCGCATATCCATAGACAACAAGGAGAGGGAGGGAGAAGAAAGGAAAGGGAGTCGACTTAGTCCTTCTTCATCACCTTCACCTCGTCGTTCTTCCTTTCGGAGACTATGCAAGATGGCAGTGAGAACCTTCTGGAGTAGTCTCTTCATTACTGCTATTATCGTCTCTGCAAGAATCGATGGAGAATCAGAACTGTTGAATAGGAGAGAAGATGGGGTTGCGAGTGATAGAAAGCAGTCGAAGACTCAAGCAGTGAGCTTACCTCGCATTTACTTTTTCATTGTCATATTTCAGCATGAAATTCACGATAGGAATAAAGCGAACGTGGACGAATCAGCCGATGTTGTCACTAATGCTCTCGGAAGTTCGTGATAATTATCATCATTTGCAATTGTTGGTCTTTAGAAATATTCGGTAGCTTAAACCGATGATATAGCAAGAATAAGAAGTGGATTTTTACTGACGGAGCTTTAGACTTAGTCTAAAGTTGTGGAAATTTGCTTTCGAATTTGTTTGGTAGGTTACAATGGTTCAATGTTCCACCTTCGACTGCTCATATGAAAATCATGTTCAAATTTTAATGTCGTCATATTATTGAATTGTTTCTATTAAATTCTTTCTCGATGAAACTTTGGATATTGCAGGATCATTGTCATCCAATCGATTCAGGAGGAGTATTTCTGAAGCAGAAGTGGTGAACTATTTTATTTGTTATGCGCTGCTTCACATAAGTTTCTCGGAGATTTTATGGTCTGTCCCTTAGTTCACGCTGTTCCCAGAAAAGTGTATCTCGAGATTGTATAGACATTACCACCACTGAAATACTTTCGGTTTCAAAAATAGCGTCTAATAATAGCCAAGATTTCGCAAAATGTGGCTTTTCATTCACAAGAGGTAATCAAGACGTGTGAACATTGTGATGAAATGTATATTTCATGAAAATCAAAATTATAATTGTAATGTCATCCGTGATCTTTGATCTCCGTGCAGGATAAGGACAGTCCAACTCCTCCTCCAGTGACGACCTCTCTCTACATCGTCGCATGCTATCTGGGAGGATGGGGATGCAAGGCACGAATATGTGCTATTTGCTCTTATCAATTTATATTTTAAGAAAGATATTTGCATAAATAACTATCAGTATGTGCAGCCATCAAAATCTCGTTATTTGTAGAACGGTGACCCTGGAAACGCTGCGACCCAAGCAACTGCATACAACAATGCTGCATCTGGCAAAGCATCTTCAGGTGGGAAAGCAGCTGCGGAAATTGTGGAGTATATTCTAGCAAAACTTGAATACAAATTACTATAATTGTGTCTTAGTAAAGTAGCCTAGAATTATGTTACCAGAACAATTCCTTTATCGGACTTCCATTCCTACAATAGACTTTGTCATTGCATTCTTGCGATAATCGATGCACGATAATTCGACATAGAGCAGAGAGATAGATTCGACTTGTCGTATGTGGGAAGGAAGAGCATAAAAGCTGACAAAATGTATGCTATATTAAACTTTAATTATTATGAATTTTTTCGGTCTCTTTTCATTTTGCAATCAATCGCCTTTTGTCATTTTTTCTCAAAATGGTCATCTATGACCATTTTCTATAGATACAAAGAAGCAAAACAAAATAAATCTCGATTTATTCCAGACGCGTATGCAGACGGATCTAGCAGTGGCTCCTTCATGAAGATTGGGTCGGATCATGGATCTGCTTCAGCTGAACAACGTGGTGGTCATCCTCCCGAGTACCCGATCCAAGGTGGTGAAGGAGAGCGACATGAGAGCAGGAACAGCAGAGATGGAGGATCGAATGGAGCTGATGGGAAAGACGGAAGAGAGGGGGGAGACTATCAGGAAATGAGTGGAAGTTGGGATGAACGAGGTAGTGCTGGCAACCGGAAAGGAGAAGAAATGAGGACCGTGTACAAGCAAGAGAGCACAAATACTGGGTCGCACTCCGGAGGCCTGTTCACATCGGCTAAATCAACTTGGGCCGAGGTCACCAGTAAACTGCCCAAATCCGCTTCATCGATACGAGCCGGAGTAACGGACGCGGTTGACCGCACGTCCTCTTCCGCCGTCAATATAGTCGGTCGATTGCTGGGCGAGACGAGCGAACGCGCGGGCGCAGTTGGCTCATCCGCGAGCGAGGCGTGGAATTCAACGCGTGAGGAGGCGCGCCGTCTCGGATCGACGGTTGAGGGACGCGTATCCTCTGTTGCTAGATCGGTATCAACTCCTGCTGGAAGTCTGAGTGAGAGAGTGTCGGCACGCTGGGATGAGTTCAAGAGTGGAGCAGGACAATCCATCACTGGAGCGACGAAGTCCGTTGAGGAGTGGGGATTTGAAGCGAAGGAGCAAACTTCGGAGGTTCTTCACAGCGTTGCATCAGCAGGAGTAGGATCGAGTGTTGAGGGAGCAGTAGGGGAGGCTGCCAACTCAGTGGGCCAATTGGAATCGTCCTTCGGTGAATCAACTACGACTGCTGTTCCCAGTTTTGAGTCAACTACTGATTCAGCTCTCGTTGAATCAACAGATCACTCGTTTCTCACGTCAATCGGCAATACTGTGTCTGGATGGTTCTCATCATCCCGTTCGGAATCTGAGCCAATCAAGAAGCCTTCAGAGGAAGGGAGCAGCAGCTCCTCACCCAGCATATCTCCAGAATCGATCATTGATTCTCCTACTGCAAGCGTCGATGACTCCACCACCGTAACCACCGCAGGGAACGAGGAGGTCGCTACTTCGTATCCGGATAAAACTTCCCATGGCTTATTCACTGCCATCGGGAATACTGTCTCTGGCTGGTTCTCCTCATCGGGTTCTGAAGACACCGTGAATACGAATGGAGAATACGTTCCCACGGAGATACCTGTAGTAGACAAGAGCACAGATCTCTCATCCATCGAGCCGGTGACTACAACAAATGTGGAGGAGTCATCTGCTTCTCCTTCGGAAGAATCCAGCGGCAGTTCCATCTTCAGTTCAATCGGAAATACAGTTTCTGGCTGGTTCTCATCGTCGAATGCTGAAGAAGCTGCTACAAATGCTGGGAATTCGGCGGAGTCGATAGGAGAGGGTATCACCGACTCTGCATCTTCCGCAATTCACAATGTTGAATCACCACTCGAAAGTGTTGTTGATGCTGGAAGAGAAGCATTCAGTAGAGCTTCAAATTCAATCACTGAGTTTGGAGAGAGAGTCGGTGATTCGGCTTCAACGGCCTTCAAGGGTGCTGCATCAAAACTAGAAGAAGCTAGTGGTTCGGCAAAATCCGCCGTTGGTAATACTGCCTCTTCCATCAGAAGCGAGCTCTCAGAAGCTGCTTCCACTGCAATGCAAGGAGTTGGATCCACACTGGGAGGTGCTGTTGACTCACTCGACGGAGCTAAGTCCAGAATCACCGAGTTCGGAGCGAATGTAGTGGATCGTGCTGGGTCTAATCTGGATGGTGCAGTCACTTCTTCGAAGGAAGCATTCCGTGGAGTAAGCAACTCGATTTCATCAGGAGTAGGTCATGCTGGATCGATGATTGGACAAGCAGTCGATTCCACTCGATCGGCGATAGGAGGCGCTGCGTCTTCAGCCGTGCATGGAGTGGATTCAGCAGTGAGCGGAGCAGCAGGAAGGACGAAGGAAGCCTTCAGTGGTGCCTCTAATTCCATCTTTGACTTCGCTTCGAATGCCGGAGAATCTGTATCTTCCGCGGCTGATTCCGTTGAATCGACAGTGAAGCACCTCGGAGAGAACACGAGGGAAACGGCTTCTTCAGTTCTCAATCGTGCCGGATCGACAATCGAATCTGACGTGGATTCCACTAAGTCAGCGATAGGCGACGCAGGGTCTTCGATGAGTCAGATCGGTTCTTCCATCGGCGAGCATGCTTCCAGTGCTGCCCACAGCGTGTCTGAGGGCATCGGAGAGGCAGCAACTTCTGTGAAGACAGGACTAGGAGATGGAATCGCCGCTACTTCGAGCAAAGTGGGAGAGACGATCACTTCCCTGGGCGACAAGGGCAGTGAGTGGATGTCCTCGGCAAAATCCTCAATTGGAAATATCGGAAGTGGAGTCACTGACTCCCTCTCATCTGCAGCAAACAAGGTCGATGCGGCAGTTGAAGAAGCGGGCGAGAGCTCCTCGTCATTCTTCTCGTCGGTGACGTCAACAGTATCTGGATGGTTCTCCTCATCTTCCACTTCTCTATCAGAATCGACCACTGAAGCTCCCGTCACCGAAGAGCCTGTCAGAGTGGAGGAGTCGACCGGACCAGGCCTCATCTCGAACGTTGGCTCCGTGCTGTACAACTGGATGATGAGGGAGGACGAAACTACCACTGAGGCTCCAGAAGTGGTCACAACGACTACAGAGCCGCCGCAAACGACTACCGAAGGAATTCCCACTGAACCACCGCCTTCGAAGATCGCCTCGGTCGGCTCGACGCTCATCAGCTGGTTTGCTGCATCGATAGCGAACTCGGAGGAAGCTGTTACGGCAACCACGACTACCACGACTGTGCCAGAGACTACCACGGAACCAGGAGAACCGACGACGACTGAGGAACCGCGGCCCGGCTTGATCAGCAATGCGGGCAGTGCGGTGTACAATTGGCTCACGAAAGAGGACGAGCCGGAGCCAACTGTCGCTCCAGATGGAGTCGACGATGCTACGACAGTCACATCTGGAGATACCAAAAACGCCACAGAGGAGCCGTCGACATTCACTTCCGTCGGGTCGACGATCATCAGTTGGTTCTCGTCATCGAGTGCTGATGGATCGGAAAGTACGACGATTCCCCCTGTTGAAGATTCGGGAACTGCATCTGGTGTCGACGGCGCAGCTTCGACAATTTCTCCAGCGGAAGGAACTGTTGGAGTCGAAGCGACAACTGCATCCCCCCCGGAAGAATCCACCGATTCCTCATTTCTGACGTCGATCGGCAACACTATGTCGGGATGGTTCTCTTCTTCGAGCTCAGAATCTGATTCTGCTGAGAGGCCTTCAGAGGAAGGGAGCACCGCCACCTCAACGGGCATACTTCCAGAATCGATCACGGATTCTCCCTCAGCAAGCGTAGATGACACAACTACAATCTCATCAGGAAACGAGGAGGTCACTACTTCTAATCCAGCTGAGTCTTCCGATGGCGTGTTTTCTTCCATCGGAAAGACTGTATCTGGCTGGTTCTCCTCATCGGGTTCTGAAGAAACAACGAATACGGTTGAAGGATCACTTCCAACAGATATTCCTGTAAGCGAAGTAGGCACCACTATACCAAACTTCGTCAGCGGTCCGGTGGAATCAACGACAGTGACTGAAAACTATGAGAGTGCAGCTACATCATCTTCGGAAGGACCGGAGGCAACTACTTCTTCTCCGCCTGATACAGCGACTGGTCCTTCCCTTCTCACGTCTATTGGCAACACAGTTTCGGGCTGGTTTTCTTCCGATGGCACTGCAAGTACTGAAGGGAGTTACTCTTCAACGAATACTCCTCAGGGAGAAGGGAGTGCCAAGACCTCTTCCATCGATGTCCCTCTTGTGGAGTCAACGACCGAATTCTCGTCTTCTGCTACATTTTCATCTGCTCCAAGTGCTGAGGATACGACTACGTCAGTTCCTGAGGAAAACTATGAGAGTGCAGCTACATCATCTTCGGAAGGACCGGAGGCAACTACTTCTTCTCCGCCTGATACAGCGACTGGTCCTTCTCTTCTCTCCTCTATCGGAAACACAGTTTCCGGATGGTTTTCCAGTTCCGGTGCTTCGGATAGAGCTGGTAACACTGAAGGTTCTGTTGCATCGGAGATTCGACCAGAATCAGATCTCACCACTTCTTCATCTATCTACACGGATTCCGCAGAACAACTACCGACTGTTGCTACGAATGTCGAGGAAACTTCATTGGCATCACCAGCAACCGATGATACGACTGCATCCCCTCCGGATGAATCCACCGATCCTTCTCTTCTTACTTCAATCGGACTGGTTGTGCAGGGCTGGTTCTCTTCTCCGAGGTCGGATGAGTCTTCATCTACACCTCCTACGGATGCCCTCAACCGACCTTCTAGTGAAGCTGTGATCGAGGCTAGCACTGCTGCAGCAGGAGAAGCGACAACAAGCGCTGCAGCTGCAAATTCCGAGACGGCAACTTCTCCAGATCAAGAGTCGACCGATTCCTCGTTCCTATCCTCCATCGGAGAGACTGTCTCGGGATGGTTCTCTTCCTCGGGTTCGAAAGACAGTACTCCGGAGCAATCTCGGAGGGAAGCGTCCGAAAGCACTCCTTCGAGTACAGCCGATTTGGCCGAATCGACGACGGCTACAACGTCTGAAGTAGCGGCTTCTGTTGAAGAAGGCTCTACAACTCCTTCATCAGCAAGATTTCTTCCAGTAGGCGAAGAAACAACGGATGTTTCAATCCCAGAAGGACCCACCGAGCCGTCCCTCCTCACATCGATCGGAGATACTGTATCGGGATGGTTCTCATCGTCCTCTTCATCGTCTTCCGAAACTCCTTCCGACAGCTTACTGGAAACGAGCTCAACGACGACCTCGGTTCCTGAATCACCAGCTGTAGTCGATGCAACGATGGGAGCGACGACGTCGTCTTCATCCTCCGATTCAGAGGCCTCCACAGGATCAGATGCATCATCGGTTGATTCCGGAGCATCAACGGCTTCTGCACTCGAGTTTACCACAATTTCGCCTAAGACGGATGCCATCGGAGTGGTTCCAACGATTTCTACGGCTGAAAACGGCGCACCCGCACCTCCTTCAGAGGTGACTGGCGCTTCGAAGATCCGAGAAGGAGAAGGAGTATCGTCGGGTGATTCTCTCACCTCAACAACGACTGCTTTCGAGCTTACGACTATGCTACCGGAACCTGCAGCCAGTGGAGGGGATTCACCGACCATTCCAACCACGGAGATTGGAGTAACAGAACCATCTGCAGTGGCAGATTCTGAAGCCTCCACGACGATCCGACCAGGAGAGGCTTCGATACATCCCGAATCCTCAACAATACCCAGTGGAGGAGTTGAGTCAACAACTCCGACGATTGGAGTCGTAGATCTTGCGACATCCGTAGGGGAGTCCGTTGGTTCTACAGTAAATGAAGGAGCATCATCCGTTGATTTGGCATCTTCTACGACTATAACTCCACCTGAATCTGGCATCAGTGGAGCGTCTCCCGATGGCGATGCTACTCCTTCATCGGCAGTTGAGAATTCTGGAGCTACCACTATGAGCGAAGGACCTTCATCTGTGGATTCTGACTCTCTACAGACCGCTGCCTTCGAGTTAACAACGGCACTGCCTGCACCTGAAGAGAACAGAGTGGACTTGTCAACGACTCCTTTCACTGGGAATAGCGAGTCAGGATTATCTGCAGAAGAGGAATCTTCTTCAACGAATATTCCGTCGACGGTCGGAGAAGGTGGAGTTGTGACTTCTGAAGAATCGGGAACTCCCGAAGATGCATCGTCTGAGCATAGGACATCGCTGCCTACTACTTCTACTAGTGGAGAAGAAGTGACGACTCCTCCGAAGACGGAGATTGAAACAACTGAGATGTCTGCTGTTACGGATTCCGACTCGTCAGTGGGAGGAGAAGGAGGAATAGCACCGTCTGTGGATTCCACAATTGCTACCACCGAGCAGACACCTGTGACTACAGTGTCTGAGGCCAGCGGAGCGGAATCAACGACTTCCATGGTTGAAGGATTAGCTACGAACGAAGGAGGTTCAGCAGAGTCTACCGAGCCCTCCCTCATTTCTTCTATCGGTTCCACGGTCGCAGGCTGGTTCTCCTCTTCGTCGTCATCTTCGACTCCGGAATCTGCAACCCAGATCGACGTGTCCTCAACTCCAGCTTATGAAGATCGTATTTCGTCAGCCATCGAGGGAACATCAGTCAGTACTGGATATGAAACGTCGACGTCTGGAAGCGAAGACAGCCAAAGTTCTACATCAGAAGGATTCTCGACGACTACTTCATATGCAGAGCCTTCACAAGGAGAAACAACCGAGAGCATAGACCATTCTGTCCAATCTTCCACATCTGCACCTGCGGAACCTACAAGTGAAAGCTCGTCCATCTCATCGGCCATCGATGGCGTCACTGACCAGTCGAGTCTCCTCACCTCTGTAGGGTCGACTATCGCCTCCTGGTTCAGTTCATCGTCCTCTGGTGCTCCTGAGGCGAGTGACTTCATCAAGCCGGACAAAGAGGAGACAACGACGATGACGGCGTCTGGAGTGGTGGAGATTCCTGCAGTGACGACGGAAGAATCGGTGATCAAGGACCCCTACCAGCCCATAGTCCCCGTAACTGATGAGATCGAGTCTAAAACAGTGATATCGAGTGGCGGAGAAGCATCGTCGTCATCCGAAGGCACGTCGAGTCCTTCTGGAGAGGCTACATCTGGAGAGAGCTCATCGTCTGTCGGCACAACAACATTGCCTTCTGATTTCACTTCGACTACAGCAACTGTTCGATCTGGTGTTTCTTCGGCCGGCGATGAATCTTCAGTGGATTCTGGTTCGTCATCAACGCCTGTCCTCGAGCAAACAACAACGCTTCCCGCTCCTGGGAATAATGAAGTGGGGACTACGACTCCAACGGCGACTGTAGCATCATCGGATGAAAGAACGACTACTGAGGGACCGTTGATCATCGTGAAGGAGATCATAGATGACGTCACGAAGTCGCCGACCTCAACGGCATCTGGGAAGGAGGAGTCACTGGAAGAGACGATTGTGCACGCTTGGACGTGGCTGGAGAAGAGCGTTGGTGGGTACTTTACCTTTTTTTATTCAATCCAAATAATATTTCCAGAAAAAATGTTCGCTACCATACAAGAAATTCTTTTCTTTGATAAAACAACCATAGATTGAACGGGAACCTAATTAACTGGAAATTGATGATTGCAGAGACTCATCCGAGTGATTGGAAGCACATTTGGGAGTGGATGAACGAAGAAGAGAAGGAGAAAGAGAGGAAACCAGACAAGAATGCAGGTTCGCATGCTTTCACAAATACATATTTCATTTGCCGAAATTGCTAAACCCACAAAATGCATGTTTCGCTTATCTATCGGAAAAAATAAATTAAAAAATCTTTGTAGTCTCTGGCCACACGACGACCCATCCGTCGCATCTGTGGCCGTGGTTGCACGAACAGGGGAGAGACAGGTATAGACAGGCATTGTTCTGCAAGGAGCCTAAAAACTGATTCTATTGATTTTATAATGGAGGGGGATGCATCAACATTGTCAATAAAACGTCTAAAATGTATGTGAATCCATTCCAGCTCTGCTCTCCCTCAACATCGAAGCGACCGCGGTCTCCCACAATCTGCGGCGCCCCAGTGGTTGTGGGATCAGTGAGTAAAGAACGAATCCTTTCCATTTTGTCGCTTTCTAATCATTCGATTCTTTCTGTTGCTTGATAAGTGTAATTCATGAGATTGAAAAGAAATATCTGCAGAGCCAGTGGTTCTCTTCGATATACCCGCGATTCCCCCACTCCGACTGTGGAGGGGAAGAAGGTAACCCATTTTTATGTGCTTATTTAGTTGATAGCTAAAAATGAAGAGAATGATCAGTATGAAGCAATTGTTGTTCGTACTTAGTCCAACTATCCATTATTTAGGTGGTTTCTGCAATGCTCTCATCTTCGGAATTCGATAACGACGATCGTGGAAGGAGGAAAATCCGATCGCCCGCCGAACCTGTGCCGTATGCATTTTATCCAATCTAAATTTTAACTTGTTATTTAGTCAAACTATATCCCGAATCCTCGAGAGAAATCGTAAAATCATGCATTATCCATTCTTCAGATACGCCGGATACAACTATTATTGGGACGCCCGCTTCCTCCCTGTTATTGTTCGGTTTGTGCAATTCATTCCTTCTATGATAGTAATCTATAAAACTAGAATGGGTTCATATTTATCTTTATGCACCAGGCATCATTATCAATTTGAAATTCACAAAACGAATGAACGGACGTTCTTGCAGTCCTCAACGTCGCTCCATCTGCACTCACTTAATCACAAGAGAAGAAGTAGACGAGGAGATCGAGTTGAGCAACGGAACCAGGCCAGTTATTCATTATCATCATGAGCACAGTCAAATTATTGATCTCCATACCTCCGCTTGCAGTCTCTCCTCCATCGTCTGGTCGTGTCCTCCCCTCCATGAGTGCTGTGAGTGGGAATGCTGCACGAGGATCGGGGGAAGGATGTGGATCATCTACGGGTAGGTCATCTCTTCCCTCTATCATACCTTCAATCATTACTGAACAAGAAAAATACATAGAAGGGATCAATTTGGTCAGGTATTTTCTCCTTCTCATCGTCATCGTCATCGTATCTTCTGTGCTTCTTCTTCTCCTCCTCTACTATGTCTGCGTCGTGAGAAAGGTGAAGCACATACGCTCATGAAATCGAATTAGCCTCAGTTCACTGATCGAAACCGATCTCAACTCCAACTATCACACTATGCGAGTTGTTACTTCTGACATAGATTGAGAATGACAAAGGAGGATATCATATTTCGAATTCATGACGAGTGTCTTCATTGCAGAAACGATCTAAGACAGCCCCCCTTCCTATCGCAGTCTACGTCGTTCCTCCTACTTCTCCATCGATGGAAGCATCCATCCCCAATAATCTCCGTGTGAATCCCTCTTCTGAATCTACGCCACCCCATAACGAACCCAGCCAAAACCCGCCTCAATTGAATAGTCATGATCATAGAAACCCAGTCTCATTCATACAGCCCTCTCCATGTTACAACGATGTCAAGTATTACGTTTAGGCCTTTCAATCTTATTGGTATTTAGTTAACAGATCGAATAAAAGCATACTAATTTGTAGACTGTTCCTTCACAGAACAAAATATGTGCAAAGTGAGTAGATTTGAAAAATATCGTCTTTAATTTGATTGAATGCAAATGAAAGTCCTTTGTTCATTCCCCTTCTGCCTTCCTCTCTCCTTCCATTCCTTCTTCGATCGCTCGCGCAAGTCGGTTGGCGCCCTCATTTCAGCGTCATCAGAATGGTGAGAAACGCTTTTTCACGCTGATTGTTTGCACTGTTTTCAATGTAGGTGTTTGAATGCCCTTGCGCACACGATGTAGTAAATTATTGCGGATATTTTATCTTATTGTAGTTATTTTCGTGCAATTTTGATTTTCAGAAGCTGATCTTTGGCCTGCTCATATTTATTAGTGTGGTGAAGTGTGAGAAGAAAACCGGTGGCTCCGTTCCAAAAGATGAGCCAAGTGCACATATCATCTTTCCAGACGGCTTCAAAGACGGTATGAGGGGGTTTATGAGGAACATCTTATTCGAAAATAATCTAAAGAAATCCAAATACTGTGGAATGACTGATACTGCAAAAATAATTATGAATTGTTCAATCGTACTGTCTATTACGCTCTCATTTTCAGGATTTCATATTACATTCTTATACAAAAATTTGGATAGATCAAGCAGGTTACAGCAAAAATTTAATCAAAAATTGTGTTCCTTTTTCAGTAATGTCATAAATTTTTACGACGCTGAGAAAATAGATACGCATGATTATTCAAAGAACAATGTCAGTATTAGGTTCCACTGTATCTTGCTATTCTCCAGTGATTGAAGTAAAATGAGATATTGCAGTTACTCGCTCATATTCAAATCCTCCCAGAGGCCGAACAAGTAGTAACAACCGATACCTGCAAACTTAATGTGACTGTTCGATATGTATTCCACTACAAATTTCATTTCCAGGATTGCTGGAGCCATAAGGTAGGAGCTAAAATAGTGGTGGTCGGGCCAGGAAAAAATGCCGATTGGTGGAGAGTTGACGTGTACAAGGTTCGTTGTATAATCATAAGGATATGTTAAAGTAATTATTACAGATTGACGATCTTCACTTGAGTATTGCCGTGCAGGGTAAATGATTATTTTCCAATCTATGCGCAAAATTAAGTGTTTCAGGATTCTGGTCCGGCATCGTTCACAATTTCCCCGCGTCTCTCAGCGCCATAAAATCTGCGTACATCTACAACACTCTTGACACGAATAACGTTTTTGTCAGTTATTATTTTTATCCGGATTTGCCGTGTCTGAAACTCATCCCACTCTTCATTAGGACTCGATTCCTCTTATTCGGATAGATAATCCACCTCACATGTCAACAAACATTCACTATTGCAGATCAAATGTCGATATCCGAATGGTCTCGTCGCCCCGATGTCTCTCTCCTTCTTCGATTCCCTCCTCAACGCGACGATGCGAGTGCCAGAGAAGATCGAGACGACGACGATTCCATCGACTATGACGACCGTCGAGACGCCACTCAACAACACGAACCAATCAGTCGTCACCACTTCTCAACCCAACAACTCCAACCAAACAACGAACTCCACTTCTGGACCCACCACTACCCTTGCCCCTACCACTACTACTACTACAGCCCCTTCTCCCGTTCCCCCACGGCACACTTCATTCGCTAATGTGGTGAGAGAATTAGGTTACATGTTATACAATACAAAATTCATAATATTATATGCGTGTCAACTCATCAACAAAATACATTGTAAATAAAAATTAAATACGGTGAGATGATTGTAGTCCATCGGTATCTTCGAGAAGGGGGAGCAGTTGTATCTCACTGTCTGGCTGGGTGCCCATTCGGAGATCAAACAGGTGAATTGCACTTCGAAAATGAACTATTCAATATTTGTAAACTCATTTGCATCAGGGAAACGCGATGATTCAATTCATACCAGCTGGTGCGTCCACCGACCAAAAGGGAGTTTTCACCATCTTCCAGGAGTGGGATGACATGCTCAAGGCTAGGAAGGTTTGCCATTACTGCCATTTTTAGATGATGTTGATGCTTCATTCTGCAGAGTTACATCGGAATATTCGAGAAGAAGAAGGGCCAGGCAGACACACTCTCTAAGGCGATTTTTGAGAAGTAAACAGCCTTATCTCGAATGCATACTCTAGGGCGCCAAAGTAGAGTGCGTAAAGGATGGATCGGCCGGGGACGTTGTTCACTATCGGATCAAGCGAGTCGAGGATAAGATATTCGAGGTACGAAAATGTACTCTCACGGTTCTCACATGAGAAGCATTTGCTGTTGAATGAGAGGGAGGTAGAGTTTTGTCTGATGTGCAATCATCCCTCATTACTTCCCCTCTTCTCTCTGCAGGTGCTCTCTTACTACTCTGGACCAGACGTGGATCCTCTCGAGGGAAGACTGGGCACCATTTGCAAGAGCAGCAGCGAGATGAAGAGGGAGATGAAGACAATCGAAAACAAAGCGATCGAAGTACGCACTTGTAGATTTTTTAATTGGAATTGTTCGTTCCCTGGTCAGTTGTTGATCTTGAAAAAAATTCTTTCAGATCCATGGTCTGAATGGGGCGACGATTCTGCACGTCGAGACCGGGTGGAAATGAATATCTTCCCCCAAAACTCACCAATAAATGATAAACAAAACTGAATTTATTTAGTTCGTTCTATCAGCAGCACGGAAAAATTCACTTCAAAATAAACCATTGCTTGTTCCCATTGAATTTGCATACTATAGTACATATATGTATCTTGTTGTACTTTTTTTCTTTATCGCTTGAATATGCCATATAAATTTACCTTCGATAGAACACATCATCGTGAATAAAATACGTTGCACAAATTTCTCATTACACGAACAATGAGAGCGAGAGATCATTGAATCCGAAGATAGTCTAATTCAATCACTCTCCTCCTTCTCTCCTCCTCCCTCCTCTCCTCCCTTTATTCCCATCAGTTGGGTAGAGAACTGAGAGAGCTCTGATCTACGTGAGAAAGTTACAATTGTACGTCGACTAAAAGGTCAATAATATTGGATTTGCCATGCTAAGTGATATTCGAAACAACGAGATTGGATTACGACGATAATTGAATTTAAGAGAAGAAGAGACGGCGATCTCTCAGCCAATTTCCCTATTGGCCCGACTCGCCGTCACCTTTATAAAAAGGCCTCCCCCTCCCCTCCCTTCATTCCCATCCATTTCTCTCCTCGACAGAGGTCGTCTCCCCCTTCCTCTCCCCATCCAATGTATATACCATGGTTAGTGATTCTCTTATTTTATTGTATTGCTACTCTAATTTTCATTCTTTCGTTGGGCATATGCTTCCGCATAATTTCAATGTCCACTTATGATTTCTTTGTCTGTCACAGCTTCTCTTCTCGATTTAAAGGCAGTCCCATTCCAGATTCGGTGCTTAGTCGTACTACTTCTTCTCGTCTCTTCCGTTTCGTCTGACGATCAGAAATGCGCTTTTCCGAAGAAGGAAAAGAACTGCGATGAATGCGTTGAGCCAATAAAATCCGGTGAAGAAGTTCATGTGAGTTTTCGTGGACGATGAGAGAGTCGTGATTGCTGGAATGAAGTGAAAAGTGAATGGGAGAGTTTAACAATAATGTTTGAGTGTCCAGTAAAGGGAGCGATGTGGCTCATCGGTGGCTCCTATGTGGGAATGGATGGAAGAGAGCCACCAAATTTGATCTGCAAGGTGAGCACTCTGAGTATGTTTTGATCGTGGAAGATCATGTTAATAGTACTGCAATGATCTCCATTTTTCCATGTCCTCAGAACAGTCAAAATAATGTCCAACAAATTACAGAAAACAGAAGTAGTCGAAGGGACGGAGATGAAGCAACATTGGTATTGGGAGACGAAGACAGATGTAAAGAAAGGAACAACACCACAATGCGTTAAAAAGAGTGAGTAGCAGTTCCTATAGTGGAAGAAGGAATCGCAATGGGGATTGAGTATGCGATTCCACCCTATCACAATTTCGCAATTTCCGAGCGGCTGCGACGTTGTGCGAAATCATCAAATAGTCCTCGTAGTGGCATTGGCCAAATATTTTTAGGACTTGAATATTAATCTCATAGAGGGCTATCAGTTCTCTGTGATTGCAGAGGTGTGCTCTCTCAGTGGTCCACTCGACGGCAAATCCGTCAATCGATTCTTGAAGGTGAGCATTGCATTATCAACTCGATTACACTTCATATTTGCAGCCTACAATAAGAACTAGCAGTGTTACTTGCCCCGATGGTTCTAACATGTCGTAAGTTTTCATGATATCGACTGAGTTTTAATTGTTTCGTTCAAAAATGGTGAAAACTTGAGGTTCGTCGAGCCTGGGAAGAAAGAATGGGCAGAGATAGAAAAGAGTACACAGATAGATCACTTGGAGTGCGATCAGACAACGGGGAAATGGAAAGCAAATGAAATTGTCCCCGACAACACAATCGTATTCTGTCGAAGTGAGAAATTAAGGCACTTCTGCAGTATATCGTACCAGAATGAGAGGGGTAGGAATGGGGAGGAGATATGACAGGATAGGGTAGGTAATGGTCGAAAATTATTTACTAAAATTACTAACTAACCGTAACGCATGGTACTCACCAGCTATTCCCTCTTACCCTATCCTATCATACCTCCTCCTCATTCCTACTCCTCTCATTCTGGTACGATATACTTCAGAAGTGCCAAAATTAACTGAAATGTTTTGCTTTCTCTGTTTTTTGAGAAGAAATCAGTATAGATAATTCTAGCAAATTTATCTTCACACTCTTTCAGATGTGTCTAAAAAGGAGAATAAGCTTGGCGTGCCTGTTCCAGGGAATAGGACGGATGAGGTGATTAGCTTAAAAGTGCACATGAAACTGAAAATAAAAAAATACAACTTGAATGGGTAGATATGAAATGCAATTGTGATCCTCTTCTCCCAAAAATTGCCAATTCATCTTTCAAGATGCTTCATCTCTTCAGGAATACGAAGTGGAAGAGGTCGCCAGCACTGAATTCGTCCTTATCACCTCCTTCCTCATTTTCATCGGAACCGCCATCATCATCACTCTCGCCACGCTTAGCGCCTACTGGATCCACAAATTTGTCAGTAGCATGTAATTTAATTAATTAATATATAATCATCAGTTCACTCGCAAACCTGTGGACAAGTACGCGAATGGAGTGTGGACGCAACACTGGGAAGTTGTCGAGGTACAATTCTCGTTCGATGAGCACTCCTCATGAAAAATCTCTTTGGGAAAATCTGCCATCAGAGGGTTGATTCGGGATATTTTCTCTCACCATCTTGATGCATTCCTTATAGCCGCCCAACAAGTGGACCTGGCGCATTGTTCTCCTCTTCCTCGACAAATGGAAGAAGCATTCAGTGCAGGAACGAGTCAACTTCCTCGAGCTCGGATACTCGGAGGTTCGCTATCAGGCCAGATTCATTTCTCTAGTTTGGAAATTAATTGAAATGCGCTTATGAAGAGGAATGTTGACGACATCTCCCTTGCAGTTGGGGTACAAGTCGACGATCACTCAGATGCTGTACATCTTCGAGTACATGCTCATCGCGGAGAACCACCACATCGTCTGGCGTGAGTAAAAGGGGCTCACAATACAGTAAGATGAGCCTTGCAGGTCCGATGATCCTCTTCATCATTCGTCTGAAGAGACTGGCCAGTGCTCCCTTCACTGATGGGGAGATATCAGACAAGTTCCACTCATGGATCGCCTTCCAGGTCAGAGATCAAAGATCATCCATAGTATAAATAAACATTGTGATTGCAGGGCGAGAAGCTTATCGATCAGTTCGGGTTCTTCCCAGATGACGTGCATCACTACTGCGAGAGTGATACTGGATGCGATAGTGAGAGTGACTGCAGCTGTGAAGAGAAGAAGGGAGAAGGGAAGAGCAAGGGAGGGAAAGGATCGAAGAAGGAGAAGAAGGGAGAGGAAGTGAAGAAGGAGGAGGGCAAGAAGGAGGAGGGGAAGGGAGTGAAGAGTGGATCTGGAAAGGAAGGAGAGCCAAGGAATGCAGCTGGAGCTGGATGCGCCCAAGGGAGATGGGAAGGGCGCTGCTGCTGCTGTAGCAGCCGCTCCCACAGCTGCACCAGCCACTCCTGCAGTTGCAGCTACCATTCCGGCCGCTGTAGCAGCCGCCCCCTATAGCTACACCAGCGACTCCTGCAGCTGCACCAACCACTACTGCAGCTGCAACTACGGCCCCTCCTGCAGCATCAACTACGGCCACTCCTGCACCTGCAGCAACCATTCCGGCTGCTGCTGCACCCACTGCTGTACCTTCTGCTACGGCCACTCCTGCTACTGCAGCAGCCGCCAACAAAGGTGCTGGCGGAAAGAAGGCATCAAAGGAAGGTAAGGCAGTCTCTCCATAATGAAGACTCATTCTCACTCAGACCCACACAATGCATTCTGTCGCTACATGGGCGTATTCCTGATGAATCTGGGCAACGGAGGAGCCACCAAGTTGATGTACGGGGTGAGTGCGAAGAGAATGTGAGATGATTTCGAAAATAATTCGTAAACTTAAGAACCTTGTCCCTCTGCTCAGAGTGGACGTTGCTCCAATATGTAGCAATCTCACGTTTCCACTCTAAGTTTTTTTTTAATCAAAACAAGTTTTTTTTAAATCAAAACAAGGGTGATTGCAGGAGCTGGATCAGATGTACCAGGAGAACTTCATGGACATCGATGGGCCGGTTCGAGCAGCAATTGCAGTCACTCGCATCCTCAGAGACTCGGGTGATACCACCGAGGTACAAAGAAACGACTAGATATGTGGTGGTATTACACTTGTGATTCACCTTGGAGAAGAAACCTGGGGAAATATACCGATTCTACCCGAACTCTCTCCTTACTATTTGAATTTGAGGTCAAACGGATCTTTGATCGAGCTCTCAAAGGCTGGGCAGTGAGTGTTACTTGGAAGCCAATGGCAGTTGATATTTCCTGTCCAATGGTCTCTTCCAGGCTGATACAGTGCCGGAGGAGTGGGGTTCGTTGTGGGACCACTTCTTCTTCGCCCTCGGTCACTCTCTCCATGAGGATCTGGCCGAGCAGATCACCGCCTTCCTCGTCACGGATGTGCGTGTGCTAAACTGATTCAAAGTACTCTTGCTCTTCTCAGGATCGCGTGACGGCTCGTCAGATCGGATGGTGGATCAAGGGAGGAATCGAGAGAGGAGCACCATTCCATCTACACTTCCTCATCGTCAGTTAGCATCTACTTCCCCTCGGTTTATGACTAGCAGATACCTTTGACCTCTTTAAAATGGGACTATTGGCAGAAGTACCACGCTGCTCTCTCGAAGAAGATGCCAATGGACGGCAACATCTTCTACAAGCTCCTTCGAATTATCTGCCTCTTCGATCACACGGATGATGTATGGAATAAGATGGAGGTGAGGAGAGAAGCGAAGGAGCTAATATTAAACAAAAATCCAACCGTAAAATTTACGAAGATCACCCAAAATGAATAAGAGGAATGTATTGTATGAAATGAATATTCGCAGAGACTGGTGGTCCTGGATGATACGCTCGCTAAGAATCTCAACGTGCCTTCCGTAGGATACTTTCTATGATCTATTCTGAAAGAGAAGACAATTGCAAGACTGAATTGCAAATAAATAAAAGAATGGGAATAATTTGCATTGCAGTATCGCCGTCGCGCGGCTCATCTCACTTGGCACTTCAGGAACAACGGATCACATGAGGTCGGAGGGAGGAGATATGGGGGAAGGAACTGCATGCACTTTCTTTCTTGTCCATATTCCCCAGATACTTCATACGTTGTGTAGACAACATTCAATCAATTATCCTACAGTGAACACTAATTGAATAGTGATCTCTGCAGCTGCAATGCTTCTTCACTCATCCGAAGCGGATGGCCGAGATCGAGGAAGTAGACTTCGAGTTCGTCAGGAAGCCAGGAGCAAAACCTGCGAACTGAGCGGAAGAGAGGGAATCTCCTCCCCTCCCGTCATGAAGACGAATAAAACAATAAACTGGGTTGTGTGGAGTCTCGACACTTCGACAATTCGAACATATTTTATTGCACTGAACACAAATATCTCATTGATAGAATCTTAAATAACTCCATTTGTTCTGATGCTATCTACCATGGACTTCGAATCTCTTTCTTTTCAACACCACTTGTTTTTCGATTATTTTTATCAGCTATCACATTAGAATTTATTCATGATATTAAGAAATTCTGCATCATTTCTTTGTTTTAATCTCTACCCTGTCCCATGCTCCCGTTAGTTGTGAAAAGTACTGATCCGTTGAATTTGTTGTATGCACCTGGAAACATGAATGAGAGAATACTGTCTTCAAAGCGTACCTGCTCGCCCAGAACATTCCTGATCATCATCTTCCCAGGCTCAATAATCGATATTTTTCGAATCCGCTGAAGATTGCCTTTATACTCGAATGTCCGTTCTCCTACCACTAGTTTTCTCAGCCTCTTTCTGTAGGATTCATGGCCATAAAGAACCATTACCCAGGGACTGGACATCTCGAGGAAGATTGTTAACTGAATGAAGAGTTCGTGGGATATTTGTGAAGATGTAGAACTAACGAGGTGATACCCAGCGAAAGTTGGCAAATATCTCGGATCGGCGCACCTGAGAGGATCGAATACTGTCGAAATCTGAAAAGTAATGGTATTACTCAGGGACTTGATTCCACATCTGGATACTTGAAGCTTTTCAAAAAAACTATTAAAATTTGGTACAATTTGTTTGCTCACATTGAAGAAGACATCAGCAGATGCGTCAATCATCGTAATTAGTGAATCGATAAAGACGAAGATTAGAAGGAATCGGCAGGCTCTAAATCGAAAGTTTATACTTATGTGTTCGTGATACCCACCGGATATTCTCGGTCAGTTGATAGCGACTTGTTAGTTTCGTGTACGAATTAGTTGCTCGTTGACGAACTCGTTTGCGATTGACGAGAAGGAGAGTGATTATGACCTAGACGACGGAGGGAAAGAAGAGGAGAAGGGGAGGGAATGAGAGGGGAGTGAGTGGATAAAGTGTCACTCACGACGTATATGCACACTTCGAACACGATGGCCATGTAGGTTCTCATTCGATCGGCCATTCCCTCTGGAGTGGAAAGGAGAATTCGGATAGAGAGGGGAAACAAACCTTTGAGGAAAATGTTGAGAATTGCAATGAGTGAGGCCTGCAATTGCTCTGTGAGAGTAGACAAAAGGCAGTACTCACACAAAGTATTTGAGATGCTGCTACGAAGCCCCAAGGACGCATCGACTCGTATCTAAAAAATGTTTTACAAACTCGATTTCTTCTGCCGCTAGCCCCCCATAAAATATTAGATTCTCTCGCGATTCCCCGTTTGAGAAAATGTATGTTTGTGTTTGCGAAATTTACCTTTTAACAAGAATTGTCGCTGCAAGCCTCTCGATAGTAGAGATGAAGACGACAGGTAGTAGATAGGTGTAGACCACGAATCGAACCATGTCTGATTTACCAAATTATTTTTATGAATGAGTGAAATGCTTGCCTATTATATTCAATAGTGCTATTAGTGAATCATCCGTAGAAAGAGTAATCGCGAAGTGAACAACGACCGAGAGTTCACAGATGACGTAGCCAGAATACAACAGAGCGATATGCAGACTAAAATTAGCTAATTACATGTTCCTCGGGCTTCATCAACTGAAGTGTATCGGACAAAGATTATAAAATGGAAAATGTGAACAAAAAATACTTTTAAATTCACCTGAACACAGGATGAAATGCATGTCGAAGGGAGTAATGAATTCTGAGGAAAATTATGATGAAGATGATGCATAACGAGTATCCTACTATGTACATGATATCGAATAATTTCCTTGTCGAATCCTCAACAAAAGAATTAGCAAATAGTATATTTCAGTGTCAATTCAAACCTCGCAAACAGTGATATTAGCAATAAGTGAGGAAATTTGTGAACCATCGACCATGTGAGCCTGAAAGGAGTATGTGAATTGAAAGGGAAATTCAAGCTATATGATGATTGTCTGGGCACAATAAAAAATCTAATGTATTTTTTCCGTGGTTCGGCAGTGAAAATATTACTCGATCCAGACAACTCCCATGTTCACTAAAAGCGATACAAGCATCAGAGAGACGAAATTTAAAGACCTTCATTCAATCAAACACATTTGCGATAGATTTTATGTAAAAAAGAATTCCCTCTTTCTTCTACTCGAGACTCAGAGTAGAAGAAAGAGGGAATTCCTGAGCAATATAGATTCGTTCCTGTCAAGAAACGGGCTACTCAGCGCAATTACGGGCGATATTCGGAGTGGTAATAAGTACTCGTTGAATATCGCTAATACTAGAAATTGAGCTACAAAACAGCACTTCCCTTAAATGTCAGTTACTCGAGATGTCCGTCGCAGAGAGTATGGAAATGGATTCACTTCTGTGAGAATGCGTGGTCATTCGTAGATCGTGGGAAGTAATTGCTAGTTTTCCCCAGATCTAATCATTCTTTGAGAGCACGTGTGCTCAAATTCTTCCCCATTCCTTCCACGAGCCTAAATGCGTCCAAAATACAAAAGATCCAGAACAAAATATATCATGCAAAATGGATGAAGCCTCTAAATCCGACATCGATGCGCTGGATTCATTTTCGAATTGACTGTGAGGTGGTGGTTTGTAAGTTTGCCAATTAATAAATTTTCTTTTGAATTCCAAACACTTTCTGCAGATATTTTTGAAATTTTCTGGAAATTTGAATGAATTAATAACATCGCGTTTTGCACTAAACGTGCAGTTTTCGTGACTACGTGAGTATGTGAGTAATGATCTCATCTCCCCTCACTCCTTCCTCTCTTCACGGTAGTGGGCTGTCACTCGCTCTCTCGAGGAATGCATTCGGTCATTTTGCACTCTTTTTTTGGTATTTTTTGGTATTTTTGCATTATTTTTTTCAGATTCAGTTCGTTGTCCTCTTCATCTCTCTCTTCTTTTCTCTCACTGAGGGCGAACACCAATGTGATCCTGATCGACGCGAATATGTGAGTTACTGAAACCAATTCGAATTCCCTCGAGCTTTGTCATTCCAATCATGTGTATGTCCAATAGGATAGTGTACACCACGGATAAACGTTGATGAACCCTTTCATATCTTAATAGTTACCACCATTCATGTTATTTTTCAGGTGTGTCTCGTGTTGGCAGACTGCATTGCAGGAAAGGAATCAGAAGGAATAATTATTGGGTTCAACTCGAGAGAAGATAAGCTCAAAGACGGAAAGTGCGATGTGATTATAAAGCAGAGGTTAATTCCCTATTAATTTGATGAATACGAAATGATATAATTTCAGAAATATCAACGATCTAAAATGGTTTATCGAGATATCTAAAAGTATGGGATCATCTTGTCTTTGGGTATGTTTTGAGCTAAAAAAAGTACAAAACCCGATTTATTTTTTTCAGAAAATTTTGATATAACTTGTGATGATATTTATAAAAATACCTTTGCTTCTTCACCCGCGAATGGTCAGTTAACTCAAGGTATTTGGGATATAATTTTAATTTAAAAATTCGTGTCTCCTCGAAGGGAATCGGGAAAAAAACAGTCTTCGAAGGGGCTCTGGGATACATAAAAATATTGTAAATTGCCAGTTGTTTCATCTTTAATTTGTATTACAGCTTTATATATGAAGAACGAAAATGATCATGTTTACTGTTATTCCATAATAAATACGACTGGAACTTCCCAAAACGTACGAATTAAAAATTCCTGGGGTATCGGTAACATAAAATACTTATCTATTTCACAGCAAAGATCAAGGAGAAAATCACGTGCTCTGCAGCAATAGTTGAGAAAAAATTCAGATATACTCATTACTGCAGAATAAGTATCTGGGGTTTTCTTACTCAAATGATCACGGAAGTTACGGAGTGAATGAAGAAAGTGGTAAATTCTTTGTTAGGGAATTATTTTTTAGGGTAATGTCGCTTACAAGGATATATTCAGACACGTCGCGACCACTCGTAAATATATTCATCTTTTTTTCAAAAGTAAACTGTCACTGTCAAGTGGATGTGATCCTGATCTGATCAAAGTCCAATCTTCGGTGATAGGAGGCCATGCTGAAACAGTGAGAGGAAACATGACGAAACATCCAATTTGTGCCTGTTGAGGTAGAGACATTCATCGTCGGCGAGGATGAAGAGATCAAGTGCAACAAGACAAAAGCAGATCGCCTTCAGTAAGCTTTCAATTTTTTCATTCAAATAAATTTGCTAATTTCATTCTGTGAAGGTTTTTTTCCAGAATCAAGCGTGCTTCAGACAACGATTTCGAGGATGTAGGGAAAATCTTCTGCCCAGGACAAGTTGGACGATAGAACACCTCAATGGGTTTGTGATGATTGAGCAAAACAACAATCAATAGTTTCCAGCACGATCGAGTACATGGGATCGGATGAATTCGATCTGAAATGCTTCAGAGATTGTAAGTGTGATTTCGTAATTGGCGCATCTCTTCTCCAATCGCAGATTACGAGTACTGTGGAAAGCTCGGACGACAGACTTGTCCCTGGTGCACGGATGTTACTTACGAGAGCTGCACCCCTCATGTAATTATTTGTTCAATTAGCATAATATAAACCAGTTGACAGTGCAAGGACAACTTGTGGTTTGTGAGCGACAAGGTGTTCAACTCATCTATAGAATGCAAGGTAGCTTGTCCATGAGCTCCAACCACCAACATTACTCAACGATTCAGGAAAACAAAGATGACGACAAATTGGGGGTTTGGACTGTGAAGAGCAATGGAATTGATGTTCCCCTCTCCGAGGCAGCTTGCTACGCTAATTTAGATAATTGTCAAAAATTTGCAAACTGATACTTTTATCTCAATAAGATTAACCACTCTTTCAGTTGGCGAGTATCCCCTTCCCAAAGCAGAGCCCCAGGCAGTCGAGGGTGAGCGCTGCTTCTCTGTTTTCTCTACACGCTCACCCAATTTAGTTTATCATGGTTTTCATCCTAGATGAATATCATACATTTGTACAATGAGAGCGCGGAATGCTTAGTTCAAGCGATAAAACATTTCACGATCACAAAAATTGATAATGTTTATGGCCGTTTCGAAAGCCTCATATGTAGTTGAAAGATAGGTACAGATTCAACATTAACAGTCATAGGGGAAGGGATTGTGTACAAGAGGTGGTGCCGGACTTAGAACTGCTTCACGACAATTTCGGATACTCCTCCAATGAGAGTGATACCCCACTTCCACCATCCAACTGCGAGAGAAGAAGATTGACGACGGGAAGAAATGAGAGATCGAAGGTCGCTGATTGCAGCCGAATTCTAGAAGAGAAGAGGAGATTTGAATCGAAGCGATGGCCCATCAAGTGATCTATCGAACGTAATGGGAATATAGATAGAAACGGATACCGTGCAATTTCCAAAAATATCACGTTTCGTGCGATATCCATGAACCATAGCTGGTCCTCGTTTGTTCTATTACCCCTTTAATTCCTCTCACCTGGAATTCTCCGTGTGCGTGATGGGAAGCGACTGCCAATTCGAGGGAAGCTTCCTTGTCCACATCAGGGAACGAGGAACCAGTCTGAGAGAGGGAAAGGAGTCTTTAGTAGAAGGGCATTGAGGGAAGGAATTCTTCCCAAACGAGAACTCACCTGCTCCAATAGCAGCCAGAATTTCCTCGTGGGTGGAGACTCATTGCCGTAAGCGAGGAAGACAAAGTAAGTATCTCTGAATCAATGTCTAGTTTTCGTGATTTTTTTTCTTTTTTTGAATTTATCTCACACCACTACAATTGTAGTAGATTACTCGTCTACATAACACAATGAGAATTGAATATTGCTTACCTCTTGTCCACCTGTTGTGTATCGAGTGGGGTGAAGCTCCAGCTCTTCAGTTCGAATCCATTGAGTGCAGTCACGTGCAGAGACATCTTGTCGTAGCCACCCGATAGCTGAATATGGATTAGGTTATGACCAAAACATACGAAGTCTTCAATGGTGCAGAATATTCACCTCTAAAGTGATGTTCACGAATTGGCTGTTGCCCACTCGTTCCTTCGACAGCAACTTCGTCTGGATGGGATGGGGAATGGTCGGAGCAGTAGGAAATGGCACCCAAAGAGCAGAACTGCAAAATTTAATTCTGACTTCATCTACTATTATTTAAACCTCGGCGGAAACAGTTCATGAACGGCAATATAGTAGGGTAGTCTACAGTACGTGTCCTTTGTCTTATCACAGTCGGATGGAGAAGAACCCTGCAATCGATCGAGATGTCGCTACCACCGAACACCTTTACTGAGAAGAAGGAATGATTGGGAAGGTCTCCAACGCCTCTGTAATCAAGTGACTTCATGAAGAGAGCATTCTCATCTGATTCCAGTCGTCCATCGAAAGAGTAGACTGTGCGATGAGTGTGCTGAGGATAGAGGAACAGAGGTTACTTCATCCTCTCCCTCCCTCTCTCTCACCAATGCGAACATTCTCCTCAGTCTGGGTCCTTCATCGGTAAATTTGTAGGGCACTCCTAGATTGCTCGTAGCAAGAGCGATGAGAAGAACCACCATGAACTGCAATTCATTATTTTCAATCGTCACTGTCAACATGCCATCAAGGTATATCATTCGATCATTTGAAATATTTTTAAAAATATACAAGAGGCTCTCGTTTCTTACCAGGAGTGAAAACCTGAAGGCGTTCTTCAGAGGTCGCGAGACGTACACGAGATTATTCTGAAAAAATCGCATTCAACGTTTAGCAGACTATCGAACCAACCAATATGGATTTCACATGAATAATCCCCATAAAGAAATTCAAAACAAAATAGAAAAACAAAATAGACTGTTTTAACATTCTCGCAAGCTCACAGTGAATAGGACGAAGGTAACAGCAATGAGGAGTGAGAGAGTGACCATCACTGCCTCGGGGTTGATCGCCATCCCGAGTCGGCCTGAGGAGGGAAGAGGAGAGGAGAGATCAGAGATCAACTACTCACCAATGACAGGGACGAATAGTTCGATCCATTGAGACATGGTGTATGATCCGACTATCTGGAATAGATAAGAATTCAGAGCAGATTACAATCTTGGAATATTCAAGAACAATAAAGTGTGCAACATTTCTGTCATTTATTAAACATCTAGATGGATTTTGGCCTATCATGGCTCCAAGAAATTTTTAATATATTGAAAAATCATTGTGAAGATTTTGAATACCATGGCAGGGATGAGGGAGAGCATCTGTACAGCGAGAATCTCCACTGGAGTCACCTGGAAAGACAGCGATTGGCTCTATCAAAACAATGAGGAATCAACACGCGTAATGAGAAATGATCTGCCTCAATACCAATTGTGGAATCCTTACACCTAGTGTTCAGTTAGTGCAGCAACAAAAATATCAGGATTTTGAGTACCGAATCGAGGTTGAATGAGAACTATTTCCAGCAAAACACCTCTCGTAACTATTGTTTCTCGTTTCTCATTCTCATCCGACACAGCACCGAATTTGCAACCATTCTCACCGTTTTGATCACTCCCAGCCTACCCAAAACGTGCAGAATTGGATCTCTCAGCATTGCGAACACGAGATAATTGAGGAGGATGAAGGCAGATGCGATGCCTTTCTGCAAACAAAGAGCCGACCATGGACCATTCATGTTTTCAACATCGAATCAATCTATTCACCAAGTCTCTTTTCTCTTCATCAACGAATTTTTGAACATATTAGCTTTCCTACATGCGTTAGCCAGAGTAGACCAGCAGCCAGGAGAACCATCACGGAGTCGAAGTGCGCCCTCTCCGCGTTTCGCATCTAAGGAGAGATTATTATTTTCAAACCATGGTACCATAATTTTAAGAATCTCTTACGTATTGCTTGGCGTGGAATAGCTCGTGCACGTAGAGACCGACAGTGACCATGGGAAGGACGTAGAGACCACCAATGAGTTCAGGGAGGGAGTACCTGGATGGGACAATGGACAAGAAGGAAGGCAGGTCACTGACCAGCACATGGTGAGATCGAGGAGATTGACGATGACGGCGATGATGACTCCCACTACATACATTGAGAAGAGGGAGATCACGTGTCTGCAGAGAGATACTGTAATGTGTTGAATGATATCATTATCCAGTTAATGTTTCATTGAAAACTTCTCCATGGGCCTTCCCTCGACTTTGTTTATTAATAAAAAAAAGAGTTTTTCTCACCTGAAGAAAGCGATGATGAGATCCGATGTTTCGTAGGAGCCCTTCCTTATTCTCACGAGAACAAGAAAGAAAATGAGGACCGAAGTACCCACGTTGAGAATCGCACCTGCATGAATAAAATCAATTTTCGATTGCTTTTGATACCTACCGAGTTCCACGGTATACCGGACGGTGAAGAGACCGACGACATCGTAGAACACCCACTTGTTCTGTTCGGCTGCCTTCCCGGGCTGAATTATGAATTCTAGATGTTAAGAGTCAAAGTGATGTGGTGAGATCGATATTCCTACCGTACCTTGGAGAGATCGTCTTCACTCAGCACTTTCCTCACTACAGCCAACACATTCTCGCCCGCTCGTTGTATTGATCCTGCACCGATTCGATCTTCCTGAAAAGAGATGTCTTTTCAATATCGAGGTTCTTTCCGCTGCCAATCTTCACTTCATAATTCACTCACTGTATCGAACTCCGTGTGGTACACATATCCGTTTCTCGTGTAAGCAATGTCGAGACCTGCGAAGGGTGAAAGATCAGATATCTAAATCAAGCTGATATCTCTTACCAGAAACCCGTCCGTAATCTCTGAATATTCTGAAGTCAGTATCACCAGGAATTACTCCCGTTTGAAACAGCTGAAAATAAGGAATATTCCCAAAATGTCATTTATTCAGTCGTACTTCCTGGGCAATGATATTGCAATATGGGTGCGGGGCAGCATCCAGATACGCCTGCAGCAGCCATGAATTGCCAGGTCCCGCCTGCAAATTTTTCATTAATTGAAAGTGTTTGGCTTGTCTCGAGTGTTATCAGTGCATCACAACAAATATCACAGTTCTAGGATAGTACTGGTGAGAAGTTCTAGCTGACTTACCTGGAAAAGGATTTCTCTACCTCCATTTCCCGCTCCCTCCATGTTTATGAAGGCTCTGCAAAGGTGGATTTAGCAAAAAATATTACTAGCTAAAGGCTAAAGCTGACTTGCGGAAAGCAAGGTAAAGGTGAACTTGGGGGTCAGCGTCCCACCTAATTGTGTGTCTCCACGGGTGGTTTTCGATGAAACCATGAGACCCCTGCAGGAAATTCTCCTCGGCTGTAACAAATGGTTATTGCTCTATCTAGTAGTGGATTCCATTTCGTCAATTTCCCGAGCGAACCTCCATTGAAGAGGAAGACGACGTCATATTGCAATTCCTTCTCTTCCCTAGCAAGAACATCCAGAATATCCATCATGATTGCACACGCAACCTGCAGGCACGTTAATTTTATGGCATTCCAAAAAGCTCTCACTATTTCTTAATATTGTGCCCACACTATCGCACTATAAAAACACTCGAACTCAACAAACAGCATCATCGGTGGCTCCCGGTGTGTCTGGGAAGGTGTCAACGTGGCAATTGAGAAGCAGGGAGTGCGCTGCGAGACCCTGAGAATGGTTCTGTGCTAGATCATCGTTAGATTCAAAAGACGCACTTTCGCTGGTCCAATCCTCGCAACCTTGTTAGTCACATTCTCGTAGCAGAGAGTGAATGCGGAGAGGAATTTGAGATCGAAGCAGCCAGTTGGATGCTGAGTGTCGATCTGAAGGTGGGGATTAACATCTCGGACAGAGTTGTAGTTCCCACCTCTACTCTGTTCTTGCCCACTCTCTCTGCTGCGTCCCTGATTGACTCCAGGCGATTTTGTAGCAGACTCATCGCATGCTTCTAAGAGAGAAATATTGGATTTTCTGCTCTCTAAGTAATGGAGCAACATTTGTTTGTGGTCAAATGCAGAGAATTGTGGATAGGGATTGAATGCATCGTATGTTTATTTTGAGCAGTATTTCAAGTGATGGCTGCAAGTAATCCATTCGATGAGTAACTAATTCTATTTTTGGCCATGACAAATATCGAATTTTCCAAGTTCGTATTCTGCACTCAATTGGGACGCACTTTCTCACCTCGAGTGCGATACTACCACTGGGTCTCGGTCCAAGTGCAACAATATTTTTCAGGAGACTACGAGCTCGCACCTCCGAGAACTCGGAATAGTCACCGCCTGGTCTGCAACATTCATTTTTGCCCGAAAGAAATATCGTCTATGATAGTTCTTATGACTAGCATTTCACAAACTAAAACATTCCGAGACGTATGATGTCAAAATAAAGTATAAACAAGTTCTTTTATAAATTGGGGCATTCTCACTTGACTTCAGGCAATCTCTGGTGGAAGAACACAACTCCTCCATAGACGATTGCAATCACTGCCAGAGCGAAGAGCCAATGACGGAAACCAAGAAGGGACTGCAGAGAAAATGGGATAAAGGTATGAGAGTTTTGTTGATGGGTATGATCATGAAATGTTTCATTCCGAAGTATCAAACATGGTACGCAGAAAACAGGAAGTGAATTGGTCGTGTAACAAACACTGTAACAGTGTTCGCTGGTGTTCTTTGCTTAGTTAGCACTTGATAAAATAAACTATGTCTCCCTTGTCAAATATCACGTACGTAGGAATCTAATAGTGATGAATTTTGGAATTTAAAAAGTTCAATGAGCAATTGGAGAGACGTGGAGACTACTGAAATAGCATACATTGAAATGTGATGATCTAGCTAAACAGGCCGAACAGGAGAACACGGAGGGCAGAATGTGCTTCTGCTTTACCATTTTACTAAGAATTAACTCACGGGTTTCTTTTCCTCCTCATCATGCAATCTCCCGTATTCCATGGTGCGCCCCTTCGAGTTCGTGATCCCTCCGCCCCCTCCCAGATTCCTCTGCCGAAGCACGTCCATTCCTTCAGAGTTCGATGATTAATGGAAGGTGTGCAGAGAGGAATGGTGTCTAAGCTCAAGATAAAATGAGAGCCCATCCACTGTCTGTCGACCCTCGTGCGAATCTGAGAGAAGCTCAGTAAACAAACACCTGGCACAACATCTGACCAACGGAATGAGTGACTTATATCACAACAGGAAAAATACTTCTAACATTGTAAGTATAGATGGTGTAGCGCCATTGTCGCGAGGAAATACGAACCGTAATGAAATGAAATGTAACATTCTTGCAGAATGATGACTAACACCAGCTCCCTGATTGTGATGCAATGAAACGTCGACTGACGCTCAATAGCCCGTTTATTTATTGCTATCCCTCGTCTACTCATGGTAAATTATTCCGAAGGAATTAATTGCGAATGATGAATAGTACAGTTAGCCCTGGCAACAACGATGTACTCCTTCAATCGCACTCTAGTTACTTGCTTCACATGCACTAGCCTACTATGCTATTTCCTTGCTACAAAACGGAAACACTTTACGAACTGTGAAACAGCGATGGAATTGGCACGCTATGATCGATAGAGCAGTGGAACGAGAAGAGCGATCTCTGTTCATCTTTACTTCAATTGCGCACTAGATACAACGGGAATCGGTCACACCTACTAGCCAAAGAGAAGGCATAATCAATGGTGTGTCTCTCCTCTCCTCTCTCTCTCCGCCAAACAACAATTTGTTATGTTCCTGCCATGCGTATTGTTGTCCCCCACTCTCCAGTGAACTAAAGATCCCCCATGCGTAGAGTGTAACGATCAACCTTTCAACACAATAGCTAATCACAAGTTTGTACCCATCTCGCATATCGAAAAAATTCAAATTTCAAAATCTTTTAGATGATCTTGGAACGTCTGTGATTGTCTCGTTAACGGACACCGTAGGATGAAGCAAAACACAATTTCTGATGGCATTCGTTGGGATGCGTTTATCATAATTATCGCAACCTATTTAAATAAATTAGTACAACGAAAGTCCGCGTGGAATGTCTAGCTACAATAATCCTAGTAAATTTTGCACAGTCATCGTACATCGATCACATTACTGGCTGCTTCGAAATGCATAACGAGATAACAGAGTGGATAACGGAATATTGCCTAGACACGCAAGGTAGATCAGTGTTGCAAAGTGACAGCAGGAAGGGAATGGTACCGAAGGGGGCGTGGCTTAGTACTGCTTCACGACGATTTCGGATACTCCTGCGATGAGAGTGATGCCCCACTTCCACCATCCAACTGCGAAATGAGTCGATTGACGACGAGAAGAAATGAGAGATCGAAGCTGACGAAGAGTCTCCGAATTCTGAAAGAAGGGCCACAATTTGAAGATTTTTTCGGGTGGTACACGAAGGGATGAGAATAATATCAATGAGGCCAGCCTGCGAACTACAATAATGGCAGAGCAAGTAATGCAAAAACTTCATCCTCTAACTGAATCAGTTGGTTCATCAAACGTGTGAACCCTATAGTAAGTAAAGTAATCTGGAGAAACTCTCATTCTCCTTTCCTCATCTCATCCTCTCACCTGGAATTCTCCGTGTGCGTGATGGGAAGCGACTGCCAATTCGAAGGAAGCTTCCTTATCCACATCAGGGAACGAGGAACCAGTCTGTTAGAGGGAGAGTATTTTCAGGGGATTCAGGGAATAAGGATCATTGAGAGAATAATAATAAAAAATGGGCGGAGTCTCCATCCTCCCTTCCCCCCCCCTCCCTCCTCACCTGCTCCAGCAGGAACCAGAACTTCCTCGTGGGCGGAGCCTCACTGCCGTAAGTGAGGAAGACAAAGTAAGTGTCTCTGAAACGAGGCAAATATTTTTTTTAATATTTTAAACCGTATCACAACAATAAAATAACACTGCAGAAGACTGCTGACCTCTTGTTCACGTGCTGTATATCGAGTGGGGTGAAACTCCAGCTCTTCAGTTCGAATCCATTGAGTGCAGTCACGTGCAGAGACATCTTGTCGTAGCCACCCGACAACTGAAATCACGATTCTCCGTGGTATCATAGAGAAGCTTGTCGTGGAAATATGGGTTCCAATGTTGCCACAGAAATTCTCTGAACGAAACCACAGTCTATACTCACCTCGTAGGTCATGTTGAGGAGGTTGCTGTTGCCCACTCGTTCCTTCGACAGCAACTTCGTCTGGATGGGATGGGGAATGGTCGGAGCAGCCGGCACGGCGATCCACACTGAGGCACTGCAAGAATAAGATAAATAAGATCTCCGTCGAGTTCCGTCGAAAAGATCACCGTGACAAGTTTCAATGTTCAAGTGCTAATCAACTTCGGGTTTACATCTCTCGTATTGGATTGACTGAATCGAAATTTACCTTGGCGGGAACAGCTCGTGGATGGCAGTGTAGTAGGGCATTCTGCAGTACTCATCCTTCGTCTTGTCACAGTCGGAGGGAGGAGAACCCTGAACAAATCAATATCATGCCTTCTGCCCACAGTACTCCCACCGTGTTCACTCACCGACATGAAGGAGTGGGCGGGTAGGTCAGCGGTGCCTCTGTAGTCGAATGATTGGATGAAGAGAGCATTCTCGGTCGATTCCCTCTGGCCGTCGAAGGAGTAGATCGTGCGATGAGTGTGCTGAATGATCACGTTGGAGAAAAAGGATAAAAATAATGACATTTTCTTATGATGAAACGATAATCAATAATATTTTGTCTACAGCACATCAAGAGTAAATCAAATATACCGCTTGATGAGAGCACTGACATACAGTCGCGCTTATAAGTGAGTGAGCGCGACTGTAAATATCGCATGTACAAAATAGCAAATATCATTATTTTCAAGATATTCACACTTTCGTGTCTATCTACTCTCATATCCCACTGACCAAAGTGATGAGTCTCCTCAGTTTGGGTGCATCATCGGCCATCTTGTAGGGCACTCCCAGATTGGTTGTAGCCAGAGCGATGAGAAGAGCCACGATCAGCTGAAGTACTTATCACACGTCTTCTGATAGAACGCAGGTGCAGTGTTACAAAATATTCACAGTGCTCCGATCTCAACAGAATTTGGACCAATGATTCATGTCAGGATTTATAGTTTTTTATGAAAAGTCTGGAGCCGTGAAGTAAAAAATACCTAAATTCCGGCTCTGAGAACTTTAAAAGTTCTCTAATCAATAACTTGGTTCAAAATTATCGTTGAAGGTCGCTCAAAAAACAGAAATGATCATCTCAACGAGTTCTACAATACTACTTTAAAGTCATCGTCGACTGTCTTCGAAATCACACGGAAAACTGCAAAAATCCGGATATGGGTGCAAAATTATTAACCGCCCTGAAAAATATTTTGCCCTTTTCCCGTTGGTTTATTGCAGAATCGAATTCTTCAGATCATTTTACATCGGATACCTTCATTTCAGAATTTTAAATTTTAATCCCGGGCGCTTATAGTTTTCAGAAGACCAAAAACAGCCGATTTTTCGAAAATTTCGAAAAATCGAAGATAAATAAATCCCGAATTCTTGCTTCCAAACTGGAACTATCGAGCTAAAATATCATTTCGGGGTCAGTACAATCAGTTTTGAGGTTTGTGAGTGTTTTGAATAAAAATTTTTTTATCGAATGTTTCGACACTTTGCAAGGGTGCAAAATAGTGGCCTTTTTCATCCCAAAATTTTTTTATCTCGAATTTGCCTCTAAACCTCAAAACTGATTGTACTGACCCCGAAATGATATTTTAGCCCGAGAGTTCCAGTTTGGAAGCAAGAATTCGGGATTTATATTTCTTCGATTTTTCGAAATTTTCGAAAAATCGGCTGTTTTTGGTCTTCTGAAAGCTATAAGCGCCCGGGATTAAATTTTAAAATTCTGAAATGAAGGTATCCGATGTAAAATGATCTGGAGAATTCGATTCTGCAATAAACCAACGGGAAAAAGGCAAAATATTTTTCAGGGCGGCTCATAATTTTGCACACATATCCGGATTTTTGCAGTTTTCCATGTGATGTCGAAGCCACTCGACGAGATCTTCAACATAAAAGTTGTAGAACTCGTTGAGATGATCATTTCTTTTTTTTGAGCGACCTTCACCGATAATTTTGAACCAAGTTACTGATTAGAGAACTTTTGAAGTTCTCAGAGCCGGAATTTAGGTATTTTTTACTTCACGGCTCCAGACTTTTCATAAAAAACTATAAATCCTGACATGAATCGTTGGTCCAAATTCTGTTGAGATCGGAGCACTGTGAATATTTTGTAACACTAGGTCTTAGATTCATGCAATCTCTCAGAAAACGCGTGTTATTGATTACTTTGTTTTCACCCATCTGCTTGTTTCAGAGCTAATGAAATATAAGCAAAGAAGTGAGTATAAATTCTAAATCCTTACCAGGAAGGATACTCTGAAGCCGTGCTTGAGAGGTCGCGAGACGTACACGAGATTGTTCTGAAAATATATTCCGATAAATTTAGCGAAACTTTTCATAATTGTTTCTTTCCGCAAATCTTCCAAAATTATACAGATGCATATTCGAGAAATTCTAGACTCATTCGAACTTCAGAACGACGATACTTGCTTCGAGTTGTTCTCACAGTAATATTGTCTACCCTGACCAACTTTTTAAAAAACCGACAGTGAAAAGGACGAAAGTGAATGCGATGACGAGTCCGAGAGGGGCCATTATCGCCTCGGGATTCACTGCCATTCCAAGACGACCTGAGACATACAGTTCACTCATTTCAATATAACGTTAAAACTTACTCAACATCCCCCCTAATTTTTTATACAAGAGTTGTCTAGTGAGGTGGCACTTTTTACGACCAAGTTGGTAGGACCAACCGAAAACCGAAGAGATCAAAGATACTTCCTCACCGATGACGGGGACGAAGAAGTCGACGCACTGCGAGATTGCGTACGCTGCGAAGACCTGCCAAGAACAGATGACGTCAGTTTACTTTTATTTAAAACACAAAGTAAAATGAAAAATTCAGATCACAGATAATAAAAACTGCGCAAATATGCAATATTTAAAAAAATAACCATGGCAGGAATGAGGGAGAGCATCTGGATGGCGAGAATCGAGAAGGGAGTCACCTGCCAATTGGAAAGATATTATTTATTCTAAAAAGGAAGAACAAAATATAGGCAACGTCAATAAAATATTAAAGAATATCAAAGTAATCTCACCGTTCTGATCACTCCCACTTTGCCCATCACGAAGAGGATGGGATCTCGCAGCATTGCGAAGAGGAGATAATTGAGAAGGAAGAAGGCCGAAGCGAGACCCGCCTGGAGATTACAAAATTACTAAATGGATATTTCAATCCTATCTGATTGAAAATATAAAGATACGAACATGAGTCATCCAGAGGAGGGCCACCGCCAGCAGAACCATCACCGAGTCGAAGTGGGCCATCTCCGCGTTGCGCATCTGAAGTCGTGGACAATTGTCACCAGACTCTTTACCTTGTGATTTTGTGATACTCCACTCGATTTTGACCGTATAAACCTCACTCAAATTGTTTTCAAAATGTACATTATAAGAGAACATCAGTATTTTTTTGACTACTCACGTATTGCTTAGCGTGAAATAGCTCGTGCACGTAAAGACCGACAGTGACCATGGGAAGGACGTACAGACCACCGATGAGTTCGGGCAAAGAGTACCTGACAGGTCGACACGCTTAGCTTTCGAGAATTCGGGATTTTTTTCATTCGAGAGTGGGTAACTTACCAGCACATGGTGAGATCCATGAAGTTGACTAGAACTGCGAGTGCTCCTCCCACCACTGCCATAGCGACGACGGAGAGAATGTGCCTAAAGAGGGGAGTGGTTCGTCGCTAAATCGCACTACCGGTACAAGCCATTGAACGTCAAGATCGGAGTATATATCAAATTGCATCTAAGGCTTACTTCACTCAGAGAGCTACTGTTCATTTAAACAAATCCATTTTAGAAAAAAATAGCGTTAAAAATACCTGAAGAATACGATGAGTAGATCAGAGGCGTTGTATGTTCCCTTCCTTATTCTCGAGATTGTGAAGAAAAGAGTGAGGACGGCAGTGCCCACGTTCAGAATCACACCTACAAACGATACAATATTTTATCGGTACCAGTAGTCGATACTAACCGAGTTCCACCGTATACCGAACGGTGAAGAGGCCGACGACATCGTAGAACACCCACTTGTTCTGCTCAGCTGCCTTCCCGGGCTGAAATATTTATTCTAGATGCATCGAGTCAAAGTGGTGTAGCCAGATCGATATTCTGTTCTACCGTACCTTGGAGAGATCGTCTTCACTCAGCACTTTCCTCACTACGGCCAACACGTTCTCGCCAGCTCTCTGGATGGAACCTTCGTCGATTCGCTCATCCTGTAAAATAAAATATTTATACAATTTTAAAATTTTAAAAGAGTAATAGCATTGTAAAAAATATATAAGAAAATAGCAAACATATACATTACAAATTAGACTAATCTGAACAATTAATCACGAAAGCTTATTCCCAACTCACCGTGTCGAACTCAGTGTGATAAACCCATCCGTTCCTCGTGTAAGCAATGTCGAGACCTAAATGGTTCAAGAATCAAAAATGTTCAAAGATTCGGTCATAAGCAAGTGAAAAGAACTAACCCGAGACTCTTCCGAAATCTCTGAAGATCCTGAAGTCAGTGTCCGAAGGGATGATTCCAGATTGGAAGACCTGGTGAGAGTAGTTTGCTCGCCGTCTATCAGTTCTTGTCCATCCGTAACAATTTGTTTTTATACCGCTTGAAAAATTAACTTCTATCGGTTTCACAATCCTATTTCAGAAGTACGCTCGCTGGTACCTCCTGGGCGAGAATGGAGCAGTATGGATGCGGGGCAGCATCCAGATACGCCTGCAGCAGCCACGAATTTCCAGGTCCCGCCTGGAAGAGAGCGATTATGACATTGCATCTACTATATCTCGGTCATTCCATTTTCAGGTTTACCTGGAAGAGGATTTCCCTGCCACCGCTGCCCGTTCCCTCCAAGTTGATGAAGGCTCTGAAAAGGGTACTCATTAAATACTTTTTTTAAAGTAGAACAAAAATGCTTCTATCATTTCTGCCTAGTCAATTTCCACCTGATAGTGTGTCTCCACGGGTGATTCTCGATGAAACCGTGAGCACCCTGGAGGAAGTTCTCCTCGGCTGAAAAATATAATTCTCATTCCGGATTCCGGATCTTAACCCGATCGAATTGTATACTATATGTGGTTCAGTGTGAAACGAATGCATGGGCCCGATGCCCGAACCCAAAGGTGAAAGATTTTCAATTTTCGCAGCGCACCTCCATTGAAGAGGAAGACGACGTCATACTGCAGTTCCTTGTCTTCCCTAGCCAGAACATCCAGAATGTCCATCATGATTGCGCATGAAACCTGGAAATATTTGGTTAAACAAAAATCACGTTTTTTTCTCTCCATTGCCTGTTTAAAAACATTTTTTTTTCTTTCTAAAACTCAGTTTAAATATCCCGCCTCGCGTTCTCCTGTCACCCATCACGCTGAGCAAATATAAAGAAATGGTGCGGCAGGATCAACAAATCAACAAGAGCTTCCGTGCTCCTACGCTCCATCTATGCATATTTCGTATATTCCATTTTGAAACCACTTCTCCAGATCTAATTCCTAATGTCCTCTCCTCACCGCATCATCAGTCGCTCCAGGAGTGTCTGGCATAGTGTCGATGTGGCAATTGAGGAGCAGCGAGTGCGCTGCGGGACCCTGCAAAGAAATCAATCGATAGATTACTGTAGTACTATTCGTCTTCTAAGCTACAGTAATCCAGCAATATGAATCGTGTACCTTGGCTGGTCCGATCCTCGCAATCTTATTCGTGACATTCTGGTAGCAAAGAGTGAATGCAGAGAGGAATTTGAGGTCGAAGCAGCCAGTTGGATGCTGAGTATCGATCTGCAACATGAAGACATTTCAGAAACTGTACTATCGCGTTCCGAATTTCTGCTACACGTTATGACTCATAACTGATTCTGGTCAATTGCGATTTTGCATCCACCAATGGATTGCTCACCTCTACTCTGTTCTTTCCCACTTTCTCTGCGGCTTCTCTGCTCGATTCCAGTCGATTCTGCAGCAGGGTCATCGCATGCTTCTGAAAAAAAATTAATGATTGAAAGTTTGTTCAAAATTAGATAACTGGTACCCAAAGTGGATACATTCCCCTGCTCCCCCCCCCCCCTCCTCTCTCTCTCTCACCTCGAGTGCGATACTCCCACTGGGTCTCGGCCCAAGTGCAACGATCTGCTTCAGGAGACTACGGGCTCGCAATTCAGAGAACTCGGAATAGTCACCTCCCGGTCTGCAATATTCATCTCCTCGACGGAGTCCTCGTCGGCAAAAAAATGTGGCGGAAAACGAATTTCAGTTTTTGAAACTTCTTTTTTTCTTACGAATAGTTTTAGTAGATGTAAATGCTGAGGCAGTCTCACTTGACTTCAGGCAATCTCTGGTGGAAGAACACAACTCCTCCATAGACGATTGCAATCACTGCCAGTGCGAAGAGCCAATGACGGAAACCAAGAAGGGACTGAAGAGACACTTTCACTACTTGATACGATAAGGAAAGGATTATTGCAATGGAGGATTGATATTCTAGAAATCGAAAGTACAATTCCTTCTCCACTCACCGGCTTCTTCTCATCCTCGTCGTGTAGTCTATCGTACTCGGTGGTGTATCCATTCGCATTCGTCGTCCCTCCCCCTGTATTCCTCTTCCGCAACCCGTCCATTGCTGAAGAGAACCATTGATTAGAAGGAAATTATCGCATCGCCAAGTAGTGAAAAAGTAGAGTGACGCTGAATGTGAACTACAGAGAATGGGATGATTCAGAGAGATGAGATACAGGAGGCCGAAAATAGAGAAGATGCCAATTGAGGTTTCATTACAACTTCAAAGGTAGAGCGACTTTAAAAGGGGCGACACAACACATGAAGAGTTGAATTACGGCAAACTCAGAGAAATCTCGAATCGATCTGAAGAATCTCAGTAAACAAAAGCGACCTTTGTATCTTGAAAAGAAACCCTCAACTTTCCAGATACACTCAATGCCACTGAAAGTGCAGTTTCTCATGGCTACGAGTCAACTTCGTGATCAACGAAACATTGGATTCAAGATGTCTAGTCACGAAAAATTGCAAAAGTGCCCAGAGAGAATTTACGGCCTCTATGAGGTAGAAGGGGGAGAGGGAGGATAAACTACTACTAGGTTCTGCCCTGCTGATCTCCCTGACAACAACCATGTACTCTTTCATTTAGCCTCTGTCCTCTTTTTCTCTCTTCTCCCGTCTCTCACTCTTTCATCCCTCTCCTCTCCTATTCCTCTGCGCTGGCAAACACTCTCGCACCTTTCTATTATCACGTTGATAAAGCGCCAAAAATCAAGAATACGAAAAGGCTGATATGGGTGAGGATGGAAGACACTGCGATTCTCACAGGTAATGAGTGGACATACTTACAATTAGTCAGCCCAAGGTCAGGAAAGGTCAATCTGAAGAAATGTAGAGAGAAAGAGAACGGGAGAGGGGCAGAGGCAGATAAACTTGCGCTCACAAACGCTTCACTTCACTGCGAGTCACAATAAGCTACAATCACCGTCTACAATCATCTTCCCAGAAGAAACTTTACTCTCAAAAAGGCAAATAAAATAAAGCGGACAACAATGCTAAAAAAACGTTGAATGCGAAGTGTTTTGTGCATCTCGATGCGAGTGAATATTAAGCAGTTAGGGGTCACAACAGGAATAGACTAGGATTATCTTGTAAGGATACAAACAATTCGATTAGATTTCAATTACCGTAAGAGCGTGGGAGTGTGGGTCGAACAGGGAATCGTTCTCAAACTATGGTCAGATGCGAGAGATGAGAGGGTTCTACAACAAGAGGTCAATTGGCCATCACAGGACACATTTGGTAGCAGGACACTCAATACGATACAAAAGACAATTGTCAATAGTAGAGGCATCGGAGGGATGGGGATAATCAATCGATCGAGTGGCTCTCCTCTTAACGACGATCACGTCTGCAATCAACACAAGTGAGATGGGTAACTTTCCCGCCACTCGCATGGCCTTATCCGTCCCCTTATCAGTAGAGAGAAGGAGGGGAATATCAGCAGACACGATCATTTTCCCGATGACCCTCCCCATCCTAGTCTTTTCTACCTATCTCTAGTAGGGAAAGAGTGAGAATTAGTGAGAGACCGATATCGTTGAACAGTAGTGTACTTTGCTTCGTTCGTTTTTTTTCTCAATTCATGCAATGACATATGGGGACTCACTGACCGGTGATACTGTAGCCACCTTTCTCAATCGATAGACCATTACCTGTCGCTGCCTCTTCTGTCATCTCTTCTGTCGTCTCTTCTATCATCTCTTCGACGGTCGTCGCGACGAGAGCGGTCGCGAGAACGGCTACAACAATCAGTTACTAATCATTTTCTACGGACCTCTTTATCCACTCTCGATCAACCCACTCCCATCGAAGGATAATTTCCTTTCCCTGCCCACCTCCTATCTCTCTTGTCCCTGCTGTCCCTGTCCCTGTCGTCTCTTCTGTCTCTGTCGTAGCGATCGGACCGACGCTCGGGAGATCGTCTTCTGCAACAAAAGGATATGATGCTTAACGAAAGACCATGGCAACTCACCACCACCGCAAACATCACTATTACAAGAGTATCCTCCACAACAAATGTTGGCTACTCCTCAACAGTACTCTACCGTACCTATCATCTCTCCTGTCCATCCTCCCTCCACCGTATCCTCCGCTGCTTCCTCCTCCCGCATCCATTCTCGCCTTCTTCCTCTCATCGATCGTAGGCTGAAACACCTTCCATTTCTTCAGTTCCATTACAATATCCAACACAAAAAAGAGAAAATAAATCAGTAATCGATCAGCGGTGTCTACGGTAAGAGGCAACGTACGGTCGCCGCCCGCTGCGTCTCACGCCACAGCGGGCGCTTCTCTGGCGAACGCCGCTCGGGCAACACCTCCCTGACGATCAGGGGCGGGCGTCCCAAGACGACGCCACAACCAGAGGCGATTATCGATTTTTTGAGAGGGTGTGTGATAGAGAGTGAGAGAGAGTGGATTCAGAGTGGGGCTGGGAGTGAGCACCCATCCCGAGAGGCCGCCTTAAATGGGAACAAACCAGTGAGCGGACGAGGAAATGGACTCACACGATCCACCTTCTGCTGCCATTTACACTCCTGAAACACCCAGAAGAACAGAAAAGGGAAGAGCAGAAGCACAGCCCAGAATGCGTAGAGAGACAGACAGACAAGGAGGCAAATGATAGATAGAGCCCCGTTACTGTAGTCAATCGATTGATCAGTACCGTACCTTCATCTCATCGTACTTGGCACGAATATCGACCATTCCGAGGTGCATCTTGCCTCCGAAGTGATCGGCGAGTCGAGTCTCGTGGTCCAGCAGATTCAGCTGAGCACCGCAATCCTGCAATTATTGAAGATGTGAAAAGGAACATCGAACAAAAGTACAATAAGTAAATGCACAAATGGATGCACATAAAGACACAGAAAGTTGTTTTAAAAATAAGACGCTTACTTCACAGACTCTCAGTTGCTGACGCTGGTTGAGGGAACCCACCATACGGAGATCCGTCTGAAATGAATACAATTATCTTTTTATATTTTTTGATACTAATGCCATTACACCGTTTCAAAATTTGTTAAGTGATTTCTCGTTTTAACGCTAGTGAATTTTAGAGAGATAAGAAAAATACTATTACAAACTGGGGAAAAAATAAATTATTTCTGTCACGAGCAGAGCAGCATTAATTTCACTAATGATATCATTATTGCAATAGTAATAGTGAATGCTCACATGGAGCTGCTCCTTCTTCGTCTTCAGCTCTTCGACCGTCTGCGAAAGCTGCATGCTCTCCTCCACCTGTGATAAACAATTTGAGTTAATTGTTTCCAAAATATACGACTCTCGTGATAGTATCTATAAAGATGAAGAAAAATACAAAATACGACACATTTAGGACTTCTCTTCCATCTTCCATCATTCAATATATCCCGTACCTTTCCCTCATTGCCCAGTTCCTCCATCTTCGCGAGTGCCTTTCCAATCTGCTCGTTGAGGTCGTGGATCTTCTGCGCCTACAAGTGGAAAAAAAGTTGTAATTCTAACTATCAAACTCGGCTCTTCTGATATTAGCAATATCATTAACGATAAAGGAAAAGCAGGCAATAAAGTATCAATGCTCTCCTCATTCTCACCTTGACGTACTCTACAGAGTCTGCGTGTTCCTTGTTGTCCCTCTCCAGTTTGTCCTTGATCTTGTTGATGTCCACGTCGACGGCACGAATCGCCTGTCCCAGTGTCTCGAACGTCTGCAATTCTACTTTAAATATCGTAAAAATTTCAATCCGAATTTTCGCATTTGTGTCAAATTTAACAACTTGACCATTACTGTGAGAATTTCCAATTTCTCGAAAGTAATATGATGTCCCCATCCATTCCCTCTCTGTTGTCATTCTCACCTCGATATCATAGAAGTGGTCCTTCTTCTCCTGCGCCTTCTCGTATTCTCCCTTCAACGCCGCTTCGTGCAACTTCCGACACATCACCAGACTGCAATCAGAGGAGTTAGGTGGAAGGGAAACTAACGTACGGATATATAGGGCGAATTCTGTTGAAAATATTTAGAATTTGTTGTTGATTCATTAATTTCCACCAGATCATGCTCTTCGCTCCAAGCTCGGCGGCTTTAATGCACAGTACCTGTCCAGTCGCGTGTCCACCAGTATATCCGCCGGGCATAAGCCGTATAGGTAGGCACGGCAAACCGAGTGATGGTCATACGGAGGCAGATTGCGGCCTGGGATTAAGATCTTCTTGGTTAAGACATTAAACGCCATAATCTATTCGTTCCCTATCATAATCAATGCTCCATCCACGGGACACTACCTTCTTCCTCTGCCCGCTGCGCTCCCATCAGCTGGTTGATCATGTCTCGCATCACGTCCGTCATCTTGCCTGATTATCGATTAATAAATACTAAACATTTACAACAAATTCAGCGTTTAAAATGACACGAATAAAAGCGGAATTTACAGAGAGGAACCATCGACAGGCCGTTCTCCAAGGAAGAATAAATAGTGTCATCAGAATATTCCTATTCATACGTGTCGTATGCTAGCGGTGAACAAAGGAAAATTTACATGACCTTCGCAAACGTCCATAATGGGATGTTTGCGGGTACGAGGTAATTCTGGATAGCAACCAGTACTCAACTAAAGCAAACAAAATAAAAAAGCGAATTCCTTTATCCAAGAAGGTCAACGGGTTCAAAATTATGAAAACTTTGTACAGCACACCCGAGTTAACACGAAAATATTTACCTATTACTACTATAATCAGTACTCATTGTCAAAAATGCCTGATACAATATGTATAACTAGTATTCCAACCATCAATATGAAGGTCTTTTCTCTACTTTGCCCCTCCCTTCTTCGCCCGCTGAATCTCCGCGAATTTCTTAATCGACAATCGTGCGTACTGAGTGAACAGCCAGCCGAGAATGAAGCAACCGACGAAGAACATGAACATCCTGACGGAACTATTTCATCGGAGAAGCACACAATTCGTTCCAGATACTTTCTAAGGGTTAAAAAATCTACAACTCCGGCATTCATAAATTCAATAAACCTCAATAAAAATAAATTCTTGATTTAGGATTGAAAAAAAGAGAACCCACAGTGCCTCGAGGGTATTTGCCGCACTCCCCAATTGTCCTTACCTGAGTCCCGACACGGGGTTAAACAGTTGTAAGTCCACTCCCTGCGCGAGGGAGATGCCCATCTCAGCCTCTTCCTTACGCACGTCAGCCCTCCAATCAACATACTATTTTGGAAACAGTAACTCTAAAAATGCTTTGAACACACAAAAAACTATAAATTAAAATGGAGACAACTGAAAGTTAACCAAAATGAAGAAAATTTATAGGAATGCAATTAGGAGGACTCACCAGAACTGTTGTGCAGGATGGCCGTAATTGATGACTACATGCTGGCATTCGGCCTGGAATCATCGAATAATATATGCATATGCCCTTTTTAGGCGTGGATTCGACTTCGCAGTGAGCCCAACACGAGCGTACACCTACTGGTTTTCCATCGATGATCGCTCCTGGGTAGAGCGTCGCCACTGCCTTGTCCTTCCCGACGACGAAGGTGATCTTTTGCACCTGAAATATAGAGATTAAAAATTATTATAAACATAAAATTGTACAAAAAATTAGGGTAAGTAAAATAGGTAAAATGTGAACTTGATCAGTACCTCTCCCGCCCTCAGATATTTCTTCGCGAAGGAGCCGAAATCAACTTGGGGAGCACCCGACGGAATAGCACTGTCGTCCTGGGTATTCTGCGCCTGCAATATAACTCTGATTTTAAATAGAACGCATTTATGTATTTTTCTATTTTTAATAGCATGAATGATGTACCAGAAAACATAAATATTATGAAATAATTAAGAAATGGTTTGAACATAATTCCTAGAAAACAGGAAAGGGCGGATGACCTGCAACATCATGCACTCACAATTATAGATGAGAAAACGAGAGAGGTGATGGCGAATGAAAGGAAAGCAGCCATTACAAATAGCTTCTTCTTGTCCGCTGAATTTAAATTATGTTTTTACGGAATACTTGTGGATGAAAGGTAAATTGAAACAAACTGAGGATGAAAAGAAGTTAAGAAAATAAGGAAATAAATGGAATGAGAGACTGACGCTGTGGAGGCTCCATCGGTCTGATTGGTTCCTGTCCTCCCTTTTCACTGCTTTCGCTGTTGCTGTTCTCCGTGTGTTTGGTGCGTGCTCCTTTCACTTCCTCTGCTTCTTCCCAGTCCTTTCCACCACCACCACCGCCTCGAATCCATACTAGAGATGCACCTGGAATCACTCAATATTATCTGTCAAACAAGCTATACAAAACTCCCAGCGAAACAAAAGGACATGGTACTTACCAAAATGTTCCCTTAACAGCGGTGCGGAAGTAGCGATTACGTGGCTGTTGCGTCGAGATAGAACAAAGCTCACTGTTGATAACACCGATCTAGAAGTCGATGGGGCGGTGTTACAGCTCAGCCGAAGCAACGAAACTGGGAACCGAGAGACTAACTGACTTCGAAGCAACATCTGAACAAAATAATTTCAATAAAATCTAACTCAAAATAGGGAAAAACAACAAAATTCTCTTGGAATCTTTCGAAGCTCCCTGTGAGACTACGGTAAAAACTTGCTGAAAAAGATTGATCATAAACTGAAAAATTTCAAAATGTCTTTTTTACGGATCCATTTGATATTCCGGTCATGCTGTTGCGAATTGACTTTGTTTTTAATTTTCATCTTTGCTGTTCTTAATTCTATATTTTCCCCTTGATTTGTTCATTTCAGAAATGGAAATACATCCATGTATCATCCATGGGTGTGACTACACGACGAATAGGAGATGGAACTTCTACGCGCACCTCCAGAGGAAACACCAATACCCGGTGAACTTGCTCGACTCGATGAAGCGATCGGATGAGAACCGCAAGAAACGGGTGCGGCAGCAGATTGAATTGCAACGAGGCTATGAGTTCGCCTGTGGTTGGTGCGATCTGCGGTACCCCAACAAGAAGCGACTGCATGAGCACATGAAACGGAAGCATCGGGAAAAGGTTAGTCACTTCTCTCCTCTTCCTCTTCTTATTTAGTGCACTTCAGTTCGACGGAGGGGGCACAGCTCAAGTAGTTTGTCCTGCTCCCGGATGTGACCACGCTTGCCAGACTAGGGAACAGCTCGTTCTCCACGCACACACCACACACGCCACTCAAGAGTGCCCGTATGTGGTAGAGGAGATTGGCTTCGATAACGAGAACGACTTTCATGTGAGTTAATCATTTTAGTTCACTTTTGTTTAATTAAATGTTAATTTACATTTCTTGGTTGTGATTGAGTACCTTGAGCAGGAGTGGAAGGAGGAGCTCCAGAAAGAGACACAATCCGATTTCCCGATCAATTCATCGACGCCCTCTGAAGCAAGGCCAAAGAGAGTGTACATGTGGTGCGCGAAGGCGAACAAAAGCAGAGTTAGCAGGATACCCGAGTGAGTCTAACTTGCTTTTACGTCTTACATCTAGTCGAGATATGTCTTGTGTGATTCAGGAATGTTGATTTTCAGTTCTGAGAGAAAGCGATTTGGTAATTATGGAGGGAGAACGAAGAGAGTCCAATCGCACTGCACCGCATTTATCACGGTACCTACGATTTTCATATGAATTTACCTATTTGTTACACATAGTAAATGCCTTGTGGCTAGCTTCGAAGACGGTCATACAAACGTAATGCTCCTATTGACCACATTAATATAGTAAAATCGGGTAAAGCTCCATGTCCTAGTTTCGTTTTGGACTTTAAATTTCGCTATAACATTCGTTTAAACTCTGAAACTATTGTTTGCAATTTCAGGCAACGTATTTCTCGAATGGCACAGTCTCGGCGAAGTTCTGCCGGTATCACATCGGCCACAACCAGATCGGAATGGAGTGCAAGAGCAGTTCAAGAGGGAGGAGGAAACAGATGGTAAGTATTCCATCGATTATTTTCATGACTAAAAATGTATTACCTGATCAATTCAATTCAATTGTTGATACGAAATCATAGCGTGCTATAGGTTCAGCGGTATCTTCGCATGTTGTTGACAGATTTCCGACGTCTTGGACGCGGTTGGAAGTTCCTTTAATGAATCCTTTCTTCAGATGTCTCAGAGTGTGGAAGGAGACTCTGAGGACGATTCGTATATCGACGTGGGAGGAGAGGGAATCGACCACGAAGAGTACGTCGAGGACGAAGAGACTATGGAACATCCATTGGTGAGCATCCGGGAGTACTGTACGATTGGTGAGGAGAGTACGGTAGATAATACCACTACAGTATTCCGACGAAGAGGAAGAGGAAGCAGAGAAGAAGCGAGTCATTCGATTCCTCACTGCCACTGATAGAATGAGGCCTGAGCGGAATCCGGTGGGTGAACGAATACTTTACGAAAATCTGTGGAATAGAAAATATAATCATAATAATAATAATTTTGAGCGATACGTAATCAGTATTACTGTAAACCTTCAGTCTTACGCGATGGAGGAGGAATATGAAGAGGAGGAGGAAGCAGTGCTGCCTCAACGGACCTTGAGATACGTGCATCCGGGAGGACCGCGACTCGCTTATGTGAGTCATCATCAGAGTATTGTTATTGGTGATTGGAGAAGTATTGGTGGGTGATGGGAAGTATGGCAATAGTGAAATGTTCAGCCACGGCCAGTGCGACCGCACATGAGGAACGATGATGTGAAGAGTGAAGCGGATGCCACAGAGGTCAGTTTGTTTATCCATTTCTATTTTGTCTTTCTAGTTTTTTCGCTTTGCGAAAACAGGCAAAAACTTACATCTCATGCATATTTGATCAATTATCATAATGAATTGTAAGGCATAATTAATATTTCTCCCAATTTCAGTTTGTGCACGAGTCGTACGATCGTGTGATGCGTGCAGTGAGAACGAGGAAACACAATTACCAACTTCAAGTGAGAAGTTTATATCCTATCCGACGAATCAAATGATTCGCCTCTTTTGAACAACTTGTACTGATGTCCACTTGAAGTTTTGCGTGTGGTGTTGGTGGTCACTGGAAGTTTTGCAGCATCACAATCCACCCATCATCCACCATAGAAGAGTCCAAAGAGGATCGATCAAGAATCAAGAAGCAAGGGATGTGAAGGTGAGGTCTTTAGTAAAACTCTTTAGTAAAGACTCTTTACTTCAGATTGAGTTCGCAATATGATCCTATGCAGGCATTTGAGGGCGAATATTTTCAATTTATTTATTTTCTACAATTTCAGTTGGAGCCTCGGGAGGAGTTGTACGATCTGGATCCTGAGGATGTAGTGCAAGAGGAAGAGGTTGTCGAGGAGGAGGGAGGATATGTCGAGGAACCAGGGACGAGCTACGAAGTACACGACTATTACCAATCTATCTCATCCAATTAATCTGCTACGGTCTTTACGAGCTACCTCTAGCTATTCTTTTCCAGATTAATGTTTTTACATTTGATGTTAATGTTGAAGGTCATGTTTGTACCAATTATAGAATTGATAAATACTGTATTCATTCCGTGCGTTAACACACACAAAAAAAATATTTTTATATTGAAAAAATTTAATAATCAATTCACATGGGAACTACAGTATCGAAGCCATGACCGGAATTAAGGATACCAATATTAGGAAAATGCCCTACATGTAGACGCACTTCAAAGCACACCACGCTCCATTCGCCCTCATTTTTAGTTTAAATCGTTTTGCGCGTGTTTTCTGGTCGTAAATTCGCTATTTAGCTCTAGATCGAGAATGTCATCGTGCGAGGAAGACGTGCTGTCGATCAGGAAGAAACTAGAGAAGATGATCGACGGATCCAAGCCAGTCAGTTTTATTTCCCACTGGTTTCGAGGTCTTCTTCGTGTTTATTGATGTTTTATATCTGTTTTTAATTATATTTATCGAAATAGGTATTCAGAATTATGGAGGTTGCTCTATGATGGTCGTACGACGTCTTATTTTGTAATTGTTCATTGTAATTTCAGCATGACGATGCGGCTGATCTGGTTGAGGCGCTCGCTGCTCTCCCTATTAACTACACCGTCCTCAATGTGAATATTTTTACATTTAAATACTAAAACAATGTAAAAATACTTCACTAACAATCAGTATTTTATTATCCTCGCAGACCACTCGAATCGGACTCGTGATGAATGACCTGAGAAAGAAGACGTCAAACGAGAAGCTCTCGAAGAGAATCAAGCAGCTCATCAAGGACTGGAAGAACATTGTCGAGTCGCACAATAGCGGCAACGGTAATGGTAAAGGAGAAAAAGCGGCCGCGGTAAGTCCTCTTCTTTTGGTAGTTCTTGGATCCCCTGACTTCTTCTTTTACTACATTATTCGATTGCCCATAGAATTGCCTTTTCTATTTAAAGATTTTATATTTAAATAATATGCTCGAGTATGAGCCGTATATATTTCCCATATTTTACCCAGTACAAAATTAGTTTAGTATATAATGTTTTAATTTAATTATAATTGTACGCAATACGTGCCGTTGATTAATGACAATGACGTAATTGCTGCAGGCTTCGGTGGCTCGCACGGAGTCTTCGTCTTCGCAGAAATCGGCGACTGCCGAAGCAGCGAGTACTCCTCCTCCATCCAAGGTGAGCTAGTCGAGTGATCAACGACCTTGCTATCGCGCGAATTGAGCTATTTTCGAAACTTGTGTGCAGGTGAAAAAATATGATTGATAACGCATTGAACCTTGCTTGCTTCCATCTGATTTCCAAATTTAGCCGCTGCTCAAACCCTCTACTGTGGCTCAGTTCTCAGGCGCCTTCCCACCCAAGAGTATCGAGGGAGATGAGGTAACATTGGTTTGAAGTTTGGTGCAGTTTCTTTGAATATTGATTAAAAAACAGTTCAAATATCAGGTTGGCATGAAAGTCTTTGTCACTTTTTCAAAACTGTATTTCTTCGATGAAACAACACCACGATATCAATTGTTCTTGCTATCATTATTGACAATATATGTCCTATGTTATTTCAATTTGTGGATCCCCTCCCTGTAGCATCCGGCTGGGCACGATGCAAAGTATTGCTTGAGTTCAACCTCGAGACTTCCACGGGAATTGAAGGCCCTGCCTCGAACGGCATTCGCCAGGTCTTCGAAAAGCAAGTAATCTTACGGTTCCATGTCAGAAGAATACAGGGGGTGAGGGAGAAGCATCCATCACTATCCAGCCAGTTCCTGCTTGATTTGATTGGAGACCTGGTGACGGGGTCATTTTGTGGAGTTTACACTTTCTTGTCCTTCAGCCTTGAATGATAGACTTCCAACCTCAAATTATGTAGGTGCGTGACGTACTTGGCCCCGGTGATTGACATACCCTCAGGTAGTAGCTCCGATTAGATCAAGCCATACACTCCCCACCACATTGACAGCTTGTTTCTCTTGGAGTGCAGGTCAAGTTTGGGGAAACCCTGTGGAGTCTCTCCTTCTCCAACCCGCTTGGCTCTCATGTGGTTGTTATCGTAGAGGAACCACTTCTCATTCTCCGTTATGATCCGTTTCAGCTATCGATCCCCACGTTGGAGAATGACGTGAGTAATGGAATCATCGACTCGATGGTCACTGCTGGCTTGGCTCAGATTATTGGATATGAATCGACCAATAAATTTCCTCATTCCAAGAGATCTCAAGACTTCTTTGACAGTACTGTGGTGGACTCTAAGTGTAATGGTCATTTCACGAGCACTTTGAAATGGGTCCGTTTCCACAGCTTTTTTCAACGTTTCCAAATCCAACTCAACAGGTCTTCCAGATCGAACCTAATCATTGAGGGGAAAAGTCGTCTTCTTCGAAGCGATGGAGCCAATTCGTTATGGTTTTGTAGAGATGGCATGCGTATCATAAACATTCTTCAGTAGGGTCTCCAAAGCATTCATCGTGGTGTGAGATATAGAGATGCAAAGCATAACATGACGGAAGTGGATGGCACTTGGGACATACATTGTTCCTCTACTTGAGCCTTAGTGATGGGATGGGAATTGGAAGTTATTTACCATAAAGGCCCTCCACTGATTGTTACTCATTAGGCACGAGGAAACGTCAAAGTCGATCAGCGACGAGCAGTGGTAAAACAAAACTAGTGACAAAGACTTTCTTGCCAACCTAATAGTTAGTTCCGTCTTTATCTACAGTTCAATGCACAATGTGATTTTCAGATCCGGGTCAAATCCGCGCAGATGCTTCTGTCTGCCCTGAAGACGGGCGAGATGCCCGACGGGACACTCGACCCCGAGCAGCTGGCTGTGGGCATCGAGCAGAAGCTGTTCGATGTCAGTTTAGGGGAATCTTGCGAACTCGTTGCTTCGCAGACGTTTTCTGGTTGAACGCTAATACTCCATCAATTTAACTAAATACGATACCGCCTCGGGACGGTATCATATTTATTTTTAAAAATGGAGTGTAATTATTATTGGATCTCTTCACAAAAAAATATTATTTTCCTTGATCTTTCTAATACACCAATGAATGCGCTATCTCGAGAGGGTCATCGGCTTTCTCGCAGGTTCATCGTGGAACAGGAGACAAGTACAAGTCGGCACTCCGTTCTCGCGTCTTCAATTTGAGAGACAAGAAGAATGTGGCGCTGAGAGAGAACGTCCTCACCGGTCAGTGAACATTCTTGTCCTGTGTTTAAGTTTTTTAAAATAATTCAATCTTCACTATTTTCCAATGTCCTTCTGTTATTGGAAATCAACTGATATACTATCGTGTTCATTCCAGGCGTGGTCACCCCGGACAAGTTCGCAGTGATGACCCCTGAGGAGATGGCGTCACCAGAGGTGAAGCAGATGAGGGAGCAGTTCGCGAAGGAGAGCATCATGGAGCACCAGATGAGCGTCAACAAGGGTACGATAGAAATGGGTGATGGGAGAGATTAAACCTTGCAGATGTATCTAAAATAATTTGATTTTTGAATGTAAAAAGAATGTTCTTTATGAATGTTTTATGTAGGAAGTTGATGTCGAAACTATTCTCCTTATAATAAGAAGTTAATTAAATTAGAATATTTTAATTGTTAACAGAGTGCATATTGTCATCATGGCAGGTACTCCCTCGGACATGTTCAAGTGCGGCAAGTGTGGCAAGAAGAACTGCACGTACACTCAGCTGCAGACGAGGTCAGCCGTTCTTTCATCTTCTGTATTTTTTTCGTTTTCTATGGTAGGTCGCCTAGCCTGCCTACAGATAAATGCCATAGTTTCTCGCTCACTCGTTCACTATCCGTTTTGTATTCGTATCGTGTAGAAATTTGGAAAACCTCAAAACTATGCTTTTGCTAAAGCACAATTTGGGATATCGAATTATTTTGGATTATTATTATTGATAGAAGTTTGATTCCATATATACTAATACCTTCACTCGAAGTAATGTTGTGAAGAGACTTTGCACATGATAATGCCGATTAGTGGCATGGAAACTTTAGTAGTTTATAATTGCTTCGAGTAGTGCAACCTCAATCTCCCTCATCCTTGCAGAAGTGCTGACGAACCGATGACGACTTTCGTCTTCTGCCTGGAGTGTGGTAATCGCTGGAAGTTCTGCTAAACGCCGTAAGAACGACAATCAAGACTTCGCCCCCTCCGCACTTACCGTAGTCCAGCTCTTCCACCGTATCCATTCTTACTTTCCGTCTTTTCCTTGCCTTTCATAATTTATTGAGTAGGCATGGTTGGTGATAGGTTGCAACACTAACAAATTGACTGTTCTCACGTTGTGACTACCGAAACCCCTCTCCCTAAGCACAATCACAACACCATGTTCGCACCACTGCACGCTCCGCCACACCTCAGGTCTATCTCGAATGATACCGTAGTCTGATAGATTCTAATGGCACATTTCACTCTTTTACATCGTGAAAGCATTACTCAACATCGATGCCCCCTTATCGTACGAATACCTAACTGACCTCTCCCCAATGTTCATAATCCCAATTGTTATCCCCGTTTCATTACGTTGTTCCGTGCTTGGTCCATCCATGTATCAGTCGATCTCTCTCTTACTTCTAGGTGATTATCGATTGATTATTAAAGTAATATCTTCTTTTTTTCTCCTTTATCCGAATAAAGTTGTGAGCTGGCTGTCAGATGAGTTCATATAGATTTTCCTCGTAATCCCTTGGTCGTGGGAATCACATTTATCTCTAGCGAGGGCGCGTAAGTGGGAGGAGGAGGAGGAGAGTCCGGCGAATGAATGTAATTGCCACGTTTCTCCCTTGTCAACATCCGAGTGTATAGCTGCGGTCCTCACATTCAATCTACACTGATAAGCACCTTTTGAAAGATGGTACGTACGTGAGTGAGTCGACGATCGAGCTTACTTCTATTTACATGCGATGGAGTGTTCTTTGAATGGACTGCCTCTACTCTGATTGGCAGCCCAGTACCAATTTGTGAGGCAGAAGCAGTAATTGGGCGTCTTGTTAGGGCTGCCCGTAGATGCCATGGTTACACTCCAATCCCCCACTTATCTCGAAGGGTTAGAAGAGAAGAGAAGTGAGAAGGCGTATTGTGGAGATAGAAGTGCGAACTAATACAATTGAGTGGCTCGTAAGGCTTCTCTTCTTCTTCTCCCTCGTGAGAAGGGAGGACTCCGAATGAGTCCCTCTCTACCATCTTTGATCTGCTCATTCCCCTCCTCCTCTCTCCTTCCACTTGCGAAATCTGTTACGCGAGAGCTAATCAGCAGGCATTCCAGTAGCATTTCCCTCGTTTCCTCCCCTTCTCAACCGTCCTTCTCCTTATCTCGCCCACTCTCTCCTCTCCACTCTGCCTGGCCTTTCTCCTCCCCCTCTTCCCCTGTCTCTTCCCAGTTTACTTTCATCAAGAGCGACTCAGTTAGTGAGAGAGGAGTTGTAATTGAGAGACGGATAGATGCTCACTATGTTTTGGTCTATTAGACCAACCTTTGAAGATTCCAACTAGGACGTATCATCGGATATCGCTATATTGCTAGTTCGTTCCATATAGTTTTGTTTCTTTTGACAACGTTTCTTTTGTGAGACAGGGGGTAGATAACTCAAGTTCAAATCGATACCCGCCCTCGAAAGGTAGGGCATGTACCCTCTGGCAAAGACGAAGGGACGCCATTGCATCTCTGCCCCCTTCTTCTTCTTCTTCTCATTTCTCGCTGCTGCTTTGCCTTTTCTCGCCCTCACAATTCTCATATTTTCATCGTGTGTCCCCCTCCCTCCCTCCCTCTCCGTACTTGTTGTTGCCTGTGGGGCTTTGTTTGTTAGACTTCCAGAGGGGGGGGGGACCGCGCTATGGAAGAGCTATTTTGAGTAGTCGCAGCAGCAGCAGAGGGATGCGGTGCTTGATTGTATTGTTGTTCTTTCCTCGTTCTTCTCCCCCGTTCCGCTTTCTCCTCCCTCTTCACTCCGTTCATCCCGACGACACGCCTTTCATTATTCCCCCTCCTTCTCCTCTCTTTGCCTTCCTTTATATTTGCTCCGACCTTTCCTCTCACGCAATTTTCCTCTCCTGTCGTCTTCTAGGGTTTTCTGAATATCGAAGCTTTGGGAAAGTCAGTTGCTCGACCTCGAAATTCACATTTGAATTAATGCAATGGGGGTCCACCCCGTTTCGCTTCTAGGTCAGTTAGACATGTTCGATAGTAAAGAAAAGCAACGGGAATAGTGATGCTGTTCCTCCCTTCCTCCATCCTACTTCTTCTTCTGCCGCATTTTCCGAGAGTAATACTTTATTAGTGGGGGTTTGTGTCTACGGGAATCCTCCGATTCCGTCCGCTCAGTCATCTTCTCTGACGGGAAGAGAGAGTCGGGAAGAGGAAGAGAGCATCCGCCCCTTGAAGACTCCCTGTTAGGTTCACACTGAAGGGAAAGGAGGAATTAAGAATGGAATGGAGTCGTTAGACTGGAAACGAGTGATTGGCAGGGATTGGAGGAGTCTGCGTAGGAAATGAGTGATGAGAGAGCATTGGAACATGAAAATAAAGAATTCTTCGTAGGTATTTGATAGAGTACCAGATAGTGCATTGGAACGTGTATTAGTGATAGTGGAAGGGAGATGTTTGCTTGCTGCTCTCCACTCATCAATCCTGGTCACTTCCTTCCCTCTCTCTCGATTGTTGACGTTCTATTGCAAGTCGCTGTTGACACTCATCCCCTCGCTCTCTGCAGTATCCGTACTCTGAGTGGTATTTTCGATCGATATTATACCGTAATCTTTGCCAGGTTAATATCTTCCGTTCGCGACCAAGCATAGAAGAATGCACGCCTTCGACAATGAGGAGCACAAGGTGAGCAGGATTCTATTTTTTTCATTTTTCCTATTTAATTTAGGATTTACTGAAGTACCAGTTTAGTTTTTTTTCATATCTACGATTTTGACAGCAAAAATAGCTGCTTCTTATTCTTGCAAAATAAGTAAATTTAGAATGAGTGAGTGTAGTAATTGAAATATTGATAGATCCGCGAGATCGCCGAGCTCGAATCGACGAAGGAGGACCTGAGAAGAATGCCCGCCGAGGGAATGAAGGATGTGAGTATTCTTCTTTTGCTATTGTTGGAAATCAAGTGAATCTTCTGAGAAATTTCTTTAGACTTGTTATCATTTCCTTGTTTTTAAAAGTAATATGGAAGGAATGGACTGAATAACATGTAGCTGTATGATTCACATCTTGATGTTGAATTTTGCATTCTGATGTTGGATCATCCGGGCGGCTTGTTTTTGAGTAAATAAGTGGTACAGCGTTGAAGAATATTTGGTTATCTCCTTTGATCTTTTTTTTCTCAGGAGATCGAGCACATCTTCACGACGATTCGTCTGGCGGAGGAGGCGATCAACCACGGATGGTACTCCCTCTTCACCTGCCACAAAGGTGATCTTTGATCGTTAGTCTTCCCTGGATTCACACACTGAATCAAGAGTGCCGTATTTGAACTTTTGTTGCGGGGATAAAATATAAGTGTTCACTTTGTTACTTGTAAATATCTATGATCTAGTAACCATATCAATGATGAAGGTAGCCTTTCAGTGAGCTAGAAAATATCGTGGCTTTTGGAATACAATTTTTATGCATACGAATTACCGCTACATGAAAATGTGTACCCACCAGAAGAGAATCAATAATTCATTTGCTTTTATTAAAGAACACTTAAAACTATACCTTTGCTCAATCCCTATTTTGACTCCTTCAATCTCCTTCTTCTTCAGCGACCATCGCTGCTGGAATGGATCTGATCTTCGCTCGTCTCTCTGCGGATTTCTGATCCATCTACCGTACTCCCATCTTCTACCGTTCTACCGTATCCAGGACCGTATTCTTGCAATATTTTGCTATCCTTGTCTCCCTTTGATTGTACACTTTCCCCGTGCATTTGCTGTGTATAGCCCTTGACCCAGTCCTTGCTTTATGTGCTTTATTTCCACCAGTATTGCTGTCTTGCTTTACCGTTGTCCTCGCGAAATCGATGGCATTTTGAAGATAATCTGACCATTCCTTTCTAGATTCTGTCTTTAGATTCCACAACCACTGTCCCATATCGTAGCGAATGCGATACAGTAATACAGTATGTCCTCGAGAGCAGTAATAAATATCGTACACACCTACTTTCGTGTGAAGACCAAAATGCCTGGCGCTCAAAGGAGTGAAGCGCCTCGAGTACACTGAAATTTGAGCAGTCGGCTACAATACTCTCCTGTCATCGGAAGCTCTTTCGCTAGTTAAAGAGAGCGGGAGAGAATGGAAGAAAGAGAGGGGCAGAGACAAGGGAGTGATCATGGAAAAGTACACACGAGTGACCACTACTAGCCATCGCTTTTTGGGGAGAAGCGCGCAGTTTGACGGTATGTCGAGCATTTCTCCCTCGATTCTCACTTCGTAATCACTCGAGGAATTTAGATGTTGTTACTTAGAAGTCTACAGGAAACGATAATTTCATTTAAATTATCTCGTTGCTTATTGAATTCTATTTCCGTAGCGAACTGTGCACTGATGTTTATTTGCGCCAAGACAGTTGTTGTGTTTGATCTGGACGTTTTTGTTTCGGCTTACTCGCTTCTCTCGAACACTCGCTACTTCAGATGCCAAATCCTGTGACTGCACTCGTTCGCCCTCATGCAGTGCATCTCTAAACCGTCATTTTCGCCCGGAAACCGCTTCAATTTTCTTGAATTTCGTAGGATTACCTGCTAATCCGTTCCTTATCTTTCTCCCTTACCCGTGAAAATAGTCTGACTTCTCTTTCGACTCTCTCAATTTCTTCTGATCTCTCGCCAGTTAGACCATGCGAGATATCATGTAAATCGAGGAGAGGCAGAGTGAATTCTCGATTCACACTTGAGATCAAACAGTGATTGTCTCCCCTCTAAGGGGCGACGTTCCACTCAGAAAAGGGCGTCCAACTCACACCCGCCCATTCAATCGAACGAGATCTGGCTGATTCCCGTTCAGTGGCTGGTTATTTCATGTCTCCTTCCAAAGACCTACCGTAGATAGGAATTTGAATGTGTGATTAATCTCCCATTTTGCGTGTTCTGTCATAGCGGTCAAATTGTGTAATCAATAGGTTCTATCACTCCTAATCAGTATCAGATGGTCATCTCCTCCTCTCTCCTCCTCCTCCTCCTTCTTCCTTTCTCTTCCCTCTCCGCTCCTCTCATCGTCACTCCGAGGATGGTCGACGTCGTCCACATAATCGACGATGTATGTTGCACTTGACTTTACAACATGGTTGAGAATTCCACTGAATAATGCGATCACGGAGATTCTTGCATGGAGAATAGAGAACTGTACTGAGTGTGATTGAAGAGTCTCTCAGTTGTTCGTGGTCAGTCCTAGAGAAGGTCTTCTCGGCGCACTCAAGTATTTTGATATAGAAGCATAGGGTTTTCAATTTTTTCCTCAATGCAAATCCTTTCCTTGATTTGGTTCGGACGAAAATGAAAGCAGTTTTTAGGGCAGTTTCAAATCTTCAACTTCGACTACGACGACCACAGAGAAACCAGATGAAGAGAAGAAGAAGGACGGTGAGACCATTTTAACAGTTCACAATCATACACAATCTTTATTACAATGGATTCTCGTTTTGGAGTGTATTGTGGCTACCAAAATTTCCGAAGAGAATTCTATCTGCAGTCTGGGCGATGAATTGAGCTAATTGAAGAGACAGTAAATCTCTATTCTCCAGAGTGGCCGTCGGGTGACTACTGCATCTTCTCTGGTTCCTCTGGCAACTGCCCTGAACATTTCGCCCATGGATCCATACAACTGGCTGTGCCAATCAATATCGGCATAGGAGAGGTACGTTACAATATTGTTCACATCTATCATTGGGATCTCCGAAAGACCAAAATATTCTTGGTGATTTCTAGTATATTACTTAGTGATTCAACGTAATCATTTCAGATGTATCGGAACGGGAAAGAGCTGGAGAACTATGTGAAGGTATTCCTTCATGCCATTCTGCAAATATTGACTGAATCATGTTCATGTTACGTGTCATTCAGAGCCAATGGTCCAGTGAACAATATCATCGAACACATTTAGGTTGGTCGAGTGGGCGGGGCTGAGCTGTCGATGCTTCCCTACGAGCAGATCTACTCTCTCAAACTCTCCGCTTGCTGCAGAGTAGACCCAGTGAGGAATTATTTATTTTTAATCGGAATCAAGGAGAATCCGGAGCAGTCTCATTGGAGTATAGTTTTTGCATGGAATCGTTCATCATTGCAAGTTTTCAATTGTTCAAAAAATGTTCAAATCGATTGAAAAAATCGAAATTGGAAGTGGAAATTTCAGCCGAAGAAAACCACCGCGACTCCCGTTACCGAAGTGCCTTTCGCCTCTTGATCTTTGATCTCTCCTCAGTTCATGTTTATGCTTCCAGTATTCGTACACAGTGTATGTCGTGATCTCGTTCTACTCTTCCGGTTATAATTGATGAACAGCTTTACTACTTATTTTGGTTGTAAATCGTCTAATATTTATGTGACGAAAATGGAAACAATTATAAATCCCGTGGTCATCTCAGCTCACAAGTCGCACTAGCAGCCGCAGTACAATCAAGTTCTCCTCTCTTGGATTTCGGCATGTCAATCCTTCCCTGTCTACTCTTTTTCCCTCCTTCCATCCGTTCACAGATACCACATTTAAATGGCTACTTGAATATCTGAACGGCACTCGGAATATTGTGCCATTGATAAGATCTGTTTCCAATTTACGAAATTTTCCCGCTTCAAACTTATGCCAACTAATAATAGAACAACTTGGACGGATAAGTCATTGCGCTCCTTCCCTCCTTCATCACCTCTTTATGCTTCTTTCTTTTACGATGGGGGGAACGGCAGCTTATCCCCCTAAAGACTCCCGACCATTCCCTTCCTCCTCTCATTCAATGGCTCAATGGGAGGCTCAGGCACAATCTTTAGAGCAGAGAAGACACCATTTCAATAGAGTGAGAATAGAGAGAGAGGGAAGTCTCATGGTTCCTTGTTGAATGACTGGGTCCGAGAGGGTCTGATCAATTTCCTCTTTTTTGGTAGCAGCGATTGCACAGTTAACGTCGAGCATGATCCATAGGAACGTTCTTTTAATTAACGTTTGAACGTTTGAATCGATATTATTGTCTCAGACTCCAATGATTTGCATTAGGGAATGCACTATTCTCCTTGCCAACTGACCACATTTGTAAGATCCCATCTTCCCTAACTTTCTTTTTATTCGAATGATCTCGATGCAGCGACGATATTCTTGGTCACTGCAGGTTACTTGGGAGCCCTTTTTAAAGCAGAATGCACACTGTTCAGTGAATGACTAATAAAGAAACGAGACTCCTTGGGAGGTCATTGAGAGGAAGAACAGTCTAGGCCCTCAATGATCACTTACTAAAGTGTAGTGAGGAGGAAAATAGCTCTTCCCTGAGTGAATATTATGCATTGAATATTCACAGTAAATCCAGTGGCTCTAAAATCACTCTAATTTCGTGCCTCAACACTCATTCGATCCTAATTCGCCCTTTTCAATGGCATTCATTCTTCCCGCTCGTAATCGCCCATCCTCTTCCTTTTAATGATCGCAGCTCTTTGATTGCGTAACGAAGAATGAAATCGTTATAGTTTTATCTACTTCCTACGTATACTTTCATGCGAAAGTGTCGTACTTGTTGTTGCTGTTCTTTTCTCAGTACGCGGCCCTGATTATTATTTTTCCTTCTAGTTCCTAATGGTTCCCTGTTCCTCACTCAATCAATATTTTCTTTTATCACCTCTTATCCGTTTCATCTCATAGCCGTTCGTCGTTCTGGGATTTTCTTTTCCATTAAACAAGGATAGCGAACAGGATTCGCATTTTGGCAAGAACTATTGCTTATTCCGTTCCTGTTGACTTGCGCCGACTGATTATGAACGGGAAAGATCGAAGCGAGGAAACGGCTCCTCACTATGTTCTCGAATTACAAAAAAAGCAGAGTGGTCTGTCCTTCCAGTCCGCCTGTACTACGGTGATCCTCAGAGTCCTTCCAGTGCTTGTGACAAATTACTCATCACCGAACAACTGAAAAAGTGTACGGGGCATAATTGGAGTCCACTAGTGGTTCATTCCTTCCAGTCTGTTCACAGTTTACTCCTTCCCCTGCCATTGAATATCCCCCCAGGGTGGATCTCGTTTTGTCTCCATTCTCTCGTCGTTACGCAACTCGTGCCCTACTCTCTAAAGTACTTGCGATGCGCAGAGCTCTTTCTCTCTCTCTCTCCCTTTATTCTGCAGCACTTCCTTATCATAGAAGACGTACAAGTTCATACAAAACCACTTGTGCGCGTTCGCTTATGTCTAACTCGTCAACCTAAAACACCTTCCTGTAAACTATATATCCTATTTTCCCACCTCAATTTCTTCCGTGGAATGACTATCAAATATCTCGTATCTCTTCCTCGTCAAATAGCCTAGACTGAATGGTTGTTCTTCATAGTCCTTCGTTTCCTCGTTTATGATGGGATGTTTGAGGGATGGGTCGATTATCACCGTACGACGAAGAGAGAATGGCACACTCCTACTACAGTTATGCTGCTATCGGTGAGGAAAGAGCCGCAAGAGAACTGTTCTTGAAATTTATAGATTGCGTACAGAGCTTCAAGGTATTTCAGCTACAGCCAATGGATTATTTTAATATCCATTGTTCAGATTTTCGAACTCAATCGATTAGATTACTTCGATTCAAAAGTTTGCCACAGAGTATGCGCATTATAATGTTCAGGTTATCTGGCGCTTTCCGTGGCTATGGTTCCTTTCATCTACACAGCGTACGATCATCGAACATACTCCGTTCACATCGTAGTATGTATTAAGTATAGTATTGCGATTTTTCTTTGACATATGACAAGTACCAAAAAATGGTATAAAGGATTGATTGACAGTACATACGCGCTAGATGTAATTATATGCTCAGAAATACTTTATCGATCAGGCGCAAAACTTCGGATGGGTCTTCGATGTGTCAGTGGCCACTGGCCGATCTTGGGACGTCTCCATCGATGAGGTCATCTTCCCTTTCCCAAGACTCCTATGATCTTTGATCTTTCATTTACAGGTCGAATTCCGGCATTGGGACGGCGACTTTGAGTACAGCCAACTTGTTTGGAAAATGCTTTCGGAATGGGCGAAATGATTTATTTCAGGCATATGGGAAGTACAGTGAAGAAGAAAGGAGACGAGCGCTCACGAATCCATGGGCAGAATACAAATATCTGGTGATTTCTTTGAACATACGATACATAACTCGGAGCTTTAGGCCATGACCAAAGATCCGGAACATAACAGACATCGGATAACAAGGCCGATAGTAAAGGGAGGACATGCGTGAGTTTATCGCTATTATGCTGTCTATGCAACGATACATTTTTCTAGTAGAATCAGTGGTAAATGAATCCTGTCGCTAGGTTACTGAAAATTATTGCGAACAATTATCTTAACAAAATGAATAAGTTTAGAACATTCCTCCGTGAGAAGTACAAGGTGATGTTCGGTTCGACTGACACGAATGTGTGCAATGTGAGAACGATTCAATTGCCATTCATCATTAGTCGTGATCTCTTCATCGCAGTATGAAGTGGGTGGTCGTCCCTCTGGTCTTCCTTCCATTCTTCGCTCCTTCGAGTTGTCCTGCGCCGTCAGTTTCCATTTATTTGATATCTTTCTAAAATGCAAGAAATTTTCAAGAATTTTCAATGTATGATCTTAATGAAGTTCCCATAGGCGCAAATGATCGTGCGCTCGATGGTTCTCTCTACGATCTTCATCCGATGGTACTACGCTTACATAAGAAGCATCGCGGTGCTCAATACTAAGAAAGGTTGTCAATTAGGATTAAGGGTAGGGATGAGCTTCAAAGTTGCAGGTCTCCTCATCCGATTCCTCGCTCTCCTCACTCCTAAACTGCAATTAATCGAGGGCGTCTTCGCCTTTCTCATCACTTGCTTCCAGCAGGATAATGATAGACCACGTAAGAAGATATCGGAAAAAGAAGAAGAAGAAGATATATGAATAATACTGACGATGATCATTCTCTTCACCAATAGTAGAGACGTTGCTTTGGAAGTAGACGGGGAAATGCAGATTTTTTTCCTTTGTTTCAATGCCCTCCATTGCAGTTCTCTGGTTGTTTCCCTGGGTGATCATTGGATGGGTTTTCTGCCTCTCTCTCTACATCCTGGTATTCACCCTCATGGCACTTATCGAAGGAAATACTGAGGTGGGAACTTACATGCTCCTAACGAATTAGTATGAAAGAGAAAATATTTCCATTGTAAGGATCGAGTTCATTACTTCCTATTTGATGTACAATGCCGATTATAATATAAAGAAGCAATGGCGTTTTGCAACCCAAAAATAATTGCTGTCCCTTCAGTCGTCGTCTCGTCTCGCTCAGATTCGTCTCTCGTGTCTCTCCATTGTTCTTTTCTGCTCGCCCATCTGGATCCAGAATCATCTCCAATTCATCCGATGGAAGACTTGCTTCGCTGAAGGTACCAACTTATATGTTATCAAGTGCACTCAAGAACTATAGTTCCGTCCTGTGAATGAGTTGTCGAAATTTGGTGCGATTTGATCGAATGAATGATTCCCTTTGAGTGCCAGTGCGAGAGGCTCTCTCCGAGTATGCAACTGTTCTCGCTGCCATAATTTTCGTTGCCTCTCAAGTAAGTTCAGTTAACTTTCAAGTAACGAAGTTGTTGATGAAATTTTCAAGTTGAGAAAATTATTAACAAACTTTTATTTAGCTATACGAGATGCGTAACTACTGGGGGCTTTTGTCGTGTACAGATCACGATTACTTCGTGGAGGTAAGGAGAGGACACATCACAATGCATTTGAACATTGTCATTCTTAGACCTCCTAGTTCTCTGAGCATCAAACAATTATGCGGAATGGATAGGGATATTCTTTTTCGGCTTCCAATCCTCCTCTAACCAAGGAATTTGATAAGTGAGAATGGATTATTTAGGTGAATTCCGAATTCGAGGGTGTCTATCGACCAGTGGAGTTGGAGGTTCGACCTGCGGCCATCAGAAATCGATTTTCGTCTTCATCTTCGAGGAAATCGTTTGACGTTTTTATCATTAGGAATCGTTGTAGTGAGATCATTCGTGCTCCGAAAGCCGACTGCTGTTTGTGTTAGATTCGAAGAGGTTTGATGCATCGACTAGAGGGTTCTCGCTCATTTTAGACTCCAAAAGTTTACTAATGTGAAGTCAGAAGACTAGTTGATTCCAACCACCTTCATTCGAAAATTCGTTATCTTATTGTAAGCAAATTGCCACATTTTCCGTTGTACAAACTGGTGTTCAGATCGGAGACGGGTACTCTTTTTTCCCTTCAAAATAAATTATATTTTGTGTCATCGAAAACGATCTTGATTACATAAATTGATAATAAATTCTCATTAATTAACAGTATTAATTCACAATCATTTACGGTTGACATTAGTAAATGTTAAATTCAGAATTTGATACGGCTTCTAGTCCAATCTGTGAGACGAGCTCATTGGACTACATTGTATGTATTGCGCATTTGAATTCGGCAACATTATAATTAAATTCCCTCGTTCTCTCTCGCTCTCCTCCTCCTCCCTTCATTCGCTCGTTTCCATCATGTCTCGAGCGGTTCACCTCCTCCTCCTGCTCTCCCTCGTCCTCTACCAGGTTCGAATTATCGATTTTTTCACTTGTATTGCCCGTGTACAGTAGCCTAAGACTACCGTTCCCTCATGATACCGTAACCTTCAAGGTAGTCTACTGCGAGGATCGTGTGCAGGTGATCGACGTCCAGGAGATCTACGATCTCTACGAGTCTGTTTTGATCTACACGAAGTGCCCATTCATACCGTACTCTTTCCAGCACGAGTCTCTCCACCACAGGCATGCAATGGTTATGGACTTCCATCGCTGCCATCTTCGTGATTGGTTAGAATCACAATCCAGTTTCTACCGTAACCCGATTACTGTAATCAGCTCTCTTCGGAAGCATCTTCTACTTCAATCGATTCATGCAGCACGAGTTGACCGAGTATGCGGTAGGTCACTAGATCTAATGTTATTCTCTACCGTATCCTGAAAAATCGATAAATGACTGCAGATCCTGCAACCGCAAGCCGCTGCCGAGAACAAGGACGCGTCCAAGATGAGCAAGCGAGAGACGAAGCGGGAGGAGACCAAGGTAGGCAGAGATCAAAGTTCAATATCTGGTTTATGGTTCTGGTTCTTGGCTGTTCTAGAGCTATCTTAGGCAAGCCTAAACCTACGCCTCGCCTTCCCCCTCATCGCTAAATTTCAAAATCAAAGGAGGAAGTGCGTTGAGACTCGCTCTTAGCTGGGCGTCGTATTGACCTGAATGCCAACCTTATCACTCATCCCTAGGCTTGTTTTCTCCTTAAAGCCTATGGCATAAGGAAGAATGACGTGATTAATTAACTAATTAATTAATTATTTTTTAGGAAACTGCTAAGGAGGTGCCCCCGACTTCGAACGCGCCCGACTCAACGATGACGGCGCCCCCGCCCAAGGGAAACGTCATCATGCCCTGAAGATCAAAGACCAAGGATTAATCCGCCCCTCCCTTCTACTAGAAAACTAGAAGCTTGTCGCCGTCTTTGTAGATCTTGAAGGGACGAGAATAAAATAACTTTGAAAGAAATTGTACTGGAATGCACCAACGAATGAACACATCGTTCTCGAACTCTAATCGTTTTAGTAGTGCATTGATGAATAATTTTATGATTATGGTCTGGAAACTGCTCAATCGTCCACGTTATACGAGAAAGGGCTCGCTCTCTTATTTCTCATATATCATCTAAAACGATAATTTACATCACTTGACTATCGCATTGATTTCAGACGATTAAGGTCATTTTCTGTCGTGTGGGCATGAGAACCTACACTTTTATATGAATAAACACACGTTCTACCGAAGAGGTACGAGACGTGCATTATCTCTCAAGGCACTCCGAGCTAATTTAGCTGACTACTTATCCTAGCAAAATTCACCGTGGAGAGGATGTTATCCTCCTCGTTACAAATCTTCCTCATTCACCATTCCCAATGAGTTGCCTCCTCGGAATTCTGAGCAAGTCTTTTTGTAACCGTTAATATTTTATTTCACAGAAACTGTCATAAGTTGTAATACAGAAATGAATTAAATTCGTTAGAGCACGATCAATATTCATTCATTCAGTCGATTGTTTTCGATGAACTTCGATGCCGAGGAGATAGTGGGTTGAGATAGCGCGACCGTGCCTAGACTCCATTCGGACTACTGAAATGTTGGGTGGTGGACAAAATGTCCCCTTCCTTTTTTGCGCATGGACAAAATGTCCCCTGGGAGAGTGGACAAAATGTCCCCTGGACAAAATGTCCCCTCATGGACAAAATGTCCCTATGGACAAAATGTCCCCTGGACAAAATGTCCCCTCTCCTCTGCTCCTCCCATTCCCATGCATGATACCTTCTATCTCCCAAATTCCTTCCCTCTGAAATTTTCCGTCAGCCACTCTTCCTCTCTTTTCACACCAGAGAAAATGATCAGTAAAAGCATTTCGCAAAATTTAAGGCCAATAATATATGAAAAAAATAAGTAAAGGAAAGTCCCTTTAGCGCATTCCCAGCCACACCACCTTTTTGTTCCTCACCCAATCTTCTCTTTTCAATTGCATCCACGTCTCCGATTATTTCCCATTGTCCATTTATTGTCATTAAGGTTGGAAAAGAGCCTGATCGAGTGCGAGTCCGGAAGGGTCATACCGGAAAAATTCTGAATGTTCTCAGAAATTGTCGATCTCCCTCACAAAAATTCTGACTAACATCAGAGATGGCCGACGTCTTCAGAAAAATTCAGAATGCTCTCAGTGATGGTTGACGGTCCTCAGAAAAATTCTGAAGGTTCTTAGAAATTGTCGATCTCCCTCACAAAAATTCTGACTAACATCAGAGATGGCCGACTTCCTCAGAAAAATTCTGAATGCTCTCAGTGATGGTTGACGGTCCTCAGAAAAATTCTGAAGGTTCTTAGAAATTGTCGATCTCCCTCACAAAAATTCTGACTAACATCAGAGATGGCCGACTTCCTCAAAAAAATTCTGAATGCTCTCAGTGACGGTCGACGGTCCTCAGAAAAATTCTGAACGTTCTGAGAAATTGTCAATCTCCCTCACAAAAATTCTGACTAACATCAGAGATGGCCGACTTCCTCAAAAAAATTCTGAATGCTCTCAGAGAAGGTTGACGGTCCTCAGAAAAATTCTGAAGGTTCTTAGAAATTGTCGATCTCCCTCACAAAAATTCTGACTAACATCAGAGATGGCCGACTTCCTCAGAAAAATTCTGAATGCTCTCAGTGATGGTTGACGGTCCTCAGAAAAATTCTGAAGGTTCTTAGAAATTGTCGATCTCCCTCACAAAAATTCTGACTAACATCAGAGATGGCCGACTTCCTCAGAAAAATTCTGAATGCTCTCAGTGATAGCCGAAGATCCATAATTTTTCTGAGTACCGTTGGCTTTCTCTGGTAGTAGCCAGAATTTTTGTGAGTGAGGTCGACAAATTCTGAGAACCCTCTAGTTTTCATTTCGTAGTGATGGCTCAATCAATCTATGCACATCGAGCTCAGTTTCGAAGTAGAGTTGAAACTTCACTTTGACTTTAGGTTGGGAAAATATATTATCAATTTCATTCAATTTTGTTCGAGATATTCAATCACACTGAGATCGAGTTCGCAGTTACATTGATGGGAGTGGAAGGGAAGGGGCGCGGAAGGGAGAGAGGGGGGTGGGTACATTTCTGCTAGGGGAGATTTCTGGCATAGGGACATTAAAAATTCTGTCTGCCTTTAGTAGCCCGACGCGTAGTGTTGGCGATTTGATGGATGTCAGACACTTTTTGATTTTTTTCCATTCAGCGAAAATTGACTTTGATAATCGGTTTCTCTGAGATTTAATGGATCTCTAAATAGTAACTATAATGCCTTCTGAAACGTCGTACTTGCTTGAATTTTTAGCAGACCTTATGGGAATGTTTCACGAGATCTGCAAACTCTCCGACGTTTAACTATTTCTCATAGTTTACCTTTTCTTGGAAAATTTACCCTACTTTCCGGATATGTTTCTGGTGCGCAACACATTTATTCGAATTTTTAAAGTCTTATTCGAATTTTTAAAGTATTTCGAACGAGGGTGGTCGGAAAAAATCAAAACGCCAACACTATCGTCGTTTACTCGCGCTCGGAGAGATATTTTCTCCCTCAATGTTTGAATCGGTGACTCGCTAGTGAATCGCGGAGAATGACTCGCCTAGCAGAGCTGACTCAGCGAGTCAACTCGTGAGTGGTTTTGCATTGATTACTGAGAGTAATTCCGATTCATTCCTATATCCAACCCCCTCCACTGTTAGGAGGGCGACTGCACGAATAGAGTAGAGAGTGAGTGGAATGAATTCTCGAGTAGTGCAGTTCGCTCGAGAATTGATAGCAAGCTCTCGTCTAGCATACCTTCTTATTCCCATGAAGCGCGTGCACCCTCACCCACGTGCGAGTTAGTCAGTCTATCCAGTGGATTTCCCCTATCCAGAACCTAAGATCCTACTAATCGGTGTTGCCAGACCCTCCCATAAAGTTATAGGTCCACCATTGGATCCCATGAGAGGATCACCACTTCCATTTCGATCCCCCCAACGGTATCTCATAGCATCGATGGGTACAAACATAAGGTTTCATTTTCAGCCCTCAACGGAGCGTACTAAGACTATAATGCTTTCCGATCGGTTACTGTAGCATACAGTCCCGGTCGAGTAGCGTGACCTGGATTGTGCGCATTGTCCATCGCGACTTCGAGACTGAGCTCGAGGTAGAACACTGCTTGGAATTTCAGATTGAGCAGAATTCATCCGGAATATCCATATTTCACCGGGTCTATTTTCCTTTTTGATCTATTAGCCATCATTTATTATCGGGCGTAGTTGAAGCAATTCTCGTTGATTTTAACTGAGTTTCATAATTACAATGAATTCTATATACGTAAGAATCGAGACCAGTTTCACAAAATCTGCTAATCTGCTAATATCCCGCTGCAAAGGGGTCGTGCGTGCGAGTTCAACCTGAAATATTAGCTTTTCACAGCAGTGTCCGCATTTTCGACGCCAGCACCTCGTTCGACAGCTCTCGTTCAGATGCATGCGCTCTTAAAATTTGAGCTGCACCTTTCCATTAGTTTTCGAGAAAATTGACCTTGAATGCAGCATGGTTTAATTAACATTCTCAGGATCTGATTTGAATAGATCGATAGAGCTCGAAAAATGAGCCGGGGTCGCTCAGAGGTCAATTTTGATCAATCTGTCACGGTAGCCGGGATATTAGCACTCAAAGTGGGAGGTGCCAAGATCCGACCCGGTGCAATGATGTCCAAAATGACATCTGGACAATGAGACTTTGGGGGAGTGTCAGACATCCCTCAGGATACCTAAAATCGGATAGAACCCATTTCACGATTTTTCCTCCATTCCCAAGAATGGCGATTTTAGCTCGATTGTCTCGTGAATGGCGTAGTATGGTGATGTTATGCAGCTACTCTGCGATCGCGATAAACGTAAAACGTAAACGTAAGTTGAGGCACGTTCGCCGGGTAACAAGATTTGTATATGCAAATGTAGGGTAGCACATACTGGTTACAATGAAGCAACTCCCACGTCGCTACGCCCATTCGCAAATTAATGGTGAATTGTTGTGTAAATGTCGGTTGTGCAGCTGTCACCACCCCCCCCCCCCGAAAGTTCGTATGGGTGCAATGGTGAGATGCCACCATTTTTCAGAAACCATCATGTGAGAACTTCAGTATCGTCACTTTATTTTTGCAACTTTCATCTCAGAATTATGGACTAAGAAACCGTGCTTCGACGAACAATTACCTCGCACACCCCGTCAAGTGGGGGTAGAAAGCTCATTTGCATGGCAAATCGATTTTCTGCTCATGTTCGACATCTCATTTTGGCCTATTTTTAAACAATAGGAACCCCACGAACCAATGAGTCGGTTCGTGGGGTTCCTATTGTTTCGCCCCCCATGAATTCCAATTTCTCTTTAATTTTTTGAGAAACATATCATCGCTTGGTGTGACTCTTCGAGTTCTACTTTACTCTCATTCATATCCCTCATTCATTGCTTTTGAAACATAAATTTGTAATAAAACGATGATTGACGAGGCTCAAATTGAAAGTCATTTTTGGTGGAAAAATAACAATTTTTGGTGAATATTCCATTCTTTTCGAACCTTAGACCCTACTCCTCACATGTCAGAGGAAGATGAAGCTATCAACATGGAGATTATACAGAACGTTGGGCAAACCCCTTGCCCACAATGTGATGGCATATACTTTTAAATTTCCTCATTATTCCTTAGCAACATCCATTAGAGTGCTCGAAAGTCAGTGAAATCGCCTAAAAACGACTGTTTTGCGCACCTCAGACCCTACTCCCCAGAGGAGGGTGAAGCTATCAACATGGCGATTGTGCAGAAAGTTGTGCAAACCCCTTGCCCACAATCTGATGGTACAGAATTTTAAATTTCCTCCTTATTCCTCAGCTATGTTCATTAATGTGCGAAAAACCCTGCAATTCAGACCCCTCCGTTGTTTCGTTATTCCCCGAATGAATGGGATTGGTGATGCCACGCAAATGAGCTTTTTCCCCCTCTTGGCGGGGTGTGCCTCGGAATGAGTGGGTGGGAATCGTCGGATCGAATTTACATTCTCGAAACCCTCATCTCGTAACTGTTTTTCTCGTAATCATTATTAGTTTCCAGGCCCATTTTCGCTCGACTAATTCGTAATAATCGGTTGAAAACTCTTCCCAGTCTTCTCTAAATGCAACTCATAATTGAAAAATGGCAATTTAAGAAACATGAAGGCCACGGTTACATGGAAAAGTTCCAGATCGAAAAATTACGAGGTTCTGAGAATATAAATCCGAATTGACGAGTTTCTACCCTCTAATTCTAAGAGAATTGGTCCTCGAATAGCAGTTCTCGCCCGATCATTCTGATACGAGAGTTTCGCGATAAAATTTACGCTTCGAAAGTGATATGAAAGATGTTTTCGGAAAAATAGTGACATCTCACCATTGCACCTTCGTATGTAAAATCTTGGAAATTTCATTAATATTTGCATTTTGCTCGCCAAGTGCGACTCGCGAGTGCATTCCAATCACCTTCTTCTCTATTTGCGGGGTCGCCCTCCTCACAGTGGAAGGACTGGATGGAGTAATGAAAATTACTCGCAGTAATCAATGGAAAATCACTCGCGATTTGACTCACCGAGTCAGCTCTGCTAGGCGAGTCATTCTCCACGATTTGCTCGTATGTTACCGGTGCAGACGAGTGGGAGTGAACATAATTTCCCGAGTGCGAGTAAACGACGGTAGTGTTGGCGTCATTCCTTTACTTATTTTTTCATATATCATATATATTTTTCATATATCATATAATATTTTTTCATATATGCGCCTTAATTTTTCCGAAATGCTTCTACTGATAATTTTCTCTGATGTGAAAAGAGAGGAAGAGTGGCTGACGGAAAATTTCAGAGGGAAGGAATTTGGGAGATAGAAGGTATCATGCATGAGAATGGGAGGAGCAGAGGAGAGGGGACATTTTGTCCAGGGGACATTTTGTCCATAGGGACATTTTGTCCATGAGGGGACATTTTGTCCAGGGGACATTTTGTCCACTCTCCCAGGGGACATTTTGTCCATGCGCGAAAAAGGAAGGGGACATTTTGTCCACCACCCCTGAAATGTTCACTTTAATTTTGTTGTGTTACTTCTAGATGATGAATAAGACGCATTCATGCTTGGTTAAAACCATCTTCCAACTTTCATCAATGATATTGAGAGTCTTATAAAATCAATAATTACAACGATAGAATTCTTACCATTCACGCTTCCTCCCTCCTCATACTCGAACTTCTGCATTTTCTCCGAAGTCTCCAAAATATCGTTGCTCACTCTTCTGAGGTTAAAATTGAAATTCGCCGAATGTCCAAATTGAAAGAGTTTCTGAAAATATTAAAGAATTGGTGTGTTTGAAACAGATTAGAATCTTAATATATGAAAAAATTTCACTCACATCAATGAATTCATCGAGCTCTTTTCTGTTGATTACCTTATTTTCGTTCTCAAGAGAGTTTTCGTTGACGTTTACACTCTCGATTCCAGCTCCCATGAGATTGAGAAGAACGTCAAAAGCGAAAGAGGGCTGAAAATATTGAGATAATTTATTGGATTACATTAATTAAAAAAGAAAAATGTAAGTTTCAGAATAGCAACCTTGTTTATATTGTGACGGGGTGATCGGAAATCAGGGTGCAAGTGTTCTCGGGCGGCTTTTCCCTTCTGAGCGCGACCGGTTATATGTTTTGCAGAGAAGGTGACCGTCTTCACTCCAGCTTTAACCAGGTCGAGGGCAAATGAATCTGAATAGTAAAAATAGTTTGAATGCTGTGAGATATCTTATTCCTCATATGATAATCTCACCATCTGTAAAGGCCACGAGCATGTCGTGATACAACGTCTTTTCCAGTACGAATTCCACGTGTTTGGCTTGAATCGTAGCAAGAAAGGCAGGGAGTTCGTCACTAAAATGAGTTAGGAGAAAATACTAGATTTCAGTATGTGGTTAAAAAGATACTTACACTTTCTCTGGGGTCTGCTTATCGATGACCAGAGTGATTTTGTTGACGATGCAACCAGAAAGAAGAGCAGTGAGATGATCGATGTTGTCCTTGTCTAAGTAGACGGGAAGATCCTGGGAAAATGAGATTATTTTTTGGAGTTAACAAAGGGGTTTTACAAATTTTCGAATTGATATTATTGTGTACCTTGTGCATTTCCAGATGGTCGATTTTTGCTGCATCGAAGAACGAGAATTTGGTTGTCGGAGGGAAGGAGAATTTACGGAAGCAATTCACCTGAAGTACGAATCTCGCTAGATAAAAGTTATATTGAATATTAATAATCATACTGCTAAATAAGTGCAAGCAGACCTTCTGGTTGTCAGCCTTTCTCGTCCACGCTCTGAGGGAGTAATTGTGGGGAGCGAAGAACGATCGGAAGAAATGTCGTTGAACCATCGGATGATCGAGAGAAATCGAAGAGATTTGAATCTCATTCGATAGCTGGAAAAAAATACATTGTTTGACTGAATTCACAATATATCATTATTTAAAAACATTTATGCATTTTACCTGGCAAAGTTTGAGAGTCTCCAGTTCAAATCTTGGAATAAGGCTGTTGAAGCGATGACAGACCTGAAAACTATCCTTGTAAACACAAAATTGAATGAGATATGGTGTAGAATTGAAGGATGTTATAGAAAAATTGAATTGAATGTGAATTGGTATTCAACCTTGCTCAAAGATACTTGTCCATCATGAGAGAGTCGATCAATGATCATCTCCAGTACTTCAGGAGGGAAGGAATCAAGAGAAGACATGATGAAGAGTGAGAGGAGATGAGGATGAGTGAATGAGAAGGGGAAGGATCCTCAAAGAGCTCGCATTTAGTCTCTCTTCCTTCCAAGTTGTAAAATCCTCGGCATCCAAGAATGGAATGGCTCTCCTCTCTCGTCGAACTATTTCAGCCACAGGGTAGCACTTCTTAGTCGTCCTGTTTCCACTGGCCATCCTGACTGCCCACAATAAACCGTAACCTCCGCAATAAAGGGTAAACTAGGGCCCTAATTTGACGCTTCCGTTCTTTGAGACTGGAACACTTCTTACTATATAAGCCTTCGATACTCATTCTGATCATCAACGATGTCTTCCAATTCTCGTTCTTCTTCTCCCATCTCCGTTGGTTCTCCTCCTCCGAATAAAATGGAGGAATCAACTACTCGAGCCATTGCTCGGCTTTTCTCTTCCTGCTCTTATGATGATGATGATATCACTCCTCTCTCCTCTCCTACCAAGTGAGTTATTTCCACTCTTCATTCTTTGACTTTCTATTGGTCTGAAATATGAAACTCTTCATATTTCAGACCCTTCTCTTCTCTCGATGAAGAAGAAATCGAAGATGGGGAGATCACATCCGAATCAGATGAATATGAATTCGAGTGCTTCGATTCTGATTCACCTAATAACGAGAAGAAAGTCGACGAAACTCCAGAATATGGGTGAGTTTCAATATCCCCTAAATATTTGCTCATTTATATTCTATAAATATGTTTAATTTGCAGTTACCCTCTACCGATTGCTGATGACGAGACACTGGAGATCGCGATTGAATACTATAATCACAAGTCAAAGAAAGAAGCAGAATTGCATAAGGGAATCGAAGGAGTCAGTTTTCCCCTCTTTATTCTTCATTATGGCCAAATATATATGCTTATTTTCCTAATTTCAGGACTATTTCTTCACTGCAAATCGTACCCCGTGGTCGTTTGATCTCGTTGTTCCCTTTGGAGAAACTCCAGTCTTCACTCGAATCTCCTTCCCTCCCACCATAGAGCAGGTTAGTAGTCTTAACTTATCAGGAATAGTTTTCTTCCTTAAAACTGCCATAATATGACTTCCATTGCAGTGTTACACAGTGGGAGAGGTCGCAGGCTACTCGTGGATGTGCGATATCGAACGTCTTCAGTTCTTCAGAGGTCAGTTATTCCACTATTTCTACTCATGTCTAAACTCTACCAAAATTTCAGATTTCTGCTTCAACTATCGATTCATGGGTTCAACCTACCGAGAAAATCGACAGATTGAAGTGGCGAAGAGAAGAATTCAGAAGAATCACAAAGTTCGTTTCACTTCAATCATTCCATTGGTCCACTCGATTTTTCTTTTAGAGTGAATTTAAAACTCAAATTAGTTCAGATTAACTCCTTTCTTTCAGATGCCGGCAGCTTCTCCAGCCAAGTCTCCTTCCGGGAAAGGAATTGCTCGTCCTTCCACTTTCGTTGTCAAGAGAGCGAGTAGAGCTCTTTTCTTTGACCATCTCAGTGATGAAGATGATATGAGTGATGAGCCCCCGAGAAAACGATCCAAGCCCACCTACTGATCGCATTGTCTCTATACTGTTGATGTATCCGTATATTCAATATTTTCTGCATCGTCATTTAATTGATCCTGAATCACCTATTTACCATTTTCTCTATTGTAACAACAATAAAATATATTTATTGATGCAATTGGAATTGTGAATTTTTATATCAACAAAAAATAATAGGCAGATTTTAGAAGTATAAATTAACGAATATTCTATAATATCTAGTAATCGAAATGGATAGTATAAATTCTCTCAAGTTTATCCTCTATGGCTCAAATTCGAACTTCGGGTTCCTATTTTTCATTCTTTTATTCTCTGTCTTGATGCGCAAAATTGGATGATGATCTCCCTTATTGGAATTCGATTGTATGAATCACTGATTCTACATCATACTTTATCAATCACAAATCAAATGAAGAAATGAGAGTGCCCGGATGGGGCAATTAGTGCTCAGTCCGATCCCAGTCTTCCCTCCATCTCTCTCAGTCCTCTCTTCTTCTGACCTGGACAGCTTGCCACTGAAATTGATTCAATTTGTATGAATGATTTTAATGAATGATTTGGAAAATTGTCTCTATATACAAGATCAAAAATTTAAAAATATCCCCACATTTATAACTTTCAAAACATGGAAATTTTCATTAGAACACACAAATAGCTGCCAGCTATACAATGCCCATTCTGCTATTCCCTTCTGTATTTCTCTCTCACCAGGTCGACATCCTCCGTAGAAGCACTTCTGACACACTCCATTTTCACACCAGCAGTTTCCTCCCTAAATGTACAAATGTCTATCTCTTCTGATCTTTGATCCCATTCTACCTCAGCCTCCCTCTTATGCGTGTTCAATGCGTAGACATCGCGTTTGAACGGGCACCATTCTGAGATTGAGGCAGTGTGGCTAGGTTACTGTAGGGTTACGGTAGTCATGTTTCTTACTGAGTCGACACGCATCGGTGGTGCACTTGCCACATCTTGCCCACTGACGAGAAGGCCACGTCTTGCCCACTGACGGGATGGCTCCCACCACGAATAAGCATCTGAGAGAGGATTACTGTAGGAGGAAGGGCGGAGAAGGGGAGTATGGTTGAAGTAGGAGGATATGGGAAAGACTAAGGACGGCTAGGGAGGGGGGTACGTACCCGAGGAAGACGAGTGAGAAGAGAAGCAGTTTCATCGGAGAACGATGGAACGACCGGGAGAGGATCGAATGAAGGGGAGGAGGTAGAGGGGGAGTGCAAACCTGGAAAGATTTTAATTTCGAATATTCAAAGTTCAAATATTTAAAAAATCACGTTTCACTCTTGAACTAATGAACACCACTATTTTATTGAAATATGCAGGAATTAGAGACGTCCATCGGATTAGCTCGTTAAGAATATCTCCTCAAATCCGAGCGTGATTGTTCGAATCTTTTAGGAGAATTGTTGCAAATACGGGCATAAAGGGGAAAGGAATAATGTAGCCAAAACACTTATGTTAGAGTGATTGAAAATTTGCTACCAACTCTAGATGTTGCATTGAATTCTGCAAATTTATTCATTTACTTTATCAGCATTAAGTTAATAAGATGGTCTTAGATGGGAGGCGAATTTCCAATCTCTTTGAGATGTTTTCTCATCCTATCCACTGCTTCGTCTTCCCGTCTTCCTGTGCAGCGAGGCACTGAAAGTTTGGAGGTTGAGAAAAATTAGATCTCCATGTTTGTATTTCTGCAGTGATTCTTCTGCTTACTCTTTCTCCACATTTCTCATCCCTTTTGCATCTTCTGAATTCGCAATGTTTGCACTTGTAAAGATTACACCAGCACACGTACAGAGGGGTGGTGGACAAAATGTCCCCTTCCTTTTTCGCGCATGGACAAAATGTCCCCTGGGAGAGTGGACAAAATGTCCCCTGGACAAAATGTCCCCTCATGGACAAAATGTCCCTATGGACAAAATGTCCCCTGGACAAAATGTCCCCTCTCCTCTGCTCCTCCCATTCTCATGCATGATACCTTCTATCTCCCAAATTCCTTCCCTCTGAAATTTTCCGTCAGCCACTCTTCCTCTCTTTTCACATCAGAGAAAATTATCAGTAGAAGCATTTCGGAAAAATTAAGGCGCATATATGAAAAAATATTATATGATATATGAAAAATATATATGATATATGAAAAAATAAGTAAAGGAATGACGCCAACACTACCGTCGTTTACTCGCACTCGGGAAATTATGTTCACTCCCACTCGTCTGCACCGGTAACATACGAGCAAATCGTGGAGAATGACTCGCCTAGCAGAGCTGACTCGGTGAGTCAAATCGCGAGTGATTTTCCATTGATTACTGCGAGTAATTTTCATTACTCCATCCAGTCCTTCCACTGTGAGGAGGGCGACCCCGCAAATAGAGAAGAAGGTGATTGGAATGCACTCGCGAGTCGCACTTGGCGAGCAAAATGCAAATATTAATGAAATTTCCAAGATTTTACATACGAAGGTGCAATGGTGAGATGTCACTATTTTTCCGAAAACATCTTTCATATCACTTTCGAAGCGTAAATTTTATCGCGAAACTCTCGTATCAGAATGATCGGGCGAGAACTGCTATTCGAGGACCAATTCTCTTAGAATTAGAGGGTAGAAACTCGTCAATTCGGATTTATATTCTCAGAACCTCGTAATTTTTCGATCTGGAACTTTTCCATGTAACCGTGGCCTTCATGTTTCTTAAATTGCCATTTTTCAATTATGAGTTGCATTTAGAGAAGACTGGGAAGAGTTTTCAACCGATTATTACGAATTAGTCGAGCGAAAATGGGCCTGGAAACTAATAATGATTACGAGAAAAACAGTTACGAGATGAGGGTTTCGAGAATGTAAATTCGATCCGACGATTCCCACCCACTCATTCCGAGGCACACCCCGCCAAGAGGGGGAAAAAGCTCATTTGCGTGGCATCACCAATCCCATTCATTCGGGGAATAACGAAACAACGGAGGGGTCTGAATTGCAGGGTTTTTCGCACATTAATGAACATAGCTGAGGAATAAGGAGGAAATTTAAAATTCTGTACCATCAGATTGTGGGCAAGGGGTTTGCACAACTTTCTGCACAATCGCCATGTTGATAGCTTCACCCTCCTCTGGGGAGTAGGGTCTGAGGTGCGCAAAACAGTCGTTTTTAGGCGATTTCACTGACTTTCGAGCACTCTAATGGATGTTGCTAAGGAATAATGAGGAAATTTAAAAGTATATGCCATCACATTGTGGGCAAGGGGTTTGCCCAACGTTCTGTATAATCTCCATGTTGATAGCTTCATCTTCCTCTGACATGTGAGGAGTAGGGTCTAAGGTTCGAAAAGAATGGAATATTCACCAAAAATTGTTATTTTTCCACCAAAAATGACTTTCAATTTGAGCCTCGTCAATCATCGTTTTATTACAAATTTATGTTTCAAAAGCAATGAATGAGGGATATGAATGAGAGTAAAGTAGAACTCGAAGAGTCACACCAAGCGATGATATGTTTCTCAAAAAATTAAAGAGAAATTGGAATTCATGGGGGGCGAAACAATAGGAACCCCACGAACCGACTCATTGGTTCGTGGGGTTCCTATTGTTTAAAAATAGGCCAAAATGAGATGTCGAACATGAGCAGAAAATCGATTTGCCATGCAAATGAGCTTTCTACCCCCACTTGACGGGGTGTGCGAGGTAATTGTTCGTCGAAGCACGGTTTCTTAGTCCATAATTCTGAGATGAAAGTTGCAAAAATAAAGTGACGATACTGAAGTTCTCACATGATGGTTTCTGAAAAATGGTGGCATCTCACCATTGCACCCATACGAACTTTCGGGGGGGGGGGGGTGGTGACAGCTGCACAACCGACATTTACACAACAATTCACCATTAATTTGCGAATGGGCGTAGCGACGTGGGAGTTGCTTCATTGTAACCAGTATGTGCTACCCTACATTTGCATATACAAATCTTGTTACCCGGCGAACGTGCCTCAACTTACGTTTACGTTTTACGTTTATCGCGATCGCAGAGTAGCTGCATAACATCACCATACTACGCCATTCACGAGACAATCGAGCTAAAATCGCCATTCTTGGGAATGGAGGAAAAATCGTGAAATGGGTTCTATCCGATTTTAGGTATCCTGAGGGATGTCTGACACTCCCCCAAAGTCTCATTGTCCAGATGTCATTTTGGACATCATTGCACCGGGTCGGATCTTGGCACCTCCCACTTTGAGTGCTAATATCCCGGCTACCGTGACAGATTGATCAAAATTGACCTCTGAGCGACCCCGGCTCATTTTTCGAGCTCTATCGATCTATTCAAATCAGATCCTGAGAATGTTAATTAAACCATGCTGCATTCAAGGTCAATTTTCTCGAAAACTAATGGAAAGGTGCAGCTCAAATTTTAAGAGCGCATGCATCTGAACGAGAGCTGTCGAACGAGGTGCTGGCGTCGAAAATGCGGACACTGCTGTGAAACTTTCGCGATTTAAACTTTTACTAATCGTTTGAACTTTCTTTTCCACGGAAAATTCGAAGGAACTCCCACCATTCTTGGCCGCGCGCTCAGAAGAGAGCGGTGTAAGTGACAATTGACTGTGGAAAAGAAAGTTCAAGCGATCAGGAAAAGTTTAAATGGCGAAAGTTTCACAGCAGTGTCCGCATTTTCGACGCCTGCACCTCATTCGACAGCTTTCGTTCAGATGCATGCTCAGTTAAAATTTGAGCTGCACCTTTCCATTGGTTTTCGAGAAAATTGACCTTGAATGTATCATGGTTTAAATTAACATTCTCAGGATCTGATTTGAATAGATCGATATATCTCGAAAAATGAGCCGGGGTCGATCAGAGGTCAATTTTGCTTAATGTGTCACTGTAACCGGGATATTAGCACTCAAAGTGGGAGGTGCCAAGATCCAACCCGGTGCAATGAAGTCAAAAATGAAATCTAGACAATGAGAGTTTGGGGGAGTGTCAGACATCCCTCAGGATGCCTAAATTCGGCTAGAACCCATTTCACGATTTTCCGTTCATTCCCTGTCTCAGCTCGATTGTCTCGTGAGAGGCGTGATACGCCAGTGCCTGACTGGGCAGAATTCTTCCGGAATGCCCTTTTTAAATTATTGCTTGTAAGACAAAGCTGTTTACAAGGTAATAATAATAATTTATTAAGAGATCAATTGAGCCGCCACCCCGGGGTCACCAACATGGCGGTCAATTGAGAGCTCATACTTCCTACGGGAGGACGGGTGTAGTGTAAATAAAATAATAAGTAGAAGAAATGTACAAGTATGATACATGGAAACGATGAATTAGTTCGTGAGCTCATGACAGAATTGAACCATCTTGCTTAGATAGGCATGAATCTCATCGGCAGTAGGATCCCTAAGCGAGACAATAGAATCGAACGCAATCTGAGGGGACATCGTAAGCATAGCTCTCTTCTCATCATCATCAGAACGTTTGAAGAAGGAGTTCTGCATGACGTAGTGGCGAAGAGAGACTGAATCATCGAGTTCTGTATTCTGGAAATGTTAGATTGGAGAAAGGCGCTTTAGAAAAAAACAGAGCGAACGCTAACCTGAATGAACGAAATGAGCTGCATGAGAGTGGGGTGATTTCCGAGAAAGTATTGCATCGCTCCCCTGAATCAATAACATATTGTTGAGAAATTTATTTTTATTTAACAAAATAGCACTAACCGATGCCAGGCTTCCACAAGATTGGAAGTACGATTATTCTCGATCATGTACTTGCATCGCATAGATTCTGAGTATTCCATCCACTCAGCAGTGAAATACTCGAGAAAGTTCTTGCAATCAGGAATGAACTTGCTTCCGCACATTCTGTATTACCATCTTGTTACCAGTATTCAATCACTGAGAACTGTGATTTGATTTACTCCTGATGGTCATGCTGATCTTTAATCTTTGCTGAGAAGGGGGTGGATTATGCATTTCAGCTGTTGTTACTCTGATCTTTGATCTTTCTGCACTACAGACTCTCCTAATCACATCTTTGATATCCGTAGTATCATCTCTTATGAAATACTCCTCGTCTTTTCTCTGATCGCCATTGCTCAACCATGGCAGATGTGGCCGCCCTCTCCCGACTCCTCGAGAGATGGAGGAAGGATTGTTAAGTGAGAAGGAGGAGGAGGTATAGGATCAGTGATGATAGTCATTCATAGAAGTGCTTTAGGACAATTGTGAAGTTGCTCGAGGAGGAAGCAAAGCAGAAAATGAATTTTACAGACGCTTGGATAAATACGGGTGCGTGATTGCATCCAGGGGGAATATCTAGATACGTTGATTGTAGTGGGAAGAGTTCGTGCTGCTGCAAGAAAAGGTTCCCCTTGCCTGATTGTATAATGGACCTTTTTCAAATCGTCAAGGTTCTCCCACTCACTTAACCTTTGATCATTGATCTTTGATCCTTGCAGGATCTCATTCCCATTCTCAGCAGCTGCTGCGTCCCGTGGAACTGCTGCAGCCGAGTATTGTTTACTGCATGTAGGAGTGTTCACTGTGGTCTTGTTCAGCTCGGATATGCGCCGCCTCTATGTGCTGGCTACAAGTTTGTGGAGAGAACCGATGGAGTGGATAGAGAGATGAAGGCGACGAAGTTCGTGAGGAGTGGGGGGGGGGGTAGCGATGGGAAAAACTTGTCTTCTGTACATAGTGTCGGGGGTTCAACCACATCTCCGTGTGCAATGTCTCCCGTTCTCAGGAAGAATGTGGGAAAAGCCTTTCGAGTCGTGCTCACTGATTCCTGCCAGTATACGAGCCACTCGCGTACTTCCGGTTTCTACCTAGAGTCGAAAGAAAATGTATCATATTTTATTATTCTCTAACCGATTCCCGAACTGAATTCACCTCAACCTAGGTGATCGCATGCGTGCTGGCCCGCCCTCGTCCGCCCGTGACCCCCTCCTTCTGCATCGTCTTCGCCCATCCTTCGGGGTACGGTATCTCTGAGTCTTCATTTGAATGCAGTACTATTTTCAGCTGGGACGCCGCTGGATACTTCGATTCGATGCCCACCATCGAGGACATCGCTGAGTCAGTGATTGATTACATTTCAATCTACCAAATGAATTCAAGTTTGTTCTCTTGTGATGTTCTGGGCATGGATTACACGGGATATGGTCAGTCATCCGGCACTCGACATGAGAACAACAGCTACTCCGACATCGATGCTCTCATCCAGGTGGGAAAGGAGCACTATAAATAGATCACTGAAAGGAATTGCGGATTCGTTGCAAGACTAGCCATCTCCCATGATAGAACAGTAACACCTTTATAGTACGCCAAGACAACTCTGATGCACCGCATCGACAACATCATGCTCTTTGGTTACTCCATAGGTATACAGTAGTTGACTATAGCAATAATTGTTTGATCACAGGAACCAATGCCGTCATCAACTTCCTCAACAGAAGTCAGCAACGAGTGCTCGGTAACTATCAATCCACTGACTACCGTAACCATGATTGTCATTCCAGGTGCCGTGCTGTTTGCACCCCCCGCATCGATTGCTCGCGTATTCTGCTGCTGGGGAAGCTGCACGTGCTGCACCTGCCAGTGCTGGGAGAGTCGCCTCAGTTGCGATGCCTTTCGATCCATCGAGCAGGTTAGGAAGATAAGAGATCCACTTACAGTAACCCGCTAGGCATAAAAAATCAAAGGCCACTTATCAGCTGGACGTAAACATGCCGCAGAAGAGCATCCTTGTCGTACACGGAACTGAAGACCAAGTGGTCACCTACCATCATGGCGAGGAGCTCGCCAGACGTCTCAAAGAGAAGGCGGTAAACAGTTTTACTTTTCATTCGTAAGGAATCGGGACTACAGATATAGGGACGATGAATATGATTACCCAGTTTTCTTATTCGACAATCTAGATACTCATCCGATTAGTCTAACACACGCATTTTGATGGACTACGTCTCTTCAGGAGATGCTGACGATCGAGGGAGGCGACCACAACCTCCTGCTCGGAAATAAGGTACGACCAGTGATTGTTAATTTCTCACGTTAATTCTATTTCAGAAGCTGTGGGAGAACGTCAAGGCGTTCGTCGACAAGTAAGCTTACTTCCTTTCCATTGAGTGTCCAGCTAATCATCGAATCTGCAGTCTCGTCCTCGACGCCCTCCTCGACGACGTCGACGCAGCCCCAGCGGAACGCGAGGATGTCCCCCTCCTGTAGGATGTGACCCCCTTCCCCTTCCCCTTCCCAACCCTCCCACCGCAAGCTACTAAGGGGCTTGGAATCCCCGAAGAGGTTCCGATAGTACACCCTCTCCCCCCCAATTCCTAATAGTTGTGAGAAGAGGTCTCAGTTTCAGTGATTTACTCCCCACCACCCCCCCCCCCCCCCTCCGACAAGCTACTAAGGGGCTTGGAATCCCCGAAGAGGTTCCGATAGTACACCCTCTTCCCCCCCGCCAATTCCTAATAGTTGTTAGAAGAGGTTTCAGTTTCAGTGATTTACTCCCCACCACCCTCCCCCCCCTCTCCGACAAGCTACTAAGGGGCTTGGAATCCCCGAAGAGGTTCCGACAGTACACCCTCTTCCCCCCCCCCCCCCCCTCTGCCAGTTCCATGTAGTAGTAGAATATGAGAACGGGTTTCTTTCGCAAATAACAAGAGAAGGGTATCCGTTCTCTGTACAATGGTCTATCTATGAATTAGCTCAAAGGTCCGATACCTGCAGACGTTTCATTCACCACCTATCGTTTCACTTTCCCCTATCCATCGTCATTCACCCAGTCCCACTAATTATTTTATTCGCATCTAGTCAACGGATTTCCCCATTCCTGTCTTGATTGACCGTTGTAATTGCTTAATGTATTAGAAGAATATACTATATAGGCAAGAATGTATGTAAGAAACTGTAATACCAGTTCCCCTGTCTGAGTTTAGTCAGTTAGTTTGAGCCTCTCAATAATAATAATAATCTATCGCTTTATTGTCATTATCTTATATTGTACCGTAACTAAGGATTTATTGTAGCATAACTAAGGATTTATGATCAAAAAATTTATCCAAACTTCAACAGAACAAATCAGATAGTGAAAAAGTGACTTATCTATTAAAAATATATCTCCATTGTTTCTTCTTTTCCTTTGTCGATCATCGCGATCTTGATCTGAAGCAAAATATAAGTAATTTATCACTCTAGAATATTCAGAAATATTAATACTAAAAACTAATAATCATCATGATACGCAAACTTTAAAGAAGGAACTATATCAAACATGTCGACCAGTAAATGAACATTAGTAGCCTCACTCACAGCCAAGTTGCCTTCTTCTTCAATCCACTTCCCTCCACCAGCGGTGGAAACTGCAAACTTACAATTACTACAAGAAGCATAGCATTCACCCTTGCACGAGTCATCTACCTGCGCATTAACAGAGCGAATACGAGGTTAAAAGGACATAGAGTGACTAAGCCATCGACTGAGCAACAAATAAGAATACGAAAAAGGAAAAAAATGTGAGGTGATAAATTCAAGGAATGAATAACCGAACTGAACAGACAAATTGAGCTAGCTAAATAGACATGAACAGTGATCTGACACTCCCCATTTTTCACGCTGTTTCGTAGGTTAGAAAAAGCGAGAGAACATGCAACTAGCGAGTCAGACGATTGCCCATGGAAAGGAGCACATATTACATGAAAAAAAGTCGAGCAAGAGCAAAATAAACTCAATTAGCAATACTAGCAATGTTCGGCATAATGCTCGCCACTTTTTAAAGATTGACCTACCCAGAAAAAACAAAAAAAATCGACGATAGAGCGCGTGAACAAAAGAGAGAAACCACAATTTCAAAAATGGCGTACATAGTGCGAACCAGCGGCGCCATAAACGCGCGCAAATACGGTGTGCCTCTCCGTGTCTCACATTTTGCTTGCTGATTTACTGTTCATATGTTCATTTTCCCTTGTCGACTAGTCCAGTTCGATTGCCCATTTTTGAAAGCGCTAATTTCTGCGATAAAAACGGTGCGTTAAAGTGCAAGTTTAGCAAAATCTGGGTGTTTAGTCATATTGTTCATCGTGCTCACATTTTATTATTCGAATATGCGTACTCAATTTTTTGTACTCTATTTTGGCGTTTAAAATAATGTTTCAGATGGTTTCTCCTTGTTGATCTCTTCAGAGAATAGATGGAATCACCGGAAGTCGTATTTGGTCAGTTCATCAGTTTCTCGAGAATCTCCCAATATCAACCTACTTCTCGCCACTTGCAGAACCGTACTTCGCGCTTCCTTCCACTACTACGAACGTCTTCAACGTGAAACCAAGTCCATCTACGTCCATTCGAAGGTTACAGGCTATTATAAGAGACTTAGTAAGTGATTCCACTACATACAAACATTCTATTCCACTTGTTCTTACATTTTCCCCTTTCCTTACAGCGTATCCTTCTCTCTCCATTATTTTGTGATGGAGTAGTGCATGTAATGGAGGGATTAGCTTTCAAGAGGTCTGCTCCTCTCCGGCATTTTCACTTCTGGAGAAATGTCAAAGACTGCATGAGGTAAGTTGAGAAGTGGCTTCATATTCAAAGTAAACATAATGCAAGTGGGTCGGTAGAATTTTGAATGGCGACAGCATCATTTTGGTCCTCACTTTTAATTTTCTGGTTGTTACCAACCAACTGAAAATGTGCGGATTGTTCATATTTACTGTAACGAAAATATTTTCAGAAACGCGAAGCGAGTTGGTGATTCCAAGCTCTTAGCGCTTGTAGGAAATATCGAACAGGTATTTTATTGATTGTTTAAGTTTAGCTCAATATTTTATCTTCATATAATTATCCACCGTTGATTATCCTGTTCTGCTTGCCTATTTTGATTACTTAGTTAGTATGATATACAAAGTTCTTTCCCTGTCTTCTGCATTATAATGTCTCTATTTGCTTTTTAAAGTTCTAATCAAACATCAGAAGCTTCTCCAATCGACTTCTCACGCCCCTCGAATCCCCATTCTGATGTACATCCAAGCGGCCCTCGTTTCAAGATTAACCAGACTAGCTCAGGTTTGTTTGAGCACTCATAAATTAAGGATACCAATTCAATTCGCTAGAGTTAGAATTGGAATATGTATATTCCTTCCCAGCTCTTCGCTCTATACCTATCAGTATGTACACGTCAATGAGAGTATCTCGATTCAATCTGTCAATCACACTTATTAAATAGGAAGAGGCTTCAATTCTCCATTCATTCATATTTGCTCACTCCCTAATCTTTCTAATTCCTCTGTTGAAGGGAAAAATTCGACTTCTTAATCCATCCCCTCTCCCTCTGTCAGATCCGACGATCCGCTTTCTCTGCCACTGATGAGATGATTGGGCACATGGAAAAGCTCCACTGGGTTAGTATTATCGATCTAAAGACCATGTTAAGTGAATGCATAGGAAGTGAGTGAAATAGAGCTAGGACAGTTATCATAATCTGAATCATACGTTCTTGTAAGGACAAGAACGATTAACTTGGGAACGATGTTCTATCTTACTCCTTTTCCAGTTGGCATTTGCTCGATTCCTCGTGGGGCTGATAGCTGATTTGTCTGCGAGAGCGAAGGAGGATGGAGAAAGAACTGTGAAGGTACCAAGACGCATTGGTTGAAGTAAACTGTAGTGCACCCATGTAGAAATACTGGCCAATATCACTCCATTCACGAGATTCTTGGGAATGGAACGTAAATCGTAAAATGAGTTCTAATTGATTTTGGCCAACCTGAGGCATGCCTGAGTGACCCCCGAAATGTTTTTGTGCATACTTTATTTTGGAGCTCCCTACGTAGGGCCGGATCTCGGCATCTCCTATTTTGAGGGCTGTTTTGTTCGATGCTGGTAAAGATAGATCAAAATTGACCTCTGAGTGACCCCAACTCATGTTTCGAGCTCTATCGATCTATGTAAACCATCTTCTCTAAAACTGATTTTCAACGGTGGTACACTTCAGGTCAATTTTCTCAAAAATGTAGGTAAAGATGCAGCTCAAATTTTCACAGTAGATGCAGCTCAGCGAGAGCGATCATTTTCGGCCGCACAGCTCGAAAAGTGCGGTGTGAAATGAAATCGTCTGTTGAAAAAATAGTTCAAACGATCCTGACGAAGTAAAAAGGGCGAAGTGTGCACAATAACACCGGGAGTCACCCAGGCATGCCTCAGGATGCTCAAAACCGGTTAGATCTCATTTCACCATTGCCAATCTCAGCTCGATTCTCTCATGAGAGGCGTGATATCACGCCTCTCACGAGAGAATCGAGCTGAGCCAGGGAATGGAGGGAAAATCGTGAAATGAGTTCTAACTGGATTTGGGCACCCTGAGGCATGTCTGACACTCCCCCAAAGTCTCATTGTGTAGACTTCATTTTGGACTTCACTACACCGGGTCGGATATAGACATCTCCCACTTAGAGAGCTATTAACCCGGTTATAGTGAAAGATAGAGCAAAATGGACCCCTGAGTGACCCGTAGGTAAACGAGCAGCTGATTTTTCACATATAATAGAGCTTTTCCAGTTCTATCGAATGAGTGGTTTATGCCGAAAATAACGGGTATATATACTATATATACTGGTCTGCACAAAAACATATAATGGTCCCAGTTTGTCGAAATACCGATCCGCGTATTTTAGGGGAAAAATACTGGTCCCAAACTTTCTGAGCAAAAAAAGTAGTTTCCAAATGAACCAAATCACGCGAAGTTTCCGACTGTTGTACGTTATAGGCACAAAACATATTAGAGATTCGATTCCAGGAAATCAATTTATTGGTTCAATTTCTGTTTAGATGTTCCATTTCACAGACCATTCTGTGCTGTAGGGTAGCATCTCATAGTGATCGGTCGAATACCTCCACCTGACTGGAGGTATTCTCGCTGAACAAGTCTGATCAGGACTGCGGCAGCAACTCTCATTGACCAGTTGTCTTCTTGTCTCAGTACGCACCATCTGCCTCCGTTTTTGTTGTTTTTTTATTGATAGATATATGTGGCGTATTTTGTCGCTACTATGTTTTACCTATTACCATACATGGGCAGGGAATGCTGCCGAGTTTCAAAATCTGGGAGGGTTCCCACTTATTCATCTGCAAAACCGGCAGGATACTGGCATCCTAAAATTGCCAATAGAATAATGGACACTATCCAAATACCCGGAGGGACTTGCGTCTAGCAGCAATGGTGTCCACATTTGCCTACTACTATGACCAGCGTTTTCAAAAACAATGGGGACCAGTATTTCGACATGGGTGCGCTACTTTTTACCTGAACCGACTATTCATTCCACTATAAGGAATACTTTCCTTCTCAATTCTTCTATTCATCGGGATTATTATTAATATCAGCAACCCAGCGATTATATTTCGAATATGTTTTGTCACTTTTTACCCTACAAAATGGCAGATTATCGATCGTATTTCTGAATGGATTGAAGAGTTTGGAGACGATGAAGAAGCTAAGAGGTTTGATTCCAGTTTATCTATTTAATGTCGCCTAAGAATTTAGCACATACCAAAAAAGTTCGATTTTTCAAAAAATCTGGGATGAGATTATTCTTGCTGATGAGTATGGTCATATTCATTTTGCTCGATGTGCTTCAGTGGCTCCTGACGAACATATCAAAAAACTGGTATTCGAGGAAGATATTTATGGTAGATAAAAGAAGGAGAAAGCACGGCATTTTCATCAACATACTATTTAAAAATAGTCACACGGCCCGTCCGAGAATGCGATCAGCGCCGCAACACGCAAGGAGTTCGCTGGAGCGAGACTTTCAAAATATCAATAGAATATTCTACGAGTTTTAAATTTTGGGTTTAAAAAAATATTTCTTTATATCAGGCCTCTCACGTGAGAATCGGGACAAATCGGCGTTTTCAGTTAACATTCGAATTTTCGAAAATCTTGTTCCTCATGTTTCTATTAAGAACTTGTTTAGTTTAGACAAAATTCGAAGTTTTTGATTTTTATCATGCGTTGCTGCTGCAAAAGTAAGACGAAGGGAATTGGTTTTGGGTTTTTCCAATTGTAAAAATGATATTTTGTGTTTACAAAAGTGTTTTTATGATCAAATTAACTATTTTGGCTCACTTTCTTCATTTCTCACTTGCGAGATACATGTCAGACACGTTTTTATTTTACCACAGGAGCCAATATTTTTTGCGGCTCTCCATACTTTGCCAGTTTGTTGAGCTTGAAATTCTGCATATACCCTAATTAATTTTTGCAGTTTTTATCTCGGGGGTCTTGATAGTCTTCCAGATCGTCAAAATTCTCGTAGTGGGCTGCACGGTTCACCCTTCGTGAAATCAAACTTCGCAGGTTCGAGTCCCGGCAAAGCAAAAAGTGTACTTTGCAATTGGTTTTCATAGATAAATCATGTATTATGTTATTCCTTGCATTACCACGTCGGCAAACATATTTTTGCATGCACTGGGACTCGAACATGCGACCTTGCGCGTTTGATTTTACGGAGGGCGAACCCTGCAGCCCATTACGAGAGTTTTGACGATCTGGGAGACTATCAGGACCCCCGAGATAAAATCTGCAAAAATTCGAGTATATGCAGAATTTCAAGCTCTACAAACTGGCAAAGTTTGTAGAGGCGCAAAAAATATTGGTTCCTGTGGTAAAATAAAAACGGCTCTGAAATGCATCTGCTGCAAGGGTCGTGAAAGTGAGAAATGCACAAAGTGAACCAAAATGGTCATAAATGATAAAAACAACAAACACCGCCACTTTTACAGGTGGAAAACCCCAAAACTAATTCCCTTCGACTCTACTTTGTTGCAGCCTGCTGCAGCTGCAAGAGCGAATATGTTGGAATCGATTTGGGAATATGTTCTACCACCTAAGCCCTAACTAATAAACACGCTCACTTAAATATTTTAATTTTCAATGTGAATTCACTGTCCGGAATCGGGGCAGCCTGCCCCGATTCTCTCGTGAGTGGTCCTGGTATGCTCTACTCTGGAGAATGATAGAGTATATGAAAACTACAAAAAAAGTATTGCAAAACGCTCATCATGCGAATTAAATTGGCTGAAGCTAGTTTTTACCTTGTCATCAACTGGCTCTCTTAAAATCGTGATAAGTAGCTTCGTTAAACCCGTCAGTTCATGAATTTGCTATGCATTCTTACAAACTTGCCTTATAAAAAAGGGAATTGGAAAACACGTGATAAAAACATTCATTGCCACTTTTGAGCTGATTCGGGCATACATCTGGATTCAGAATATAACCGTCTATCAACTATATGTTTTTAAAATTTAAAATAATGCCTTGTTTTTTAATTAAAAATTGAAAAAGTCCAAAACAAGCGAAGTCCAGGTGCAGAGCCGGCACATGTTTTAGAAAAGTTTTATAATTTCTACCGTATTTACTGCACTCCTAACAAGATATTCTATTCTCGAACTGGTCATCTGCAACCCTTTTTTTTGTTGCTTTTACCAGAAATTTTTCAGTGAACTATCTTCCCTCTCGTATTAATTTACAAAGGCGTAATAGTGAGCATGACTGATATAAATTTCTATTAAGATCCCGGAGTCACTATTAACAATGCGCACGATCCTAAAACAGTATCTGACGCCCATGATCAAACACTATTTCGGAAAGAAGGATTGGCAATTCGGACATGTCTGACAATCTTCAGGCATGACAAAAATTATTAATGCTTGATACAAGACCTATTTTCCCAAATATGCACGCAAATTTGTCAGCAATATTGCTTCTCATATCCTATTCTTAGGGCAAATCTCTTAGATCCTAAGCTCTACTCCCAATTTTAGCCTAACAAGCCCCCTCAATTTGACAATTTTTCGTTACATAGGTTGGAACCATTTCTCCGGAGGCAAGACACCCCCCCCCCCCCCCCCCCCGGTTTTAGAAATCGCCCCCAACATCGGCACCCCAGATCAAAAAAGGGGAAAATACTGATAACCGCGGCAACGAACAAAATCGTAATTTTGCATATCTAGAGCCCGGAAAAGGTGAAAATTTAAATTTACCGCTGAAATATTCGATTTGTAAAAAATATTAAATATAAATATTAGGCTGTCAGGAAAGTTATTGTAGATTAGGACCTTGATGTTTGAACCATCATAAAATCATTTTCGTTAAAGATCTCAAGCTAGCTCTTTAGTGCATATTAGGGGTTGACTTGGCCAATATATGCATATGTTCAAATCGCCTCATGCTTTTTGGGTTTCCGAAAAAAATCAAGTTTTTCCATTTGTGACATTTTCTCTATTTTTTGAAAAAAAATAGGGAATAATGGCTGTAAATTTTCATATAGTGTAGTGAGAAGCCCATTCGCAGTTCTTTCGAAAATTAGGTCTAAGGCCGTTCTTGCCTCAATATAGCCCGCTTTACACACCATTTAATTCAACTCCTACCGAGTTAACACTTCTCAAGCGATAATGTTTCCTGCATCGATGGTTGTTCAGACTGTCTTCTCCAAACGCGCGCTTCCATGATACACTATGGAGCTACCTACTACTGAGAAACATTTCAACTCGCCTTTTCTAGTTTCAGAAAACATGGATTTCCAGGATTGTTGAATAAAGGACAACATAGCCAAAATTTCGACTTTTGGTGTACCGTGAATGAATACATTTCCTCAAAAGTGAGCTATCCCCTGACTTAGCCCAGCCGAATACTGGTAGGTAAAGAATATCTCTAACATGTAACCACGAAAGTTAGGACTGTTCACCAATGCTGGAATCAGGAAGTTGTCATTTAGTCGAATTTCGACGTTCAAATTTCAGCTTCAGGTTGGTGAAAGATGCATGTTTTGATAGAACTATTGCAAACACATATAAATAAAATTTTAAGCTGAGCACGAAAGGTGCTCTTAGTTTTACTGCATTTGGTTTCCATAAGTTTATTGTTACGGGTACAAGCTCAGTTCAAGCATTTATGATGACGTTCCTTAAGGGGCAATGTCACAAATGACTGCATTTTCAGACAGTCCTTTCGTTACGGATCAGAGTGATATGTTGTATTATGAAGTGCGTATGTCGTAATTTTCGCACATGACATAAAATTTGCCATATCTTAGTTATCTATGGATTGCTGGGCCAAAATGATGTCAGTGCAACTCTGCATTGATATAATTTTGACTTCAACCTGTATCCTCAATACCGAAAGGAAAGGCTTGAACCAATGTGCGATGGTAAGAGTATCCAATGACTCAACGAGTACAAACATCAATATGATAATCAGGAGGAAACAAATAACGGGGGTTTCTCAGAATCGAAAATTCGAAAATCTACAATTACTTTCCTGACAACCTGATATTTTTTAAGTGTGATCATTTTTTAAGGTTGTTGGAGGGGGGAGGGGGGGGGGGTGATGAGGTCAGAGGAAGTGAAGGTGCCAGAGAGTCGGATAATGCTTTTGGTCTGATTGGAAACATTGTCATATAAGCTGCGGATAGGGTTTCTTTTCTAGTGAGCAACCCCCTCCGCAGCTTATATGGCAAGGTTTCCAATCAAACCAAAAGCATTATCCGACTCTCTGGTATGGATCAGAATGATCGCACTTTCAAAATATTTAAATTTTTTTATCATTTTTTGTAAATCGGATATTTCAGCGAAAAAATTCAATTTTCACCTTATCCCTGCTCTAAATACGCATAATCCAGATTTCGAATCCCAGAAGCAACCCCTGCCCACCTACAGTCGCGCGCATAAGTGAGTGGGCAGAATTTGAATTTGTTGTATATGTTTGCCCAGGAAAGACATCAGTCTGGCACTATGGTGTTATGTACCAAATTCATCGGAGATTATTATCATGGTACTATGGTATGACGTCATCGCATAGTTATTGCGTAGTGATGACGCAATCGATCTGCACTTTTTCAAAACGGCAGTATTCTTACATAGATTTTTTCCTGTTCGCCATACTTTCTATGATTGGAGATATGACCGAGGTCTACCCAGAATAAATTTTTGAAAGTGCTGCTCGGTCGCACATTTGCTGCAGCCTTGCTGCAAAAACAGGGTCTGAAATTTGGAACTCAGCTTCTAGACGAGCTAGGGACTCGTTCAAAGCATCAAAATTATCGTCATCATGATTCCAGACGATCCTGAGAATATGGAGACAAAATCTCATAATTTGCCCTCAGGGCATGAAAAAATCACTTTTTTGCATGACCATTTTTTGGACATTCATAACTTTGTGGAAAAGTTAGGTAAAAATCTGGTTTTTATCTGTTAATGTTCAAAATGTATTGAAGAACTGATTTCCAACTTTTTAGAGCGATTGGATAACTTTCCTGCCCGCGGCGATCTCTTATCGGAGGCATACTAGGGTCGGAAAACACCCTGTTTACGCACTCTCGTCGTCCGCACTCTCTCGCCTATAGGGGTAAACATGGTGTTTCCCGACCCTGGTATACCTCCGATAAACGCACGCCGCGGGCAGGAAAGTTATCCAATAGCTCTAAAAAGTTGGAAATCAGTTCTTCAATACATTTTGAACATTACCAGATAAAAACCAGATTTTTACCTAACTTTTCCACAAAGTTATGAATGTCCAAAAAATGGTCATGCAAAAAAGGGATTTTTTCATGCCCTGAGGGCAAATTATGAGATTTTGTCTTCATATTCTCAGGATCGTCTGGGATAATGATGACGATCATTTTGATGCTTTGAACGAGTCCCTAGCTCGTCTAGAAGCTGAGTTCCAAAGTTCAGACCCTGTTTTTGCAGCAAGGCTGCAGCAAATGTGCGACCGAGCAGCACCTTCAAAAATTTATTCTGGGTAGACCTCGGTCATATCTCCAATCATAGAAAGTATGGCGAACAGGAAAAAATCTGTATAAGAATAATGCCGCTTTGAAAAAGTGCAGATCGATTGCGTCATCACTACGCAATAACTATGCGATGACGTCATACCATAGTACCATGATAATAATCTCCGATGAATTTGGTGCATACACAGATGAAAAGGCACCGTCGACCTAACGTTAGATCACGTGGCCTAGTGGTCAAAGGCGCTGTAAATTTCATCCTATGGTAGGGTGGGTTCGAGTCCCGGCCTCTGCAGACACTTTTGCCAAGCTCTTACAATTTTTGCCTAATATTGGGTACTTCCCTCGAAGAGTGGCAAAAGTGATGGTAAAGGTCGGGATTCGAACCCCATACCTTAGGATCTACCATAGAATTTTTCCTATGGTAGATCTGACGGTGGGTTTTTCATCTGTGGGTGCATAACACCATAGTGCCAGAAAGATGTCTTTCCTGGGCAAACAGATACAATAAATTCAAGTTCTGCCCACTCACTTATGCGCGCGACTGTATGGTTCGGTACTGATCCAAACTTGACAATCCAACCTCTACTTGTGCTTACTCCTACTGACTCAGACTTCTCACCGCCGCATAGGGTGTCGTCTCGAGAATCCAACATGGACTAATTATGCTAATATGTCCATTGATAAAATGTTAACGCTAGAACTCGCTTGGTTAACGCATGCGTAAATAGCGGATAAAATATCTTTTAACAATAATTCTGCCGCACCTTGTAAAATAATATGAGCGGTGTATTTCATGTTCCTGCAGTACGGAAACTTCGAATTAAATATACAGTCTCAGGCAACCTATTTCGTTAGCTCGCGATACTGTATATTATGTTGAGATACTTTATGACTACAAATTTTTTTAAATTTATTTTAACAACGTTCTGTTTTTTGTTTATTTTAACAACGTTCCGATTTTTTTTTATTTTAACAACGTTCTGTTTTTTTAATGACCGTGAAAAGGACCATTTCTCTCACAATCAACGGGGTGTTAATAAACAAAATTGCCATGTAGAGACTGATCTCGCAATTGTGATGCACATTTAATTATATAACATAAATTTATATCTAATGGGATAATATATTCGCAATTCCCGTATCAATCCGGTCAGATATGTAGCACAAATATGTTTTGACTTTTTTACTCGACCAAATTTTCGGCACATCTTCGATATTTGACTAGAAAGAAGTGAGGAAATGGAGGAAGAGAGGGGGGGGGGGGGTGTGGGCCAAATATCGAAGAAGTGCCAATTTTTCGTATTTTTTTATTTTTGCCAATGATGTTTGAAGTACCAGAAACATCGCCATAAAATTAAACCCCTGCGGACAAATTAGCTTATTTTTTGGAATCTCGGATGCGGAACAACATGCAAAAGTTTGATTTTGACGTGGCGTTGACTGACGCCAACGATTTCACAAATGGCAGAATGAATATACCCATCCTCACCAGTATCCTCGAAAACCCCAAGCCATAGAATTCATTCTATTATTATTATCTTTAAAATATCTAACATCCTTGATTGTAGGATTCTCCATCAATGTGAATCTCTCTCCGACTGGTGGAGGAGAGAGGCTGTGATTGGAGAGGAAGGGATCCAACCGGATATGAGTGAGTATCCCCTCACATTTGATCAAGACGGGCGCTATTATTGACTGTTAATTGCTCAAAGCCCTTGCACAGTTAGGCACATTTGTACGACGTAACTGAGTTTTTTTATTGAACATTGTCGTGTGATGCGACAACCGGGTTATTTATTGGGTTTGATTACCGTCAAAAGTATTATATGCTTCTTAGATTCTCTCATTGGTCGCTCTGGGACATGGGGAAGGGGTGGATCAGGGACGAATAGGAGGCCGTTAGTGAAACAACCGAGCAAATCGGGGAAGATCTGGCTCAGCAAAATTGGTCGATTTCCTGAAACTCCGTCTAGGGGGGTTCTCGAAGGTGCTGGTCACGATGATCGCATTCATTTTGTACGAAGAGTATTCGTTGAAGCTGACGATGTTGTGTTGAAAACAAACTTCACGGATCTCCTGTAATAATGCAGGAACCGGTGACATAAAAATATTTTGAGTCATTATTTTCGCTGAAAACATAAATACTGACCAAAGTGAGGACGGCGAACGCGCCTATCAACTTCGTTTTTAAATTTGCATGTTTTGACCTACCACTTTGGAGGGCTATATTTCGGTCTATTTTCGATCTACAGCGACCGCATTTTTTCCAATCGATGCGTATTTGTGTGATCTACAAATAAGTTAGGCACGCCTAAACGCAGACATGTCTTCATATTGTTTTGCTCCAAAAACTAATTTACCGATCCTGATCGACCTTCCATAGTGAAAAACTCGATTTTTATCTTTAATTCGGATTCCCCACTCCGGAATTGAGGTACGTACATAGTTCGTTTCTCCTATCAGGTGGAGTATCATACCGCCACTCAGTGGGGTGAACCTGGACTTGTTCTAATTTTTGGATGAAAACACGTCTCGGATAATATCTCACCTGTAATTTATGCAAATGAAATCACTATTGGTATCAGAAGGTAGCTCTCGATGTGCTCTACAATAATGACTCACTGGTCCAATACGTTAAATTTAACCGTTCTCGAGAAACGACGCGACACCTAATCCGGCGGAGAGCAGTGGATTAATAAGAGTTTGGATCTTGTGACAAGGTTTTCACATCGTATCTCGAGACCGGTTAAATTTAACGTATTGGACCAGTGAGTCATTATTGCAGAGCACATCGAGAGCTACCTTCTGATATCACTAGTGTGTTCATTTGCATAAACTACAGGTGAGATATCCGAGACGTGTTTTCATCCAAAAATTAGAATAAGTCCAGGTTCACCCCACTGAGTGGCGGTATGATACTCCACCTGATAGGAGAAACGAACAATGCACGTACCTCAATTCCGGAGTGTGGAATCCGAATCAAAGATAAAAATCGAGAGTTTTTCACTATGGAAGGTCGATCAGGATCGGTAAATTAGTTTTTGGAGCGAAACAATATGAAGACGTAATTTCTGCGCTTAGGCTACGGTGACTTATTTGTAGATCCCACAAATACGCATCGATTGGAAAAAATGCGGTCGCTGTAGGTCAAATATGGACTGAAATATAGCCCTCCAAAGTGGTAGGTCAAAACATGCAAATTTTTAAAAACGAAGTTGATAAGCGTATTCGCCGTCCTCACTTTGGTGAGTATTTATGTTTTCAGCGAAATTCATGACCCAAAATATTTTTCTGTCGCAAAGTGGTCTAATTTTCCTGCATTTTTACAGGAGATTCGTGATATCTTCATTTTTAACATCGCTGAAATTCAGCCAATACGTTTTCCCGGGTAGAATTCGATTGTGATCACGACCACGTTCTTGTTTTATCATTATTGGGTACTGTTACAGTTCGGTGCAAAATCACTGCAGCAAAATTCATTTTACCATAACTTTCCTCTAGCATGAGATTTCGGCTCATGGTTTGGAGTGATCAAGAAACACAAACATCACGAGAATTTGCAAGATGGCTGTTGGGTCCACATTTTTATCATGTGATGCCCCTCTTCTTGTGGTCGATGCAAAACCACTTGTGCGTAGAATGCAGTGCTAAACTCATTGAACGGATTTCGCAATCTCGTGGAATATCGATTTTCGAGACCTCCAATTTTCTGAACAATGAACTTTTTTTTCGAAATTACACGTCAATCGTTCAACATACACAATATTCTGGGGATTATTTGTATATCGTTATGCCACATTTGGGATCTGTACGTTGAGCAAAGTTATGTTCATTTTTTTAAATTTGGAGGTCTCGAAAATCTATATTCCAAGAGATTGTGAAATCCGTTCAATGAGTTTAATACTGGATTCTACGCACAATTGGTTTTGCTTCGGCCACAAGAAGTGAGGAATCACAGGACAAATCTGTGGACCCTACATATTTTTCACAATCTCAAATACGAAAAATGGATACCTTATCCAGAGCTCAGTATTTGTATCTAGGTTAACAACTGTTATATTCTCGTAATGTTTACCTATTGATCACTCTACACCATGAGTCGATATCTCATCCTAGTGAAAAGTTATGGCAAAAATAATTTTTTAGCAATGTTTTTGCACGGTGCTGTATATCATGTTGGTGCATAATTTTCTTTCATTTACTGATTACTACCATACATTTAATCTGGGTCAACGCCAATTAGCGACTCTCAGAAACTAATCATTGGAAAACGACTATTTTTGCGTTTTGGGTTGAAAAGTCGATCGTTCTGTTGAACGCGAAAAATTGGGATTCGACCGTGTTTCGGAAATAGGGGACATCAAAAATCCCGGCGAGTAAATCTCCACGTGATGATTATGAATAGTACAGTTCTAGAACGGGAAGGCCTATCTTTTCCTAAATGTGCTAGCACAATCCATCCGTGTGTAGGAATTTGGCGATCAGTAATTTGAGATATCTTATTTTCAAAGAGGGTAGTTATATAATTAGGCCAACATTTCTAGTACGTTTTTTCAGGGCACATTTGGTGGACTATATCATTATTACAGTTAGAAAAAATATTATAAAAAAATATATAAAAATCAGTGATTATAAAAATGAGAAAGTGGTCGTGATCGCAATCAAATTTTACCCGGGAAAACTTATTCGCTTAATTTTAGCGATGCAAGAAATTAAGATATTGGTAAAAGCCTGTTTTCGGCTTCAACGAATGCTCTCCGTGCAAAATGAATCATCGGATCAGCACCTTCGAGAACCCCCGTAGACGGAGCTTCAAAATCGACCATTTTTTTACTGTGAAAGCTTCGACGAACGGCCTCGAATATTGACTACGCCCACCCTCTCCCCCCCCCCCCCCCCCCCACCCCTGTCCGTTCATCTTTCCCTTCAGTCATCCTTCGTCGATTGATGGTCGTCTCTGATAACGACGTCGTCTCGACGAGAATCATTCAAGTCATGAGGGATATCGAGTGAGTATTCTTTATCATAGGACGTGAACTCCTTCTCGCTATTTGTACGCATCCAGTGAGATATCTGATTGATCTCTTTCATTTTCTACTATTCTAGATCACTTTGAATATCCTGCACTTTGTGATTTAATTGATTACTTTTTGGAGAGCGGAAGAAAAGAGAAAGAACGAACTTTTTGCGGATATCGGGAAGAGCATAAAATGGAATGGAGAGGAATCGATTGGAGAGAAAGAAGAGGTGAGTGGTGGGGATGAAGTTGTGGGCAGATACTTTAACTGGACTATAGTTTATCCGCTGTATCCAGTTGAATTTACATTTCTATATATATATATTATTCAGGCATTAGTCAAGGAAGAAGTAATCGATGAGGATGAAATAGAAGAGGATGAGATGAAGATAGAAGAAGAGGAGAATGAAGGGGGATTTAAAGTCGATGAAGATATTGAGGAAGTAGTCGAAGATATCGCGCTCGAGAAGAGAGAAGATGATGATGATGGATGGGGAGATTTCAAAGGTGTAGAAGGTGGGGAACGAAAGATGATAGATTTTGATCTCTGGAAATGAGTTTTCGATTTATTATATCTGATTAGTAAATTGTATAATTTGAAAATTTTCAGTGAAATCAGATAGCTGGAAGAAGAAAAAGAAGAGACTGCGAGCTGAGAAAAGAAAGAAGGATACGATAGAAGATTGGAGTGGAGTATCAGCTGAGAGTGAAGGAGTGAAGAGAAAGAAGAGAACGGCCGGATTCGAAAAGGTTACTGAGAGATCATCCATAGGTACTTATTCATGTTCTTTAGGAATCGACTGAATACAATGCGAAAGATGAACCGGCCAAGAAGAGAAAGAGTACGGTAGTTGATGGTATATCGATTTGTGATAGTCACGTCGAACTTACATCTGTGAAGAAGAAGAAGAAAAATAGAAATAGGATATCCAATCATTCGATTGTTTGAATGTTGTTGTAAATGTTATTGTTGATTTATCGCGAAAAATTGTTAAAGATGTTTCCCAAATATGTGGATCTTTCAATAACGAGAGAAGTTTGGATCTTTATCCATACCTGGTTGTTTGATATTCCGAGTGTTTCTCATCCTGATCATGTAAGGTAGGATTAAAGTATCCCTTCTAAAAATGAGAAGATGCCCTTGTCAAATGTTGTTTTATGAGTGCAGATTGTTCGTGACATTTATTTAACTGGGTTCTTGCAAGCCGCTTGTAACTCTTTTTTCGTGTCAAAACTTTTCGAGAAAGAGGGCTACAATGCTTACTTTTTTTGGTAATTGAGGCATTTAATATTTTTGCGATTGAAACAAGCTTTTATATGTAGCGTATTTATCACACCTCTCACAAGAAAATAAGGACAACCCTGGTACATTCGAAAAAGTCTATTTTGAGGCTTCGGCAGTTTTTGGGGTAATCCATGGTTCTGAATCCGATTCGGGTTCGATCGGCGGCTGCAGCAGCTTGCTGCAAATATTCGACACTTTGTCCTTCGAGGTTCCGAAAATGGATTCAAACTTCTTCAATCAGGCTGAAATTTGGCCTGTAGGCATCAATTGTGACCTACTTTGACTATTCGGACTAATTTTTGAGGTAGGTTAACCGAATCGTTCTGAGCAGAGCGGTTTTTGTGCTCTAACGTTTTCAGTTCGAAACATACACAGACTAGGGCGGCGAAAACGATTCTCGAGCACTCGACTTTGTTTACACCTCTTGTCGAGTGCTCGAGGGAAGGCGTGTTTACGACCCCTCTCTCGTCGAGTGCTCGTTTTGGCGGGAAGATAGGGCGAGTGAGTCGAGTCATTTTCGAGTCGAAATAGAGTCAAGGCGATTTTCTCAGCTCGCAGTAGTCCAAATCATTTAATTTTTGGACAGTGGGATTCTACTTGACGTGACCAGTCGAAAAAGTGTAAACATGAGGGTAGAAATGAAGATTTAGTTTTACCGATTTTTCTTCAGGTTTGTGCGGAGAATTTCAATATATTCACCGTTTTTGCATGAATACCCTAAAATGTATATGTATTCGATAGCTCTCACCGAGCTGATTCAAACTGCGCAAAGAATAGGCAATTTGGACCACTTAGAGCTGAGAAAATCGCCGACTCGAACCGAATCGACTCACTCGTCCTCTAGGGGGCAATAAAAGGAAGAGGGTCGAGTGCTCGAGAGACTCGATCTCGACTCGATCCAACTAGTAAACAAGTCGACTCGATGAGCCGTTTTCCCCGCCCTAACACAGACCAAACTTTTGCATCATTTATAGAATTAAATTCTGCATCTCCATAATTTTTTTCAGATTTTTACCATTCGGTCTTCGTACTTTTTCAAGCGGAAAACAGAGAAAATATGCCTGCGGTACATGGCTGCATGGAGTGCTGAGAGCGTTAAAGTTACCCAACACCCGTGCAATTTTTTTAAAACTAGCCCATGAAAATATCTTACCGCGAATTCCATGACCAAGCACTAAGTACCGTGGAGTGCTGAGAGCGTTAAAGTTACCCAACACCCGTGCAATTTTTTTAAAACTAGCCCATGAAAATATCTTACCGCGAATTCCATGACCAAGCACTAAGTACCGTAATTTTTTTTTAAATTAGCGCTAACAGATTTATGCGCGGTTTGTTTAAATATTGTTTAATCGATTATGTGGGCTTAATATTGGAGTTTTTGTTGTTGAAATATATGCAGTCGCGCCCATAAGTCACCGGACACTTTTGGAATGGGTTTGAACTTTTTGCACAGGAAATATATAATTCTGAGGCTAGGACGTTATGCACCGAATTCAACGGAGATTTTTCTTCATTGCGTAGTGATGGCGCAGTCAAAATGTACTTTTTCAAAGCGGCATTATTCTTACATGGATTTTTCCCTGCCGGCCAAACTTTCTGAGGTTGGAGATGTGACTGATGACTACCCAGGAAAAATGTTTGAAGTTGCTGCACGGTCGCATATTTGCTGCAGTCTTGCTGCAAAATCGAGGTCCGAAATTCAGATCTCGGCTTCTAAAGAAGCTAGAGACTCGTTCAAAGCGTCAGAATGACCGTCATCTTGATCCCATGAGATCCTGAGAGAATAAAAACAAAATGTCAAAATTTGCCCTCAGGGCACGAAAAAATCACTTTTTTTGCATGATCAATCTTTGGACAATCATAACTTTGTGGGAAAGTTAGGTAAAAATCTAGTTTTTGCATAGGAATCTTCAGAATGTATTGAAGGACTGATGCCTAGCTTTTTAGAGTGATTGGATATCTTTCCTGCCCGCGGCGATTGGATTTCGGAGGCGTACTAGGGTCGGGAAACACCCTGTTTACCACTATGGGCGAGAGAGTACAGACGACGAGACTGCGTAAATAGTTTCTTGACCCTGGTATACATCCGAAAACCGAACGCCGTGTGCAGAAAAGATATCCAATCACTCTAAAAAGCTAGGCATTAGTCCTTCAATACATTCTTAACATTCCTATGTGATGATTTTTTCAAATGATTTTTTCATGCCCTGAGTGCAAATTTTGATATTTTGTTTTTATACTCTCAGGATCTTCTGGGATCATGATGACGGTCATTTTGACGCCTTGAACGATTCTTTTAGCTTCTCTAGAAGCCGAGATCTGAATTTCTGACCTCGATTTTGCAGCAAGGCTGCAGCAAATATGCGACCGAGCAGCAACTTCAATTTTTTTTCTGGATAGACCTCATTATTATCTCCAACCTCAGAAAGTTTGGCCAGCAGGGAAAAATCCGTGTAAGAATAATGCCGTTTTGAAAAAGTTCATTTCGATTGCGTCACCACTACGGCTATTGCATCATACCCCAATATCAAAAAGAAAAATCTCCGTTGAATTCGGTGCATAACGTCCTAGCCTCAGAATGATGTATTTCCCGGACAAAAAGTTCAAATCCATTCCAAAAGTGTCCGGTGACTTATGGGCGCGACTGTATTTCTACAACCGGGGGAAGCGAGGATGAATTTGGTATAGAACCGGGCTTGTGAACGCTAATTACCGCACTCAAAATATTCACGTTTCAAACCTCTCGGGAAAATCGGTCTTGAGCAGGGTTGCACCGCACATGTTTTGAGGTCGATTCTGCGGCTAATTATTGATTTTCTGATTTTATTAGTATTGCATTTCTACTAGTCTCTTTTATGTCTATCAGTTTCAGGAATAATAATATTGGCCATTTTTAAGGGTGTTGGGTAACTTTAAGCATTGCACATCGAAACCAGTGATCGAGGGTTCGACTCCCAATGATAACCAACATGTTTTGCTTGTCTTAAAAATATAATTCCTTCATATTGTTTAATTTCTCTTTGCATCCTCTGAAGGCATCGGGTTTAATTAGGTGCATCTCTTCGCATTCTGTTTTATGCAAACGGTGAACGAACGAACACTTAACATGGCGTAATTATTGAGCAGACTACACTTACAAGATAAGGTTGTTAGATAAGGGCAAAACATGTTTGCTATCATTGGGAGTCGAACCTTATACTGTGAGATTAGAACGCGAAGTCCGTGGTGTCGTGTATCGCGTGTGGAATAGTGCATGTTTGTTTTACATTTAACCGCAAAGTACAAGAGGAACGCTTTATTCTGGCCTTTATTTTTTTCGATTTCATTTTAGCCCCATTTTCCTACGTTCGCTTTTATTTATTTATTTATTACCGTATTTAATATATAAAAGCGAAAGCGTGAAAATGGGGCTAAAATGGAAAAAAAATAACGGCCAGAATAAAGCGTTCCGCTTGTACTTTGCGGATGAATGTAAAACAAACATGCATTATTCCACACGCGATACACGACACCACGGACTTCGCGTTCTAATCTCACAGTACCAGTAGTTTCAAAGCGTAACGCCTAATACACTCAGCACTCCGTGCAGGCATATTTTCTTTGTTTTTCGCTTGAAAAAAGTACGAAGGCGGAATGGTAAAAATCTGAAAAAAAATCATGGAGATGCAGAATTTAATTCTCTAAATGATGCAAAAGTTCATCTGTGTATGTTTCGAACTAAAAACATTACAGCAGAAAAACTCAGAACGATTCGGTTGACCGACTTCAACATTATTCCGAATGGTCAAAGTAGATCATAATTTATGTGCACATGCCAAATTTCAGCATGCATGAAGAAATTTGAAGCAAATTTCCTTGAAACGAACCTTGAAACGCAAATTTTCGAATATCTGCAGTAAGCTGCTGCTGCCGCCCATCGAGATAAGCTGCTGACCAATCCGGAATCGGATTCAGAACGACAGATTACCCCCAATAATTGCCAAAACCTCAAAATTGACTTTTCCTATAAGGGTTGGCACTTTCCTAGAAGCGTGCCATGCCCCGTCACCTCTTTCGTCTTCTCATGATAACATAGTTGTGCACGATACAATCGGGGGGGGGGGGGGTGGGCTCCCAATCGATTGTACAGTACCCAAGTCACTACCGTAACCCAGTTCCATGGGTCAGATCCAGTTCCTTGGGTCAAACATTTTTCTAAAATTTTAAAATCAATAGTATAATTATTTTTAATTATCCTATCGTATCTCTCGTTACTGTACAATAATTTTATAATCGACTTAGCATTTTTAGAAAAATGGTTGACAATTTTAGAAAAATGTTTGACCCAAGGAACTGGATCTGACCCATGGAACTGGGTTACGGTAGTGACTTGGGTACTGTACAATCGATTGGGCATGGAGCCAGGACTTTTAAAAAATAAAGTTAGTTTGCGATATTCGCGGGTTACGGTATCCATATACGGTATCGGGGCGTACTGTACTATCGATTGGTTATGGTACTTAGTCTTGACCTACCGATCGATTTTTGACCATGACCCCCTATACGTCGGGGGGGGGGGGGAGCCCATCCGGATGGGCACCCCCCCCCCCCCCCCCCCCCCCCCCCGATACAATCCCTGCACATCTATGCATGATAAAGTTGCTTAGGACCTGACTTAGACTGTTATTATGATAATGTTGCTTAGAGTTTGCTTAGACTTCTTAAGCTCGAATTTAGATTGCTGAAGGCTGGATACACTACCACGCCACCAAGGGGGGTGGGGACAAGTGGGCGGGGCTTGGTAAGCTTCAAGGAAAGTTCCGCTTAAGGTTTGATAATCGGCCACGTCCCTAACAAGGGGCAGGTCTTGGTAGGATTCGAGGAAAGTTCCTGGGCGTTTTGTCCTGATTCTTTCGTGAGAGGCGTGTTATATTCGTGTTCACTGCAATTTTACTTTCCAATACATAATTACTAATGTTCCAGAAGCGGAATCATGTATATGACTGACAAAGGCTTCCGGGCCTCGAATATCAAGAACCCCGCCAATCAGAAGATGTCGGCCTTCTGGATGTGGATGAAAGAGGTAAACAATTGTGATACCGGAAATCTTTGATTTGAAAGATTCAGGAGTAGCTTTATACTCCTCATTACTGATTGTCATTGTGAACTCTGACTGGGGTATGGGAGTGCTCTTCCTAATTCACCCTCTATTCTCAATCCTTATCGATTGGTTGAGGAGGGACGTCGTCGATTCGAGACGCACTACGGCGTTAGATACGAGCAGACGAACAAGGAGCACAAGGATCAGATCGCTGCCTGGTGGAACGTGCGTATCTCACACTGCAACGTCAACTCTGTCGCTATATTATTTTTTATCCACATTTTGCCTTTTCAGGACGTCAAGGAATCGGATGAGAAGTTAAAATGGGAGGCGATGGTTGGTAGTTATTACTTTTTTTAATAGAAACTCATTTTTAGTCTACCCTATATTCGTTCCCTTTATCAATTTATAATTTATGAAACATGTAAAAGAGTAAAGTACGAGAGAATATACTGTAACTTCTAGGCGAAGACGTTCAATAAAGATGCTGAGAAGGTGAAGGCGATGAGGGAATCGAAGAAGGCCGAATATCGAAGGCAATTGGCACTCCATCCTGAGGAAATGCACGAACTAAAGAAAGTGAGCGATTACCTACTACTATTTAGGCATATTGTTCCTTCAATTCTTTTCTAAATATTATCATTCTTCATGTTTTGTGCTCTCCCTATGTCTCGATCACCATACTCATTGGGATGTGATCATGGGTTGTTCAAATTATGACTCTGGCAGGCTCACGACCAGAAGATCCGTGAGATCAACCCTCCCATGCCGAAGTACGCCTTCGGAGCTCCCATCAAGACACACGTGAGTCATTCCGAATTTTCTCTTATTTCACCAATTTCATTCCTCATTTTTCTCGATTTTATGTTTGAATGGCGTGGATCGATAAATGTCGTGCATGGCCTTTCGCTAACTTGCATCCTCTCACTTTTCCCTTACCTCTCACACCAGAAGTTCAAGTCTTCTGATATATCTCAAGTGTGTTGTGCACGTGAATTACGGTAGGGACACGCACAATCTCGGTCACTAGGTATGAGTGTGGTAGCGAATGATGGAGGATGGTCGAAGGAATTGGAGTGCACCAAGTATGAAAAGAGGAAGAGGAAGAATAAAGCAGTGAAGAACGACTACTTCAAGTGGTTCGTCAAGGTGAGATAGTGGGGGAGTGGTTGATAGATAGTCAATTGTGCCTACTTGCTTCCAGATGGGTCGTAATCTTTTCTATGAGAAGTACGGTGAAGATTATGATAGAGACAATCGAGAAGACCACCGGGCATCCATCACTCAGATGTGGAATGTACTGTCACTATCTATCAATTGTCGATTGCTTCCTTCATTGATCGTATCAGGAGGCGAGAGCGGAGCCTGGTGGATGGGAGACTGCAGGGAGGAAGAATGGAAGAGAAGGGGGAGGGGGGAAGAAACTACCCTTTGAAACCAATTCCGCTCGTGGCTATCTTCCTCCCCTTTCCACTGCCCAATCGAATGCAGAGAAGAGCAGAGGGAGAAGATCTAACTTCGTGCGTTCTCAATTGGGATGCCGGGGAGATGGCCACTGGGGTCATTGCTGTGGGTGGTGTGGTCGACTTCTATCCTTCTTCCTTCCTGTGCATTGCACCCCATGTGCACCCACTACACGCTATTGCACCCAATTGACTATACGATATAGGAGAGTGACGTTAGAATGGGAAGAATAAGTTGCAATGAGATGTCATTCAGACGAGACACACCCCGAATGAAGTGGATATTCGATGCGAGAAAGTATTCACTTATCTCACTTCCAAGTTCCAAATAACGATGAAGAATGCAGGAAGAGGCAGTGAGTCATCCTTATCCCTTCTCCCGTTTATTAGTAATCATTGTTGCGTGGGATTTGTCACTTTTTCTTTATGCTCTTAAAAGTGGGGAAAAGTGCGGGAGTAGTGTAGTATGTTTGGAGGATTATTTACTATTTTCAAAGTGGAAGCAAAAAATTTACTTTGGTTTCTGATGAATGCTAGCTTTGTATTTCTTTTACAATCGTAGTATTCGAGGAGGGGTCCATCCGAAAACGTCCCCCCTCTCCCCATGGCAGTCCTCGCCTCTCTAATCAAATTTTGAGGTTTTAATTACACAACTCAATTAATTTTGCTTAAAAAGCTTCGCTCTTTTTTGATTGATAAAAAGCTTGAGCTGTTCTATCTTTTGTATGTTGGTGCCTAAGAACTCAGACTAACATGAACTTCGCTATACTATCAAATGTACTGATTATCACATTTGGTAGTATCGCGAAGTTCATGTTAGTCTGAGCTCTTAGGCACCAACATACAAAAGATAGAACAGCTCAAGCTCTTTATCAATAAAAAAAGAGCGAAGCTTTTTAAGCAAAATTAATTGAGTTGTGTAATTAAAACCTCAAAATTTGATTAGAGAGGCGAGGACTGCCAGGGGGAGAGGGGGACGTTTTCGGATGGACCCTTCGAGGAGGCCTCGACTGAAAGACTGAAAATTGTTGAAGGGAAAAGAGTGGTTGGTTGATTCAGAGGAAGAGGACGACGTGCTCCGTGATCTTCGCTCCTTCCTCCTCATCGTCCACGAGTACACCTCCAACGTCAAGGGCGATCGAGTCTGTCCTGCCGAGGTTACGGTACGTGATTGAATCGAGAACTGATTAAATACTGTATCGATGATTCAGCTGCTCTCGTTCTCACTCAGTCGTGGGATGCAGAAACTCTTGTCCGGAGTTCTGACGTCAGTATTCTTGAACTCTTCGAAAATTACATGTTTACGGCTTGAAATTTGTTGCTTTTAAGAATGTTGATGTTGATATTCGAGTTTATGTGATTGATAATTTAACTGCAGATACGAACACTCGATAGTGACGGATAGAGACAATCTGAACGAGAGCGAGTACAACACCATAGTGGACACGTGTAAGTTATCAATCGAGGCAGTGTGCATGCATTTATTTCGTCTATTTCTTTCTAGCTAGTGGATTATATTTTATTCTATGTACTGAGTGTCTGGAGGCAGTACAAATCACAGTACGGATTATACATTTCACAACACTAAAAATGATATGAAAGCTGAAAATGGTCTGATCGCTTATCAATTCTTTTGAATTAAAATTTTGTTTCAGATGAGAACACGGGAATCGCCGCCGAGCGATTTATCCCTCAGAGCAAGAATCCGGAAGGGAGTGGAGTGATGAGTCTCCCTAGACTCAAATCAGAAGTACGTTTGATTCACCTGATAATGCGAAAATTATGTTCTAGTTAAATGTATTGGTCTTGCTGTATGTTTCATTGCGAGGGCATTGCATACATATCTAGTAAAATCGCAGAAAAGTTTCGTAATTTTCGGAATACATTTGAAAAAAATTTTCCTTGCAACCTCTGTTTCTAATACACTACTATTTCTATTCCATTCTATCTCGATTCATTCCATTCTCACAGAAGACAACGTGAGACTGTTCTGAATTCTCGATCGATTAATTTCCCCTTCAGTTGCTCGGTTTTCTCTCGGATCACTCCAACAACCACACTCCGATTATGCTGCTGAAGAGCAATTACAACGAGGCAGCCGGAATGCTGTTCACTCTCTTCCCCGACTACTGGGGTGGGATGGGTTGATTACTCTTGGAAGCAACAATTGGAGTGTCTCCTGTCCCTTATTCCCGGCTGATTGAGTGGTGCAATTGCAGAGCATCTGGAGACTCGCTTCTGCTTCCTCGATGATTTGTTCCATATCTACACTCGTATCCAGACTGGAAGAAGCGAGACTGTGAGTGAAGGAGGACGAGAGAGGGGAGGAGTGTGGAAGATCGATTGGTCGATCTACACCTCACATTTAGGGATCAGATCAGTGCAAATCCGATATATTGTTTAACTAATGTGGGAATGCTTGGTTCAAGATCTCTGGTTGTTCAATGGGGTAGAATATTTATGGATTTACCTCGTCATTAGGAATCGTTTGTGAGAGAGACCCATTGCAGCATCCGATCCGTGATTACTCCAATCTGCCCCTCCCTCCCCCTTGTCCATTCCATCTTGCTCTGACAAGGAAGGGAATCAGAGGCAAGAAATGCACACAACAAGTGGCCATCAATGAACTGTGAGTGTCAATGTCCCCTCTGTTTTCACTCGATGGAAGAGGGGTTGCATACTCTTCATCTTCAGACAGATTCTCTTCAAGAGTCTATCCGATGCCCGAGTCCTCAAGATGGATCGAATCTACGAGAGAGCGAAACACGAACAATGCACTCAGGACGTACGTTGTGGCCTATCTATGGTGGAATTCAAGGAAATGATCCAGCTACGAAGAGCAACAGCTCCTCATTATTATGTCGATCAAAGTAGAATTCGTATGGGGATCATAAATACGCTGCACTAATTGGTTCCCTTAAGGACTGGGATCAACACGGTCCGCAGATTCAATGGGAGCAAGGAGAGAGAGACAGAAGGATCGAAGACGAGATGAGAGTGAGTGAGGGGGGGGGGTGTGAGAGAGAGAGAGAGAAAATGGGGAGGATAGATGAGAGTGGGGGGAGGGGGGGGGGCGATGAATGTGACTGTGAGGATGGGATGTCATGGTGTGCTCGGATGTCTCGTGCTGCTCTTCTTATTCCAATCAATCGATAATTCTCTCAGAGTAATCTCGATGACGACGTCTCCAATAGTGATAGTGATCACAGTCTCGAGGAGGGAATGCCCGTTGTGCACGATTACGATAGGTACTGCACTGCTTATCGATAACTGATTGGTTATAGTAGAAAAGGCTTTATACTTGATATCGTATTCGCTGTGGAGATATAGTATGTTTAAGCCGATCCGATCGGAACGATGTGAGAAGGCATAACTATGATGATGAACGAAGAGGAAGCAATCAGACTGATCGATACGACGGAAGACGAGACTACGGTAGACGCGAGGAGTACGGTAGCAGAGATGCAACCAAGGAGAACAGTTGGAATGGAGAGTCACAGAATGGAAGCTTTTCTGGAGGGTGTGTGAAGGACAATGTTGATAATACATCTCGGAGAAAAAAACATTTCGGAAAGCGACATATCGGAAATTCCATATCGGAAACAACGCTGATAATCCATTTTTTCGTAATTTTCTTATGATTACCTGATACTACTACTTGATTTGCATTATAATTGGAGAAAAGAAAACGAAAAATATTATTTTAATTATGAGAAAACAGGTACAAAAGCCATGTGAGCGCTCTTCGAATTTTGCCAAAATTTCCTAGATGGAATTTCCGAAATGTCTTGTCACCCAATGGTTGGAGAGATACTTGAACGGTTGAAAAATTACATTTTTATTTTAGAGTATATTTTGGTGTTTCAGGTTTGGGCGCACGAAGAAGACGTACAGTGGAGGAGGAGGAAATGGGAGGAATAGCAGTGATGATGGAGAAAGAGGAAGTGAGATATATTCATATATTCATCCATTTGTCCACCTTTCAAGTCCGATTTACTCATCTTATTTTCCCTATGAATAGTAAAATAATGTTTTGATTACTGATCTAAGGTAGAAATACTTTATTCAGGTCACAATCGCGCTCCTCCTTCCTCCAGCTTTTCTGATCGTACGGGACAGAAGGAACCCCCGTTCGGATACGATGAAGGTATGAAAATAGAACTGTTTATCCGCCCCAATGTGATTTAGCCTGGCATTAGTCGAGCACAGGATTTAATTAGACACCATGATGTACTGTTTAACACTATATTGTAAAAAAACATTCAAAACAAAATATCTTGTAGACACGAGTGCCACACCGCAGAGTGAGAGAGTTAATGTTCATGCGCTGTTTCACGCGCCACGTTCTTTGTCTATGTTTTTCAAACAGGTCGAAATCGAAAATACAAAACTTGGGGACTGCACGGTTGTAAAATGTGCACTTTTTGAATTCACGGTCGGTTTCTCAGATTCAGGTTTTGTTCCATTACACTGGGGTCATATTTATATTTAGTTGTTGGTGAAAATCACGGCGTTTAATGAATTCTGTTTCTTTTCTCAGATGCTCGTCCTGCTCAACGTCGTCGTGCTGCATCTCCCACTCAATCGGAGAGAGGAAAGGGAGGGAGAGAGGAGGAGAGAGGGAGAGACAGCCAGAGGTACGAGGAGGGGAAGGGGATCTAGTGATGGGCTGCATTTATAATGATTTGAGAAGTTTACTAGTTCCCATTTTGTATTGATCTGGTCGATTGTAAACAAGTATAATCGATCGTTACTTGCATTTGGACTGGTTTTGTATTTTTAAGTATTTTTTTCGATCACCACCGGTTGACCTTCTCATGTCGTACGACTAATATTGTAATTTCTAGTTCAATATAGTCACTTTCATAATTATAGGAGCGATGAGGAGAGAGGAGGACGAGGAAGCAGAGAAGGAGGAGGAGGGTCCATCTCTCGTCCCTCCCTCGTCCCTCCAAGAGGACGAGGAGTATTCGGTTAGTGGGGCACTCACTTCCCTCCTTTATTCCCTTCTGTAGTAAAAGATAATTCAATGGCAATCTCCTGCCCAGGAAAGTACTGGAATTATGCAATTTTTGCTCACGGCGATTATGTTGAGAGAACGTATAACTATACGAAAAACAAGCTACAGTTCTCAGGCAACTTGGTTTACTTCTAATCAGTGTTTGCGAAATTAGAATATAAATAGAAGATTTTTGAATTTTATGAAACTACAGTTGCTGTTAAAATTTGCTTGATTAGATTGCAACATTGTTCTGCTTAGATCCAAACGGAATCGCTTAAGTTTTTTAGTCGAACAAATAAATTATATTTTGACATATCTAGGGATTGCAGAAATTATTTAATTATGATGGAATCGTCATGACGGCCCCAGTGATTAATTTTTAAGATATTTATCACATTGGATTTGAAATGTTCCGTCGCTTTAGTTCAAATACACTCAAGGGTAATTTTATCATGTTCATTCGCCATCGTTATAATTACTTGGCAGGTTCTCGTCCGGTGGTTGAACAACAGTCGCAGAAGCAGCAGTCGAGGGCAGAACCACAAGAGAGAAGAGGTGAGGAGGGGAGGGATGAGGGTAAGTCCACCGAATAGCGCCCTGTCTAATCAATCCCCCGCTGGTATTTGAACAATAGATTGTAATATTGGGGTGTTTCAAAAGTTCGTGGAATATTTTTTCGGAGGAACATAAAATTCGCCGAATGGAAGTTGCATTTCAAGTGCCAATACTATTAAATAGAGCAACCATTAGCCAATCAAACACAACTAGGAATTTGCATCAGCTGCTCTCCCCGAATTATAACAAAAGTTTATGTTATACGTACTTTAGAGGACCACTAACACGTTTTCGTCTAAAATATTTTTCCTGCAATGGAACGCGAAGGTTTTATTCCTCTAACAATCTGGATGGACAGTACATGATCCCACAATTCTAACAATGTGCTTCATTAGTGTCATTAATTTGTATTTTATGAGTGCTAGTATTCACTACTGATCATACTCAAACGGAACAACAACAGTTCTTTCTTTACGCGATCATATCTAACCCAGATATGAGAGACTATCTGAGAGGATTCACATACACCCGTACAGCGAAAAATTAAAATTCCTTGAAAATAAGTCCCTAGGGTTACTTTTTCACGTAGAGAAAGAAAATCGACCTCAGAACGCCGTATCTCTGACCCCTCATTCTCTGTCGTGCGCCGAAGTGGGCGGTCGCTTTTTGAAACTTTTGAACGGTTCATCCAAACTTCTTAAATTTATAATTATTTTGAAAGATCTCGACGAGATAAACATTTTTCCTGTTGTAAGTGAAGGGCTAGCTCATCTGTGAAAAAAGTTACGGCCATTCGAATTTTCACAATTGTCGCCCTGAAAAATTTTATTCAATAGGGGGAAAATAAATAATTCCATTAGATTCCCCATGCAAAAGTACCCCCGTGTACCCAATTTGAAAGAAAAACTCGTCATGGCATCCAGTCAAATGGTCGACCGAAGACCTCGGACTTGAACGATTTCGAACGAAGAAATCGATTTTTTTTGCAGAAATCTTTTTTAGATCGACTTCATGTGCACTGCGATGTGGAAATTCGGAATCTACGAGTGAAAACACGCCAGAAAATCTATTTCTCGTGAAATTCTGACATATCATGTTTTTCGACTTCGAAAATTGGAAAAAAATTCCCTGAAGTCCCAACAATCGGAAAATTTGAGGTCGAAAACTTGATATCTCAGAATTTTACGAGAAACAGATTTTCGGGCTTGTTTTCACTCGTAGATTCCGAATTTCCACATCGCAGTGCACATGAAGTCGATCTAAAAAAGATTTCTGCAAAAAATCGATTTTTTCGTTAGAAATCGTTCAAGTCCGAGGTCTTCGGTCGACCATTTGACTGGATGCCATGACGAGTTTTCCTTTCAAATTGGGTACTCTGGGGTACTTTTTCATGAGGAATCTAATGGAATTATTTATTTCCCCCCCTATGGAATAAAATTTTTCAGGGCGACAATTTTGAAATTTCAAATGGCCGTAACTTTTTTCACAGATGAGCTAGCCCTTCACTTCCAACAAGAAAAATTCTTATCTCGTCGAGATCTTTCAAAATAACTATAAATATATGGAGTTTGGATGAGCCGTTCAAAAGTTTCAAAATCCGTCCGCCCACTTCGGCGTACAACAGAGAATGAGGGGTCAGAGATACGGCGTTCTAAGGTCGATTTTCTTTCTCTACGTGAAAAAGTAAGCCTAGGGACTTTTTTTAAAGGAATTTTAATTTTTCGCTGTACGGATGATGGGTGAAATTGCTCGATCCTCTCAGATAGTCTCTCATATGAATATGCGCTAATTGGAGATAATTAGTAGTACTTCGTATTACTTTGTACATAGAACATTTGGCGAGCTTAGAGGGTAATATAATACCATTTGTTTGTTTGATCATGACTTGGCATCGAAAAAGTGATCTTAAATTTTCAGAAACAATCCTGTCAATTTATTTTTGCAGAAAGAGTAGTGGATCGATTCCTTCCAGATTTAGTATGTATATTAAGCTATTCACGAGCTATAAAACAGCGAAGAAACTGAGATGATATCATTAAGAAGAAGACGAATATAAAGGAACAAATTTTGACGATAACGTATCGTCGGGTCACTTCAGTACCCTTCACATAATCGTTTCTTAAAAACAGGTGAGAGCAACTGATGCAAATTCCATGGTTTGTGGGATTGTGTGATGGTTGCTCTATTCAACAGTATTGACATTTAGGATGAACAATCAATTGGTCGAATTTTAATTTCACCGAATAAAAATTCCACGAACTTTTGAAACACCCTAATACAAGAGATTAAACAGGTCGTGATGTATAAACTCTGTGATTGCAAAGTAATATTGCCACAAATTGAAATTGTTTGTTGCCAACTACTTACTAGTAATTTCACTTTTCTCTTACGACAAGATTACTTTCTCCTTACTTTCAGTTACGTAATTTGCTGGCAACTTACTTTTTTTAAACTCTATTTTACGGTTTCCTTATTTTTTCCACCCTTTTTGTATTTCTTTTTACTTACTATTATATAAAATTATTTTTTTGTTACTTGATGCTTACTTTAGTATTGCTTCCCAGATGATTTTTCTTCGAATCGATTTTCAATTTTTATTTACTTTTCAACAATCAATCAACAATCATGTCATGCCTCATCTTATGAATATTACAAACGGGTTCCGATGTTGCTTGTCACAGGGTAGATAGATACGAACAATACAAATTCAAAAGAATGCACCTGGAAAATGTATCTGTATTGAGTATTGTATTGTGTACAAGACAGCGTCATGAGTTTCCCGACTTATAGTGTTTTAAGTTATCAAATTGTCGGACTCATAAAACTCATAAGTTGCCAGTAAATTACGCGAATGGTCTCAGTTGAAGTAATATTACCCTGTAACCACAGAGAAATTGCCAAACTTTGGAATTATTAAAATTCTGCATCTTTTCTGTTAAGTATATTGTTGTTCAGGAGTTTTCTCGAAGAATCCGTTGTTCAATTCATCGAGTGAATCCTGGTCTGCCAATGAGAGAACGAGAGGAGAACCAGAGAACTTCCATCGCGAGCACAACAGAGTCACCATTTACTTCTCTTTTCTTATTCGTTACACTCGAATTGGGTGGAGGGGGGGGAGTAATCACTACTGGTTCCGAGCTCCATTAAAATATTCATCTATCCACTTCCCTTTTCAGATGTACATTCTGTGTCTGTGTTTCAGTTGAGATCGGGGCACGATTGGGGGAACGATGGAACGAGACGAATGGAGAGAGAGACGAGCTATGGAGGAGGGCGCCAGACGATGAGAGACTACTCCTCCTCCCCCCCTCCCAGAGACGGAGCCAAGAGACGAGAGTGAGTGAACACGCCTGTGTGGTCTTGTGGTGTAGTGGTTATCACGTCTGCTTCACACGCAGAAGGTCGCCGGTTCGATCCCGGCCAAGACCTACTGTTTTGCTTTTTTTCAGGGATCGTCTCAATCCCGAATTCGGCGGCCCCACGAATAGCAGTGGTCCAGTCTTCAGCAGAGAAATGGTGTCTCCACAGGCAAACATCCCAGCAAAGAAGAAGTGGGGAAATTCCTCCTACATGCTATCTTGTTTTTTTTTTAAACTCATAACTTTGAAATGCTAAGAGAGGCGCCCAAGGAGGAATCTCCGAAGGATCGAGAAGAGGCAAAGGAGGACCGGGATATTCGAAATACTGTCAAGGTATTGTCGCTGAGGGAAGGAGGGGATAAAAGGTGGATGTTTAGATGCTGCCACGAGGCACTTTTGATAAGCAGATGAAGGATCTGATGAGAAAAAGAGAACCAAGAGTCACTCCGAGTGAGTTCAACTTGGGTTTATGAGGATATGTGCTGAAGTGACTTATACTTTATCACAGGTCTTCTGAGAAATCGCAGGTGCCCTTTTACAAACTGTTCAAATTGCTTCAATCGGAACCCCAGTTTGGTGGTTGAAGCACCTGAGGCCTAGTAACATTCAGTAAAGTTTTTGGAGCCGTGAATTGAACATTGCCTAAAAGCCGGCTCTCACCATTTTGAAAATTCGAAAATTCATATCTTCCTTCAAAGTTGAGTAAATTATTCGCTAAAAAAACTAAAATGATCCACTCTTCGACTACAATAACTTTGTTGTTAAAGAGAAAATGAATAGAACACAAGTTAATGGCGAAAATCCAAAAAGTTTGGATTTTTGAGATGAGAAAAATCGAGAAAAATTCAGTTCCTGAAAAAAAAGTCATTACTACCTAAGATATTATTACAGATTCGAATTCTACGACCTTTTTTACCCCGGGAAATATTTCTTCCAAAAAAATCGCGATCGTAATATCGCCCTTTTTCGCCGAGAATGTCCGATCGCGTGTTTTTGCTCAAGATCGAAAATTTAACTTTATAATTTTTGTGTCGAAATCACTCAGATATATCTTTTCTTTCAAGTTTCAATACTTACCAACCTTTATATGACAATTCCCGTCGAAAAAACCGGAGATTTCAATATTTTCAAAAATCATGTTTTTCACCAAATTTCCCAAATTTTATGTAGCAATCCTGAACGCCAGTGTTGTATCCTTGGCCCTTGTTATCCGGTGTATGGAGGGCGAGGATGGGAATAAACTCAAAGGTTTATTAGCAGACAATAAATACGACGAAAATAGAGAGAGGTCTAAATAGATAATATAAAATCCGGCGCTAGAGCTAAAGGAACAACTGAGGAGAGAGGCGAGGGAAGGCCTCTCTCGAGAGAACGAGAGAACGCGCGCGAGGTGGATAGTGCAGAGAAAGAGAGCGCGCGGGAAACACGTAGTAACACGTACACAAGTGAGGGAAGGGAATTACAGTAATACACTAGAATTCAAACGAGTGATTACAAAATGGGTTTTCTATGTATAGGAATAATGCAATTACTTATTAGTCTAATTCCTATACAACACCTCCCTTCAAGATTGACACTTGTCGATCTTAAATAAACAAAACTGGGGGAAAAGAGGTGAGGTGAATGCAACAAATTTGGTCAGGGATATCATTCTCTGATGATATTTCATTCTTGGACGGTCGATCATCCTTCACAATCGAGCGATGTCGGTGTCCTCCTTCACATCCTCCAATCCAACAAGAGTATTATCGTACTCTCTTTCCAGTGATACGATCACTGATCCATCCATTGACTCGTTGACGAGGGTCATCATCTCGTCAAAGATCGGTATCCTTGTATCGATCGAGTCACTTCTCATCGTGAGAAGGTGCAGCTTTCCAAGGAGATTTCTCTCAATGATCATCCGGTGATTATTTTTCTCCAGCTGCTGTCTGTTTCCAGCGTTGTGCGTCCTGATCTTACATCGATCGAGCGTGACCAGTCTGACCAAGCTCTCTGTGGGTATTCCGCCCTTGCTGAGCAGGGTGTCCTCCGCAGTCTTGCCTCGATTGCCTTTGACCGGTCTGGCACACTGTGTCGTAGGTCGGTCTTCGACTTTTACATTCGCCCCGGGTCTTTCGACCTTGACGATTCCATTCTCCGTCTGATGATCTCGACTCGTGGTGGCCTCGGGTAGCACCCGCTTCACCCCCTGAGTGATCATCCGGAGTTCTGGAGGTACGGTTACCTCCTCCGTGTGGCTGCTCAGTCGATCCGATGTGGCCTCGGGAACATCCCGCTTCACACCGTATGAGACACGCCAGTTGTGGAATGCACGCTCCACGTCGTATTCATCTGTCACGGGTCCTCCTTTGACCTTGACAGTCGCCTCGGGTCGGGCTGCGACCTTGACGAATTTCCGTGGCTTGACGAAATCCTTGCCCAGGATGCCTCCATGGCTGTGTATCCGGTACACGTTACTGGTAGGGCTGCTACCGTACTCTATCCTTGCACAGAATCTTCGTTTCAGCCGATGAATGGGGCACTGACGCTGTCCTTTACCATATCCATTGCGCTCCAGGCGCGACTTCCACGACGTCTTGTCGTATTCATCCGGTCCATTCCATTGGACGCGAGATTGGCAGAACGACGTCTTGTCGATCTCCACGCTGATGGATTTCTCCATACAGCACACGTGATCTGCACTTTCGCGAGAGTCTTCTCGCTCGCACGACTCCTTGTCGCACTTGCCAGAGGGCGATTCCATCCTGCGCACGTGTTTCTTCTTGGTGGCAGACATGTGCGCGACTCTTCGCACTCGCACACTCCGTGCTTGTCCTGCCCACCGGGTGAGTTGTCCTTCTCTCCTCTCCTCTAATCTCTCATTGTTCGTCATTGTGGGTGTGATTATTCGAGAATCGGGCAGCATATCGCCTCGATTTCGCAATGTAATCCGGTGATTAGTGACGGTCTTAGCCACTCTAGTTTCACCAGGAAAACCGACAATTAGCACCTGACTTGCGCCAGTTCCAGCTAATCGCCAATCACACGTACTCACTGTGGCACAGTGAGCTCTCGCCCAGAGACTGCCACAATGACGAAATACACCACAGGCTCGGGCTTGCGCGCCACGACTCCCCTGGGTGCCTTCACAACAGGCTTCGGGCTCGACCGCCGCGACTCCACCTGAGTGCTTTAACAACAGGTTCGGGCTCGACTGCCACGTCTCCACCTGTGTGAGTCCGAGTCCTCAATCACTCAGTGAGACAGCGTCACACGCGCAGACTCTACACTGAGGATTGTGAAGAGTGAATCCTGATCGCCAGTGTTGTATCCTTGGCCCTTGTTATCCGGTGTATGGAGGGCGAGGATGGGAATAAACTCAAAGGTTTATTAGCAGACAATAAATACGACGAAAATAGAGAGAGACCGGTCACTATCCGGCGCTAGAGCTAAAGGAACAACTGAGGAGAGAGGCGAGGGAAGGCCTCTCTCGAGAGAACGAGAAAACGCGCGCGAGGTGGATAGGGCAGAGAAAGAGAACGCGCGGGAAACACGTAGTAACACGTACACAAGTGAGGGAAGGGAATTACAGTAATACACTAGAATTCAAACGAGTGATTACAAAATGGGTTTTCTATGTATAGGAATAATGCAATTACTTATTAGTCTAATTCCTATACAACAAAAATTATAAAGTTAAATTTTCGATCTTGAGCAAAAGCACGCGATCGGACATGTTCTCGGCGAAAAAAAGCGCGATATTACGATCGCGATTTTTTTGGAAGAAATATTTCCCGGGGTAAAAAAGGTCGTAGAATTCGAATCTGTAATAATATCTTAGGTAGTAATGACTTTTTTTTCAGGGACTGAATTTTTCTCGATTTTTCTCATCTCAAAAATCCAAACTTTTTGGATTTTCGCCATTAACTTGTGTTCTATTCATTTTCTCTTTAACAACAAAGTTATTGTACTCGAAGAGTGGATCATTTTTTTTAGCGAATAATTTACTCAACTTTGAATGAAGATATGAATTTTCGAATTTTCAAAATGGTGAGAGCCGGCTTTTAGGCAATTTTCAATTCACTGCTCCAAAAACTTTACTGAATGTTACTAGGCCTCAGGTGCATCAACCACCAAACTGGGGTTCCGATTGAAGCAATTTGAACAGTTTGTAAAAGGGGGGTCTCAATTTCATGCAATCTCTCAGAAGACCTGTGTTATGTACTGACGACATGAAAATGAGTAGTTGGCCTCTCACGATCTCCTCTTTGAGCATTCCGTCCCCTCTTGTGGTCAGCTGCGATTGGATCGAACGGGGTACCACTGGAGCCTTATCGGGTATGCCGGAGTTTGCGTTACAAATTCAAATTTTCGCAATTGAGTCTGTTTGATGTGTGTTGGAAATGTATTCGATTCGATTTTTCTTCATTTTTTTTTAATTTGCAGGAGTCTACATACGAAGAAGAAGTGAGGAATCTGAATAGGAACGGAGGCGGTCAAATCCGATGAAGTTGATATCGACAGCTCGGATTCACGATCCATATAATCTCTTCTGTGCTTTCATCATTGACGTTCATTTGTGAATTAATTGGCCACAAGTCATTTCTAGAAGTGTTTTTGTTCCCGCAATATTCATCAAAACAAGGTCGTCTCAGTATTCCGAATCCATTGTTCTCGATTGCCCTATGTTTTTTGAGTTCGTGAGAATTAGTGGTATTCATTCTTCCCGGTATATCCGAAGAAATCGTTAATCGCTGTTTATTGCCTCAGTGTCTGGATGTAAGTATTTATCATTCGTTTGGTCTTCAGCAATTGAAATTCGTGGAGCAGTTTTATACCAAGTTTTAAAGTTTGGGCTTGTGCAATTTTATTTGCTAGTATCTAGTTCAAAGAATCCAGAACTAGTATCTAGTTCTGGATTCTTTGGCGGACTACTCGTAGATCATTGGAGTTACCTACCTAGTCGTTGTTCTTCTCTGATCTCGAATCACAAACAAAAATGAATCAGCGAAAGGGTCTTTATTGCCCTCAGGCAATGTTTTACGAGAAGATTAGAGTGTAGAATTCGAAAGAGAGAGGGGGGCAATCACTCCCTACCATTTCACTTTATTCGAACGACCCAAGAACTCTATGCGTCTTCAAATTCATGGTTTGAAATTTCTTAGATATTTTTCTTTAACATTGTGAGGTACCAGAAGCAGGTATGTTGGACTCCTCCTTCTCTTCCTCCCTCTCCCCTCAGTGTCTCAATCTGTGCAGAGGCGGGGCTAGACATGGGAGTGGAAAGGGGGAATCTCTATGACTCTCGACGATACTCGATGAGCAAAGCATCTCAGCTGGTGTCGAAGGGATCACAGTATCTGTGATTATTGACTATCCGTGATCACTCTATGAATATTAATTGCCTCTTTTTTCTTTATATTCAAGGTTCGAATAGCATGATAGTTGTGTTCACGTTTATCTCTTGTGTTGCTTATTCTCGCGAGTGACCTTGAATGGAAGCGTGGTCGCAATGTGTCGTGAGATCTCCTTGTAGGATGAGGCTGCTCATCTCCTTCCTTGCCCTCTCTTCTCTCTCCTCGATCAGTCTCACCGAGGCAAGGAAACGACTGGTACGTGCACTTAGGGAACAAGTTAGGTAATTGAGTAATCTGATCAAACCATTCGTTGTTTGACCTACCATTCATTGGCGGGTGGGAATCTGATAAAGAAGCGTCTTCAAACATGCTACTGTTAGCTTATCACTTCTTATCGAGACGACGTCTTTATCCTTCACTTCGCACTTCCGATCATTCGGATCTCTCTCCCTCACCGTGAGAGAGGATCCTTTTTATACTCCCCCAATCAACTCGAATGGGTTCGGTTCACTCCCGTTGAGAACTCTGAGATGAGAAGCAGAGTTGGCAGGGGAAGGAAGTACATCAAAGAACGCCGCTTTTTGCTCACTTCCTCGGAATTTCCTAGTTTATATTGCGATTCTCCAATTGCATGTCGAAAGGTGTTTATGGAGATGGGATTGGTCACTCAGCTAGGAGGAATCACTCTGTGGGTGGGGTGGATCATTCAGAAATAGATCCCATTCTCACCATTCAATCACTGTCGATTGATGGACAATTAGTGACCAACTGAAGGGATTAATTCGGCACTCAGCGAGTTTCGAACGATTTTCTGTAGATGGAAACACCCTGCTAATCCTGTTATGTTTACCCTTCGAACCCATCGAGAGAGGGAGAGGGGCAAGATAAGCTCATCAGTACCGAATCAAGGAGTTCTCAATGCAGAATGGAACATGATTGAACTTGGAAGGAGAGTGAATCACCTCACTTGACCAGTCCATGTTTAGACGAGTGAATCACTGCCTTCACAGTATATTTCAACAACGATAAAAACAGGTGAAATCTTCCTAAACTTTGGACACTTGAGATGAGTGGGGAGGCCCATTTCGCTGTTGATTCAATTTCTCTCTTTTTATTTCTGGCCCTTCTTTACGAGTCGAAGAACCAGGAGTTTTAGTGTGGGCGCATGTTAACTACTGTCGACATTCCACTCACTCGTTTGACTCTCACTCTTTTACTAGTAGATGAGATATTGCCATCGGAATTATGGGGTCGCAAAGGGGGAGAGAGAGAAGGGGAGATAATGTCGCCTGACTAGAGAAGAAAAGAGGAGTGCCCACGATTTCCTCCCAAGGGGGCGTTTATGAGTGCTGTTCTACACTACTCACACATCAGAAAAGGGAAGATATTGAGGGGAGAGAGGGGATGAGTCAGAAGAGGAGAATGGAAGGAATGAGACTAGTGATGGACTGTCTTCATCTTCATTCCATGCATCATCACGAATGCACTAGGGGGATTTACTATTTGAGAGGGGCTGAAAGTGCCAATCAGAGTTGATGTCAATGCAGGGGATGAGATTGAAGTGATTATAATGATAAGAATGATTGACCCCTTGACGTTGAATACGAAAACAAAGTCGTTGAAAGCTCGGGGTTCCAAAAAACAAGTGGATGTTAGTGCAATCCACTTGGCGCCTTCTCTTGAGAAGGTTATCCAAATAGGCTCGGCTCTTCCTCTGATTCAGCGTTCTCACACGAATGAAGAGGAGATTTGTTCGAAGGAGGGCGAGAACGGGGACTCGGAATGGAATGTTGTTGATCAGCACTTTTGAACCTTTTTTCAACATCGTAACCATCATATGAACTAGGGAGCGAATGACTAAATCAGGAATATTTATCTTCCTTTCAGCAGTTCTCCCACATTTTTCCCCATAAGATGACTGTCTCCCTCCCTCCGTCCTCTCATTCCCCTCATTGCAGCGTACTCGATTCGTCGCCCCCGAGAGGGACGAATCATCTCCTCAATTGTGTCTACACACGGAGTACCATGTCAGATGCGGACCAGAGAGACACTGCGAGAGAAGCTGCGACAACCTATTTAGGTAGGGAGATTACCATTCAGGGTGGGTACTGTATCTGTGCTCAGAAAGGTGCACAATGTGCAGACACGCGATGTCATCACACGCGATAGGTGAATAGGTGGTACAGGTTGGTAAGGCCTGGAGTCAGTTAGGAGGGCAACACCATGAATGGAGGTCACATCAAAGGACGTGCGTCGCCAGCGCATTCCTTCATGAAAAGGACACCGCCGAGACCGGAAGAATCGCCCCTCGAAGTATCGATGAGGGTGCTGAGGGGTCTCCATCCATTGACGTAGAGCCAGGCACGGGAGGGAAGAGGGGGACACTCACTTCGACCTAAAGGATGACTGACTCAATGAATGTCCTATCCAATATCAACTCACCCATCCCGGGGACTTCAAATACAATTGAACCGTGGTATTATCATGAATCTTTCGTTTGGGCGAGGAATGGGAATGCTTCTGGAGAGAGATTTATGGTGAATCGGCACCTGTGGAGTGATGAATGAGTGGACGAAAGAGAAGAAAGAAGAGGAATTGTTCCCCAGAGGGGAAGGAAGGGGCCCTATTGGGGGAATCTGGACTGCCAACCAGGAATAACAACCAATGAGTGGTGTGAAATGGGGCTAGTTTCAGTCCTCCTCGATGCGGGGAGCATGATGCCACCGATCCGAAGTGCTTCTTCCCCCGATGTCTCTGCAAGTAAGTCACTCTTTGATTATGGATCGATCTACTTCATTGAGGGCGGGATTCGTGCGTGATAAGCGAGGGAAGTGCGTGAAGCCGAAGAGATGCAGGGTCTCCTTCGAAGAGGTATCAGTGTCACCAATCTTATTCAACTCCGATCTATGAGGGATGAGAATCGAACATATACACTCTTCTCTCAGTATGTCCTTATATGAGTATGGAGTATGAGCATGGAGAGAATACTAAAAAATTAATTTCCACGTCGTATTTGTTAATATGGATCTAGAGAGTGTGTAGAAAGAGATTAATATCCTTGCAGCAATTCCTTCGAACTGATCCTGATGGACTCCAGCTTCGATCGCCTGCCCATAAGTATCGATTGAGGCACGTGAGACACGGAGACGAACAGAAAAAGAGGGAAGACGACGCATACTTCTGGTGATGTCTACTCGCGCCGGGTTCGAATCCCATCACTACCTCAATCCACGTTTCTGTCGGTATACAGTCAAATTGATCCGAATTTCAAAGGCTCACAGCGATTATGTATTCTGCACTTGTGTCTCGCACGATAAATATATTTGTCTACTAACAGAAGTCGCTGGTTCAATCCTACTATGGTTCACCCCTTTTTAAATATATAATTTATTAGTAATTTAAATATTGCTTGAAATAATGATGATTAGGGAAAATGGGGCAGATGAGATAATCCCGTGACTGAGAATGAAAGGAAGATTGCAACTTGATAACCGATTGGCTACTGGCGATCAAAGGACAAGAGATCAAATAAATAGAAGAATGACTAGAGATGAATCAGAGTCCGGTGAACTTGGAGTCGAACTCAGATCGAATCTGAATTGTAAAGATCAAAGATCAACTGCAATATGTTTGATTGACCTGGGGCGACAGCTTGTTGTAGAGATCGGATATTTGTGTGAGTCTTTGCTGATCTGAGAGACCGGGGTTGGTCATGAGGGCAGAGACCTGGAAGTGAAGAGAGGGGAAAGATCAAAGATCAGCCAGATTCACCTTCTGGAACTGCTGCTGAGCCTCAGGAGACATCTGCTCCACGAGACCGTGTACCTACAGAGAAGAGGAGGTAAGGGAATGGAGAGACCACGGATCAACCTTGTCTCGCTTCGTCTTCTGTGTGGATGCGGCCTCACGACGGAACTGCTCGTATGTGTTCTGCAATATCTGCCTTATTGAATTGATAGGAGAGGAGTCATTCCTTCTGTAGATGGTCCTGTTCTTCTTCCTGATTTTCACACGATATGAATATGTGGAAGGGAAGAGTGAACCTCTGACCTGTCTACTCGAATCGAGGGAGGCGATGAATTCCTGCACTCGCTGCTCCTTCTCTGCTCCACTCCACGAAGGATTCTGCACGATGGCGTAGAACTCAAACATTGATTCATCTTTGATCTATCTCATTTAATGAAAATTCTGTGTGAAGCAATTCAGTTTCAGTCGGATAAGTGATGTAGAGTTAATAATAACAAATACTAAAAAGAGTGAATGCATGCAACTTCCTCGATCCATCCTTTACCCTATCTTCCGTCTCCTTGTCAACTCCCTGCAGGAATGGAGGAATCACACGACGAACTCCGCCCATCGATCCATCCGAACCGGGGAATCCAGCACCCGAACCGGGGAATTCCTGACCGCCCGAACTGGGAAAGCCTTGTCCAGATCCGGAGAATCCGGCACCAGAGCCGGGGAATCCTTGTCCGGCTCCGGCTCCGAATCGAGGCACGTTGTTGAGGGAGTTCATCGAAGTGATCGAGTTGTCGATGGAGGCGGAGAAGGGGGAACCTGCAGATGAAGTATACGTACACTCTTTCCTTCTCTTTCTACGTACCCATTCCATTGCCTGCTCCACTCCCGAATCCAGGACCAGAGAGAGCACCCGGAGGGAGAATCAGTTGAGAGGACTGCTGACCGTAGGGAGGGAAGGAAGAACCTCAATCAGCACTCTCCCTCTTTCCATCCCAGTAGACCCTTCCATACCTCCTCCCATGCCCATCATCTGTCCTCCTCCTCCGAAGGGAGAGCCAGATCCGCCGAATGGACTGCTTCCGGAGCCGAATTGGCCACCGAATCCCCCGGAGGAACCACCGAATGATTGAGGAGCGAAGCGAATGGAAGAACCTCCTTGAGGGAACGGCATTCCACCTCAAATTGGGGGGATTCAATCAGGATTATGTAATTACGAATGAAAATTTCTACGGCAATCACAATGATGAGTAAATGAACCGGAATGCCTCTTCACATACCAAACTGCCCTCCTCCTCCTCCTCCTCCGAATCCTCCGAACTGTGGCATGATCGGTCTGGGACCTCCGAATCCATAGGGAGACCACTGAGCGAACGACGAGACGGCAGATCCCAACAGGAGTACGGTAGACAGCATTCTGTGATCGACAATTGAGAGATAGGATAGGAACGAAGAAGCACATGGAGGAGAGTACAAGTGAAAGTGCGAATGGAAAGGGAAAGGGCAGTGATTTTGGAGTGCATTGAAGCGAGAAGAGATGACCAGCTGATGGAGAGAATATGGGCAGAGAGGAGGAAGAGAGGCTACTGGTAGGGAGAAGCAGCCATTTAAAGGAGAGGAGGAGGACCTGATCCCCACTCAGACTGGAAATGGACTGGAGGGGATGGGACACGAGAGTAAACGAATGGGAAGATGAGGTTGGCATTCCTATGGAGAGGAAGGCGTTCCTGTTCCCATTGGAAACAGATTGCAAAGAGTGTAAGGATGTGAATGTAAACGGGATGGGAATGATCAGAGGAAGGAGAAGGACTCTCTTATAGGTGTGAAGTGACATCATCGGATGGAGAAGGAGAGATTCAGATGAGGGATGGAAACAGTGAGGGAGTATGTCACAGTTCACAGGGGATCTCCTCATTCTCGATTGTCTCTCCAGAGGATTGATGAAAGAGTGGAGAGAAGAAGAGACCAAAGAGGAAGTGAGAGGAAGAGCAACACGAAATGATGCCGAGGGCAAGGAAATCGGATTAGGATGGCGTCATACCATGAGTGTTCGTTTGATTAGTATGCCGCATCGTTTGGCAGATTCGTGAGCGAGTAAATCTGCCCCTCCCCCTCTAGCGAGAGAAATATCCCACTGTTTTGCAGAAGATTTACAGGGCGAATTCATCATATTGGTACAGCTAAACAACAAGGAGCTACTATTTGAATCAACAGTATCTAGGTTGATGAATCGATGGAATGATAACTTCATTGGTTCTCGAAGGCATCCACACTTCCAGGCAACAAGCAATTCAGAGGAGATGAAGTACGGTAGTGAAGTGGAGTGTAGATCCATCCTCTGTGAATGGGCGTTGTTCTCTCTTTTTTCGTGCCGTCTGTCAATCACTCCTCATGCTTCTCCTGCCCATTCTAACTGGCCCCTCTGGTCATTCCACTGCCCATCCGATGGAATAACTACTAGACAGGAAGTAGGTCACACTAGAGGAGTGAAGTAATAATGCGAGTGAAAGTTGCCAGAGAGAAAGCATTGCGTGAGAGTGAAAGCAATTGTTCGGAAAAGAAGTTATTTCTTACATAGTGAATTATTAATTCACTATGTAAGAAATATCGCTTGTAATATTTCAAACAAATGACTTTGTATGCTAAGATGAAGTAAGCCAACAGATGAGTGATAAAGAGAATGTAAAGGATGTGTAAGTTGTGATCCACAGACACAGTCCTCCTACGAACCGAAACCGTAATGAGAAATGGTTGCAGATCATTCAAAAAATCTCATGAAAATCTCCTTCGTTGCTTCACAGTCTATACACTTCCTTCGCTCTTCTCTTCAGTAACTTCTTCAACAGAACGTATCTGAAGAAGCGAGAGAAAGCGAAGTCTGCGTGAGCAGATCTAGATCTCATCCATTCACATGAACATTGAAATGATTGTAATTATCCAATGTACATGTTAGTTTTTTTTTGCTAAACTTATCCAAATTGACCTGGACAGGATTCCGACATATAATATGTCAATAAAAATTTCATCATTAGAATCTCACGGATTGAAGAAATGGGACAGTAAAATAAATTAGTTTGTGACAGAATACAGTACTTTCGAAGACTACAAACTACATTTTCAAAAGCGCGCGACTTTTGAGCTTTCAAGTTGTTTTCTCTTTATTTAATTGTTTTGATTGTTTCGCTTCTCTTTTAATTAATAATTTCGCTTCTAGGGATGAGTCCTCAGAAGCGATGCAGTCCACGCAAGAAGGCGACTCCGCAGAAACGGAGTTCGCCTGTCAAAAAATTGCAATCGCCTGCTGTGAAGCGACCAGAGTTAATCAAGAGGAAGATCCGTCAACAAAGCAGGTTCAACTGTCTTGCTATCGTTATTACTTATACCTTCTTTGGTACAAGACTATTGATAGAGACTCTCACATGATAACACGACTATTATTTCATCTTACTCGTCAAAATACTTATTTGCCATCTGCGTATTTTTTCAACTTTCAAATTAAATATAATTACTTATTAATGATTAAGGCGGTCATTGGCATTTGGTTCACCCTCAGTTGGTTCGCCCATGATCGCATCTGACATTTTCACGGAGAGTATGCCTGCACCGGTTCGTTAACTTAGTTTGATGTCCTCTTTTCATTTATTAGTAACATCGTGTACATAATTATAAATTCCATTCAATCACTTTTATGATATTACGCGTTTTACTCCAAGTTAGGTTGTCTTAAGAGTGTTTTCTCTTGATAATGCTTCGTTTCGATTGGATTTTGTGAAGCGTTCAGTCTTCTTTCCGTTCACTGGCTATTTGAGATATTGTTCGCCTCAAAGTTAGTAAGGCTAATTATCTAATTACTGATGATAATTGTCGAATAAATAATTGTAGTTCGGAACGGGGTCATCGTCTTCTGCTCTATTTCCACTCAATATTGATGAGCCTGCACCTTCTCCTACCATCGTCAATCCATTCAAGGTTTGCTTCTTTAAATAACTCGTTCCTAATTTTGCGTGTTCCCCTGTTCAGCTGTCATTTATAGAAAGGTTCACCCCTGAAGAAGCGACGAAGAACGGAGACTCGTCCGCTCAATGCATTCGGATCGCAAATTGAGAATCGTGCCCAGGTGGAGTGTCCATCTGTCGTTCTCTAAGCATCGCTAGAAACAGGTGGCAGTAGACTGGGATGATGAGACTGCGAACGACTCCTTCTCCACTCCCCCAACAGCGATGAATCAACATAAGAGCAGTCTGTTCACAAGGACCAAATCCCAGATGGACACAGTAAGTTAATATTGCAAACAAGGGAAAGAAATTGGAGAGTCAGACTATATAAAAGAGGTAGCTGTTTTCTTTCCCACTGTTATCTTGAAGCACATAGAACAAGAGTGTCTGCCGTTCGAGTAACAGTCGAGCAATTCCGAGTAAGCTTGGCACAACAAATTTCTGAAATCCCGATTTCCGGGATTCACCAGTGTGAACATTGCGATAGGGATATCGGAGTCAGACGGCGTCGTGTGAAAGTTAACATTATCCCTTTCTCAACTTTTGAGGGAAAGCTATGCTGACTTGATTTCCTCAAGATATTTTGATTGCGATTCCACCTGCATTTCATTTTTATCAAATTAAAAATTTATTTTTTTATAGATTGTATCTGACAGTAAATGTGAATCATCTTACTATCACGAGTGTCGAAGAAATTTCATGAAAGCGTATTCTCCCCACAATAATTTTACCAATCGTTACCAAAGCCTCCCCAGGTGGAGTTTTGTATTTTAGGGTCAAAAAATCTAACACTTTCAGTAATGTTATGGGTATCATGTTTCGTTTTGTTACTCATATCACGTCCTACTCCAAGAAAACTTTTATTTTTCTCATCTTAAATTTGCAGTTATGGAAGCTCAAACTTCTTTTTTTTTTTAATTTTCAAAGATTTTTGCAATTCAAATCAAACTTTTAAAAAAAATTTCGCTGTTAAAAGTTACATCATAGTAAAAGTAAAATATATTTTTCGTTTTCAAAGTGAGCACAAATTAAAAATTACTCAATTGCGTCTCGAAATGGATTCGAGCCATGCTCGATCCTCTGATTTTCCACGTGGGTGCTAGTGGGTATGTGAGAGGATGGTTCAATACAGGTCAGGAGACTCGTGGTAGATAAAAGTATGAAGGTAAAAAGGCTCAGCCACGTAAACAAAAAAAAAGATTGTACAGTCTTCGAAATACGACTATTCTAGGTGGTGTTGTGCGGTGAGGCCGGATACTGCAAGGACTACGTATCCCTGCAGCCCAAAGCGCTTCTAGGGAACGATAACTTTAGCGACCGAGGCCACTAACAATTTAGCGACCCCATGGGGGGCTAAATTATCTAACATTCACCATAATGCATATTTTAATTTACAACTGAAATATAATGTTTTTGTTTTAAAAAGGCCGGTTATCCTAAGAATCGCCACAATCATAAGTGTGTGTGGGCTGACACAGCACGTTTTTGAAAACCTGTGAAAATTGGTTCTTGAGGTTGCCGATCATCGCGATATGTAATGATTAATGTAGCACTAAGCTGACCGGTACAACCGGGCTGCAAGCATTTTAATTTTCAACTTTTTATAGCTCAAATTATCGATTGACTTGAGATATTTTACGATCGGTAAGTTTGGATATAATGTGGTGTATCTTTACGAATAAATACTTTATGCTAATTTAAATAAAATTCGAAAATCGATCACCAAGCCTAAATGGAGTGCATTTTGTCTAGAAAGATGTGGCCTTTCAAGGCGATCATTTTACATATACATATTTTCCCAAAAAAGCCCCGAAATACGCGAGACGGAAATTGCATTTTCCACTACCGATTTATATAATTTACTACAGGGTGTCGCAAAAGTATTGACTCATATGTTAACTCGAATATCTCACTAACAGTCTAGAGTCAATTTCTCAATTAAAGCCTGTACCTTGCGTGCAAATCACTTGATTGTGTTTGCTTGTACGGAGTAAAAAAACAGCAGTTGTGCGCCACCTCTACACACTACTGATCTGGGCGAAAAAAATCAGTGTACAAGAATATCCGATTAGCAATCCCTGGATAATCAAGTTGATTATAGCGGGCAACCATTCCACTATAACATACTCTGTGAGAAACTACGCTACGAATTGTGGAGGCCGAGGAATTTCCATTTTGCGATGCCATACTTTTGGCGGCATAAAATCGACTTATTTCGACTTAATCGACTTGAAGTTTTTGTTAAATATAAATTTTAGCGATGACATTATTTATGTCTTTAAGTAGGAATTTTAGAATCATAAAAGTGGGTGAAATGGCTATTGAATGAATAGCTGAAATGTGCATCGGAAAAAATAAACCAAAGCGGCAGTCAGAAAAAAGTCGGGGTACGCAACCAAACAGAAGAATGTTTTTAGGTGATAAAACCCATGAACTCTGGACAACACCTCTGAAGATTAATGTGAAAGTTGCTAAGTACCTTAGTTGTATGCTGCTAAAAATTTGGAGCTGTATGGTACCTTTTGCTTACAGAGGGATAAAAAAGTGTCTGTTGCGACGCCCTGTAATATCAACTTCACTTATTATGAATTAGAAATGAAACACAACTTAATTTCCCAACTCCCATCCTGGTGAGCTGCGTTTCAGGGATAAACCATGCAGTAAAATGTCTTTTTAAAGGATTCAAGCAATCAAATAAATATTTACTGATTTAAAAAAACAAGCTGAGAAAGTAAAATATGAAAAATCAATACAAGGCCGGTTGCCTATGAATTGAACATAGGATAGAACGGCATTTTTGACAATTTGTGGAATGTAATTTTCGAGGTTGCTGACCGTTTTGGCATACTTCATTTTGTGCACCATACTGACCGGTACAGCCGGGCTGCAAACATGCTCTTTTTCGATTATAATTATATTTGAATAAATTAATTTTTCTACATTATATTGAGTATTATGCACGCGGGTTCAAGTGGTGCACATAAAGTTGGACCTCATTTTTCAAATGAAAATGGGACATGGTAGGAGGCGGGATACCGTAGTATATCAGCTTCTCTAGAAGATCTCTCGTTGGTCAGAGAAAGTGAGTACGCGGTGTTCCTGCGCACAGAGGGAGAGAGGGGCAAGGAAAATCGAAAAAAAATGGGCATGTTAAAGGCCCTGCTGCACCATTCGGTTTGGTGCACAAAATGTAGTAAGCCACAATGGTCAGCAACCCTTAAAATCCCTTTCCACGAATTGTTAAAAGTGCCGTAACTTTTCAGGCGTAATCTATCAAATTCTGCATATGAAAACTTCTTCACCTAATTTTACCAATCTCAAAAGCTGAGAAATATACGATATTGCAATTTTCACTGCGATGTAGTCTCCCTTTAATGAAACGACTACATGCAAAATTAATATGGGAATCGTCTAGTACAGAATTGAAAAGTTTTCATTGAAAACCCTCATAGCAGGGGTTTTGAAAATTCTAATATTTTCTGTGTCAAACTTGTTTCCTTTATACAGATTCCATATCTTTCAGTCCGTTCTCATGGCTGATTATGCAGTCGATTTCTCATTTTTGGACACTTCGATCGGATCGAAGAATGGATCCCCGCAGACGAGGATTCCAGAGGAGAAGTGAGTTCAGACTTTTAATATTTTCATATTTGACAGGTGTGTTGCTTGCTTCTGAAGAGGAAGCTGCAAAAAGATAAGGAATATCATCTGGACAATGCGTTGATTCGGAAGGAGCTCATCGATTTCAAAGAGAACGAGATGGACATGCACGATAAATCGGCGAAGTTCACGAGATTCCAATACCCCCCTCCCCCATTCCCTTCTTTCCTCCCTCTCCGCACATTATCATTAGTAAATTATTATTCGGATGTTATTGCCTATCTCTATGATTCGTGCTAAACTCCATCACTTAATTTCACTTATCGTTGTCGCCCGTCTTTTCTCTCCAGTTTCACACATAATTTCTAATAACCTAGTAGGAATATTTTCAGCGAGAATATTTGTCTTGTATTCGTTGTCTAGAGAAGAGAATGCGTACGAGGGTTTTATATATCGTTTGTTTTCTGCCCCTTACTCGATGACCCCCTCCCCTTTTCCGCATCCTACTACTATTTACATGCTACTATACCCCCCCCCTCGATTGACCTCTTTTCTGTCCTTGTCTGAAAACTCAATTGTACGCAAAATACGTTTTATTCCGTTAACTTATTTGTCCTTCTTAGTCACTTTTCCCTGATCCCCGAAATATATCATATCTTCCGTAGGCTTCCCTACACGACTGCAGACCCGCTCTTATACATATACCGCATCTAGCGTGTGTACTAATCATAACCCCATAATGCTATCAGGTGTTCTCATCGTCTTCCACTCGACAACAGATTGGGAACGAAGCTGCGAATCACTTCTCCCGTTCCCTTCCCATGGATGACTGACACGGCGACTGGTGAGTAGAGGGGAAGGGGAAGCCATGGGAGTGATCTCTCACTGATGGATGAATAGACAGACTTCTCTCAGGTCAGTATCTCGTTCGTATCCCTGGCAAGGATCAGCATCTGGGCACACAGTTGTTCGTCCAGAGTGGATTCGAGGATATCGCAGTGCGTGCTCTTGATCTATCATATCGATGAATTTGATGGAATCGGAGACATATTACTGTCGAACAAGTGGATTGTACATTGAACATGTGGTCAACTTGTTCTCCGTATTGTTTCACAACTATATAACGACGCAGATTACTGTTTGTCATAATTTACAAGTAGATGCGTGATGTGTAAAAGATGGAAGTGTTTGAATGATTGCTGGTCAGAAGCCGTGTCTCTCCACCTCTGGTGCTGCGAAGGCGGGAGTTCTTCTGACTGCTGCATCTTCCTACTGGCAGTATCCCGTGTTCCCCTGGTTGCCTCTCTTCCCACGACTGTGCACCCAGGCTAAACTAATCAAGGTACGCTAATATTCCCCTCTTGCCATCCACACGTTCTATTCTCCATTTCTTAGTTTTTATGATTGTTCATCTCGGTATAAATATGTGCACTATTCATCATTGTTTGATGGGACAACAATACTCGAATGGTTTAATTGCAGGAGAAAGTTGCCCCTCCTCTAGCTCCAGCGATGCTCGAGATGGTCAACACAGAGTGGTCAGTTGATCCTTCTTATTTAAATCAAAGTGGTTGTCAACCTTTACTTATAGTACCGCACCTGAAAACGGATACTAGTAACCTCATGGACGCGATATCAGGTCGGAATCCCTCGAGTGTCTCTTCCTCTCGTGGAAGAAGGGCGATCGACACTCTTTCTACGTCTGCTGCCCCAATGTCACCGCCCATTTCACGAGGCTCGTCCTTACTATTTTTTTATTTCTAAGGCTTTCATTACATATATAAAACATTCAGAATCTACGAAGAGAAGCAACGGTCGACGGGCGATGAGAGCACCAGCTGCTTCGCTGTACGTGTTGAACACTGTTGATGGTCTATTCGGGAAGTTGTTCACCCTTTCTTTCAGACTTCGGAAGAAGGACTGAAGCACGTCGTCTTCCTCACCCCCACCACGAGTGGATTCAGAAGCCATTTGAGGACTGAAGGTACGGTCGGAGGAGAGGACCATCTAATATCAGGCTGCTGCAAAAAATTTCAAATTAATAATTAAACATCTTGATCAGATATGCATGTGCCTGCATATGGAGCTTCATGTAGGGCTCTCATACAATTTATTACTCACATAAATAGCCCATCTATTAATTTTTTTTTTCAATTTTTCAACATCTGATCAAACCAATTCCCATAGTAAGCATTCTTCCTCCAATTTTGCCTAGGGATCTGGTGTTAGGATAACAAAATTATCAAAATTCAAAATTATGCTCACCGGAAAAGCAACTTTACTATTGAAATCTTCGAGAGAACTAAGCTTAATAATTTTCATATTTTTTCTTCTGAAATTGCGGGTGCATGGTATAATGGTGATGGCCGGTCATAATGACTATGATCAACATTTTCGATATTAAAACCGAGCTTGCTAATCAAAATAGTACATATAGTGTACTTGAGAAATAAAAAAAAGTAAGATTGGGTGATTGACTTTTTGGAAATCTAATGATATTAAAACTTTTAAGATACCTCGGACACGTTTCCTTAGCAATGAGATTGAGACGCCCACGCTAGGTGTATGTCTACCCCATGGCCCATGTACCCAGTGGTCGAAAAGTACGCTCAAAATGACCTAACGTGCCCGGATTTTTTGAGTCGGACTAGGGAAAAAAAATAAAACGTGCCCACCGAAGGACCCTTGGAAGAGGGACGGCTAAAATTAGAAAGAACAACACATGAAAACTCAACCACCAGTACACCCACAGATGAAAAAGCCATGGTCAAACCTACCATAGGATTAATCCTATGGTGGATCCTAAGGTATGGGGTTCGAATCCCAACCTCTACAGTCACCTTTGCCAAGCTTCGGGGGGAAGTACCCAACAGTGGCAAAAATTGTACGAGCTTGGCAACAGTCACTGCTGAGGCCGGGACTCGAACTCACCCTACCATAGGTATGTAAATTACAGCGCCTTAGACCACTATTCCACGGTTTCTAACGATAGTATGACCATGCTTTTTCATCTCTGAGTAAACCACGTTTTTTAAAACTCGTTTTGCCGCACAGCTTTTTATTCGGTCACGTTTATTGACGTTCTTTCTTAATATTTTTGAAATTGCAAAGAGGAGAAATTAAGCCTAAACATATGAAATTGTAAAAAAACGTAACAGTCCAAACTATTATAAAGAATATTGCCTTTTAGAACATGATCTTAGAAGGTAATGTCGCACCTGTGCCAAGACCATGCCCAAATTGTTCTAAAATGGTATTGCATAGGCGAGTGAAATTATAATTTTTGCTCGAGGCACTTTTTTACATGTTTTCGACTCCGCTCTTTCAACTGACACTTTCAACTTGTGAGTATAATATCATGGTATCTAACTTTGAAGATGTATTTATAACGGCCGTTCAAGTTGCAGTATCCAATTACCGTACGTTATTAGATTAACCAGTTCTTCCTTATTAGTCCAAAACAGGCATCCTTGAACATTAAAAAAATATATTTTCATTAAACTCAATCATTAATCTTGTAAAAAAATTTTTGTTAAAACGTGCCCGGATTTTTCGATTTTCCTGACCTACCTTTTCGACCGCTGCATGTACCACAAATGGCCACTGAATTCTTAATTCCTCTTCTGCACATGGAAAAAATTGATTCTGAAATGTTGAAAATCGAAATGTCGTAAATCCTCAACGCGTAAAGGTGGAGTCAAAATCTCTTTGGTATTGTACTAGACATCGCCAATAAGGTCCGACACTTTCCGAGTCACGCTTGGTTGATCAACAATTTTCGAATTTACCGTACGGAAAGTAATTGTTGATTTTCAAATTTTCGATTCTGAAAACCCCATTATTTGTTTCCTTCTGATTATCATATTAATGTTTATACTCGTTGAGTGCTTGGATACTCTTTCCATTGCATATTTGTTCAAGCCTTTCCATTTGGTATTCAGGATACAGGTTGTAGTCAAAAAGATATCAATGGAGAGTTTAACTGATTTTGTTTTGGCCCAGCAATCCATGTAGAGCTATGATATGGCAAATATGTTGTCATGAGCGAAAAGTACGACATACGTACATCACACTACAACATCAATCTGATCCGTAACGAAAGGTCTGTTTGAAAATTCTATCATTTGTGAACTTCCCCCTTTCGGAACGTCATCATAAATGCTTGAACTTATTTTGTACCCGTAACAGTAAAATGAAAAGCACCTTTCATGGCCAGTTTAAATTTTTTATGCACTATAGAGCTAGCTTGAGATCGTTAACGAAAAGGATTTTAGGATGGTTCTTACATCAAGATACAAATCTACAATTACTTTCTTGACAGCCTAATATTTGATCTGCAATTGTTGTTTGGATACGTTTTACAAGTAATGGCATCGGATAGAGCCGGTAAGAAAAGATGTAAGGCTCAATCTAAAGAGTCGGATTTATTAACCCCCCAAAGTGCCCTATTTTGTGCCCCTCAAATCTACCTTAATAAAGTTCAAAACAATGACTGTCTATCACGTTTTGTACTGCGTACCGAAATGAGTAAAAACTCGTGTGAGAGATTGGTGCACGGTACTCAAGTCTTTTCATTTGCTTCAATTCACAAAATGAAGATTGTCGACAAAAAAATCTTTATTAAGGTGGATTTTTAGAACACAAATAGGGTTCTTTGTGGATTATCAAATCCGACTTTTCATGAGCCATGCATATTTTCTTGTTGGATCCATCTGACGTTATTATTTTAAAAACGTATCCAAACATCAATGAAAGCTTAAATATACTGACATATATGCCAAATTAGAAAAGTGACCGAGGGTAGTCCAATCTTACCGATCCGGTCTCTTAAAAATATATCTTCGATTTTTCAACCGCGATTTTGGGCTTATCGGGTATAATCATGAGATATAGAAATATTAATGTCTCTTGAAAACACTGAAGTAACTTATATAAATAAGATCAGAGTCTGTTTTTTAAACTATTCTTTGAGTATGTTCTAGAATTTCTATGATATTATTTTTACTAAATATCTAATGCTTCGTCAATGTGGGTGATTGATTCGATCAAATCTTTTTAACATTTAAACAATTTCCCGAAGCATTATATAACTAGGAACTTGATATTATAGAAAGTGGAATTTTTTTTTGTCAACTTGAGTTGTGGCACAGCTAGTGCCAGTTTACGAGGAACACTTAAAAATATATAAGGTGATTCTCTTTTTTGGATTACGCTATTAATAATACAACTTCCGATTTTTTTCGACGCTATATGCTTTGACGTTGGACATATTTCTATAGTCAAGAGAACAATTTCAGTGTTCCAGTTTCTTTAAATCCTGCCAGATTTGTGTTGAACTAGTGGGCATCCAACCGGATTTTCAAATAAACAGAAATCGCTGTTCATGTATGCCTGTCAGTACCGAAATCAAAATCGGGATTTTTTCGAACAATTTAAAAATCGGTCCTTGGTCAACGTTTGGAACCAGCAGTTAATGTTTGACCGTGATTCCTGTTCAATTGTGACGTTCTCAGGTGGAAGGTTTCTTAAGATTGAATTCTAAATTGTCACTCCCCCCCCCCAGAAGGTACCGTCGACCTAACGTTAGATCGCGTGGCCCAGTGATCTAAGGCGCTATAATTTTCATCATATGGTATGGTGGGTTCGAGTCCCTGCCCCTGCAGTGACTTTTGCCAAGCTTTTACAATTTGTGCTTACTGTTGGGTACTTTTTTTTTTTTTTTCGAAGCGTGGCAAAAGCGATGGTAAAGGTTGGGATTCGAACCATAGAATTTTTCCTATGGTAGATGTGACGGTGGGTATTTCATCTGTGGCAATGTTTTCTTTACTTTGATCGCATTTCGTTTCCAAAACCGAGGTCACTTATGAGAGTATCCAAGCACGTATCAAATCTATGCCTATATGAGGCCGTTTGCCTAAGAATCGAGCAGACCTGAAGAGGTTTGGCACAGCAAAATTTTTCAATTTTCTGATTTCATGTGATTTGGAGTTATCAAAGGTGCTGAAGACGATGGGCATATTCATTTTGATCGAGGAGGCCTCGTTGGCTCCAGACGACGTTGCGTTGAGATCAGATTTCTTTGTAAATCTCGCACACCAATTTTGCTAAAATTAACAGAATTTTCTCCCTGGTGCAGAATAATATGGCGAACACGCCTATCTAATTCATTTATCATAATTTTCAAAAATAATTTTTAATGAGCTAAAAATGAAACTTTGAGCGTAGTAGGAATAGAGTATCAAGAAATACATCGATCTGACCGACTTGGTGAGAGGAGTCTAAATCTAAATTTATAGCGAATTTCCGCATCAACATTTTGAGATAAAATTGATAATGTGAAGCACTTTGACAGTAAAAGAGGCGATTCGCGCCTCTCGTGAGCTGCCTCCCGCTGGCTGAGGAGAGAGATCACATGAAATGGAGAGAGTAGAGAGGAGGGAGTGGGAGAGACAGATGGGAAGAGGGTCAACAAGCGTTTTTATTGCAAAAATGCTTCACTTTATTAATGTTTTCTCAAAATGTTGATGCGGAAATTGTCCATAAATTTAGATTTGGACTCCTCTCACCAAGCCTGTGAGATCTATGTATTTCTTGATACTCTATTCCTATTCCTCGCAAAGTTTAATTTTTTAGCTAATAAAATAATTATTTTTGAAAATTATGATAAATGAATTAGATAGGCGTGTTCGCCATCTTATTCTGCACCAGGAAAAAATTCTGTTAATTTTAACACAACTGCTGTGCGAGATTTGTAAAGAAATTTCTGATTTCAACGCAACGTCGTATGGAGCCAACGGGGCCTCGTTCAAAATGAATATGCCCATCGTCTTCAGCACCTTTGATAACCCCAAAACACACTAAATCAAAAAATTGAATATTTTTGCTGTGCCAGCCTCTGTTCGATTCTTACGCAAACGGCCTCATATGACATACGTCAAAATGTGAAAATCGGGAAATGTGTCAAAACTTTTGCACCAACCCGGTAAATTGATGTTAGTTGCCTGTCATACATACTATCGTTGCAGGCATCCAAGTAGAGACATTGGACGAGCGAGGGAAAAGGAGACTGTCGAGGACAGGTAGTTTCCGTGCAGGAGACGGAGAAGAGAGCAGGCGAGTACGGTGGTTGGGAGATGTATTGATTAGACGAGTACAATGAATGAATTTGGTGAAGGAGGATAAATGGTATATGTAGGTGCTCGCTGGGTGGGGAGTCCTCTGGTCTCTCGAATGGATCAGTGAATACTGATAGTGGAGCGGCGCCCGTCGTATCCTTCCGTGAGTACTCTGGTCTTCCATCTCTGGCGAGACTGCAATCTTGCATATCGATTGTTTAAAGAGACTCCTCGAGAAAATGTAGCACTCGGAGTCACGAATGGTCGAAATGATATTTTCGTGAACGAATTAAGAATGCAGTCACCATTGGCTACGGTCGATTTTGTAACATAGAAATGCTCGGGGAAAATTATTGGCCTTTTTTGTTTTTGCTCTTTTCTACTTCGGTGCCAGGCCCCACCCCCCTCACCTTCTACCATCCACCGTATCTAGATCCTTATCATCCCTAATCATTTCTTCTCGTAAAGGTTATTACGCTTAGGCTCAGGCTAAATTATTATTGGGCTGGTTTCAATACGTCAAAGATTCTCCTGTTCTGGTGTTGGAGAATGGAACGAATATACAGATTGAATATACAGACAGATACAGATTGTATGGGTGTCGTTTGATGCCGATTTTCAAGATTAGAAATGTGAATGGAAAAATTAGAACGGAAAGCTGAAAATTTCGATCAGAAGTGACACAACTATAAATAAAAAATTTACAAAAATATAGGAATTTGGATGTTTGACATTTATGGAATCTCCATGTCATACCGCAACTTCTGTATTTAAAAATGGAATTTTCTCCTATTCGAGCCTGAATATGATCATCTATGAACAAACTATGCGAATGAGTAAGTCTCACACATGATCCCAATTTTTTCGATGCCATTTCGTCTCTATATTTGATCGAATAAAATTTAACATATTTTTTTCAAAAATTCTTTAAATTTGTAACGTTTCTGAAGGAATTTTGCAAACTTTTGGTTTATCATCCCTATCTCTTTTATCAGGTTGATGCAACAGTTTCGTTACAAGGAAATTTTAAAGGTTGGTCGCACATGGCTGACTTATCTCTAACATTATTTTAGCATTTGAGGCACTATTGGTGCACTACAATACTTGGGTTTTATTGAATAAATTCAATTTCTTTAAGAAGAAAATCACTTTTTTCAAAAATGTGTGCAAAATAGACGTTTTTTGTGCATTCGGTTCAAACCATCTCAAAACTTTGCAGCTTGTTGCAGCTTGTTGCAGAATTTGTTGCAGCTTCTATCAATTTTGTGAAGTTAGTTTAAAAGGGTCGACGCTTCCAGCAAACACTTGAAAGCAAAGTTTCAGACTTCAGCTAATTTGTAGATGTAAACCTACTGTTTTCGGCTTCACAATTTCGACTTTTGGGGGAATATATGGATAATCCATTTCGACGGAAACTGGTTTGGAAAATCCATCTCACTGCTCGTGTCTAGAGACGTTAACCGAATAACCGCAATACTTTTGGTTAGTAGATTATCCATTAACCCAACCGAACTGCCATCACTACTAGATACTTCAATTATATCCAGAGTATTACTTATACTTATAGGCCATTTTGTTTGCGATTTAAGTGTTTTTTTGGCACGTACACCATTTCGTTTTTGTATGCCGCTTTAATTCTTTGATAATTCACACTTTGGCAAATCTGGCAACTGCAACACTTGAAAAGTAAAGCTCGAATATTGGCTGTTGATCCGGAGACTTTTATTGAACCAGTTGTTATAAATAGTACGATTTCACTCCTTTTATTGAATTGATATTTGCCAAAATCCACTTATATGTTGACTTTTTTTGGAAAGTCAGGATACGCCACCTTTCCATGGAAGATGGCTTATCCTGACGCTATTATGAAACATTTAAGAACAGGTTTCGTTCATCTTTCAATTTATCAATATTTTAAAAAATCCTTCAATCATCAAAAATGGTCAAAAATATATTTATGGAATATTTGAAAAGAGCCAATCTTCTGACGACGGAGACATCCCTGAATTTCGTATAATGTTAAAATTCGTCATCGAGCACCTCTAAAAAACCTATATCTGGTGTTATGCGGTGAAAGTAATTTTTTCGGCCCCAGAATGAGGAGAAAAAACTTCTTAAACTTCTTCAAAATCGACTCTATACCTTAGTCATTGCTGTCGTCGATCAGCACTCAGCACCTCACTTCAGAAAAAGTACAGGAATTATAAAATGTTTGACCATCCGTGGATCTGTTACATTCTCTCGTGAGAGTCTCTTAGCCTGATGGTTCATAGAGGACTCTGGTACGATGTACATTTTTCAGAAATGGGCGGAGATGACGACAGTTTAATGGGGAAGGAGAACAGCAAGAGTGGAGATGCAACCAGCAGGTACGTAACAGGATGAAAAGATGCTCTCTCTCCAGTCCATCAGCTTCAGCTGATAATATTGACTAAAGAGAATGACATAGAAAGAGAAATGGGATGCCTTAATATATATCTGCTGCATCTACATCTATTTCATTGCAGAATTGGTCTGGAAGATGCGAAGGAAGGGGAGAAATCGCCTGAGAAACACCCGAGTGAAGATGAGAGTGAGAGTGGAGATGAGACGAGGTATTAAAAAAGTGACGAGATAACTGATGAGCTAGAAAAATTACAAAATAATATCCAGTCGCGGGCATAAGTCACCGGACACTTTTGGAATGGGTTTGAAATTTTTAACCAGGAAAATTTCAATTCTGGTAATAGGACTTTATGCACCAAATTCATAAGAGATTTTTCTTTTTGATAATGGGGTATGACGCAATCGCACAGTCGTTGCCTAGTGATGACGCAATCAAAATGTACTTTTTCAAAACAGCATTATTCTTACATGGATTTTTTCCAGCTCGCCAAACTTTCTGAGGTTGGAGTCATGTTCGAGGCCTACCCAGAAAAAAAATTGATCTTACTGCGCGACCGCACATTTGATGCAGCCTTGCTGCAAAATCGAGGTCGAAAATTCAGATCTCGGCTCCTAATGAAGCTAGAGACTGGTTCAAGGCATCAAAATGAATGCCATCATGAGTTCAGATGATCCTGAGAATATGAAATCAATATCTCGAAATTTGCTCTCAGGGCATGAAAAAATCACTTTTTTTGCATGGACATTTTTTGGACATTCATAACTACATGGGAAATCTAGTTTAAAATCTTGTTTTTGCATAGGAATGTTCAAAATGTATTGAAGATCTGATTCCCAACTTTTTAGAGCGATTGGATATCTTTCCTGCCCGCGGCGAATGTTTTTCGGGGGTATACTAGGGCCGGGAAACACCTTGTTTACGCCAGTACTCTCTCGGTCATAGGGGTAAACAGGGTGTTTCTCGACAACAGTATACCTCCGAAAAACGTTCGCCGCGGGCAGGAAAGATGTCCAATCGCTCTAAAAAGTTGGGAATCAGATCTTAAATACATTTTGAACATTCCTATACAAAAACCACGTTATCCTCTACATTCCCCATGTAGTTAAGAATGTCCAAAAAATGTCCATGCAAAAAAAGTGATTTTTTCATGCCCTGAGGGCAAATTTCTATTAGGGTGTTCCAAAAGTCTTTGCACTACTTTTTTGAAATTTTTTTTTTCATCTGTCATAAAACGGGTGAGGTACTACTAAGCGGTACTGGATATGTCATCCACCGCTGTTACGTATCCACACTTCAGGTCTTGCAATCCTCGCACATTCGCCAAAATAACGAAAAAAATATTGACCTCATCAAAATCACCCTATCGCAATTTCTCTGATATATAGAGATATAAGCCAGTTTATGGTCTCTTGTGAATTGGGAGTACGCTGTGAGCTAATTGCTCGCCATCCCGATCTTCCTAATTGCATTGCTTAATCATGGTGAAAGTCGTAATTTTCCACGCATTTTTTTTACAAAGTTTCGAATTTCCAGTCAATCATGGGTATATTAAATTGGTAATAAAATAAAACTAATACTAATAATTTTTTGAATGAAATATGCATACAACGAAGCATACAAAATCGAAAAGTTCGAAAATCGATGTCCAGAAAAATCATGAGAGGTGAAAGTTTTGTATATCTTAAGACGTAGATCATGTAGATCATGTTCGAAATTTTGTATTTTAAGAGCAAGTAGTTGCCCTTCTTGGATGTCCATCTCGGTCTCTCGAAGCAATCTCAAATTGAATTAGAAATTATTTTAGAAAATGACCGAAAATCAACATTTTGGCATTTTGCAACTTAATGGGGTAGTGTTTCCACGATCTGATAGCGGAATAAAATAGTATACGTGCACATGTAATACATACAAAACAATATTTGTTACTGCGCATTGTAGTTCAAAAGTGAAAAATATAACAAAATTTGTGCATGGACTTTTGGAACACCCTAATAGATATTGCTTTCATATTCTCAGGATCATCTGGACTCATGATGGCGATCATTTTGATGCCTAGAACCAGTCTCTAGCTTCACTAGGAGCCGAGATCTGAATTTTCGACCTCGATTTTGCAGCAAGGCTGCAGCAAATGTTCGGTCACGCAGCAACATCAAATTTTTTTTCTGGGTAGCCCTCGAGCATGACTCCAACCTCAGCAAGTTTGGCGAGCTGGAAAAAATACATGTAAGAATAATGCCGTTTTAAAAAAGTACATTTTGATTGCGTCATCACTACGCAACGACTGTGCGATTACGCCATACCCCAATATCAAAAAGAAAAATCTCTGATGAATTTGGTGCATAACGTCCTACTACCAGAATTGAAATTTTCCTGGTTAAAAATTTCAAACCCATTCCAAAAGTGTCCGGTGACTTATGCTTGCGACTGTAAATATAAGGACAATAAATGGTTCAGTCCGACGAAGATGGGCGATGCGCACGATTGGCTGAAGGGAATCGGAGTGTCGCCTGCGAGTACACTCAGGATGAGGAGACAGTGAGTGGAGAGGGAGGGGGGGGTGGAGACTGGGTCGAGTCATTGACTACTGGTGAACAGATTGTGAATGGGAAGAAGTTTGCTGTCTCCATTGCAGTCACACAGCTCTTGGTCGTCTCACTACTACGGGTAGTGGAGGGGGAGGGAGCAAGGGAGGGACTCCGACTGGCCCCGCGAGGAGATTCCAGAGGGAGAACAGCGATGGAGTGTGCACTGTTGTCGTCAGGGTCAGCACTCATTATTCTTCTACTTTTTCCGTTGATTCAGCGAGAAGGTCGGAAACTATGAACATCTGAGGTTGCAGGATTCTTCATCGGTGCAAGCCGTTTACAATCTCCTGCTCCAAGCCAAATCTGGTGAGAATGGATTAGCTCACGTGCAGTGGTCGAAAAGTAGGTCCAAAATAAAATAACGTGACCGGTTTGCAGTTCGGACCAGTGTAAAAGTAGCAAACGTACCCATTTTTAAGCATTTTTTTGCGTCAAAATTGTAAAAACGTACCCTTCTGAATGATTTCATATTAAAAATTTACAAACATGCCCATTTTTTAGAATTTTTGTAACCTACCCTTTCAACCACTGCTCACGTGGGTTCCCTGTACAAAAAGTCGGGATCGCGTTAGTCATTTGAATTTTCATTAAGAGACCGGCTCGGTAAAGTTCCAGGATAGGCCGGACATCATCATCGCCGATCTTGACCAATTTTTTTTCCTGGATACCCCAATAAACATTGATCAGCTCGACGAGATTTACAAAATGAGCGCCTACACGAAGAGGTTCAGATAAATTTTTATTAAATTAAATTTTTAGGTCCTCTTCACTAATTCGAGTAGTATATGGTCATTAGGGTGGCTGAAATGGATCAACGGGTCGCTATTTAGAGGGCCTCGGCAGATCAGAGACGGATGAGACGATTAACCGTCCCCTCTGGCAGTCCTACCCTCTCTATTCCCTGTGGAGAGAGAGGCTCTCTCGCCTCTCTGTCCCTCCCCTCACGGATGACCCGTATGAGAGAGTAAACAAGACGGTTAACCGTGATCCATTTCAGCCACCCTAATGGTCATGCTCTTGAGACATAGAAATGCATAGAAATGCCGTGTCATCAAAAGTTGTAAACTCGAATTTCAACAAAATTCAGAGTTGAGATCTAGGCCCGAGGTTAGTGTGTTTTATTAACATACTAACCTAGTCAACAAAAACGAGTTATATTTCGATCCGAAAATTCAATCGCAAACTGGTTTTTCACTTTTTAAAAATCAGATGTATTAATTTTTAGATTTTAAATCGAAAAACCGCAAACAAAACTACGGCGCATGTTGTAGAGCAGAAAATTCTGCGTCGATTGACCCCATAGCGAACAAAAAATTTTGGGACATGTTTTTGGATAATTGGCCCTAAAGGTAGATCAAAAATAAAAATTTATCTGAACCTCTTCGTGTAGGCGCTCATTTTGTAAATCTCGTCGAGCTGATCAATGTTTATGTTAAACATTTTTCATGTGATACAGGAATTTTATGATCGCTAGAATAGTGAATTTTCAAGTGACTGTAACAAAAATGATAATAAATTATTTGAAAATATTAAATCAAAGAAGCTCATGACGGCTTGTTAGGTACGTTGTAGAGCTTAAAATTCTGCGTCATAAGCCTTAAAATGAAAATTTGGCTAGGGCATGTTTTGAGATAATTGACCTTAAAGGTAGATCAAAAAATAAAATTTTTCAGATTTCCTTCGTGGTGGTGCTCATTTTGTAGACCTCGTCGAGGTGAACAATTTTCATGTTTCCATTTTTCGTAAAAATGTGTTCGTGGTGAATTATCATCAATTTTATTTTAATCAATTCAGTGTGCATGCTAAAACTGTCCTTTTCTAGCGATCACAAAATGACTGTATCGCATTTTCATGAAAAATGGTTAACATAACACGGGTCTCCTGTAAAACTGTAGGAAAACGAGTCACTTTTGCTACTAGAAAATAGTTTGTGTCTCCGATTTCGATGTAACTTGGTTGGTGGACTCTATTGGGGGTTAGACTAAGGTCCATCCACTCGATTTGGCCGTATCATCTTTATCGATTTTTTGATCTACCTGCTACAAGAGGCATAAATCGCTCAATTTTGACCGTACAGCGAACTTTTTTTTCTCATTCTACTCGTCTTGGTGAGTTCTACAAATGAGTCAACATCTACAAAAGGAAAGGAAGTCGTCTTCATGGTCATTTCCTCGAAAATCCGATTTTTCGATCACGAAATCGATTGTTTGACCACCACATATGTGAAATACAATGGTTTTTGTTTCAAATATGGATTCTACGCATTAAATTAGGGGGTGTTTATGTTGACTATTTCGATTTTTCGTTTTCAAATTATTTTACGAAAACTGTCGAAATCATGTAAAATTGAGATATTTCAGAAACTAATATCGCATGAGAAGCAATCCCAGACTTGTATTTCATCTCAAATTTGTTTTGGGACATTTGTGATAATGTTTCATGCTATTACCGCTCAAATGCATGCATATGACGCCGTACTCCTAAGACTCGAACAAACGTTGGAACACCAATTTTTCGAAAATATGCTGTCTGGGGTAGTTTTGCATGCTGATGACGATGGTAGGCTTCATTTTGCATAATTGACCTTCGTTGAAGCACAATTTCACCATTTGAAATTGCGAAATTTTTGGTTTATTTTATTGATCGCGAGTAAAAGTCGCTTTAAAAATTTGAAAATTGTTTTCCCGGGGTAGTTTTTCATTCTCTACACGATGGGATGGTTGAAATCGTCGTTTGAAATATCCTTGATTGGTTTTCGAACATAATTTATGGCTAAAACTCAAAAGTAGAAGCCCTCATTTGATGTGCATGTAGAGTATCTGGTAGATAGGCTGTAATCCAATTTTTGTGCAATTACAAGTATGGGATTTCCACTTATGCACTTTTCCATTTTCCGAGTTCACGAACTACTCATCTCTCACTCTCTACTCATCGAACAAGAGAGCACACTTGATTGCAAACATCAGTGCCATAGATGGCTCAGTTGGTAGTGCCGTGATCTATCGCTCAGCGAGTTGCGGGTTCGGTCCCCCTCGGCGCACCCATTTTGCAAAGGTGCGCACATTTTGCAATTGACTCTCAATCAACGGAGACTGCAATTCTCGAAACTATTCTTCCCGATCTCGAGTCTATTTTCACCAAAAATGTTTAGAAGCACTAGTTAATCGTTTGTTAAAGTTATTTCTGCTTCAAGTCTTAAAGATAGAACTGTATTTAAACGATATCGTTTTTAATTTTCAAAGGTTTTTTCTCTTTTCGCTTAAATACGAGTCAATTGCAAAATGTGCGCACCTTTGCAAAATGGGTGCGCCGAGGGGGATCGAACCCGCAACTCGCTGAGCGATAGATCACGGCACTACCAACTGAGCCATCTATGACTGATGTTTGCAGTCAAGTGTGCTATCTTGTTCGATGAGTAGAGAGTGAGAGATAAGTAGTTCGTGAACTGGGAAAATGGAAAAGTGCATAAGTGGAAATCCCATACTTGTAATTGCACAAAAATTGGAATACAGCCTATTTACCAGATACTCCACATGCACATCAAATTAGGGCTTCTACTTTTGAGTTTTAGCCATAAATTATGTTTGAAAACCAACCAAGGATATTTCAAACGACGATTTCAGCCATCCCATCGTGTAGAGAATGAAAAATTACCCCGGGAAAACAATTTTCAAATTTTTAAAGCGACTTTTACTCGCGATCAATCAAATAAACCAAAAATTTCGCAATTTCAAATGGTGAAATAGTGCTTCAACGAAGGTCAATTATGCAAAATGAAACCTACCATCGTCATCAGCATGCAAAACTACCCCAGACATCATATTTTCGAAAAATGGTGTTCCAGATTCTCCCTGAATTGTCCGACCCTTACGAATACGGCGTCATATTTCTTTCAACACATCTCTCATTTCTTCCAAAATTGAGAAATGCTCTTCACAATTCATTTGTTATGTGATATTGTAATAGTTTCTTCGGGTCTGTCCCTCGGTAAATGGCTTGAAACATGGCCACAAATGTCCCAAAACAAAGTTGATATGAAATACAAGTCTGGGATTGCTTCTCATGCGATATTAGTTGCTGAAATATCTCAATTTTACATGATTTCGACAGTTTTCGTAAAATAACTTGAAAACGAAGAATTGTATCGATTGTAAGAACTAAATCGAATTTGTAGCCCTTGTTGAGAGCTACCGATTGCATTTTTTGCATGCTCGATTGGACTACGTTGACCCGAGTTACGAGCAAGAATCCAAATCTTTCAAAAATAGACGAAGTCCAGAGAAGTCGATTTTCTACCATAGTAATTCGATATTTCAGGGCAAGAGATATGCGAAATAGTCAACATAAACACCCCCTAATTTAATGCGTAGAATCCATATTTGAAACAAAAAACCATTGTATTTCACATATGTGGTGGTCAAACAATCGATTTCGTGATCGTAAAATTGGATTTTCGAGGAAATGTCCATGAAGACGACTTCCTTTCCTTTTGTAGATGTTGACTCATTTGTAGAACTCGCCAAGACGAGTAAAATGAGAAAAAAATAGTTCGCTGTACGGTCAAAATTGAGCGATTTATGCCTCTTGTAGCAGGTAGATCAAAAAATCGATAAAGATGATACGGCCAAATCGAGTGGATGGACCTTAGTCTAACCCCCAATAGAGTCCACCAACCAAGTTACATCGAAATCGTAGACGCAAAATATTTATAGTCGCCAGCGTTCCTACATTCTTACAGGAGACCCGTGATAAACATTGATCAGCTCGACGAGATCTACACAATGAGCGCCAACATGAAGGTGTTCTGATATCTACCTTTAGGGCCAATTATCGAAAAACATGCCCCAAAATTTTTTATTCGCTATGGGGTCAATCGACGCAGAATTTTCTGCTCTTCAACATGCGCCGTAGTTTTGTTTGCGGTTTTTCGATTTAAAATTTTAAAAAAAGAATAAAACTGATTTTTAAAACATGAAAAACCAGTTTGCGATTAAATTTTCAGATCGACATGTAATCGTTTTTGTTGACTAGGTTAGTATGTTAATAAACCACACTAACCCAGACACTCACCTCTGAATTTTGCTGAATTTCGAGTTTACAAATTTTGATGACCCGGCATAGTGAAGAGGACTTATGGGGGTATTTAGTGAAGAGGACCCATGGGGGTATCCAGGAAAAAAATTTGGTCAAGATCGGCGATGATGATGTCCGGCGACAACATGCGAGCCCTCGAATCTTACCGAGCCAGTCTCTTAATATTAGGTTGAACAGAAAGTCTTTATAAACTTTTTATTTCCCTTCTTCTGACAATAAAGCGCAAGAGCGAAATCAAACGTATGCACCATTGTTATCTACGACAAATCTACAACGTTCAGGCAACTTATGGATTCCCTCCTTGTAGAACCCATCTCGGCGCGAATCAAAATATTGCTTGAGTGCGGCCTCGATCGCCCCACGGGAAGTGAAGGATCTCGATCGAGATGACGAGTCAGATCAGAGAACAACCAATAATCCGAAGGGGCCAAGTCAGGAGAATACGGGAGTATGAGGGAGAACCATCCAGCCATATTTGGACAGCTCCTGCTTGACCTGCCGTGCAACATGGGGTCGGGCGTTATCGTGTTGATAGTACACTTTCTTGCCGTTCAGGGCAGATTGTGCGAATTTCTTCTTGAGATTCCGTAGTTGTTTAGTGTAGACATATCCAGTAATTATCCGCTTCTCGGGTAGGAGCTCCCAGTAAATCGGGCCATCCACTCCCCACCAGGCAGAGAGCAAGATTTTCATAGGGTGAAGGTCAGGCTTTGCGACGACCTGTGGGGTCTCATTGGCATCCACCCACTGCCCTCCTATGGTGATTCTCATAGCAGACCCACTTCTCGACCCCTGTTATGAGACGGTCCAACCATCGATCTCCAGCGTGAAGAGTGAGTAGAGAAAGGGAATCGTCGACACGGTAGTCAAACTGGTCTTGGGTCAATTTGTGGGGTATGAAACGGCCTAGCTTCTTCTTCTTGCCAATGGAGACCAATCATTTTATGATGGTGCTTTGCGATACCCCAAGTGTGGCTGCCATTTCGCGGGTATTTGGAAAGGATCCAATTCCACTACGATCCGTAGCGCATCCAAATCCAGCTCGGGTGGCCTCCCAGACCGGTCATGATCATCCATTGAAAAGTCCCCCTTCTCGAAGAGTTGGTACCAATTGCGCATGGTCTGGTAGTGAGGGGCATATGAATCGTACACTTCAGCAAACTGACGTTCCTATTCCTTCATTGTAGTGTGAGAGAGGAATACGAATAACAGAACGTTGCGGATGTGCAAGGCCGTGGGAACAAACATCGTGGTCTTACTAGTGGCAGAATGAAAGGCGTGGAATGGGGAGTTGTTGACCACAAAGTCCCTTTGTCATGTGTTATTCACTAGAGGCGAGGGAACACCAAAGGTCTCGTGCACTGAGCAGTGATCGAGCAAAACAGTTTATAAAGACTTTCTGTTCAACCTAATATATTTCCCGGGAACGAACGATACGGTCACATCCTCACCACACTACATGCTGGCTCATTAGCCGGTTCCCCCAGATTTAGCCGGATGTTATCCACGCAATAATATCAGGATCTGGCTCTGATTTCGATTTGACCTGGTCAAGTATTCGCTAAATTTGGCCCGTCTATACAATATTTTTTTCGATACCAGTTTTTGCTGGTACTGTGAGATTAGAATGCGAAGTCCGTGGTGTCGTGTATTGCGTGTGGCGGAGTGGACGTTTGTTTTACATTCAATCGCTAAATATACGTGGAACGCTTTATTCTCGCTGTATTTTTCACATTCTAATCTCACAGTAATCTGCCGGTTAAAAAAAATATTTTGGGAGACCCTCACGAGAAATCGTAGTTGTTGATAGGAGTCGACGAATTGCTTTTAGCACCCTCACTTTTTTCTTGTGTTTACATACATGGAAAAGCGCTTACCGTAGCTTTTACACCATAATTCGACTTTTTCGCTATTTCTGTATTTTTAACGAAATACATATTTTAAAAAAATTATGATATTCTAATATTCTGTGTAGGAACTGAAAATAAAATAAAAAGTAGAGAAGTTCTTGAAAAATTTTTGGGGAATTGAATAAATGCCATAAGGAAAAGTGAATTTATCGATTTCCAGCGTTAGATGGAATCTAATCGGAAAATTCACCGAAGCAAAAAAGTCAGAATTTGCTCGCCGACTCATTCCCCCTACCGCCGCAGTTATTGGAATCGATATAAACATTTTCAAGGATTACTGTAGTTTGTTTCAACACACGCGCCGCCGCGCGCGCGGATGCGGATCGAGATTCTGGCAATGCTCGTATGTTTCCCTCTTCGAGTACTATATGTTGGCGAAGTTATAACGAATCCGATTTTTTAGCCATTGCCAGGGATTTTTTGATTTTCTCAGAAATCGTGTTTTATACGTTCCGTAACGCCAAAAAGAGACTGTTTGCAGTACTGTGCAAAAGTATTGCACCCAATTCTTTTTTGTTATAACTTTCCTCTAAGATGCGACACTCATGGTGTGGTGTGATCAATAGGTAAACATCACGAGAATATAGTAAGGTGATTAACGTAGGTACTCAGCTCTGAATACGGTATACATTCTTCTTATTTGAGATCAGGAGAAATTATATAGGGTCCACAGATTTTTCCTGTCATTCCCGCTTCTTGTGGTTGAAGTAGAACTGCTTGTGCGTTGAATCCACTATTACACTAGTACAGTATTTCACAATCTCTGAAGACATGGATTTGACGGGGACCCAAATTTTAAAAAAAAATGTGCATATCTTAGTTCTACAATCGCGCGCAAAAGTATTTGGTCACTTATTGAAATTGCTGTAAGTTTTTGGCCAGGAATGACAGCAACCTGGAACTAGGGTAGTATGCACCAAATTCATCGGAGATTATGCTCATACTATTGGGGTATGACGCAATAGCTCAGCCATTGCGCAGTGATGACGTAATCACACTGCACTTTTTCAAAAACCGCATTATCTTACATGGATTTTTTCCAGCTCGCCAAACTGTCTGAGGTTAGAGTCATGCCCGGGGCCTACCCTGAAAATTTAATTGAAATTGCTGCGCGACCGCACATTTGCTGCAGTCTTGTTGCAAAAACAATCGAGAATTCAGAACACTGCTTCTAGGCAAGTTAGATACCCGTCCAACATATCAAAATGACCGATATCATGAGCCCAGTAGATGCTGAAAATATGAGCACGATAACCCATCATTTACGCTCAGGGCATGGAAAAATAACTTTTTTTCGTGGCCTTTTTGGGACATTCGCAAACATACATTTTCATACCCTCGGACTCCGAGGGTACCCACTTTAACCTAATTTAGTCTGCCCGATCTAGGAGTATGCTCAAAAGATGCGCTGTGGGGTGCCGATAACAAATCACCCCATTGGTAGCCACTTATATTGCCATCCAAGTGAACGGGGGGCACTTACAAGGGAGATGCGCGGATTCGAAATGGACTCTCGGAACGAGATATACATGGTTCGAAAGCTCATAAAATTCTAAGAACTTTAGCATCTTTGAAAAATGCTGACGAGCATCAGGGCAAGAAAAAAATCGATAATTTCGCTCCCGAATTTTTCCCTCGACACATGAGCGCTTTCGCGCAATCTTCCCAACAAGCAGCTGTGGTGTAGTGGTGAGTGGGTTAGAACGACGAGCGTGGGGTTGAGGGTTCGAATCCGGCTATGCTCATTTTCCTTCTCACTTTTTCGGAAACTTTTTGAAGTCCTGGCTGTCTTTTGAACTACAGCCTACACATGATTTTGATCTTCGGATGTACACAATGAATAACTGCAATACAAGAGCGATGATATATACTCATTCATACGCTGATCTATTTCTGATCGCGATAGTGTTATTCGCAGTATGCATCGGAAGATCAAAATCATGTGTAGGCTGTAGTTCCAAAGACAGTCAGGACTTCAAAACTTTTCCGAAAAATGAGCAAAGGAAAATGAGCATAGCCGGATTCGAACCCTCAACCCCACGCTCGTCGTTCTAACCCACTCACCAACAAAACCACAGCTGCTTGTTGGGAAGATTGCGCGAAAGCGCTCATGTGTCGAGGGAAAAATTCGCGAGCGAAATTATCGATTTTTTTCTTTCCCTGAGGCTCGTCAGCATTTTTCAAAGATGCTAAAGTTCTTAGAATTTTATGAGCTTTCGAACCATGTATATCTCGTTCCGAGAGTCCATTTCGAATCCGCGCATCTCCCTTGTTAGTTGAAAAAATGCCAAAATTACTGTATTTTCATATATGTCCTAGAGACTCGGGAGTAGGCTCAAAAGATGCGCCGTAGTGTGCAGATAACAAATCATATCCTTGGGGGCCACTTATATTGCCATCCCAGGGAATGGGAGCCACTGATATTGTTTCGCCGAGGTTAATGAAAATGTATGTTCGCAAAGGAATATTCAAAATGTATTGAAGAACTGATTACAAACTTTTTAGAGTGTTTCGATCGTTTTTCAGAGGTATACTAGGGTCGCGAAACACACTGTTTATGCACTCTCGCCCAAGGGGGCGTAGCCTAGAGGTAATACCCTGAGTATACCTCCGAAAAACGATCGCCGCAGGCAGGAAAGATATCCAAACACTCCAATAAGTTAAGAATCAGTTCTTCAATACATTTTGAATATTCCTATGCAAAAACCAGATTTTTACCTAACTTTCCCGCAAACTTGCGAATGTCCCAAAAAGGTCACGAATGAAAGTTATTTTTCCATGTCCTGAGGGCAAATGATGAATTATCGTGCTCATATTTTCAGGATCATCATTGCTCATGATCACTATCATTTTGGTATGTTGGACGGGTATCTAACTTGCCGTGACTCCAACCTCAGACAGTTTGGCGAGCTGGAAAAATCCATGTAATAATAATGCGGTTTTGAAAAGTGCTGTGTGATTACGTCATCACTACGCAATCACATGTTACATTGATGTGAATGCTGCTTGCCTTTATCTGCTTTCAAATAAATAATACATAATTGAGAATTAAATATCAGCTTCTGGTCTAGAATAATCATCCGTGGGGGTATGTATGTTTTCTCATGGAATGCTTGCTAGTATCATGACAAAGGTATGCTAAATTAAGAAAATCAATAATTGTGTGTTGAGTGCGTGCAATCGCTGGCCCTCATGCGGCTCTCCCCCCTACTCTCCTCGCTGCACAACCCTTCCCACGATCACAGATGCAGACACTCAAGGCAAGATGAGAGATATGTTGGGCACATATATTTATCACGTGTATCACGAGTCAGTGGATGAAAAATAGGCCCCTCGGGAACATTTTGAAAATTTGTACCACGAATTTGGCCCATACTATGGTAGTATAATACCCTGGAGTGATGATTTCGAAAAATATAGGTCATTTATCCCAGAGCCGGCTTTTAGGAATTTTTCGGTTTTGTACCGTATCTCTGCTCCCAGTTGAGCTAGAAAGGTGGCATTGGGCTTAAAATGTGTGGAAAATTATTTTGAACAACTTTTATGTTGACTGCTTTTGTGTGCGATGCCAAGTGAAAATGTTATGGTAAAAAGTCCATTTTTCCTAGCAAAAAAAAATTTTTTCGACGTCACGCAGTAAACTTGCAGCGGAATTTCTTTGCATATTTCGAAAGAAGAAGTCAACCTCCATTATATAAAAAATTAGCAAAGAAATTGAAGAGTAGATTTCCACTGTAATTTTGGGTCAAAGGTGGAACTTTGGCAAAATCGCAAAAAATCATAATTTTCAAATTATTTCCAAATGTACCCCTGGATATTTTATGAACTTTTAAAGTCGAAATACATATATTTACGGTGTTTAAAGATCGTTTTAAGTGAAAGAAATAAGTTTTGAAAGAATTTGAAAATAATGATTTTTGCGTTTTTACCAAAGTTCCACTTTTGACTCAAAATTACAATGCAAATCTAACCTTCAATTTCTTTGCTATTTTTTTATATAATGCAGGTTGACTTCTTCTTTCGAAATATGCAAAGAAAATCCGCTGCAAGTTTACTGCGTGATGTCGAAAAAATTCATTTTTTGGTTGAAAAAATGGACTTTTTACCATAACATGTTCAATCGGCATCGTACACAAAAGCTGTCAACATAAAAGTTGTTCAAGATAATTTTCCACACATTTTAGGCCCAATGCCACCTTTCTAGCTCAACTGGGAGCAGAGATACGGTACAAAACCGGAAAATTTCTAAAAGCCGGCTCTAGGACAATTGACCTATATTTTTCGAAATCATCACTCCAGGGTATTATAATACCATAGTATGGGCCAAATTCATGATACAAATTTTCAAAATGTTCCCGCACACCTCCACTGACTCGAGATACGTGTGTTATAGATGCAAGCAAATGTAAATAATATAGATCTTGCTTTCGATAGAACAATTCCCATGTGTAATCATTTTGGAGAAATTGAATATTGCAGAAGACTTCTCAAATTCTGAAGCGAGCTGGTCGCGGGGTCGAACACGTTCTGGAGTTGGAGGGAGGTCCCATCATGCCCCACTCTGCACAACTGGTGAGTCAGATTACGGTAGTTTGGGGAGTGTACTGATTTATCTGACTGTGTCTTGCTAGTATAAATTACTAAATTAACATCATGTCGCCCCATAAATTTCAAAGTAATGAAGATAAGGAAAACATGTATCATATTTCCTGTTGTCGGCGTGGTTACAATTGGTTTTGTAATTGTAATGCTATCAGGCTGTTGAATTCGCTCGTTCGATGCTGCGTGACACGGACACTTCGAAGGTGCCTGCTGCGAGCATCCACATTAGGGTCAACGACAGGAATGGATACTCGGGGTGAGCCAGGCTTTCCCCTCAGGGAATGGGCACCTTGCTAGCTGATGATACGAATGAGGGCTTGTTTGCATGCAAGCAATAGTAATCAATCTTCTCTAATAAAGAAATATTAATCTTTGATCTCTCAGTCTCAATTCGCTGTTAGATGAGGAATCGGGATGTGATTGGACGGAGATGAATGTGACGATGGAGGGAAAGTGCAAGTGGAGGGTGAGTAAGAGGAGAAGTTGTGAAAAAATAACGAATACGTAAACATATCAGGTCTCTCACGAAAGAACCTAGTCAACGAGTTGACATTGAAAATGCAAATATTTAAGTTTAAATGTTTTAGTACCGGCGTGGGGTCTCGGAGATTTTCCTCATTTGGTTCCACCCCATTGCTTTTTGCAGCCGCAGCAGGCTGTCGCAACCTTAAGTGTAGGTGGTGATAAGACATCTCGGAAAAAAACATTTCGGAAAATGACATTTCGGAAAAAGACGTTTCGGAAATTCCATCTCGGAAAAGGGGGGGCGGACTTTCCGCAACGGACATTTCCGCAACGGAGTACCATCCGCTTGACAGAAGGAGTAGCAATATGGGAGTTGTTGCATTGTTTCCAGTATGTGCTCCCCCACAATAGCATATATAAATTTTGTTACCAGGCGACCATGAGTTTCAACGTATAGGGGTTCATGGAAATCCACAAACCATGAACCCCGGGTCGTTGATTTGGAGTGAAACTCAAGATCGCCTGGTAACAAAATTTATATATGATAAAGTGGGGGAGCACATACTGGTTACAATGCAACAACTCCCATATTGCTACTCCTTCTGTCAAGCGAATGGTACCCCGTTGCGGAAATGTCCGCCCCCCCCCCCCCCGGAAAAGGACATCTCGGAAATTCCATTTCGGAAAAGGACATCTCGGAAAGATTTCGCAATATTTCAAGAGCGCGCACATGACTTTCGAAGCTATTTTCTCCTGATTAAAATATTATTTTTGTTTTTGTTTTTATCAATTGCAATGTAAATCAAGTAGAAGTATCTGATAATAACAAGAAAATTACGCGAAAGTGGATTTTCAGTGTACTGTTTCCGAGATGTCCTTTTCCGAAATGTTTTTCCCGAGTTGTCTTATCACCGTGTAGGTTATTGGTAATTGAGGTTTTCATCAATAAAAGTGGCAACATTTGCGCACTAAAATGTTACTATGATCAAATGTTAGATTTTGACGCACTTTGTTTATTTTTCGCTTTTTTCGACCTTGCAGTTAATTTCTCAGTTCGTTCAACACTGGTTTTCCCCACACCACCCTTTCCCAGTTTGTAGAACTTGAAATTCTGCACATACTATATGTTTCGTTGATTTTATCTCGTTCGTCTTGGCACATTCCCATGCCGGCGAAAACTTCATAAGGGGCTACACGGTTCACTTGCAATGGAACTGAGTTCCTCAAGTCGCAAGTGCGAACCCCATCAATGTTAGACACTTTTTTTGCCATCCATTAACTTTCAGGCTTTCAGACTTCGGTTTTTTTCTCTCGATCTGATCACATGACAAAAAAAGTTGTCGGGGATGGCTGGGGTTCGAACTTGCGACTTGACGAACTCAATTCCATTTCAAGTGAACCGTGTAGCCCCTTATGAAGTTTTCGCCGGCATGGGAATGTGCCAAAAACATAGAATTAAAAAAAACGAAACGTATAGTATGGGCAGAATTTCAATCTCTACAAGCTGGGAGAGTTTGTAGTGCGGCAAAAATCATTGTCCAACTGAAAGATTAAGAACTGGTATATCATGCTTCTGCTGCAACAATCGCAAAAGTGAAAAATGAACACGTGTCAAAGTCGTACATCTGATAATAGAAACATTTTAGTGCCCAAATGTCGCCACTTCTATTGATGAAAACTTCAATAACCAAGTACCTACATCTGAAGGTTGCGGTAGCCTGCTGTGGAATGAATGGGGTGAAACCAAACGAACACAGATATTTTTGTCCTCAGTTGAACGCAGATTTTTTCCCCAACTCCAAACTTTCCCAGTTTCTAGAGCTTGAAGTTCTGTACATACCATAGTTTTCATTGATTTTATCTCGGTGGTCTTGGCACATTCCCATGCCTGCGAAAACCTCACAACGGGCTGCGCGGTTCACCTGCAGTGGAACTGAATTCGCCAAGTCGCAAGTTCGAACCCCCGCCATGCCAGACAACTTTTTTGTCATGTGATTATATCGAAAAAAAATCTGAAGTCAGAAATTTCAAAGTTCTACAAACTGGGAAAGGGTGGAGTGGGAAAAATCAGTGTTTAACTAGCTGAGAAATTAAAAACTGCTTCTGCTGCAACGGTCGCATAAGTTCAAATCACCTAAGTATGCCAAAATCGTTCATTTGAGCATAGAAATATTTTAGTGGGCAAATGTCATCTCTTTTATTAATGTAAACCTCAATAGCCAATCACCTACGCTTCAAATTGCATCAACCTTCTGTGGCTGCAGCGCATGTAATCAGAAACTTTTATGTATATCTATGGCAAATGATTCGAATTTAAGTTTATGTTATCATTATTAATTATCTATTTCAGGCGGAACAAAATCGATGATGCACCTGCTGATTATTAAAAACTTTTCTGCTGTTTCATTCTTTTAATATACTTAAATTTTTTCTTATATTGCTAACTGAAAAGATGAGATAGTCTATGACTAGTTGGGCATTATTACGCAGCACAAAACTCGGTTGTTATATGTGAATGCTTATACATTGTATTTTTAAATTCTCTAGTAATAAAGTTTTTTTAATATTAAAGAAATGTATTTTAGATAGCATTGAATTACCACGATGAAAAATTTTATTTCGAAATTTCTGAGTACCCTCATTCAAATCAAATCAATTTATTCAAACTTCAGGGCATGGGCCTGTTGAATCATGCCGTCGGTCCATTTATCGGGGTATCTTCTGCAAATATCAGCCCAGTTTATTCCTACTCGCTCCACTATTTCATCCCGCCATCTCGTTCTTGGTCGTCCAATCGGTCTTTCCTTATCCCACGGTGTCCAGAAAACAATTCTCTGCGTCCATCTATCGTCGTCCAGTGATGCAATTCGTCGTGCCCAAGTCCATTTCTTGTGCATAGCTCGGACTCGAACATCTTGTATCGGTACTTTGTTTGCTAACCACTCATTGCTCTTCCTATCCATTCTCGTTACTCCGGCCATTTTTCTCATCATCGAACGCTGTGCCACAATCAATCTCGTTCTTGCTTTCTTCGTTGAGCTCCAGATTTCACTGCCATACAGTAGAGCAGGCTCTATGCACATACGGTAAACTCTAGCTTTCAGTCCCATTGCGACAGCCCGGTTGGTAAGAAAATCGTGAAATTTGTTGAATGCTTTCCACGCGCTTCCGATCCTTCTGTTTAGTTCAAGCAATAAGTTGTTGTCGAATGATACTCGGACGCCAAGGTAGACAAAACTGCTGACATAGCTCAAAGAATCTTGTTCGATGTGAAGTGATACTTGAGTACGGTTCGTCATGGCGACAGTTTTCTTTTGGTTTATTTTCAATCTTTTGGTTTATTTTCAAATTTTTTGCTCGCATTCACCAGTTCACGCAACATACTTGAAACTTCTTTGGGGTCATGTGAAATTAGGACGATGTCATCTGCGTATCGCAAATGGGTCAGATTTCTTCCGTCGATCCTTATTCCAAAATCATCCCAATTCATTTCACGAAATACACCTTCCAGTACACTGTTAAAGAGGTGGGGAGACAACGGATCTCCTTGACGGACGCCTCTTTCTACATCAATGGGCACTTTGCTCGATCCAACTCTTACGAAAACATTGGCCTTTTGGTATACTTGTCGCAAGGTGTTCACGATCTTCGAGTGGATTCCTTGTTGAAATAATGCACTCCACAAGCCACTGAATTCTACCGAATCAAAAGCTTTTGCAAAATCAATGAAGACTAGGTACAATGGAAAGTTGTACTCAACCGACTTGCTCATCAGTTCGTGGAGAGTAAACATGTGGTCCGTTGTTGCATAGTTCTTGCGAAAGCCGGCTTGCTCCGGTGGTTGGCTCGTGGACAACGTTTTTTCTATTCGATTATCGATGGCCGAGGTGAATGTTTTGTATATCAGATTTAAGAGTGCAATTGGACGGAAGTTTGAAATGTCGAGTTGATTTCCTTTCATATAAATGAGTGATATCAGTGAGTTTGGCAGAGTATCGGGAACAGTCTCCTCCAGTATCCATTTGTTGAACAGAGAGCAAAGGGGTTTGACAAGGATGTCACTACCGTACTTCAACATCTCTGCTGTTACCTTGTCCGGGCCAGGGGACTTTCCGTTTTTCAGTTTGTAAATCGCGTGCCATACTTCACTTTCGATAATTGGTGGGAAGAAGTCATTTGTCAGAAATTTTTCTCGTTTCGGCCGTCTCGTTCTTCGGAATAAGTCATCGTAATAATTCTTGACTACAGTATCCAGTTCATTCTTCGTGTTCGCAATTGTGCCATCTTCTCGTTCGAGTTGGAATAGTTTTGTCTGTTCTATTTGTGAACTCCTTAGAGCCTTTTTCGTACTATATCCATCTTCCACTGCTTGTCGAACTATTTCCAGATGACGCTTTCTTATGTCGTTTTGAATCGAGAAACGCAGTGCTTTACTAGTGACTGAAAACTGCATTCGAATGATCGGCGTAGGATTTTGATCTCTTAATCTTCGTCTTTCAGCAAACAGTTTCTTGGTTTGTGGTGAAAATCGATCTTCAGATGGAACCTGTGTCGTGGATTCGTCAGCAATTGATTGGATTGCAGAAGTCATCCTTTCGTAACTATTCACATCGGTTCGCGTTAGAGACAATATTCCGGACACAAATTTGTTCTTATCAAGTTGCACTTTTGGCCGAGACTTGTGGAAACGACGTTTCACTTCTGACGTTATTTTGACGGTGGCCATCAAAAGCCTATGGTCAGTTGCGAAATCAAAGCTCCCGACAATAAAGACGTCTTGCACTATTTTTGGATTGGTCGTCATGACATAATCGATTGCATTACGGGATTGCATGTTCGGGCTGAGCCATGTCCACTTCCGAGTATCGCGTTTTTGAAAGCGAGTGTTGTGTACGAACATCTTTGCTTCCATGCAGAAGTCGACCAAGCTTTGCCCTCTTTCGTTTCTTTCTCCCAGTCCATGTCTTCCGATAAATCGCTCCTCAATCGCCTCTCTGGATCCGATCTTCGAGTTGAAGTCACCGAGCACCACTATATGCCCCCTTCCACCCCCCGGTAGTCGAACACGACGGGTAGAGGTTGCAATTAGTGTGCTTAGCTCGTTTAGAAAGGTAGTGAAGACTTGATCCGGGTAAGAAGAGGTAGGTGCGTAGGCGTTGATAATACGCAACCTGATTGATGGGATATCCAGGTACGAGAGACGAGGATTGACAGGGTGGAAGATGCTTGAGTTCGCCCATTGTTTGTCCACCAGGAAGCCGGTACCATGGCTTGATTGAATACCGTATGCCACTAGCAGATGTTGCGAATTGGATAGGGTAAGGCTAGTATGGCCCTTGCGCCTGGTCTCCTGGAGGGCGATGATGTCAAAAGGGCATTTACTCACTGCATCCTCGATCTCGATTATCCTGTCGTCCTTCTTGAGCGTCCTGCAGTTGAGCGTCCCGATTCGAAGAGTATCGACGGGCATGCAGCAGACAGATACCACCGACGGTTGTCCAAGTCGACGCCGGGGGACTCCCAAACGAGAACAGACAGAGAGGAAAGTCGAGATCGACCGCCTCTCAGCCGCGCTCGAATGGAGAATGAACCCTCGAATGGTACCCTCATTTGGAGACAATAAATTTTTGGAGGATGGGCATTATTGGGCTCAAACATAATTAATATTAATATCTCTCCATGTATGTTTCTATCTGTCTAACATTGCTCGTAGAATATTAATTATGGTTTTGGTGGGTGACACTTTCATCATTACAGTATCGATCATAAGTCATCGTCCAAAACTTCCGAGCTCTGTAACTTTTGAACCAGATGTACGCTCAGGCTGAAAATTTAAATTTAGATACGAAATTCATCGGGGAATAAGGTGAGCTTATCGAGACCTCTTCAAAATTTCTAGATCTTGCATAGTAATCACGCAATCACAATACACTTTTTTGAAATGGATTATTTCCTCGGAGAAATTTTCCGTGCTTACCGAACTTTCTGAGGGTTGAGAGGTTTCATATGACTACTCAGAAAACAATTTTCAAGTTGCTGCGACTTCTCGCCTCTTTGCTGCAGAGGCTGCAAGTTGGCGGCTGCAAATTTATAACTCAGCTTCTAGAAAAGCTAGAGACTCGTGCAAAGCATGAAAATGATTCGTATTATGACTCTAGATGATCCTGAAAGTTTGGTATTGATCGCAGGTCATTTGCCCTCAGGGCACGAAAAAGTCACTTTTTTGGATGGTCCAACTTTGGCCACTTACCGTCTCAAGGACGAATTTGCATAAAATGTGGCTCCTGCACAGTAAGGCACAAAAACCATCAAAGAAACGATTCCCAACTTTTGGTGCGGTTAGCTACACTTACCGGACCGTGGCGTTCGCTAAAAGAGCTCGCGGTGATCAAAGAACGCGTGCGTCTCTCTTCACACCGCTCCCTCTCCTCTCTCTCGTCGTGTAGGGAAATGACGTGCGCGCTTGAGAAGCGCACGTCCGTAAATCGATCGCAACGGTCCGGAAAGTGAAGCTAACAGCACCAAAAGTTGGTAATAGTTAATTTGATGGTTTTTGAGCACTGCTGTGCAGGAACCACATTTTATGCAAATTCGTCCTTGAGACGGTAAGTGGCCAAAGTTGGGCCATCCAAAAAAGTGACTTTTTCGTGCCCTGAGGACAAATGACCTGCGATCAATACCAAACTTTCAGGATCATCTAGGGTCATAATAAGAATCATTTTCATGCCTTGCACGAGTCTCAGGCTTCTCTAGATGCTGAGTTATAAATTTGAAGTCGCCAACTTGCAGCCTCTGCAGCAAAAAGGTGCGAAGTCGCAGCAACTTGAAAATTGTTTTCTGAGTAGTCCTATGACACCTCTCAACCCTCCGAAAGTTCGGTAAGCACGGAAAATTTCTCCGAGGAAATAATTTCAAAAACATTTCAAAAAAGTGTGTTGTGATTGCGTCATTACTATGCAAGATCTAGAAATTTTGAAGAGGTTTCGATAAGCTCACCTTATTCCCCGATGAATTTCGTATCTAAATTTAAATTTTCATCCTGAGCGTACATCTGGTTCAAAAGTTACAGAGCTCGGAAGTTTTGGACGATGACTTATGATCGATAGTGTATATGTATACGAAAAACAGCAGGAGTGCGGAAAAGGATAGGGTGATGTGTTTTTTGATTACTAATTTGTGTGATCATTGCGTGTTTTTACCATCGGAAGTGATATCTCCCTGTGCAGATCAAACGATGAGATCATACGATTTTTCTACTCTCCACGATGGAGAAAAGACGATAAATAGGTGCAATTGCCACGTGAGAACTTGGAATTGTCAATCTAAGTTGTGCTCTTTCTTAAGTAGGGGAATTTTGATAGCGCAATCGTTAGTACTATTTACTTTTTTTTCGATCAGTTCACGATGACCTTTGAGTTACGGTAGAATCCATGAAATGGGTCTTCTACCTGAAGTACGCGCCTTTGTGTCTGCTTGTGCGCGCTTTCACGCTTCAGAATCTTTCGCCGCAAATTTTTGATTTATCACTTTATTGATTTTTCATTAGATCTTTTACCTGTTCTTCGTGTTCCAGTCGATTTTCCGCACTTGACTTTCTCACTTTTAGAGATGCTCTCAGTCCGAGCGGTCGCCGCTAGCAGAAATGGACTTCGCTCCTTCTCGTCGGTTTTTTACTCTCAAATTTTCCATAGTTTACTTGAAAATATTGGGTTGTTTTCCAGAGGTAGCGGTCTCACCTCTGAGCAGTTTATGCGTAAAATGCAGAACGAGCCCATTCTCGAGTACAAGAAAGGATCCGCTGAGCGGTTTGTTTTTTTTTGTTTCGATTGATCGATCGATTAATCTTTATTTACATTCTTTATAATAACGACCCTATTAAGTGTTGCTCTGGATTCTGAACTGAAGAGAATGGCGGCGACCGTTCACGAAGTTCCTCTTCGTATCGGAGACAAGAAGATCAAGAACAAGCTCGAGAGAACTCAAGTTATGGTAAGGTCAATCCAAGCACGATGTCAATATCGCTAGCACACCTTGCAATGGAACAGAACCGAGGTTGATACAATCATGATTAGCGCCATGGGTGAGATCGTAAATCACTCGCTGATTGTGTGCAGTGTGCATCAGCGAGAGAAATGCATGCGCAGATTGTCTCTCTAAATGGGATTGGTTCCCTGTTCGATTGTTTCTCTAATCCTTTGCCTCTCTGCAGCCCTCCGATCATAAGCACGTCCTGGCTAAGTACACTTACGCCACCAAGGAACAGATCAATGAGGCCATCGAGGTGAATAACGGTCTCTTATATCGAAGCAACCTTTATTTATTGGTTAAAACTAAAACTATGTTCAGGTCGCCCTTATCGCTCGTCAGAAATGGGAGCGCGTCCCTCTCAAGTGCGTGATCATAAACTAAAATGTGAACATGGATGCACTTTCTTCCACTTATATTATTCTAACCAGATGAACTATTGTATATAGGAAACGAGCTGATATTCTACTGCACGCTGCCGATCTCTGTGGAGGGAAGTACAGAATGCAGTTGAATGCGTCGACGATGCTCGGGCAGGGAAAGAATATCATACAGGTTAACACCATCAAATACTTTCTCTTTTCTTCCTTTCACTTCCTTTTTCCTACATGTTGTTCCTTCTCACTAGTATCACGCTGTTTGGACTTCCTAGACGTTCAAACATTTCACGTTTTCTGCATGAGGGAATATACAGGGTGTCGCAAAATTTCCCGGACTCGCATTTTCCAGTTTCATTCCATAATAATTTATTGCCAGGTTCTCTTGCACATATAGCATATAGTTTGACTCTAAAGCTATGCAATACCAAGCTGGTTTTGATTTACTCAATTTGGACCCTTTCTGTCAGTTGTATAAATTATCTGACTTCGAATATCAAGTCGACGTAGCATTTTTCAAATTTCCCGGCCCTGCCAGGCCTAGATCAGTAGAGACTGTACCTTTTAACTTAGGGCGATTAATAATCATTCATCAAACTACTAAATAGTTTAGATGAGAATTATATCAGGCCCCCTATCATGGAGAAACAACTCACTTTCATCCAGTGGTCGAAAGTATAGGTTAAAAAAATTAAAATCTGGACACGTTTCTAACATTTTAATATGAAATCGTTGAAATTGGCACGTCTTAAAACATTTTAACAAAAATACTAAAAAAATGGGTCTGTTTTATACTTTTGCGTTGTTCCGAACGGGCACGTCATGCCATTTTGGGCCTACTTTTAGGCCACTGCTTTCGTGGTCTAAAATTTTTTTAATGTTCATTCCAAAATTTTTATGTAAAATTGCGCTACTTCTTCCTATCATCTTCGTTTTGGTTTTCTTCTTTTATTCGCTAGATATATTAAGTCAAATGCTTTCTGTGTATTTTAATATGATGGCTCGAATCGTTCCCATTTTTTTCCGATGAAGCTGAATTAGAGAAAAATTGAGCACTTAATGAGATTTTATTAAAATCGAGAGTCAATTACCGTTCGATCACTGTCTGCCGCTCTAATATAAGAGCCCCTTTTTCATTTTAAGAATCGGACAATCTCTGGCATCGACCAAAAAAGTCAAATCGCTGTAACTCTGCCTTTTGGGGTTATCTGGCACGCCGATGACTATAAGCATATTAAATTTGCTCAAAAAATTGCCGTTGGCTCCAGACGACGTCACGTCGACATGAAACTTTCCCGAATATCTAGAGTCCAGATGCCGCTAAAATTATGTGCCATCTATGTCCGGGGCAGAATTGAATGGCGATCACGCCTGTCTATTTCATTTTTCATGAATTATTAAAATAAATTTGAAAATTAAATCTTTTTAACCCTTTATTTGTACCCGGATAGACTAGCATTTTGCGAAAACATTAATAAAGTGAAAGGTTTTTTGTGAGAAAACGCTCTTCCCATCTGTTTCTCAGGGGGGAGACAGTGCTCGAGAGGGGAGAATTGCCTTTTTACACTCAAAGTTTATATAAGTTATTGCATTGGATTTCACGGAGATAATACGGTGAAATATTTTTTCCGTTCTATGAATATTGTGAAGTATACCTCGAATTTTCAATAACTTAATTTTCGAAATGTCTAATGATAATATGGTATGGATTCGATTAATTGTTTGAAACAGTCCTTCAACTTTTCTTATTTATTAAAGTGTCATATGACTCATATTTGAGGTAATAAAATTGTCTGTTCTCGTGATGATATTTATATGCAGTACCGGACCAAAGTTGGGAAACAAATTAGGCACTTCTGAATAAGACCGGACCAAGTCAATGTTATAAAATGACGCCTATTTAACGGTATCCATGGGAGAGCGCCAATTGGCATTACTATGAATGACCACTTTTGCCTTGGTCCGGCATTCTGCGGAAGTGCAACACATATCAGACCGTCATAAGGAATTTCGTAGGAATTAAGACATCACGCCTCTCACGAGAGAATCGAGCTTATCTGAGGAATGGGAGGGAAATCGGAAAGTGGGTACTTACCGGTTTTGATCATCCCAAGGCATGCCTGACTGACCCCCAAAGTCCCAATTTGCTTCATTTTGGAGCTCCCTACACCGGGTCGGCTACAAGCTGCTCCTACTTTGACCTCAATTGTTGCGATTCTAGTGATAGATAGACGAAAGTACTCCTCTGAGTGACCCCCGCTCATTTTCCGAGCTCTATGGATCCATCTAAACCATTTTTCATAAAAGTAATTTTTAAGGGTACTACATTCAATGCCGATTTTCTCAAAAATTTAGGTAAAGGGGGAAATCTAATGTTCACAGTGGATGTAGCTCATCAAGAGCTTTCGAATAAGTGGTTTATGGGGAAAATACGGTTTCTTTGACACCATCTTTGTCTAACTTATCTTATCCTACTCATTTGAACTTTATTTTCAACAGGAAAAATGAGAGAGACCAATCATTTTTGATCTCGCTCTATGAAGAGAGCGGTAAAGCTCAAATGATTAGGATAAAATAAGTTAGACAAAGATGATGTCGGGCGATTCTAGCTCGATTCTCTCGTGAGAGGCGTGATAAACGTTAATGGGTGGGAGCGATAGAAAGTGCATATGTGTGAGATCATTGCCATATGGTGGAATTCGATCGCGCATCCTATTTTGTGAAATATGGGTATGTTATTATGAAAGAAATATTAAAATTGTTGGCAATTGTTTTTATTTAGACATATCTTCTGTTATGAAAGTACAACCACTGGTAACTTAGCACTGTTGAACTCATTGATTGCGTTTCGCATAAATTTGGAATTTCGATTTTAAAAGACCTCTACAATTTCGAAGAATGCTCGTATATTCGGATTAGACGAGCTACAGAGCTAACATTTTGCAGGAATTATGTTATCAATATTGAGCAGCATTACGCTCAAATAGTTGTCAATCGGAGTACAAATTCAAAACTTAGAAATATATTGCTTTTTAATTTTTATAAGTCTAAATTAACCCTCATTCTGATTTTAAAATTCGATTTAATTTTTAAATAAATGCGTGGGGAGAATTGCATTCATTTGCAATTTCGCATAACATACTTAGTTTCTGTGTTAAGTAACATAAAATCTGAATTTTAAAATCGCAATGCGGGTTAATTTTAGATTTATGAAAATTAAAGAGCAATGCATTTCTAATTTTTGAATTTGTACTCCGATTGGCAAATAATTGGGCGTAATGCTGCACAATATTGACGACATAATTCCTGCAAATGTCAGGAACCGATTTCTCACTCTCTTGCGCAGTCTGCGCGGCAAGATCGCCTAAATATACCAGAAAAGATTATGTAACATAAAGGAGGAGAATTTAAACGCCCCTGTATTCTAAATATCCCCAGTGCACACTGCATGTATCTAATTCGTCAGTTCATATTCTGCCCTATTCGAGAATGCATTTTTTAAAAATATTTTGGACTAATTAAATTAAGTCACCCTCTGTGAAAGGTAGAAACGGATTCATAAATTGATTCCAGAGTTATAGGTAGAAATATAGATATGTAGTCTACATGCAGCCTAACCCGCGATCGATTACACAAAATGGAGCTGACCACTGTGTTCAGTACCCTCTAGAACGTCTTTCATATGTTTTCGTAAAATCATTGTGCCGTATTTTGTTTGACTCTAAGATAATCGTGATGTTACGGAAATTCGAGATCCCCTTCACAATAGGGAGCATAGGCCAAATACTTCGTGATTTTACACCTTATGATATCGGAAAAAGTTGGAAAACCACGTCGGCAAAAAAATGAGTTAATCCGCGAGAATTTTTTTTCTCGAAAATACGCCAAAATCATGTCGGCAAACGGGATTGTGCATGTCGGCAAAAATGGTTGGGCGAAACTTATTTGACCTATGATGGGGAGGAGTATTCAAAACTGGCAATTCTATCCCCATTTCCCTTCAGGCCGAGATCGATGCAGCCTGTGAACTCATCGACTTCTTCCGTTTCAATGCCAAATTCGCCCTCGACCTCAAGCACTATGAGCCAATCTCGACGGATGTCAGCACGAACAAGATGATGCTCAGAGGAATGGAGGTACGGTAGGAAACGGAATGGATTGATCGATAACTGATTGATTCGAGGGATTCGTTGCTGCGATTGCCCCCTTCAACTTCACTGCCATTGGAGGCAATCTAGCCTCTGCACCCGCTCTCATGGTACTGTAATCTGATTATTGATTGATGGCGTTGGTTCATCATAATCTATAAACCGATCAATAAGTTGTCTCTCAGGGTAACGTGTCGTTGTGGAAGCCCTCGAACACTGCTGTCCTCTCCAATTACATCATCTATGAGATCCTCGAAGAGGCTGGTCAGTATCGTTCACTGTCGAATGTGTAAATTACTATTCGTTTGATATATTTCGGTGTCTCCAGAGTGCTACTCGTACTAGAATGATTTCCTCCTGGTCACCCCTCCCTTCTTGAGGCATTCCCTCTGGGGTTCTCTCCTTCCTTCCCTCTGATGGTCCTGTCTTCGGAGATGCCATCTGTGCCTCGCCCCATCTCGCAGCCGTCAACTTCACCGGATCCGTGAGCACTCATCATTATCCATCCATTTATTAATCACACTTTCCCCCTTCCCGTTACTTTTCTGGGTAGAATTGAATATCGAAGTAGTGAATCTTCCACAGTAATCACAGACTGTTGGTTACAGGTTGCCACGTTCAAGTCGATCTGGAGAAATGTGGCCAATAACTTGGACAAGTACGTCACCTTCCCCAAGCTGATCGGAGGTGAGCAAAGGGGAAGAGATCAAGATAGACACTAGGAAAGAAATATATCTCCCATTTATAAAATTTACCCTCACACTATTCGGACTCCTTTCTGATATTAGTCTAGACTATCGTTCTATTGGAGTTGAACCTATCTTAGTAGTAATGCGGAGATTCACTTGATTAGTATTACCGAGGATGATTTAGTTTAACGAAAAACGAGTCATTCATTCAGAGTGCGGCGGCAAGAACTTCCACTTCGTGCATCCCTCTGCTCATCTAGACAGCGTCGCCACAGGTATAGCACTATTAAAACATTGCGACAATATTAGTTGACCACATATGCCGCTAAATATCCGAGGCGGCTTTTAGTACTTTAATTATTATACTCTTAAAACGTTTTTAATTTAAATTCTTGCGTTTAATCATCCCCACATGTCAGGCCATAGGCTTTCAAGGAAATATGCGGCTGGAAAAATTCAAGGAAATTACTTTCTAATTTTTCATTCCGCTTCTTTAGTTGCGTACTCGGCGTGGGGTAGGACATATTTTTCTAATCTTATATTATCCTCCCTGGTCTCTCTCCCAATCGATTCGATCCCCTACCGTATCCCTCCCTTCTTCAGGCACAGTTCGCTCTGCATGGGAGTACTCTGGTCAGAAGTGTTCCGCCTGCTCTCGAATGTACGTGCCCGCATCGATCTGGTCGCAATTGAAGGAGAAGATGGCAGCTATTCACAATGAGATCAAACTGGGAGATGTGAGAGAGATGTTCACTCGTAACTTGGTTATGCAGAGTACTACTGCTCATCAAGTAGTCCAGCTCAATTGACTGTGCTCTCAAAGCCTTTGTGTTGTGATGATGTGCATGATCATCACTCCCCTTTTAGGTCCGTGACGGATCGATCTTCCTTTCTGCTGTGATCGACGGGACGTCGTTCAATCGATGCAAGAGTTATCTGGAGCATGCTAAGAGTGGCAAGGACGGAGCAGAGGTCAGCATTCATCCATTTCTTATCCCTTTATTTTTTTTAGTTCTCGAATGTCGTCATGCGTTAATCAATAAATGGATATTCAGATAGTGCTCGGCGGTGAGTGTGACGACAAGAAGGGGTACTTCGTGCAGCCGACTCTCATCACTGTGAAGGACCCCAAGTCGAAGCTGATGACTGAGGTGTGGAATGGAAGGGAGGGAATAGACTCATGCAGACTTATAGCATGTTAGAGTTATGGTACACGGGATATCCTATTAACTCCATCCTAAGAGTGAATCGTGAGTGAATATCCACTAATCAGGAGATCTTCGGGCCCATCATCACCGTCTACGTGTACGAGGACTCCAAGGTTGACGAGGTGAGTACATTCTTTATTGCAATTTCAATTTGTATTCCTTTCCTGATGCCATTTCAATTTTCATTTCCTTTTGTTCTCACTAGGCTTTGCTAAACGATAGGTGAGACTCTCTCTGCAAAATCATTTCACAAATTTCCCTCTCGACTCTCGGTTGACTCTCAGAATTAATTTATCCGAGAGTCGAGAGTTCTCGCGAGAGATGCAAATTCATTCCTCTCGTCGAATTTCTTTGTGGTGGTCGATATCTAGCTCATCCCAATGATAGAATTGAAATGTGTTTCAAAAATCATTATTAACTTTTGTTCTGTCTCGGAGGCCCGTCGCTCTCGCGAAAACTCTCGCCTCTCGACCGAGAGATGCAAATGAGCTCTCGCTAGAGACGACCGAAATGAGAGTTGTCTCGACCGAGAATGAAAGACTGTTTCGCGAGAAATCTCTCGTTTAGCAAAGCCTAGTTCTCACGGCGGGTTCCGAAATGAGGTATTCAAAAATAGCGCGTAAAAAGGTCTGTGTGGGAGCCTGCTAACGAGCGTGGCCTGACAGCTGGGAATGAATCGATACGTTGAAAGACAAAAAATATAATTTTATAACTGTTGTAGTGTTGTTAAGCACGCTGGATTTCACGAATTTCATTAAATATCTCGAAAATAATCGCCAAAATGAGCCTTGAAAAGTTTGAACAGTTTTACGAGTTATTTTCTGATAACTAATATATTCTCTGATGGCAGGTGCTCAACTCAGTGAAGGACGCTACTCCCTTCGGTCTCACGGGAGCAGTCTTCTCCCAGGATCTCAAATTCATTGAGAAGGTACACTATGCTTGCCATTCAAATTGTGTGTTGTAATCTTTTGATTGGATTTCTTTATATTTCACGGTAAATTGTGGCTGTAATATTTTCCTCAAATGAGGCTCTCGTGAATAGTGCGTGTCATAGGAATAGTCTACTTTATGCTTCTTAATCCTTTTTTGATTGAAAGTTCTCAAGATCAGGTCGTAATTTTGCTAACTCCACTCTAATTTACATTTGTTTTGTAGGCCCGCGAGGTTCTTCGTGACGCGGTCGGCAATCTGTACCTCAACGACAAGAGTACCGGATCCATTGTGGGACAGCAGCCATTCGGAGGAGCCAGGATGTCGGGTACGAGGCAGGGGAGGGGAGGGGGAGGGTGCAGATGGATAGACTACTGGGACAAGGAGTAGACCGTTGTCAGAATCACACTGCTTCCAAACTGAGGATTCCCTTGCTTGAACCACGATAGGGTCTAACTAGTAAATGTCCTTACAGGTACCAACGACAAGGCAGGCGGCCCCCACTACGGAATCAAGTGGCTCTCGTGCCAGACTGTCAAGGAGACCAAGGGACCCCTCACTGGATGGAGATACCCCTCCATGGACTGATTACCAGATTGGTACGCTGTCCATCCCATAGATATCCATCCTTCCCCTCTTTTACGATTGATATTGTAAATAGATTTATTCATGTTATGTTTATATAACTTTCAAACTCTAAATTAGAGCCATACGATTGTAATTTGTTCTCCCCTCGTTAGAGCTTATACACACCCACAGAACTGTTGCAACTGCATAATAGATGAGGCGCGTTGGATTCGCGCGCATAATTGCACAAACTCCGCCTACTTTTCAACCCCTGTATTGTCTTATTTTCCGGTTGATTTGTATAGGAACCAGTCTTGTTTCTCCCCAGTGATCGACTAGTTTTAAAGGTCCTTCTTTCGATACTTTAAGTCCTTTATTCCTCTCGGTTGCCTCACAGTTTAACTCAAGTACTTGAACCCCCACTTCCTCTTGCATAATGCGAGCCTCTCGAGCATAATGAACTAACTCTCGGTACATTATCGATTAGGTGCATCCATTTATTTCTCTCTCATCGTCCTATTAGTTGTTTGTGGATCAGATTGATCGTGATAAAGGACTCAGGATTGGTGGCTTATTTTAAGAGGGTTTGTGAAATGTTACACCGATCGATTGGTTGCATACCGTAATCTGATATCTATATGGCTTGTCCCACAGTGTCTCGATTTATTGATGAATAGATGGTGGCGGATCGTCGTGACTGGACTACCGTCTCCTTCGAGGAGGGAAGAGAGGCACTGAAGGAGTGGAGAGAAGAACACGCAAGGAGAAGCGATGAAGTACGACCATTGAGATTGACTGGGGGAGAACACCTCTCCCAGATCAATGCGATCAAATTATACTGAAATCTCTCACATATATCTCACCAACATAGTGTTGGATCTAGAACTGTCGTGCGCCATCCTACATTTGATTCATAGTTATGAATTACAGAAAAGGGTAAGAAGTGGGAGTGCTCAAGGACGATTTAATCTCTGCAGGTGGTGGAGTTGTGGGAGCACGTGCTCTCTCGCAGTCCCTCCTCACTCGCAGACGAACTGTGCACCGTCTACGAGCAGGTGTGCATCGCAGCTCTGGATTGCTCGAGGACGGATCTCGCTCACGAGTGCATCAATGCACTCCACAAGAGGTGAGGGAGCAACTAATCTGGGAAGAGAGGAAGAACTGGTTCATACTTCGAGTTGTGAATGAGATTACGAAATGAATGGATAAACTGACAAGCGAAATTTATCAATTGCCGAAACGTTTTGATGCGCAAAAATATGAATTTAAAAAAATTATCCTTCAATGATGTGCACATTTTCGAAATTTTCTGCGAAAGAAATTCCAATATTTCTGAACTAGAACCACAACAGAGATCCCATTTGATGGAAATAGTCCGCAGATCCCTGGTATGTATTCTCTCCTCCCACCCCTCTCCCCTCCACTCGTTCATTCCTCCCTCATTCAGATTCCCCGGTTCCTCTCGTGTTCTCCGTCTTCAGGGAATGTTCTACGAGGCGAGAGGACAATGGAAGACTGCAGAGGGAATCTACGAGAAGCTGATTGCTGCCGATGAGACCAATCCGGTTAGTCGAGAAGGGGGAGGGGGGTGGGCAAAGAGGATTGGGAGAAGCATCTGCGAGTTTAACTAGTTCTTCTTTCGACGATGGATGTTTGATACCTTACCATCCGTAGATATTTCTTTTAATGTTATTATCATCGATGATCTAATGAATGACCACTCGCAGGGTTACCGCAAGCGTCGAGTGGCGATGCTCCTCGGACAGGGAAAAAGATTGGAGGCAATCAAGGCACTCAATGAACATCTGGAGGTGCGATTGACTCTATGGAATTCGAGGATGAACAGACAGAAATATTGAATTCGTGTATCTGGTTTTACAATAACTTTTCTCCTCTTTGTGTAGTTTATGCATGTCTAAAATAGCATCGATATTTTCTTTAACTCCTGTCCTTAATTTATCGATTCCAAACTAATGACCCATCTTCTGCAGTCATTCATCACTGATTCGGAGGCGTGGCTTCAATTGTGCGAGTTGTATCTCACTGAGTCAGACTACGCAAGGGCAGCACACGCAATGGAGGAGGTCCTTCTCACTGCAGTGAGTGGAGGGGGAGGAGAGAGGGGCATGAGTAGGTCATGAATCTTTCAGAACTGGGATGGATCTGCTGGAACTACAGACATTCCTTACTAAACTTGTAGCCACTATAAAATTCATTGAGTGCGTTCGATAACACCACGCCAATAATTCAGATTTATCGTTTGTAAGTAAGCAACAAATATTTTTTGCAGCCCACTAACTCGATCTACTTGCGGCGACTGGCTGATATTCGATACACGCAGGTTTGTTGATGAAAATTCAACAGATGCAGATTTTATAGAGATGCTTTCTCTTGTATTTTTTTAAACTTCTAAACAAACTAAATATAATGATATTGCAGGGAGGTCAGGAGAACGTGGAGGTGGCCCGTGCCTACTACGAACAGGCACTCAAGTTCAGCCCGGTCGATCTACGAGCACTCTACGGAGTTGTACTGGTAACTGAATCATTCCACAATTGAACAATTGTAGCCAGGGATGGAGGGATTCAATGAATTTGGATATCTACCCACTGAGTACAGATCACACACCTCATTTAATGGTTCCTTTCAGTCGTGTAATTCCCTGGTTGCGACTGCTCGTCTCACAGCAGACAAGAAGAAGGAGTACACCACTGCTGCCAATGCTGCACTCCAGAGGATCGTTGAGAGGTGAGCGGGAAGGGAGTGGTGGGGGATGGTGGGACACACTCTGGAGAGGATCGTGGATTAATCTCTCTCTCTTTGAGATGGCTATGAGCACTAGTGGTTGTGTTGTTCCTCTTCTCCTTGGAGAATTTTTCAATTCCAGATACGAAACATTGGAATCGGAAGCGGCGAATCCCGAGGAGTATTCAAATATTATTGAGACTGTGAGAGGAATGGAGATACACTAAATACGGTAGATTATCGATTGACATACTCCCGCCCGATATAGACCCATTCCATTTCTATTTATCGTTGTTTTCTATAATAATTCTGTCAGAAAATGATCTTCACTGTGATTTTAGATGTAGACCCTTCTGGAACCTCTCTAATATTGTAAACAATTTTTATTTGTTTCATAAGAATACAATGTAAACAAAAGGTATGGAGAATCACCGGGCTAATATTCTAGTCTCGTAAGGTGTATGTAGAGAATTCACATGCCGATATCTGATAAATGTGGTTGTGAGTCCCTCGGAGTATCAATGTTTAGAATGAAAGGAGGGAGATCTGAATGCGGCCGTAATGTTATCGGGTACTTCTTTCCCTCGGTGTGGGAATGAGAATGAGTGAGTCCCGAGGAACGACAAAAAGTTTCGGGCAACTATGGAAACGAAAGGGGGGGAGAGGAAGGAAAGGAGAAGGAAGAGAGTAAACTAAAGACGAAAATAGATGGGGGAGACAAGAAGAGATGAGTCAATAGACTACAATAAGGAATGAATAATATGAATGGAGTACGAGTGAGCAGATTGTGAGTGAAGAAAAGAGAGGAGGAGATGAGAGGAGAGGAGATTAGGAGATGATGAGAGTAGTGAGGAGTAGAAGAAGGAAGCAGAAGGGGAGAGTGTACTCTGCAAGAGATCCTCTCAATATTTTGTCGGGTCCATCCCGAAACATTTTGTCAGTTTAGGATATCGCCATATCTTGAGGCGAATTGAGCTGGAAAGGCGATTAGATCTACGAGTGGGAGTGAAGGAGGAAGTAAGTTATCTCACGTTGGCCTACGTCTCCATTATTCGGTTTAGGAGTACTTCCATTGGTGGAATTCCCCTCGGTGTCGTTGTAGCTGAAGAAAGAGAAACATAATCTTAGAAACCACCCGTAAATCTTATCAATCGACAACTCATTATGTGTTCCTAAGCAAATACGTAAAACGTGATGCGTATTTTTCCTTGTGTTTGTGTGCTTTGTAGTCCTCACTCAGTATCATTATCCCATCCAGTCCATCCTGCTTTAGTCGTCCACCTCAATTATCGATTGTTTATTTAAAGTTACCCAACACCCTTGAAAATGCCTTTTTATATTATTTAACAATGTAGTAGAACGGGTTCTAATCAGTTAAACTGGAATAATGAAAATAATAGAAAATCAATATTTGCAACAACGTAGAGCCGAAATGTTTCAGTCTTAGTTGCCTGATCACGCCCGCTCTCTCTCTTTTACACACTCTCTCGCTCGTTTTGTCGTGATCAGGGCACTTCCGCCAGTTCAAATTATTTTCATGGGTGTTGGGAAACTTTAAAGGATAAGACATCGATATCTCATCGAATCAACAGTAGCTCAGTCAACTCACCATTCATCTGGAGTCGTTCCTGATGGACTCTGAAATTATGATGATTGATCAACCATTTGTTAGTTCTTATTAGGAAAATTGAGAAAAAATAGGAAGATTCTTCATTAGCCTCCCATTCATTTCCATCTAGCAAAAGTGCGAGTAAATACAGACAAGGGTGGTTGCGATCGAGGATGCTGCGATACTCGCGTTCGCTGAGGCGATGTTACGATTGCACTGAAAGGTGTAAGGTGGGATGGGGCATATGCTCCCTACATGGACTACTCTTCGAAAGAGGGGAGTGCTACTGCACCGAGGGGGAACTCGATAGATGATTATCTCTCAACTCGAATGATCTCTCTCAGAAATGAGAAACGACTTTCATAATAACTCGTAAAAAAGGCAGAACCTGTGGAGTATTGCACAAGTAGTAGTCAATGAAGGCATCTCGAGTGTACGAAGGCTGCAACGAATTATGAATATTAGAGTCTTGCATTCTTCTTCGTCTTCTTGGCTCTCAAACGAGTGCAATCATCGTAACTTCCTCACATAAAGTAGTCTCCTTGCCTCTGCGCTCCTCTGCGAGATGAGACAACCTCGTTCCAGTTTATCGCTCAGCTAAATAAAGTCAGTTCTCGATCTTCCTCCTGCTGTTCCTACCGTATCCCTGTGGATGAAGCAGACATCTCCTCTGCAGGTCGCAGTTTGGTTCTCGTCCGTGAAGCACTCTACACCAAATGTCGTCAGATTTCCCACGGTAATTCTCTCAGGATCTTCCGGCAGTGTGTTGATCCCGTCGGAACAGTAGTCCTGAGATGGCAGTTCGCGATAAATAAAAGTGGTGAGGATACCGTATCGCAGATGCAGATGGATCCGACGCTCTTCATAGCCTCGCCCTTGCTCCCGTAGACGAAGCTATAGCAGAGTCCGAGGAAGGGAGCGAATGAGAGGACTCTGGAATGAGATATCATTGAGTAGTGATCACCAATGGGGGAGATCATTCATCATGGATAATCTATTAAAGCTGTGTTATAAATGAGAATGCCCAAATAAACATTCGGAGAGAAATAAATGGAGGAATTTCTTACGTGGGAGGGTCATCGAGACAGTGGAACCTATTAATAGGAGAAGCATGGTAAGAGATACAGAAATGAAGATTCGTGCACTTCTCAGGCTGCAATCAATCATTGAATCATAACACTTAGTCTGCTATGTTCTTACTAGTTTCACTTCATCACTTTCGGTCTAGATTCATAGCACCAATCTCCTTCTCTCAATCACTTCTCTCTGCTTCAAAGCCTGTCTTAGTGTCCCTTCCCTAATCTAACTGATTCAGTCTCTAAACAGTAGAGAATACCGTGGATGTTGTATTGGGGTCTGCCCCATTACAGGTGATCGTTGGTTTGTTTGCATTCTTAGGAGAAGAAGAGAAGAAGGATTCGACGTTGCACTTCGATGTCCTGAGGATGACATTTATGAGTAGCACCCTCCGCCGTTCACTCATACTTCATTCCTTAATAATTGCTCTTCTTTTTGGAAATCACCGTAACTAAGATCTTGATATTGGGACGTGGAAAGAGAGTGGTAACCAACTGTCTCTCCCTTCATTTCCCTTACCTGCACACGCAGAGAAAAGAAGTCTTCCCGTAGCATCCATCGGGGTAGTGAGAGAAGTACGCACCCTCTCCACAATCCTGCAGTCTACCTCGTATGATGGACAAATGAAGTAAGGAACGCTCGCACTTCCATTACCAGCTTCTTTTTATCCACGATTTAAATCGATTTTGACACCAATATCAGTTGAACAAAGTGAGTATTTTCTCACGCCTACTCACTCAACATTTTTTTCTCTCTACTCGTTCAATATGTTGTTTCTCTCAATTCTTCTCGAACTCACATAGTAGAATGGAACAGCGCCATTGTCTTTTCGGATGAGACAGACGTCCCCGGTGCACTCATTTGATGGTCTGAAGAGAGAGATCAAACATCAATCGATGATCTTCGAGATGTCTAAGAAATGAAGTGGAAATCAATTATGAAAAATAGATGCACTCAATTAGTGAGTCAGATTTCGTTCTGAGTACTTGGAAATTCGAACCGCATCATTGTATGGATTTCCCCTGTTCGTTAAATGTAAGGGAGGAAAGAGTGGAACTGACAGAGTGACATTCCCTGCTGCTCTATTGCATGTGATCAATGCGTCGACGAGGTCCAATCCCAGAAGGAAATGGACGAAAATCGATATTCTCATCCGGAAGGACATTCCCAGATTGAGGTGAGAACTACAAATTGGAGTGAATAGACTGGAAATTGAGTACACGATGGAGAGAGGAAGTAAGGAAGAGATGGGGATGCATTTCGAGGCAATGACTTCATTTATCTGCGTGCATCTGTACGGGATTAGTATCATCTCAATGGAAGGAATGAATGCAATAAGTCTACGTCTAGAGACTCGAGAGACGACTACAAGATTGGCCAGGGAATATCAAAGTAAAGATAAGGGGGCGGAGTTCCCATGTTTCTCGGGACCTTTCAATGTCTCACAGGAGTCATTTGCAGTGCTGACTCAACCCCTCAGGTGCAACTAGAGTTAAGGTGGAAGATTGACGCATTACAGACTAAATCTACGCACGACAAGTGCCTATCTTTAGGTACGATGACGATAGATAGAGGACTCCTTGAAAGGACGAAGGGAGGAATCGGGAATAGTGACACAAATGAGACCTTGGATTGGTCAGTGGGCGGTACCCATTTCCAAGTAATCGACTACCGTAATCAGTGGTGGTTTGAACCCGCTGCTTCTGCCCGATTTACCCAGCCCATAAATACGGCGAAAATCGTAAATTCAGGTCGGGAGGAGACATAAAAGTTGACGATCCTTAGCGGGACGCACGGAGGTTCTCTGATACCTGGATATGCTCTATCCCCTCCTCCTCCTTCTCTTTTCCCTCTCGGAATCCTTCACTATTTGTGAGAAACTCGAAGAGATAAGGGCGAAGTGAATGAATCACGCAACTAGAATGGAGCCAGGATAGGTCTCTTACTTCTCCATTGCCTTTTATTTGAGACTGCACGCGCTTACCAATGGAAAAACATAAAATCGGGAAAAAAGAAATGTGATTGATAAAATTGAAGAGACGTCTGAACATATTGAAGCTCTTAAAAAATTTTAAATTGAAGAACATTGATAATATAAACAGTAAATCTCAATGCATATATCATCGATGACGACAGTACTTCCGAAGCACGAAGATGAGGATGAGAGGCAAGAGAAGGAAGACGAGGATGACGTCAATGTTGAAGAAAATCAATGGAGAAAGACGAAGAGGACGATCGAGTGTATCCCCTCAAGGAAAAGGGATAGGATGAGAACGGAATAGAGCCATTTTCTTATTTTTTGGCGATTTGTTTTAAAAGTTTCTGTCAGATAGTTTGATTATGCATGAAAACACAGAAATGGACAAGTTTGACCTATGAGTAGATGTGTTTTAACGTGGGTATGTCGTATTATTAATCGTTACTTCCTGCAATCGTTAGTTTTATGTCTTTGCACTAATGACAGTTCAGTTTATGGGAAGTTACACTTTGGAGAGACATGGACCGTGATCGTTTAGCAGGAAAGTACTTGTGAAATAATCACTCGGATCGAAATTAGTGCTTCTGCACTAATTTCGGACTATTGCTAGCAGTGGGATACACTTCTGGTGACGAGATTCAGGAAACATTTTCTCTTTCACTTCTAAATCCAGACAAGAAGTTGGAGGTGAGAATGGAGTAGGAAAGGAAAGAGCTAATCCATCATCTCTGAGAGCGGGGTATCTATCCGTTCTCATCGATCCCTTCTACCGTATCTCATCTTACCGTATTCCGCAACGAATTCTACCATGGCAACGAATCGATCTCGGGGGTCTTCTGGATACTTGGCGAGTGCAGAAGAGAGATGAAGGGCATTGAGACGAAACCTGAAGAGAATGAAGACGGGTAGGGAAATTCAGAAAGGAAGGGATTTTGTATTTCAACATTTCTAGATTTTCCTCTCTGAATATCAAGAGTTCCACTCACTATTACAGTAGTGGAATAGATGAATAATCAGTCATCGGTCGATAGTCATTTACCTCTCATCGAGCAACACTTTGGTGAGCGCCTCTACTATCGCTGCCTCACTCAAATTCGACTTTCGAAGAAGGACAGCCGTGCCTGGAGGCATATTCGATCTTTGATCTCTCATCAATTCTCGCCTTTCTTCAGCATCGCTGCTCCGTTGTAATGCTGATCTGCGAAGAGAGGAAGAGCAACCAGAGGAACTCCTCAAATTTTAATTTATTCAAAAGTTTGAACTCGCTCATCCAGTTCCTACGGATTATTTTTAAATAGTCAGATCTCTTTCTCTCTCTGGCAATGGAAGTGAATGAACTCACCGATGCTTGCAGCTTCGATAACTGAATTAGCACCGCAATGAGTGACGAAGGCCAAGGTCTTGTTGTGCTCTGAGAGGGCTGATCTCTGATCTCTCTCAATCACTGAACTGACTGAGTAGAGAGTGCTGAGGCAGCCATCTCACTGCATGCACGTTCCCGTAGCCTGCGAAGAGTCTGCAATATATTCAATCTATTTGATAAGAATATGAGAAATTGCATCATCCCTATGCAATTCGAACTCACTCAACATGCTTCTCTTTGTGCACGTCGAATTTCCAGATGAAGGTGTAATCTGGAAACTTGGAGAAAGCATCGAGGAAAGTCTTCAGATGAATCTGAACGAGAGGCAATGGAGGATATTCTCTCTTTCATTTCCCCCTCAAGGAAGGGGAAATGAAAGAGAGAATAAGAAGGAAGGAAGGGGCGTACGTCTGAGAGATTCTCGGTCTCTGCCAGAGATCCGAATGAGATGACGACGATTCCCTTTCCTGATCGATCAATCACTGATGATAGATCCTGTAGTTAGTTACGTCAATTCGATCCACTCAAATTCACAGTGTCAGACTGACCTTATCGATCGATTCCTCCTTCTGTTCTCTCGGCAGAGTGATCCCTCCCACGTGAATGACGTGACGAGTGTACGGACTGAATTACATAGTTTTTGATACTTGCTGCATTTCTGATAGCAGACGGTTTTTCGCTGTAGCACAATTCCCAATTTTTCCAGCAACAGACCGAAGATGATCAAGAAGGAGGGGGAAATTGACAGCGACGAATTTAGAACCAGCCTTCGCGTCCATTACATCCAGGAGATCGGGGTCGAATTGACGGAGGTAGTCCAACTAGAGACAAAGGAATCAAAACACAAGTTATACACTAATTTCAATGACAATAATTTTTTATAAAGTGAAAAAACGGTAGTTTTTTTCACTGTGATCACCTGTGCTTTACAGATGAATTTGTAGATGGGAGGGGCGAAGATGTAGTCGATGAGATAACGAGCCCGATCGACGATGGACATCTCCGTCGTCGAGACACGACTACTCAGGGGATCTGCAATGACCCTCTTCTTCTTCTTCTCTTCTCCCTTCCCTCTTCCCTCTCTTCCTCTGAGTACTCACTGGGTACATAACTGGGAGGCATGGGCACTCCCATTGCCTCGGCCATGATGGAGGAGAGACCGATGGCAGAAGCGAGGACGTAGCGACGGACGGAGAGACGACGATAGAGGAACAGAGGGAGGGAACCGAGATCTGCCAGGGAATAGTCACATCGTTCCCTTATCTTGATGTAACCAAGAATTGGGTAAATTTCCTTCTTTTCTTCTTATCGTATCCTAAAGAAAGAAGGGAAATGTCTCACTCTCGCTGATTCCCACGTCGTATCCTTCTGGACTCTCCAGAGGCTTCAGGAATCGATCGTATTGAGTGACAGTGTCTACAAGGATATTGAATTATAATAGTTTGAAAACTGAGAAGTGAACCCTCGGCGTAGATTCGCAGTGATTGTCGGATTGCGAGAAGAACACCGATATTTAGCATCTCAAAATACGTAATCAAATCATTGAAGAAGGGAAAGGCCAAGAGCATCTTCTCTTGCATTTCTACATTCGTGATAAATAAGGGATAGATGAAGAGTCTGTCCTCCTCCCCTACCTCGAGTGACTCATCGAATGGATCTTCCTTCAGTAAATCGTGAAGTTCGGAGCGAGGTCGAGTGGAAGGAATGAAGACCACCTAGGAAGGATATTTCACATGTATTCTCAGATTCTGCTAACAACGATTTGGACAGTTCACATCGTAGTATGCATTGGAAGATCATTAATAAGCATTTCGTAAGATTCCATTCCACAATCCCTCTCAACTCACTTTATCAGACTTGGTCGTTCCATTCGTATCTGTCTTCTCCACTTCGATCATTATTGTATGCTGCAAATTTCTTCATAAAAATCGAGTTAGTGAATCCTGTGGTGAGACTAATTCTGTTCGGTGATATGATTATGTTCGGAATTGATGCACACCAGGATACTCAAGGAGAAAAAACTCTAAATAATTGTCAGACAGAAATTCCACAAAATGTTTACTCTTCCGTCTTTTTTATCATAAGTCTATACGATGGAGGAATCTCTGAGTACTTCTCCATCTGCTCACCACAGTGTGTCCCTTCTCAGCGAGAGAATCAGCGAGTGATCCCATGAATACGACGTGACTTCGAGCGACTGTCGGAGAGATGACCAGGATACGAAGAGAGGAGAGTGAAGAGACGAAGGAGAGAAGGAGGAGGAGGATCCATCGCATCCCTATAACCAATATTTTATTTGAAATTTGTGAAGTACTGAGACCTTCTCGTGAAATTCAAGATAAAAAACGAGCAGAAAAAGAGAGCCATACGATATGCGAAAAATGTTTAAAGGACGAAGTCTTGTGGAGGATGGAATGACAAGAATGCCTTCTGTTCTTTCTGATAGTGGCAGTAAATCAATAGATGCGTATCTAGTACTGTTTTGCCCCTTGGATCGTCCTTCCCGTGCCTTCCTTATCGTTCTACCAGTTACCCACTCAGTGTATGCAGAAGGTATCAGCTAGAGGAGATTCCCAACCACTCCTCAGCTGTAGGGACCACCGAACCGGAAAATCAAAAATGAAAACCGTCAAATGTCTGGTTGTAAAATTAGGAAACATCGTCACGTGGAAAATTTAAATTTCTTGATTATTTCTTGTTCTAGAGAGTGCTCATCTTAGCATTTCAAGCTATGTATAAATAACAATGAGGCGATACAAATAAATTAAAATGGCCTGAATCTATCATTGAGATTTTTTAGAAAAGCGAATTAAACTTGTGGTAAATGTCGATTTTTTACACTAAAATTAATTGCGAATGAACAATATAGTGCTCAGCAATAAATCTTCAGGAAAAAGTAGATCTGTCTATTCTTGATCACTGTTCGGAAATGCAGAAGAATTTATCATTGAGACTTTCCTTAACATTCATCGAAACACAGTGCCGTAATTGAGACCCGGAAAGAATCATTGATTACTGTAAGCATATCGATCAACCTGTCATGTAAAGCAAAGATTTAAAACAAGACAATATTCATTTAAAAATGACACCTTTTCTTCCTGGATTACACAATGAGAAATACGTATTCTTCTACACTAACGAATCGCACTTCTCTAACCACTACCGCTGCAGGATCGAGGTTCGTAGATGAAGGACTATGCTCATAAAACAAATAATGTGATCTGTATTCGTAGGATCCAATCACGGGTCTCTCGTTCCACTCATCTGAGCAGTTCTACATGTGAGTCACCTACCGTAGTCTTCCACGTCGCATTCACTTACTTCGAACGTATTCTACCGTACTCTTTCACTACATCGACCATCAGGTACGAGAAAGCCATGGAGTTTCGCGATGAGGAGAGTGCGAGGGCGATCATGCGCACCCCATCCCCTGGCTACACGAAGACACTCGGCAAACATGTCCGGGGATTCAAACGATGGAAGTGAGCGAGTGTTTCCTGAGGGTTCGAGGGAGTAATGGTCTTCGTTTTGCACACTCTCTCTCGTAAGTTAGAGGAAATGGAGAGTGTATACTAGGGTTGCAGAAACGAGATCGAGATCCAGCTTGTCGCGCCCCTTCCTCCCTGAACTCTTTCCCTTCCTCTCTCCCTCAATCTCGCACAAAACATGCCAAACTTCCAGTGGGTGCGTGATCTCACTTTCTAAGCGGGATCTCTATTGACACCCTTTCCTCAAAGATCAACAGACCCCTTCCGATCTTCCTTCTCTCCCCTTGCTCACTCTCTCTCTCTCTACTCGACTCGCTCCCCCGTTGATCAAGGCATTGGAAGGGAGGGGAGAGTATCGTGACCTCTCTAGTGCGAGCTCGTGAAACAAAGAAGGGAATAGAGCTAGAAGGTACGATCTCATCCATATTGTTTCTGCAACCCTAGATCATGCGAATAGGAGTGAGTCAGTCACGACTTCTCGTTGGAGGGAAACAGTTTCAGGTGGAATAGAGTGTCCCGTGGAGTGATGCATCGGGCACTCTACCTCAAATTCTCTCAAAATGGATCATTGAGAGAGGAATTGATTGCCACTGGGGATGCAATCCTTGTTGAGGCTAGCCGTTCCGACACCCGCTGGGGAATCGGTGAGTATGACCTGCCCTCAATACTCTCCCCCCTTTGTCTCGAATGCCACTGCGATACTATTAATTTTCATCTCTTCTGAAATAGTAAGTTATCTCTATTCAGGATTGAATTGGTTCGATCCGGATGCAATTGATAGTGCGAAATGGAGGGGAAGCAATTGGATGGGAATCGAACTAATGAAAGTCCGCCAAGAACTGGTGGGATATTTTTAAATTAGCATTCCTTACTTCTCAATCAATTATGTTTCTTGTAAAATGAAGGAATAAAGTAGTGAATAAATTTCTGTTGACTTACTTAGGCATCCTCCCGAAGCACCGTAGATCAAGCTGCCACTGATCAGTCGATTGGGACAAGTAGGGAGTCTTCTCAGGTAATATTTCAATTGAAATACTCCCTTTACCGTACTCCTCGGGATTAGGACCTCGTTTACAGCAAATTCGCTTGTTCTGTGAAGATGATTTCCCCTCCTTGCCCTCTCCATCAACATACCAGATATTTCCAAAGGTTAGAGAACGATATCCTGCTACAGTAAGTTATATGACTCACTTAGACGCCTCCTCCCAAAACAAGTTCGATAGGCCATGGCGCAAGTGATCGTATGAAAATGGATGAGAGGGGGAGTCTTCTCAGGTACAAAAATCGATTGAATATTTCACCGTACAGAAGCCCTTTTCAATCAAAATCTCTCATCCCTGAACATGATTATCCTTCCGAACAAGTGCTAAATTCGGAGAAATAATAAAATTCATTGACAAGTTTTCAGTTCAATGAATACATTGGGCGATCAATACTCCGAATTGCTATCGTAACCCACTCAACTCACTCAGGTGGCCCGACACGAAGCGATTACGATAGATCGAAGAGAGAATGATCTAATGAAGATGGGAAGTCAGAACTTCAGGTATAGAATGGAATGAATAGTTCACAGTAACCTTTGTAGTAACCCATGCTGCTCATTCAGGTGACCTCTCCCGAAGAGATTACGGTAGATGACAGTGAGAGTGAAGGAATGGAGATGGAGGAAAGGAGGGAGCAACTAGATTCCCAGGTACAGAGTCGAATGAAAAGGGCACCGTTCATCTGTAGTAACACACTCTACTCCTTCAGATTCCCTCTCCCGAAGCGATTACGGTAGATGACAGTGAGAGTGATCGAATGAAAGAGAGGATGGAGCAGCCAGAAACTCAGGTACAAAATCTCCTCTGGAGTTGAACTTCTTTTACATTTCCACTGATCATTGAAGATTTTCTCTCACTGTCCTCTTTATCCCACTGTTTTCACTTAGGTTCCTGGAATGAATACGGTAAATAAACGAGAGTGGGGACAAATCGAGGAGAGCAATTGTTCTATTTCCTCTGCTAGTATTTTTTTGGGTAGTTCTCATTTAATCAGGTCTCACGAAACAAGATTGTGCCAGACAAAGGGAATCATCGAGTTGCTCGTCTATCAACGAATAAACAGTCATTCGATGGGAAATCAATTTCCGTGGGAGAGGTACGGAACAATTATATGTATATTGCTTAACCACTATGCACTGTTTTGAAACACTGTTCACCATGCACAATACTGATATTCTAGCTACTGTATCTGGATGCTGAGGCAAAGTCCAGTGCAACCTCAATCTATTCACTTGCAACGCGGTTGGTAGTAGATTTCTTATCGAACATTAATAACTAATCTTAATGCAAATTGATAAAAAAATCAGAGAAAGATCGTCTATTTTCATTGAGTAATGTAGGTACTTCAGCGCCCTGCCACCGCATATTTCTATCGATCGAAATAAGTTATTCAATGTTGTGAGGAGATGGACAAATATTGAGAGGCAAGCACAACTTAATAAGAAGAAAGATTCCTTCGATTATTCTACCCGAATTTCTATACGTGAAATTAGTAAGCCACCCGAATTCCTATTGAATATTCCTTGTAAATTGCCCCATAGCCCTTTCATTTCCTCTTCCTCCTATGACAAAACTTCCACCCCCTCATCCCTTTCTCCTCATTCATCATACAATACTCCCCCCCCATTCCTCGCTCCCATCATGCCCATCTCCGCCACATACAATCACTTTTCCAAACTCAGACCGCATTTCCTTCCCATCCCCGGTCTTCACGCCCTCAGTCTCGAATGCATCTTTTAATGCACTTCCTTTCCTTTCGCAAGGGCCTATCGGCACTCACTCGCGAGTGATTTCCATAGGGAAGACCACTCCAAATATAGATAAGATGAACCTGAAACGTGTGAGAGAGTCGAGAGATCGGTTGTGGAGAGATCTGCTGCAAGAAAGGCGAATGAACAGATCTAAAGGCAAACAGATCTCATCGCTCAAAAGGAAACTGGATGATACTGAGAGTGAATGGAAGGCTCAGTCGCAGCTTTCCCAATCAAAGTCCCAAGTAAAGAAACTTCGGAGGGAGATGCGTTTGTTGAACAAACGAGTCTGTGTGAGGGAAGAGGAGGATGTCATGAATGAGAATACGAATGGTATTCGCAATTCAAATACTATCGTGACCAAAGAGGGTGGACGATACACACTGAACACAAGGAAAACGGCAATTGAGCTCAAGCAATATGGAGTGAGCGACGTGAATGTCGCTCCAGTTATGCAAACGGTTATTCGGAACATGACTGGTCAAACACTCAGTGATCTACAATCTGCAACTTGTGTCGCCCACAATACATTCACTGCCATGGCACTTGCCCAGAAGCAAAATAGGAGTGTATTGGCTGAGGCCGTAAACCTCGAGAGAAATACAAACGTGGGAGTGACTGTGTGCTCCGATGAGACGAAAAAACGGACACATACTATGCAATCATACATTGCTACAATTACAGACAAAGATGGAAAGACATTCAACCAAGTGTTGGGGGTCCGTGAAGTCCCATCGAAGGATGCGCTCACATCGCTGAACACTTTCTTCGCCATTCTGGACGAGATCGATAGATCCGGCTCGGCATCGAGACCCCAAATGTCTGTTACGCCGAGATTCCGTAATCTCGTTATCACAGCGATCAATGCGGCAATGGGAGATCGCGCATCCACACAAGCGAAATTTGCGAATTTGATCAGAGACTACAGGAGTCATATCTTACCAGTTGTTCGTCGTGGATGGGCCACTATGACCCCAAGCGAGCGAAATATGCATCTTCAATTCATCTCAGTCCCATGCCTGGTGCATATTGTAGCAAGTTTGATTGAGCGATCTGTACTGTTTTTGCACAGCATGAGTACAATCGTACTAAGACATCAGAATCTGCAGAAGGAAAGGCTAATTCGATCAAACTCATACGAAAGATGATGAAACATTTTGGGCCGAGAACCTCTGCTAAGTACTTAACATACAAAGAGTATGAGGCGTGGTGCGCAGTGGAGCGGATCGAAATGATCAGACTTCCAACGTTGACTGGCAATAGATTCAATGTAGTGCCAGCGGCAGCAAAGCTAATTATTGCTCATCTCGATCATTTCTTGCTCTTCTTGAACAACTATAGAGCAGATAAGGTCGAATTCCTCAAGCAAGGATTGTGCAACGAGCTATACTTGGCTCAAATTCTAGTGCTTGCATTAGTCGATTGCTATTTGACAGGACCTATTCGGAGGATTGCTAATGATGAAAAAATTCATGTATTTGATTTTCCGAAGATTATCGGAGAGCTGCTGACTTGGACTGATTCAAGAACGAACAATCCCCAATTACTCTTTGGAGGTACCCCGCCAGATTTGAGTGCATTCACATCGGAGGACATATTCCATCTAGACAACCCCGACACATCCTTCGTTGTGAAGTGCCCATCTTCACCATTGGCCATTGAGGTAGCGAAAATGGCGATGATGGTTACGGGTCCATTCCTCCGGCGTGTTTTCGCTCCATTCCTCAAGGGTGGAGAATACTACTCACTGTGCGTCTCGACCGGAGCACAAGCGACATGCACTCGCATTGCATTCTCTGGAACACCATGCACCAATGTTCCCGTAGAGGCAGCATTTGGTGATTTGGATTACGTCCTGAAGAGAGCTCCACACACTAGGATGTCTAGAGTAGGCACTGAAATTATGCTACGAAAGAACCGAGTGATGCAGTGGTTTAACTCAATGCCTGAGAAACTGCAGGAAACAGTGATGGATGAATGCACTGCCCTCGCTCCGATTCTTGAGAAGGAGGCGAAACAGGCAGAACGAGAAATTCTCGAAAAAGTTAATGATAAGATGAATGAGGATTTGAAAATTGAGCACTCAAGTTCTGCTCATATTCAAACTGCCTCGGAGAAGCTTTTTGAAGACTTATACAGTAGTGGTGGATACTTCCCTACAAGAGCTGACCTCGATGCATTTCTTGCCCGAGGATCAACTGATGAAAAAGTGCGTGAATCTATGAAGATTCAATTGCGTGTTCGAAAGCGAATATTGAATCAACCTGCTTACGGTACAAAGAGTTTTACTACGAGCAAAAACTCGATTGCACTATCTAAGGATGAGTTGATTGAGAAAGTGAAGAGAGCGATCGACCACGACTCGAAAATTGATTTGAATGTATTCAGTGGTCAAGACGCGGCGAAAGTGGTCGGCGAATATGTCCATATTCTGGATAACATTCCCTATCCATTCCAAATTCTTTCTGCTATGAAAACATCCAAGCTCGGAACTCCATATGCACTAGTGCAATACGATGAAC